>JAWHQI010000246.1:0-1424866 GCA_033032865.1 Dactylorhiza incarnata
CCCCCCCCCCCCCCCCCCCCCCCCCCCCCCCCCCCCCCCCCCCCCCCCCCCCCCCCCCCCCCCCCCCCCCCCCCCCCCCCCCCCCCCCCCCCCATGGCTCGCCGCTCCAGATCCGAGCCCCATGGGAGCCGCTGCGCCAGATCCGACCCGCCAGAGCCCCCTGCGAAGGGCCCGCCGTTTCCGTAGCCTGCGCTGTTTCCGTAGCCTGCCATTACCGATCCGGCCCAGCCGTGGCTCGCCGCCCCCGATCCGACCAAGCCGCCTCCGCCCGAGGTTGATCCGACCCTCACGGGGTTCGCCGCCCCCGATCCCGCAAGCCGCAGCCTTCCGCCCCCGATCCCGCGCTACCCGCACCGGATCCGCCGTTTCCGGGTAGTTCCGACCTTACTCCTGCAGATCCGCCCGGATCGTCCTCCGCTGCCGCCTTCCCTTTCAAATTCTGCACCAATAGGGTCATGATATCGTTCAAGCGGCCATCGATTCGCTCTTCCAACCGTTGAGCGAAAGTTTTGACATTCTCTTCGATGGCGGCCACCGAATCGGTAAGCCCCGCCAAATTCTCCTCTAGGGTTTCCAAACGGCCATTCTCGTCTTGCAAGCGCGTAGTCACCGTGATGGAGGAAGGAATCCTCTGATACCAAATGTTAAGAGCGAACTAAGAGCAAGAAGAAATCTAGGAGAAGAAGGAAGAAGACGGCTAGGGTTGAAAGAAGAGGAAGAAGAAAATACTTTGGAATAATCTTGCATAACCCCAAATAGAGAGGGGTCCGGGTTATATATAACCCCGGACCCAAGGCCGGCCAACCAAGGGGGCCGGCCGACCCCTATGGGACTGAACCAAGTGTGGTTCAGCCCCCTTGGGCCGATCTTTTAAGAAGAGGGGGCTGAACCAATTGGTTCAACCCCGTTGTCGCCTTTAATACGCCTTGGCCGCCGCTTGTAATGTTGCCCAAATAGCCTCGCCTCGTCCGGGGGCGTAACATATGTTTGGGATAACCTATTCAATCCGCATCAGAATAATTGATGATCTTCTTATGACCTCAATTATTAAATAATAGTCCCCTTAAGGAACCCATCATTATTGTAATCAGAACTACATGCTCTCAATACTCTTTACACGAGGAATTGATAAGCTAGTTAACTACATTTACAAAAAAAGTGAGATGTCTGCATGTGTGGTTGTAAGATAGTTCACGATGTCACAAGTGATCCGTTAATTAACTTTGTGATGGGGATCCATCAAAGTTGGCTCGCCGCAAGGCGGGACCCACGTTCGTGTATTCACGCATGAAGACTTGATCGGATCGGCGATCCGACTCTACAGATACGCATACTCGTCATTTACCTACTTTTTCATATATTGCATCGCTATGTTTACATTTTTTATTTCATATAATCGGGCCCGTCGCATCCCCGACCAATCACGTCCGTCAATGCCGGGGTGCCCTAATATTGCTTTATTATAAATAGGGAGTATGGGGGCTGCTGAGAGGCTATTACAGATTTTGGAAAAATTCATTCCCGGAATTTGGCGATCTTCTTTTGGTGACGATTCCCTGAGGCCCTCGGTGACAACTCATAGATGTTTTCCTGCATCCCAAAGGTATCTTCCATCCATAACCTTCATCTTCCCCCTCCCAATCCCTAATTGACCTCTCCAATTCTTCCATACAACAACCACTCCATCAAAACTGCCGCCCACCTTACTTCCATCTCCCAAACCGCCCAACTTCAGCAAAAACTGCTCGGTTTTATTCCCCTACAGCCACGCCACTGCCCCTTGCCGCCGCCCTACATCTCTACTGCCACCCTACCTATCTTTAGCCTGCATGCCTGGGTTTTGTCTCCCTACAACCGCCCCACTGCCCCTTGCCGCCGCCTTGCATCCCTGCATCCGCCCCTCATACCTATAGCCCACACCCCCTGTCCCCACTCCTCTACAGCCGCAACCCCCAGTCCCCACTTCTGTACAACCGCAACCACTCCCCAATCCCCGTCACCGAACTCCTCTCCGGATCGTCTGTATCACGCCGCACGTCCTCAGATCTCCTCTCCCACGACATCCCCGTACTTTGTGAGTATTTATTTGTTGTATGAATTTTTGTTTTCTAAATTGAAATATGGTATTGTGATTTCATATTTGTTTGGATACATAGTATCGTTGAATTTTGTTATAGATTTATTTGTGATCTGCAGGAAGAAATCATTCGCCGCACGCTTTGCTTTGGGCCCTCCCGCGGAGGAAAGCCATCGCTTGCTAGCCCTAAAGAAATCATTCTCGCTTGTTAAAATATAAATGCGTGGGTTTAATGTTTATTGATTACTTCTGATTATTGTCGTCGTTCCTTGCATGGTTGCACTGCATTTAACATAAGGTTCTAAAAGTCTAAATCCCACCGTCCACTAGACTTGCATCGTAGTCTCATATCACACACCTTACCCAACCTCACATTGCAATAATGAATTTACAAACAATGTTACAAACATGACACAATCAAGTAGAACCTCAAACTAAGGAAACAAGTAACGTAGTATATGTGCGAGAGAGCTGGAAAACAACGGCACAAGAAAATAAGTTCCATTAAGTCACAAGAAAATTGGTAACAACGACTACACACTAGTTATCCAAAAACAGTGAATCAACACAAGATTCAATACTAAGTATATCCAAACAATAAACTCACAATGGTTTAAAAATAGAAGGCATGAGTTGCCGGTGACCGGAGGGGTAGCGGAAGACTAATATGAACCGTCGGAGGGGATTCAGGAAGTTGGACTGGGCTGTCATAGGCAGGATTGGTGGTAACAACTGTTGGAAAGGGTGGAAGAGAATTTTTGTGGATCTGGGGGATTGTAGGGGGGTTATCGTAGGCGGGAGTTGATATTAATCATAAAATTGAGGGGAGTGTTTGACTTTCCCCTTAATTTATGGGGGTATGAGGGGTTGGAAATTAATCCAGAATTGATGGGGAGGAATGAGGACAATGAGGGAGTGGACTTTCCCCCTATTTCAAGAGGGCGTGGGTAGTGGGGAGGTCTGGAGGGTGAGTCTGCCTCAATTCTTAATCTGGTGAAAAACAAATTGCTGCTGCTGCCTGTGGACATCGCTCATCTTGTGATGAACCACGTAAATTTGTGTCTTCTGTGTTTTTAATTTTTTTGTTTATTTGATCGTTTTAAACTCATTTTCGCAACAAATTGGTATCAGAGTGGGGTTGGTTTCACTTTTGTCTAGGATCTGTTCATCTGGTTTGTAGTTTAAAAACGATGACAAACAACATCATAAAGATCGACAAGTTCACAAGGAAGAATAATTTTTAATCTTTGGCACATCAAGATGCGCGCACTGCTGAAGCAATATGGTATCTAGACGTCTCTTTCGGAAAAGTGACATGAATCTATGGAGAATCCAGAATACGAACAACAAGATGAAAAGGCGCACTAAACAATCTTGTTATGTCTTGCAGACGAAGTTATTTATGAGGTAGCCGACGAAGAGACTGTCGCCGATTATGGTTGAAGTTGGAAAGTCTCTACATAACAAAATCTCTAACCAATAAGTCATTATTGAAGGCAACGTCTGTTTTCTCTTCGAATAAAGGAAAGAGCATCTTGACGATTTGAACTTCATCCTGATAGATCTGAAAACGTGGATGTCAAAATCGAAGATGAAGATGCAACCCAAATTTTGTTAGTCTCTCTACTTCCTTCGTATGAAATTTTCATTAATTCCTTTGTCGTTGACAGAGATACTGCCACTCTCGAGGAGGTCTGATCTACTCTCCATTCATGAGAACTTCAAGACAAGACTTCTGGAAATAGTTCAGAAAAAGAAGCAGTTGGATTGATAATCACGAATTTTGATAGGGCCGACCAGAAAAGGGTAATGAAAAATGGAAAGGAAAGAGAAGATTCAAATCCAGAGATCGAGGTCCTAAGAAGAAGGGAAAACCGTCTATGGTTGTTATTGCAAAAGATAACTTGGGCTCTGAAGCAGATCTGTTACTCTCTGTTGTTGATTATGTGCACCCATTGGATCAATGGATTTTGGATTCGGGTTGTTCCTTTCACATGCGCCTAACAGGGGATGGTTTTATATATATGAAAAAATGATGGTGGAAATGTCCTAATGGGCAATAATGCACCATGCAAGACAATTGTCATTGATTTAGTTTGGATCAAATGCATGATGACCCCATTAGAACACTGACAGAGGTCCGACACATCCTTGATAAAAAAAACCTAATCTTTGTTGGTACTATGGATTCAAATATAGTTGTGAAGGTGAAGTCATATGGATCACTAAATGAGTCTTGGTGATAACTCAAGCAAAATACGTTGTATGTGCTAGGGAGACAATTACTGGTACGACGACTGTAGTATCAACTACAGAGAAATCACATTCAAATATAACCAAGTTGTGGCATATGCGACTTGGTCATGTTGGTGAAAAGAGGATGTTGATTTTGAGCAAGCAAGGGCTATTGGGTGGTCATAAAGTATCTGCTTTGGGGTTGTGTGAGCATTGCATTTTAGCAAGTAACTCTGAATTCAATTTTGTAAAATGGTGCACAGGACCAAAACTACTCTTGATTATAGATATGCGGATGTCTGGGGACCCTATTGTGTTCCATCGTAAGGTGGAGCAAGGTACTTTCTGTCTCTGATTGATGATTACTCTAGAATGATGTGGGTGTACACGTTGAAATATAAGAGCAATGTCTTTAAAACTTTTAAGCAATGGAAGGTTTTGGTTGAGAACCAAACAAAGATGAAAGTTAAGCGTTTGCGAACTGACAATGATATGGAATTTTGTTCAACTGAATTTGATGAGTTCTACAAGGATGAAGACATTGCAAGACATCACACATTTAGAGAAATTCATAGCAAAATGAAGTTGCGGAACGTATGAACATGACATTATTACAGAGAGCTCGACGCGTGCTCTCTAATACTGTGTTATCAAGGGACTTCTGGGCCGAAGCTTATTTGATAAATAGCTCTCCTACAACTGCTATTAATTCTAAAAACCCTTTCGAGGTATGGTCTGGCAAACCCTTTGATTACTAATTACTAGTATTTGATTGCTTTGTCAATTATCTTATTAATAAGGACAAACTAGAAGCTAGAGTGAAGAAAAATATATTTTCTGGCTACGGTGCTGGGTAAAGAGTTATAGAATTTGGTCTACCAAGTCAAAAGTCATAATTAGTAGAGATGTAATTTTTGATGAAAATTTTATGATTCACCCGAGATTTGAGTCTGATGTTGCATGAAGACATGATATTGTTAGCGAATAGGTGGAGTTTGAGATAACTCCAAACTTGGGACAAAAGGATGATCTATCTCATTCAAATAAAGCTAATGAAGAGCTGACTACAGAGTTTGAGGTGAAGTATAATACATGGCTAGAGCAGGAAGGACAATACAACATTGTCATTGATCAACCAAGGAGGCAAATTCGACCATCGTAGAAGTATGACTATGCTGATATTGTAGTATATACTCTCCAGATGGCTGAAGAAGCAGATTCATCAGAGTTTTGTACTCATCAGGAGACTATTTCTGATGTTAAAGCTACACATTGAGTTGCTGACGAGATGGAATCCCTTCACAAGAATCATGAGCTTGTCAGGCTACCAAAGGGAAGAAAAATGGTTGAGTGCAAATGTATATTTAAGAAGAAGTCAGGAATTTTGGGTGTTGAGGTACAAAGTACAAGACACGTATAGTTGCTAAGTGATACAATTAGAAAGAGGGAGTGAGCTACAATGAAATTTTCTCACCAGTCGTCAGACACACTTCCGTTTGGGTGCTACTAGCTTTAGTGTCATCAGGATTTGGAATTAGAGTAACTTGACGTGAAGAAATTATTTCTACATGGAGAGCTAGAAGATGACATCTTAATGAGTAAGTTAGGGGAATTCCTTGTTCAGGCAAAGAACACTATTGGGGAGTCCAGCGTCCCTTACTTGACCCGTGACGTGCTGTGCTATTTTCTTAATGAAAATAGTTGCACCCTTTTTTATAAGTTTGAGCTTATGGATCAGTTGGGTATGCGCTTGATCCATGTCTGTAGACTTCAAAGGTCTTTGTATGGACTGAAGTCTCAAAGGCAGTGGTAAAAGAGATTTGATACATTCATGTTGATACATGACTACTGCAAGAGTCTTTATGACTGCTGTGTGTACCACAGAAAAGTTCGGGATGATTCATTCATTACTTACTCCTTTATGTCGCTGACATGCTTATTGCAACTCGAGACATGTCCAAAGTTCTGAAGCTGAAAATGACTCTTAGTGCAAAGTTTGATATGAAGGATCTTGGTGCAGAAATCTATGAATGAGGATTTATAGGGAACGCCAACAACGTGGGCTCTTCCTCTCAGAAAAGTTATATTCAGAAGGTTCTATCCAAATTTGGTATGTCTACTGCAAAACCTTTAAATGCTTTTTTATCTCCAAACCTTCGATTATCTATTGTTTATGCACCTCAGTCAGAACAAGAGTCATAATACATGTCCTAAAGTTCCGTATGCTAGTGCCGTGGGGAGCTTAATGCATACTATGGTGCGCACGGGGTCTGATATTGCACACGCTGTTAGTATTGCGAGTGGATTCATGGCTCACCCTGGTAAGGAGCAACGTTAAGCTATGAAGTGTATTTTTGATACCTCAAAGGGACATCGAATGTTGGCCTTATCTATGAAGGCAACACTAATTGTCTTGTTGCTGGATACTCAAATTCTGACTATGCAACAGATGTGGATGGCAAAAGATTTATTACAGGGTATGTTTTTACCCTGGTAACTCAGTGGTCAGTTGGAAGGCTACTTTGCAGCTTTCAGTTGCGTTATCCACTACATAAGCAGAGTACATGACTTTGATGAACGCAACCAAGAAAGGTATTTGGTTGAAGGCCTACTGAGTGATCTTGGTTTTCATCAAGATTAAGTTATTGTATTCTACGATAGCTATATGTTTAGTAAATGATCAGGTGAATCATAACCCGACCAAACACATTGATTTGCGATATCACTTTATCCAGTCAGAAAAAAGATCAAAGTGAAGAAGGTTGACACAACAGCTAATCCAGCTCATATATTCACTAAATTAGTTTTGAAGAGCAAGTTTATGCACTGCCTAGACTTGCTCAATATTAACCGTTGGAGATTGCCCCAGGTGGGGGCCGGCAACAACAAACTTTTGGCTGTTTATTTGATTTAATAGGATTCAATGCAAAACGAAGATTGTTAATTATATGCACATAGTAAATGTACGGAGTATTCTATACTCCTTTTATTTCTAGGATTAAAGGTATTCAGAAATCTGAAATCCGCGTACTTCCCTGTAACCGTCTCTGTTCTTAATCTATTGAAAATAAACTGTTGCTGTCTGTGGACGTAGGGGGTGGAACCATGTAAATCCGTCTTCAGTGTTTTTGATTTTCGGTTTGTTTGATCGTTCTACACTTTTATTTCGCAATAGTGGTGGTGATGACCAAAGGTGCTGATGGTGATGACTCGTGGTGGAGGGGGTGACCGAAGGTGTATGTGTTGGTGACCGGAGGTGGACACTGATTGGGAAAATGGAGGGGGTTGAAGGTTGACCAAGGTGGGGAAGGGAATTTTGGTGAGGGGGCAGCCAATTATGGTTATGGATCAAGGGAGGGGGGAGAAAGAGACGTTTCAAGCGTCACACTTGGATTCCGGCTTCAGCACCAGTGATCAAAATGAGTGATTTCTCCTAAATTTTTATGCCCATCAAATGAGTCTTATACCTCTATTTATAGACTAAAAAGGGGCCATGAATGGTCATGATTCTCCGATTGATGACCTCCAAAATATACTAATAATAATCTGAAAATACAAATAAAATACTAAAATTTCTAGATTGATGATCCGCTCGAAATCAACAGTCTCGATTGCCACTGTCACTTCCTTGGTTGACGCGTGCAGACCAACCTATAATAAAATTCCTAGATTATGACGTGATCACCATCATATTGTCTCAGGAGTTGCAACAAAAGATAATGAAGGTTGCAAGCACGGTAAGTTGGAGATAAATGATCGTAGGAAAGAAAGTGACATGACAACGATGAGGTTTAGACAAAGTTAAAGGGTGATCATCATTAGTAGATATGAAAACAAGTGTAACGTCTTTGTTTATAATAAGATCATTAACCAGAGTGATTGACACATGCATGAGCTGCAAAGAATGACTGATGACGTGATTGAAGACATTATCCTTGAGTATGCTCTGTCACGACCCGTCTAAAAACAAAACTAGAGTTCTCTTCGGGCGGGTCGTGATACCACAGACATGGGGGAAAGAAACTCCATGTCTGTTTAAGTGGGAGCTGAAATAGCATTTTTAGATTTAAACTAAATAATTTGAAAAAAATACATTATCATTAGGCGGAAGTTTTAAAATAAGGCAGTGAAAAGTTAAATACATGTATTTTTACTAAAAACCCATAATGCAAAATGTGAGTACAAATTTCATGCAATAAAAATCTCAAAGGAAATTAACATGCACTAATATCAAATTCCAATACATAATTTATTTAGCATAGCAGTTGTCCATGATACAGGGGAAAACGACTGATCATAACTATTACATAATAAGCCAAAACCGACAGTAAAGGAAATACAACATAGAACCTGGCACAACAACAAAAGATAAACCTCCAGAAGCAGGAGCTTGACACAGATCAGGCTCAGGTAGCAGGCGGCGCAGTCACAGATGCTAAGACAAATTCTAAAACACGAAGGAAAAAGCCTCAGTACATTGAAACACAAAGTGAGCAAGGTAAAATATAAATCAAGCAGGAGAATCAGAAATATACGTGTACTGATTTTCATGAAACAAATCTAGCAAAACATGCAAGTAAATGAGTCAAACAGAAACTACTAGAATTATTACTCTACTCCAGAGTGTAGCATGTGTTCATTCATGTAATGACATAAGCTGTAACAAATGAAAAGTGTATGTGTCTTTAGTTGATGCACATGATTCATGATTCAGAAGGATTCAAATTCAGATTCAAGACTTGTCAGAGATTCAGAGTTGTTGCCCGTGATCTCTTAGGGGTGGCTCTTGTGAACCCTCACCCTTGAGCCAGGGAGTTCATGCTCACTATGACCGGTTCTTTGTTCCTGTTAGAGATTCAAGAGGAACCCAAGTCAAGGAGTTGCATCAATTAAACACCACTTTTCATTGTTTGCTTATGTTATTAATGAATTAAATGATTCATAGTTTAGAGGCTTCTAACGTATTATAACATGCTATTAATTTTGACGATTTAGGTATTTCAGGGTAAAATTTATAGACATAAAAAATGTGCAAAGAACTAAATTCAGTATTTGCAAGCGAGAGATATTTCTCTACTTGCCTTAAGTAAGGCGGCAACTGGCTGCGGCGGCTAAGCGACGCAAACAAAACTAGCAATCTTATTTGAACCTGTTTAAGGGCAAGCATGAATGATGATTGATATAACGAGATTCCTTCGCTAGCACGGGTATTTTCATCGCATAACTTAAACAAGAACAATTTAGAAATTTACCTCCCTCAAAAGTGGGGGGAGAAGAGACTACCCCGAGGAATCGAAGATTTGACGGCCCTTAGGTTGCGGAAACCCTAAATCGGAGAGGGCTTTGGGAGAGATCGCACCAATGGATCTGATGAGCGGCGCCGAAAATCAAAATTACAAGGGGGGTTAGACGATTATAAGGGGGCAAAAATTTGGATTCACAAAATATACGCTTTTTTGGAGAGAAATAATCCATGAAAGGTTAAGAAATCTGAATAGAGGTGATGAAGGAAGGATCTTACCAAATAGGATACCAAGTTCGAGCCCAAGTAGGAGAGGGGAGGAGACCCTAGTTGTTGCTCTCGCAAATCTCGCCCAAGATGAAAAGAGAGCGAAAGAATATGGCTGCTGGAGGAAGGGGGTTGCTGGCCTTGAGGAAGGGATGAGGGTTGCTGCCCCTAGCTGTTCGAAGAAGAAGCAGAGGGGATGGAGGGAGGATTGTCGGCCCTAGGAGGAGGAGGTTGATGCTGCCGGCTTGGGGAGGGAGTTTCCATTGGCCTGAAGGAGAGGACTGGATTGCCGATACCTTGGAGCAGAGGGAGGAGCAAGAGGCGCCGACGGGAGCAGGGAAGCGACGACGTCGGCGTGATCGCGAGACGGAAACGAGCGGAAGACGGGCGGCTTGCTTGTAACGCCCCGGTCTACTGTGGGTGCGCTACAGGTCTGCAGACCAGCGACCCCAACCCATCTCCACGGATCTGATCGGCCGCAGCCGCTAATTCCAGTGACGGGTTGTTGAGGCCGGGATTTGAACCCCAGACCTCCTGGATAAGGGAGCTCTAAACTGTTCCTTATCATCAACTGAGCTGTGCTGAGAAACAGGCCAGAGAGGCGTTGGGGTGGCACCAGACTGCAGTCCTTGTTCAAAAAAAAGGTTCACTTTTTTTGTGACGACCCAGGATTTACCCTGCCTTCGCACAGGACTATTCTTGGCTTCCTGGGCTTTACCTGGAACCGTCACCGGGCTGTAGCCCAAACACCCAACCCCTCTCTGGCCTACTTCCGAGCACCAGCGGGTTGTTGAAGGCCTCTGTCCCCCTTTTAATGAGCAAACTCCATAGTTCAGCGTGCCTACGGGTACTTCCCACGAGGTCACCCATCCCGAAATTTCTCTAGCTTGAGCACGCTTAACTATGAAGTTCTTTCACTTCTCATCACCAATTAGAAGTGAAAGAACTCCATAGTTAAGCGTGCTCAAGCTAGAGAAATTTCGGGATGGGTGACCTCCTGGGAAGTCCCCGTAGGCACGCTGAACTATGAAGTTTACTCATCAAAAGGGGGGCAGAGGCGTCCAACAACCTGCTGGTGCTCGGAAGTAGGCCAGAGAGGGGTTGGGTGTTTGGGCTGCATCCGGTGACGGTGCCAGGTAAAGCACAGGAAGCCAGGAATAGTCCTGTGCAAAGGCAGGGTAAATCCTGTGTCGTCACATTGCGTGCAGGATTTTTTTTGGCGGAAGTCCTAGCCGAAGGTTACTTAAGGGGGGGGGGGGGGGGGGGGTCTGCGGTTAGCCATTGATGTTATATATCCATATATTTATACAATTTGTTTTTTTAATATGGGAGGGTTGTTACATTCTCCCCTACTTAGGAAGTTTCGTCCCGAAACTTTTGAGGATTCCCTAAAAAGGGCCTCTTATGGCGAAGATTCAGATGCCAATCAATCCAACAAGATTTGCAAACCAAGGTATAAAAAGCTAACTATGAATATAATGAAATAGAAAAGGAGAATAAGTTCGGAGACTAACCAAGATCAAGAGAAAAGTTGCGGATACTTGCTACGCATATCATATTCAAGTTCCCAAGTGTACTCCTCAGACTTGTCATGCATCAAAAGCACTCTGACCATAAAAATGGTTCTCTTTCGAAGCTTGCGTTCCTGATACTCCACGATCTTAACAGGCTCGACCGGATAAGAAAGATTGGCTTCAGGGATCACGAGAATTTCTTCAATGACTTGGTTAGGATCACGAATGTACTTTCATAGTTGAATGACATGGAAGACATTGTGAACACCAACAAAAGAAGCAGGTAGCTCAAGACGATATGCAGATCCTCCGACACACTCTGAGATAGTATACGGTCCCACGAACCTCGAGCTAAGCTTATTTAGCTTATGATGACGACCAAACCGTTTCACCCTGGGAGTAGGGGAAACCTTCATGAACACTTGATCACCCACATCAAATTCTAACGGACGGCGGCGCTGGTTTGCATACTTCCTCTGCCTCTCGACGGCACGACTGAGCTGAAGTCGAGTATTCCTTGTGTTTTCTTCCATTTCCTGAAGTAACTCAGGCCCTAAAACAACCTTTTCACCTACTTCCGACCAATAGAGAGGGGTCCTGCAACGACGCCCATACAATGCTTCGAAGGGGGTCATTTTGAGGCTTTCTTGATAACTATTGTTGTAGACGAATTCAACCAAAGGTAGGTGCTCATCCCAAGCCCCCTTGTAATCCAGAATGTAACATCGAAGCATGTCCTCAAGTATCTGATTAATCCTTTCGGTCTGACCATCGGTCGTCGGATGATAAGCAGTGCTCAGGTTGAGTTCGGTGCCCAAAGCTTGTTGGAAGCCCTTCCAGAAATGCGATACGAATCTCGAGTCGCGATCGAAAACAATCCGCAAAGGAATCCCATGGAGTCTAACAATCTCCGTTACATAAATCCGAGTCGTCTTCTTGGTGGAATGACCTTCCTTATGCTGGATGAAGTGAGCCACTTTATTCATATGATCTACTATGACCCAAATCACATTATGCCCTATTGGAGTGCGGGGCAAACCTGTGATGAAGTTCATAGAGATGTCTTCCCACTTCCATTCAGGGATATGCAGAGGCTGCAAAAGACCACCAGGACGCTGATGCTGAGCTTTCACCTTTTGGTACGCCAAACATCGAGAAATGAACCCGGCCACCACACAATCTGCTTCAAATCATGGTACATCTTATTATTGCCCGGATGACCAGATATGCAAGATTCATAAGCTTCACGACATATACGATCAAGCAATTCAGGAATATCAGGAATGCAAAGATGACCTCGGAAACGCAAACCATCGTCAGAGATAGAGAAATTCGGAAGAGTCCCAAGTTCAACCTTTCGGCGAATGCGCTGGAGTACGGGATTAGATAACTGCAAATCTTTTACCTGTTCCACCCATAACGGACAAAAAACTTCTTCTTGACTCTCGGGGGAGATGGATATGTCCATCCGTTCGAGGTCATCAATCAATGCTGCAATTGTAGCTGTCATGGGTGCACAAGAAGAGACAAAAGCCTGACGACTCAATGCATCTGCTACCGAGTTGGCTTTACCGGGAACGTACGAAAGTTGCAAGTCATAATCTGCTATGAATTCGATCCATCGCCTCTGACGAAGATTGAGATCTTTCTGAACAAAAATATACTTCAAGCTCTGATGGTTAGTGTAGAAGTGACACTTTACGACATAGAGATAATGTCGCCAAAGCTTCAACACAAACACCATCGCAGCGAATTCCAAATCATGAGTGGGGTAGTTACGCTCATGAACTTTCAATTGCCTCGACCCATAAGTGATAACACGATCATCCTTCATCAAGACACATCCCAAGCCTACTCCAGAAGCGTCAGTGTAAACTGAAAATTTTGTCCCCTATGAAGGAAGAGATAACACTGACGCATAACACATACGTTGTTCCAATTCCAAGAAGGTCTGCTCACACTGATCTGACCACTCGAATCTAGCATGCTTTTGAGTTAGCTTTGTCGGAGGAGCAACAAGAGAGGAAAAACCCTTGACGAAACGTCGGTAGTAGCCAGCCAATCCGAGGAAACTACGGATTTCAGTAGGGGTAGAAGGACGCTTCCAGTCCATAACTGCAGAAATCTTGGCAGGATCAACGGAGAGTCCATCTCCTGAAATAACATGTCCCAAGAAAGCAACACGATCCGCCAGAACTCACATTTCGCCAGCTTGGCATATAGTTGATGTTGACGAAGCGTGGAGGAGTCAGTCTAAGATGTGTTGCATGATCCTCATGAGTCTTGGAATAGACTAGAATTTCATCAATGAAATCGATGATGAACTTATCCAGATACTCGCGAATGACACGGTTCATCATATCCATAATAACAGAGGGTGCGTTAGTCAAACCAAATGACATTACTAAGAATTCAAAATGACCATACCGAGTTCAAAAGGCAGTCTTGGGAACGTCAGATTCCTTGATCTTCAGCTGATGGTAACCCGATCTGAGGTCTATCTTGGAAAAGATTGTACTACCCTTGAGCTGATCAAAAAGATCATCCACGCGTGGAAGGGGATATTTATTCTTGATTGTCACCTTGTTCAGGTCCTGATAATCAATGCAAAGTCTCATGGAATCGTCCTTTTTCACGAAGAGAACGGGGGCTCCCCAAGGTGAAGAGCTAGGGCGAATGTACCCACGCTCAAGCAACTCATCCAATTGCGATCTAAGCTCCTCTAATTCGCGCGGGGCCATACGGTACGAAGCTTTATATATTGGGCGCGTCCCAGACTCTAAGTCAATGGAGAACTCCACATCTCGATCAGGAGGCATCCCAGGCAATTTGTCAGGAAAAACATCAGGAAACTCAGAAATAATTGGAAGAGATTCAAGTTGAGGAGAGGCAGAATGTGAAAGAGAAGCATACACAAAATAAGCAAAGCATCCTTGTCTAAGAAGACGAGTGGCGCGCACAGCAGAAATTACTTTCGGGTGACTGCGGGTCTGAACATGAACGTCGAAGTCCTTGCCATCGATGCTTGCCATACAGTCCAGTTTTGCTCTATACGCAACCAACTAATTCATGCCCAAGATAACATCGAACTCTGTCATATCCAACTATGAGGTCGGCTGAGACTAACAGTTCACCAAACATGATCGGATAATTGAGGATACCCCTATTAGAAAGGTGCAGATGGCCAAACACCGAGATCTTATAGGGGACCTCAAGTGACGAAGTAGGCCTGCGATGAAGGTCCACAATATGACGTGCAATAAAGGAATGAGATGCACCAGAATCAAAAAGAATTTGTATCCACTTATTCTTGACCCTAAATCTCCCTAAAAATGGAAATGACAGACGCAAATCATGATTGTTCAAATATAAACAACTAAAATAAGATGCAGAAAACTAATAACAATGTATTACATACCAAAGATGACGTCGACAGATGCAAGTGTCTCGCCTTGAGAGATGACGTTCTGCAACGCTCTACCCTTCTCCTGAGCTCCCGAAATAGATTGCAGAGTTTGAGTGGAAATTGGGCTTTCCTTCATAAGGCAGTCTTGGATATGATGCCCAACTTGCCCATATCTGTAGCGGGCATTCTGCTTACGGCGGCAGTCCTTCAGCAGGTGACCTGGCTTTTTGCAGTAAGCACAAACGGTGGAGGTAACGACAAACATCATCTGAGGTTGCTGTGCAGGAACAACCATCTTCTGCTTCTTCAAGAGGGTTCGCCAGACTTGCGCGACATGACCCACCTTGTGGCAAAAGACACATACCTCTTTGGACTTGAGACCTTGCTCCTGAGATGGAGCACCCTTTCGTTGTGATCAGAGGTTGTGGCGTTGCTAGTACCATGCTGGACCTTCTTGGCAGTGCGCTCCAGCTCAATAACTTCCACTTGCAAGGCAACTTCTACAGTCTCTATGTAGGTGGTGGCGACATGAGCTACCATGTGCTGACGGAAATCATGGCGAAGTCCCTTCACAAAGCGACTGATCTTCTTGGCCTCGTTTGACACCAACTCCACAGCAAAGAAGGATAGGCTAGAGAACTCCTTTTCATACTCGATCACTGACCTGTCGGGCTGCTGGAGGGATAAGAACTTCTCAGCTAGCCTGTCACGCTCCACATAAGAGAAACTTCTCCATGATAACTTCCTTGAATTGACCCCAGGTCAAGGTGACAAAATTAGGGAGATTGCGGCGCTGAAGCCACAAGTGTTAACATCCTCGGTCAGCTGGCAGGCCGCAAGAAGAACCTTCTGAGCCTCCGGAATTCCAACATACTCAAAGTGTTTCTCCATCTGGGAGAGCCACTCTGATATGACGAAGTAGTCACAGTCGCCATTGTAAGATGTCGACTTTAGCCTTTTGAATGCCAGGGTATCTGTCATCACCACAGGAGGAGCAGCCGGATTTTACGCAAGCGGGGTCACCAGGTTGACGACAAGCGAGTTGGTTCCGAGATCAGATGCCGGAGGGGTGGCTCCAGGAGTGGTAGATACTCCAGCTGTCCCCGTGCGGCCGGAACCAGATGCGGGATCAGAAGTCTTGCGATCCTCCAGGCGAGTGAGACGATCCAGAATTTGTCTCAGAAGCTGGGCAGTTGCAACTCCAGATGCTTCCCCCGCAGAAGAGGCAGCCTGCTTGCGACTCAGACGCTTAGGAGTCATCTAGAAAAAGGTACAAGAGAATCGGGTAAGATTAATAATCAAGCAGAACAAAACAAAATTGAGACTAGAGGTTCTAACACTTTTGTACTGTCGGATACGTAAATCATGTACTAATTACAACATTTTCATTGGACATCTCTAGGTAATGATCATGCAAATGCAATTCTTAAGCTTGTTTATGAATGAACACACATACCATGTTAAGTGCTCATATCGCTTAACATGTCATGCATATTATGTTACTAATGCCATCGCACTTGAAAATATTAAATTTGCCCATAACCATTTAATATTCGCAAGCGGTGCACTAGTAGAAATTCATATGCATATAAAATGTTAAGGTTGCATATAACCCCTTAATATTCGTGAGTTCAGAAACAACTGATGCCATCGAACGGTATTCTGCCTCAGTTGAAGATCGAGCAACCACAACTTGTTTCTTACTACGCAAAGTAACAAGGTGACCTCCAAAGTAGGTACAAAATCCACTAGTAGACCGCCGATCATCCAGGGACCCAGCATAATCTGCATCAGAATACGCAACCAATGTTGGAGTAGAAGACAAGATTTTGTATATCAGCCCTTGACCAGGGGCTGTTTTCAGATATCTTAGGATGCGTTTGACGACCTGAAGGTGTGACATTCGAGGGGATTGCATAAATCGGCTGACAACCCCAACATCAAAGGATATATCTGGTCTCGTGACTGTTAGGTAAATTAGTTTCCCAACAAGTCGTCGATAGTACTCTGGATTTGGAAGAACATGGTCATTATCAGAGACATGTGCACACCGTTTGTGATTAACATCCATAGGAGTGTTAATCAGCTTGCATCCAGAGTAGCCAGCATCCTGAAGAAGCTCGAGACAGTACTTCCGTTGAGAGAGGACAAGTCCATCAGGACGTCTCGCGATCTCAAGACCAAGGAAGTATCGAAGGTTTCCCATATCTTTTGTTTGAAAAACAGAGCTAAGGTGTTGTGTAACTGCTTGTATCCCCTTTGATTTATTTCCAGTGATTAGGATGTCATCAACATAAACCAGCAAAAGAACTGTTCCTGTTATTCGATGTCGAGTGAACAGGGAGAAGTCTGCCGAGCTATAAGTAAAACCAACCTCCCGGACAGCCTTACTGAACTTGTCAAACCATGCCCGAGGGGATTGTTTGAGACCATAGATTGACTTCTTAAGATGACAAACTCGGGACTCCCCCGTGGTCTCAAACCCGGGAGGTTGTTGCATGTAGACTGTTTCTTGTAGATCACCATTTAAGAAGGCATTCTTGATATCCAGTTGATGTAAGGGCCATCGGCGATGTACAGCTACGGAGAGGAGGATACGAACTGTGTTGAGCTTGACCACTGGTGAGAATGTTTCCTCATAATCGAGACCGTGTTGTTGAGTAAAGTTACGCGCCACCAGTCGGGCTTTCAGTCGGTTAATGGTCCCATCATGAGCATGCTTGATGACAAAGACCCATTTGCACCCAACCGGAGTCTGGTCTGGAAGGAGAGGAACCAGGTTCCATGTCTGGTTAGCCCAGAGGGCTGTCATTTCTTCGTTCATGGCTGCCCGCCAGCCTGGATGTTGGAGAGCCTCCTGCACAGAGTTAGGTATAGAAATAAAGGATAATGAAGTAGCAAAGGTTTGAAGGTGTGGGGAGAGGCGATGTAAGGATACATAATTCGCCAAGGGATGAGCAGTGGAGGCCGGTGACGGATCTGCAGAGCGCAGAGTGTCAGAGGTTGTAACGCCCCTGATTTTCGTTAATTATTTTACGTACCCTCTGTGACGTAATTTTGGCGTAAGGGCGTTATGTCAGCTCGTCTGATAGTGTTTCGAGTTTTAGCTTAGTTAAATCTTGTGATTTAGGTCAAGCATGCGAGATTTCGCGTCGTTTCGAGTTAAAGTGAAGATTTTGAGTGGATTTCAAGATTTTTAGCTTCGGGAGGCTTTAGCCCGAGTTTGGCCCGTCGGAATTAAATTCTAACTTCGCCGTTGGATTCGTAACACCGTGTTTTAGTTAAGGTGCGAATTTCGTAGAAATCTGAGGTGTTTCGGTCGCCCTCGCAGTTAAGTAAATTGGGGAATTTATTTATTAATTAAATAATAATTTAGGGTTATATATATAAGCCTAAAATCTCCTCCTCCTATTCATCTTCTTCCTCCCTCGATCAAATCAGCCGCCGAGCGAAAGGGCGAGTGCGGAGCTTCGAGGAGCGTTCGATCGGCGATTTCTAGGGCTGTAGTAGTCGGAATCGCGTTTGGAGAGAAGATTTGGAAAGCTCTCGGCGAGATCTTCGTTCTAGCGGTAAGCTTTTCCCGTTCTGTGGAATTTTTGGAGTTAGGGTAGTGACCTAACCCCTTCTTTCGACCCGAAAAGTTTCAGGAATCGGTGCTCGTGTGTTTTCCTAGCCGAACCATAGCTTCCGGAGCAAAGATCTTCGAGTTTGCAAGGTTAAGGCAAGTGGCTTCCTCCTCCTTCTCTTTCTGTTCTTGAAGTATTGTTTCGCTCGTGTCGATTTCATGTCGCTCGGTTTAACTTAAGTTTTGGAGTGTTAATGTAAGCTTCCTTGATTATTCTTCCTTTGCTATGAATCGGGTAGTTGTTCCCTGGAGAAAAAACCGTCCTACCTATACCCAAAGGATAAATAGCTTCTAGGAGAATCGCTATCCGCTGGCCACACAGCAGAATAGGGGATTCTGTGTCCATTCGTCGAGATGTCACGGGACATTCCGTGTAATCCCGACGAATTCCGACGAATTCCGTGGAATTCCGACGAATCAGGTTAAAGATTTTTCTGTGTCCATTCGTCGAGATGTCACGGGACATTCCGTGTAATCCCGACGAATTCCGACGAATTCCGACGAATCAGGTTAAAGATTTTTCTGTGTCCATTCGTCGAGATGTCACGGGACATTCCGTGTA
Organism: Dactylorhiza incarnata; assembly: GCA_033032865.1. Lineage (NCBI taxonomy): Eukaryota > Viridiplantae > Streptophyta > Magnoliopsida > Asparagales > Orchidaceae > Dactylorhiza > Dactylorhiza incarnata. The sequence goes on from JAWHQI010000246.1 coordinate 18,929, forward strand.
ATCCCGACGAATTCCGACGAATTCCGTGGAATTCCGACGAATCAGGTTAAAGATTTTTCTGTGTCCATTCGTCGAGATGTCACGGGACATTCCGTGTAATCCCGACGAATTCCGACGAATTCAAACAGCAACAAGATCTCGAATTCCTCCCGTTTGAACTTCTTTCTACTCGTTGTGGTCTGTTGACATTTGAGTTACTCTTATGATTCATATTGATCGAGGTGTACTTTGCCTTGACCCTAATTCTTAGGTCCTTCCAGTGATTTTCTTTCGGGCAGCGTCCCGTGTTTAAGTAAAATTTAAGTAATAAGAACTACTGCCTTTAGCCTTACACAGTAGTTGTGTTTGGGAGACAGTGGGGGAAAATGTTATAGCCTTGCACGATAGTCGTGTTTGGGTGGTAGGGTCTAGTGGTACCCCCACCTGGTTTTGGGCTTTGGGTAGCGGAGGTAGTTAACCGCTCCCGTATAATTTGAGCTGATCAGTCTCTTTAATTGATGAAACTAAATAAATGAACATGTTTGTTCCTCTTTTGGTATATAGTGCACTTGATGCTTGTTGGTTCTTTGTTGGAGCTCTCTTTCGGTAAATTCTGGCTTGGGTTGGTACCCCTTATGCCTTGTTCATTTTTCTGCTAATCTTCTGCCACTTGCAACTCCTTGCTGAGGCGTTCTTTGCTTTATTGAATGCCTCAGGTTCAGAGCCGTAGCGGCTAGTGGTGTTGCCTGGAGTTCAGAGTTGGTAGCTGCTCACCCCGCTGTTGCGAGGTAGTTGTTTTAGTTGCTTCTTGTGCTCAGACATACTAGTTAGTGCCAATGGGTTAGTGTCATGTTGTTGACGCCCATTGTGCCCTTTTTTATACTTTATAGATTATTTGCCAGATTATGCCACTACTTTTAGATCTTGTGTACCTTACCCTCTGGGAATGATTTATGCTAGGTGCACTATAGTTATAAAATGATTTTTCCTCATTCCCATTGCATTCTTTCTAACTGAAACCCTTAACTTTAAAAGTCGCCTAAAGGTATTTTCTACCCTTACAGTACGCCTAGTTATGTGCATATCATTTATTTCATGCTCCGTCGTTTGCATACATGTAGGACTTTAAGTAAACTAAATTAAGTACTTTCCGCTGCAATTATATATACTTTCTCGGTGGACTAGTTGATCCACGAACTGAGAGACACAGTTCTTATCTCAAAACCCCTGATAAATGATTTCAAATGATGACTTATCATATAATCAAGTTTGTTTAGTTAAGTAATAGGTTCCCGCCTGAGCGTCTACAGTTGTCTCCTGTATGACGTGGCATCATGACGTGTATTTTCTCTTACTCTGATATTCTTAAATTCGGAGAAAATGCGGGTTGTGACAGTTGGTATCAGAGGGAGGTTAATTCGACAAGTTGGTCGAGCGACTAATTCTGATATAGTTTAGTTATTTAGTTTCATTGCATACACACACCGATGTGTCATCAGTACGTCTTGGCTGAAGCATGAACACTACACTCATAGCATGATAAGAAGTATACGGGGCATATTATGTAGTATGGGATGCATAATATGTGTTTGTATATGGATCCACCATAGGTGGCAACATGTGACGGTTATGTAGTATGGGATGCATAACCATCATCACATGGATGCCCATTAGCACGTTTTCTTTTTCGTTACATGCGATATTATGTAGTATGGGATGCATAATATTTCATGTGTACGCCGCTCATAACATGCATTAAGGCTTTTCTTAGAATGCATAGCACAACATACATATCATAACATCGCATAAAGCACACGTGCCAAGCTAAAGATTTACATGATGACATTCGTACACACATGACTTCAAAACGAATAGAAAATTCATGCATACATGCCCCTTGCACATGAGTCAAGTGGGACGATGTAGTATCGTTCCTGAATTTAGCATATCATCATGAAAATATCCCAGAGAAAGGTAGTGGAAATGGCAAGTAACTGTACATGTATGTTCTGAAACAAGCAGTGTAGTTCTAGTGTAAGGTTAAGTTTTAATTAGAGGTTTATGCGTATTAGCAGAAATGGCGCGCAAGCGAGTCGCGACTAGGTCGACTCCCCAGTCTGAGGGCGAGTCTTCGGGTGCGCAGAGTGAAGCCTTGATCGAGAGTCTGCGCCAGAGCAATGAGACTCTGACTAGGCAGATGGTTGCGATGCAGTCGCAGGTCGAGGCGTTGTTGGCTGCCGGTGCTAGGCAGCAACCCGTAGTGCAGGCCCCAGTAGTAGGACAGACTGTACCTACTCCTCCTGCCCCCTTGGTACCCCCGGTAGCGATACCACCGGAAATGAATTTCATTTCGCATTTTCAAAGGTTGGGACCTCCTACGTTTGACGGAAGAGCAGACTTCATGGCATTAGACGACTGGTTTGTTGCCATTGAGGAGATGTTTTCGTACTCAGGAATCTCTGCAGACCAAAAGGTGATGGTCGCCGCTTACCAACTGAAAGGACTTGCTAAGAGCTGGTGGATCAGGGAGAGGGAAAATCTCGTGGGTGGATGTTCGTGGGAGTCGTTCAAGGCGATGGTGTTAAAGAAATTCCTGCCGTCGGTCGAGCAAGACCGTTTAATGAATAATTTTCTGCACCTGAAGCAAAGACAACTCACGGTTAGTGAGTATGAGATCGAGTTCAGTAAGTTGAGCAGATTTGCTCCAGATTTAGTGACTTCTGAGGCAGGAAGAATGAAGCGATTTCTTGGAGGTCTTCGTAGCGATATACAGCAGTTGGCGAGTGCTTATAAATCTGAAAGTTATGCTGAAGTGGTAGAAGCAGCACTGAAAGTCGAGGCTATCGACAATGCCAAGAATCGGGGTGCTCTAATGAAAAAGGACAAGAGGAAAGTCGAAGAGGGGGAGACCCCCAAGGTATCTAGCTTGACTCCAAAGAAAAGGAGTGGAGAGGTGTGTAGCTTCTGTGGCCGCCCCGGCCATCCAGTTGAGAAATGTTTCAAGAGGAAGGGAGCTCAGAAGCAGCAGCGAGTGCTAGCAATCCAGGGTGCTCCGAAGGGCGAGGTGCTCTGCCAGTTGTGCAAGCAGAAAGGGCATGATGTGGCCCAGTGTTGGACCAAAGATAAAGTCTGCTTCCAGTGCAAGCAGAAAGGGCACATGAAGTTCCAATGCCCGCTGATTCAACCCCCGTTGCAGCCTGTACCGCTTCAAACCTTGCCGCCGCCGCAGCATCAGGATAAAGGAAGAGGAAAGCTGAACGTGTTAACCCAGGAGCAAGCGCAGTCTTCGACCCAAGTGATCGCAGGTTAGACCTTAAGACAACTGTTTAGTCTTGTTTTCATTTTAGTTCGCTGTATTAGACTAGTTTCTCTTCGCGCTTATAGGAAGATTTAAGGTAAAGAATCGTTGGGCGCGTGTTCTGTTCGATTCGGGTGCTACCCATTCGTTCGTAGCAAGGGATTTCGTTGAGCGTCACCGTTTGACCCCTGAGCTGGGCAACGATTCGTTCCTCGTTAAGTTCCCTTCTGGTGATCTGGTGTCCTCGAACCAGTGCGTCCGCAGTTGCCCCGTTCTCTTAGGAGATTTCTTGGCTGTTGCTGATCTCAAAGTGTTGGACTTAGAAGACTTTGACGTAATATTGGGTATGGACTGGTTGTCCAGTTATGATGCGGTCATCCGATGCAAGGAAAAACGTCTGGACTTCGTGATGGACAACGGTCAACCCATGAGTGTTTTTGGTTCTCCGTACCAGAGTTCTTCGATAATTTCTGCGGTATGTGCTCGGAAACTGTTAATTTCCGGTTGTTTGGCTTACCTTGTTTCTGTAGTAGAAGCTGTTGGTGGTTCGCCGTGTATCGAGGATATTCTGGTCGTGCGAGAGTTCCCCGATGTCTTCCCTGCTAATCTCCATGGTCTCCCGCCCGTTAGAGATGTGGAGTTTGTTATTGATCTTGAGCCTGGTACTCGTCCTATTGCTAAGGCACCGTACCGTATGGCCCCGCGCGAGTTAGAAGAGTTGCGAACTCAGTTAGATGAGTTGTTGCAGTGTGGTTTCATTAGGCCAAGTTCTTCTCCCTGGGGTGCTCCAGTTTTATTCGTGAAAAAGAAGGACGGTTCCATGAGATTGTGCATAGACTATAGAGAATTAAACAAAGTGACCATCAAGAACAGGTATCCGTTGCCAAGGATAGATGATCTGTTTGATCAGTTGCGTGGTAGCACGGTGTTTTCGAAGATTGATCTTCGATCAGGCTACCATCAGTTGAGGATCCGTGAGTCGGACGTTCCCCGGACTGCCTTTCGTTCTCGTTATGGCCATTTTGAATTTCTAGTCATGTCATTTGGTTTGACAAATGCACCCTCTGCATTTATGGACATGATGAACCGCGTGTTCAAGGATTTTCTGGACCATTTTGTGGTGGTATTCATAGATGATGTGCTGGTTTATTCTAGAAGTGCTGAGGAGCATGCTATGCATTTGCGCTTAGTGTTGTCTACTCTTAGAGAGCACAAGTTGTATGCGAAGCTGAGCAAGTGCGAATTCTGGCTTTCTCAGGTATCCTTCCTGGGTCATGTGGTGAACAAAGATGGAATTACGGTAGACCCCGCTAAAATTTCTGCCGTATTGGATTGGAAGACGCCTTCGACGCCTAAGGAGATAAGGAGTTTCTTAGGGTTGGCCGGGTACTACAGGAGATTTGTCCAAGGATTTTCAGTGCTGTCCGCACCCTTGACTAAGCTTACCCAGAAGAATACTGCCTTTGTGTGGAGCGATAAGTGCGAAGAGGCCTTCCAGGAATTGAAGAGGCGTTTGTGTAGTGCTCCAGTGTTGGCCTTGCCGATCGAAGGAGTCGAGTATGCAGTTTATGTAGACGCATCTCACATTGGACTGGGATGTGTGTTGATGCAGGAAGGGAAGGTGATTGCGTATGGGTCTAGACAATTGAAAGTTCATGAAAAGAATTACCCTACGCATGACTTAGAATTCGCCGCAGTGATCTATGCTTTGAAGCTTTGGAGACACCTGTTATATGGAGTGTCATGCAAGATTTTCACGGATCATAAAAGTCTGAAGTATGTCTTCACCCAGAAGGAGCTGAATCTGCGCCAGCGGAGGTGGTTGGAGTATGTGGCGGATTATGAAGTAGATATTCTGTACCATCCGGGTAAGGCTAATGTGGTGGCCGATGCCCTGAGCCGGAAGACCGCGCATATCTTCAATCTCTCAGTGCAGTCCTTAGTGGAGGAGTTTATGTTGATGGATATCTCAGTCGGTAGTTGTTCCGCACCTTCGAGCTTAGAGGTCGAAGAGCCTTCTTGGATTGCCCTTACTAGGCTGCATCAGAAGGAAGATCCTGACTTGCAGCATCTTCGAAGTAGAACTGAAAGAGGAGAATTGCCAGATTTTTCAATCGATGATAAGGATACTTTGAGATACCGAGGTAGATATTGCGTCCCCGCGTTGGAAGAAATTCAGACAAAGATCTGTAGCGAGGCGCATGATTCTAGTGTTTCCTATCATCCTGGTTCCACGAAAATGTATAAAGATCTGAAGCAGATCGTTTGGTGGTCGGGTATGAAGAATGATATAGCGAAGTATGTGTCTGAATGTTTAACTTGTCAGCGCGTGAAAGCAGATCATAAGAGGCCTGGAGGTAAGTTGAACCCGTTAGATATTCCAAGCTGGAAGTGGGAGAGTATTTCGATGGACTTCATTACCGGTTTGCCGAGATCTCCCAGTGGTCATGACTCGGTGTGGGTTATAGTAGATCGCTTGACAAAGTGTGCTCACTTTGTGCCCTTTAAGATTGGATACTCGATGGAGAAAATAGCAGAACTGTATTTGGATGAAGTTATCAGATTGCATGGTGTGCCTGTGAGCATTGTGTCAGACCGAGACTCGAGGTACACGTCTCGTTTCTGGCAGAGTTTGCAGGGAGCCTTGGGTACGGACCTTAGGTACTCTACCGCTTATCATCCCCAGACCAATGGTCAGACAGAAAGAGTTAATCAGATCTTGGAAGATATGATAAGGTGCTATATCTTAGATCATGGTGGAGCTTGGGATAAGCGGCTTGGATTGATGGAGTTTGCGTATAACAACAGTTATCAGGAAAGCCTACAAATGGCCCCGTTTGAGGCTCTGTATGGGAGGCGTTGTCGGACTCCGTTGTTTTGGGCCGAGGTTGGTGAGAGTCCCTTGCTAGGCCCAGAGGCTTTGGAAGAGATGAGTGTCGCTGTGACTCATATCCGCGAGAAGCTCCGTATTGCTCAGGAGCGGTATGAGAAGTATGCGAATCGAAGAAGGGTGGATTTAGAGTTTGCCGTTGGAGACAGTGTGTTTTTGAAAGTTTCTCCGATGCCTGGTGTTAAGAGGTTTGGAAGGAACCACAAGTTGGATCCCCGGTATGTGGGACCTTTTCAGATTGTTGAGCGCATCGGAGTGTCAGCATATAGATTGAATTTGGCTGCTTCCCTTCCTAATGTTCACGATGTGTTCCACGTGAGCCAGCTGAGGAAGTGTTTGCGTAGCGATCGGCTTATTCTTGATTCGGTGCCAGTTTTGCAACCCAATCTTTCGTATGTCGAAGAGCCTGTCCGAATCTTGGAGACTCAGGAGCGTGTGTTGCGAAGGAAGACGATCCCAATGGTTAAGGTTCTTTGGAAGAATCAGGGTGTCGAAAGCGCAACTTGGGAATTGGAGTCTGCTATGAGAGAGACTCATCCTAGCCTCTTCTCTTAGACTTCGGGTAAGTCTTCTTTTCTGTATCCTTAGAATTGTTTCTGTATCTTTCTTGATCCTTGGATTTCAAGTTTCGGGACGAAACTTCCTTTTTGGGGGAGTGACTGTAACGCCCCTGATTTTCGTTAATTATTTTACGTACCCTCTGTGACGTAATTTTGGCGTAAGGGCGTTATGTCAGCTCGTCTGATAGTGTTTCGAGTTTTAGCTTAGTTAAATCTTGTGATTTAGGTCAAGCATGCGAGATTTCGCGTCGTTTCGAGTTAAAGTGAAGATTTTGAGTGGATTTCAAGATTTTTAGCTTCGGGAGGCTTTAGCCCGAGTTTGGCCCGTCGGAATTAAATTCTAACTTCGCCGTTGGATTCGTAACACCGTGTTTTAGTTAAGGTGCGAATTTCGTAGAAATCTGAGGTGTTTCGGTCGCCCTCGCAGTTAAGTAAATTGGGGAATTTATTTATTAATTAAATAATAATTTAGGGTTATATATATAAGCCTAAAATCTCCTCCTCCTATTCATCTTCTTCCTCCCTCGATCAAATCAGCCGCCGAGCGAAAGGGCGAGTGCGGAGCTTCGAGGAGCGTTCGATCGGCGATTTCTAGGGCTGTAGTAGTCGGAATCGCGTTTGGAGAGAAGATTTGGAAAGCTCTCGGCGAGATCTTCGTTCTAGCGGTAAGCTTTTCCCGTTCTGTGGAATTTTTGGAGTTAGGGTAGTGACCTAACCCCTTCTTTCGACCCGAAAAGTTTCAGGAATCGGTGCTCGTGTGTTTTCCTAGCCGAACCATAGCTTCCGGAGCAAAGATCTTCGAGTTTGCAAGGTTAAGGCAAGTGGCTTCCTCCTCCTTCTCTTTCTGTTCTTGAAGTATTGTTTCGCTCGTGTCGATTTCATGTCGCTCGGTTTAACTTAAGTTTTGGAGTGTTAATGTAAGCTTCCTTGATTATTCTTCCTTTGCTATGAATCGGGTAGTTGTTCCCTGGAGAAAAACCGTCCTACCTATACCCAAAGGATAAATAGCTTCTAGGAGAATCGCTATCCGCTGGCCACACAGCAGAATAGGGGATTCTGTGTCCATTCGTCGAGATGTCACGGGACATTCCGTGTAATCCCGACGAATTCCGACGAATTCCGTGGAATTCCGACGAATCAGGTTAAAGATTTTTCTGTGTCCATTCGTCGAGATGTCACGGGACATTCCGTGTAATCTCGACGAATTCCGACGAATTCCGACGAATCAGGTTAAAGATTTTTCTGTGTCCATTCGTCGAGATGTCACGGGACATTCCGTGTAATCCCGACGAATTCCGACGAATTCCGATGAATCAAGTTAGAGATTTTTCTGTGTCCATTCGTCGAGATGTCACGGGACATTCCGTGTAATCCCGACGAATTCCGACGAATTCCGTGGAATTCCGACGAATCAGGTTAAAGATTTTTCTGTGTCCATTCGTCGAGATGTCACGGGACATTCCGTGTAATCCCGACGAATTCCGACGAATTCAAACAGCAACAAGATCTCGAATTCCTCCCGTTTGAACTTCTTTCTACTCGTTGTGGTCTGTTGACATTTGAGTTACTCTTATGATTCATATTGATTGAGGTGTACTTTGCCTTGACCCTAATTCTTAGGTCCTTCCAGTGATTTTCTTTCGGGCAGCGTCCCGTGTTTAAGTAAAATTTAAGTAATAAGAACTACTGCCTTTAGCCTTACACAGTAGTTGTGTTTGGGAGACAGTGGGGGAAAATGTTATAGCCTTGCACGGTAGTCGTGTTTGGGTGGTAGGGTCTAGTGGTACCCCCACCTGGTTTTGGGCTTTGGGTAGCGGAGGTAGTTAACCGCTCTCGTATAATTTGAGCTGATCAGTCTCTTTAATTGATGAAACTAAATAAATGAACATGTTTGTTCCTCTTTTGGTATATAGTGCACTTGATGCTTGTTGGTTCTTTGTTGGAGCTCTCTTTCGGTAAATTCTGGCTTGGGTTGGTACCCCTTATGCCTTGTTCGTTTTTCTGCTAATCTTCTGCCACTTGCAACTCCTTGCTGAGGCGTTCTTTGCTTTATTGAATGCCTCAGGTTCAGAGCCGTAGCGGCTAGTGGTGTTGCCTGGAGTTCAGAGTTGGTAGCTGCTCACCCCGCTGTTGCGAGGTAGTTGTTTTAGTTGCTTCTTGTGCTCAGACATACTAGTTAGTGCCAATGGGTTAGTGTCATGTTGTTGACGCCCATTGTGCCCTTTTTTATACTTTATAGATTATTTGCCAGATTATGCCACTACTTTTAGATCTTGTGTACCTTACCCTCTGGGAATGATTTATGCTAGGTGCACTATAGTTATAAAATGATTTTTCCTCATTCCCATTGCATTCTTTCTAACTGAAACCCTTAACTTTAAAAGTCGCCTAAAGGTATTTTCTACCCTTACAGTACGCCTAGTTATGTGCATATCATTTATTTCATGCTCCGTCGTTTGCATACATGTAGGACTTTAAGTAAACTAAATTAAGTACTTTCCGCTGCAATTATATATACTTTCTCGGTGGACTAGTTGATCCACGAACTGAGAGACACAGTTCTTATCTCAAAACCCCTGATAAATGATTTCAAATGATGACTTATCATATAATCAAGTTTGTTTAGTTAAGTAATAGGTTCCCGCCTGAGCGTCTACAGTTGTCTCCTGTATGACGTGGCATCATGACGTGTATTTTCTCTTACTCTGATATTCTTAAATTCGGAGAAAATGCGGGTTGTGACAGAGGTCGAAGTCGACTGCATTGGGGAAACAGAGCGAGGAGGGCGACGAGTGTAGACACGGATAAGAGGTGGTTTCTGGAGAGTTGGAGCAGGGTCAGGAAGGAGTAGTGGTAGAGGAGTGGTAACGAGAACGACAGGTCTTGGGAAGGATGGTGGAGGAATAGGTGTGATTGTTTTGGAGAAGAAGGGTTGGTCTTCCTGAAAGGTAACATCTGCAGAAACAGTCACTTTTCGGGTAGCAGGAGAATAGCAGACGTAGCCTTTCTGAGTACGAGAATAGCCGACGAATACGTGTTTAGCTGCTCGGGGATCCAACTTGTCCTTGGACGGGCCAAGTAGGTACGTAGCAAGTGCAACCAAATATCCGGGGTGTGAGAGAGAATGCCGGAGTGGAAGGAAAAAGGAGGCTAAACGGAATAACATTTTGGAGGACGGAGGAAGGGAGACGGTTAATGAGATTGCATGCTGTGAACAGTGCGAAGTTCCAATAGGTTTTGGGTACCTGCATATGGATCATGAGAGATCGAGAACATCAAGGAGATGTCTATTTTTCCGTTCAGCAACACCGTTTTGTTGTGGAGTATATGCACATGACGTCTGGTGAATGATCCCAAATTCAGAGCAGAGATTAACAAATTCGTGACTCGTACATTCACGAGCATTATTTGTCCGGAGTGTTTTTATATTTTCGGAAAACTGCGTGCGAATTTCAAGGACGAAAGCCCGAAACACACGAGGAAGCTCGGAGCGATCACGAAGTAAATATAACCAAGTTGTGCGAGAATAATCATCAATAAAGGTGATGAAATATCTATAACCAGATATACTAGTGATTTTGTACGGGCCCCAAACATCGGAATGCACTAAAACAAAAGAAGCAGAGCTCCGAGTACAATGAGGGGGAAAAGAGGAACGATGTTGTTTGCCTAGAATACATGATTCACACTGAAAAGCAGAAAGAGAGATATCTGGAAGAGCCTTCTGAAGGACTGGGAGAGGGGCATACCCAAGATGCCGATGCCAATCAACGGAGGAGACTGAGGAGAGGATGGTAGGAGAAACATCAAGAAGGTAGAGCCCGTTTTGCAGTCGTCCCTTACCAATGATATTCTGTGTCCGTAGATCCTGCATCAGAAAAGAGGAAGAGGTGAATGTTACTGAGCAATCCAAATCGGTAGTAAGACGACTAACAGACAGTAAATTATACGGGGAACCCGAAACATGAAGAGCCGAGCGTAGAGAGAGAAGAATTGAGAGAGATATCAGGAGAGCCGGAGACGGGTACGGTGTCGCCATTGGCTATTGTGATGTACTTAGGATGAGGAGCATCCAAGTAGTGATGTGGTGGTAGCGAGTTGATATGGTGGGTAACACCTGAATCCACTATCCAGCGCGGACTAGTGGAGAGACAAGCGATACCTTCATTGGAGATGGAGGCGATGGAGGCAGGTGGGTGGCAGAGCATGCCTTGAAGTTGCTGGAGCTGGAGGCGAGCTGCGTCAAGATCACCACGAGTGGCAGAAGGATTGTCAGCGACAATATGAGCAGTTGGGTGAGGAGGACGACATGCTTGCGGTAGCAGGTCGCCTCAAGATGGCCATCCTTTCCGCAAAACGTACACTTAGGACGTGGTCGGCCTCCGCGACCCCCGCCTCGGGAGACTGACCGTCCTCCACGAGTAGCGGGAGGGAGAGGAAGTAATGGTGCAGACGAGTGCTGGAGAAGGACTGGTGAGGGAGCTCCAGTAGTATCTGGAGGCGGTGAGACTTTGAGCAACATGAAGCACACATCAGATATTGACGGGGTTGTAGCCGATGAGAGGATCTACGCCCGAATACTCTGAAGGTGAAGTGGGACACGAGCCATCATCATGGCAATACACACAACCACTTTTTGAGCATGCTGAGCTGCTAGATCTGTAGTAGAGGGTTGATGTTGTATCCAGGCTTCTGCGAGAGTCTTGGCCCGAGCAACAAATGAGGTTAAGTCAGTCGCCCCGCCAATGTCAAGGTTTTGAAGCTTGATAATGATGTCATACAAGTGCTGAAGGCTGTCCTTGCCGGAGTACAAGGAGTGGAGTTCCTCCCACATTGCCTTGGCCGTCTCGTGATACATGACCATGCGGTAAGGTTCGCCATCAAGGGAGTTGAGAAGCCATGTATGAACCTGACCATCGTTACGCAGCCAGTCATCAGTAGGAGCAGATGGGGGGTCCCTAGTGAGATGAGACAGAAGTCCCTTGGACTGAAGAACTCGTCTGACAGAGTGCACCCACTCGACGAAGTTTTCTTCCCAGTCAGGGAGATGGTGGTGATTCTTAGTTCGTCGCGCAGTTCAGGAGTGGGAAGCAAGCTGGCTGCAGGAGAGGTAGCGATCTGTCCATCTGGATGCACGGAGGGATCACTGGAGGAACCCATTGCAGAGAGGTCGGCAAGGCTGCGGGGATCGCTGCTAAAGAGGAGCTTGCTGCTAGAGAGGAGCTCGCTGCTAGAGGCGGCGGCTGCTGAGGAGATCGCTGGAGAGGCAGGCCGCAGGGAGGAGGTCGCACGACCTCAAGGAGCTCAGCAGAGTGAGTTCGGCAGTCCACTGGAGGAGAGCTCGGCAGTGGTTCGGAAGATGGAGCTCGACAGTCGTTGCTGAGAGGAGACCGCTAGGAGGAGGCCGTGCGAACTCAGGGAACTCAACAGACCACTAGAGTGGAGGTCGCTGGAGGAGGCCGTTGGAGGGGAGCTCGACAGAGGGCGCGGTGAGCAGGAGAGGCCGCTGGAGGGGAGCTCGGCACGATCTTGCCGAGAGGAGACCGCTGGAAGGATCACGGTGAGCCTTGTAGAGGGAGCTCGGCAGCGGGACGAAAGCACGATGTTGCTGAGAGGAGACCGCATGGAGAGTTCGGCAGAGGGCGCGGCGAGCAGGAGAGGCCGCTGAAGGGGAGCTCGACAGAGGGTGCAACGAGCAGAAGAGGCTGCAGGAGGGGCGGGGCCCACTTGTCAGAAGGAGAAAAACTATAAGAAAGCTGAAGGGAGGAAGAAGCTGGAGAAGGGAGATCGCAGGGGGGGGGCTGCGGTCACAGAAAAAGGGAGACACGAGGAGCTCGCAAAGGAGGGGGCGGTCAAAAAATTGGGAGACCGGAATTTCGAACCTCCTCTGATACCATGTAAAGTGGAGCAAAACCTTGTATATTCTTTTCTATGTATAAAATACAATGTATGAATACAAATATATATGAGGGAGAAAGAGAGAGGAAATCCTTATACATGATGTGAGACTAAAGAGAAGAAAAAGAAACAAGAAAATAAATGTGTTGGAAAAACTCTTGTGATTTATCTAACAAATTATTTAAAGTGATTTCGTCAGTTAAGTTATATTACACTCATTGTATAGTAAGGGTAAATTGATCATTAGATGTCTTAGGATGTCACACTCACATTAAAGTGTCAAGGCCAAGTCAAGACAATCACAAAATCAGTTAAGTTAAGACTTGCGTCGAATGAAAGTCGACGCAACTCTGACTAGAAGTCCAAGTAACTTAATCAGCCTGTCGAAGTATAAGTCAAGTCGACGCAACGACGAAAGGGACTCGACGTAGAAGGAAATGCCTGTCGAAGCCATCTAAGAAGTCGACGCAACTTCGACTTCAATTCGACGCAGAAGTTAAAGCTCAAGTCCAAGTCTTCAACTCGACGGATACGTCGATAAGGAATCGACGTAACGTCGACATCTGAGTTCAGTCAGAGCTAAGAAGGGATACGAAGCTACTCCTATAAGAACTCAGAGGTGCGTCGATATGAAGAATGATGAAGTCGGCTCAACGTTGAATACAGTCAGAAAAAGGAACCTTTTTCTGGTGACCTTTTAAGTCCTTTTCAGGATGACCACAAAGCTAAAGACAGTTCTCCAACGGCTCGTTTATTGCCAAGAATGGAATGCAGCATTTCAGGACACAACAAAAACACTCTTGGAATGTTTTCAAATCTGATGGACGGGTCGGGATCAAAAGAAGAGGAAAATTATGTCTCCAAAGAGAATTCCTTTTCAGGACAGCCTAAAAGAAGAAAGTATTTCAAATTCCAATCATACAGAATAAGTATGCTCAAGGGGAGAAAAAAAATAGTGCATTCATTACATTATTCTCATCTGTCGAATAAGGTCGGCTTCTCTTCTTCCTTCCAAACCCTAAGACAGAAAACAAGGGCTCTGAATAGAAAGAAAAATAGCTTCTTCTTCTTCTTCTTCACCTTACAACAGTTCAGGAAGTGCTCATAGAAAAATGATCAAGCAAAATAACCCTTGCAAATCATCACAATCATAAACAAGGGTTCATCATTTACAGATCCAGTGAAAAATCAGAAGCTGCAGTACTTGAGAAATTGCTTCTGAAGAATTCTGAGAACAAAATTATTTTCTTTCTCTTCTTACTATCTTCTCACTTTCTTGTCACTTTTCCTTCAACTGTAAAAGAGTTTTATTAATCCCTCTTCCAAAGGATTCAGTGGTTCTAAGAGTCTTCTTATCAGAAGACTCAGTGGTTCTCTGAGAGTCTCCTTATCAAAAGACTCAGTGGTTCTGAGAGTCTCATTATCAAAAGACTCAGACACAGGTTGTGCAATCCTACCAGGGAGGTAGAAGAGAGGTCTACCCACATTTTGGGGAACCTCTATAAAAATTCCTGTGTCTTCTGTGTGTGCTTTTCTGTACTGTCCATATTTCTGTTTTTTGTGTTTATATTTCCAGCAATATGCATTTACTTTATTCTGTCTTTGGATTGCTTATTGCATAATACTTAGAGTTTTTTTTGTATGTGCAGGAAAACCTAGCGCCGAAATATTTTTAATCGGGAGAGAAGGGGGCTGCTGTTAGATATTAGAGAGAATTTTAGGTATATTACAAAACTGCCACTCTTTGGATTTAATTAATTTAAATTCCCCCTTCTTTATTTATCGTTAAAAAAATGGGTTGTTACAGCCGATGGTTCTCTTCAACCGATATTAAGACACTTATCAGTGCTTCCAAGCAATCTGCATCCATTGCCACTTCTTCAGGTAGTACGCATATTGCTACGCAGGATAAGTGGCTCATCAACTCCGGTACCACCAATCATATGACTGGAAACCTCCTTTTCTTCTCTCATCTCGAGAAGCATAATCGGTTACCACTTGTATTTGTGCCTGATGACTCTCATCTCTAGTTTGTGGAACTGGAGTAGTCACTACTGCCTCTCTTCGCCAGTTAAACTACACTCTATTCCTCTCAAATTTTTCTTGCAATTTGTTGTCTATCAGTGCTCTTTCACGACAATTACCATGCTCTATATCATTTTCTCCGACTACATGTTATTTTTTAGGATCTTCAATCGAAGTGGGTGATTGCTACTGGGGCTGAACGTGGCGGTCTCTACTATCTTGACAATCTTCTCACTTTCTCTGCATCTACCGTCTCAACTTCTCTACTCCAGTGACATCACTGTCTTGGTTATCCTCTGCCACGTCTCGTTCACAAGCTCCTGTCATCTTTAAAGTAAGACTCCACTTTAGAATGCGAAGCTTGACGATGTGGCAAGCCACATCATACTACTTTTCCTTCAAAACTTTGTAAGAGCTCTTTCGTTCTTTTGACCTTGTTCATTTGGACATCTGGGATCCTAGTTCCACCAAGTCTGTGGGTTGAGGTAATATGTATTTTGTTACTTTTATTGGTGATTTCTTTCAATGTTCTTGGTTGTATTTTTTGGAAGAATGCTCTGAACTTTTTCTTTTTCTCTAAATTTTATATTGAATTCGCGCACAGTTTGGTTTACCCATAAAAATTATTCAAACCAATTATGCGGAGGAATACATGAGCCAACATTTCTCATCTTTCTGCACCTCCAAAAATATTATTGATCAGACCAGTTGTGTGCATACTGTGGAGGATAGAAATAGGAAGAGCACTCTGATACCAATATGTTGAGGGCCAGGAATACAAAGTGCCTCGCTTGTGCGATTTTTCAAAACCTGGACCGAAAATCTCTCTCCACAAATATCGATCCAATCAACCTACTAATATTTCAGGTGGAGGGGAAAGATGAAATCTTGAAATTAGGTGTTGATTTATGGTTTATATTAGTAAACTTTCCTTTATGCTGATGATTATCTTTTAATGTCTATCAAAACAATCATTTTACAGGAAAGAGATTCTTTGAGGAATTGGATAGAGATAGGGATGGCCAGGTAACTCTTGAGGACCTAGAAATTGCAATGGGAAAAAGAAGACTACCGAAGAGGTATGCTCAGGAGTTCTTCCGCCGTACACGAAGACATATATTTTCAAAATCAATAGGTTGGAAACAGTTTTTGTCCTTGATGGAGCAGAGAGAACCAACTATTCTCCGTGCTTATACAATGTTGTGTTTGAGCAAATCTGGAACACTTCAAAGGAACCAGATCTTGACATCTCTTAGAAGTGCTGGCCTTCCAGCCAATGAAGATAACGCTGTTGCTATGATGCAATATCTTAATGCAAATAAAGGAGGATCTATATCTTATAGTCATTTCCGAAATTTCATGTTACTTCTTCCAAGAGAGCGGCTTCAGGATGATCCTCGGTATGCCCAAGTATTTGATTAATTGATTGTATTTTTTTCATTTAAGAGCATGCTATGCATGTGGATCTGAAGTGTTTAAACAAATAGCGAGCAGAGTTAAGTTCTAATCTTTTCTTGTGTTCTACATTGGTAGCATATTGATGCTTTCATAGTGTTCCAAACAGTGAGAAGATTGTAGAACTTTTAATGGTTCAGATGTCATATTCCATTTTTTTCACTAATAAGCACTGTGTAAACATGTGCCGATATTCTACGACGTTGTCAATACATTTTTGCTTCAGATCATCCCTGTAAATTGAACATTTAGGGAAGGTATTTCTAAGCTGATTTATTGAGAAGTGTTTCTATGGTCTAACATTTTGGGAAGGTATTTCGAAGCTGATTTATTGAGATGTATCTCTATGTTATTCTTTTATATTAAAGATTTTTTGATTTTGTCATATTACCAGTTTTTTTATAGTTCCTAGTTATTTGCTTTAAATTTCCTGGTCTGAATATCTACGCTTCTTGCTGTTTCTTCTAGATTCCTGATTTTGATGTCTTTTATAATTGTTTTTGAGATGTTATTGTCTATTGCAGCTCTCCCAGTCTTGCTAAAGAAAACAGTTAACTAGATCCAGTTTACTTCATTAATCAATCACACAAGATCTTGTTATCTTTCACATTCGGTCAACTTTTTGCACTAACTCATTCTCAAACAAATATCAGGTTAATTTTAAACTGGAGAAATTATGTGATGCGGTGTTTTTACTTAAAGAAAGTACTTTAATAATGATACTAATAACTTGTCGGAGTGCAATCATAATAACAATATCAATGATTTTCAGAAAAATTCAAATAGATCTGAAGATTGATTGGTAGAAAATAGTGTTCTAAAGTTGTTGATCTTGATATTGGCTGACAAACAATTGGTGAGTGTTCTGATTTGGGTTGATGAGGAACATAAAAGTGACTTGATATCGGCAGAGAGACAATTGGTGAATGTTCCCATTTTGGGTTGATGAGGAAGAGAAAGGTCAGTGATGGTTCAGCCTTATGTTGGATTGAAAGCTTAGGAGAGCCATCATTAGTTATGTAGTGATCTGTAGATGTTTAGGAGGAATCCAATGATGTCTGCACTGTAGCTAGAGGGGATCGATGTTGATGTACATGTTGAGTGCGAATGTTACGGATCCGCCACCAGTTATCTTGCATTGGACATACGTGCGGAGGAGCCCGCGTGGCGCGTCTACACGCGCAGGAAATCGACGGCCGAATCACCCCCTACCCCACGGATCGATGACATGGCGGAGGCCCCTTAATTATTCCTTATTTTAATTATTTCCTATTTTGAATATTTCCTATTTTAATTGTTGCCTATTTTAATAGTTTCCTATTTTAAATATTTCTTATTTTAATTGTTGCCTATTTTAATAGTTTCCTATTTTAATTATTTCCTATTTTACACCCCTCTTACAGTTATAAAAGGGGGTGTGGTATTGTATTTTGGTATGCTTGGATTAATCGGAAAATTAGGGTTGCTCCCTAAGTCTCCTCTCTTTTCTTCCACCTTTCTTCTCCCTCACCACTACCGGCCCCTTTCCCTTGCCGGATTCCTCCCGAGAAACTATCAAAACCGTAACATTGGTCCGACCTGCCCGTCCGCCCGCTATCGTAGCCGCCGGCCTTTCAACATCACCGCCGACGTCTGCCGTTCCCATCGATCCGCCGCTACCGCCATGGCCCCGTCAACGCAACTTCACCCGGATGCTTCTGGCGCGGATACCTCCGACGAGGTAGTCCAACGTCGCCTCGACGGCCACGATACCCAATTCGCCGCTATCCAGGCCACGCTCCAAGTAATCCTCGCCCGCCTGGAGGCCCGTCCCTCCTCGCCCGCACCTACCACCAGCGGAGGGTGTACCTCCCCTGCCGACGGCGGCACCAACCGGCCCCTCCGCCCCGCAGCCGATCCTCCCGTCGAAAGTGCACCGACCGCTGATGTTCCACCTCTCTCCACGGAGGTCGTCCCTCCACCGCTTCCACCACCTCTCTGGTTACCCGTGCCACCGCCTCCGGTAAACTCACCGCCTCCTCTACCGTCTTCGCCGGCCCCGGTCTTGCCGCCCCCTCCGGCCATTTCACATCTTCCTCTCCCGGCTCTTGCTCCGCCGGCCCTTGCCTTGCCGCTTGCACCGGTCGCATCGTCGCCTCTTCTACCGCCCCGTGCCCCGCTGCCCCCGACTGATCCGTTCCTGCTGCCGGTCGTCGCGTCTCCGACATCCTTGTGGCTGCTGCTCACCACCGCCCCACCGATCTTGCGGAAGCCATTACTTCCACCGCCTGTCCTTCCGATGGCGCCGTCGCTACTCGCCAACACCGCCGCCGCTACTACGTGCTACCTGGCCTTGTTCTGGCGGGAGGTCAAGGTACCAGATGATCCGGCCACCCGCGTGGTACACGAGCTTGAGGGCAAGCTCGTTTTGAAGGACGGATGGAGTGTTACGGATCCGCCACCAGTTATCTTGCAGTGGACATACGCGCGGAGGAGCCCGCGTGGCGCGTCTACACGCGCAGGAAATCGACGGCCGAATCACCCACTACCCCACGGATCGATGACATGGCGGAGGCCCCTTAATTATTCCTTATTTTAATTATTTCCTATTTTGAATATTTCCTATTTTAATTGTTGCCTATTTTAAATATTTCTTATTTTAATTGTTGCCTATTTTAATAGTTTCCTATTTTAATTCTTTCCTATTTTACACCCCTCTTACAGTTATAAAAGGGGGTGTGGTATTGTATTTTGGTATGCTTGGATTAATCGAAAAATTAGGGTTGCTCCCTAAGTCTCCTCTCTTTTCTTCCTCCTTTCTTCTCCCTCACCACTACCGGCCCATTTCCCTTGCCGGATTCCTCCCGAGAAACTATCAAAACCGTAACAGCGAATGTTAGGATGCGTGCATGATACATTCATGGAATTCAATAATGGTTGCAAAGAGGAATTTGCAGAGCAAATGATATTAAGTGAGAAGCGAAGAGCTAAAGGTGATGGGTGGAAGAGGGGGCTTAGGTTATCAAATTAAGTGTTTACAAGATTTTGGGAGCTGCTGGGGTGATATACATGCAGTAATTAGGCATGATGGTTCAGCGAAAAGAAGCTATAAGATTTTAGGGTTAAACAACTTTATTGGAGGACTTGGAATGACTTACTATAAGTTTTGCTCACAACTTATATTGTTCTTCTTTTCTTCCTCAGAGACTTTCTTATTGGCGTCTGGCTTTGTACAACTTGAACACTAAAAAGTTAGAATACGATCAACCATAAAGACTAACCGAGATTTTACCTATGTTAAACATGAAAAATAACTTCTTAATTAACTTACAAGCCTCATCTCCTCTATATATGGAGGCGGATAATATAATCCAGATTATATTAAGAAATGTACGTCTACATAAAAATGTACGACTACAAGCATATCGTAACACTCTCCCTCAAGTTGAACATGAGATGTTAATCATGCCCAACTTGTCAACAATCTTCCAATGATACTTCCACTCAATCTTTTTGATGAGTATGTCAGCAAGTTGCCTGTCAGAGAGAACAAAGAGTGTACACACAACTCCTTTTTCTATGTTCTCTTTGATGAAATATCGATCTACTTCAATATGTTTAGTGCGGTTATGCTGGACAAGGTAGTGGGCGATGCTGATAGCAGCCTTGTTGTCGCAATAAAGTCGGATGGGTTCAGCTTCATTAAGGCCCAGGTCACTCATCAAGGAACATAACTATAGGCCTTCATAAAACTCATGAGCCATGAACCTAAACTCGGCTTCTGCACCTGATCTTGCCACTACTTGTTGTTTTTTACTCCTCCAAGTAACAAGGTTTTCGCCCACTAGAGAACAATATCCTGAAGTAGATCGTCGATCTTCAATTGACCCTGCCCAATCAACATGTGTGTAAACTTCAATTTTCAGACATGAATTAGGAACAAACAAGATCCCAATCCCCGGTGAGGATTTGAAATACCTAAGAATTCTGTGGGCAACATCTACATGACGAGTCTTCGGTGCATGCATGAAATGAATGATAACACTCACTGCATAAGAGATGTCAGGTCGGGTATGAGACAGGTAGATCAGCCTCCCTACCAGCCTCTGAAATTCAGAGATGTCTTCAATCGCCTATCTACCATCTCTCCCCAATTTGTGGTTTGCTTCAATTGGGGTGTCAACAGGTTTACATCCACTCATCCCTATCTTCTCAAGAAGGTCTATTGTGTATTTCCTCTGGGAAATGAAGATCCCACTCTTGGACCTTGCAACTTCAACACCCAAGAAATTTTTGAGTTTTCCTAGGTCCTTGACCTTAAACTCACTAGCCAATTTTTGTTGTAGAATCTTGATTTCTTCCACATCATCACCTGTTATAACAATGTCATCAACTGTTACGCGCACACGGCATCTCATTTTATTATTATTGTTTTTCTTTTAAATGTATTATGTTTGATGTGAGCCCCCTCCTCCCTATATAAGGAGGAGGTATGAGAGTGTTAGTCTTATCTTTTGATTATTAGGGATTTGGGCTCGCATTGAGAGAGGGATCATTGGAGGACCTAGCCTCCTTGATCTTGGCCGGATTTCGATCCGGATTGTATCCGCGTTTCTTCTTCGATTAATGCAACTTGCTTCCTGTTTGTATTAATTGGTCCGACCTGCCTCACCGCCCGCTGCACAGGCCGCCGGTGCTTCGTCCCCCGTCGTCAAGCTCGCGTGAACCCGCATAGTCTGCATCCAGCGCCTGCTCTTCCGTCGTCAAGCTCGCGGGAACCGATCGATAGCCAGCGTCTGATCGTTCGACACAACTGCTTGATATCCCGCTGCACGATATCGCTTGACGGAACTGCTCTATCTTCCGCTGCACGCGCCGATCGATAACCTCGTCGCCAACGTCTGGATCCGCCAGCATCCACACCCGCACCACTCAGCCAGCGTCCGGATCGATCCGCCAGCGTCGATCCGCTAACCTCCGGTTCCTTCCTCAGCGCCTACTCTTCCGCCGCCGCCTGCTCTTCCGCAGCGCCTGCTCTTCCGCCGCCGCCTGCTCTTTCGCCGCCGCCTGCCCTTCCGCAGTGATCGTCCGCTGCTAGCGCCCCTTCCTAGGCTCCGACACTCTCCTGTCGACCTCCAGCTCGGCGTGGTCGTCCTCACATGCCAAAGGGCCGGATGGAATCCCACGTGGAAGCCCTCAAACACTCCCTCGCCACCCATCAACGCGCGTCTCGAAGCACAGACCGAGCAGTTCGCCTCGATTCTGACCATGCTCCAGAACTTACAGCCCAGCAAGCACTCTGGGCCTCCTGCCGCCTCTGCTGTGGGATCCCCCAACACTACGATCCCCGATACACCCGCAGTGGTGGAATTACCTACTCCACCGTACCGTGGACCTGACATCCCCACATTCAACGGGACTGACCCCCTTGGGTGGATTGCCCGCGCCGAACAATTCTTCGACATTCACCAGACCGCGCCGGCACAACGGGTCTCCACCGCAATCATCGGCATGGAAGGGTCGGCCCTCCATTGGGTCCGTTGGCTTCGCCAGACCTCTCCCGACCTCACCTGGCCAGTTCTCTCTGAGACCCTCATTCAGCGGTATGACGCCCGCTACTCTGGCCCCATGATCGAGCGACTTTGTGGGTGGAATTAGTCACCCATGTCCCCGGTCTTCCCCCAGACCATTACTTGGGGTTCTTCATGAACGGCTTGCAACCCCACTTCCGCTCCCGTCTCCGCACTCTCCAACCGTTAACGGTTCACCACGCCATTGACCTCGCCCCCTGGTGGAGGCAGAATTTCTCGCGACGTCCGGCGACATTCCTTCCCCATCACCTCCCTCTCGGCATCCTTCCTACACATATTTCTCGACCCATCCGAAACCTATACCTCCGCCACCTCCTCTGCCCCGGCCACCAATGATGGGTCCTCGCAACAACCAGCCTGTCCCTACCCACCGCCTGTCCAACCAGGAGTACAACGACTTACGAAGCAAGGGTCTGTGCTTCCGCTGCAAGGACCCCTACTCTCCTGGTCATGAGTGCTCGGTGAAGGAGTGTCGAGTCCTCATCGGCGACGACGTGGCCGCGCTCTCCGCCACCGACTTTGACGCCCTGCTGCTCTCGGACGGACTACCGGACGACGCCCCGACACCTCGACGACATCCCACTACTGACCGGCGGGCGGCGCTCCGACCATGGGATCAAGGTCGCTTTTCTGACGGGATGTATTGTTACGCGCACGCGCCATCTCATTTTATTATTACTGTTTTTCTTTTAAATGTATTATGTTTGATGTGAGCCCCCTCCTCCCTATATAAGGAGGAGGTATGGGAGTGTTAGTCTTATCTTTTGATTATTAGGGATTTGGGCTCTCATTTGAGAGAGGGGTCATTGGAGGACCCAGCCTCCTTGATCTTGGCCGGATTTCGATCCAGATTGTATGCGCGTTTCTTCTTCGATTAATGCAACTTGCTTCCTGTTCGTATTATCAACATAGAGAATGAAGACAGTAAGTTTACCTGTCTTCTGATTGATGAACATTGTATAATCAACATTGCTATAGTGATATCCAAATGACACCAAAGCTTTGTGATATCTCCTAAACCAAGCTCTAGGAGTCTGTTTCAATCCATATATGACCTTCTTTAACCTACAAAGCTTTCCCTCAGAACCTTTATGAGCAAGACTTGGTGGGATAGCCATATAAACTTCCTCTTCTAGGTTCCCATGGAGAAATGCATTCTTCACGTCAAGTTGACAAATGTCCCACGCCTTGCAGGAAACACATGTAAATTGGACTCTAATAGTGTTCATCTTTGCCACTGGGGCAAATGTTTCCTGATAGTCGATTCCAGGGGTTTGTGTATAACCTTTTGCCACCAGCCTTGCTTTACACCTTTCAACAACCCCTTGAGAGTTCTGTTTAACGAAGAACACCCATTTGCACCCAACAATTTTCTTCCCATGGGGAAGGTGCATCAAATCCCACGTGTGGTTCTTCTCATGAGCAGTAATTTCCTCAAGCATCACCTCTTGCCACTGGGATTCCAAGAGCATCCTGCAAGATGAGGATATGGAAATGGAAGCAAAAGAGGACACAAAGTTCTTATGGGAAGCAAAAAAAAAGTCGTAAGACACATAATGCGATAGGGGATGTTGGGTACAAAATCATATACCTTTGCTGAGAGCAATATGTGGATTAGAAGACCCTGAGTCAGGATCCCACAGTTGTTCTGGTTGCGTGGAAGGACCTTGTGTTTTCGTCCCCTTAGTACACCGAGTATAAACTGCAAGCTAGGAGCAGTAGAAGGAATAGGTAGAGAAACATTAAAGGGGCTCACTTCCAAAGGTATAGACTCCCCCTTAAGTGAGAGATAAGGTGGTAGAACTGGCAGAGGAACAGTAGAATAGGACATAAAAGTAGAGTCACCCGAGGGAGCATAGTATGCCTCAGATTCACGAAAAGTGACATCCATAGTGACAAAGACTTTCTTTGTAGGTCGATGGAAACATTTGTATCCCTTTTGTGTGGGAGAGTAACCAATAAAGATACACTATAGCGCTCGAGGATCAAATTTAGTAAGGTGGGGGTTGTGGATATGAACAAAGCAGACACATCCAAACAACTTAGGGGAAAGCTGAGAAGGAGGCACATGGAGAGTGCTAAGCGGGGTGCCATTCCCAAGGACATGCGACGACATGCGATTGATAAGACATGCCATAATGAGAACCACATCACCCCAGTAATATTTGGGAAGATGCATAGTTGACAAAAGACATCTAGCAACTTCCAAAGACGACAATTTTTACGCTCAGCAACACCATTCTGAGCGGGGGATAAGCATAAGTGGTTTGGTCAATGATATCATGATCATCAAGATACCGTTCAAACTGGGAATCCATGTATTCACGACCATTGTCACTGCGTAGGATTTTAATATTGGTATGAAATTGTGTGGAGATCATTTTATGAAATTTTAAAAAAATAGAGAACACATCATTTTTTTGTCTCAGCAAGTATAATTAAGTAGTGCGAGAAAAACAAACAATAAATGTAACAAGCTAAGCACAAACAGAAATATAATGTATAGGGCAAGGTCTCCGTACATCTGTATGAATAACAACAAAAAAGGTAGAACTTGACAATTAAACACGATTAAAAGTAGTACGTCGATGTTTGTTAAAAGTACACACTGTTAGATATAATGTACATTCTATATCGTAGAGATAGCTTAGGCTCACCATGGGTGTTGTGAGCACCCTCTCTTGTACATGTATATATAACACTATTGTTAATGTGAATAGAACATTTTGGATCTTTTCCTATCATGGTATCAGAGGGCTAGGGTTCCGCACGCCGTTGCTCGTCTGTTCCCGCACGCCGTTGCTCGTTTGTTCCCGCACGTCGTTGCTCGTTTGTTCCCGCACGACGCGCTCGTCGTTTCTGCGCTCGCCGATCTATTCTGCGCTCGTCTCCTTCTGGCTCGTCGATCGCAGGTTCCACACGCTCGTCGCTCGTCTCCTTACGGAAGCATGTTGCCTCAAAATGACCAACCCAACCACAGTGAGAGCAGTGAGGGCGTGGTCGTCCGCCACGACTCCATCCGCGAGAGCCGGTGCGAGCCTCACGAGCTGATGAAGGAGTGGGGTAAGATGGAAATGTTTGCTGGAGGAGAGCTGGAGAGAGAGTCCCAGGAGCATCGGGTGGCGGTGTGACTTTTAAAAGTATCGAGCACACATCTGACATGGAATGAATGGTGTAGGAAAAGAGGATCTGAGCCCGAACGCTATGAAGATGAGGCGGAACACGGGCCATTATCATGGCGATGCCAACCGCTTCCTTCTGGGCACGTTGGGCAGCGAGATCTGCGGTTGGAGGCTGATGTTGAATCCATACCTCGACTAGAGTTTTGGAACGCGCAACAAAGGTCATATTGCCAGCCACCCCTGAGTAAAGAGATTGAAGATCGGTGATGATGTCAAAGAGGTGTTGCAAGTTGTCCTTGCCAGAATAGAGGGAGTGAAGTTCCTCCCACATGGCCTTGATATAGAGTTGAGAATCCATGATTGGACACGACTGTCATCACGGAGCCATTCCTCGGTGGGCTCATTAGGGGTAGCCTTAGTCAGATGATGTAGGAGGCCTTTGTTCTGAAGCACACGGCGGACGGAGTGCACCCACTCAACAAAGTTCTTCTTGTCACTTAGAGAGATAGTGGTGATCTGAAGTTCATCATGGACTTCAAGTAGAGGAGCCGTAGCACGGGCTGGAAGAGACGGGGCGTCATTCAAATCCATGGACGGTAGAGATAGAGAGTGCGGGTAGGAGCACATCAACGGATAGGAGCAGCAGACAGTGGCGGTCAGGAGAACAGAACACTGCCGGTTAGGAGCACTTGGGGCGCGACAAGGTATAGGACACTGTCGGTTAGGAGACTACCGGTTAGGAGCTCTTGGAGTGCGGTCAGGACACTGCCAGTTAGGTGTAGCGGAGATGTCGGCGACCAGGGGGCCGTGCGAGCTTGCGGACTAGTACACGGCGGCAAGCAGGTGAGCGCACGAAGGAGTCTGCGGACAGACGACCAGAAAACGACACAGGCGGGCGGGTTGATGAGCACGGAAGCTGTGAATATGAATCCGCACAGACAGCCAAGCGTGTACTCAGTGGGCGAGCACAACGGATAGAGCGGAGATGAATCTGTGCGGAGAGAAGAGAACAGTAGGAGAAGTTGCGCTGATAGAGCGTTGAGCACAACGGGCAGAAGCACGGAGCGTCAGTGGCGGGACCCAGTGGTGTGCTGCCAAGAGCTATAAAACCAGAGGGGAAGCATGATGCGATAGGGAATCGCAGGAGAGGAGGGCTGCGGTTAGAAGGAAGGAGACCGTAGGAGAGGAGGATTGCGGTTAGAAGAAAGGAGACCGCAGAAGAGGCGAGGCAGGGCCTCAAGCCGATAAAAAAAATTTAGGAATCGAGTTGAAGCTCTGATACCATGTAGAAAAGAGCGGAAAAATGAAGAAATAAAGGAGAATAATTTTATTTCATTTCTTTCACACTCTTACACACAAGTAATGTTACACTTATATAGGAAGAGAAGGAGGAGAACTAATCCCATTCTAAGATGTGAGACTAAAGACTAAAGGAGGAAGAGGGTCCTAGATGGGCCTTGCTATTGGACTTTTGCACAAACTTTCTTCAACAAGACATTAACTCATTCCACTTTCTCAATACCATAACCACTATACAACTTATTTACTTAAGCCTGATTTTACCATAACCATCAGGAATCAGCCAGCACAAACGACTCCTGCCGGCTAACAGTTAACCCAACCACATATAACCTCAATATGACCCAGCAACACATCCCAACCAATATTAAAATTAAGGCACTAAATCAGCACATTAATAACTTAGCCAGAATATACCTACCATGCATTCCGTCCGGCCTGTCCTTAATACAGGTACATAATATATATATATATATAGAGAGAGAGAGAGAGAGAGGAATCAAAGTAGAAGGCGTAATAAAAATTCCGTCGTAAAAAAAGTCAGAAGTAAAAAAATCTCGTCAAAATATGTTGAAAATTTCGCGATGGCATTACGGCATTGACATTTCCTTTATTGTCATCGGGATTAATTTATAATTTATATTTAGCTTGAAAAAAATTTGAGGTGTTACACAACGTGTTGTCGATCAGGCTGGAAGATGTGCTGAAAAGGATGCCAACTAGAAAGTAGGCGACTTAGGTAGATGCCACGGTTATGTTGCTAGTCGAAGCTGCGGGTGCGTCGAGGTGGGGTAAGCTAAAGAGAAGGATTTTGGCAGAACAGAGAGTCAGTATGTAGGTCGTGGGACTGACAATGAGCAACGCCCGCAGAGGCGCTGAAGGCCGCTTTGAGTAGAGTCGGAGAACTGAAGCCCTCATTGGGCGCGCGCTGTCGCAAACAGTTGTGTCGTGGCCAATGAGATGGTTCCGTGGTTGGTGCGAGTAGATGATGGCTTTCCTGTCTGGAACGAAAGAGTTGTGGCGCGGAATCGACGAAGCGGATATGTTAGCTTCAACTCTAAGGTTGGTCTGGAGACCGGTAAAGAGGGGCGAGTGGCATGAATGGTCGGACCAATGGTAGAAAGTGAAGAAATGAGATGTGAAAATCCACCGTGAGCAACTCTCTTGATAGCCCTTAGGTAGCAGCCCTAATCTTTTTCTGTTGACCTCCAAGGTGCCTACAAAAGTTCTCCCCCATATATATAGGGGTTACAAAGCAAAAAGGCAAAAGAGAAATACGACAGGCCTACTAAAAAAAGAAATTACAAATGCATCTAGTACAATAGGAAAATAACATGTTAATTAGCCGTCGGCGCTTGGGTGTAGGTGCATCCATCATGCGCATGGGGGGTTCCGCCGTTCTCCGGTGGGGCATCCGTAACATCCACTTTGGAAGTTGATCTCTAGTTTTTTTTTTCATTTTACGGCCATTAAAGATACTAGGAATTGTATAAGTGCTATTGAAAGTTACATCATGCATCTGAGACAGATTAGAATCATTTTGATACAAGAGAAGTACATATGGAGGGCACATGTTCAGATGAACATTAGGAACTGGCCCTGTTGTGATTTGAAGAATTAACAAGATTTGAGGACTAATCAATTTCTAGAGGGGGGAGATTTATGCATTTTGGGCTAAGAGGTCCACAACCCCACGACTATCCACACCTCCTCCCCATATTTCGCTCCATGAAGATATGGAGTCCGTTGATTGCTGTCGGGATTGATCTTAATAAACAGGAAGCCACTGTTGTTGGAGTACACAAAATAGTTGAACGTCAATCTCTTCCTCAGTTTTTCGCATCTTCAGCGTAAGATGGCGAGTTGTGAAAGCTGTCGAATTCCCCTTGTGCTGCTGTGTTAGCTGCAAAGTGTTTTCTTCATTCATTGGATTGAATTGGAGTAGCTTGCTAGCCATTTGTAAAATATTGCTATTTCTTTTATCAAGATAATTCTGAGTGTATGATGGTTCCTGTGGCGAATAAAATTCCTACAGTGTATTTGGAGATCTTTTTACTTCATCTATTCCAGAATTTTTTATCTTCAATAGATGTGAGAGCCAAATCCTTATGAAAGATGCTCTCTCCATGATCAAGTGAGAGGATTATCTATCTTGTTAATTTTCATAATTTCATTTTCTTATTTAATTTATGCATCATCCAGTTTTACTATCATTTTTTAAATTGATCTCTTTTACTTCTGTCATGGTAGTCATGTAAGGCTAATAATGATGATGATGATAACTTTGAACTCTTATTGAGTCTAATATATATTATTAGTGATCGTGTTTGGGGTCCTCCGCGCGCATGTACGATGGTGACATAGTTGCTCCATACACGCATAAAATGTGCAGAAAACTAATTTAACACTTGGATATATCAAGCTATGGCCACGTACTTGTTTCCACCGTACCTGCGCACGAGGGGCAGTGTGCACAGTACTTACAACTGTCACTATTTCTGTTGTACGAATTTTTTATTATATACTTTTTCTTTTTTCCTCCAACTCTACTTTTTATTTATTTTACACCAATTTATGTTTACATATTTTATTTTAATTATTTTATTTATATTATATTTTATTGTTCTTGAACTTTTAAAAGAAAATAAGAATTACACGAACATATACTGATTTTTGTATATATAATGTATAGATATTAATAATTTTTAAACTTTATGCTTAACCTAAACTTTATTGACCTTTTGTTACTTGTTTTGGGTTGGAGTTCATATCTGGAAACAATCTCTTTCTTATGGGAAGGAAAGTTGCATGCATAAAACTTCTCCAATTATATTTCTGGATCTTTCAGAGTGTTGGGTCTATCTTATATTTGTACTTACGACTTTTTAATATAAGCTGTTTTAATATGCACGGTTCCTCTGCGCATCCATGCATCAAGTTTTAAGGTTTTTTTTAATACTCTTATGAAGACGTTAGATATTGAAATATATTTTAACCAAAAAGAATCTGGACTAGTTAAGTTGGTTTATTTTGTTGGTTCTATCACTGCTTATTTATGCGTCTCTATATTACTGAACTTAATATTGGCCTTTTTGAGTTCCAGAGTAAAGATCCTTTCTTATAACACTGTTAATTTAAATCTTTAGAGTAATTTATAATTTTCAATATCATGTACAGGTGTGTCTGGTTTGAAGCAGCTACTGTTTTTCCTGTTTCCCCTCCTGTGGAATTAGCAACTGAAAATATTCTGAAGTCTGCTTTAGCCGGAGGCCTTGCCTGTGCCATTTCCACTTCAATGTTGCATCCTCTTGATACAATGAAGGTAAATCATGATTCATGCATCACTTCTGTCTGTGTCATTGTCATTTTATCCCTTTGATTTTATGGCACAATGGTGTGGTGTTTTCTCTTGCTTTTTCCAGAGACACCACACTTGCCATGTTGGCCTGCATTTTTCGGATGGTCATGAAATTTCTTCGTTTCTCAGAGGAGCCTATAGTCTCACTTTTTCCCAGGAAATAGCTTTAAGATTTCGTGTAGACTTTACCATCTTTTTGGTAGCCCAAATTACCCATTAAGTTGGGATTTGATATTGGCTTTGTTGTCCCAGGTGGCAAGATCACACATGAAACATACATGTCGTATAAATCAAACTTAGAAATTATCGAAGATTCAATAGACGTGATAGTGAGAGGCGGAGGATACATGTCGGAGTCGAATTTCTAGATGTTTGACCTAGTTTCTGATGAAGTGACAATCAATGTTGATGTGCTTTGTACACATGTGAAATATCAGATTATGGGTGACATGAATAGTAGCTTGATCACATAGTAAAACACCACATGAGAAGAAAATGATACACCAACATCGACCAAGAGACTCTTAAGCATTGTGAGCTCAGAAAAAGCTAGGACCAATGAGCCTTAGTCGGTCTCAGCCCTAGAACAAGCAACAAAATACTTATCCATGATAAGATTACCAATAAAATACATATAGATGGTATGGTGGATTGGAGGTCATCCATAGACCTGGCTTAATCAGCATTTGGATAGACCAAAAGAGAAAGAATAGCTAACAGCTGATAGATGATACCTTGTCCTGAGCACGATTTAGATACCAAAGATTGCACTCAGCTTCTTATAATTGAGAAAATCTCAGAGTGTGCATGAATTGACTCACCACTTCCACTGCAAAAGAGATATCGAGACGTGTGACATTAAGTAGGTTAGTTTCACAACTAGCCTTTGATGATACTTAGGATTGGGCAATTGAGGATCCAGAATGGAGGCAATAAGGGAGAATTTTATATTTGCCTCTATAGGTGTCTCGGCTGGTCTACACCCCAAATATTCAGCATCTTGAAGAAGTTTAGTGCAATATTTCCTTTGAGAAGGAATATGGGAATCACCCTAAGGGGATACCCTAATACCCAAGAAGTAGCAAAGAGGGTTAAGATCTTTGGTCTAAAATGCTTGGCTAGGTTAATCTTGGACTTGGAAATTCCTGCAGTATCGTCGCCAGTGATAATATCGTTAACATAGACTCGCCAGTGATAATATCGTTAACATAGACGAGAATGATCATTGCGCCCTATTGCGATGATGGGTAAATAGGGAAAAGTCTGAAAAGCTTCGGCGTAAGCCAATATACTAAACCATGTGATTAAACTTCTCGAATTAGACTCGAGGAGATTGATTTATGCCATAGAGAGATTTAGGAAGATGATAGATAAGAGATTCTGCCTCATATCCAGTGTTTGTTTCATATATACTATCTCAGTTGAATCACCATTGAATAAGACATTCTTGCTATCGAGTTGATGCAACTTTCAACAATGATGAGCAAGGGAGATCACCCGAACGTTGTTCAACTTTACAACTGAGAGTATCCTCAAAATCATTAGAGTGACCAGAGGGAAAAGTTACTAGATCACATGTATTATTGGTCCAGAGGGTTTGCATCTCTTCATCCATTGTTATATGTTACCCTAGATGTTGCAATGTCTCATGGATCAAAATGGGAGTGGTGGCGTTAGCAATGTTTTAAATATCAGATGTCGGCGACATATCGGATTGAGTTTTTAAATGTCGGATGTCGGAAGTCAGAGACATGTCGGGGATATTTTAAAATATCGGATTTCCATGTTTTATAAATAAAAATTTTATTTTTATGTATACTAACTATAATTATATGTTATAAAATTGAAAAATAATATAACAAATAGATAAAATATGTTATAAAATAGAAAAATAATATAACAAATAGATAAAAAATGGGTCATTTATATTACAAAATAAAATCGAATAGTATCCAAGATAAAATATTATTAACAAATACAAAATCATACATTGTAAAATATATTTAATAGTATACAATAATTTTATTTTGATAACAATAAGTTTATTGCAAATAAAGAAGATTTAAATATTTTCATATTTTTTGTAATAAATGTATTAAATATTTTCATATTTTTTGTAATAAATGTATTAAATATTTTCATATTTTTTGTAATATGAAATTAAAAAATTATGAAACAATTATACAAAATTGGTTGTTGTAAGAATAAAACGTTAAAAAAATCGAAACAATAAATCTAATCGATTTAAACATACATAATATAATATTCATGGGCGATTTAAACATACATAATATAATATTCATAGGCGATTTAAACATATGTTGCTAGTCTGTATATAACATAAAATAAAATAGCGGACAATATTTTTAAATGCCGTGTCGGCCGATATATCGGAAAAATCGGACATGTCGGCCTATATTTTACAAAAAGACATAATCTATTTTTTTTAGAAAAACATATCGTTTTGCCCTAAAAAATGACATGTCGGGAGACATGTCGGACATGTCGGAGGACATTAAACAAAACTATGTAGGGAGGACCAAGCAGTGTAATGAGATAAGATTCGACAAAGAATAAGCAATACATGTCACTTACCTTTGCAAAGAGAAATAAGAAGATCCTTTGGTGCAAGAGTATCAACAGAACCAAAAATCGAGCTTTCCAACTGACAAATTTAAGTGTGTTGGTGGGGGACTCGTAAATTGGATTGGAAAGGATCTTGGGATGGAGGTGGTGTAGATGGGGTCACGGGGGGAATGGTATATATTGGTGGATCTAGACAATGAGGAATGAGATGCTTGTTGGAAGGAGGAATATGGCGTGGACACACAAGAAGAGCAGTTGCGACGAAGTGGGACATACCAACTAATCAGAGAATGTAAGTTTTTGGATAATTAGAGAATATAACATCCCTTTTGAGTCGGAGAGGTCCCAACAAACATAAATTTGTTAGTGCAATGTGTAAGTTTGTTCATAGGAGGAACCAAATGACAGTGAGAGCAAACACAACCAAGTGCCTGACGTGTGGGAGGGAAGAGGGATGCAAAGTGGGGAATGAATTAACACAGGGGAGGAGAAATTGAGGACCAAGAATGAGTAGTTGATGAGGTCATAATTACGAAGTGTTAATATGGAGAGAGAACATGCATTTGGAACATAACTGACTAGGTGGCCTCAAGAAGGTGTGATTTTTTCGTTCAATTAGATTGATTTGTTGTGGCATATAAGAACAAGAAGTTTGATGAAGGATGCTGAGTATAGTACGTGTCTTTTAAAATCACATCTTAATTACTCCTGGGCATTATCAATACGAAAGATTTTGACAGTAGTAAAGAACTGAGCACAAAATTTAGTTATAAAGGAACAAAATAAAGGAGAACATCTGACCGTTCATGCTTAAAATATAACCACGTCAATTTCGAATGATTCTCAATAAAAATCACAAAGAATTTAAAACCACATACCCTGAAGGTTCTATAGGGATCCCAAAAATCGAACTGCACTAAATAAAGATACATCACTTCTCCGCAGTGGAGAATAAAAGAGAGAACAATGATGCTTCCTATAAATATAAGACTTGCAAACAAAAATCAGAAAGAGATACATCTGGAGAGCTCATCTGAGGATCAGTATGGGAGGATGTCCGAGATGGTGATTATGGCAGTCAACCATAGAGATGGAAGAAAGGACATGATTGAGGATGCCCAAAATTTATAGCTTGTTATCCAGTCATCCTTTACCAATGATATTTCGTATTTGAAGATCTGATATTACAAAAGAAGATGAAATAAAGTTATGGAGCAGTTATTAGATTGAATAAGGTTGCTAGCAAAAACTAAATTAAATGAGAGCCGTGAATGTAGAGAATCGAACGAGGTGGATAGTAGGAGTGAGACACATAACTCTAGATTCGAAAATAAGCATGGTGGTACCATTAGCCATAGTAATATTTCAAAGGGAGGTGATTTTGCAATGGTTTTTGCTGTGTCATATGGATTGTAGCACATAATCTACAATCCAAGCTACGCTATGAGATAATCAGGATAGAAATTTCATGAAAGAGGGGGGATGTGTAAGCTTGAGGCGTCTGTGTAGAAATTAATCCACGGAGGATGTGAAGAATCTCCTGAGCTCATGGTTTGTAGCATCAATAGCAGGGGACGCGATGTTAGCTTGAGGTAGTGGTGCTTTTGATTTGGTTTACCATGCTTCTAAAATCACACAATTTCAGTATGATTAGGCTTACCACATAAGGAGAAAATACAATGTTGGGGGCCTTAACAACCTTCATTGACATGTCCTCTATCACGTCCATCATATTAAGGAGGCTTCTGTGGACGGACACCAACATAGCTAGTAGAAGATTGAGGAGCAACATGAGCCTGCTAAATGAGAGTCTGAGGAGGAGTGAGGGCTACCTTTGCAGGAGAAACATGTAGCAGACGTTAGACAAAGATGATGCTGTAGCGACAGAGAGATCGTTGGATCTGACTATGGGGACATATGGAGGAAGACAAGCCATCATCATAGGAATTACTTCGACCTCACACTTAGTCTATTGAGAAGTTAGCTCAGTAGTCAGGAGGTGGTGTTGTAGCAATCATCGAATGTCCATTTGATTTTAGCTATCATGACCTCGATGTCTCCGGAAGGTTCGGGTGTGAGAGATGAAAGATCTTGAGAAGATCCTAGAGGTGTTGCTGATTATCCTGGCCTAAGTAGAACAAACAAAACTCATCTCATGATCGGCATCCTACCTATTTTTGTTCTTGTTTCCTGTGGAGGTCCTTCATGCACATGTTCCTTCTATCATTGGGATCGACGTATGTTTCTTCAAGTGGGCTCCTCCCAGTGTTCGTTCCTTCTTCCAGAGTCTTGAGACTACTGTTTGCATCCTATTTTGGCGTTGCCTTGTTCAGCTGATAGATATCAACATGAACTTCTATTGGGCTGGTGCTACCTGTTTATGTTCAAACCATCTACATGTTTATTGACCTTTTGTGGTGATTGTTTTCTTCCGTCAACATGCGTACAAGTCATAATACAGATGATTCAAATCGAACTGTGGTCGTAAGCATTATTAATGTAATTCTTACCCAATTAACTTATCAGAAACTGAAAGGGAAGGAGAATTATCCGTTATGGAAGATTTTGATGGTGATGTGTCTGAGAGGTAAACGAAAGATAGATCATCTCACCTCAAATCCTCCTCCCAAAACTTCTATAGGATGTGTGATGCCAACTTGGTAAAGCTGATGTGGGATAGCATGGAGACCTGTGTTAGACTTAGTGTCTCATTGCACTGTTAAGCTGTTATGAAACTGTCTTGAAATGCTCTACTTTGGAAAGAACAATACTAGTCGCATCTATGAAGTCTCCCAAGTGTGGAGTGGGTGTGCTATGAGAAATCACATTGTTTATGAGTTCTTTGGCGATTTCTCTAGACTGAATGAGGAATTAAACGCTTCATGAATGAAGACATGATAACTATATTGGTGCAGTGAGAACTGATAGCTATAATGACCTTCATTGGACACTTGAGGCTGGAGTTCAGTCCCGTACGATCTCAAATTATTAGAGTTTAAAAAATTTAGAGGGGGGAGGGAGAGAGAGAGGAAATTCAGGAGGGGTAGAGAGAGAAACACTTCATCATAATACTCAAGCATGCCAAAATATAAAAGTCTCCCGACTTATATACGTGCCGGACAGATACAAACATAACAAGGGCAATTAAGGAAATAACAAAAACAATGCAGAAAAGAAAACGCCTCCTTGGTACGACGTCGGATACGTCGGAACGGCTCGCCCACTGCGCTCCCGACGTTGGTAAACTCGACACACTGGAGGTTGCCCCTCGCCACGCTCCTGGCGTTGGTAAACTCGCCGGACAGATACAGATTGTCGTGAATGACGATTTTACGATTTCTCTTCTCTGTTTACGATTGGGGTTTAATAAAGAATAACCCTCAAGTATTTATAAGATTCTTCTCTAACAGCTAGAAACGTGATTTAAGGGTTAAGCTCCACGTGTACTGCACATGGAAGATGCCCTAAATACCAGCCGTCTGAAATTTGAAAACGAAAAGCAGATAAGTCCATTCGTCGAATGAACTCGTGAAATGATTTGATCACTCGACGAATTTCACTTAACGTTTCAACGATTTCGTCTCAATGACTCGACGAATTCCACTTGACGAATTTTACTTAGCTGAAAAGCATTCTGGCTGAAACTTTCACTGACTTCTCGAGAGCACTCGACGAATTCGTCGAGTGTTCACGAGAGGTCAATACTCACTCGACGAAAGGAGTTAAGATATTAATCGAGACCTATCGAGTGATCTCGACGAATTCGTCTAGTCCACTCGAGATGTCTCGACGAATGAATCGAGTCTTCTCGAGTGTACTCGACGAATTGACTTGTACATTTTTCTTCCAGCCCAAAATGACAACAACAACTCCTTGTCTTTTCCACCACTTTGCATATGAAGTACATCCCAATAGAGAGATTTCACATGAGTCAACACCTTGGTCTACACAATGAGGGATTACATTGCATATGCCTGTGTTTATGACTCATTGAAACCTGACATTTATCTGTACTTAGAATTTAAGATCCTGCAATAACATAACTAAAATACTATATAAAATATAGAATCAATTCATCTTAGTTTAAGGGGGACTTCTTCAAATCTAGGCTATTGTGGCTACAATACCCAACAGTAGGCTGGGAACATGTGTGGCGAGGGCGATGAACTCATCGATGTAGTCGTCAAGAGAGTCTGTCTGGCGAACTCAACAGAGCAGCTTGACGGCAGTGCCAAAATAACGCGTATCGTAACGACTGATGAGTGCTTGCTGGAGGGCCGGCCATTGCAGGGCCGGGTTGGTTTGGCGGAGCCAACGAACCCAATGAAGTGCAGAGCCCTCCATGCCAATCATGACCGTACTGACTTTTTGTGTCTCCGGTGTCTGCTGACTGTCGAAGAATTGTTCAGCGCGGGCGATCCAACCCAAGGGGTTGGTGCCGTTGAAGGAGGGCACCTCGAGAGAACGGGGACTGTCAGGGACAACGCCGAGCGGGTAAACCGCAGCCGGGACGGTGTCCGAAGGAGCGCCAAGGAGAGACGGCGACTCGGAGGCGGAGGCGGCGGACGTGGAGGGGTGGACGACCAGCAGGGAGTCGAGTTTGGAGTCCATACGGAGGACTAGGGCATGCAGGGAGGCAATCGAGGCGTCGTGGTCCTCCAAGCGGCGAAGGATGGCTGGATTGGTGGCCGGGAGGGACGGCGTGGCGTCCGGGTTGCCCATGGAGCGCAAACGAGGGGGCATGCACGCGTAGGAGAGGCTGGAGGGGCCGAAGGATGACCCGACAGTGGCCGGAGTCGGCGTCGTTGCCCGCGATGGAGGTGGCGAAGGGCGCTCGAGCGATGGCGGTAGCGTGCGAGACCTCGGCGGACCCGCGAGGGAGGCGGTTGTACGCGATCGGGAAGCCGTGAGGGAGCACGCGATCAGGACGGAAACCGCGAGGGAGCACGTGATCGGGATAGAGCGCTGGCGACGAAACTGGAGTCGGAACCTTAGGTCGCTGGATCGGCTTCAGGCGGTGGAGACCGCGGCCGGAAGAGGGCAGGTCGGACCACTTTGTTAGGGTTTCGAAAATTTAGAGGAGGGGGGAGGGAAAACGAGAGAGAAGAGAGAGAAAGGGAGAGAGAGGAAATTCAGGAGGGGTAGAGAGAGAAACACTTCATCATAATACTCAAGCATGCCAAAATACACAAGTCTCCCGGCTTATATACGTGCCGGACAGATACGAACATAACAAGGGCAATTAAGGAAATAACAAAAGCAATGCAGAAAAGAAAACGCCTCCTTGGTACGGTGTCGGCTACGTCGGAACGGCTCGCCAGCCGCGTTCCCGGCGTTGGTAAACTCGCCACACCGGAGGTTGCCCCTCGCCCTCGTCTCCCTCGTCGATCGCCGTAACACAAATCCTGAATGATGTTTCTTTGAAAACCTTGTTTGAGGCTTATTCAAGGGTTATGAGAGCCATGTTAAACGATACTAGTGCAAATTCATCCATTGAGGGTGTTGTTAATCCTGATAATTCTATCATGTCGAGTCATGGATGAGGAGGCAGTGGACGAGCTAGAGGGAGGGGAAACCATAGTGGTAAAGGATGTGGAAGAGTTTGTTATCATTCCACATGAGGTCATGTCATGACAAAATGTTGGAAGCTACATGGGAAGCCTTCTAAGAAGGGTACTCATGTTCTTTTTGTGGACCAGATTGATGTTATCTCATCTACCATTATTACTCAAGGAGTGGTGATTTCCAGAGAAGGTTACTTTAAATTCTTACAGTCCCAGAGCAACTATTTGCCTACCTCTGTATCCTCATCCAATGCCCATATCTACAGAAAGGTTCTCCATCTACTTCTCTGTCCACCACTCATCTCATTTGGGTCATTGACTAGGGAACCTTAAAAAATTTCACATGGAATACATGTATATTTTCAGCCATTTCTCCTTTGAAAGCCTTATCAACCATAACTTTAGCAAATGGATCCAAGTTCATTGTTAAAGGTATCAGTGATGTTCTCCTACTTCAACTGTCACTTTAACTTCTATCTGCATGCCCTTGAATACCCTTACTCTATTATTTGTTAGTCGGTTGATTAAGCGTCTTGACTACACTATAACCTTTTCTCCCTTGTGTTGTACAAGGTCGACAGATGAAGATGATTTTGGTTTGGGAACTAAGTTTGATGATCTCTGCAATCTGAACACTGACAAACCAATTACTCACAGCTTGCTTTCAGTCACATCCTTATTTCAACTCCATTGTCAACTAGGCCACCCTTCCTTTCCTTGTCTTCAACAATTGTATCCTGAGTTTCATCATGAGTCTAGAATTGAGTGTGAGTCGTGTGAGTTGAGGAAGCATAAAAGAGTGCCTTTGCTCCTCGTATTATAAGCATACTAGAGAAATCTTTTATCTTGTCCACAGTGATTTGTGGGGTCTGTACTCTACTACTAATCTCATAAGATTTAAATAATTTATTACTTTTATTGATGAGTGTTATAAATGCACTTGGTTGTTTCTAATGAAAAATAGATATGATCTTTATAATATTTTTACCATGTTTTATGCTGAAATCCAAAATCAATAAACTGTTGCACAATGATAATGCTCTGTAGTACAAAACATCCATGCAACTCCAAAATTTCTTTTCTTCTAATGGTATCTTACTTCATACTTCTTGTGCTCATACTCAATAGAATGAAGTTGCAAACACAAGAACCATCATCTCCTTGAAATTACTAGAGCTATGATGTTTCATAAGAATGTTTCCAGAACTTTTTGGGATGATATTGTTCTCACTTCTTGTTATCTTATCAATTGTCTTCCTTCTGTTGTATTAAGGAGCGAAACTCCTTTCCGTATCTCTTCCTTGACAGAGTATCCTTTGTCATTCCTCCTAAATTTTTTGGATGTGTGTTCTGTTTACCAATTAGGACCAGGATGCAGAAAGCTTGATCCCAAATCCAGTGTCTTCTAGAAGAACGGATATAAATGTAGTCATATTCTAAGGAGCACCTTTGTGTGCAAGGATGTGCCATTTTTTGAGGCCACACCTTACTATAAATCCTTGCCTAGTATGACTAATTTGGACAAAGGGAGTATCTCTGTTCTCCTTATCCCTGCTATCAGCTCTCCATATGATATTACTACTGAGGAAATTTGTGTTTTCATTGATCCTCTTGTTGATAATCCCACCAAACTTACTACTGGGACTACTATTCCTCATAAGGGCCCTAATCACCATGTGATTGGTGGTAGTATCCCTTTACCTCTCATGACCCCCTTTAGCAAAAGTTACACCAGATGTCCCATGGATATATCTGATACTATATCTACCACCTCTCCTATTGGCTGGAATAACTTACCTCAAACTTCCTCGTACAACAACCATGATACTCATCTGGATTTGCCCATTGCTAAGAGAAAAGGTTAAGAGAGCCTGCTCCAATTACCCTATTTCCAATTATGTCCCGTATCCTTCCATATCCGCAAACGTTCGTACTTTCCTTACCAGAGTCTCTTCATACCTTATCTAAAGATATGAGAGGGGTATTACAATATTTTGAATGGAAAGATGTTATGATTGAAGAGATGCATGCAGTAGAGGTAAATGATGTCTAGGATTTTGTTCCCCCTCCCCTAAAGGGAAATCTATTATTGGGTATGGATGGATATATGCTATCAAAACATATCTAGATGATTCTTTTACTCAGTATAAAGTCCACATTGTGGCCAAAGGATTTAGCCAAACGTATGGCATTGCCTATGGCAATATGTTCCCCTCTAATGCAAAGATGACCTCTATACGGATAATTATTGCCTTAGTCATCAGGTATGGCGATATGTTACCTTCGTTGGGAACTGGCCTGTGGTGAGAAAATTCACAAAGGGGTAATCCAAGATGTCTGTTGCTCAATCTCCATCAACTCCCCTTCCTTGATAAATGGCCGAAACAACTTGGTTGTGGTACCTCCGGCCCTCGGGCCATACTTTGCCAACCGATCAGCCTCTGAGTTTTCTTCTCTTGGTATGTGTTGGATGAAGAAGGACCGGAAAGATCCTATCAAGCTCTTCACCTCTACGAGGTATTGATGCAATGTCGCTTCTCTCACTTCGAACTCACCGCGGATCTGGGACGCGGACACCAACGAATCCGTCTGAGCCATAAGGTCATGTACTCCCAACTCTCTGGCCAAGCGAAGGCCTGCTATTATGGCCACATACTCTGTCTGGT
This sequence comes from Dactylorhiza incarnata, assembly GCA_033032865.1. Lineage (NCBI taxonomy): Eukaryota > Viridiplantae > Streptophyta > Magnoliopsida > Asparagales > Orchidaceae > Dactylorhiza > Dactylorhiza incarnata. The sequence goes on from JAWHQI010000246.1 coordinate 59,199, forward strand.
TGTTCGTGACGGGGAAGAGGATCTTCACTGCCTGCTCGATCCCTGTTCATTACGGGCTTACCAGGATGATGCCCACCCCGAGGGAGTTCATTCTCGAGGCCCTGTCAACGAACATCTTTTACGACACAAATTTTGGAGGTTGCCTCTTCTTCGGCCTCTGCTTAGAAGTCTCCCTGGAAATCCTTCACTGTTTGAGCATTTATAGCCATCCCGGGCAAGAAAGAGATGTTGAACTCGCTGAGCTCCACGGACCACTTGGCTAGCCTACCCGAATGCTCCACCCATTTCATGATGTTGCGGAGGGGATGATCGGTCACCATCCGGATGGAATGTACTTGAAATTATGGCCTAAGCTTCCGAGCTTAGATAACTAAGGCGAAAGCTAGCTTCTCCAAGATAGGATAACACAACTCAGCCTTCCGCAAAATCCTGCTGACATAGTAGATCAGGAGCTGCCTTGTCCCTTCTTCCTGGACAAGTACTGAACTTACGACTTCTGCTCTCACCCCCAAGTAGAGGAAGAAGTCTTCTCTTTCCCGGGGACCTTGTAGTAATGGTGTCTGCGTTAAATGACGCTTCAAGCTATGGAAAGCTTCCTCACACTCTGCCATCCATTGAAACTTTTGGTTTTTCCGAAGAGTTTTGAAGAACGAAGAGCACTTCTCCCCGACCTTTGATAGGAACTTGCTCAAACTGGCCACCTACCGGTCAAGCGATGTACCTTCTTGGTATCTCTTTGTGCCGCCATTTCCACAATGAACTTCACTTTGTCATGATTGGAATTTACTCCTGCCGGAGTTAGAAGATGGCCTAGGAACTTTCCCTTCCTGGCTCCAAAATCACATTTTGCCTGGTTTAGTCTCATTTTGTACTTTCACAACGTTGCGAAGGTCTCTACCAAGTCTTCGAGATGCTCCTGAATGTTCTTGCTCTTCACCATGAGGTCATCCACATAGACCTCCAAGTTGCGCCCCTTCTGCTCTTTAAATACACGGTCCATCATACGCTGATAGGTTGATCCCATGTTCTTCAGCCTAAAGGGTATCATTTTGTAGCTATAACATCCGTCGTTTGTGATGAAGAGACATCACGACGATCAGGTGGATGCATCCAGATCTAATGGTATCCTGAAAAAGCATCAAGAAAGATCATTGCAGGAAAACCGACGGCTGAGCCAACCAGTGTGTCGATCCGAAGCAAGGGATAACAATCCTTAGGACAAACTTTATTGAGAAGAGAAAATTGATACACATTCTCCACTTCCCTCTAGCCTTCTTCACCATTACAATATTAGAGACCCAACCTGGGTACTGGATTTCAGATACAAAACCTGCCTCCAACATCTTCTTCACCTCTTCACGAATGGGCTCGGCCTAAGTAGTGGCTATCTCCCTTTTCTTCTGTCTTATAGGGCGAACCCCCAGATCGAGATTGAGGCGATGACACACCACATTGGCGTCAATGCCTGGCATATCCGTGGATCTCCATGTGAAGACGTCGACGTTCTCCTGTAGGCACACCACGATCTTCTGCTTGTCCTCTTCTGTCAGCTCCCCACTGACCTTCATATTTCCTGGCCTTCCGCCCACAACAACTATCTCCACTTCTTCCACCTCCTCTGCCACCTCCAAGCGTGCCATCCCTTCCAACACCTTGTCAACTTCTTCCGCCTCCTTTTAGCCAGTTGTGTTGACGGCATTGAGATTGCATTCCCTGGCTACTTTGGGATCACTGTGGATCCTGATCTAAACCCCTCCCGAGCTATACTTCAAGCATTGGTGATAAGAGGAGGGTACAGATTGGAAGACGTTTATCAGATGTTTTTCAAAGATAGCGTTGTAACTGCTCGAAGCGTCAACGATGATGAACCGACAATTCTTTGAAATTTCACTGAGAGTGACGAGGAGCTCCACTCCTCCCTCTACTTCCTTCCTCTCTCCTGAAAACCCAAAGAGCGGCCTGTTTGACGTCGTGACCCTCTTTGCTTCAAGCTTCATCTCATCAAACGCCTTCTTGAATACCACATTAACGGAACTTTCGTGATCCACCAGGATCCGAGAAACTGTGATGTTCTCGATTCCTGTCTGAATCACGACGACGTCATGAAATAGGTTCTCATTACCCGACATGTCCTCCTCGGAGAAGGTAATCTCTCCCACTGGGGGAGGAGAAATATTTAGGTACGGGTAACGTATGGTGATCATCAAAGATCACCGTGCGGGATAGAATACAACCGCATGGTCCGCCATCGAACGGTCAAGATTATTTGCGAAAAAGTGGAATACGGTCGTATTGAAAAAGCGTTCGTATTGAAAAAGCGTTCGTATTTTTGATCAATCACGCATAAAAGTCGTGCTTGCAGAAAGCAACGGTGTGATAGGGGGTCGCGCATGGTGATGTATGGTGCGGTACACGTACGAAATTTGTTTTCCTGGGGGAGGCACTTGGGAGGTCGAAGCGACACTCTTGTGATATATTGCATGGAGACTCCCTTTTCGGGAGGCCTCCGCCCCAACTCCTCCATGGATGATGCCGATCCCACCGCACGTCCCGGTATCAACCCGGTCCTCGCACCTTCTTGGGGTCAAGGATGGAACCATCTCTCCTTCAGCGGGAACTCGTCGTTGTTGATTCTCCTGCCCTCCTACTTCTCTTCCTTCTCCGACTGTCCTTCTTTCTTCCAAGAACTTCGGGCACGTGGCAGTGGCATGCCCCTCTACTTGATGCAAGTCACAATAGGGAAGGACATTCCTACGCTGATGTATTTGATGTTGATTCCTCCCCTGGGGCCGACCTCCATGTCGGGCAATTGTCATAGCCTCCCGGGGAGGAGACCGGTTTTTCCCCCCTCCCTGCGGCTTCTTGGGAGGATTCAAACGAGCTTATAGTTCAGGGGATAAACGCCTTCCTGGTCCTATGAGACCAAATCTTCCTGTCGGCCTCCACTGTGGCCTATTCACCGGGACCTGAAACCTCCCGTTAGGTCCCCTATTTCCGGAGCCATGATTGACCTCCTCACTTCTTGCCTCCTCGGCTCCTCCTGCCTTCTCTGCTCTGTCCTCCCTCCCCCCTCCGGGGCCCTGATTTCCTCAGCTCGGATCAGCCTCGTGAGCGAGGCTAAGAAACCACTATTTGTGGCCTCTCCTTCGATGAAACGACCCGCTTGGTTGATCAAGTATTCAAAGGACACATGTGGGTCTTGGCTCACTTCCAGTTTGAACAAGCCCTCCTGTATGCCACAAGTTAGAGCCAGTTGCAAGGTATAGTTGTCCACCTCTTGGATGCCCATGACTTCCTCCTGGAAGCGATCAATGTAACTCCCCAGCATCTCTTGGGGTCCCTGCTTAAGAATGAAAAGATTCGTGAGCCCCTTCTTTTTGTTCTTGGACGTTGTGAAGCGCAACATCAACCCTTGACGCAGGTCCTCGAAGCAGTAAATAAAACTTATCGGCAACTGGTGGAACCAGTCCCTCGCCTTCTCCTTGAAGGTAATCACAAAGAGTCTGCACTTAAATGCGTCGATTATGGTCCGAATAGACACCACGTCCTCAAACCATTGCAAATGCTGGATGGAGTCATTCTTCCCCGTATAGTAACTCAGAGTGGGCTCCCGGAACCCTATGGGGACAGGGACAGATAGAATCTGGTAACATAATGGACTCGTCGGCCCATACTGTCGAGCTGGTGGGCGGCTATCTGGCTCGAGCTCGCGGTAGAGAACTCCTTACGAGCTCACCGGAGGATCACGCTCGCGGAAGTGAATTCGGTGCGAGCTCGCTAGGGGACCTCGCGACTGCTGAAGTCGCCCGGGCTCCTTCTGGGCGACCCCCTTACCAGGTTGTTGAGACATCTCTCCTTCTGAAGAAGTGACATGGCGAGACGAGGTTGCAGTGAGCTCGGCGTGAGTTGCGAGAGAGCTCGCATGGTATCCTGCATCATCATGTTGAATTCCACAAAGTTAGCTCGCGTGATGAACTCGCTATCAGCTCGCGAGTTGCTGGCTTCGGTCTCGGGCTCGCCGTCGTGAGCCATGATGTTTTCTCACAAAACTTTCTTCCCCTGGCTACGTTCCACGCTCACCGCACCAAAAATATTGGAACCAAGAAACCGGTTCACAAAAGTTCGGACCTAAGAAGTAGCCCGAGGTTACCGACCCTGTGGTCCAACACCACAGATCTGATGGCTAGAGAGAGAGAACTAGGAGCCTGATTGCCTACAAACGAGACCTGCGTGGTGCAGTGAGGAGGTTCCGCTACACACCCGAAAGTTTATAGGAACTTCCCCTCTTAAAGCCAAAGTTGAGCTAGGCACAAGAGAGGAGAGCTCTGAGGACTAAAGGAACCTTGGGGGGAGGGGAGCAACATTCCTTCAACTTGTGCCCTGAGGTCCTATTTATAGGTAAATCAGGGGGGTCTGGTCTGCGAATAACCATCCCCCCTATGCTTGATACAAGATACCTGATTCCCGAACGACCTTACTATGGGGAACATCAGAAGGTGGCGAGCTGAAGCAGGTCGCCTTAGGAGAGGTCGTCGGAGACGGACTTGCTCAGGGCGAGGTCGCCAAAGCCGGATTGTTGAGTCCGAGTACGCTGAATTATAAGTCGTCTGGGAAAAGAGCTCGCAGACGAGCTGGAGACTGCTGAGTGAGCTCACCAGCTCGATCTAAACGAGTTCGCTGGCGAGTTGATGATCCATGGTCGGGCACGCTGGCGAGCCCAGGAGGAGTTCACCAGCGAGCTGATGATCTCTGAGTGGGCATGCTGGCGAGCCTGGGAGGAGCTCGCCAGCGAGCTGTTGGACTGACTTGCCGAGCTTCCACTGAGCCCCACGTGTCTTCGATGAGCCCCTTCCTTCTGGTCAATGGTCAACCTTCTGAGGTCTTGGGACCTTTAATTAGTTCTCGTCGAATACGGGTTGTACAAAACGAATAAAACATCGAGTCCATTTAAGAAACTTGGCAAATAAATTGAGCAAAATGCGACTAGAAATACATATGAGCATCCATACAACGTAAAGAAATGAAACAAAATATAAAGACTCACCAAATTTTCTACACCGGTGGTGGAGGTGGTAGACGGACTCGAGGCGGTCGTAGGCGCGATGTGTTGGTTATGATGTACGGTTGGAGTGGAATGATGAGGCGGAGGGAATTTCTAAGGTTTGTAGATTGAGGGATTTTGGAGATTTCGGAGGATTCGGGGAAAGGAAAGGGTGGGTCAGCAATATGGAGGCTCTGGATGGGGAAGAGGGCTGCATGGAAGTGCAGGAATCGAATGGGATGGAGCAGGTCGGCCTTGGGAGGGAAGGGCCAGTCGGTGTTTTATGTGTGTGTCGGTGCTGGGAAAGACAGGAGGCGGCTGTGGGGGATGGCTGCTAGGCTGGTGGAGGGGGAGGCGGTGATAGTGGAGCCTCACGAGGTGTGAGAAGAAGCGTCTGTGGCTGCTCGACGTCGCACTGAGCGGGGACAGGAGTCGGACCTATCGAGACCGAAGGATCGGCTATCGGGCCGGTCGCATTCACGGTCTCCGATCGTCCATCCGATGGTCCAACCAATGTTGACTAAGTAAATCCTCAAATGGTGCGTGATTGACCTCCATCAGTTTGGCTCTGCCTGAAGTGTATAAATTGTATTGAATCTATGGGAAATTGAAATGATTCCTTTCTTATAATTGCAATTACAAAGAAAATTTCCAGCATAATTCAGTTTTAGGTTCTTAGTCATTGGAAATCTCTGAGTTTAACAAACTACATAGCTACACAAAGCTTGCGGTGATGATTCTCATTACCTAAAGTGATTTATGCTCACATCAATTTGTCTGGCTCAGTTCCATCTCATTGGTTCCTAGAATATTGCAGGAGGTATTAAATCCAAACTAATGCAATCAGCTGGATTAACTTTGATCCATTTTATATTGAGTTGTCTGCGTAATTCTTATACACTGACTTTATGAACTTATCTAATTGGTGAATTTTCAAACCATCGTTGTATATGCTTAAATCATTCAAAGTCTATTTTCTATTATTTTATCTTTGGTAATATCACTTTTATTGTTCTTCTAACAATCATTCTTCATTTATCTTTCTCTAGTTTACCACACATCCAATTTTAGGTCCTTCCATATACTCTATTTCTAATTTGTTTCATCAATGGTTATTTTCTTCTTCATTATAATTATCTAGCTTGCCCATTTAAACGAACCTAGATGATACCAGACTCTTGTACAAGCATCCACTTTATCATTTCCTGAGCTTCTGTCAAGACTTCCACAAATTGGGCTTCAAGGATTATACAGGGGTTCCATACCAGCAATCATTGGGCAATTTTCTAGGTTCGCATTTTTCTATCTATTTGAAACTCTTGAATAACTGACATTCAATGATTCATTTTATATTTGACAGCCATGGATTGCGAACTGGCATCTTTGAAGCTAGCAAGCTCCTTTTAACAAATGTTGCTCCTACCCTTTCAGAGTTTCAGGTAGGTAATTCTTGTCCATTAGTAATTTCAAAACATTACCAATCCACATGTTAACCAATTTTCATGCCTAAACAATAACTTGTCACATGTTTTGTAATGCTATGTTTAATTTAATTTCCATCACATGATATTTCATTTTGTGGCTTGCCATATGCCAATTACCTATGATTATATTAATGGAAACTAGTATTCTGACTTTCGCCTTTAGCTTTGCTGGAAACTCAATTGCAGATGTTAGCATGATCAATGCACAAACAACTACAAATCTAAACACTGCAAAGAGACACTAAGATTATTTATCAAGAAGTGATATAAGCGCACAAAGATATATGGCACAAGAAAGCTCTTCTCCAAACCCACCAACAACCAATGTCAACATAAAAGGAGCTATAAAGCTCTCATGCTAAACTAACATGGTTATTTCATAATATCTTGTTGAAATATTGGTAAAAATAGTATGTTACATTCTATATACAGAAAAATATCAGTATAATAATAAAGAACAAAACAACAATATAAAAATTCTGGTTCTCTATCTATTTGACGAACTAGGAATACACTGCTAGTGATCTCTATTCATTGTACGGTTATTGGTAGATGACTTTGATATAAATTGTTTACTTTATTGACTAGTGCAAGTACTCACAATGAAGTATTGATATGTACATTTTAGATCTATATTTTGGACTGCAATTTGGATTGTTTTAGCGTATTTTATCCCTATTTTAATAGATATTTGCATGATTATTTCATTTGTATGTGCTGGAATGTTTTAGGGATCTTATATTGCTAATGGCAGGTTGTGTTGCGATTTGTAATTGTGGGAACACTCTTTCAGGTTTATGCAATGTGCGCATGGTCGTGCCTCCCTATGCATGCGACTGTGCATGAGCAATTCTTTATACTGCCCACTTTTGCATGTTGTCTCATGCCCGTGCGTGTTCTTCAAACACGATCATACCTCGGCGCACGGGCAACTGCAGAGTCAAACTGCATAATCGGCACGACCGTGCCTGTTCTTGAGGCACGACCGTGCTTGATCAAAATTTAATTCTGGCAAAAATCATGAGTTCTGGAAACTGCCCGTGCATGTTCATCAGGCATGACCGTGCCTGCGCGGACGGGCTGATGGGCCTTTCTTTCAACGAATTCGGGACGACAATGCTCGTTCTTGGTCGTGCTTGAACTAAAATTAATTCAACCTTGTAGAAAAGAGTCAAACCTTGTATATATTTCTCTGTCACAAATACAAAGTATGAATACATATATATAGGAGGAAGAAAGAGAGAGGAGTCCCCTATACATGGTGTGAGACTAAAGTAAATAAAGAAGAAAGAAGAAACTAAATGAGCCCCAATATGGGCCTTTACATGGACTTTTCTAACACTCCCCCGCAAACTGGAGCTTACAAGTCGTAGGCACCCAGCTTGGACAGGAACTGATAAAATAGGGTATTTGGTAGGGCCTTGGTGAGAATATCAGCAACTTGGTCAGTACCCGAAACATCCTTTAATTCTACTTCTTCATTTGAACTTTCTCCCGGATAAAGTGACAGTCCACTTCAATGTGTTTCGTTCTTTTGTGGAAGACCAGGTTCTTAGCTATGTGTATAGCGGCTTGACTGTCACATAATAAGATAGCTGGTGAGGGAAGTTTTACTCCTAGATAAGCAAGGAGACTTTCAAGTCATGTGAGTTCAGAGACAACTGATGCCATCGAACGGTATTCCGCTTCAGCTGAAGATCGAGCAACCACATCTTGTTTCTTACTCCGCCAGGCAACAAGATGTTCTCCAAAGTAGGTACAAAATCCACTAGTAGACCGCTGATCATCTAGGGAACCGGCATAATCTGCATCAGAATACAGAACCAAAGTTGGAGTAGAAGGTGAGGTTTTGTAAACCAGCCCTTGACCCGAGACTGTTTTTAGATATCTTAGGATGCGTTCGACGGCCTGAAGATGAGAAATGCGAGGGGAATGCATAAACCGGCTGACAACCCCAACAACAAAGGATATATTTGGTCTCATGACCGTCAGGTAAATTAGTTTTCCAACAAGTCGTCGATAGTATTCTGGGTTTGGAAGAGGAAGATCAACATCAGAGGTATGTGCACTCAGCTTGTGATTGACATCCATAGGAGTGTTAATCGGCTTGCATCCAGAGTAGCCAGCATCCTGAAGAAGATCGAGACAGTACTTCCTTTGAGAGAGAATAAGTCCATCATGACGTATCGCGATCTCAAGACCAAGGAAGTGTCGAAGGTTCCCCAGATCTTTTGTTTGAAAAACGGAGTTGTGTTGTTTGACCGCTTGTATTCCCTTTGAATCATCTCCAGTGATTAGGATGTCATCAACATAAACCAACAGAAGAACCGTTCCTGTCGTTCGATGTCGAGTGAACAGAGAGAAGTCTGCCGAGCTCCGAGTAGAGCCAACTTCCCGAACAGCCTTACTGAACTTGTCAAACCATGCCCGAGGGGATTTTTGAGACCATAGATTGACTTCTTAAAGTGACAAACTCGGGACTCCCCCGTGGTCTCGAACCCGGGAGGTTGTTGCATGTAGACTGTTTCTTGTAGGTCACCATTTAGAAAAGCATTCTTGATATCCAGTTGATGTAAGGGCCATTGGCGATGCACAGCTACGGAGAGGAGGACACGAACTGTGTTGAGCTTGGTAACTGGAGAGAATGTTTCCTCATAATCGAGACCTTGTTGTTGGGTAAAACCACGAGCCACCAGTCTGGCTTTCAGACGGTCAATTGTCCCATCAGGAGCATGCTTGATGACAAATACCCATTTACACCCAACAGGAGTCTGGTCTGGAGGGAGAGGGACCAGGTCCCATGTCTGGTTAGCCCATAGGGCTGTTATTTCTTTTTCCATGGCCGCTCGCCAGCTGGGATGTTGGAGAACTTCCTGAATAGAGTTAAGTATAGAAATAGAGGATAATGAAGTAGCAAAGGTTTGAAGGTGTGGGGAGAGGCGATGTAAGGATGCATAGTTCTCCAAGGGATGAGCGGTGGAGGCCGGTGCCGGATCAACAGAGCGCAGAGTGTCAGAGGTCTAAGCTGACTGCATTGGGGCAACAGAGCGAGGAAGGCGACAGGTGTAGACACGGATAAGAGGTGGCTTGTGGAGAGCAGGAACCGAGTCAGGAGGGAGTAGTGGTAGAGAAGTGGTAACAGGAATGACAGGTCGAGGGAAGCATTGTGGTGGAAGAGGTGGGGTTGGGGCGGAGAAGAAAGGTTGATCCTCTCGAAAGGTAACATCAGCAGAAATGGTCACTTTGCGGGCAGCAGGAGAGTAGCAGACATAGCCTTTCTGAGTACGAGAATAGCCGACAAACATGTGTTTGACCGCCCGGGGAGCCAACTTGTCCGTGGACGGACCAAGTAGGTGAACGTAGCAGGTACAATCAAATATGCGGGGTGTGATAGAGAATGCCGGAGTAGAAGGGAAAAAAGGCTAAACAGAGTAGCATTTTGGAGGACGGAGGAAGGTAGACGGTTAATGAGATAACAGGCCGTGGTCAACGCAAAGTTCCAATAGGCTTTGGGTACCTGCATGTAAATCATGAGAGAGCGCGCAACATCGAGCAGATGTCTATTTTTCTGTTCAACAACGCCGTTTTGTTGGGGGGTATAGGCACACGACGTCTGTTGAATGATCCCAAATTCAGAGCAGAGATTTATAAATTCATGACTAGTATATTCGCGAGCATTATCTGTCTTGAGAGTTTTTATGTTTTCGGAAAACTGCGTGCGAATCTCAAGAACGAAAGCCTGGAAGACACGGGGAAGCTCGGAGCGATCACGAAGTTAATACAACCATGTTGTGCGAGAATAATCATCAATAAAGGTGATAAAATAACGATAACCAGAGATACTAGTAATTTTGTATGGGCCCCAAACATCAGATTGTACTAAAACAAAAGGAGCGGAACTCCGAGTACAATGAGAAGGAAAAGAGGAACGATGTTGTTTCTCCAAAATACATGAGTCATACTTAAAAGCAGGAAGAGAGATGTCTGGAAGATCCTTCTGAAGGACTGGAAGAGGGGCATGCCCAAGACGCTCATGCCAATCAACGGAGGAGACTGAGGAGAGGATGGTAGGAGCAACATCAAGAAGGCAGAGCCCGTTTTGCAGTCGTCCCTTACCAATGATACTCTGCGTCCGTCGATCCTGCATCAGAAAAGAAGGTGTGAATGTTACTGAGCAATCCAAATCGGTAGCGAGGCGACTGACGGAAAGTAAATTAAACAGGGAGCCCGGGACATGAAGAGTCGAGCGGAGAGAGAGAGGCATTAAGGAGGATATCAACAGAGCCGGAGACAGGAACGGTTTCTCCATTGTCCACTGTGATATACTTAGGATGCAGAGAATCCAAGTATTGATGTGGCTTCATCGAGGTGATATGGTGAGTAGCACCTGAATCCACTATCCAGCGTGGACTAGTGGAGAGACAAATAATACCTTCATTGTAGATGGAGCTAGCGTAGGCGACGGAGGCAGGCGGGCGGTTGAGCATGCCATGGAGTTGTTGTAGTTGGAGGCGGACTTCTTCAAGACTAGCACGAGTGACAGAAGGATTGTCGGCAGCAACAGAAGCAATCGGACGAGGAGGAAGACCATGTTTGCGGTAGCAAGTCGCCTCAAGGTGTCCATCCCTGCCACAGAAGGAACACTTAGGACGTGGCTAGCCACCGTCCCCGAGACCCTGAACGTCGTCCACGAGCAGGAGGAGGGAGAGATAGTAATGGCGCAGAAGATTGCTGAAGGAGGGCATGTGAGGGAGGTCCAGTAGTATCAGGAGGTGGTGATACCTTTATCAGCATGGAGCACACATCGGAGAGTGAGGGAATAACAGCAGACGAGAGGATCTGAGCTCAAATGCTCTGAAGATGAGGCGGGACACGAGCCATCATCATGGCAATACAAACTGCTTCCTACTGGGCACGTTGGGCACCGAGATCCGTAGTAGCGGGTTGATGTTGGATCCAGGCTTCAGCCAGAGTCTTAGCCTGAGCAACAAATGAGGTCAAGTCGGCAGCACCGCCAGTGTCAAGAGTCTGAAGATCCGTGATGATGTCATATAGGTGCTGGAGAGTGTCCTTGCCAGAGTAAAGAGAATGGAGCTCATCCCACATTGCCTTGGCCGTCTCGTGATACATGACCATGCGGTAAGATTCGTCATCAAGGGAGTTCAGAAGCCAAGTCTGAACACGGCCATCGTCCCGTAGCCAGTCATCTGTAGAAGCAGAGGGAGAATCCTTAGTGAGATGATGCAAAAGTCCCTTAGATTGAAGTACCCTTCGGACAGAATGCACCCATTCAACATAGTTCTTCTTCCCAGTAAGGGAGATGGTGGTGATCCTCAACTCATCACGCACCTCAGGAGCAGGAACCAAGCGGACTGTAGGAGTAGATGCAGGCAGCTCTGAAGACTCCGTCGAGGAGCCCATAGATAACAGGCACGGTCGCAGAAACGAGCAGGGGCAGCGATCAGAGACCGCATCGAGCAAGGGAGACTGTTGAGAGGCGCGAGCAGGGACTGTGCGAGCAGGGAGACCGCGCTAGCAGAGAGATTGTTGAGAGGACGTCAGTGAGGAAGAAGATCAAGGTCGCCGACGAGGACAAAATTAAGGGCGTCTGCAGGGAGAAAATGAAGGTCGCCGACGATGTAGAAGAGCGAGAGGAGAGCTCGGTGTCGCTCAGGACGAAAGCGAGAGAAGAGCTCATCATCGCTCGTGGGAGAGGAGTCGGGGACGCGCTCGGTAGCGACAAAATTGATAATACAGACCTCACGAGGTCGGAATGGGGGGGGGGGGGGGGGGCTTTTTCCTCTATAATCGATTCCTATAGGATTTGAAATGAATTCCGTTTCCCACGATTTTTTTGGGACGGAGGAATTGGAATTGGTAATCCAATTCCAATGATCCGATTCCGCCCAAACGAACGAAGCATAGGAGCAGCCGGTCCGCGTGAATCCCCAAATCGAGCCCTCCTAGCCTTCGTTCCATGCAAACCAATGGAAGTTGCAGCTTTCCTTTCCCCTGACTCCCGCCTCTAGCGATACCTTCGTGCTTTTCCCCAAAGATGCCACGTGGAAATCCCTCCGAGGGCGGCGGTGGGCGTCCCTAGGTATTTTTCTCAGTTCGTCCAGTGTTTCTTGCGATTCCAACATTACTTTGGCCCTTTTTCCGCATGCATGCCCCAAGACTTCATTCCATGGCACCCTCCGACACACCACCACCTCCGCCTCCTGTGGATCCAGTCATTTCCACCTGCCACAATTCTCATGAGGCATCCATTGCCTCGCTCCAATGCCTCATACTGCGGATGGAGGCTAAGTTTGACACCCTCTTCACAGGCCGCGCGAGCTCCTCCATTTCCAACCTGGACTCTCCACGTTTTTTGGTACACCTCTGAACCTTCCATGGGATCCTTCCATTTGCCGACTTGCATTGGCATGGAGGGGTCATCCCTCCATTTGGTCCGCTGGCTGCGACTGACTATGTTGTTAAAGGCACACCTCAGGCGTGCCTAAGGCTCAAGGCTCGGAGGTTTGTGCCTTTGTGCGCCTTTTTTGCGCCTTTGGAGCATAAAAGACGCGTCTGGGTGAGATTTATGTTATAAACTTTTTTTCCGAAATAAAAAAAGAAATAACGTAAGAACTCAATATTTTTTTGCATGAGTTAGTGCTTGTGAAACATAATCGAACATTGAGACTTAGATATGATGCAACTCATGCAAGTGGCCACATTGATTTTATTTTCTAAGAGATATAAATGATAGTAATGAATAGGATTAATGAGTAGAATAGATGAAGATTTTGGTCAAGAAGATGAAATGATATTTGATGTTGGTTATTAAAAATGAATGTGGTTGAACTTTGCCCTCGTCAGGCACGCACTTGCGTTGAGACTCCAAGACCCTTTGTGTCTTGGTGCGCATTGCGCCTTTAATAACTAAGGAGACGGAGCAACCCTTCGCTCTCTTGGGCAGAACTCCAACAAGACCTCATCCTCCGCTACGATGTTCAGTATTCTAGCACAACAGTAGAACGTTTGTGTGGTGTCCTCTAATCCGCCCTTCTTAACGACTACATCAACGAGCTCATTGCCTTAGCGATGCATGTTCCTGGATTATAATCAGATTATTACTTGGGCTTCTTCTCCTTCCCCACATCCGGTCACGCCTTTAAACCCACCACCCTCGGATGATTACTGATGCCATAGATCTATCCCGCTTGGTGGAAACGGACTTCAATGTCACCTCCATCGACACTGGCCAGCTACCGGGGAGTTCTACACCTCAACTGATTGCCTACCCTCTAACACCCTTCCGGCCACCACCCCTTGTGCATACTGCGTCTCCTCCGCATCTCAGACCACCTCCCCGGCCGGACCGGCTGTCGAACGGTCCCCGGATGACCAACCAAGAGTAGCACAATCTTCGCACTAGGGGCCCATGTTTTCGTTGTAAACAACCCTACTCCCCGACTCATGACTATCCTCTGAAGGAACTCTTACTAAAAAAAAAAATAATACAATGGAGGTAGTTGAAGCCCAATGAAGAAAGCCCATTATAAAGGCCCACTTATGTCTTATTCTTGTATATAGTTTTAGCCCATCATAAGAAAGCATGATTTTTTTTTTGCAGCTCTAGCTCACGCTCGAACTAATTCTCACTCGCCCAAACTTTCATTGATATCAGTCCCACATGACTCCTCGCTGCAACACCTCTCTCAATTCCGCTTCCGCTAGCAGTGACGTCTCACGCGATCAACAAAGCAGCTCTCGTTGCCCCTCTAGATTCCCGCACTCGAACGAACTATTGTCACCTGCACTTGAGCGACCTACTGTCTCCCACACTCGAGCGAACTCTCCTTCCGCTCCTTCCTCACTCGTGTGACCTCTTACCTTCAATCAATAACGGCCTCGCAAGGATTTCTCGATGCTTTCGCAAGGACTTCTCGCTCTCTCGCAAAGTCTTATCGTTGTTATCGCAAGGACCTCTCACTACTCTCGCCTCCCCCCCCCCCCCCCCCCCCCCCCCCCCCCCGACGATCGTTGCTCTCGCAAGGGCTTCTAGCTCTTGCGACTGTCTCTCGAATGGAGCTCTCGCCAGACGAAGTTGTTGCCACACTTCCAGTGAGCTCTTGGATCTTGTCGAACTACTCATTGATTTCCCACGAGTTATCACTCTTGTAACTCATGACTTTACTTTAATGGTGAACACCTCTAGTCAATTCCTCACGAGGACTTAAGACCGACTTGCGTTTCACTAATATCTCTCTCATTGGGGGCGGACAACTATTTGTCTTGGTCTAATGCCGTTGAGAAAGTTCTCAACAAGAAAGGTTTTCACTGACACTTGACAGATATGCCTCTGGGGGCGAAGGTTTCCAATTACGAGACATAGTTCGGGAATGACAACAAGGTGATCGTATGGCTCTCAAACTCAATGGATACTAGATCTTGTACATTTGTCATGTCCCTCCCAACTGCCAAGGACGTGTAGACACATCTACGGTCATTGCACTCTTTCGAGGACAACTTACAAAAACTCTATGACATCTTTCAATAATTGACCTCCACCAACCCAACTACGGATATTCATGATTTCGGTGCTCTTTGTAGCGGCCTTCTTGAACAGTGGAATGCCTTCCAACCCATTTCACGGATCTCATTGACTCCCGAATCCAGCGAGAAGTTCTCATTGGTATTTTACTTCTTGCATGCCTGCCCATCACCTACGATGGCGCATGCTCACTCATCCTCTCACAACACAACTCGCCTCCGTTGACAACCACTATATCCACTATTTATCAGCTTACCCCGTCTCTTACTTCCACTGACCCCATCTCATCTACGCTTGCCGCCCATGGCCGGGGACACTTTGATTCCTCAGGACGTGGTCATGCTTCTACTGGTTGGGGCTAAACTAGGGATCACAAAACCTCTCAGCCCCTTCGGGGTCGTGGTTGCAGTTGATCTAGACGTGGTGGATTGTATTGTGGTTGATGTTACGACACTAATCATTATGAGGACAAATGTTGGGAGAAACATGGCTATCATGAAGATATCACTACAACTCATCATTCCTCTTCCCCGTCTGCTAAAGCTCCTACTTCTCTCACTGACTCCATGGATGGCCAAGGTCACCTCTCTGCGGCTAAACTGACTCATTTACGTTTGCTCCTCTCACAAGCAACACCCACCTACCTTACTATTTCATTTGGTATATCCCTCCTCTCTCACTTTGTCTTTTGGATCGTTGACTCGGGTACTTCCAGTCATATGTTTAAAGATGACCTGCCCCCTCGTCTTCGTCCAACACCTCACAAACTTATCTCTGTTGGCGATGGTTCTACAACACCTGTTTCAGGATACACATATATTTGTCTCTCTTTCTCACGTTACATGTACATAATACCTCAATTTTCCCCAATATTAGTCATAATCTCCTTTAAATTTGTCAACTAACTCGCGATCTCTCCTGCTCTTTAACATTTTTCTCTTCTCATTTTGTGATACAGGACCTGTCGACGAAACAACAGATTTGTGGGGGACATGAGCAAAATGGTTTGTACTATGTGGATCAAATACCCAGTACCTCTGTGAGCACCTTAACCATCTAGTGGCACCGACATCTCGACCATCCTTCTCTATCTTCACTGCGTCTTATGTATACCTAGTTTTTCCTTTTTAGATTTTAGATGTGAGTCATGTATCTTAGGCAAACAACATCGTTCTACTTTCTCTCCTCGCTCCTCAAATCATTGTAACCCATCTTTGATATCGTTCATAGTGATATTTGGGGACCTTTCAAACTTTAAGTGTTGGTGGTTTTATTTACTGATTGATGATCACTCTCATATGATTAAGGGTGTGCAAAAATAACCGAAGAACCGGACCGAAAACGAACCGAACCGAGGCAGTTCGGGTCGGTTCTCACGGATCCTGGTTCGGTTCCAGATCCAAAAAAAATTAGAAACAGGTAGTTCGATTCGATTCTCGGTTCTTATGCTCGGGTACCTGAGAACCGACCCAAAATCGGTTATTGAAATTAGGCATGGAGTTTTAGAGTCATCAGATTGAAATTTAATTCAGGCTGCTCTTCACGTATGAGAGAGCTTCACATATGAGTCTCTTGATTTTCAAAAATTTATCTTCTCTTCTTCCTTTTATTCTTTATTTTTTCAAAATTTCTCTTCATAGTAGTTTAGAATTTTACATCATTTTTTATGTTTCCTTTGTGCCCTTGATCTTTTTTGTCCAATAAATCTATGCGGAGAAAATCAACTTCTTGGTTCAATAATTTGAAATGTATACTAATATAATAGTATACAACAACAACAACACTCAAGCCTTTATCCCACTATAGTGGGGTCGACTATATGGATCCTTTGTCGTCATTGCGCCCTATCTTTAATCATAGCCTCACTAATGCCTAAGTACATCATATCTTTCCTTATAGTTTCATTCCAAGTCTTTTTTGGTCTACCCCTCCCCCGTTTAACATGTCTAGTGACTATACTCTCACAACGCCTAACAGGTGCCTCTAATGGTCTCCTATGTACATGTCCGAACCATCTTAATCGAGCTTCTCACATCTTCTCTACAATTGGTGCCACTCCTGTCTTATCCCTGATACTAATATAAGAGTATATGCGAAAAAAATTATGAAGCATGAGTAGAACCAAGAGCCGAACCAGAATCGAACCGAAATTTTTGGTTCGGATCCGGTTCTATATCTGGATTCATGGGTCGGTTCCGGTTCCCAAAAATTTGAACCGAACCCTTTAACATAGATTAGTTATTGGTTTTTGGGGGAACCGATCTTAACCGACCTGAGTTGCACCCCTAATATGTATTATGCTCTCGGGCTGAGTTGTTCTTAGTCCTTCAAATATTTTATGCCGAAATTCTGATTCAATTCAATACCTCAGTAAAAACTTTCCATGCTAACAACGCAAAAGCGTACCATACTATTCAAAATTTCTTTCACTCACGACATTCTTCACCAAACTACATTCCCATATACCCTGCAACAAAATGAAGTTGCTAAGCGTAAAAATCATCATCTTTTGGAAGTTTCTTGTTCCTTAATGCTCCACATGAATGTTCCTAAAAGGTATTAGGACTTCACTCTGCTAACCCATGTTTTTACATTACTCAAATTTCGTCTTGTATTCTCCAATCAAACACCGTTCTCCATACTGTACCCACAAACTGATCCCTTCCCTCTCCCTCCAAATGTCTTTGGATGTATCTATTACTCTCACGTCTTAACCTCCACCCGTGACTTGATCCTCGAGCTCAATGTATGTTGTTTGTTGGCTACTCTCGAATATAGTGGGGTTATGTTTGCTTTGACCCTAACCCTCAACTTACCATTGTTTCATGTGATGTGACCTTCCTTGATGACACATCATATTTTCCCGTTATACCTACTCCCATACATTCCTCTGCAACCCCTCAGATACCTCTCCCCATTCTCCCAAATAATGAGTCTGAGATCCCTCCTCCTGCCTCAGACTTGTCATAGAACCCCCATCTCACCTATCACTATTACGTTCGTCGTCAACAACCTATCTCCAACCCTTTTGCACCGTCCACATCTTCAAATAATCCCTTCATTGCATGCCCTCATATACAACCGTCTTTGCCACCCAACCAACCAGGTGTGTTCTCCGATACAGATATGCCTCTTGCTCTATGGAATGGTAAACGTCCTCGCATACCTTCTCACACACCTTATCTGATTTCTCATTTTGTTTCTTATCATCATCTTAACTCATTCGCTCTAAAGCTTATTACTTCTTCAGTTCTTTGAACACTATATCCCCTTGAAACTCAGTTGCGGATGCTTTTGCTCACCCTAGGTGGCGTGCTATCATGAAAGAAGGATTAAACGCCATGATCTCAAATTAAACGTAGGCTTTGGTTTTCTTATCCCCTGACCAGAAGGCAGTTGGCTGCAAATGGTTGTTCACCGTTAAACAAAATTCTCATGGTACTGTTGCACGATTCAAAGCTCGTCTCGTAGCCAAAAGTTTTACTCAGCAATATGAGACTAATGATACAGACACATTCTCACAGGTTGCCAAATAATCTATTATACACGTTCTCCTGTCGATCGCCGTTTAGGATGGTCTCTTCATCAACTCGATGTGAAAAGCACATTTCGCCATGGTGATCTATCATAAATCATTTACATACACTAACCTCCTGGGTTTGAACAACCAGAGGAGTTTCTAGTCTGTATATTAATGAAGTCCCTTTATAGTCAAACAATCACCACACGCATGGCTTGATTAATTCAGTACCATGTTACTCCAAATTGGCTTTATCAAAAGTGGCTCTGAGAAATCATGAACATTTACAATTATCTTAAAGAAAGTACAACCTTTATCTTCTAGCTGTGACGGGCCATCTTGGTTGCGAACCTGTAGATAAACCAATGGATTCTAACATCAAATTCTCTCGTCTAGAATCTTCTTCCGATCCATCTCTATTTGCTCCGGGCTAGTATAAACAATTAGTTGGGAAGCTCATCTATCTCACCGTCACTCAATTTGATATAACATTCGCAGTCAGCATTATGAGTCAATACATGCAAACTTCTTTGACCTCTCACATGAATACTATAAACATAATTCTACGTTACCTAAAAGGATCTCCTGGACAAGGACTTCTCTATAGACCATCATCACTATTGTCGCTCACAACCTTTACTGATGCAGACTTTGTTGGGTCGATTGATGATTGAACATCTACGAGCAGTTGCATGATATTCTTGGGGGACAATCTTGTAGTCTGGCGTCGTAAGAAACGAAAAGTTGTTGCATGTTCCTCCGCTGAAGCTGAATATAGAGTCATGACACAAATCGTCTTTGAGCTGGTATGACTCAACTTTGTCCATAAGGAACTGGATATTCAGAGCAACAACACAAACAATTCTCTACTGCGACAACAAGGCTGCAATTCGCATTGTTGAAAACCCAATCTTCCACGAAAGGACTAAACATATTGAAATTAATTGTTACTTCATTAGAGACAATAAAAGAAAAGAATGTTCTCCTCCAACATGTATCATCTACAAAACAAATCATGGACGTCCTTACGAAGCTTCTTCCTCGAAGTCCCTTGATATACTTTACATCCAGGAGAAGAAGGCTCATCATGTAGGCCCGCTAATGGCTTATTCTTGTATAGTGTTGTCCCACGTTGTTTAAGACACTTTAGGCTCTCACATTGTATCTATATATACACACACACGTGCTCTCTTCTACAAATAATAAGAATTACTATTTCTAAGGAGGTTTATTATGATGAAATAAAAAGATAATTATGATTTTACCGTGTCGAGATTTTTCATGATTTCCGTCCCAGAAACATTTAGGTAAATCATCATTCAATCTATTTAAATTCAATTATATGTTTTTTTTTTCATGTCTCGCTGTGACCTTGAAGTTCAAGATTTATTTAAATTAATAGATTATTAAAAAAACTGGAGAATAGTCATTCTCAAATATTCTATAGTTAAGAAGGCATAAAAAAAATAAAATTTGAGAAAATAATTTAGTCTGATGGATAATATTGGCAGGTGCAATCTGTGGCATCTTGCTGCAGCACATTCGTGGGAACCGCCGTTCGAATTCCGTGCGAGGTTTTGAAGCAGCGGCTGCAAGCGGGGATTTTTGATAACGCGGGGGAGGCGATCGTGGGTACTTTCCATCAAGAAGGCATCAAAGGCTTCTTCCGCGGAACCGGCGCCACACTTTGTCGCGAGGTTCCTTTCTATGTTGCAGGCATGGGTCTATATTCTGAGGCTAAGAAGGTACTTCTGCAACACCTCTCCTCTTTCTATTTATCTAGCTTGTCTTTCCTGATTAATTATTTCCTCATTAATCAAGAATTACATATTTATATAACTAATATAAAAGAAAACTCACTTTAGTGAATTTGGTATCACCCAGACAAAACTCCCCAATTATTTCCCAAGTAAATCTTATGAAGCTATAGTTAAAAGAAAATAATGAATAAATATTCAAAAAGTAAAATGTTTTAGAGCTGGAGGTAAGTGTTCAGCAGACGAAGGTATTGTCTCCACCGGATATTACACGACGAAAACTGTGAGGCATTGAGAGTGCCACCGACCCCGTTGCCGGGATTTCACCATTGCCCAGACATTGCTCCCAGCTAGTAACTTAGATTAAAGTAATTCCTTAATTTCATAAGTAATTCATTAATTAAGAATGATTGAGTAATAATTTAATAGTTAATTATTTTTAATAATCTTAATCTTTAACTATTTGCTCTCAAACTAGCTTAACTAAATAATTAATTATTAACATTATGATTACTTAACAGACTAATTATATTAGGTTGAATTATTGTGTTTAAAATTTTAATTAAACTTAAAAATTATTAAATTAGTTGTCAAATTTGTTATTTGAGATCTCAACATCTATCTTTTAAAAACACAACATGATATTATAGATGTGAATGAACCAAACTGCCTCCTTTTGTTTTGAAGATCCCATCTCATCCAAACTTTCACTCCCCTCTTTCCCTTCCAGATTGCACAGAACCTTCTTAACCGCGACTTGGAACCATGGGAGACCATTGTTGTTGGCGCGCTTTCCGGAGGGATCGCCGCCTTCGTCACCACCCCCTTCGACGTGATGAAGACGCGAATGATGACTGCGCCCCAGGGAGTTCCGCTGTCGATGCAGGCCGTAGCCTTCACCATTCTCCGCCAAGAAGGCCCCCTCGGGCTCTTCAGGGGAGCCGTTCCCAGGTTCTTCTGGATCGCCCCTTTGGGCGCCATGAACTTCGCCGGATATGAGCTGGCAAGGAAGGCGATGAACAGGACGGAGGAGTGTTCCGTCAATGGCGACCACCTCGCGAAGAGGATGGTGTAGCCATTGCAGCTTAAAATATGTGGCATTTCTCAGATTTTAGCTCTCCGTTTACTCGGAATTTTTGATGTCGTCCGTCAATTGAAGATGTAAATAGAGTCTGCTTCGCCGTAGGCATTTTGACGGATTAAGCTCTCTTTGAGATGCTGGTGACGGTGGGAAAAGTTCTATACCCATCACCCCCATTATTTTAAAGGGATTTGAAATGCACAAAATTAATTTTAGCTTTTTTGAAATGTTTCCAGGATTTTTTGAAAAAAAAGAACCCTCCTACTTTCAAAAAAGCTAAAATTAATTTTTCTAAAAGCTGTAATCTCAACAATGATTTTCCACCGCTGCTTTAGCCATCCCAAAGAGAGCTAGCTTTTATATGTAAATAATTATCATGTGTATGTAAATAACTACCAATTGTGACGACAGGTCTTGTCCCCATGCTTGATTTTATTTTTGTATGTATGCAGAAATGATATGTTTAATTAAGGCAATTGTTATAAGCACACCAGTTTTGGCTATTCGCACGCCAATTTCTATGAGTTATTACGCGCCTTTTGAAAATACGCCTTGTACATGCAATTTTAGGAAAAGTGTTCAACACGAAAATCGTAGATTTCGTCGAGATCTACAACTTTCGTGTTGAAAACTTTTCCTAAAAATGCACGCACAAGGCGTATTGTCACCCTGATCATAACTATAGCAAATTTTTAGCGAATTTTTGAAAATACGCCTTGTACATGCATTTTTAGGAAAAGTGTTCAACACGAAAGTTGTAGATATCGTCGAGATCTACAACTTTCATGTTGAATACTTTTCCTAAAAATGCATGTACAAGGCGTAGTTTCAAAAGGCGCCTAATAACTCATAGAAATTGGTGTGCGAATAGCCAAAACTGATGTGATTGTAACAATTGCCTTAATTAATACATAAATCTGGTATTTTACTGATATCCCATAAAAAAATATTCATATTTATTAGTATATATCATGATTTTTTTATTCTAATTAAAATCCCAATAAAATTTTGTTCTGTTTAGGTATCACCCTTATACAAGATTCAATTTTGATTTGGAGCTTGGTGGAGGGTCAAATTAATGTTAGATTATTATTAGAGATTTATTTTATTTGTTAAAAAATGGAGAAACAAAATTAATAATTAATTTCACATAAAATTAGATAGCTTGAACATTTATGATAATTATTTGATCCTGAGTTAAATCAATGGTTCAGATTATTGAAATTGAATACCAAAATTTGTTATTGATTCATTCAATTAATAGACAGCTATATCAATCATACAATTATACAACAAAGATAAAAATGAATCTTGAGGATAGAGTAAATTAAATAATTTTAAATATCAAATTAAAATTAGATAAGTGTATCTAGTTCGATTATGATCAAAATTAATGGCTGTGATCAAGTCCCGCATTTAGTGAAGATACCCAAGTGAGGTCCGCCGTTCACGAACGACAGTTCACAACTGCCACATTCACGACCGCCACCGTTGTGAGTGTAAGGCTCCGTTTGAGGGACTTATTTTCACCAGTCAAGCGGTTACGGTCGCATGAGCAAAACTATAATTAAGATTCGGTTCATGCGGTCGTAACTGCTTGACCGGTGAAAATAAGTCCTCCCAAAGGGAGCCTAAGTTGATATGAAATGATGCATGCATAAGTTAGGATAACTGATATTATGTTATGAGTAAATAAATTTATATTTCATTGAATTTTAAACTTTACAGGGTAATTGACAACTTCTAATTAGGATCACGGTCGTCTGGTCTTATGGCTTCGTTTGGCGCGGTGGTGGCGGTCGTGAACGCCGTGGTCATGAACCGTCGTTCATGAACATCCGACCTCACCTAAAAATATTCATGCATTTTATGCTCAAAACTACTTTATTTTCTTTATAGAGGTCATAACCTGTCTTGCCAAACATACATTCTATGATAATGACGTTTTTGACCAAACTCACCGGAGCTATTAAGTCGCACCAAACAAAGTCTATATGTTATATTTGTGGATGGTAGTTGTTGCGGTCCACTCAAGGCTCCGGTAGACCGGACTAAAATGAACAGTCTTAGCCCGGGAGCGTTCGAGCGTGCAAACAGTCACAGAAAAGTGAAAGTTGACAAGACAATTTTTTAACGTGGAAAACTCGTCAACTGGGTGAAAAACCACGCGGTCGGGTCTGTGCCGACCAAAACTTTCACTATTTGTTGGTTGTTGTACATAGCTGTTTTAAAGAAATCGAGGGCGACAGACCGTCTCTCGTTACAATTGTTGAGAGAGGGGTGCTCAGATGATGACAAGCCACCGCTCACGGAGCTAAGTTTTTTGTCTGCTGCAGAGGGAAATGTTGCGCTTTGAGCGCTTTGGAGATTTTGACTGCTGCTTGAAGGTTGGATCGATATGCTATGTGCGTCTTTGTCTCTGCGGCTTGCCTCCTGCTTCACGAGAGGAGTCTGGAGTGATGATCTTGAGTGTGCTGAGTGCTTGTTGTTGCGTATGCGGGTGTGTGTTTGGAGCACTCTTGAGAGCGAAGAGCACGAAGGCGTGCTTGGAGCGGAGCGCACGGAGGCGCTTTTGGAGCTGAGCGCACGGAGGCGCGCATGGAGCGGAGCGCACGGAGGCGCGCATGGAGCGGAGCGCACGGAGGCGCGCATGAAGCAGAGCGCATGGAGGCGCGCTTGGAGGGGATCGCACAGAGGCATACTTGGAGGCGGCGCACATGAGAGCGCACGAGGAAGAGGCGCGCTTGAGAGCGCGCAAGAAAGAGGCGCGCTTGGGAACGCGCAAGGGGGAGGCGCGCTTGGGAGCACGTAAGGAAGAGGCGCGCTTGGGAGCCCGCAAGGAAGAGAGGCAGTGTAGAGAGAGAATCGTAGGGGGAGGAGAGAGAAAATCCTTAGGAGGATTTTCCCAAGACAGAAGAGAGTGAAAATAAAGGGGAATGATGATCTATTTATAGATTCTAAGAGGGTCAACCCGGTAATTTCCCCCGGAAACTACCAGACGGACGAATAGGAGCACTTCGTTTAGAGCACGCGGATCACCCATTTTACGCAAATGACGAGACCGCCCCCGGGCGGTTATGGGCTCAATGGAAGAGCAACCGCTCCTCCCGCGAGGGGAGGAGCTAGCGCCCGGCGAGGCCGATAGCCGGGAAGAGGGCTCCGGCCTGGGTTGGGCGGCCAAGTGGTTGCCCAAACTTGGCAGTGGGGAGGCCGCCCCCGGAGGGGGCGGCGACCGAGTTCGGGAGGCCAAATGGCCGCCCGATCTGAGCGAACGGAAGGCCGCCCCCAGCGGGGGCGGCGATCGAGATCGGGCGGGCAAGTGGCCGCCCGAACTGGGCGAAAGGGAGGCCACCCCCGGCGGGGGCGGCGACCGTGATCGGGTGGCCAAGTGGCCGCCCAATCTGGGCGACAGGGAGGCCGCCCCCGACGGGGTAGCGACCGAGGTCGGGAGGCCAAGTGGTCGCCCGATCTGGGCGAAGGGGAGGCCGCCCCGACGGGGGCGACAGCGACGATGGTGGTGATAGTTATGCCTCGGGTAGTTACGTCGTTAGTGGGGGATCTTTGGATAACGGCCTCATCATGGATGGGTTGCAGTTAACACCTCTCAGGAGACCCCATCATTTGCCCCCCCCCCCCCCCCCCAAGTCCCCGCAGCTTCGAGCCGAAGCAAATGGAGAGCGGAGATTTCTACTCGAAATCTGGACAATGAGCATAATTGTTGCGGTGGTGTTCGTACGACAAAATATCTAAGAGGTGCCCAAGATAGGCTAGCCACCGGGCGGAGAGCTTGCTTGCGGTTGTGTGCACAACAAGAAGCACGAGAGGTACGGAGGGAGGAACTCACACAGAGTGTATCGCGCGCTGGGAATGGTGTGAGGAAGGCGCGTATACTGGAGGATGCCCGCTCATTGTACGTGCACGGGGATTGTGCCTGCACGGGGTGTGCGCCGGCGCGCTGTGCGTGCGCGGGGAGTGCTAACGCACGCTTTGCGTGCGCAAGGAGTGCGCCTGCACGCTGGGCGTGCATGGGACATGCGCCTGCATGCTGTGCGCGCACAGGAAGGATGCCAGCGCGTTGCGCGCGCGCAGGAAGGATGCCCGCGCGATGCGCACGTGTAGGGAGTGCGCACGCGCGGGGAGTGCGCCCGCGTGCTGCACACGCGCGGGAAGACTGCCCGCGCGTTGCACGCGCGGGGAGTTCTCCCGCGCATCGTGCGTGTGCGGGACATGCGCTGCGCGCGCGGGATGTGTGCCTGCGCGGGATGGCTGCTCGTGGGCGGCGCTCACGTGGGAAGTGCACTTGCGTGTCGTATGTGTGCGGGATGGGCGCCTGTATGATGAAGCTTGTACCTGCACGCCTTTTGCTCATGAAGACTCGATCGACTCCTTGGCCCTTCAGGTAGCGAGGCGTTGTTCTCAGGGGAAGTTGATGCAGTGGCGCTCCTCATTAGTTGTGGAGCATGCTGATGCTTGGAAGTGACGGTTTGGGATTCCTGCAAGGCCGAGGATGAAGTTCCCTTGTACGGTGGTGTTATCGCATTGTTGAGATATAAACGAGCTTGATATCAGAGATCTCTTCAGGGGTGATGTGAGAAATTGAAAATAATATAATTTTTATTTCCAAAAATCTAAGTATTACAAGAGTATTGTCTCCTTTATATAGACTATGAGAGAAAGAGGAAAATACAAATCTACAATGTGGGACTAAATACCAATACAACTACAAACATTTATATAGGAGAGCTGGGCGGTCAAGGCTATCAGGAAGATTGAGGCTGCTGAGATCGGTGTGCTCTGGAGAGCTGATTTGCGGTTACACAATAGGAGGTAGAAGGTTGTGTGACTGAGGAGACCGCCAATTGACAATCCAAACACTGTTGAGACCGCGGAGAGGAAGAGTGTCGAGATCGCGGATGGTTAGAGACAAGATTGTGGATCTTCAACAGATGCGGCGACTGGTGAGTCTGGGATGGTGGAGCTGGAGACCGCGGAGACTACTGATGCTCTGAGACCGCGGAGACCACTGAGGTGAGACCGATGTTCTTCAACAGAGCCTGAGATGGTGGAGCTGGAGACCGCAGAGACTGCTGATGCTCTGAGACCGCGGAGACCGCTGAGGTGAGACTGTTGTTCTTCAACACTCCCCCGCAAGCTGGATTATATATCAATCATGCCCAGCTTGTGACAAACGTCGGAGAAGGATGGAGATATAGGTTTGGTGAAGATATCAACTAGCTCTTTGTCTGAAGTAATGAAATGAGTGCATATTTGTTTCTTCAAGATTTCTTCCCTGATGAAATGACAGTCAACCTCAATGTATTTTGTTCTCTCACGAAAGACTGGGTTTTGAGATATATAGATTGCAGTTAGCTTTGTTGTCACAGAATATTGGTAAGGGATGGTTGTAAACTTCTCCTATGTCCAGCAAGAGAGTTCGTAACCACTTTAATTCACACGTAGTTTGGGACATGCTTCTGTACTTAGCTTCAACACTTGATCTAGACACAACTGATTGTTTCTTGCTCTTCCAGCTAACAAGATTTCCTCCTACGAAGGTGCAAAACCCAGATGTGGATTTCCTATCTCCTTTATCATCAGTGTAGCTAGCATCTGAATAGGCTTCTATCTTTAGATGGTTGTTTCTTTGGAATAGAAGTCCCTTCCCTGGAGACCCCTTAACGTATTCCAATATCTTTATATCAGCTTGAAGATGACATTCCCTTGGATCTTGCATGAATTGGCTGACCTTCCCAATGGTATAGCAGATATCAGGTCTTGTTACAGTTAAGTAGATAAGCTTGCCTACAAGATATGGATACCTAGTGCTATCAGGCAGAGGAGGAGAATTGTCATTCCAGAGTTTGTCGTCTCCTACTGTCATTGGATACTTAGCAGGTTTAGTACCAAGAAGACCAGTTTCCTTCAGAAGGTCAATTGCATACTTACGTTGTGAGAGGACAACGAAACTATGCTTGCGTTAGATCTCAATGCCCAAAAAGTACTTGGGAGGTCCCATATCTTTGGTCACAAAATGTTGAAGAAGGTGTTTCTTCGTAAGAGTGATACCTTCAATATCATCACCAGTGAGAAGGATGTCATCAACATAGACAGATAGAACTACCATTCCATGAGAGGTATTGCGTATGAAGAGAGAGTGATCTGCAGAGCTGTGGACAAATCTAATGATGTTGATCACTTCATTGAACTTTTCAAACCAGGCGCGAGGACTTTGTTTGAGTCCATAGATGGCCTTCCTTAACTTACATACATGAGTCTCCCCCGGAGCAACATACCCTGGAGGTTGCTCCATGAAAACAACCTCTTGAAGATCACCATAGAGGAAGTCATTCTTCACATCCAATTGAGAAATTTGCCAACCTTTGTTGATGGCCACAGAGAAGAGAACTTGGATGGTGGTAAGACGAGCGACATGGGAGAAGGTGTCAAAGAAGTCAACCCCATATGTCTGAGTAAAACCTTTGGCAACCAAACGAGCTTTATAATGGTCCACAGAGCCATCCACATGATATTTGATCACAAACACCCATCTACACCCAACAATATCTGCTCCAAGAGGAGGAGGAACAAGGTTCCAAGTGCCACGTTCCTTAAGTATGGAAATTTCTTCATCCATGGTAGCCTTCCACTGTGGTATAGTAAGAGCTTCCTGATAAGTAGCTGGTGTGACAATATCTGAAATAGCAATAGCAAAAGCCCTGGCAGAAGGAGTGAGTTGAGCATAG
This sequence comes from Dactylorhiza incarnata, assembly GCA_033032865.1. NCBI lineage: Eukaryota > Viridiplantae > Streptophyta > Magnoliopsida > Asparagales > Orchidaceae > Dactylorhiza > Dactylorhiza incarnata. The sequence goes on from JAWHQI010000246.1 coordinate 87,367, forward strand.
GTGACAACATCATGAATAGAATGTTGCGTACAACGAACTCCCTTTAGAAGAGCAATAAGGAGATCATTAGTGGTGTATGCATCTGCAGGAGAGTCATCATCCGAAGAAGAGAGAGTTGGCCCAAGAGGTGGGAGAGGAGGCCCCGGAGTAGGAGGACAGGTGGTAGGAGACTCTGTAGGAGGTGTAGGTAAAGGAAGAGGGGGTGGTGTTGGAAGGAGAGGTGCAGTATAGGTTGGGGGTGGAGGAGGCGGGGCAGAAATGATAAGAGAGCAAGTTAGGAGGGTTGGGAGGCAGAGAGGTGGAGGTTGTAGAGAAATATGATATAGTCTCAAAGAAGGTGACATCGGCTGAGACATATTGTTTGCGAAGTAGAGGATCATAGCACCTGTAACCTTTCTTAGTTGGAGAGTAAACAACAAAGATACACTTTGCTGCGCGAGGGGAGAGTTTGTCCCTGCCGGGTGAAGGAGTATGGACGAACGCAGTACAACCGAACACCTTGGGAGGTAGAGAGAAAGGTTTCGTTGTTGGATATAAAAGAGAAAATGGGGTGCTTCCATTAAGTATGGTGGAGGAAATGCGGTTAATGAGGTAGCATGATGTGAGGATGGCTTGACCCTAATAGGTTTTATGCATATTCATCTGGAAGAGTAAGGTGCGAGCCATGTCGAGGAGGTGACGATTCTTACGTTCAGCTATCCCATTTTGTTGAGAGGTATATGGACAACTAGTTTAATGTATAAGACCATGATTCATGCAAAACTCAGAAAATTGATGAGAAACATATTCTTTGACATTATCAGTTCTAATAGCTTTGATAGACACTCCAAACTGAGTGAAAATTTCATTATAGAAGGCAGAGAATACAGTGAAAAGTTCAGAGCGTTCTTTTAAAAGATACACCCAAATACATCGAGAAAAGTCATCTATGAAGGTGACAAAATACAAACTACCCCTACTGTTGAAACCAATAAATTCGTCTCTATGGAGTTCGGGCCCTCAACAAGTTGAGGGGTGACCAACACTTACTCCTCCCAAGGGAGAGCTATAGGCTAAGAGGTTAAGGAACTAGGAACTGTTGGATCGTGTGACGCCCTTAGAGGGGGGGGGGGGGGGGGGTGAATAAGGGTGTGTTTAAAATATAATTTTTACTTAATAATTTTTTAAACAGATTTTACTTTTCTAAAAAATTACTTGTAAACAATTTCAAACCAATGTAATTTTTGTATTAAACCAAACACAAATTTCTAAGTTAAAAATTAAGCAACCAAATTTGCAATTAATGAAAGAAGCATAATTATATTAATCATGAAATTTACATACAATAAAATGATCTTAACAATGCTTAAGATCAATGCACAAATATGATAATATAAATTTCAATAATTTTGATTTTACCAATCCTTCTCCAAAGGATCGGAAGGTTATCACTTGCTCTCCCTAGATCAAGCCCAAGCCTACCCTCTAGATCTTCCCAAGATCTAGACGTAGCACACAAGGCCACGATTTCCTACCAACCCACGCAAGGACTTGGACGCTCCGCACAAGGAAGCGATTTTCCCCTAAGCCGCGCAAGGACTTAGACGCCGCACGCAAGACGACGATTTCTACAATGATTACAAAGTGAAAAGTAAATGTGAATGAAATACAAAATGAAAAGAACAACTCCCTAGAAATTCAGATCTCTGAAAGGAAGGTTGAAGCCTCAAGATGATCGTTGATGTAGAAGTGCGTCTGATCTCGTCTTCAATCTGAATCCTTCTAGCACAAATGGGAGTTGATGGAGTTCTGGAGCTTTCTGGTTCGAATGCACTCTGGAAGAAGGTCTGGAAATCTCAAGAACTGAATTCCACGAATTTTTGAGCTCTTTTAAGAAAAAGGAGCTGTCGCCGTCCGATAGCTACTGTCACCGGAATCCGATATCTCCAAAGGCTGCCACGTGTCCCACTAAAACGAAGTTTCTGCGTGGTGTTGAGGTCGTGGTTGAGACGTGGGCTGTCGGATATCCGATAGCACTGTTGGATATCCGTTAGCTAAGGTAACTGCTGCACGCCCTGGCGTTATTGGAAGATCGTGGGCTGTCGGAAATCCGTTAGCGATATCGGAAATCCAACAGCTCTTAACCGTTGAGCAGAGATCGGAGAAACGCGCTGTCGGAAATCCGATAGGGCTGTCGAAAATTCGATAGCTCCAAAATCTGGAAAATTGATATTTTGCTCCAATTGAAAACATGTTATTCTTGCACCTGTTATCTGCACGCCATTAATCAAAAATAGGATCAAATACATTCGGGATTTGTTATTCTCAAATCGGACGAGTGCGGAACGCATGCTCCAACAATCTCCCCCTTTTGATAATAACAAATCCTTATAAAAAGAAATCGAATAAATCCTATATAGATAGTGACAAGTACATTATGTGTGTACAAGTGTGAACTTATGATCTTCATGTTCTCCCCCTTAATATGATCTCCCCCTTAATATTATCTCCTTCTAAAATTATTCTCCCCCGACTTATAAACTCCCCCTACATGAATCCTCACTTAATTAATTAAGTGTTTTTAGTGATTTCTCTTATTATCTTCTCCCCCTTTGATATTATCAAAAGTAATGAATATAGGGAATAGAGACGAGGAAAGAGTATTAAGATCTTTTTAGAAAATAAGAAAGAATATAGGGAGAGTCAGAGTATACTGGCGGAAGCTTTGTAAGTGATAGAATATTGAGATAAGTAATCATAGAGATGAGGCTAAGCATTCTAGTAATGTGTTATAATGTATAGAAGCAAATATACTTAACCATGATGAGATTCAATTTCAATTATCAGAGAGAGACACAGGAGGATATAGAATATTGAATCGTTTCGGTCCAATTCTCATAAGAAGAAATTTTATAAATAACAATGAAGTGTAGTAGTGATACTTTGAGAAAGAATACATATGAATATATTTAAAATATACATGACCATGGAATTGGTAAACATAACATAAATATACATAAAGCCCATACTTATGAACCAGAAACTTTGCAAATATACATAAAAGGACCATTTTGTTTTTGCAAGACACTTTACAATTCTTTCCAAGGTGCTCAACCTCACAATGCTCATTAAGACTTATCAGGAGGCTAAGTAGTGCTTGGTGGAGGATCCTTTTTAATTTTTTTTGTCTTTCAACATTTTTGGCAAAATGAATGTTTTGCATTTGAATTTTCCTCCTTTTTTTTGTTTTGAGGATTCATAGATGTGAAGGATCTCCGAATTCACTTGCATGCCATAAATGGTAAAATTTGAATAAGTGCAAAGTATCAAAGGTGAAGGTAACATTTATGAAATGTATTGTGTTATGTTCGATCAATCATGATGTATGTATACAATAAATTTCATTAACATGTATTACCAAAGTAAGTGTTTGTGATTGCTCATTGTCATAGATAAAAGATTTCTTATACTTAGAGGCATGCGAAAATAATTCATAATTACTATATGAAAGTGTCATCACAATGATAAGTTAAGATTGAACAGCTTAATCATGTGGTAAGCTATTGTTTTGAATAATAACAAAAGAAGAATCCTTTATGCAAGATACAAAAAATCTCATATGAACATTTATAGAATCAGGTATTGAACAAAACTAGTGTAAAATAGAATTTGATATTCCTGAAAGCAGTGGAGCAGGTAGTCGGAATGAGGAGTCAGATTGAAACAGAGTTCTGGGGGATATCGCCATCCGACAGCTCACTGTCGCCATCCGACAGCTGCCCGGCCCAGATTTCTTCCTAATTTTGAGAACTGCTATTATGAGACATTTTAAGTAACCTTTTATTAAAGTTTTGTGATAATTTTGAATATTTGGACATGTTTTATGTGGTGAATGTCTATATTAAAAGTTTGTTTTTCTTTTTAAATGGTAAGGCTATGGTGATTTGTTTAATATTTATAGGTTATAAGTAGGGATATAATTATTGTGAAATGTCTAGGATTCCCAATTCTAGCCGAAGCATAGAAAAACGGGAATCCGGTAACGGTTTAGTGAATATATCCGCTAGTTGATTTTCCGTGCCTATAAAGTTGATTTTTATATTACCCTTCTTAATATGATCCCTTATAAAATGATGTCGGACATCTATATGCTTAGATCTAGAGTGTAATACGGGATTATTAGTTAGGTCTATAACACTTTTATTATCACACTTTAATTCTACACTACTTTGTTGCATGCCAAAGTCTTAACGTTTGTGACATCCAAAGAGCTTGGGCACAACAACTACCTAGTGCAATATATTCGGCCTCGGTAGTAAAGAGGGCAACAGAATTCTGTTTCCTACTCGACCATGAAATAAGTGAAGGGCCGATAAAATGACAAGTGCCACTAGTGCTTTTCCTATCTAAAGAACATCCCGCATAATCTGAATCCGAAAAACCATGCAAAATAAAGGAATCATTATGAGGATACCATAATCCTAATTTAGATGTTCCTATAAGATATCTAAAGATGCGTTTCACCGCTTTTAAATGTGACTCTTTAGGATTAGCTTGAAATCTAGCACATAAACAAACGACAAACATAATGTCAGGTCTAGATGCGGTTAAATACAATAAAGATCCTATCATACTTCTATAAAGGGTTTGTTCAATTGAAACACCACTTTCATCTTTTCCTAATTTTAGTGAAGTACTCATAGGAGTGTTTGTATGCTTAAGATTTTCAAATCCAAATCTTTTTAACATATCATGAATATATTTGGTTTGACATATAAAAATACCATCATATTTTTGTGTAATTTGAAAACCTAGAAAATATGAAAGTTCTCCTACCATGCTCATTTCAAATTCATTTTTCATAATTTGAACTATTTCATTACACAACTCTTCATTAGTGGCTCCAAAAATAATATCATCAACATAAATTTGCAAAATAACTAAATCATGATCAATTTGCTTAATGAAGAGTGTATAATCGGCACTTCCTATTTTATAATCATGCTTTAACAAATATTGAGTTAATCGATCATACCAAGCACGAGGCGCTTGTTTTAATCCATAAAGCGCTTTATCTAATTTATAAACATAATTTAGATATTTCTCATTTATAAAACCAGGGGGTTGTTCTACATAAACCTCTTCTTTTATATACCCGTTTAAAAATGCGGATTTGACATCCATTTGATATAATTTAAATCTTTTAAAACAAGCAAATGCAAGAAATATCCTAACCGCTTCTAATCTTGCTACATGTGCAAAAGTTTCATCAAAATCAACCCCTTCAATTTGTGCATAATCTTTTGCAACTAATCTGACTTTATTTCTAACAATTCTATATTCACTATCCAGTTTATTTTTAAAAATCCACTTAACTCCAACTACAGGATGATTTTTTGGTCGTTCTACAAGATTCCAAACCTTATTACGGTCAAATTGATTAAGTTCTTCATTCATAGCTAAAAACCAAAATTCATCATTTAAAGCGGTGGAAACATCTTTTGGTTCTATTTCAGAGACAAAGCAAAGGTTTGAAAATAAAACATGTAAAGATGAACGAGTACTAACCCCTTTTTGCGGATCTCCAATGATAAGCTCCTTTGGATGATCCTTTGAAAATCTCAATTCACTTGGAGGCACATATCCTTCTCCTTCTTCTTCTTCTCTATCTTCTTCTTCTCTTTCTCCTTCTCTTTCTTCTTCTTTTTCTTCTTCATTTTCTCCAAGTTCTTCATCATCATATTCCACCGAAGGAAGGGGTTCATTTTCTTTTCCTGTAATTTTCTTTTCTACACATGAAACAAACTCATCAAACCTAACATGAATAGATTCTTCAACTATTTTTGTTCTTTTATTAAAAATCCTATAAGCTTTACTAGTTGAAGAATAGCCAATAAAAATACCTTCATCACATTTTTCATCAAATTTTCCTAAGGAATCTTTAGAATTCAAAATAAAACATTTACAACCAAAAACTTTGAAATAAGAAACATTTGGTTTTTTACTAAAAATTAATTCATAAGGAGTTAATTTTAAAATAGGGCGAAGCATTACTCTATTAATTACATAACATGCCGTACTAACCGCTTCAGCCCAAAAAGATTTTGATAATTTAAATTCAGATAGCATCGTATGGGCTAACTCTTGAAGAGTTCTATTTTTCCTCTCCACTACACCATTTTGCTGTGGTGTGCGTGGAACGGAAAATTCATGTTTAATTCCTAACTCCGTACAAAAAGAAATAAATTTTTCATTTTCAAATTCTCCTCCATGATCCGATCGTATGCGTTTAATTTTTAACTCAAATTCATTTTGAATACGCAAACATAATTTTGAAAATTCTGAAAATGCATCGGATTTGGAGGTTAGAAATAAAGTCCAACAAAAACGAGAATAATCATCAATCAATACAAATGTGTATTTTCTACCTCCTAAGCTAGAAATTCCAATTGGCCCAAATAAATCCATATGTATTAATTGAAGTGGCCTAGTGGTAGAAATAATATTTTTACTTTTGAAAGATGATTTTGAAAATTTTCCCTTTTGGCAAGGCACACATAATGAAGAAGATAAATTTCCATTTAACAATGGTAAACCTTTAATTAATTTATCTTTTGAAAGTTTTGTAATTAACTTGGCACTAGTATGTCCAAGTTGCCTATGCCATAATTCTAATTCATCATTTTTTGATAAAAAATATTTTGAAGTAAAATTTGAAAAATCAAGAAATTTAATCATATATACATTATGACATCTAGGTGCGGTAAAAACAATTTTTTTTATTTTAGAATTAATAATTTTGCACAAATTTGTAGAAGATTCAAATAAAACATCTAAACCCTTATCACATAATTGACTAATAGAAATCAAATTATGCTTTAATCCTTCTACAAATAAAATATTTGAAATTGAAAAATTTTTGTTACCCACAACTCTGATGCCGATGATTTTTCCTTTTCCATCATCTCCAAATGTAACAACTCCTCCTTTCTTCATCTCCAGGCTAAGGAACTTCTCTTTATTGCCCGTCATGTGCTTTGAACAACCCGAGTCCAAGTACCACACGTCTTCTTTGTCCTTAGCCTGCCAACACACCTAGAAAGAAGAGGTGAGTAAAGATCTGGTTACCCAAGTGGTTCCACCCATAGTATAGGTAGAAGCCTTAGGCACCCAGATTTGTTTAATTTTACTTTTTCCTTTCCTCCAGCAAGAGTCCGTAGTGTGACCAAATCTATTGCATTTGGCACAGGTAATGTATTGAGATGAGTATAACTTTTCTGGACTTTTACTGTATGAGGATGCAGTATTAGACAATTTATTAACTTCAGAATTTGTAAAAATAGATTTTCTGGACTATAGCTGTATGAGGTTGTCGCCGGGCGATAGCTTCCTGACGTTTATCCGAGTCCAAACCTTCCAGATCCATGGCGTTGGTATCCTAAGATCATATCCAGTGATCTTCGGCCCATTCCAAATTTTTTCATGGCTAGTGTTAAGTCATGAATCTGGTTTCTCATTTCTGTATTCTGGGATACTAGATTTACGCATCTACGTTCAAAAGATTTCTTTCCCTCATGGACTTTGGAAATTGAAGATTTCAGATCTCTCTCTAAAATCTCATTCTTTTTAGTAAGAATTTTTATTATAGAATGAGATTTGGAAAGAGATTCTTCAAGTTCTTTAATTCTTCCCAAATAGTGATCACACTCTTGACAGGAAATATCTCTTTTTTCCAATAGTCTTAATTTCATTTAACAATTTTTTGTTTTCTTTAAGCAAAATTTCATTTTCAGATTTAAGAAGATCATTATCTTTTAAACTCTTTTCAAAAAATTTGCAAGTCTTTAAAAATTCAGAAAATAATTCATCGTAGGTTGGAGGAGTTACCTCAGTGTCACTTTGGATACTGCATTCGTCATCAGATATGACGCTCTTTCTCATTAAGCACATGTTGGCCTCCTCTTCTTTACTTGAGCTTGAACTGCTTGCATCCTCAGAAGTAGTATCATCCCATGTTTCCGCCTTCAACACCTTCTTCGACCCTTTGTGCTTCTTTTCTTTAAGTTCTTTTAAGTACTTTGGACACTTGCTTCAGATGTGTCCTAACTTCTTGCAGTGATAGCACTCCGGTGGCGGTCTCTCTTCCTCCTCATCGTCTTCCTTTCCTTTTTTCTTCCTAAACGTCTCCTTCTTAAAATATTTCTTAAATGAATTCCTCCTCTCTGGATTTTTCATAAATTTTCTAAACTTTCTAACAAATAAACTTTCTTCATCTTCTTCATCCTCCTCAGAATCACTACTTTCCTCCTTCTTAGATCTTAGAGTCAATCCCTTCTTCTTTGGCTCCATATACTCTTGTTGTTGAATTTTCAATTCAACTTCATGAGTTTTCAAGTTCCCAATGAGGCTCTCCAATTGTAAGGTCTTAAGATCATGTGACTCGGAAATTGCAGTCACTTTAGGATTGAACTTCGGGGGAAGTGATCTTAAGATTTTCCTTACTAAGTCTCCATTGGAGAACACCTTTCTTAGCACCTTTGAGTCGTTCACGATTTTTGTGAATCGTGTGTACATCGTATCAATCTCTTCATCTACCTCCATTTTGAACCTTTCAAATTCAGACTCCAGTTGAAATAGCTTTGAATCCTTTACCTGTGAAGTACCTTCATGAGTAATTTCTAAAAGATTCCAAATATCAAAAGCAGTATGACAAGCACAAACTCTATTAAATTCAGTGCGATCTAGTGCACAAAATAAAGCATTCATGGCTTTTGCATTGTTCTTACATTTTAATTTATCATTGTCATCCCACTTGTCTTTGGGTTTATCCATAGTTACATCTCCTACAACAAATGTTGGAGAAGTGTAACTAGATTCTACCATATTCCAGACTTCTATATCTAGCGCAATTAGAAAACAACGCATACGTGTTTTCCAATAATTATAGTCTGTGCCCGTGAATAAAGGTGGTCTACTTATCCCTTGCCCCTCAACGAACGCATGATCGTTGTGCGCCATAACTCCCGGTGGTAAAACCGTTTTGGAGTAACCTTGCTTTGATACCACTTGTTGGATCGTGTGACGCCCTTAGAGGGGGGGGGGGGGGTGAATAAGGGTGTGTTTAAAATATAATTTTTACTTAATAATTTTTTAAACAGATTTTACTTTTCTAAAAAATTACTTGTAAACAATTTCAAACCAATGTAATTTTTGTATTAAACCAAACACAAATTTCTAAGTTAAAGATTAAGCAACCAAATTTGCAATTAATGAAAGAAGCATAATTATATTAATCATGAAATTTACATACAATAAAATGATCTTAACAATGCTTAAGATCAATGCACAAATATGATAATATAAATTTCAATAATTTTGATTTTACCAATCCTTCTCCCAAGGATCGGAAGGCTATCACTTGTCTCTCCCTAGATCAAGCCCAAGCCTACCCTCTAGATCTTCCCAAGATCTAGACGTAGCACACAAGGCCACGATTTCCTACCAAGCCACGCAAGGACTTGGACGCTTCGCACAAGGAAGCGATTTTCCCCTAAGCCGTGCAAGGACTTAGACGCCGCACGCAAGACGACGATTTCTACAACGATTACAAAGTGAAAAGTAAATGTGAATGAAATACAAAATGAAAAGAACAACTCCCTAGAAATTCAGATCTCTGAAAGGAAGGTTGAAGCCTCGAGATGATCGTTGATGTAGAAGTGCGTTCGATCTCGTCTTCAATCTGAATCCTTCTAGCACAAATGGGAGTTGATGGAGTTCTGGAGCTTTCTGGTTCGAATGCACTCTGGAAGAAGGTCTGGAAATCTCAAGAACTGAATTCCACAAAGTTTTGAGCTCTTTTAAGAAAAAGGAGCTGTCGTCGTCCGATAGCTACTGTCGCCGGAATCCGATATCTCCAGAGGCTGCAACGTGTCCCACTAAAACGAATTTTCTGCGTGGTGTTGAGGTCGTGGTTGAGACGTGGGCTGTCGGATATCCGATAGCACTGTCGGATATCCGTTAGCTAAGGTAACTGCTGCACGCCCTGGCGTTATTGGAAGATCGTGGGCTGTCGGAAATCCGTTAGCGATATCGAAAATCCGACAGCTCTTAACCATTGAGCAGAGATCGGAGAAACGCGTTGTCGGAAATCCGATAGTGCTGTCGGAAATCCGATAGCTCCAAAATCTGGAAAATTGATATTTTGCTCCAATTGAAAACATGTTATTCTTGCACCTGTTATCTGCACACCATTAATAAAAAATAGGATCAAATACATTCGGGATTTGTTATTCTCAAACCGGACGAGTGCGGAACGCATGCTCCAACAGGAACAAGGCCAAAGGCTTAGCGAGGAGGTCCCACCACACACCCGAAAGATCTTAGAGCGCTTCCCCTCCCAAGACAATGCTAAGCTTGGGCACCTTTGGAGGCTCTCCTCACCCGCTAAAGAGACTTGGTGAGAGAGAGGCCAAAAGAGAGATCCTTCCAAATGGTGCCCCCTTGGTCCTATTTATAGGATTTTGAACTTGGTCTACCAATAGCCACAATCTGGCCTACGAGATTACGAAAAAAACCCCTGGATTTGGCCTGCGAATAGCCAAATCCCACTGTTCGGAGGCGCTAAACACAATCCAGAATGCCTGCCCGGGGCCGGGCGTGAGGGAGCCGACTTCCTCCCTTGCTCGCCCCTCCCCCCTCACTGGGCTGGGCAAGCCGAGAGGGCGCCTCCCTCCTGAGCTCGCCCCCTTGCTGGGGCGGGGGCGAGACCAGGAGGCCGCCTGCCTCGGGTCTCGCCCCCCTTGCTGGGGCGGGGAGAGAGGGGCATACAGTTCCTCCCCTCGCCCCCTAGCTAGGGCGGGGTGAGAGGGGCCTGCAGCTCCTCCCCTCGCCCCTAGCTGGGGCGGGGCGAGAGGGGCATGCGACACCTCCTCTCGCCCCCTAACTGGGGCGGGGCGAGAGGGGTCTGCGGCTCCTCCGCTCGCCCCTAGCTGGGGCGGGGCGAGAGGGGCCTGCAGCTCCTCCCCTCGCCCCCTAGCTCTGGCGGGGCGAGAGGGGCCCGCGGCTCCTCCCCTCGCCCCCTAGTTGGGGCGGGGCTAGCGGGGCCTGCGGCTCCTCCTCTCGCCCCTAGTCGGGGCGGGGCGAGAGGGTCCTGCGGCTCCTCCCCTCACCCCCTAATTGGGGCGGGGCGAGAGGGGCCTACGACTCCTCCTCTCGCCCCCTAGCTGGGGCGGGGAGAGAGGGGCCTGCGACTCCTCCCCTAGCCCCCTAGCTGGGGCGGGGGAGAGCCCAGGAGGCGGCACGCCTCCGGCTCGCCCCTCTTACGGGCTGGGCGAGCGGGAGGCCTCCACCTCCACCGCTCGTCCCCTCCTTCTTGCCTGCGGTCAGCGCTAAAAAAATTGTTGAGCCTAAAGACATTTTAGGCCCCGGGGACTCACTCAGCGAATACGGGGTTGTACACCTACCAATGGTCTTGGTAGGAGAGGGACCCCAGACGCCGGAATGGACAAGATCAAAGGGGTGTGTCGAGCTATGACCATGCTTGGCAGGGTAGGAAGCTCGATGATGCTTTCCCAGTGGACAAGCTTTACAGTTGATAGGAGATGTATTTTTGCAGATGTGACGTAGAAGTTGATAGAGCAGCCGAGGTGGGGGGTGACCAAGACGGAGGTGTCATTGATAGAGAGAGTCAGAGGTTTCGGAAGCAAAATGTGCAGCAAGAACGTCAAGGAAGTAGAGGCCTTCACTCTCAGTCCCAGTAGCAACTGTCTCCTTCGTGTGAAGATCCTAAAAATAACAGTTAGTATGGGTAAACACAATAGAACATTGTAACTGGCGAGAAAGAGCCTTGACAAATAATAAGTTGCAAAGAAATGTAGGCACATAAAGAGTGTCCTCAAGAGAGATAGTCAGAGTGATTTGCACCACACCAGTCCCACACACTTTAGAGGGAGAACCATCGGCTGTCAGGACTGGTGGTGAGTTTTTATGCTCTTGTAACTTTGAAAAAAGTAGAGGGTTTCCTGTCATATGATTTGTTGCGCCGGAGTCAATAAGCCACTTGCCTTCAGTAACCAGATGGACGCTACCAGAGGAGGTAGCAACAGAAGCAGATGGGTGTGGAGTAGCAGAATGAGGTGTCGCAGCCAGAGGACGAAGGTGAGGATGCTTGAGATATCAACGATCAATGGTGTGACCCTTCTGACCACAATGAGAACAGAGGTACCTGGAAGGTCCTCCACCACCAAGATAGCCACTACGACCACTGGGGTGACCACGTTCAGCCGGGTGAGCAAAACTCTCTAGAGGAGGAGGAGAGGTCAACAAGGGCCTTTGGAGGAGGGAGTTAACAACAGAGACCTGAACAGCGGCGGCATCAAGGGTAGGAGAGTCAGCTTCCCCAAGAATCTGCTGACGAATCATATCATAAGAGTCAAGAAGACCGAGAAGACAACACACAACTAGGAGCTCCTGGGAGTGTTTATGTTGCTCAGTGAGGTCAGCAGAGAAGGGACGATGATAAATAAGTTTTGCTCCAAGGGCTTGAACCTCTTGATATGTTGTGGTGGGATTCATGGTGGGGCGAGCAAGGAGATCAACATATAAGGTGTAGATGCGGGAGGTTTTGGCGCCTTTGGAGTAAAGGGCAGCAAGATGGGTGAAAGTAGCTTTGACTGTCTCATCGTGATGGATGATAGGAAGACATTCATCAGAATGGCTGTTAGCTAGCCAGGTGCGAACCAGAGCATCGCTAGCATCCTAATCATCAAAGGTGGCAGACCCTTTGGGTGGAGAATCATTTGTGAGGTGGTGGCGTTTGCGCTGAGAGCGTAAGAGGAAGGTGAATGAGACACTCCAATCATGGTAGTTAGGTCCAGTGAGTTTGGAGGAGGTTCCAAGATTGCCAGAAGGAGTGGAGGCCGGAGCGGTCAAAGGAGTGGAGATCGGAACGGTCTCAGACGAGGGAGTTCCCATGAGAAGAAGCAAACAAAATCAGGTAGCAAGGGAGATCGCGTGGTCTCACAGGAGAGAAACCGATCAAGGAGAAGACGGTCTAGGAGGAAGAGAGACCGATCAGAATCTAAAGAGAGGTTCAGTGGTCAATAGAACCAAAAAACTGAACAGGAGAGAAGACAAGAGCTCACAAGACAAATATCATTGTTTCCTCTGATACCATGTGAGAAATTGAAAATAATAGAATTTTTATTTCCAAAAATCTAAGTATTACAAGAGTATTGCCTCCTTTATATATAGAATAGGAGAGAAAGAGGAAAATATAAATCTACAATGTGGGACTAAATACCAATACAACTACAAACATTTATACAGGAGAGCTGGGCGGTCAGGGCGATCAGGAAGATTGAGACTGCTGAGATCGGTGTGGTCTGGAGAGCTGATCTGTGGTTACACAACAGGAGGCAGAAGGTTGTGTGACTGGGGAGTCCGCCAATTGACAATCCAAAGATTGTTAAGACCGCGGAGAGGAAGAGTGTCGAGATCGCAGATGGTCAGATACAAGACCGCGGCTCTTCAACAGATGCGGCGATTGGTGAGTCTGAGATGGTGGAGCTGGAGACCGCAGAGATTGTTGATGCTTTGAGACCGCTGAGGTGAGACCGTTGTTCTTCAACAGAGCCTGAGATGGTGGAGCTGGAGACCGCGAAGACTGCTGATGCTCTGAGACCGCGGAGACCGCTGTTCTTCAATAGGTGAGAGGGGGCTCTGGTGTTGATGTGGATGAAGCGTGGCTCTGCCGTTGTTGTTTCTTTGCACATTGTACTTTATTTGCGGAGCTTTGATCGCTCCTTGATCGTTGCTTGATTTTTGCATATTGTTCTAGCTTTGAGTACTTGTTGGTGATAGTAGAGCTTTTGTGGTGTTGGTACTAGCATTTTGCGCGGTTAACTGCGTTTTGCTTCTTTGATGCTGATGGTTAGAGGACGAGACCCAGGTGCTGCTGGAACCAACTACGTGGGAGAACGGCGGACGCTTCGAGTCTAGTAGTGAGAGGTCAGATTACCGAACTGGGGGATGTCACTGAGAGCAGTGGTGATGGGTGGACACTTCGAACCGTTTGCGAGTGCGAGGGGGGGGGGGGGGGGGGGGCAGGCCCTGACAACGTAGTTTAGAGGACGAGACCCAGGTGGCGTTGGAACTTACTACGTGGGTGAAGGGCGGACGCTTCGAGCAGAGTAGTGAGGAGTACGGATTGCCGACCCGGGGGTGTCGTTGATAGTAGAGGACGAGACCCAAGTGGCGTTGGAACCTACCACGTGGGCGAAGGGGAGGACGCTTCAAGCCGAGTAGTGAGGTGCCCAGATTGGCGACCTGGGGGATGTCGTTGACAGTGGCGATGAAGGGCGGATGCTTCGAACCATTTGTGAGAACGAGGGGGGAAGGCACTGGCTACGCTGCAACCTACTGTGGGGAGAAGGGCAGACCTTCGATCAGCGACAGTGAGAGGTTGATGTGAGCGCGATACCCGGAGGCAGTTGCTGTTAATATAGCGAGCTGCCCAGAGGCAGTTGCTGTTAATATAACGTGCTGCCCAGAGGCAGTTATTGTTAATAGAGCGTGCTGCCCGGAGGCAGTTGCTATTAATATAGTGCGCTGCCCGGAGGCAGTTGCTATTAATATAGCGCGCTTCCCGTAGGCAGTTGTTGTTAATACAATGCACTGCCCGAAGGTAGTTGCTGTTAATATAATGCGCTGCCCAAAGGCAGTTGCTGTTAATATAGTGTGCTGCCGGAGGCAGTTGCTGTTAGTATAGCGCGCTGCCCGAAGGCAGTTGCTGTTAATATAGTGCGCTGCCCGGAGGCAGTTGTTGTTAATATAGCGCGCTGCCCGGAGGTAGTTGCTGTTAATATAGGCGCTGCCCGGAGGCAGTTGATGTTAATGCAAATAGACGTCCATTCATTTAGGCGCTGTGAATACGTAACTTTGGTAGCGCGGACGATGATCGTCTTATACAGGCCTAAAATAACCATCTTTAAATGTTATTAGTGTTAGACATGTGTGTCGCATCCCTTTATTTGAGAATAACAAATCCCATATTGTATTTGATATTGCTTGTAGTGTGTTTATAGTGTGCAGGAAATATAGGTGCAATACTCTACAGGTAGAAGGCAGCATAGAATCAAACTTTCTGAATGGAGCACTACCGCCAGCGCTAGAGGTTAACGCAGGCGCTAGCGCTACCGCCAGCGCTAGCGCTAACGCCAGGCGCTAGCTTGAGCTCGTGCAGATCGCCACAACGCCGACAGTTTCGCAACCGCTCCACACGAATGCTACCGCCAGCGCTATCGCTACCGCAGGCGCTATCTCATGTTCGTGCACAAAGCCACGCAGCCGACGGTTCCGCAACCGCTCAACACGACCGCTACCGCAGGCGCTATCAGCTACCGCAGGCGCTAGCTCCAAGAATTATAAAACGATGTGTTCTCTCTCGTTTTGGGTTAGAACTTCCAGAGACATTACTTGTGCCCAAACTCTCATGCTGCTACTCTGCCGAAACATCATCTCCCACTCAAAGCCAAAGAAGAAATTCTGGAGAAGGAAGCCATCACGCTGCATCCGAAGAACGATCGCTTCGACCTCGCTTGTGCTTCAGCGATCCTTCATTCTCATCTCCAGAAATCTCAAGAGGGAGTTTTCTTGTTATTTACTTCACTTCTTTATTTGTATCTTGTAGTGAAATCGCCTTGTTTTTGGCGACTAGGTCCTTGCGCGGCTTAGGGGGAATTCACCGCGTGAGTTGGCGACTAGGTTTAGGGGATTAGATCTAGGGGGTGCTCGAGGCCATATCCGAGTTTGGGTTGGCTAGAGCGGCTTGAGGCTTTATCCGGGGAAGGATAGGCTAAAGCCAACCGGTTTGTGGGGATACAAGTCGGTATAGAAAAGGAAAAGAAATTCACTTTTGTACGCCTCCGATTTTTAGCGATATTGAAATCAAATTTTGTAAACACCCTTTTTATATAATGCAATCATGATTATATTTGTGTTTATTTGATTTCTCTCAATTGGCGTAAAATTTCATTATTTCAAAATTGTTATTACTAAATTGTCATCTTATTTCCTATTATTCAAAAACAACTTAGTAATTATCATAAAAATTATAAAAAGAATTTTATTCCCTTATTCACTCCCCCCCCCCCCCCCTCTAAGGGCGCTGTAAGATCCAACAAGTGGTATCAGAGGGAGGTTATTCCAAACGGTTTAAAAACCAGGAATAATGGCGTCTTATGATCTCGCTTTTTCCGAGGGTCAGGGAATTAGTAGACCTCCACTATTTACTGGGTCAGATTATAATTATTGGAAAAATAGGATGCGTTGTTTTCTAATGACCCTAGATATTGAGGTTTGGAACATGGTAGAAGAAGAATACACTCCTCCTACATTTGTAGTGGGAGAGGTTATGTTAGAAAAACCCAAAGATAAATGGGATGATCGGGATAAACTCAAATGTAAAAATAACACAAAAGCCATGAATGCTCTATTTTGTGCGTTAGATAGAAATGAATTTAATAGAATTTCTGCATGTACTACTGCTTATGAAATTTGGAATCATTTGGAAGTTACTCATGAAGGTACATCGCAGGTTAAAGATTCCAAACTTTTTCAACTGGAGTCGGAATATGAAAAATTCCGAATGGATGAAAGCGAAGATGTTGATGGTATGTACACGCGCTTCACCAAGATCGTCAATGCCTCAAAAGCTCTTGGAAAGACTTTCTCAAATGGCGACTTGGTCCGTAAGATCCTTCGTTCTCTTCCTCCAAAATTCAACCCGAAGGTGACAGCTATTTCGGAGTCGCACAACTTAAGAACGCTCCAAGTTGAGAGCCTCATTGGGAATCTCAAAACCCATGAGGTGGAACTCAAAATCCAATTTGATGAATACAACAAGGAGCCAAAGAAGAAGGCGTTGGCACTAAAATCAAAGAAAGATGGTCAAGAGGATAAGGATGAAGATGAAGAAAGTCTTTTGGTGAAGAACTTCTGAAAGTTCATGCGCAATCCGGAAAGGAGAAACACCTTTCAAAAATATTTCCAAAAGGGTGAAAGATGGAAAGGGTCATCTTCAAAGAAGGAAAAAGAGAGTGACAATGAAGAAGAGAGACCTCCACCGGAATGCTATCATTGTAGGAAGACGGGGCACATTCGGAGCCAGTGCCCAAAGTTCTTGAAGGAGAAGAAAGAAAAACGGCACAAAGGGAAGGAGAAGAAGAAAGTGCTAAAAGCTAGAACATGGGATGACTCCTCCTCCTCCTCCTCCTCCTCCTCCTCCTCCGAAGAATCAAGTGGGTCTTCATCAAGCGAAGATGAGGAAGCAAACATGTGCCTCATGGGACGTGGAAACGACGGCGACGACACCAGTGTTCCTAGTGACACTGAGATGTGCAGGCAGGCTAAGGACAATGAAGACGTGTGGTATTTGGATTCAGGATGCTCCAAGCACATAACGGGCAATAAAGCTAAGTTCCTTAGCCTAGAAAAGAAGAAGGGAGGGATCGTGACGTTTGGTGATAACGGAAAAGGAAGGATCATGGGAATTGGTACAGTTGGTAACGAATCCTTCACTATATCAAATGTTCTTTATGTAAAAGGGCTAAAACATAATCTTATTTCAATTAGCCAATTATGTGATAAAGGATTAGATGTTTTATTTGAATCTTCTACTAATCTATGCAAAATATCTAATCCTATTACAAACAATATTTTACTAACTGCACCAAGAATACACAATGTTTATATAATTTCATTTCATGATCTTTCAAAATCATCTTTAAATTGTTTTATTACCAAAAATGATGAACTTGAACTTTGGCATAGAAGGCTAGGACATGCTAGCACAAAGCTTATTGTAAAACTTGTCAAAAGAGATTTAATTAGAGGATTGCCTAGATTAAATGGAAATTTACCTTCACTTTGTTCACCATGTCAAAAGGGTAAAATTACTAGATCCTCTTTCAAAAGTAAAAATGTTATTTCTACTACAAGACCTTTGCAATTAATTCATATGGATCTTTTTGGTCCCGTTAGCACCGCAAGTCTTGGTGGTAGATTATATACATATGTTTTAATAGATGATTTTTCTATATATTGTTGGACAATATTTCTCTCATCCAAATCCGAAGCGTATTGTGAATTTTCAAAATTATGTACTCGTATTCAGAATGAAAGTGATTTAAAAATTAAATGCATTCGCTCGGATCATGGAGGAGAATTTGAAAATGGAAAATTTACATCTTATTGTGATATGTTAGGCATAAAACATGAGTTCTCCGCACCACGCACACAACAACAAAATGGTGTTGTAGAAAGAAAGAATAGGACACTTCAAGAGCTAGCACGCACTATGTTATGTGAATATAAATTACCTAAGTCCTTTTGGGCCGAAGCCGTAAACACATCATGTTATGTTATAAATAGAATCATGCTTCGCCCATCTTTAAATCTCACACCATATGAACTTTATTTTCAAAAGAAGCCTAATGTATCTTACTTCAAAGTTTTCGGTTGTAAATGCTTTATTTTAAATACTAAAGATAGCTTGGGAAAGTTTGATGAAAAGTGTGATGAAGGAACATTTCTTGGATACTCTTCAACTAGTAAAACTTATAGAGTTTTTAATAAAAGAACTAGAAAAGTTGAAGAGTCAATTAATGTGAAATTTGATGAGCTTGTTCCTTGTATAGAAAGACTTTCCGCAGTCAAAGAGGATGATCTATTACCTCCTTTGGAGCATGGTGATGAAGAACCTTCCAAAGAAGAAGAAGAGGAGGCCAAGAAAGATGATTATGTATCTCCAAGCGTCTTAAAATTCACAAAGGATCATCCACGGGAACTTATAATTGGTGAACCATCCATCGGGGTAAGAACTCGCTCTTCTCTTCATGAATCTTATTCAAATGTTTGCTTTGTTTCCAAAATAGAACCAAAAAATGTTTCTACTGCTTTAAACGATGAATTTTGGTTTTTGGCTATGAATGAAGAGTTAGAACAATTTGAGCGACATAATGTTTGGAAATTAGTAGAAAGACCATCTAATCACCCGGTTGTAGGCGTAAAATGGATTTTCAAAAATAAATTAGATGGTGAGTCTAGAATATCTAGAAATAAAGCACGCTTAGTAGCACAAGGATATTCACAAATCGAGGGGATAGATTTTGATGAATCTTTTGCACCCGTTGCTAGATTGGAGTCTATAAGAATTTTTCTAGCATTTACAAGCTTTAAAAGAATAAAACTATTTCAAATGGATGTGAAAAGTGCGTTTCTAAACGGGTTTGTAAAAGAAGAAGTTTATGTTGAACAACCCCCCGGTTTTATTAATGAAAAATTTCCAAATCATGTTTATAAACTAGAAAAAGCGCTTTATGGTTTAAAACAAGCGCCCCGTGCATGGTATGAAAGACTTGCATCATTTTTATTGAAGCACGGTTATATTATGGGAAGTGCAGATAATACTCTCTTCATTAAGCACAACAATGATGATATAATTATTTTACAAATATAGGTTGATGATATTATTTTTGGATCTACTAATGAAAAGATGTGTAAAGAAGTTATTTTAGTGATGAAAAATGAATTTGAAATGAGTCTAGTAGGAGAACTTTCTTATTTCCTTGGTTTTCAAATATCACAAAGAATTGATGGTATTTTTGTATGTCAAACTAAATATGTCCATGATATGCTTAAACGTTTTGGATTTGAAAACCTTAAACATGCTTCTACACCAATGAGTGCGTCACTTAAATTAGGAAAAGATGAATCGGGAATTTCAATTGATCAAACCTTATATAGAGGTATGATAGGATCCCTACTTTATCTTAGTACAACTAGACCCGATATTATGTTTGCCGTATGCTTATGTGCTCGATTTCAAGCCAGTCCAAAAGAATCTCATTTAAAAGCGGTAAAACGAATTTTTAGATATCTCATTGGGTCATCTAGATTAGGATTATGATACCCACATAATGATTCATTTACATTGCATGGCTATTCCAATTCAGATTATGCCAGTTGTTCACTTGATAGAAAAAGCACTAGTGGTACTTGTCATTTTCTAGGACCCTCATTAGTTGAATGGTCTAGTAGGAAACAAAATTCGGTTGCACTCTCCACCACGGAGGCCGAATATATTGCATTAGGGAGTTGTTGTGCACAAGCTCTATGGATGAGCCAAACTTAGAGGACTTTGGTTTTCATATAAAACTTATTGAATTTGTGACAACAAAAGTGCCATTGATCTCACAAATAATCCGGTTCACCACTCTAGATCCAAACATATAGATGTGCGTCATCATTTCATAAGGGATCACATTAAAAAGGAAAATGTAAGGATTAGTTTCATTGGCACGGACTCTCAACTTGCTGATATATTTACTAAACCTCTTCCCGATGCAAGGTTTCAAATGTTAAGATTGGAATTAGGAGTCTTAGACATTTTAGGATGAATAACATGTAAAACGCTAATGTTTTATGCAATTTGAGCAATCAAAACATCTCTGAATATTATACAATTTCTGCATAAGACTACACTTAAGACCCCTAATCACTATCAAAAATCAAAAATTTAAAATTCCTAAAAAATCGTGTACTGTTTGTCGCGCTATCACTAGCGCCGGTGCTAGCGTGGGTGTTGGAATTTTCTGATTTTCAAAATTTCTAAAAATCACTAAAAATATTTCAGTCTATATGTACTATTTTGTTTTTGTATTTTTGACATTTGTTATTTTTGTTTTATTCATATTATGAAAAATCAACTACAAAAATTCAAAATTCAAAATTACAAAAGTATTTTTTTTGTTATTTGTATTTTATTCATATTATGAAAAATCAACTACAAAAGTTCAAAATTCAAAAAAAAAATACAAAAATATGTTTTTGTTATTTGTGTTTTATTCGTATTATGAAAATTCTACTACAATAATTCAAAATTAAAAAATTACAAAAATATGTTTTTGTGATTTTCTATTTTTAATTGATTTAAAAATGATAAAACAAAAAAAACTGTATGATCTTTATTGCCAATATCAAGCATGTATGAATTCTATTATTTAGAATTATTTACAATGTTAAAACTTATTCCTTCAAATTACTATGAACATTGTTTTGCTTATCATGCTTTGATATATCTATTTAAAGTGCATCAATTGTATTGAAAAATGTGTAGAACGAAGCTTAGCATGCCTCTAAGTATGAGTAAATGTTTTATGATTGATAATGATACATTTCACTCACTTATTTTGGTAATCAACATGTGTGTCTAAATCTAAAAATGCTTGCTTGTGTATTGTATTTGTACAATGAATTAAAACTTGCATAAGTTTATTGCCTACACTACATTTGAATTGCACCTATGAAATTTAGAAAAGTGGTTGAGTTAAAATTTTTGTTTGCAAAACAAGTGTATTCGGAGAATGTTGTCTCACAAATATGAACAAAAAATTATATATGTAGACAAATATAACTCCACCAAGCACTACTTGAACCTCCTGATAAGTCTTCATAAGCATTGTGAGGTTGAGCACCTTGGAAAGAATAGTAAATTGTCTTGTGCAAACTTTGATTATTACACCACTTTGTTAAAAATTATGTGCATTAAAAGTGTGTGAAAGTAATTTAGTTTTGTTTTATTGTGCACTTTACTTTACATTTGTCTTGTATTTTGATGATTTAAATCCATTGTTAACATTGCTCAAAACACACTTATGTGCACATCATTATCTTTCATAACACTTCTTCTCATGAATATTGGATTCTAATGCTTTATTTATACTACTCTTTATATAAGAAATGCACTAGATAACCTAGCATGATCTCTACAATGTTTTGGTATTTCTTGAATTTACAATTAAGTAACATTGTAGTATAATCTCTCTTTGATATATTCATTTCATGCTTGGTATCTTTATGAAAAACTTTGAGATTTCAAAAGGTTAAAACATCTTTCAATTTTGAACTAAAACTCATATTTTTACTTATGCTTTTCATGCTTACAAAAAGATGTTTCTTATAATCTTCCGCTATGCTAAAACTCTTATCTATTTATTTGAAATCTCTTCAATACTATACTTAAATTCTTTATCTTTGTCTATATTACAAAAGCTCGATCATGCTTTATCTTTTTAAAATGCCTCCTTACTACCCTCACCCCACCTTCTTTTGATAATACCAAAAGGGGGAGATTAATTGAAGAAATCTATATAGGAGAAATATAGATAAATAAGAGGAGTAACACATAAAATCATGAAATCTATCATTTAGGGGGAGTAACACATAAATTGCATTTATGTAGGGGGAGCATTAAGATAGGGGAGTATGCACATTATCATGCATATCATTTACTATAGTTGCACTTTTATCTTACTTATCTTATCTATAAACACTATTGTTGATTTCTTGCTTAGAGGATTTGTTATTATCAAAAGGGGGAGATTGTTGGACATGTGTGTCACATCCCTTTGTTTGAGAATAACAAATCCCATATTGTATTTGATATTGCTTGTAGTGTGTTTATAGTGTGCAGGAAATATAGGTGCAATACTCTACAGGTAGAAGGCAGCATAGAATCAAACTTTCTGAATGGAGCACTACCGCCAGCGCTAGAGGTTAACGCAGGCGCTAGTGCTACCGCCAGCGCTAGCGCTAACGCCAGGCGCTAGCTTGAGCTCGTGCAGATCGCCACACCGCCGACAGTTTCGCAACCGCTCCACACGAACGCTACCGCCAGCGCTATCGCTACCGCAGGCTCTATCTCATGTTCGTGCACAGAGCCACGCAGCCGACGATTCCGCAACCGCTCAACACGACCGCTACCGCAGGCGCTAGCTCCAAGAATTATAAAACGATGTGTTCTCTCTCGTTTTGGGTTAGAACTTCAGAGACATTACTTGTGCCCAAACTCTCGTGATGCTACTCTGCCGAAACATCATCTCCCACTCAAAGCCAAAGAAGAAATTCTAGAGAAGGAAGCCATCACGCTGCATTCGAAGAACGATCGCTTCGACCTCGCTTGTGCTTCAGCGATCCTTCATTCTCATCTCCAGAAATCTCAAGAGGGAGTTTTCTTGTTATTTACTTCACTTCTTTATTTGTATCTTGTAGTGAAATCGCCTTATTTTTGGCGACTAGGTCCTTGCGCGGCTTAGGGGGAATTCACCGCGTGAGTTGGCGACTAGGTCTAGGGGATTAGATCTAGGGGGTGCTCGAGGCCATATCCGAGTTTGGGTTGGCTAGAGCGGCTTGAGGCTTTATCCGGGGAAGGATAGGCTAAAGCCAGCCGGTTTGTGGGGATACAAGTCGGTATAGAAAAGGAAAAGAAATTCACTTTTGTACGCCTCTGATTTCTAGCAATATTGAAATCAAATTTTGTAAACACCCTTTTTATATAATGCAATCATGATTATATTTGTGTTTATTTGATTTCTCTTAATTGGCGTAAAATTTCATTATTGCAAAATTATTATTACTAAATTGTCATCTTATTTCCTATTATTCAAAAACAACTTAGTAATTATCATAAAAATTATAAAAAGAATTTTATTCCCTTATTCACCCCCCCCCCTCTAAGGGCGCCGTAAGATCCAACAAGTGGTATCAGAGGGAGGTTATTCCAAACGGTTTAAAAACCAGGAATAATGGCGTCTTATGATCTCGCTTTTTCCGAGGGTCAGGGAATTAGTAGACCTCCACTATTTACTGGGTCAGATTATAATTATTGGAAAAATAGGATGCGTTATTTTCTAATGACCCTAGATATTGAGGTTTGGAACATGGTAGAAGAAGAATACACTCCTCCTACATTTGTAGTTGGAGAGGTTATGTTAGAAAAACCCAAAGATAAATGGGATGATCGGGATAAACTCAAATGTAAAAATAACGCAAAAGCCATGAATGCTCTATTTTGTGCGTTAGATAGAAATGAATTTAATAGAATTTCTGCATGTACTACTACTTATGAAATTTGGAATCATTTGGAAGTTACTCATGAAGGTACATCGTAGGTTAAAGATTCTAAGCTTTTTCAACTGGAGTCGGAATATGAAAAATTCCGAATGGATGAAAGCAAAGATGTTGATGGTATGTACACACGCTTCACCAAGATCGGCAATGCCTCAAAAGCTCTTGGAAAGACTTTCTCAAATGGCGACTTGGTCCGTAAGATCCTTCGTTCTCTTCCTCCAAAATTCATCCCGAAGGTGACGGCTATTTCGGAGTCGCACAACTTAAGAACGCTCCAAGTTGAGAGCCTCATTGGGAATCTCAAAACCCATGAGGTGGAACTCAAAATCCAATTTGATGAATACAACAAGGAGCCAAAGAAGAAGGCGCTGGCACTAAAATCAAAGAAAGATGGTCAAGAGGATGAGGATGAAGATGAAGAAAGTCTTTTGGTGAAGAACTTCCGAAAGTTCATGCGCAATCCGGAAAGGAGAAACACCTTTCGAAAATATTTCCAAAAGGGTGAAAGATGGAAAGGGTCATATTCAAAGAAGGAAAAAGAGAGCGACAATAAAGAAGATAGACCTCCACCAGAATGCTATCATTGTAGGAAGACGGGGCACATTCGGAGCCAGTGCCCAAAGTTCTTGAAGGAGAAGAAAGAAAAATGGCACAAAGGGAAGGAGAAGAAGAAAGTGCTAAAAGCTAGAACATGGGATGACTCCTCCTCCTCCTCCTCCGAAGAATCAAGTGGGTCTTCATCAAGCGAAGATGAGGAAGCAAACATGTGCCTCATGGGACGTGGAAATGACGGTGACGACACCAGTGTTCCTAGTGACACTGAGATGTGCAGGTAGGCTAAGGACAATGAAGACGTGTGGTATTTGGATTCAGGATGCTCCAAGCACATGACGGGCAATAAAGCTAAGTTCCTTAGCCTAGAAAATAAGAAGGGAGGGATCGTGACGTTTGGTGACAACGGAAAAGGAGGGATCATGGGAATTGGTACAGTTGGTAACGAATCCTTCACTATATCAAATGTCCTTTATGTAAAAGGGCTAAAACATAATCTTATTTCAATTAGCCAATTATGTGATAAAGGATTAGATGTTTTATTTGAATCTTCTACTAATCTATGCAAAATATATAATCCTATTACAAACAATATTTTACTAACTGCACCAAGAATACACAATGTTTATATAGTTTCATTTCATGATCTTTCAAAATCATCTTTAAATTGTTTTATTACCAAAAATGATGAACTTGAACTTTGGCATAGAAGGCTAGGACATGCTAGCACAAAGCTTATTGTAAAACTTGTCAAAAGAGATTTAATTAGAGGATTGCTTAGATTAAATGGAAATTTACCTTCACTTTGTTCACCATGTCAAAAGGGTAAAATTACTAGATCCCCTTTCAAAAGTAAAAATGTTATTTCTACTACAAGACCTTTGCAATTAATTCATATGGATCTTTTTGGTCCCGTTAGCACCGCAAGTCTTGGTGGTAGATTATATACATATGTTTTAATAGATGATTTTTCTAGATATTGTTGGATAATATTTCTCTCATCCAAATCCGAAGCGTATTGTGAATTTTCAAAATTATGTACTCGTATTCAGAATGAAAGTGATTTAAAAATTAAATGCATTCGCTCGGATCATGGAGGAGAATTTAAATGCATTCGCTCGGTCTTTGACTATCCGGCGGCTAGCGATGAACTGGTCAGTGAATTGTTGAGTCAGCTCTGCGAAATCCTTGAATTCTCCCTCCTTCAGGCATAGGAACCAGTGCGAGCCTGTCCTTTCAAAGTCGTCAGGAATGCTTGACACAACAGTGGATCTGGGGCATTGCAGAGTTGCATCATGATCGCGAAATGTCTGACGTGCTCAAACGGGTCGCCCGCTCTGTTGTATGCCTCAATCTCTGGGATCTTGAAGCCAAGGGGGATTGAATGTGCCAGAACCTCAGGCAAGAACAGTGAGTGATGATGGAGAGTGCAAGGGGCTAAAGCGGTACGCTGCCTGGCTCGTTCGTGCTCTTCAAAATCTATGTCATGAACTTCTTCACGCGTGAGCCTTCCATCTGCAGGCTCATGGCTTGCCGCTTCAGGGAGGTTGTGGTGATACTGAGCTTCAGGTCCTCCTCCAGGACAGGCCCCGTGGTCTTGGACATTCATACTAGAGAGCTCTCCTTCGGGTTTGCCGATAAGCGAGTGGAGGGGAGCTAGATCAGCATGCCCCCCAGGGATTGATCCTCCACTTATGTGGATGGCTATTCCCGCCATGATCTCTAGTCACGAGTACCGTTGTGAAGTGGGTACTGTCTTCAAAGTCTTCTTCAAGCTTTGGGAGAACTCCTTCCCACAGACGACGCCAAACTATTGCGGTCCAGTCAAGGCTCCGGTAGACCAGACTAAAATGCACCGTCTTAGCCTGGGAGCGTTCGAGCGTGCAAACAGTCACAGAAAAGGGAAAGTTGACAATGCAAATTTTTTAACGTGGAAAACCTGTCAACTGGGTGAAAAATCATGTGGTCGGGTATGTGCCAACCAAAACTTTCATTATTTGTTGGTTGTTGTACAGAGCTGTTTTAAAGAACTCGAGAGCGATAAGACGCCTCTCGTTACAATTGTTGAGGGAGAGGTGCACGGATGGTGAAAAGTCACCGCTCACAAAGCTCACTCTTTTGTCTGCTGCAGGGGGAATGCTGTGCTCTGAGCGCTCTGGAGATTTTGATTGCTGCTTGAAAGTTGGATCAATATGCTATGTTCGTCTTTGTCTATGCGGCGTGCCTCCTGCTACGCGAGAGGAGTCTGGTGTGATGATCTTGAGTGTGCGGAGTGCTTGTTGCTGCGTAGGCAGGGGTGTGCTTGAAGCGGTCTTGAGAGCGGAGCGCACAGAGGCATGCTTGGAGCGGAGCGCACGGAGGTGTGCTTAAAGCGGAGCGCACGGAGGCACGCTTGGAGCGGAGCGAACGGAGGCGCACTTGGAGGAGGCGCACGAGGAGGAGATGCGCTGGGGAGTGCACAAGGAAGAGGCGCGCTTGGGAGTGCGCAAGGAAGAGGCGCGCTTGGGAGCGCGCAAGGAAGAGGCGCGCTTTAGAGCGTGCAAGGAAGAGCACGCTTTGGAGTGTGTAAGGAAGAGAGGCAGTGGAGAGAGAATCGTAGGGGGAGGAGAGTCCCGAGCCAGAAGAGAGTGAAAATAAAGGGGAATGAAGGTCTATTTATAGATTCTAAGAGGGTCAACTCGGTAATTTCCCCCAGAAACTACCGGACGAATGAATAGGAATGCTCCATTTATAGCACGCGGATCACCCATTTTACGCAAGTGACGAGACAGCCTGAAAGTGGAGGTCAGATCTTAAGTTACTCTAGAGGGGGGTGAATAGAGTATTAAAACTCTTTATTTAGTTTTATAGCGGAATTTAAAATACTGTTAAGTATATGTGTAATCAGTGAGAGTTAAAGATAAGGACAGAAACAGTAAAAAGAAAATCACACAGCACAAGCACAGAAGAATAAGCAAGCACAGAAGACACAAGCAGCTATAGTAGTTCCCCAATAAATCTGGGTACGTCTACTCTTCTACCACCCTTGGTAGGAATCCACTAGGAGGGTTGATCAGGTGCCCTAGCACCAAGGGGTTTTTGATAAGGTGTCCACACACCAATAAGCTTTTGATAAGGTGCTTAAAAACCGCACAAGGATTTTTTGATAAGGTGTCATGCCACCACTGTGTAAACTTTTGAAGGGAGAATTAACCCTGTACAAGATGAGATAAAGAGGTTTAGAGTGTTCTTCTCTGTCAGTGATCTGAGAGAAGACAAGATGGCGTTGAAGCTGAAAGCTCCCCCTGTCTGATGAGAGTTGATGACAGTTAGTGGACAGAGCTTTCTCTAACACAAGTCTTTTGTAGCAGATTATCTGGAAGAAATGAATCTTCAGATTGTTGTTGCTCTTTGAAAGACTTTAACTTGCAGCAGTTCTGAGAGGTTGAGTGTTGTTCTCTGTATGATGAGGGTGTTGCCTTGAGTAAGAAGAAGACTGGGAAAAATGAATAATGTTCTGTCCTTCTTCTTCTTTCTCTAATACTTCTCTTTGTTCTTCTTGTTCTGTAATAATAGAGAGACTGAGAGAAATTTTTGAATGTATCTCTGTGCTCTGTCTGAAGGGAAAAATCGACTCCTATATTCTGCTTCTTCTTTGATGACTTGTGATCTTGTAAATTCAAATCATCTGCATTTAAGGAAAATATTATTCTGACTTAAATCCTTCTTGGAACTATGCAACCACCCAAAGCAGTTTTGGCAAGTCCTTTCAATTCCTTTTGTCGTGAAAGATGCCTTGGCATTAAATGTCAACAGCTATTCTTTTTCTTGGAATAGAAAGAATATAAGGGTATAATAAATAAGAAAGATATCCTTACATAGCTGACTGAATACGTCCAAAAAGAAATAAATATATCCGTTATTCTGTCGATTTGTGTTCAGAGAACTGATGTCCAACTGAAAATATTAATCTGAGCTTCAGAAAGGAATTTGTCGAGCGCTGGCTGAAATTCGTCGAGCACTGCCTGGAATTTGTCGAACACTGACAGACAAATCGTCGAACGCCACTAGCCATTTATCGAGCTTGAATTTTCCTAAGTTCTGACTAATCTAATCAGACTAAAAACTTGACCCTAAGACTATACAATGGGGTCAATACAGATCCTAATCAACATATAGTGATCCTAGCCCAAATCAGTAATAGGGTTGTTCCAACAATCTCCCCCTATTTGGGTTAGGATACTATTTAACAATCATTCAAATAATATACAACTGAAAAAGAAAACAACAGAGCATAAATGAATCTTACAGAATGAAAAATCATTTCAGCAGATGAAATAAGAAGTGCTCTGAGTTCTCACAGTATTACAACAAAGTAGAATCTATCAAACAAACAAAGATGATAGTTTAGAATCTTTTATTTCTTTACAGATGAAGGCTTGAAAATTATTTGCCTGTTTGGATCTTGAGATTTTTTCTTGCTGATGTATAGATCTTGAGCTCCCAAAACAGTTTGAGATTTAACATGAGGAACAAAAGCTTCTGGGTGCATATCAATATATTCTTCAGCATTGAATAACTCTTTGGAGTTGTACTTGTCAAGTTCTTTCCTTCTATAATCAGACATGGCAGAAATGTTTGTAAAATCTTTACCTTCTGATTTTGCTTTGTTAATCTTGACATAAGCAATTGATTCTTTGATTCTTGCCATTTGAAATAATCTTTCTTCTTCAGGATCTGGAAGATAAGGAACATATTCTGAATTATCAACTTGATCTTGAGAATCACTTTGAGGATTTCTGATCTTGTGGAAAGATCCATCAGAAATATGAAGTTTGTATTCTGAAGATATTTGAGGTGAAATAATGACTTGACTTTCTTTTCTTTCTTTTCCTTGATAATGTGTCATCAGAATCACTGTTATCATCATCATCATCATCATCTTCAGAGTCAGAAGAAGAAATTTGCTTATTATATAAATCATCAATTGTTTTGATTACTTCAAGTGCTTTTAATCTTTCTTCTTCAGCTTTGTCAAACTCTGCATCTGTCTCTTTCCAGATTCCATCAAAACTTGGCATTGGTTCTTCATTCCATAAAAGAGTTGGAGGTGAGGAAACAATTCTTGAAGTTGTTTCATCTGATGGAGTATCATCTGATGGAGTAGGGGGATCTTCTATATCATCTAGAAATTCTGCAAGATCATCCTCATATTCTGCAGAAGTGTCCTTCATCTGAATATCTTGATCAGAGATTGAAGGAATAGAAGAGATGAAACTTTTTATGATGTCAGAATGAGTCTTCTGAGGAAGGCATATCAGAGCCTTTGATAAATCCTCTATGTATACTTTTGGTGACACCCTTGATGTATATTTAGTATCAAATTTTGATAATAAGCTATGCAGATCACAAGAGGGATGAATGCAGATACAAATATTATTTATTTCTTCTATAACTCGTATATCTGATACTATACAAGAATCAACCATATATGTATCATAAACTATAATTGAATCTTCTTTATTTTGTACTATCTCAGAATTATCTAATTCAAAAACTGTAACTTCTGCTACTTCTGGAGCAACTTCTGCTTCTGGAGCTTCTTCACAGGACATCTCCCCCTGCCTAGCTTCAGGGACACCTGAATCTAGGCCCCTAGAAGAAGGGACATCAATAGAGGAAGGAAGGGAAGAAGGCTTAGCAGATAAGGTAGAAATAGCTTTGAGGACTGGAGCAAATTTTGCATCCAGGAGATGGTTTATTTTAGGAAGAATGTGATCAAAAATTTGATCAGCAATAGAGGTGAGGTTGAGAGATAGATAGTCTGAAGGAAGTAATGTAGATGGTTGTGAAGTGGATGGGATGAAAGTTGGTAGAAGGATATCTCTGACAGTTTCAGAATGTGTGGAAATACTATCTGGATGGTTTGAACTTGAGGGATGAATTGGTGACTAATGTTCATCATGTATTGGAGATGGAGGTGGAATAGGTGATTGAGGTAGAGTTGAGGAATTGAGGTTAGTGTTGATAGGAGATGGATGAGGGGAAGGCAGTGTTTCTGGAGATAGAGGGGAAATATCATTGATAGGTGGTATATCAGTTGAAGGAGGTGGTGGAGAGTTTGGAGGTAAAAATTGTCCAGGAGACTGTTGAGCAGGTGGAGATGGGATATGAGAAGGAGAAGGAGCTGAGGGAGGAACTTCTGGAAGGGTAGAGGGAGTGACTTGGTCAGTCCTTGTGTCCTCAGATGTTTTCCTTTTCCTAGAAGCATCAACTCTTGTATTCTTCTTGGGGATTACCCTATCCCACTTAGCAAAGAGTGCTGAGGTCAGCCTCTTGCTGGCATTTATAGTCACCTTGGGTGACACTAGAAGGTCTGGATGCCTTTCCTGCAGGAAAATACCTATAACTCTTCCAAAACTGACACTATCTTTAGAATTTTTCTTTTTAATCAATTCAAAGAGAATTGATCCCCAGTTAATTTTCTTCTTCTCCATCAAGGCCACCATCAACAGAAATTGGTGCCTGTTGATATAGTCATGCCCAGAAGTCTTGCCTAGCAAGACTTTTCCAACAATGTCAGCTAAGAACTTGTAGTCCTGAGACAAGTTCTTTTTCAGTAAGTGATTAGGGTTTCCAGTTAAGTGACCCATTTTGACTAAAGCTTCATCAAATTGTTCTGAGCTTATGTCTAAGTTATCATCACCATTCTCAAAACCAAAAATTTCAGTAAGAATAGTGGGAGAGAGAGAGACTTGATGACCTGAGATGGTGCTAGACATCTTCTCATCCTCTGTCTGAACAGTATGAACCCATTATTTAATCTCTACAACTGGTATTTTCTGCCTGGTGCTCAAAAACTTCTTTAGATGTTGGTCTTCCAGTAGTTGAAGAACATCCTTGAAGATTTGGTCAGATTGTGCAAAAGAATCCATGTCGATATCAAAACCTGCGTCAAACTTCATTGAGTGCAGAGAGGCCTGAGAAATCGCCATTGTTCCTGCGAAGAAAACGAAGATCAAGTGCAGAGGGGAACTGGAGGGAAAAGACGATTTCTGTATGCGCAAATTTAAAAAGAGATAAAATAAAGCTTATATAGAAAGATCGAAGAATGAGGGCGCATTCGTAGACCGCTGTTCGACAAAACCTAATAAAATTAGAAGTCCAAAATGCTTTATTTCTTCGTCAGACTGCGTACGAAAACATCTTTTTCGTCGACCACCGTTCGACAAATGAAACTGTCTTTATCGATTCTAAGGTTAACATGTTTTGTCGACTGCCGTTCGACAAATGGTTCAAATTCGTCGTTCTTCGTTCGACGAATTTATGGGATAGATAGAAAATTTAATTTTTAACAGATTGAGTCTCCATCTATCATTCCTAGTTGATTTATAAAGAAGATGTGCTTCTTTTCATCCAAGGGCTTGGTGAAAATGTCAGCTCTTTGCAAATCAGTAGAAATGAATTGTAGGCAAATTTTGTTTTTATCCACATTATCCCTAAGGAAGTAGTGCCTAATTTCTATGTGTTTAGTCCTACTATGGAGAACTGGATTTTGTGCTATAGATATTGCACTAGTGTTGTCACAAAATATAATTGAATTATTTAAGTTGACACCATAGTCTAGGAGCTGATTTTGTATCCACAATATCTGTGAGCAGCAACTGCCAGCACTATGTATTCAGCTTCAGCTGTTGATGTAGACACAGATGTTTGTTTCTTACAAAACCAAGACACAAGCCTATCACCAAGAAACTGACAAGTTCCTGATGTGCTCTTCCTGTCTACTCTGCATTCAGCATAATCTGAATCTGAGAATCCAGTTAATTCAAATTCAGATGCTGTTGGATACCAAAGTCCTAGATTAGGGCAACCCTTTATATATCTTAAAATTCTTTTTAGTAAAATAAGATGAAATTCTTTAGGGTTAACTTGAAACCTAGCACAAATACATGTATCAAACATTATATCTGGCCTACTAGCTGTTAAATAGAGTAGAGAGCCAACAATTGCCCTATACACTTTCTGATCAACAGGCTTCCCTGATTCATCAGTATCAACAACAACATTAGAGGCCATGGGTGTTTTCATGGTAGAAGAATCAGACATTCCAAATCTTTTCACTAATTCCTTAGCATACTTAGATTGGGAAATGAAGATTCCTGATGGGGTTTGCTTCACTTGAAGACCAAGGAAGTATGATAATTCACCCATGCTACTCATTTCAAATTTAGATTGCATTAGTTTAGAGAATTTTTTGCATAAATTGAATCTGTAGAGCCAAAGATAATATCATCTATATATATTTGAACTAGTAAGGTTTGATTTTTATGTATCCTGAAAAATAATGTTTTATCTACTATGCCCCTACAGAAATTATTTACCAAAAGAAAATTAGCTAAAGTCTCATACCATGCTCTGGGAGCTTGTTTGAGACCATAAAGAGCTTTATTAAGCTTAAATGCATAGGAGGAATGAGTTAGAGAGATGAAACCTGGTGGTTGTTCCACATAGACCTCTTCTTTGATGTCTCCATTTAGAAATGCACTCTTCACATCCATTTGATATACTTTGAACTTTTTATATGCAGCAAATGCAAGGATTATTCTGATTGCTTCTAACCTTGCAACTGGTGCAAAAGTTTCATCATAGTCTATTCCTTCTTCCTGTGAGTACCCTTGAGCCACTAGCCTAGCTTTGTTTCTCACAATATTGCCTTGATCATCAAGTTTGTTCCTGAAGACCCACTTGGTGCCAATAACAGGATGGCCTTTTGGTCTTGGAACCAAATCCCAAACCTTGTTCCTTTCAAACTGGTTGAGTTCCTCTTGCATTGCAAGGATCCAGTTTGGATCTTGTTCTGCATCTTTTATGGTTTGAGGTTCAACTTGTGATAGGAAACAAGTATGCATCTGATTTTGGTGTAGTTGATGCCTTGTTTGAACACCTGCTGTGATATCACCAATTACTTGTGAAATTGGATGATCTCTAACTGTGATGTGGTCGACAGTTGGAGTGGGTTCAGCAGCAGTATCCATTTGGGGAATTTGTTCAGCTGTTGTGTCCTGTGAAGGATGTTCTGCTGTTACTTGATTTAGGTTAACAACAAGATATGGATGATCTTCTTCTTCACTATCTTCAAGAGTTTGAGGTGATGGATGCAGTGAATCTTCTGTCTGTAGATTTAATCCATCAAGCTCTTCACATAGAGCTGGTACCTGCAGATTGTTTTTGGTAGAAGAATTCTTCTCCTTGTAAAACATGTTAGTTTCATCAAAGGAAACATGCATAGACTCTTCTATTTTAAGAGAAGATTTATTAAATACCCTATATGCTTTGCTAACTAATGAATACCCTAAGAAGATTCCTTCTTCAGATTTTGGTTCAAATTTTCTAAGGTACTTTTTATCATTGTTATGAACAAAACATCTACATCCAAAAGTTCTAAAATAATCAACTTTAGGTTTCTTCCCTTTAAGTAATTCATAGAGAGTTTTACCCTTAAGTTTGTGTATCAAACTTCTATTCAGAACATAATTTGCTGTGCTGATAGCCTCTGCCCAAAAAGATAGGGGCAAGTTAGCATCTGTAAGCAATGTTCTTGCTGATTCAATTAGAGTTCTATTTTTCCTTTCAACTACACCATTTTGTTGAGGAGTTCTAGGAGCTGAGAAGCAATGCCTGATACCTTCCATCTCACAGAATTCTTGCATGAGAAGAGACTCAAACTCAGTGTCATGATCACTTCTGATCAATGCAACTACAATAGAGTACTCAATCTGTATGCTCTTAAGAAAGTCTGTAAGAACTTTAAAGTTATCTGACTTTTCTCTAAAAAAGAACACCCAAGTGAATCTAGAGAAGTCATCTACAATGACTAGAGTGTAAGACTTCCCCCCTAAACTCTTTATTGCTATAGGTCCAAAAAGGTCCATATGTAGCAAATACAAGATTCTAGGTGAATCACTTTTAGATAATGATTTAAAGCTGTTTTTGGTTTGCTTGCCTAACTGACATGCCCTACAAAGACCTTCTTTCTTATATGATCCTGATGGTAAGCCTCTAACAAGATTATCCTTAGCTAGTTTAGCAATGGTCCTAAGGTTTATATGTCCTAATATTTTATGCCATAATTCACTAGGTTGGCTTAGCTCATTAAATAAACAAATTTCTGATTTGGATGAGTTGAAATTTACTAAATATATATTTCCTTGCCTAATACCTGATAGAACAATAACATTATCAGAGGATTTAATAATGCATTCTGATTTATTAAATGTTACCTGATAACCTTCATGACATAACTGACTTATGCTGATGAGGTTATGCTTCAGACCCTTGACATAGGTTACTTCCTTGAATGTCACTGCTCCAACTTTAATTTGACCATAGCCTTTGGTTTGTCCACAGTTGGATTCTCCAAAGATCACCTTGGGTCCAAGCTTTGCCTTGTAGTTGTTCAGGTTGGCCTTGTTTCCTGTCATGTGCTTTGAGCAGCCACTATCCAAGTACCATTTTTGATTTAATCTTGGATAGCTGTGTACCTGCAAATACAAAAACATAAACTAGTTGTTTTTGACCTAGACTACCTTGGGTCCTTTTATGTTACCACAAAATTCAGAGATAAATGACATTTCAGGCTGATCCTTATAGCCTTGTGGATGATATCTCCTTGGAGGTATAGTCCACTCAGTAAAAGGATTTTTAGTATATTTAGGATTAGAATTCTTAGAGTTTTCTGTATAATGTCTGTTCGACAAATTTGGGTAAATTCGTCGACCGTCGTTTGACGAATGTGCATGTTTTTGTCGAGCGCCGTCCATATTATAACTATACTGAAAACCTGTTCTCAGTTTTCGTCGATCCCCGTTCGACAGATTTGAATCTTTTTGTTGAGCTTCGTTCGACGAATTCTTCTGAATTCTCTTATCCTTAATAGACTTGCTTGAAATATCTTTATTTCTTTCTGCAGCCTCTTTGCTTTTAGCAGAAATGAATTTTATGGGTGTGGAGAGGATGTTTCTCTTAATCAGAGATGGCTCACTTGATGAAGCACCCAAGCCCAGTTTGCTATTGTTAAATCTAGCATTGACAGTGCTTGTGATGTCCATCAGTTTGATGCTTCTCCCATTGAGAAATTCTTCAAATTGCTTGGCTTCAGACAACTTATTCTCAATGAGAATAATGTGTTCTTTGGAGGCAGCCAACTCTTTCTTAAGACTTGCATTCTCTTCACTTATATTATTCATCTCAACTAACTTATTTCTGAGAGAGATTACTTCTTTCTCAGATTTTATTAAGTCTTGGCAAAGAATTTTGAAATCATCTTTGAATTCAATAGAAGAAAAATCAAAGCCAGATAATACCTGATCAGTATCATCTTCTATTTCTGATTCTGATTTCTCTTCATCAGAATTGTTGGTTGAGGCATTGATTGCCATCATACAGAAATTTCTTTCTTCTTCATCATCACTAGAGCTGGATGATGATGCAGATTGTGACTCACTGTCTGAGTCATAAATAGCTATCAAACATTGGTCATTGTCTTTTGTTTCCTCTTCATCAGATGAGCATGATGAAGATTCTGACTCAGACTCTGTATCACTCCAGGATTTTGCTACAAATCCTCTTCCCTTCTTTTTGTGAGAGTGGGAGGAAGATTTGCTAGAGCTCTTCTTTTCTTCCTTTTCTCTTCAACTGCCCTTCTTGTCCTTTTTGTTCTGATTATCTGGACAATCAGGAGCAATGTGTCCTGGTTTCCTGCAACCAAAACATATAATTTCATTATAGTGATTTTTGTCATACCTTGGCTTGTCATGGCTTCTGGATGACTTTTTCCTGAAATCTTTTCTAGCCATTTTATAGAATCTTTTGGCTATCAGACTCATAAACTCCTCATTGTCAGGAGCTTTTCCTTCTTCTTCTGCAGCCTTGAAGGCTATGCTTCTTTCCTTCTTGGGTGCTGGAGATGAAGTAGATTTTTCAGCTTCCCTAGCTTTGATAAGCTGCTCATAAGACTTGAGCTTGCCCAACAAAGCTTCAGTGGTGATCTCATTGAGACTTCTGGCTTCCTTGATTGGCCAGATTCTGGAGTCCCATGTGCTGGGGAAGCACATAAGAATTTTGTCATTGATCTCTGTGAGTGAGATCACTTTGTCCAGAGACTTTAGCTCATTTATTATGAGGCTGAGCCTATTGTACATATCAGCAACACTTTCTGATTCTCCCTTCTTGAAGTTCTCATATTGAGAAATCAGATGAGATCTTCTATCTTTTCTTTCATCTGCTGAGCCTGCCACCATGTTGTTGAGAGATTCCCAAATTTCTCTTGCTGAGGTGCACTCAACAACCTTCTGGAATATGTCATCTGACATAGTTAGGGCCAGAATGTTCATGGCCTTTGCATCTGCATTTCTATGCTTCTTCTGAGCTTCAGTCCACTCAGGAGGTGGAACCACAGTATTGTCTGTTGCTGCATCAGTACTTGTTGATGCTGTGGTAGCTGGAGGTCCTGTCAAAATGACATTGAAAATTTCTTCATCAATGGAGTTCATATACAGCCTAATCCTTGCTTTCCATAGTGCAAACTTATTGAGATTGCACATATATAGGAGGTCTTGTGCTGGAATATTCCTTGTTCCGTGCCATGAGTTTTAAATAAGATAAAAATAAAAGAAAGAAACTCTGAGGAAATTTAAGATCTGGTTGATCTTTGTGATTCAGGTGTTAGCCTGTAAAGAATCAACCTCCCTCTGATACCATTTGAAAGTGGAGGTCAGATCTTAAGTTACTCTAGAGGGGGGGGGGGGGGGGGGGTGAATAGAGTATTAAAACTTTTTATTTAGTTTTATAGCGGAATTTAAAATACTGTTAAGTATATGTGTAATCAGTGAGAGTTAAAGATAAGGACAGAAAGAGTAAAAAGAAAATCACACAGCACAAACACAGAAGAATAAGCAAGCACAGAAGACACAAGGAGCTATAGTAGTTCCCCAATAAATCTGGGTACGTCTACTCCTCTACCACCCTTGGTAGGAATCCGCTAGGAGGGTTGATCAGGTGCCCTAGCACCAAGGGGTTTTTGATAAGGTGTCCACACACCAATAAACTTTTGATAAGGTGCTTAAAAACCACACAAAGATTTTTTGATAAGGCGTCTTTCCACCACTGTGTAAACTTTTGAAGGGAGAATTAACCCTGTACAAGATGAGATAAAGAGGTTTAGAGTGTTCTTCTCTATCAATGATCTGAGAGAAGACAAGATGGTGTTGAAGCTGAAAGCTCCCCCTGTCTGATGACAGTTGATGATAGTTAGTGGACAGAGCTTTCTCTAACACAAGTCTTTTGTAGCAGATTATCTGGAAGAAATGAATCTTCAGATTGTTGTTGCTCTTTGAAAGACTTTAACTTGCACAGTTCTGAGAGGTTGAGTGTTGTTCTCTGTATGATGAGGGTGTTGCCTTGAGTAAGAAGAAGACTGGGAAAAATGAATAATGTTCTGTCCTTCTTCTTCTTTCTTTAATACTTCTCCTTGTT
Source organism: Dactylorhiza incarnata (assembly GCA_033032865.1). Lineage (NCBI taxonomy): Eukaryota > Viridiplantae > Streptophyta > Magnoliopsida > Asparagales > Orchidaceae > Dactylorhiza > Dactylorhiza incarnata. Next base: position 125,380 of record JAWHQI010000246.1, read on the forward strand.
CTTCTTGTTCTGTAATAATAGAGAGACTGAGAGAATTTTTTTGAATGTATCTTTGTGCTCTGTCTGAAGGGAAAAATCGACTCCTATATTCTGCTTCTTCTTTGATGACTTGTGATCTTGTAAATTCAAATCATCTGCTTTTAAGGAAAATATTATTCTGACTTAAATCCTTCTTGGAACTATGCAGCCACCCAAAGAAGTTTTGGCAAGTCCTTTCAATTCCTTTTGTCGTGAAAGATGCCTTGACATTAAACGTCAACCGCTATTCTTTTTCTTGGAATAGAAAGAATATAAAGGTATAATAAATAAGAAAGATATCCTTACATAGCTGACTGAATACGTCCAAAAAGAAATAAATATATCCGTTATTCTGTCGATTTGTGTTCAGAGAACTAATGTCCAACTGAAAATATTAATCTGAGCTTCAGAAAGGAATTTGTCGAGCGCTGGCTGAAATTCGTCGAGCACTGCCTGGAATTTGTCGAACACTGACAGACAAATCGTCGAACGCCGCTAGCCATTTGTCGAGCTTGAATTTTCCTAAGTTCTGACTAATCTAATCAGCCTAAAAACTTGACCCTAAGACTATACAATGGGGTCAATACAGATCCTAATCAACATATGGTGATCATAGCCCAAATCAGTAATAGGGTTATTCCAACACAGCCCCCGGGCGAATATGGGCTCAACGGAAGAGAAACCGCTCCTCCCGTGAGGGGAGGAGCGGTCGGCGAGGCCGGCGGCGAGGAAGAGGGCTCCCGGCCGGGGTTGGGCGGCCAAATGGCCGCCCAAATGGCCGCCCAAATGGCCGCCCAAATGGCCGCCCAAATGGCCTCCCAAACTTGGCAGTGGGGCTGCCGCCCCCGGAGGGGGCAGCGGCCGAGTTCGGGCGGCCAAATGGCCGCTCGATTTGAGCGAACGGGAGGCCTCCATGGGCGGGGGCGCCGACCGAGATCGGGCGGCCAAGTGGTCGCCCAAACTGGGCGAAAGGGAGGCCACCCCCGGCGGGGGCGGCGAACGTGATCGGGTGGCCGCCCAATCTGGGAAACAGTGATCGGGCGGCCAAATGGCTACAGTGATCTGTTAATTACCGCCCGGATTTAATACCCCTATTTGATATTTTGCGGTGCGAGTAGCGAAAACAGCAGTGCCTATAATAATTCCTGATATGCATTCATACATGGCTCTCATCTATCTATATACAAGTCCAAGAGGTGGTTATTCCCAAAACCCACTAAGGTGATGAGGGAAGAGTGGGAGAGTGGGCAAACCCACTATCTCCGCAACCAACCGCTCATGCAAGACCACGCGCAACTGTGGCGCCCACAACCACGCGCGCTATCGCGTGCACTATCGCGCTCGATAGCACTACCGTGCGCGGTAGCACTACCGCAAGGCGCTACCACGCGGTAGCGCGCAGGCAGCACCCCCCCAAGTGGGCTGCGGCCAAAACTGCACCCCCCTTGGGGTGCGGCCAATCCGCCCCCCCTTGGGGTGCGGGCAGGCCGCACCCTTTGAGGGGTGCGGCCGAGCCGCACCCGTTGAGGGGTGCGGCCGAGCTGCACCCCTCTCCGCAACGGGGTGCAGCCAAGCCCCCTCCCCCTTTTTTTCGCAAGGGGGCTCGCGGAGGGCTCGGTCGAAGTAACGCCCCTCGTCGGGTGCGACCAGAGCCCAATTCCCCTTTTGGGGGCACTACTCCTCATTCCTCCGTTCGCTCAGAACGCTCCGCGCTCATAGCACGCCCGGAACACTTCCGTGTTCGTTGCATGCCCAGAACGCTTCCGTGTTCGCTGCACGCTCAGAACACTTCTGAGAGCGCTCAGAGCACTTCTGCACTCTGGGCACACTCACTTTTTGTTTTTCCTAATTTCTCAGATTGTAGGACTCGTTTGTCGCCTTTCTTACCTTCAACGAAGCTGCCCGAATTGCCCGAAGGGCTGGTCGGTCATTTACAAAAAATGGCGATCTGTGTGCTCCAAATCGACCAGCGTGATTTGCCTGTCAGGTGGTTATGGTGGTTACAATGGCAAAATTATCGGGCTACCCCCGACCAAAGCTATAAAAGGAGCACAAAGTCTTCATTTCAAGGGACCTTGCCTTCTGCGCCCGAGAGAGCTCCTTTAAAGATTTCCTTAGGATTCTCTTTCGGCGCTTGAAGATCTCCTTCAAATCTTCGAAGATCTCCTTCGAGCCTTCGAAGGTCGCGAAAGGCGTCTCAGTCTTCTCACTTTTGTTCTCACCAACATTCTCACTTTCGTTCTCACTTTCGTTCTCACTACTGTTCTCAGAAGGAAAAAGACTTAGCTTTCCGAGAGGTGGTCTGTCACCTTCGGAGATCTCTCTCTCATTGTAACGAGCAGTGACCTGTCGCGCTCGAGCTCTAAGTCTCTAATTGTAATCCCCCCAGAAGATAGTGAAAGTTGGCTGGCACAGCTCCGACCGCGTGGTTTTTCACCCTTTCCGGGTTTTCCACATTAAAAGTTCTCGTGTCACTTACTGGCTTACTCTTTGACTGTTAGCGCGCTCAGTTCGCTTCCGAGCTAAGACGGTTCAAGTCGACCGGTCTACCAAAGCACCCGAGCGACCCGCAACAATTCCCAAAAATATTGAGAGCTACACTATAATTAAGCTTCGCCCCGACTCAAAATTAGGTCGAATAATGGCACATCGATTTCAATCGAGGCAACTTGGGATAGGATTATTACCCAACCGACCCAAAAAATTTCCTAACAATGGTTTGAAGAATTTTTTTTTTACTTTCATAAAAGAAAAGGCAAAATGCTGTTCACATGGAAGTCAACAAATATGATTGCATCAATGACTAGCTGGCTTTTAGTACTCCGTCAACGCCAGCAGTACGGCACCAAGTTATCAAATGCTTAGCGTGTTGGGCCCACACGGAATGACTCACACGATGACCTGTCCAGCTAGTGGGTTACAGTTCCTCCTGCCCTATCTTTTTTCCACTGGATAGGGAGATGACTTCAGTCCAACCCCACCACTGAATATATGTATATATATTTATTTATTTAAACACAAACATGAGAGTTATAGGCACGGGGCCATACTGCCAAGCGCGACAGTACCGGCCGGCGACGGCGGGCTTCGCACGCCCCCGGAGGACTTCGGCCGCACTTTCGCCAACAACATAAGATATGAGTACTCAAAATGACCGCATAAAAATTTTAATTAATATTTTATAATTGTTTTTTTTTTCAAAAACATATATATTTTAACAAAAAAATATTTTAAAGTAAGTCTAGGAGGTCTAATGATTACCTACCATAGTAGGTGTAGGAGGTCAACTAAAAAGCATTTGGATTTTATGAATTTCCATCATTATTTTATTATATGGATATAGTATAATTACACAAATAGTCATTATATTTTATGAATTTTCATTTTTCATAATATATGTTAAGTCATTGGAGTAAAAGAATGAGGCTATATTTGACAATTTTGAATGTTGCATCAAAGACAACTTCTTGTATATAGTAGTTAAATATATATATATATATATATATATACATTTTTGGTGGTCTAATGATATGCATCACCGCCTAATTTAAGTCGTTCGATCTTGCTGAAATCAAATCTAATCGTCCAATCTCACTGAAATCAAATCTAGTCGTCAATTATCTACACGGTGTAATAGTGCAACCACATGCTAATTTTACAAGAGCTCATATGCCTACTATGATAGGGTGTCCTAGGCCTATATTTTCAGGTCACGACTATGATAGGGTCTCCCCATCACACAGCTCGCGAGGACGACCGCCGACACCCCCAACACACAGCTCGCAAGGGTTCAGCCTCAACCGTGGACCTCAACCCATATCCGTCCCACCACAGGGCACATTGGGTTGTTGGAGGCCGCAACCCCCATTTTCATGAGGAATGATTCAGTTAAGCGACAACGCAGTGACTTTCTAGGAGGTCACCCATCCCGTGACTATTCCAGCCCAAGCACGATTAACTATGAAGTTCTTTCATTCTTCATCATCAATTGAGATGCGTGAAATTGTGATTTTATTCATAATTATATTGAAAATTTAATACTATTTATAATAAATACAAATTTCTTGTAAAATTGTGCTGCCATAAGATTGAACCCACAATAAGCTTTATTTTGAATAAAGACTCAACCAATACATCAACTGCCAAGTTATCGTAAGCACATAAATTATTATCTATATGAAGAAAATAATAATTTTTATAACTAGTATAAGTAAATATATTATAACTTATATTTATATTCTCTAAATATAAGTTTATATTAAAACTTGTGTAGCTAATATAAGTAAATATAATATAAGCTAGGATGCGGGCGAAGCCCACCGAATATTCGCGGTATGGAGGGCCCCCGTGCACTGTCACTCTTGCGTATGGGACCCCCGAGGCGCATAGTGTTCTACGATATTAAAAGTATCCGCGCCAAGTGACGGTGGCACACTGTTCATCGGACAATCTGGGGTGGATGATGATTTAAAATCATTTTCTGAAAAAAGTTTTAAATAAATAGTAATAATAATATTAAGTTTTTTGGACGGTTACGATGAGTTTGCTAGTTTCCCCACTAAATATGATGATTTCCTTAGTACAGAGTATAGAAATTCTGTTACGGATGGCCCACCAGCTCACTGGGTGGGGCCTACCATGGGCAATAGCGGCTCCACGTTAACCCGCCCCCCAATCGGCCTACCCATCACCCAGGCCAAACCGAGCCACCCGCACCAGGGCCGTGTCACATGCACCCCAACCCGTCTCTGCACCCAGTCTAAGTGCAGTGGGGTGTTGAGGTGGGGATTCGATCCCCCGCTCCCTTGATAAGAAGCCTTTAACACGGCCCTCATCACCAGCTCGGTTTGGCCTGGGTGATGGGTAGGCCGATTGGGGGGCGGGTTAACGTGGAGCCGCTATTGCCCACGGTAGGCCCCACCCAGTGAGCTGGTGGGCTATCCGTAACATAAAAGTCACACGTTATAACTCGTGCACCCAAACAAGTTGATGTTATTTCTTATTTAACATGTGAGGGTAAAATGATAATCTCTAATGTTACACTAATGAGGAAGCTTTTTCTTTTATGTAGTTATAGATCCATTATAACTAACATGTGTGCGTAAGAAAATACTCTTTTATTTTATGAATGCTAGAAATATTTGATTATATAATTTTAGGAATGAGAGCTATTGTTTTATTGTATACAACGATGCATCAATTCATTGTATGTTCCAAAAGAGTATTTCAGATGCATGGGTGTGGCCTACACTGAATCCATCTCAACGCTCAGCCCTATCGTTTCGCTCTCTAATCTATTCCTCATCCGCTTCTCAATCTACGTGTCATCGCAAGAGATACCTTCTTACTTTTGGGTAATTCCTCGCCTCTCTCTCCCCACTTGCATGTCCTGTGATTAGGGGCGCAACTCGTGTTGGTCTAGATCGGAATCGGAACCGACCCATACACGCAAGGTATAGAATCAGATCCGAATCGAAAAAATCGGTTCGGTATTTAAGCAAATAACAAACACAAAATATTCTTTATAAAAAAATAATATGATCAAATAATTATGTGTTTAGAAGAGCAAAAAAATGCATACATAATATTCTTCAATTTGCATAACATGCATTTAGAAGTGCAAAATAACTCATACAATGACCAACATGATTTTTTGAATGCAACTACACTATCATGCTCATATTGAAACAACTGTAGATATGTAGGTTGAGTGAAACTTTTAGGTTAACTTAATTTGGACTGGACCAAAATATTCATATTGAATGAAACAAGGATCTGATGACTCCTACGTTTCTGATATTTAATTTCAATAACTCCTACAATTCCCATGAGAACCGACCTGAACCACGATTGATTCGGTTCCGACCTATTTCTCGATTATTTTTGCACACTCCTACATATGACAGACCCAAAATTTGTAAGAAAAAGAACATGTGAATGGTTCACGAACAATTGAATAATATGTAAAATTTCAAAGAAAAATCTAATGATGCAAGGTTATAGGAGAAAAAAGGAGAGTTATTGAAGCCATGGCCCATGTGTAGATTTCATTTATGTACAAGACAACCGAGCTTTGATAATGAAATGGAGTAAATCATTGTTATATGTCCTTAATGAATTAAGATTAAATTCAAGTGACATTTATAAGTGATTAAGTCGCGGGACTTATTTGATTTAAAAGCACGCGAAATATTCATGACGACATATATGAATATTAATATAAAGCTTTAAATTTAAAAGATATACATAAATTAATGTCTGCATATTAATATAAGGCTTTATATATTATGAGGAAGAGTAAAAAAAATAGGGTGATTGAGGCTTTATATTCTTTCTTCCCGATTGATCCAGAAAACAAACAAGCAAAAAGAGCGCTCGCTCTCCATTTTGGGGGATCGGTTTGGCTGGGAGGAAAATCGAGAGCCTTCAAGCATTCTCCTAGGGAAGGTTAGGAACTCTGGGAGCTAATGACCTCTATTTGGCGGAGTTCGTTGGTGATGGTATCAACATTTGTTTATTTTTCTCCCTTTTCGCTTCGTAAGCTCGATGGGCAGGTAGAGTTGTTAGGGATAGTTCTTTTTCTACTTCTCTTACGATTTTTCTGATGGTTTGATTAGCATGGCTTCTCATAATTTGATATGTGAGGAAAAAAATGGTTTCTGATAAGTCTTTAGCCTTGGGCACCGAGGATGGCCTGAGATGGATCTCCGACAACCTGTGCGACCTTTAGTTAACATCCTTTCTGAAAGTTTTGCGGGATGAAGAATAGATTTGAATATTTAGGTTAGCACAAGATGTTTAATTAATTAATATGATTAATTACTATGTTAGTTTGTTAAGAGAGCAAACAGAAATTGAACAAATCTAAATAAAGAAAACAGAAAAGAAACACAACAAGCAGAACATTCAGATGACAGTATATTTTATAGAGGTTCCTCAGATCAGGTACGTCCTCTCTTCTACAAAATGTGAGAACGACAAGTCTTTTCCACCTGGAGACTCCAACTCAATGCCGACATTTACCACATGGAAGCGACGAAACGCAATGGATTTTGGTTCGGGTGAACCAACCACTACACAATGATGGATCTTGGTTTGGGTGATCCAACAACTGTAATCTCTTTTGAAGGGAGAGATAAGAAATCCCTTATAAGTGAAAGTTTTATATCAAACAGATTTATCACACAGACAATGCAATTCCTGAATTTCATAAGAGGGAAGAGATCAATTGCATAGTGAAGAAGGGATACAAAGAAGAGAGAGTTGAATCCACTTCAATTCTTTTTTCCTTCGCTCCCTCTCTACCTATGATTTAGGAGTATACATACATTCTTCTCTTTTCTTCTTTAGGCCAGGATTCTTTTTATAACAAGTTCTGAAAGTATTTGTCTTAGATCTTGTTATTTCTGAATCTGCAATGACAATGTTCTTCAACGTTCATCAGCATCGCTGATCGCTGAGCGTTGGGCCACGATTTAAACTTCAGTCGTTGACTTTTGCGTCTCTGATCGCTGAATGCAGAACAACCTTCAGTCGTTGTTGCATCCTTGATTGTTGAGTGTTGAGCAGCTGTAAGTTTGGAGTAGGATCACTGAGCACTGGTCCTCTGTTCAGCGAGCCCCGGTCATCGATTATTGATCGCTGACAACTCCTTATTTTCTTCTTGGCTTTGCCTCTGCCTTCCTTGTCTTCTTCTAGTCCTGGTCCGGACTTCTTCTGTTCTTCAAGGATCGTCATTACCCATGTTTTCTTCCCTCAAATCCAAAGAAATCCCAACAATGTCCCCATATTTGATGAGAAAAAGGCACGCGAGAGAGAAGGGATAAGGACAATCACCTTTCCTCTTGGCTCCGTGCTCAAAAGACAGGGGAGAAGAACACGCACCTTATGCACCGCCTAAGTTTTCATGACCTCTATCTCTTCCTGGTTTATGGCCAAGAAAAGGGACCCGTTAGTGTTGAAATCGGCAACCGGTCTCTTGAGTTCAGACCCACAGGGGGGTGTAGCCCGCACCTACTTATCCCTCACTTATGCTCTTGACTGTGGACGAAGAACTAGGAGACCCAAGGCTGTCGTGAGGAGGTCCTGCCACACACCCGAAAGTTCTTAGAGAGCTTTCCCTCCCAAACTAATGCTCAGCCGGGCACCTTGGAGGGCACTAACAGCCAACCAAAACTTGCCTAGGAGGAGAGAGCCCAAAAGATCTGATCTCCTCCAAGGTGCCCTTAAGGGTCAATTTATAGATTCTCTAGTCCGGTCTGCAAATACCATGAATCCGCCTTCTGGTTTTACTAATCGCACCCCAAATTGGTCTGCCAACAGCCTAACTCCACTGTTCTGAAAGGTTATTGGCAGCACACGAAGGGTATCTAGGTAATTTCCCCTTTAAAGCCGTCTGAGCGAGTGATCCATGAGGGCACCACTCGCCAGGCTCTTTGCCCATTGTGTTCCTCCGGGTGAGTGGTCTATGCGGGGACCACTCGCCAGGTACTCGGCTCGCTCGGCGGGTGGGGTCTTTACTGCCCTCACTCGCCTGTCCGTTTTGACACCACGCGAGTGTCCCGAGAGTGGGGCCTCACTCACCTAAAAACTCTTCGACCCATATCCTGTTGCTTGGCCCCTAGGGTCCTGGGGACCCACTCGACGAATGTGGGATTGTACACAATCCCCACTCTTTGCGAGCGAGTCCTACACTCTGAAAGAAAAGTCCAACCCCCAATATTAGGAGAGTTCTTTGCTGACCTGGAGGGAATCTTTCTGGTGGGCGCTCCACTTTGCTATAAATGCATCCCCGACTGCTGCCTTCGTAGCGCCCATCCTCCAATAACTTTCCTTTTTTTCCACCTTGGAGCCCTTGCCATGACGTTTATGAGGCCGACATTGAGGCCGCTTTCTCAGGGAATAATGGATCATCTCGTCGTTGCACAGGGGGAGAGCGCTCCTAGGACCTCCCGGTATGCCCCCTGGCTCTCATCAACGAGGGATCCATCAAAGCCCTACCAGCTGAGAAGGCATGGGTGGTCCGGCGAGACCTATCGGCGAGAGAGTCTGCGTCGGAGACTCCGCACCTCTCTAACATCCCTCCTGACAACGCTGTCGAGGTAATATAACCCATCTCGCTCTTTGTAGAGCGGACCTTGATGACGCGATAATTCAACAATTTTGACCACTCGCAGATCCTGCAGGCGACTAAAGGTGGCCCTGGGATCAACCGGGCGAATGACAACCTCCCCCCACCTGCTCCCGGGGGCGTTCGGCCGACCCAGGAGCCCGTCCTCACAACTGCTCCTGGTGAGATCCTGCCCGCGCCCAGTAAGAACTTCATTGCCTTCTCGCCTGCCTTTTACATTTCGCCCTTTTTCCGACCCTTGGTTTCCGCAGATCTCACCTTTGGGACCACGGGGTTACCCCCTACCCCGCGCCACTCTCCTGTCCCCGAGACCATCATCCTTTCCCCTGCACCGGAGCGGGAGCATTCGGTGGACAGAAGCCCCGAGAACAACTCTCCAGTCGTGGACTTGTCCGCCACCTCCGACGCCGCTGACCAGGTTCATCGCCCTGGTAAGGGGAAATCGCTCCACCCTCCCAGCCAACCATTCGCAGGGCAGGACGGGACCTCTCGCCAATCCCTCGTTGAACCTTATGTACCCGGTGAGTTACCCCCACATTAGACTCAAAATTTGCACGCCGGGGAAAGGCTAACTTTCGCTCTCGCAGGGTTCCGCCTGGTTCCGCCGGTGGACACCCAAGAGGAGGAGGGGCTGATCTCGCCACCTCCTTCTCCCTGTGACGTCTCTGATTTTCTTGGTGATCATGAATATGCTAGGGGCCTGAAGGAGCGGATGACAGAGCTTTTCTGCAAACTGATCTGGTTGCAGCGAGATCTGGCCAATCAGACGGAGGAGCACCGGGCGGCCTTTAAGCATCGAATAAGCGTTCTCGAGCGGGACTACAGGCACCTCATCGAGGAGACGGAGCGCTAGGGCGGCGGGTGCGAGGAGACCTCGCTTGGGAGGCACATCGCGTGGGATAGGGACCAAATGCGCTTGGTTAACAAGAGTTGATGGTAGTCAGCGCGTTCCACTACCTGCGGGTGCCTCCAAGGACAAGGAGGCGAGGTCAGGTTCGATGGCAGTGGATACAGTATTAAGCCTACCGGCCCTCTCCCACTGTATCCTCCCGCATCCTTGTCATTTCTTTTTCTTTCACGTTCGAAACTAAGACGAGACCTCCTGCATCTCGCAAACTATATCTGCCTACATTATTTATTGTCTTGTTGTTTCTGCGAATGCTTTTATATGTGTCATGCTTTTTGCATTCGCCCGAAGGGCTTCGCGTGTCTCTTTCGCTTTCTCTCGGCGGCTGGGCGTAAATGGGCTGGCTCGAACCCCGAGGTGTCAGGATGGCGCGGTCGCTATCCGCTCCCCGTACACAATGAATTTTCTTCATTTTCCCTTTTTTCTATAAATAGTTAGCCCAACCACCGCCTTTATTACACTTCCATCTCTCTCTCCCTTCTTGCTCTCGCAATACCACCCACCCTTATCTCTAGGATCCTTGCGAGACCTTCCCATCCCTCAGCGATGCCCTTATCTCTAGGATCCTTGCTGACCATGTTCCATCGGGATTCATCGTGCGCCGCTCGGGGAACCAAGATTGCATCAATCAGTTCTTGCGAGACACTCTCGCGATCCCCCTCGAACATTTCGAGGTAGGAATCCGCCTCCGGTTGTGGCCAGAGGTGCTTCAGACCCTGCGCTACTTCGAAGTCGTTCCCGCGCAGCTTAACCCAAACTCCATCGCAATGCTGGTAACATTCGCCTGCTACCTGCGCGAAGAGGGGATCGAGTTCTCTCTCCCCATATTTTACAAGCTTTTCAATTTCAGGGCCACCCGCAGAGTGGCATTCTTCTCGGGAAGTCCCCCTTACCATGACCGACACGACAACTAAGAACCACGACTGGGTTCGACGATTCATCTTCGTCACATGGAAATTGGGCAACGTGCCTCTCGCGCCTGTGCAAGAGGACGAGTCGACCTTCCAGCCTCCAACGCTGGGGTCACGAGGTCAAGCTCCATGCCTTTATTCAGAAGCATGGAATGGATGTCGTGCATCTGCCGAAGCACGTCGACTCGCTACCGCCAGTTCCGCCGGGAGAGGGTAAGCAAAACCATTTCGACCCTCGCTATTGTGAGACACATAATGTGGGTGAATGATCATGGACATCCTAAGTATTTTGTCCTATGGAAACATAATTATTTTATCTTTCAAATTTTCTACTCCTTTTTAAAATTAATTCATTGTGGCAATAAGAGATAACTAGCATGAGTGATAATATTTATAGGTTGATAATGCTAGAATGATGAGTTTGATATAATGTTGCATGTAATCAGCAATAGTATTTCAATTTTAGACATAGGATAAAGAGATGATTCTAATTGATTTTTTCTTAGGGATATAAGTTTGTTCTATGGTCTACATATAAATAAGATACATACAAAACATAATAGATTCATATACTATTCATGATTACAAACTATATGTTGAAATCAATAGGATCTTTTGTAGTTATATTTAATGTTTGAATTTAAAAGATCTTTTGATTTTGCATGATCATTAATTTTATCTTATAGAAATTTTGGTACTCATAATTATGTAGGTGTTGAAACCAATAAATTGGTCTCTGTGAAGTTCGGGCCCTCAACAAGTTGGGGGGGTGACCTCACACTTACTTCTCCCAAGGGAGAGCTCTAGGCTAAGAAGCTAAGGAACTAGGAATGAGACCAAGGGATTAGCGAGGAGGTCTCACCACACACCCGGAAGATCTTAGAGCGCTTCCTCTCCCAAGCCAATGCTAAGCTTGGGCACCTTTGGAAGCTCTCTCCACCCACCAAAGAAACATGGGGAGAGAGTGGCCAAAAGAGAAGTTCCTCCAAATGGTGCCCCCTTGGTCCTATTTATAGATTTCTGGACTTGGTCTGCTGATAGCCACATTCTGGCCTACGAGATTACGAAAATGCCCTCAAGTTTGGCCTGCCAGTAACCAAATCCCGCCATTCTGAGGCACTAAATGCAGACCGCCCCACTATCCTCGGGGCTGGGCGAGGGGGAGGTCGCCCACCTCCTTCTCTCGCCCCTTCCTGGGGCGGGGGCGAGAGGGGGGCAGGCCGCCCCCTCCTCCTCTCGCCCCCTCTTCCTCTCGCCCCCTTCCTGGGGCGGGGGCGAGAGGGGGGCAGGCCGCCCCTCCTCCTCTCGCCCCCCTTGTTGGCGTGGGTGGGGGGGGGGGGGGGAGAGGGGGGCAGGCCGCCCCTCCTACTCTCGCCCACCTTGCTGGGGCGGGGGCGAGAGGGGGGCAGGCCGCCCCTCCTCCTCTTTCTCCCCTTGCTAGGGCGGGGGCGAGAGGGGGGCAGGCCGCCCTCCTCCTCTCGCCCCCCTTCCTGGGGCGGGGGCGAGAGGGGGGCAGGCTACCCCTCCTCCTCTCGTCCCCTTGCTGGGGCAGGGGCGAGAGGGGGGCAGGACGCCCCTCCTCCTCTCGCCCCCTTGCTGGGGCGGGGGCGAGGGGGGGGGGGGGGGGGGGGGGGGCGGGGCTGGACGCCCCTTCTCCTCTCTCCCCCTTACATGTTGGCGAGCGGGAGGCTCCCGCCTCCACCGCTCTCCTCTTACACGAGCTGGGCGAGCGGGAGGCCTCCGCCTCCACCGCTCGCCCCCCTCTCTTCCTGCCCTGGACCGTGCTGGAAAATAATGCCTTAAAAGACCCCTTGGGTCCCGGGAGCCCACTCGGTTAATACATGGTTGTACATAATCCCCGAAAAGTTCAACCCTACATATTTGGCGAGTGGCGCTGAGTGAAATTGAGAAGACCCCACATCGCCCCGGTGAAAAATTACTCATGCTTCCCCGAGAGGCCGTCCTACCCTGCCGGCTAGCGAGAGCCCGGCTAGCAGAGCCACCTCGGGGGAAAACACTTAGCCTTACCGAGAGGCCATCCTACCCTGCCAGTTAGTGAGAGTCCGGTTAGCGGAGCTATCTCGGGGGAAAAAAACTTAGCCTCACTAGGAGGTCAATCTGCCCTGCCGTCTAGAGAGAGCCCGGTGAGCGGAACCATCCGAGGGGAAAAATACTTACCCTCCCTGGGAGGTCAACCTGCCCTGCCCGCTAGAGAGCACGGTCAGCGAAACCATCTGAGGGGAAAAATACTTACCCTCCCTGGGAGGTCAACCTGCCCTGCCGGCTAGAGATAGCCCGGTCAGCGGATCCATCTGAGTGGAAAAATACTTACCCTCCCTGGGAGGTCAACCTGCCCCGCCGGTTAGAGAGAGCCCGGTCAGCGGAACCATCCTAGGGGAAAAATACTTACCCTCCCTAGGAGGTCAACCTGCCCTATCGGCTAGAGAGAGCCCGGTCAGCAGAATCATCTGAGGAGAAAAATACGTACCCTCCCTGGGAGGTCAACCTGCCCTGCCGGCTCTCTCCACCCACCAAAGAAACATGGGGAGAGAGTGGACAAAAGAGAAGTGCCTCCAAATGGTGCTCCTTGGTCCTATTTATAGATTTCTGGACTTGGTCTGCTGATAGCCACATTCTAGCATACGAGATTACGAAAATGCCCTCAAGTTTGGCCTGCCAATAGCCAAATCCCGCCATTCTGAGGTGCTAAACGCAGACCGCCCCACTATCCTCGGGGCTGGGCGAGGGGGAGGTCGCCCACATCCTCCTCTCGCCCCTTCCTGGGGCGGGGGCGAGAGGGGGGCAGCCCGCCCCTCCTCCTCTCGCCCCCCTTCCTGGGGCGGGGGCGAGAGGGGGGCAGGCCGCCCCCTCCTTCTCTCGCCCCCTTCCTAGGGCAGGGGCGAGAGGAGGGCAGGCCGCCCCTCCTCCTCTCGCCCCCCTTGCTGGGGCGCTGGTGAGAGGGGGGCAGGCCACCCTCCTCCTCTCGCCCCCTTGCTGGGGCGGGGGCGAGAGGAGGGCAGGCTGCCCCTCCTCCTCTTCCCCCCTTTGCTGGGGCAGGGGCGAGAGGGGGGCAGGCCGCCCCTCCTCCTCTCGTCCCCCTTCCTGGGGCGGGGGCGAGAGGGGGGCAGGCCGCCCCTCCTCCTCTCGCCCCCCCTTGCTGGGGCGGGGGCGAGAGGGGCTGGCCGCCCCTCCTCCTCTCGCCCCCCTTGCTGGGGCGGGGGCGAGAGGGGGGCTGGCAGCCCCTCCTCCTCTCGCCCTCCTTACTGGTTGGGCGAGCGGGAGGCTCCCGCCTCCACCGCTCGCCTCCTACACGAGCTGGGCGAGCGGGAGGCCTCCGCCCCCACCGCTCACCCTCTCTCTTCCTGCCCTAGATCGTGCTGGAAAATAATGCCTTAAAAGACCCCTTGGGTCCCGGGAGCCCACTCGGCGAGTAAATGGTTGTACAGTAGGTGAAGTATGTAAAATAATTCATATTCATCCTTTTTCAAAAAAATTTAGAGAAATAATGTGTGGTGAAAAATGAATATAGTGAGAAACTATTTTTGGTTATTATGAAAAGATTTTGTAAATATTCTCTTTGAATTTATGAATATTCACCAAAACATATATATAATTTTCTTGACTTTCAATTTTCATTGTTCTATTTTTCTTTGACATAACATCCCACGATATAACTAGCATAGTCATTGATTTCTACTTATAGTAAGTGATGATGCTAGATGAAAAGTTATGATAACAAGGTGCAATGTTATGTGTAGATTACAAGCATATAATTTGTTGGAAGGGGACACAGGAGCTTGTGAGATAAAATCCGTAGACACAAAAATTGCCGAAAAAGAAAGGAAACTGATAACTTCTAAATTGAGTTGAATTTTGGCAATTTTGAGGGTCGAAATGAACTCAAACGAGCAAATCTGGTTTGCCAATGCATTGAGCTTCTCGACCTCGTTCCGAAAAGCTATTGTGGGCAAAATTCTGACAAGCAGATTAAAAGTTATGATCATTTGAAGTTTGGGTCGAAATCTAGCATATATATATATATATATTTTAGAAAAAGTTATCAAAGGACTATATTATTTGGGAATTGATATTGGTACCCCTTAAATGGCTATTTGTAGCCCACTTATATTTGTACCCATAATGGATATTTGTACCCCTTGTGGATATTTGTACCCAATCAATTTTTTTTTTAAAAATAACAAATAGTAAAAAGTTAATTTGTTCAATGTCAGATACATGATTTCATTCTATTGCAATACGCAAAATTCATATTTCATTCCCAAACCGAACGGAAGTTAAATGCCCGATACATGATAAATGTTCTTTGCATCTCTTAAAGTGCACAAAAAGTACGCAAAACTCATATTTCATTCCAAACATCAAATTTTTTTGTAGGCATCTCTTAATGTAGCCGCATCCTAAAAAAGACCTAAACAAGAAAAAGAAAAAAATATTAGTAAACCATGCGAGTACAAAATATAGGCGGCATTGTACATTCATCTTTCAGCCGTAACAAAATGTAGTGACTCTCATTTATGTATCCCATATGAATAATCTTTCGGATAGCAGTGGGAGCTGAATATAGCGGCAAAAATATGAATGACTGTTGTAATGAAATGTGTACTAACTGGATATTATAACATGAAGCAACCAATAATCCCATGTCGGGCATTGTCATCCAGTTATGTAGTGGGGATGGAACGACCCAACATTCAAGAGCCTCAGCTATCTCCAATAATATTATCTGCCCTCAAAATTATAATAGCAAACCCCAAATTTTTTGCAGTATTTTGCACCCACGATACTAGTTTTTCTTTATCCGGAAACCTCATGTTTGTGCAAAAATATTGACCAACATCTATCATACTTTCTTGCGGTCTTTCAACATTTTCTATCAATTTTACCTCATCTGAATTCATAGGGCAATCTAACAAAAAAATAAAGTAAAAAAATATATAAAAAATTCTGAATTGAAGCCTACAAAAATCAAAATAAATTAATTAAAAATAGAGTTTAGGAGATAAAAAAAAATCTCACAGTGGGGGTCGCCGGTGTAACATCCCCCAGACAGCTAGACCCCTAAGTTAGTTTTGTCATGACTAGGTCATGACAAAACCATAGGAAGAGCCCAAGACCTTGAGAGCATGGGAAAGAAGGAGAAAACCACCTTGGTCTGCAGATAGCAATTTTCTAGTGACCAAGCTTAGGGTTGGACTTTAGGGCCTCATCTTGACCATTTGACCCCACCTTAGTATCCCTAACCCTTTAGGGGTCCCCTTAGGGCACCAAGGACCCATTGGGGTCAACCAAAGGGGCCAAATTGACCAAAGTCAACCCTAACCCTAAATTGGTCAAAGTAGCCTATTTAGAGCCAATTAACCCTCACCATGCCAAATTGATCACTCATCTAGGTCTAGAATATCATAAGAGACCTAGTAGACCTAAAAGCCCCATCATGGGACCCCCAATGGTGCAAATTGACCAAAATGCCCCTTTAGGTCAAAAATGGCAATTCTTCACAAAGTACCCAAATTGACCATCACCATAATAAATTGACCCTACCCTTAGGGTTATCATGTCATAGGGGACCCAGTGGTCCAAAAAGCCCCTTGACTGGGTCAACCCTAGGGCTCAATTTGACTAAAGTCAACTTAGCCTATTTTGGTCAAATCAGCTTAAATTGGGTCAACTAAGACTCATGTGACCAAATTGACCCCACCAATAGTTTCTGAACCTAATTTGGAATCCAATGGACCCAAAAGCCCCATCCTAGGGTCACCCAATTGGCCAATTTGACCAAAAGTCAAAATTACCCAATTTAGGTCAAATCTCTCAAACCTAACCCAATCCCTTTGGGCTAACTCAATTGGATGGTCAACCAGCCCATGTAGACCATCATTAAACTCAGGAGAGAGTGTAGAAACCGGCCATGGTGATTAGGAGTGAGAAAATGGGGGTTTCCCCATTTTTGAAGTGAGAGAAGGAGGCCATTCATGGCCATTAAGGAGTTCCATCCCTTGGCCTCCCAAATTAACTCTCCCATTCAACTCCTCAGCCGATTAGGAGGAGTTTTCAGCAGTTACCAAGAAGGATTAAAGCAGGGGAGATGAATGGGGGCCGGCATTGGAGGAATTCGAAGAGGCCATTAATGGCAATGGGGGTTAAAACCACCATCACCCTCATTCGAACCCCCCATCACCTTCAGAAGCCAGAGAGGAGAGAAACCCCCAAGTTCCCTGAGGATTTCGTGTGCTGTAGGTGGGAATCGGCATGGCATCGCAACCAACCCAAGCTCCCATGGTGTACTCGAGGACAACCCGCCGGCAAGCTCATCAGCAGGTCCTTTTCTCCTCCCTGAACCCTAAGGAATAGATCCCAATCGCCGGCGGCTCGAATCGTGGCCAATCGGTCGTGAATCGAGCCAGCCAAGCCCCCCGTTGATCGGGTTGGGCTTCTCCTCCCAGATCACGATTCCGGCCACCTCCGGCCGATCAAACACCGCTCATCGCCGGCCCCCACCTCAACGGAGGTGGTGGTGGCGTTGGTCGGCCGGGGCGGCGCTCAGGTGGCCGGGAAATCATCAAGCAAGGCGGCCCAGGCGCGGTAGATCTCAGCCGCTGATTCACTGGGGACGATAACCAGGCGCTGTTAGATGTGCTTTAAGATTTGTGCGCCTCCTTAGTATTAATTCCTAATTCTGTGATTAAACATGCAGTTCCTTATTAATTCAGGGAAAAAATACTTAGAGGCCTCTAGGGAATTTTTGCCCAACATCAAAGTTGGAGCCCCTGAGGTCTAGTTTAATCCAAAATTGAGATCACTCAATTTGGAGTCCTGGTTAGGGCACATCACTCATTTTAGTGGGGACTGTCCTTAAGGCTATTCAGAGCTTATTTTTGTTGCCCACACCAATCTAGAACTCCAAATGACTTGATATTTGGGGTGTAGGCTTGTCTTATACATACCTAGGTCATGTCCAAAAATCATACTGTTTGGAGAACTTTTCCCCATGATTTTTGGGGAAGTTCATTAATCCTTGTGTAACCTAATTAGGTGCTCTAAACACCTCAAAACCCTTCCAAACTTGGATGGGTGGTCCTAGGTAGTAAGTATAGGCCCTGGTTAAAATATCATGATTTATGGAGTTGATTTGGTAGGGTATTTCACCAAGACAACCTTAGGCTCCCTAGGTTTAGGCAAAACTTTGGGTGAGTGCCCCCACACTTACACAAAGTCAAATGGCTTCATATTTGGGGTGCACATCACCCTCCCCCATGCCAACCTTTGGACCAAATTTGGTGGCCATTGGAGGAGGTTTGCCCTAGTAAATCAAAAAGAGGCTAAATTGCTATTTGCACCCCAAATAGGTACCCCATTGGAACCCCACTCCTCACCAAATGTTGGTAGGATCTTGGGTGGTCTTTCACTGACCCATGATCAGTTTAGTGAGTAGTATGGACTTGGGCAAGGTAGGGAGTTCTCTTGAGAATAGTTTGCTTAAGGGTTATGTTTAGGGCAAAAGTGAACCTAAGTTAATTTTGGAGTGTGGAGGGGTTTCCTCCCACTGATTGTTGGGGTGACCTTGGTCACTGACTTGGGAGGTATGAGACACCCCAAGGAGCAACTTTGGATGAGTTAGGGCCTAGTGTGCCCTTAAACCCTAGTGGTTAAGTGTTTGGTGCCCTTTAGGGTTTGTGAAGGACATAGAAGTATATGTCCATGGAGAGAAGTGCAATAGCCCTCTCTGAGTTCTAAGAGTGTTATAATACCCTCACAAGAGGTTTGGGTGGATTTGGAAAAGTTTAGACCCTAACCCTAGGTTAAACCCTAATGGGGTGCAATTAGAGGCTATTGAAGGAAGAGGGGTCAAACCTCAATGGTTTGACTTGAAATTTTGGGGAGATGGCCTTAGTAACCAGAGAATACTACTGTGAGAATTTGGAGGAATTTGGAGTTGTCAATCCTAGGTAATAAACCCTTGGGTAGATTTGTAAATAATTAGGGTTTTTGGTTTTAGGAAGAAATAATACTTAATGATTAACCATCTTCTGTCACAAACTTAGTTCTAATGTTATTAATCCCTGGAAGATTCTGTTAGACCATGAGAAAACTTTTGGAGGTCCAAATTGTAATATTTCATATAGTTGGCAATTTTTTTGGGATGATCAATTTTAGGGTGTTAAATTACTGTAATTGCATGAAACTTTTCTGGATGCCTTTTTATACCAATATGTACCCACTGTATAGTTCTCATAATTTATGGATCAATATTTTTGGTACCTCTAGTTCAATTTGGAATTAATTACAAATATATCCTCTGTGAAAATTACAAATGTACCCTATGTGGAACATGGTCAAACTTTGTAGGACTGAATATTTTATTATGAAACACAACTGTATTAATTTGCATAAGGTTTAGATATCATATGAGGATACCTCCTTTGGAATTTATTGTAAATAAATGAGTTTTGGAATTTTTAAAAATAGTAAATCTTGCTGGTTTTTCCTAAAAATTTATATCCACTGATTATTAGGTACCTTTGATTTATATAAAAATTAGGGAAGGCATTGGAAGTCAGAAAAGTATCCTTGTAGTTCAAACCTTGGGTTTTTGCCCTTTGGAAAAATTGTCTTAAATAATAATATGGTTGGAGAAATTATGAAACTCGGGGTTTGATCTTAAATATGTAGCATGGACCCCCAATAAATCCATTGGGTCACAGAACTGATTATTTGAGGTACCTCCCTTCATGAGCATCAAAACGTTAAGGGTGGTCTGCGATTAGCAACTTTAGCAAATTTAGGATTAAGGGTCTAACTGGTGGTCCTTGATTTAGAGTTGTGAGGGTTGAGTGGTAATCTTGTAGTTATGAGAGGATCCCTGGAGTATTTAGGGTCTGGTGAGTCCTAGAGTGGTGGGGTGCCAACCCTTGGAATAAGTCGTCCCGGATTGACGAAAGATCGTCTTTTCCTGTTAGCGTCCTAGAGCACCTAGGATTGATATAAGTAAGTTATTATGGGGGGTTTTCATATAGAAGTCTAGCCGGTTTAGTCCGGTGATCTTGTGTTTCTGAGGTGATTATTGGTGACAGGCAGGTTAGCCCGGGGAGCTTGTAGCTCGGTGTTATGGGAAGTTATGTTGCATGTGCATAAGGTGGTGGGTCCTTCATGTTGGCGATCGTTGCACCGACGTTAACACTTGGGCTCGGCAAGTGTGGTATTTACACTTAGCCATAAAAGTCTGGCGGTCCAGTCAATAAGAGTACGCAGGCGCTCCGCGGGTTTTGTGGAGGCGTACGATAGGTCTATGTTAGGTAGTGCAATTACCAACCTAGAGGTGGGCGAGGCCCAACCCACCGCTTCCGTTTGCCACTACGGGAGTATCCTGGGAGTCTAGCTCGCTCCAAAAAGGGGAAACTAAAGGTCTATGCGCATAGAGTCGTAGTGTGTGAGTTGCACTTGTATGTACATAACATAACAACATACTTTGCATGACATAGCATAATCATAGCATTTAACCCTGACACTTATCGTATAAATTGGTATGGGACTTTTTATTCGATAGGCCCTGCTAAACGACCCCTTGATCTATAGGTTTGTATGGGCACTCCTATAAATTAATGGTTACTTTTATAATGCTTACTTGCCTCTTTTCTTACTGCTTACCGTTATTTATACACTTTACCCTACTGTTTCTATTTCATGTTTCATTTACATATATATAACACCTGTGTAGAGTAGAACTCACCTTGTCATCTGCTTTTGTATTACCCCTTGTTGTCCTCCGCTTCCTCCTCCCCATACGGTGCCTAGGAGCCTTGGGGGGAGGGGTGGGGAATTGGCTGAGTCATTTTGACTGACGGTCGGTGGACCTTATCATTTTAGGAGACCGCGGCGACGGGGCAGCACCAGAGGCAGGTGCAAATGGAGGCGGGGCAGTCTAGCTCAGGAGCTCAGATGACAGGATCCGTGAGTGTTCGTCTTAGTTGATTTGCTTCCGCGAGTGAATTATGTAGTGAGGATATCTTGTATCGGGCAGAAGCCCTAGTTATCTTGTCTTCTTTCTTTCAGTTATATTATGTTGACATCTTTTGATAGTTTATTTATATGTGATGTGGACTTAGTCTGGTTGTTTATTCATTTAAGCTTACTCTTCTTTGTGATCGAATTGGCCGGCAGGATCGGCGTTTTGTAGTGGCGACCTTCCCGAGCGAGGGTGTCACCGCAAAACGGCGGTTCTGGGCCTAAGACCCGGTGGTTTTTGCAAAAAAAAAATGGGGTCTTACAGCCGGCGGGAGGAAAATTGCCGTCCGAAACAGGAACTTGAAGAGGGATCGCCGGAGTGAGGGAGGAAGATGCTCCAACTCCATCTGAATCCATCGCCGACGGGAGGAAGATGCTCCAAATCCGTCCGAAACAGGAACGTCGACGGAGTGAGGGGGAAAGAGGGTGGCGGGAGGAGGGTGGAATCCTGGGCCGGAGATGGGGGAGGGAGAGAGGGCGGCGGGAGGAGGATCTTCTGCTTGGGCCGCTGGCTGGAACGCCCACCGGAGATGGGGGAGGGAGAGAGGGCGGCGGGAGGAGGGTGGAAACCTGGGCCGCCGGCTGGAACGCCCGCCGGAGATGGGGGAGGGAGAGAGGGCGGCGGGTTTTTGCGAAAGGAGGGGCCGATCGTGGAATGAGAGGGGCGTGGAATGAGAGGGGGCGTGGGTACAATTAGGGTTTTTAATTTATTATAATATTATTAAATATTAGATGTTTTGGTGTACAAATAACCAAATTTGGGGTACCAATATCAATTCCCTATTATTTTTCTGAAAGTGCAAGATAATAATAGTTTTCTTTTTCGGTCATTGCAAGAGTACGCATGAGTCTATAATTAATTTGATATTTGCTAGACTTTGGTTGGACTTAGCAATTTAGAGTGGATCTTGGACTTCTGATCCCGAGGTCTACCCTATGAGGGGTTCGCACCGGTACTAGGAAATATGATGGGGTAACATCTCAAATCTCTCGTTCTCAAGATATTTAAGTGTTATTGATTGCTATCCAAACTTAATATTTAAATATATAGATTCAAAAATTTTCTGAAAGAGAAAGATTGAAGTTTATGAATTCATTAATCTAAATAAATATCTCATACTGATTTAGAATAGGTTTATATGGATAATATAAGATATTTATAGGCAATGAATTTATGAAAGATAAATAGATCACCAAAATAAAATATGACTTTGAATTTTGATCAATTTGATAAATTTATTAAGTTTTAAAGAGATAAAATCATATTTCCAATAATATATAAGATGACCATGACATGATAGCTTAAAATAAGAAAACAAAAAAAGAAACATAAAAAGACATTGAAGCATATCATGAAGTAGAAATTTGTATATTTCATTTTTAAAAAAAATTATACTTCATGCATATGATGGTACCTAATGAATAAGAGTTTTAGGTATCCAAATGGGACCTAGTATGGTGGTTCCTTTGGGTACCCAAATATAACGAGATAATTTTTGGGGAGATGAGTATGAATGGCCCCATTCAAGTGGAGTTAGAGTTTCATCTTTAATTTTGGGCCTCCATTCATACTTTGTTTGCATATTCTTATATTTCACATTTTCATAATGATCTTCAAAAGTGTTACGTATTAGAAATTTGTTAACGTTTAAATTTATCTTGGGAGAAAACGGATTTTGTAAATGATAGTGACTCGGATTTTGATTTACAAAGACTTTGAGTTCCTTACTCCCATTATTAGGTTTATTCAAGATATTCATATTCATATTCAACTTGCTTTTGGATTTTGCTTGATATTTTGAATTTATGTGTTGAGAATTTTTCTTTATAATTTCCATAAGCAAGTTAACTTTATTTTCTAATTCATAATTCTTAACTTTGAGATTATGTCTAGCTTTATTATAAACAATTGTGCTATTTTTAAGAGTGAAAACAATGGAGTCAATATGAGTTTGATAGTTATTTCTAAATTCCTCAAATGTTTCATCCATCTCCTTGATTTCAATTTTATAACTTTGACATTTAGCACAATCACTTTTCAAGGTTGAATTTTCTAAACACAATTTTTCATCATGTTCTTTTACAAAAAGAAATTCCTTTTCAAGTTCCTTGTATTTTTCTTTTAAATCAGTAAATTCTATACAAGATGTAATATTTTCAATTAAAAAGTCGTGGGTAAAACTAGATAAATTAGAATTTGTTTCTACATTAATTTTTGCTTTTAGATCTTTATTTTCTAAGCGCAATTTGCAATTAACATTTTTCAATTTCTTAATTTTGCGCTTTGTAATTTGTAGCAATTGTAATATAGAAATAGAATTGCAAACAATAAAGGAATTCGATTTCCTTACTTTGCTTTTGGATGAGGAATGGTTTGAACATAAAGTTCCTTTGACATCTTCATGTTCATTTTCCAATAATGTGTTGTCATCATCCCTTCCGCTTGATGTGCATTCCATGGATCTATTATGTGAGGGGCTTTCTTGAATACTTGAGCAGACTTGCATATTCTCCGGTCCTTGTGATTGTTCCATACCTACAGAAGGAGAATCATAAGTTCTTTCAAGAAAAATCCAAATTTCATATGCGGTAGGTAAATTATAATTAAGTTTGAAAATATTTTGATCTAACGCACAAAATAGACTATTTATAGATTTTGCATTAACAAAAATTTCGTTTCTAGTTAGTACGCTAGGTGACTTTTCAATAGTAATATTTCCAAAGTTCTTCATCTAAAGCTTTAAGAAAATTTTTCATTAATATTTTCCACCCTTTATAATTTTTGCCCATAAAGAAATGCGGTGATAATATTTTTTCATTTATATTAAAATTTTTCCCACTAGTACAAGCGAGATCATGATCAAGAGACGCCATTATTCTCGGTTGTTAGACCATATTGGAATAACCCTGCTCTTACACCACTTGTTGGATCTTGAGGGGCCCTTAGAGGGGGTGAATAAGAGTTTTAGAAAACTTTAATCTTTTATAGAAAACTTTAGATATTTTATTAGAAGTAAGTTAAATCAAAAAGTAAAGAGATAGAAATTAGAAATGAAATCAATTTTATTAAACAAGAAAAGACATAATTTTTATTTATAAAATTGATTACAAAATCTGATTTTTATGAAGCTAAAAATCGAAGGCGAAATATGAAATACTCTTTTCGTTTTATATACCGACTCTTCTCATTAAGAACTGGTTGACTTTAGCCGTTCTCTCCCCAGATACAGCCTCAAGCTGCTCTAGCCATTCTATCCCCAGAAAGGCCTCGAGCACCTCCTAGATCTACTTCCTAGACCCAGTCACCAACACGAGGCGAATTCCTTCCTAAGTTCTACCCAGACCTAGTCGCCAACACGAGGCGAATTCACGAACCGATTACAAAGATAAATATAAAAGACAAATATAAAAACTCCCTATGAGGTAATCTGAAGGAGACGACGAAGATTCGCTAAAGATCGTTGAAGTCCAAGCGTGCATTCTCCGCGTTGAGTTAGTGTGTTGATCCAAGCCTCCTTTGATTCCTCGTTTTGAAATTGAGTGGGAGATTCTTTGTGGTCTGGAAATGCGGCCCTCACAAATAATTCAGAGTGCTGGAATAGGGCTCCTTGGCATTTTTTGTTGAAGAAGACGAAATCCACCTATTTATAGGACTGGAAGCTAGCTAACGCCGGCGTTAAGGTTAACGCTTGGCGTTGACCCAGTATAGAAATATTTTAATGGCTCAGATCTTCAAAATAGGAAGGAGATTATGCATCTTCGGAAATATTCATTTTAGGCAACCTTAACGATGACGTTGAGTCTAATGTCTGGCGTTGAGTCAAATCATTCCAAAAATGCTCCTGCAAGCACGACAGCTTCCCTCCATGCCATTTTCATCTTGGTGGGAATGAAATTAACGCCGTCATTAAGAGTTAACGTCGGGCGTTAGCTCTCTTCCATTTTTTTCTGTTTGTGAGCAAATCTAGACCAACAACAGCAATCTAGTGTCATCTTTGTTCAAACCTGCATGCTAAAAACACAATGACAAACAAGATCAAATACAAGTAGGATTTGTTATTCTCAAATCAAAGGGATGCGGAAAACCATTCCAACAAAAATGTCCAAATTGTCCCCTTGCATGTCAACTCTCTCCAATTCCAGAGGGCATGGCTGGTAATATGGCATGTGGGCTGCTGGATGGGCTTGGGCTAAGCCTAGGCTCACTTGGAATTCATTTGGGCCTTTTTAATTTCAATTTTAAGGCTTACTTTGACCATGGTTGACCTTTGAGTTGACTTGGTCAATTAAGTGGGTTGACTGGTCCAAAGTGTTGACCTTGAGTCCATTGACACCACCCAATGTTGGTTGGGTCATGGTGGTGCCCTAATTAGGTTAATTTGGCCAATATGTGTGATTTTGATCAAATTGGGGAAAGTTTGACTCTAGTCAATATGGGTCAATTGATGACCTCATGGCGGGGATTTGGGTCAATTGGGTCCCTTATGATGTTCTAAGACTAGGGGTGAGGTCAATTTCATATTTTGGGGGTCAATTGAACCTATTGGGGAAGGATTGACTTATGTTGACTTATGTCTGACTTTGGTCAAATTGGACCAATTGGTGAACCCATGATGGGGCTTTTGAGTCCATATCACTCCTTTAAGGGTTTACCATCTAGTGGTAGGGTCAAATTGGACATATGAGTATAAATTGAACCCTATTGAGTTGAATTGGGTTATATTGACTTAAATTTGCCTTTGGTCAATTTGTCCAAATTGGTTGACCAAACTGATGGGGGCGTTTAGTCAGTTGAGTCTCTCTTAGGGTTATGGACATAGTGGTGGGGTTAATTTACAAGTGTGAGTTCAATTTGTGCTAATTTAACCTAAGTTGACATGTATGCTATAGTGGACCACATGTGAGTTCACCCAACTCAATGTATCCTCTGGTCACTACCTAGCCCAAACTCACTTCACTCACCACATGTCACACCCTAAATGAAGTTAAGGGGTCTAGTAGGAAATGAGATGTTACATGTACACCGTCTGACCAGCTCTCACCGAAAATGAATAAGAGGAAATGAGCTAGAGGGAAGAAACCAACCGGCGGATCGCACGTACAGGAACATCGAAACTAGGTTTTCATCGGAGGCGGAACACGCGATACAGGAACAACAAATTTCTGGTTTGCACATATCCTATAAACGTTCTCTTATTATTAATATATATGAAAATTTTAATTACGCTTTTGGTTTGCACATAGCCATATTTGTCTTGCACATAATAATCGCCATATTAAATCGGCCTACAAATAGTAGAAAGAGTGGTTATGGCCTGCGGATAACCATGCAACTACCATAACCACCTATGAGGTCTATAAATAGGACCCAGGGCCCTCCTTCATTTCCATCTTTCTCTCCTCCCGCCTTTCCTCCTTCGAGCAAGAGAGATCCTTGAAGACACCTTCGGAGATCTCCTTCGCCTTCGAAGAATCCATCGAAGATCTTCGAGCGTCTTCGAAGATCTTTGAGCGTCTTCGAAGATCTCTGAGCATCTTCGAAGATCTTCAATCCCTGTTAAGCGCACGCGGGGATTCCGTGGTGCTCGCACACCTCGTGCATATAGCGCTTTGCGCGCCTTACGCACACCCCGCGCATATTGCGCCTTGCGTACACCACGTGCACATTGCACCTTGCACACACCTCGCACACATTGCGCCTTACACACATTGCGCCTTGTGCACACTGCACACATTGTGTCTTGCGTTCACTGTGCACATTGCGCCTTGCGTACACCTCGTGCACATTCCACCTTGCACACACCTTGCGCGTGTTATGCCCCGCGCACATTCCGGCCAGCACACGTTCCACCCTGCACCCGTTTCACCTTGCGTGCATTTTTCTACGCACTCGGCACACACTCCTCCACTAGCAGAGCACGCTCAGCGCGCATCGCAGTAAGCGCCCCGCGTGCACCGCAACAAGCATTCCGCCCGTAACGCGCTCAATGCTCATAGCGCCCTCAACTCAGTTAGAAGCCCTCAAGTCGACAGTAAGTGCACGACTCCAAACTCCACTCCGCTCTCAACCAGAGATAAGTCTTAGACTCCAGATCGCATTAAGCGCTCCGCTCCCGCTTCCCAACGCCCATTGCAGAGTACTCCAGATCGCGCTAAGCGCGCTTCTCTCGTTGTTGATCATCAACAGAAGATTCTAGAACACCCAAAGTGCAGTACTCCTCACTGCAACAAGAAAATAACTTAGCTCCACAAGCGGTGGCCTGTCACCCACCGAGCACATCTCTCTTCCACTCCCAACAATTATTGCGAGGAGAGGCCTGTTTCCCTCGCCTTCTCTTAAGAAACTCCGTACAACACCAAAAAATAGTGAAGTTTAGTCCACACACCTCCGACAACGTGGTTTTTCACCCCCTTTCGGGGTTTTCCACGTTAAAAAACCTTCTTGTCAGCTGTCTCATTTTCATTGACTGTTTGTGCACTCGACCACTCCCGGGCTAAGACGGTGCAATCTAGATCGGTTTGTAGGAGCCTCGAGTTGGCCGCAACAAACCTCTTGAATGTGTACTCATACTTGTGCCAAGGGATCCCACACCCAATTCTTTGACACCTTTGAAGTCCTGTCACCGCACCATGCGACTCATTGTTTCTTCTAAGCATGTATTAACGGTCACGGTTGTGCCACGGACTACTATTTGTCAAATGATTAACTATTTCAGTTAAATGTTTCAACAATATAATGAATCCTAGTTCAACTCGTATTATTGAACCACATGAAATATAAATAATGAGCCATATGATGAGTTATATGAGAAGTAATGCATGTTCTACTGAAACGAGAATCAATGTAAATAACTTTTTGAATAGTTAAGTGAAGCACGACCGACAAGAATGAGAAACATTGAATTAAAAGAAAATATATTAGTTAAAGGAAGATGAAGGAGTACACTGATAATTTCTAATGATGTAAATAGATAGTGGGTTAAAGATGAGTTAATAATTGATGTTTCATTCTAATTGAGCTAAAATGAATATTGAACGGAATAAATGTTTGCTTCAACAAGACCCTTCACTCGCACCTTCGTTCTCACCTCGTTAATTCAAGCTCTTTGGGTCGGGGTGTGAGACATCCTTCTTTTAAACTTTGAGGGATTATTTCCCCTCACTCCATTCCACTTCGACTTGGTTTAAGTTCAAAAATTTAGGTAACTTTTGTTAGATATGTTTGGGTGAAAATTATACCATATGAAGGGAAGCTTTAGGGGCGTGTTTTTGTGCATGCCTGTTATGAAATATAAATTTAGAGGGGAGATTTTATAATTACAAAAGATAAAATTGTAGTGCAATTTGTAATTTTGTAAACTTGCAAGAAAAGTCTGGTAGACGACCAATAATAATAAGGACATGGATGATAATGAAGGTAAGTGACCTTATGCGCGCCTAACTATTCCTTTCCATTTTGAAATATTTAACTTATATTTTAATATAACATTAGATTAAGAATGATAAATACTCTGGTCAAATTTTTGTGTGCAAAGATTCAACAAATGAATATCATAACCAACAACAATTATTCGAAGGACCCATAAAAAGAGTGCGCTCTTAACATAAGTTGACATTTGTCGGTAATGTATGAAATAGCGTATTAGTAAAGTAATTAGATTTACACTTACAACTATCATGGGACATCAAATTTAGACCTTAAGGACCCAGCCCTAGTCTTCAATCATTCTTGTAAGGGTTTTGGCCCTTTGGAGGGAATATTTTTACACTCTTGTGAAAGTGGATAAATCTCTAGTCTATACATTTCTCTTATATTCTCTTCCATAGTTCTTTCTCTGTTATCCATCTTCTTTCTGCATTTAATACTTCTTTGTGATTTAGTACTATTTCAGTACGAATTCTTTTCATTGGGTTTTTCGAAGTAATATTAAAAATGCTAGTTTGTTCTTCTCTCAACAACACATCTTTTATTCGTGCTTGATGTTCATCTTTGACAACATGACTGTTTCTTTTATATATTCTAAGAAGTCGTGCACGGGTTTCCCTGTGCCCGACCCGATAATATTACACTCATCTTTCGTCGCTTCTATGAGAATTTTTGTCTCGTTAAATACAAAAGTTTATAGAAATCGAGGGGATGATGTCATATTTTTATAAAATAAAATGAAAACACACAAATTAAAGTCGATCATTTATAAATATATATATATAAAGTATAACAAATAAAGGATAATATTGAAAAGAATAATATTGAAAAGATGAATGTTCCGCTAAAGAATATTTTCCCTTAAGTATGAATTAAACAATGATCCAAACAACCATTTGTTATGTTGGAAATTTAGAATACAAATAAATAATTTATTAAACTAGAATATTTTATTGTTATTATTGTGTGCAATTCCTTGAGTCATTTTCTTAACTATTCTTCTTTAAAGGGAATATTGCATGTGAACTATGGGAATGCTATTTGACTTCATGCATAGATATCTTTTTCTAGTAGTCTGAACTTCTTGCTCTTTTTCCTTAGAAAACATGATTCAAAAGCCTATCACTTTATGTACCATTTGGTTGTTTGAATATTATGGTTACCTAAACAAATAATATATTTTTAGTACTTATTTGAAAATTTTATATTGTTTTTAAATCAAAGAAATTAATTCAAAATTAATTTTAAATAAAGGAAATCAAGATATTCAAAATTGATTTTAACTCAACCCAACCAAACAAGGACATTACATTATCAATATTTGACCTAAAATGCATGGAAATAATGCAACATTAGCTCTGAACTCAAGCATTATTTAAACTCGAACATCCTAAATCAAACCAAAATAGTAAAATGAACTGATAATGGTTCTTATTCAGTTCACTTTTGGCTAGTAAAAATAAACTTCTAGTTATTTATTATCAGTTGTAGATAAACTCAACTAAGTAGAATTGTCGGCACTTTTATTATGGCTCCGTTTGGCACAATGGTGGCGGTCACGAACACGATGGTTATGAACCGTCGTCATTTATGAACGCAGCGTTTTTTGTCCAAACTCATCGGAGCACCAAACGGAGCCTATATTTGATCTTAAGCCTTTGAACATACAGGGCAAAGTTAAATGCATCAAGGGTGCATGATTGAAATTAGTCTATATTTAAATCAAATATGAAGGTATTAAGTTTTTCACTAAAAATGCATTATATCAGATATCAGAGTACACGTATGTTAAAGCCGCACACACAAATCCGTTTACATGTCATTCTGGCTATAGACAACTTCTACAAAATATCCCGGGAACGAGAAATTGCAGGGTAAGCAGACGAGCACGGCGGAGTGTGACCGGAGAATCAAACGGGGCCCTAGGTCTCCTTTGAGCGTTGTGCTCTTAATTTATATAACTGTGAACACATTAACTAGCCGTGATAAACCCGCACGGCTATTGATGTGGATCCAACGGCGTTGAACCACAACCAAACCAGCCGGCCCAGATGTATAGCGATTTTATATAATTAGATGGGCGGTCTGCCGGTCTAATAAATTAGACGGCCCAACTGCTTAGAAAATAGTTATTATTATATATATTAAAATAAACAAAACAAATCCTGATAAAGACTTTCAGAAAATATTATGGGCTCACATTTTACCAAGTATGCTAGAATATTAACTATTCACGTTAAGGTTTTTTCTTGCGAAAACACCGTGTGTTAAATGAAGCCTAAATTATATGAAAATGTTGCATAAATATTTCAATTTGTATTAAATTTTTAATATAAAATAATACAGTCAGAATATAATAATAATAATAATAATAATAATAATAATAATAATAATAATAAAATACAGAGGTATAGATGATATTTCTAAAATTTATAAAATATATTAAAAGATTGAAATTATAATTTCAGACCAACTTTAACATTCAATTGAAAATATTAATTAAAATTAGGTAATAAATGGTTCTCAACCTAATTACAATTAATAATAATCTTAATGAGGAACCGTTATTTAAAGTCAAAGTTGTCTTAACACCTACCCCTTGAAAATAAGTATCAAATATTGAGTGTAAAATAAAATATTGTCAATGAAATTAGAATGAATTTGACTACAAATATCATAAAATATCTAATTCGAGCTTTACAAGTTGTTGAGGATTGATGAGCTCAAAGTCAAAAGGAAATTAAAGGTTGGTATGATTCCATAGTACGTAGGCATAATTTATTTTTCAATAGCAATATTGTAATAATAATAATAATAATTATTATTATTATTAAAAGAAAGTTGATGAAGCAAACCTAGCTAGCTATAATTAATATTTCTTCTTCTTTTTCTTTTTGCATGAAACAATCTTTTCACACTAAATAACTGAAGACCATTAAAATCTATTGGTGTCACAAACACACGAGACATTCAATTTTCTATTCATGGATTTTAAAATCATCACATAAATCTTGTTCGTTCATTCCAAAATCAAAGCATGATTTTTGACTATGAATAATCATTCTCAGAATTCCTTCTTCCTATCTCTGGGAAAAATTCGAGAGAGAGAGAGAAAGAAAGAGAGGAGAGAGACGGAGAAATTGCGGTGGAAAGGGAGAGAGAGGGAGAGAGAGAGAGAGAAAAAAAAAACCTTTTTAAGAATATAAATATTTTTTTTTGCAAAACAAATATTGTAATATTGATGTATAATTTTTTACGATTATTTCGAGTACTCATATGCCTGTATGCGGCCGAAGGCCGCTCGACAGCAGCGCGCCGGGGGCGGGCGAAGCCTGCCGTTGCCGGCCGGGTACTGTCGCGCTTGGCCGTAGGGGCGGAGCCCCGTGTCGGGCACTCGTGTGTATATATATGTATGTATATATATATATGTATGTATATGTATATATATATAATATATATGTATGTATATATATGTATGTATGTATATATATGTATGTATATATATGTATGTATGTATATGTATGTATATATATGTATATATTTGTATGTATATATATGTATGTACATATATATATATATGTATATCTATACTACTTATAAAGAAATATGGATGACTTTTAAATTCCATGCATTTAAAAGCTATCAAATAATTCATGTCCGTTCAATGCGAAGATCTAATCATATTTTCGGACTGCGAATAGCAGTTCAAGCCAAAACCTTTCCCCCATCTCTCACTAAAATCCCGAGCACTCCCTTGCTAAAAAAGAGGAGAGAGAGAGGCTATTTTTTAAGTATATACTTATATTTTTTTATAAAATAACAATTATAATATTGATGTATATTTTTTTACGGTCATTTCGAGTACTCATATGTATATGTTGCGTGTACAACTCTCATATTTACCGAGTCGGTGTGACCCGATGCAGGAGAGGTCGTGATAGGGAGAGTGGTCGTTGCACAGCAGACCGAACCGTCAGAGATCGTCAAGACCAACAAGAGAAGGCCCCCGGGGGCAGACCTCCTTGGTCGAGTGGACCTCGGGTACACTCGCCCAAGGCCCCGGGCAAGTGGACCCCTGGTCCACTCGCCCAAGGCCCCAGGCGAGTGGACCCTTGGTCCACTCGCCCAAAGACCTGGGCGAGTGGACCCTTGGTCCACTCGCCCGAGATGGGAGGCGAGTGGACCATGAGTCCACTCGCCCAAGGGTATGGGCGAGTGGCCCTGTGGTCCATTCGCCCCATGCAGCTGGGCGAGTGGACGAAGGGTCCACTCGCCCGGCGGGTTGAGTGGACCAAAAGATCCACTTGCCCAGTCAGGGCGGTGGACCTCGGTCCACTTGTTCGACCCCCGATAAGGGGGGGAGTGGACGTCTCGTCCTCCACTCGCCCTCCTCCTGTTTTGATAATTCAGGTTCGTGGTTGAGCTGCGAATATCAGAATTTTGGCTATCCGCAGCCCAACTTTGGGAAGTCTATAAATAGACCCCCATGGGCATCTTGGGAAGGGATGTTTGTACCCCCCTCGCGTGAGTATTGTGAGCAAGCACTACCCCCTCCCCCTGTTAGTGAAGGTTGACGGTGAGGTGGTCCTTAGTGCCCTCCAAGGTGCTCAGGCTCAGCATTGGCTTGGGAGGCGAAGCTCTATTTGAACTTCCGGGTGTGTGGTGGGACCTCCTCGCTGAAGCTTAAGGGGTTCGTTTCTAGATTCAAGTGTTCTTCAAGGGCAAGGTCTTTCGGCTCTTAGCAACTGGTCAAGGGTTCTAGCTCGGGTCAAGTAAGGGTTAGCTGCATCCCCCTTGCGAACGTCGAGACCATTTCTCTGGTTTCAACATTATGGTGTGGTGAGCGTGAAAGCAGCTAGTTCGGAAAGCTCTGGGCAAGTCTCATGGTTGGAAACGATGAGCTGGGGGACTCACCCCTACCGGCGAGTGCGCAGAGAAAGGTTTTCGAGGAGTTCAGGAAGTCAATCATGAAACACTTGCGGGTCGCACCCCCCCTCAGGGCGAGTGCTCGGTACCACCAACACCCGTGCTCGCCTCGCCGTCTTTGATGGAAATAGAGCAAGCATGCCGACAAGGGAAGGGGCCAGCCTCGGAGGAAGGCTTGAGCCTCCAAGCGCGAGCGCTCTTCAATAGCTCTTCTGGGACCAGCTGTCCCGAGTGAGCGGGTAGGGAGGATGCCTCCGTCTCACCAGGAAGGGGGCGGAGTCCCTGTTCCTGATTCAACAAAAGCACGGAGAGACGTAGGGAAGCTACACAGATCGGTTCCAGGGGCAAGTCTTCCATTTCCAGGTTGACCAGAGAAGCAGAAGGGACCAGGAGAAAAAGAAGGAATAAGAAGGCGAAGAAGATGGAGGAAGTGATGAAGGAGATGGCCCGAGTTGCATGTGGCCAAGTAGGCGCGTTGTAATATGTTACCTCCTCGTTATAAAGGAGAGATATTTATAGGTAGTATCTTAGGTAAGATCCCAGACTAGAGACCATTTGCCGGGCTCAGTCATGCCGGCTGATGGGAGACTCATCAGGTCGACTGGCTACATGCTAAGTGGCTTGGGAAGGTTTTGAGTTCTTCTGCCTCCAGGTGAAGGTAAGCACCTAGGACGTGGATGGGTACTCCAACCCCAGTTGGTAAGATCCCCGACTAGAGACCATTTGCCGGGCTCAGTCATGCCGGCTGATGGGAGACTCATCAGGTCGACTGGCTATATGCTAAGTGGCTTGGGAAGGTGTTGAGTTCCTCTGCCTCCAAGTGAAGGTAAGCACCTAGGACGTGGATGGGTACTCCACCCCCAGTTGGTAAGATCCTCAACTAGAGACCATTCGCCGGGCTCAGTGACGCCGACTGATGGGAGACTCATCAGGTCGACTGGCTACATGCTAAGTGGCTTGGAAAGGTGTTGAGTTCCCCTGCCTCCAGGTAAGCTAAGCCCCTAGGGTGTGGATGGGTACTCCGCCTCCAATTGGATTGGGAAGGTGTTGAGTTCCTCTGCCTCTAGGTAAGCTAGGCACCTCGGACGTGGATGGGTACTCCACCCCCAAGTGGCAGGATCCCCGACTAGAGACCATTCGCCGGGCTCAGTCATGCCGGCTGATGGGAGACTCATCAGATCGACTGGCTACATACTAAGTGGCTTGGGAAGGTGTTGAGTTCCTCTGCCTCCAGGTAAGCTAAGCCCCTAGGACGTGGATGGGTACTCCGCCTCTAATTGGATTGGGAAGGTGTTGAGTTCCTCTTCCCTCCGGGTAAGCTAGGCACCTAGGACGTGGACGGGTACTCCACCCCCAATTGGCAGGATCCCCGACTAGAGACCATTCACTGGGCTCAGTCATGCCGACATATGGGAGACTTATCTGGTCGACTCGCTACGGGCAAGACCTTAGGATGGATAATCAGTTTGGGAGGGTATTGAGTCCCTCTGCCTCCAGGTGAGGTAAGCACCTAGAACATGGACTAGTTCTCCGCCCCCAGTTAGTCTGGGGAGATGTTGAGGTCCCTCCATCTCAGGTGGAGTTCGACTCGACTAGAGATGTTGAGTTCCCTCCATCTCAGGTTGAGTTTGACTCGACTAGAGATGTTGAGTTCCCTCCATCTCAGGTCGAGTTCGACTCGGCTAGAGATGTTGAGTTCCCTCCATCTCAGGTCGAGTTCGACTCAGCTAGAGATGTTGAGGTCCCCCCATCTCAGGTCGAGTTCAGCTCGGCTACAGATGTTGAGTTCCCTCCATCTCAGGTCGAGTTCGGCTCGACTAGAGATGTTGAGTTCCCTGCATCTCAGGTCGAGCTCGACTCGACTAGAGATGTTGAGGTACCTCCATCTCAAATTGAGTTCGACTCGACTAGTGAAAGTGGAGGTTAGATCTTAAATTAACTCTAGAGGGGGGGGGGGGGGTGAATAGAGTTTAAAACTTTTCCCTTAGTTTTATTTGCGGAATTAAAAATAGTGTTATATATATGTGTAAGCAGAGTGATTAATAAAAACAGAATAAATAAAATCACATAGCACAGCACAGAGAAATAAACAATCACAGAGGACACAAGGAGCTATAGTAGTTCCCCAATAAATCTGGGTACGTCTACTCTTCTACCACCCTTGGTAGGAATCCACTAGGAGTTTTGATCAGGTGCCCTCACACCAAGGGATTTTTGATAAGGTGTCCACACACCAATGAGAGTTTGATCAGGTGCCCAAATCACCGATAAGCTTTTGATAAGGTGCAAAAAAACCACACAAGAATTTTTTGATAAGGTGTCTTGCCACTAGTGGGTTACACTTTTGAAGGGAGTATTAACCCTGTACAGAATGGAATAGAGAGGGGTTAAGATGTTCTTCTCTGTCAAGATGTATATAGAAGACTCTAGTGGATTTGATGTAGAAAAAACTCCTCTGTCTGATTGAAGATGTTTGACAGTTGATGTTGCTGGAGCTTTTCTTGAAAGATTTGATCTTCCTGTAGCAGATAAAACTGAGAGACAAGAATGCTTCAGTTTGTTGTTGCTATTTTGAAGATCTGTGCTTGTTCTTCTTCTTCTTTCTTTCTTGATTCTTGCAGCAGGAAATATGAGATGGTGTTGAAGATGTTCTCAGAAAATAGGTTTGCTGCTGATGGAGGAAGAAGATGAAGTTCTGTGTATATTCTTTTTCTATTCTTCCTGTATATTGCTTTATCTTCCTTTTTCTGTACTGAAGATCTGTATTGTTGCTGTCGAGTAAAAAAACAGCTGTACAATTATTCTGTAATATCTTCTTTCCTTTTCTTTTTCAAATCTCTGACAGAAATTAAATGCACACTCCTTATAATTAGGAATAAATTATTCTGAAAGCGTATTTCTGGGAACTGCAACTGATACGCCGTATTTTCTTTCCTTTTCCATGAGTATGTCATTTACGAGGAATTGTCAACGGCTATAACTTAAAATAAATAAAGGAAATATATCTTCCTTACTTGATTTGATGGAAAGAGCCGTTGCTTTCGTCGATCTGGGTTCAGAGAATGAAGTGAATATAATTCTTCTGAAATTTCTGTGCTTAAATGAGAAATATTTGATCTGCACAAAATTTGTCGAACGCAGACTGGAATTCGTCGAAAGAAAGGATTCGTTGACCGCTGAGCCTGGATAAAATCGTCGAGCGCTAAGCTGGAGTAAAAACGTCGAGCGCTAAGCTGGAGTAAAAACGTCGAGCGCTGCACTTAGACAAATTCTTCGACCGTTGAGACAGATTCGTCGACCGCTGAGAAATAAGTCTGTTCGTCGAACGCAGAAAGCTTGCCGTTTGTCGAACGCCGAAAGCCATTTGTCGAATGCAGCTAGACATTCGTCGAACGCAGATTCTGAATGAAATTTCTAGTTCTAACAGCCAAAACTCTTCCAAAACTCTTGACCTATAAACTATACATTGGGGTCAACTTGTCCTTAGTTAACATATAGTGATCCTAGCCCAAATCACAAATAGGGTTGTTCCAACAACTAGAGATGTTGAGTTTCCTCCATCTCAGGTTGAGTTCGACTCGACTAGAGATGTTGAGTTCCCTCCATCTCAGATCGAGTTCGACTCGGCTAGAGATGTTGAGTTCCCTTCATCTCAGGTCGAGTTCGACTCGCCTAGAGATGTTGAGGTCCCTCTATCTCAGGTTAAGTTTGGCTCGGCTAGAGATGTTGAGTTCCCTCCATCTCAGGTCGAGTTCGGCTCGATTAGAGATATTGAGTTCCCTCCATCTTAGGTCGAGCTCGACTCGACTAGAGATGTTGAGGTCCCTCCATCTCAGGTGGAGGTCGACTCGACTAGAGATGTTGAGTTCCCTCCATCTCAGGTCGAGCTCGACTCGACTAGAGATGTTGAGTTCCCTCCGTCTCAGGTTGAGTTCGACTCGACTAGAGATGTTGAGTTCCCTCCATCTCAGGTCGAGCTCGACTCGACTAGAGATGTTGAGTTCCCTCCATCTCAGGTTGAGTTCGGCTCGACTAGAGATGTTGAGTTCCCTCCATCTTAGGTCGAGCTCGACTCGACTAGAGATGTTGAGGTCCCTCCATCTCAGGTTGAGTTCGACTCGACTAGAGATGTTGAGTTCCCTCCATCTCAGGTCGAGCTTGACTCAATTAGAGATGTTGAGTTCCCTCCATTTCAGGTTGAGTTTGACTCGACTAGAGATGTTGAGTTCCCTCCATCTCAGGTCGAGTTCGACTCGGCTAGAGATGTTGAGTTCCCTCCATCTCAGGTCGAGTTCGACTTGGCTAGAGATGTTGAGTTCCCTCCATCTCGGGTTGATTTTGACTCGACTAGAGATGTTGAGGTCCCTCCGTCTCAGGTTGAGTTCCACTCGACTAGAGATGTTGAGTTCCCTCCATCTCAGGTTAAGTTTGACTCGACTAGAGATGTTGAGTTCCCTCCATCTCAGGTCGAGTTGGAATCGACTAGAGATGTTGAGTTCCCTCCATCTCATGTCGAGTTTGACTCGGCTAGAGATGTTGAGTTCCCTCCATCTCATGTTGAGTTCGACTCGGCTAGAGATGTTGAGTTCCCTCCATATCAGGTCGAATTCGACTCGACTAAAGATGTCGAGTTCCCTCCATCTCAGGTCGAGTTCGACTCGGCTAGAGATGTTAAGTTTCCTCCATCTCAGGTTGAGTTTGGCACGACTAGAGATGTTGAGGTCCCTCCATCTCAGGTCGAGTTCGGCTCGACTAGAGATGTTGAGTTTCCTCCATCTCAGGTCGAGTTCGGCTCGACTAGAGATGTT
Source organism: Dactylorhiza incarnata (assembly GCA_033032865.1). Lineage (NCBI taxonomy): Eukaryota > Viridiplantae > Streptophyta > Magnoliopsida > Asparagales > Orchidaceae > Dactylorhiza > Dactylorhiza incarnata. The sequence continues at coordinate 163,529 of JAWHQI010000246.1, forward strand.
GAGTTTCCTCCATCTCAGGTCGAGTTCGGCTCAACTAGAGATGTTGAGTTTCCTCAACCTCAGGTCGAATTTAGCTCGACCATTGGTGTTGAGCTTTCTCCACCTCCAGTGGAACTCGGTTCACAGGAGGGTTGTTAAGTGAAGAAAGGTTCGCCTTCCTCCTCAGGTCGAGTCCGGCTCTACTAGAGGTGTTGATTTTTACTCCACCTCAGGTCAAGTTCAGCTCGACAGGTGTTGAGCTTTCTCCACCTCCAGTTGAACTCGGTTCACAGGAGGGTTGTTAAGTGGAGAAAGGTTTGTTTTCCGCCTCAGGTCAGGTTCAGCTGAAAAGCTCGGCAAGAGTAACCCGGTGACAGGGCCCTTCACAGATTATTCTAAAAAAGTCCCACCTACTCGTCAAATAGGTGGGTTGGACTTTCTTTCCGAGCTTAAGATAAGCTCGAAAAGAGTGGGGATTGTGTACAACCCTCATATTTGCCAAGTCGGTGTGACCCGATGCAGGAGAGGTCGTGATAGGGAGAGTGGACGTTGCGCTGCAGATCGAACCGTCGGAGGTCGTCAAGACCAAAAAGAGAAGTCCTCGAGGTGCAGACCTCCTTGGACGAGTGGACCTCGGGTCCACTCGCCCAAGGACCCAGATGAGTGGACCCCTGGTTCACTCGCCCAAGGACCTGGGCTAGTGGACCCTTGGTCCACTCGCCCGAGTGGGCAGGCGAGTGGACTATGGGTCCACTCTCCCAAGGGTATGGGCGAGTGTTCCTGTGGTCCACTCGCCCCATGCAGCTGGGCGAGTGGACCAAGGGTCCACTCACCCGGTGGTTGAGTGGACCGTAAGGTCCACTCGCCCAGTCAGGGCGGTGGACCTCGGTCCACTCGTTCGACCCCCGTCAAGGGGGGAGTGTACGTCTCGTCCTCCACTCGCCCCTCCTCCTGCTTTGATCGTTCAGGTTCGTGGTTGAGCTGCAGATAGCAGAATTTTGGCTATCCGCAGCCCAACTTTGGGAATTCTATAAATAGACCCCCACGGGCACCTTGGGAAGGGATGTTTGTACCCCCCTCGCGTGAGTATTGTGAGCAAGCAGTACCCCCTCCCCCTGTCAGTGAAGGTTGACGGTGAGGTGGTCCTTAGTGCCCTCCAAGGTGCCTAGGCTCAACATTGGCTTGGGAGGGGAAGCTCTCTTTGAACTTTCGGGTGTGTGGTGGGACCTCCTCGCTGAAGCTTAAGGGGTTCATTTCTAGATTCAAGTGTTCTTCAAGGGCAAGGTCTTTCGGCTCTTAGCAACTGGCCAAGGGTTCTAGCTCGGGTCAAGTAAGGGTTAGCTGCATCCCCCTTGCGAACGTCGAGACCAGTTCTCTGGTTTCATCATTGCGGGCGCAGCCCGCAGACGTATCAAGCACGGGTGAAGCCTGTGCGGAGGCCGGCGAAACCCGCATAGATGCGGCCGAAGGCCTCCCGACAACATCGCGCGGGGGCGGGCGAAGCCCGCCGTGGCCGTCTGAGTACTGTCGCGCTTGGCCATAGGGGCGGAGCCCCGTGTCGGGCACTCGTATATATATATGTATATACATGTATATGTATATACATGTATATGTATATACATGTATATGTATATACATGTATATGTATATACATGTATATGTATATACATGTATATGTATATACATGTAGATGTATATACATGTAGATGTATATACATGTATATGTATATACATGTAGATGTATATACATGTATATGTATATACATGTATATGTATATACATGTATATGTATATACATGTATATGTATATACACGTATATGTATATACATGTATATGTATATACATGTATATGTATATACATGTATATGTATATACATGTATATGTATATACATGTATATGTATATACATATATATGTATATATATATTAGTTTCGTGTTTTTAAAATCATCAAACAAAATCTGTCCATTCGATCACAAGATCTGTTGGTACAAAAAATGTATCTCCAAGACTCACACTAAAGAGAGGGGAAAGAACTGCGTAGTGCCGATTACTTAGGACGAAGATGCCAAAGAAGAGATCAATAGGAGGAAAAACTGCTGGGATGATCTCAAAGAAGGACTACAATGGGGGTCCAAAACGGGCCAGGAGGGAAGGTAGAAAAACGACAGAATTCGAGACCGCTTACATTGACTGTAAGCTGGAGGCTCGAAGCAAAAGCCCCTTTTCAGGTACCTCTACCCCTCTATTTATAGACGCGGAGGCTGCCCAAATGGGCAGATCCAAAAATTACGGGCTGCCAAGGTTACAGGAGAACCAGGGGAGAGGAAAGGGGTGCAAATAACAAAAAAAGGAGAAAGAGGTCAGACCGCGCGGTCTGGCGATCTGACAGGAGCTTGATCGTCTGTGCCTTGGGAGAAAACACTAGAGGGGGAGCAGGCGATCTGGGCGGTCTCCCAAAATTGAGACCACTGGAAAGGTTCCTTCTGACTGAAGAGAGGTCGTGGATTTCCGGGCAAACAAGATCTAATCCTGATGTTGGACTGCAAATAGCAATTCGAAGCAAATTCCTCTCCCTCCCTCACGTTGAATTCCCGAGCCCCATGGCTAAAACATAAGAGAGAGAGGAGAGGGGTAGAGAGGGTGGCAGAGAGGGAGAGAGAGAACGAGAGAGAGAGAGAGAGAGAGAGAGAGAGAGGGAGAGGGAGGGAGAGGAGAGAGGGAGAGAGAGAAAAAATAAATAATTTTCTTAAGTATGTGCGTCCATTGTTTTTATAAAATAAATATTGTAATATTGATACATAACTTTTACGGTCATTTCAAGTACTCATATGTATATGTTGTGGGCGTAGCCCACAGACACATCAAACACGGGCAAAGCCAGTGCGGATGCGGGCGAAGCCCGCCTGGATGCGCCCGAAGATCGCCCGATAGCATCGCGTCAGGGGAGGGCGATGTCCGTCATTGCCGGTACTGTCGCTCTTGGCCGTAGAGGCGGAGCCCCGTGTCGGGCACTCATATTATCTATAAAGATATATGAATGACTTTTTAATTCTATGCATTTAAAAGCTATCAAACAAATCTTGTCCATTCGATCTAAAGATCTAATCTTGATGCTGGACTGCAAATAACAATTCAATGCAAATCCTTCTCCCTCCCTCATGCTGAAATCCAGAGGCCCACGTGGCTAAAATCGAAGAGAGAGAGAGAGGGGAGATAGTGCGGCGAAGAGGGAGAGAGAAAATAATCTTTTTAAGTATATACATATATTTTCTTACAAAATAAATATTGTAATATTTTTGTATATTTTTTTACGGTCATTTCGAGTACTCATATGTATATGTTGCTGGAGCAGCTCGCAGACGCATCGAGCACATGCCGAGCCCGTGCGGAGGCGGGCGAAGCCCGCCTGGATGGGGTCGATGACCGCCCGACAGCATCGCGCCGAGGGAGGGTGAAGCCTGCCGTCGCTGGCCGAGTACTGCCGCGCTTGGTCGTAGGGGCGGAGCCCCATGTCGAGCACTGGTGTGTGTGTCTTTAACTACTATATAGAAGAAGTTATCTTTGGTGCAACATTCAAAATTGCCAAATATATCCCCATTCTTTTACTCCAATGATTTAACATATATTATTAGAAAAATGGGAATTCATAAAATTCAAAAGTTTTTAGTAGACCTCTTAGACCTACTATGATAGGTTATCATTAAGCCTACAAAACTAATTTCGAAATATAATGACTTACTTTAAAATGATTTTTTGTTAAAATATATATGTTTTTGAAAAAATAATTATAAAATATTGATGTATATTTTTTAAGATCGTTTTGAGTACTCAAATGTATATGTTGCGGGCGAAGCCCGCCGTCGATATTTAAACTATCATTAGCTAAGCATGCCATTGATATTCTTGAGGAATGCTATCATTGTGAATGTCAACGATATTTTGAGAAACTGTCATTAAACTCATCAACTTTATTACAGTTAATTTGACATGCACGATGATATATGATCATCATGGGGATTTTTGTAACAAAAAGTAAAAAAAAGTGTGTAATTACTTTCCGCATTAATAAATTGATAGTATTTGTTTTAAGCTATATTAATTAATTGATAATGACTGAGCACTGTGTCTGCCACGGTTGGGGTATTGTTGCAGTTGGCCGTAAGGGCGGAGCCCTGTTCCTGTCAATTGTGAATATATATATATATATCATCAATTTTCTACCCAAGTTTATGGGAATCAGTTTCAAGTGTTGAGATTTCCCAGTCGTGGAAGCACAATCCCTAGATATAACTAAATAATGAGTCACAAGAAAATATATACTTTACATAATTTAATTAGACTATAAAATTATAGGACTCAAATTAATAAAGAGATGCAAGTCATGTCTCGCTCCAGATCACCTGATGGCTTGATGAATCCACTCGACAAATATGAAGTTGTACACAATCCCCGCTCTTTGCGAATTTGCCTCAAGCTCGGAAAGATAGTTCAGCACCGAATGTTTGGAGAGTGCCTCGATTTCGAGGAGAATCTTTTAGTGGGTCCCACAGTGGGATATATATACTAGGAGGGTACCCCCTCCCCCAAACCCACTTCTCTCTTCTTTCGCTGTCCTTTGATTGATCAAAATGCCGCTCTCCCAAGAACTCCAAGATCGTCTCGCCGCTGCTAAGAAGAAGAGCGAAGCGACTTCCGCGGGTCTACTAGGGCTCATCACCGAACAATCCTCGCGAGCTACGCCGAAGCGAGTGGAGAAGCGCATCGCCAAAATGGCGAGGCGAGAGTCCGTGGGCGAGGGAACAACTCTGACGGGGCTTCCCTCACAGCCCGTGTTCAGGTTGTGCCTCGGGGTCTTGGAACAAGTGTGGACCTTTTCCTTAATTCACTCGCTTATGACAACTTTCGCGAGGTCACGTCAATCTTGAGTCACAGGTTTCACAGGTCAATACCGCCACAGAAGATGATGCGAGCGATCAACAGATCGACGAGCAGGAGGAAGCAAGTAATCAGGACGACCCTTATACCAGTCACGTCCCTGGTAAGCGAATCATCACTCTTTATTGTGTTCAGCTCGCGCCTTATGGGTATGACTGTACTTTGCAATGCCCAAATGCATCGACCTTTCGGCGAATTCTCCGCGACCAAAGTCGCCCACTCGGGACCTGACCCAGGAGTTCGCCAAGATGACCCTTGCCCCTATGAGCACTGCTGTTGCCGCTGGCGCGACCCCTGAAGTGAGGGATCCCAGCAAGACTCTCTTGCGATAGGGTTCAGGGAAATCCCTGGTGCTTCCCTCCTTATGTCCCTTCTGTGGGAGGCCTAGCTTTCTTACCCGTCAGGACCGCGAGCCCATCCCGCACAACGAGGGAAAAGCTATCGAGGACTCATTCTATAAGAAACTTCACTCACGCCTTCCTGTTTTTTGATTCGACACTAACTTTTTTTGTCTTTCTTCTGATGATACTCAAAGGACTGAGGAGTCCAATGAGCGAGTGCTCTACTCGGCATCGCCTTCTCCGGACTTGATCGACGAGTACCTGGGAGACCCTTCCAACGCTGCCGAGATGAAGGGTCGGCTGGTGGGCATCCTGCGAAAGCATGGATATATGCTCTGTGAGCTCCAAGAGGAGAGGGCTTCGACGGACAATGACCCCTTCCTGTTGGATCTTAAGGCACCCTTAGAGTGGGGGTGGGGGGGGGGGGGGGGGGGTGAATAATGGTTTTACAAAACTTTTAGATTTAATGGAAAACTTTTGATATTTTATTAGAAATAGATTGAATCAAAAGTAAAGTGCTAGAAAGTGAAACTCAAATTAATTTTATTGAACAAGTAAGGACATGATTATCATTTATAAAATTGATTACAAAAATGAATTTCTATGACACTAGAAATCAAAGTGAAAATATGAAAACTCTTTTTGTTTTCAATATTGACTCTTCTCCCAAGAACCGATTGGCTTTAGCCGATTTTTCCCCAGATATGACCTCAAGCCGCTCTAGCCTCTCTATCTCCAGAAAGGCATCGACCACCCGTAGATCTAAGCCCTATACCTAGTCGCCTTGTGGCGAATTCCTCCTAAGCCGCACACGGACCTAGTCGCCAACAACCGCGACGAATTCACGAACAATTAAAAAAGATAAAAGTATTACAAAATTAAAAAGACAAATTTAAAAACTCCCTATGAGGAAATCTGAAGGAGACGATGAAGAATCGTTGAAGATCATTGAAGTCGAAGCATGCATTCTTCGCGTTGAGTTAGCATTGATCCAAGTGTCCTTTGATTCTTTCTTTTGAAATTGAGTGGGAGATCTTTTGTGGTCTGGAATTACGGCCGTCGCAAATAATTCAGAGTGTTGGAATAGGGCTCCTTGAGTTCATCAACTTGAATAGAATGAATGCCACCTATTTATAAGAGAGGAAGCTAACGACGGCGTTAGGGCTAACACAGGGCGTTGACTCTGTATATAAATGTTTTGATGGCTCGAATTCACAATCAGGGAAGGGGATGTTGCATCTTTGGAAACATCTCATTTTAGGCAACCCTAACGCTGACGTTGGGTCAAATCATTCCCAAAATGCACCTTCAATCATGGCAGCTTCCCTCTATACCATTTTCATGCTGGTGAGATCGAGGATCAACGTCGGTGTTGGCTTTAACGCCCGGCGTTAAACCACATTCTTTCTTTTCAGCACTTGAGCAAGTTCAGACAAACATATAATGAAAGTGCACAGTGTGCCTCTGAGTATTCTTTAGAGGGGGGGGGGGGGGGGGGGTGAATAGAGTTTTAAAACTTTTTCCCTAATTATGCACACACAATAAAACTACTAAGTGCTTATGCAATCAGCAATCCCAAAGGAAGAATAAAGTAAACAAGATTGTTGGAAATATAAGAACAGAAAACTGTAAAACAGGGACAACATAGAAAAGCAAACACAGAAGACACAAGATTTTTATAGTGGTTCCCCAAAATGTGGGTAGTCCACTCTTTTACCTCCCTAGTAGGATTGCACTAACTGTGTCTGAGTCTTTTGATAATGAGACTCTTAGAACCACTGAGTCTTTTGATAAGGAGACTCTTAGAACCACTGTGTCTTTTGATAAAGAGACTCTTAGAACCACTGAATGTTTGAAAGAGGGATTAATAAAACTTTTTTACAGGTGGTGAATAAGGAAGACGAAAGAGAGAATGAGGAGAATGGAATTCTACTTTCAGAATTCTTCTGAAGCTATTTTCTGCTTCTGTTTATCACTAGATCTGATTATGATGAACTCTTGCTTATGATTATGATGATTGCAAGGGTTATTGACTTGAACCTTTTCTCTGAGCACTTCTTGTAAGCTTGTTGTTGTGTGAAGAAGAAGAAGCAGTTGTATTGTTTTTCCTGTACTCATCAATATATTCTAATCTGTCTTAGGGTTGAAGGAGGAAGAAGAGAGAGCACTATTCAACAGCCAGAAAATAATGTAATCAATGCTCTTATTTTTCTTCTCCTCTCAGCATATTTATTCTCCATGATTGAATTTGAATTTCTTTCTTCCTTTGGGATGTCCTGAAAAGGAATTCCTATTGGACAGTTGATTTTACTTTCTTCTTTTGTTCCCGACCCGTCCATCATATTTGAATACATTCCAAGAAAGTTTTTGCTGTATCCTGTGAAAGTATTTATTTATGGGTAGCTAACTACCTAGAGGGGGGGGGGGGGGGGTGAATATGTTATTTTAAATTCTATTTAAGTTCTTGATCAAATCCTAAGTGTATGTGAGTTATAATCAGAGCTTTCAAGAAACAAACACAAACACACAGAATTTTATAGTGGTTCCTCTATCTAGGGTAATCCACTTTCCCCCTTCTCCCCTCTAGCAGTGTGCCAGATAGGGCTTATATATCCTCCAGATCTCAGACCACAAAAAGGTCTTACGGCTCAGATCTCAACAGATCTTACAGTCTCAGATCTCAACAGATCCTGTTGAAACCGATTTCTCGGTCTCTTGTGGAGTTTGGGGCCCTCACCGAAATGAGGGGCGGCTAGCCCTTACTGGTCCCTCGGAGAAGACAGACGGGAAACTAAGAAAATGACTAAGACCTTAGTCGCAGCGAGGAGGTCCCTCCACTAACCCGGAAGATCGTTGAGCGCTTCCCCTCCCAAGCCAAAGCTGAGACTCGAGCACCTTGGAGAGCTCTGGAAATGCTAACCAAAGAAAGCCTAAGGAGAGGGAAGCTGAAGTGAAGTCTCTCCAAAGGTGCCCTTGAGGTCCTATTTATAGATTTTCTGATCTGGCCTGCAAATAGCAGGATTCCGCCTTTTGATTTTTCTATCCGCACCCCAAATGGGTCTGCGAACAGCCAAACTCCGCTGTTTGGAGAGGCTAAAAGCAGACCACCAAGGGTAAGAGGGTAAATTGCCCCTATTAGCTTATGGATAAGGGATTGCGAGAACCCTACTGCCGGAGCTCTCGCAGGCTTTCTGGCGGGCCCTGCTCGCGACGCCTCTTCTAGGCGATCGCCTTGCGAGGGCCTCGCTGGCCCATTTTGGTAGTATCTGCCGAGGTCTTGTCTGCTGGGGGCCCATCTCGGCGAGGTCTGGATCTCGCAATTCCTGTTGCGAGACCGTCCCCTTGGCTTCAACGAGAATATCTCTTCGTTGACCTCAGATGATTCTGCCGAACGCCTGTCTCGCCGACCCTTCTCGCTCGCCATGGAGGCGAGCTCCATTTCCTTGCCTGGCGAATATCGGGGTTGTACACAATCCCCGCTCTTCGTGAGGACATTTGTGCTCGCGAAGAATCATCCAACCCCTGGTATTCGCCCGCTCCTTGATGACCTGTCGGGAATCTTTGGTGGGACCCACCCTGTGGGCTATAAATATCGTCCCGAGCCTCCGGTGGCGTGCGCCGTTACTTCTCTTCCTTTCCCTTTTTCTGATACGGTAGCTGTCTGGAGATGCCTCTTTCCGAAGAAGCCGAGGCCCGCCTGAAGGCGATGAGAGTCGGCGGGCTACCCTCCATGACCAGGGTCCCCGCCTGGATGAATCGCCCGCCACCTGCTCAGTCGCCGAAAGTCAAGAAGGCGAGAGCGGCTCGTCGCACCGGAGACGACTCTGTGCTGCTGGACTCCTCCTCGGACGATCGCCGTCACGAGAAGGTACGAGCTATTCCTGTTCACGTCAATAAATTTGTTTGTCATTCATTTCCGCTCGCAGGATGCTTTGCCGAGCGAGAACATTGGAGAACTCGCTGAGGGGTCTCGAAAAAGCCCGCAGATGGATACGAACTTCGCCGGGAAAAACACCACCGGTATGATCTGAACCTCGCGTGCCAGAATGGTTTTCGTCAACTGACCGTCGCTCCTTACTTCTTACAGTCTCGCCCGTGAAGTCTCCGGCTTGGCAGACACCGCGACCGCCGTCTCCGCCTCCGCCTCCTTCAGACAAAATCATTAATAAACCCGGGTTCCAGCTCTTGACGAGCGAGGAGACCGGTGGTTCCGTGCCGCCAAAGGTCCCTCCTATCAACAGCGCAGCCTACCCTGCCGGCCTGGGCAAATCTCTCTACCCTCACTACGGCAACGTGTTTGAGGGCCGTCCTTTGAATTCTCGCCCTTCGCTTGGTAGGCACTCTGACCTCGTTGAAGCCTTGCGCGGTCTCAAGCTCGCCGTCTAACTTTTCACGATGTTTTGCAGAGACTAATGAAATTCCTCCCATTGATTCCGAATTGGGTGACGACGAGATGTCCCCTCTACCTGACCAGGTGGAGGACTTTTTAGGGGATCCGCGAGATCCTGACATGATGAAACAACGAGCCGCGGAGTTGCTGAGGAAACATGGGCAGATGCTGATGGATCTCAACGAGCAGGCGAGACGGGATAGAGAAGCCGCCGAGGACAGACACGCGGTCCTGATGGAAGAATGTGTGAGGCTCCGGCAAGCGAGACAGCGTGATCGGGAAGAGAACGCTACGACGCCAGAGGTGCATATAGCTAGGATGAGAGACTACGCATACCTCATGGACCGGGAGGGCCGCTTGGCTGAGGAATATTATAACTCTAGGGTGCCGCCGAGGTCCGGGTCGCGGGGTGGGGGCCGGTGGAAATGGCTACCCCACAATTCTCGCTAGCGGTTATATCGTGAAATTATTTGTAACAGTTGTCGTCACTTTTGAACAATCTCGCTACATTTCGTGACTCGCGCATTCGCCACTCACGCTGGCTTTTATTTCTCTCGACAATAAGTATCATTATCTTTTCTGCTTTCTCGCTCGCTGTCAATAGATCCATTTTACTTTTGTTATATTGTGCACACGAGGACCCTCTGTTCTCGCTGAACGTGTCCTGCCAAAATGTTGTTTGCACTAACCCCGCAGGTCTCCCTCGCTCGCGTATGTGATGTGATGTTTTTGTTGATACTCGTGCTCGCTGACGCTTGGACTTCTTCCCTCCCTTTTGTTTTGGCTATAAATAGACGGTCATAACTGAGTCAACCACCGCATTTACTCTCGTCCTTCTTCTTCCTCTGCTTCAGAGCTCTCGCTCCTTCTCGTTCTCACTTCTCTCCCTTTCTCGCAGGTTACTAAGATGGGCGGCGACGCTAATGAGTCAGAGGATCGGCGAAAGATTGCGATGGCTTTCACCGAGCACACCTTCTACCACTGCAACTTGACCGACGAGGAGTATCTCAGCGCGGTCGCCGATTATGTCACCCCTCCCTTCGAGGCACGCCGTCCTAGCGAGGATGACGTGATCAACGACCCGCTGGTCGACGAGTTGGCCATTCCCACTGCCCATTTTGCGGTCGGTCTGCGCCTTCCCCTGTGGCCGGAAGTTCGCCAGGTAATAATCGCTCTCTCTTGCTTCCTATGTTCCGTTGCTCGAGTCTCGCTCGTCATATGGACTAATATTGTTCTCGCTAATCGCCAGGTGCTCAATCATTATGGCGTCGTTCCGGGCCAGCTCACACCTAATGCCATGGCGGTGATTACGGCGTTCGCTTGTTATCTTCGCGAGGAACGCATCGAGTTCAGCCTCCCGGTCTTCCGGAAGTTGTTCTCGTTCCGCGCCTTCAAGGACGGGACAGCCTACTTCGTGGGCACAGGTCCGAAGGTTGTCGAGACCGTCAACAAGGCCCACTTCTGGGCCCAGAAGTTCCTCGTCGTCAAGGGGAACTTCGGCAATATCCCCCTCTCGCCGGTTCAACACAGCGAGACCACCTACCGGCCTACTGCCCTTGGCGGCCACGACGCCCTCCTCCATCAGTTCTTCTGTAAGAAAATCTTCGAGGTCGTTTATCTTCGCCGCAATCTCGATTCGCTGCCTCTGGTTTTCGCCGGGGAAGGTAAGGATCTCGCTTAGCATTTGCGACTTTATTCCGTGCCACACCTTGCTTATCAAGATTTCAATGTTTTATTTCCAGGCGAGCGAGATCTTCCTCTCCATCCTCCCTATGCCAGCAACCGAACAACCGACGCTACCCTGGCCCTCGCGACCATGGGGGCGGAAGCTTGTCGAGGCACCATCGCTCTAGCTGAGCCCTCTTCTCGCAAGAGACCGGGGGCTTCTGGCGGTCACGCGGCTCCCTCTAAATCTCCGCCAAAGAAGAAGAGCAAGAAGAGCGGGGTCTCGCTCGCTCCCTCGAAGGGTAAGGAGCCCCGCGAAGCCGCCTTTGATGAGTTCGACCTTACCGGCCTCTCCGCAGGGGGTGAGGACAAAGAGCCCTGCCAAGAGGCGGTCTGAACCTCTGCCCTCCCCATCCCGGTGAACCACCACAACTTCATCCTCGGCCAGAGGCGTCGGGACGAGACTGGCGAGCCCCTCGTCACTTGGAAGCCGGAGACCAACAGGGTGGATATCTCCTCCATCCTCCCCTCCTGGGTGGAGAAGGAGACCGTCAGCGGTCACGCCTTCGACCTTGCGTTTGCTCTTTATGGTCGCGAGGACGCGGGGTCTTATAAGGATGAGACCGCGAGGACCCTTGCTTACGAGAGTGCGAGGTCTCAGCTGCGCTCCGCCGAGCACGCCCATATGTCGGGGAGGCGCTGCTTACAACTGGAGCTTCAGAATGTGGAGCTCGCGAGGGCCTACCAGGGGGTTCTTGCCGATAACACGCAACTAAAAGAGAAGCAGCTCGCCGCGGAGGGTAGTGCGGTGGGTTACTTGACTTTCTCATCTTCCTTTTATTTGGCCGTTTTGCTTTTTTAATTGGACCTACTTGCAGGATGCCGAGGCCGCTGGGAGAGCCGGCGCTCGCATCAAGGGTTTGGAGGGTGAGGTGGCTGGGCTGAAGGCCTTAAACTGTGAGCTTGCCCGCGCCGTCGTTCCCCCATCACCTCGCCGTCTGAAGGAAGAAAAGCGAGCGCGAGATGAAGAAGTCCGCATGGAGTCCACGGACTCGGCTCGCTATGTCTTCCAGATGATGAAGGGGGCCGGACTCCTAATCGCCGACGCGGCCAATCTGACTTTGGAAGACATCGTCCCCGAGCTCTTCCTCCCGCTTCCGCCAGTGAAGAGTAGCGACGACGACGAGGAGGGGTTCGCGAGCGATTCCTGAAGCTCACCGCCCCCCTCTTTTTTCTTTTTGTAACTTTTGATCGGCGATATCGCCATGAATTGTAATCAAACCTTGAAATGAATGCAAATTCTATTTTGTTCATTGTGTTTTCCCCTTCCGGTTTTGCTCTGTGTTGAATGTCTCGTTCTCGCTTATCTCGATATCCGCATTCGCGGAGGTTATTCTCGCGATGATTGTTCTCGCGCCTCACGTCGTCGCATAGGTAGGTGTAGGATACTTTGGCTGCTCAGGCCTTTTTGTCGTTTGCCTTAGGATTACTATCCTTTTAGTTGCGCGTATTTTCTCTAGGTTTCGCAGGCCATTTTTCGTCTTGGCGAGAGCTCGCCTCTTACCCGGAGCCGGCAACCTTTCTGCCGAGGACTGGATGCTCTGAATCGCATAAGATTGATTCTCGCCCCTCGCATAGTATCGTGCGAAATCCCTCTTTGCCGAGTGAGCCGGCCAGCCGAGCGAGACTAAGCATTCCAGCATAAAGACCTGTCATCCTTGCCAGCCTCTCCAGAGAACAACCAGAACCCCCCATCTAGTGAGAGCCCGGGAGCGGAATCGATCTGGGGCATTCCAGCATAAAACTTGTCACCTTGCCAGCCTCTCCAGAGATCAACCTGAACCCCCGTCTAGTGAGAGCCCGGGAGCGGAATCGATCTGGGGCATTCCGGCACCAACATATCCAACCTTGCCAGACTCTCCAGAGATCAACCTGAACCCCCCGTCTAGGTGAGATCCCGGGAGCGGAATCGATCTGGGGCATTCCAGCACCAACATATCCAACCTTGCCAGCCTCTCCAGAGATCAACCTGAACCTCCCATCTAGGTGAGAGCCCGGGAGCGGAATCGATCTGGGGCATTCCAGCACCAACATATCCAACCTTGCCAGCCTCTCCAGAGATCAACCTGAACCCCCCGTCTAGGTGAGAGCCCGGGAGCGGAATCGATCTGGGGTATTCCAGCACCAACATATCCAACCTTGCCAGCCTCTCCAGAGATCAACCTGAACCCCCCGTCTAGGTGAGAGCCCGGGAGCGGAATCGATCTGGGGCATTCCAGCACCAACATATCCAACCTTGCCAGCCTCTCCAGAGATCAACCTGAACCCCCTGTCTAGGTGAGAGCCCGGGAGCGGAATCGATCTGGGGCATTCCAGCACCAACATATCCAACCTTGCCAGCCTCTCCAGAGATCAACCTGAACCCCCCGTCTAGGTGAAAGCCCGGGAGCGGAATCGATCTGGCGCATTCCAGCACCAACATATCCAACCTTCATCACCCCGGCATGGCGGTGATTATAAGCATCACAAAAAGGAGTAAGACATTCAGTAATCAACATAATAAAGCTTTCAAGGGTAAAATCGTTTCAAATCATCCCCACTCCTGGCTCGGTCGAGGGGCACCCCTTCCACATCCTGGAGATGATACCCCCCCCCCCCCCCCCCGACTTGAGCACCTCGCTTATAATATATGGACCCTCCCAGTTGGGGTTAAGCTTACCGACCGCGGCTCCTCTGCCGGCCGCATCGACCTTCTTCAGGACTAGGTCTCCTTTATGAAAGTGCTTTATCCGGATATGTTTGTCAAAGTACCGAGCCATCCGCCGCTTGACCTCTTCCTGCCTGATGGTGGCCAAGTCCCGGAGTTCTTCCACCAGGTCCAAAGACAGCCTCTGCTCTGCATTGTTATCTTCTAGCCACTCTTCATCCCCCTCGCTCGCTGCGATCACCCGGGGGGTCTTTACCTCAAACTCTATGGGGAGAACGACCTCGGACCCGTGAGAGAGCTTGAACGGAGTCTCCCCGGTGGCGGTATTTGGAGTAGTTCTCATGGCCCAGAGGACGGAGGGTAGCTGTTCCACCCAGTTCCCCCGAAGGTTCTCCACTTTCTTTTTCAATAGGTTAACGATTATTTTGTTTGCCGCCTCCACCTGCCCATTGCTCCTCGGGTGGTGGACCGATGCGAACCTGAGGTCAATGCCGAGTTGAGTGCAAAAGCCAACAAACTCTTCACTAGCAAACTGCGGCCCATTGTCCGTCACTATAGCTAGAGGGAGCCCGTGCCTGCAAATTATCTCCCCCCACACAAAATTCCTTACAACCTGAGAGGTTACCTTAGCGAGTGCTTTCACTTCTACCCACTTGGAGAAGTAGTCGATCATGACCAGCAGGAACTTCCTCTGGCCACTGGCTTGGGGGAAAGGACCGACCAGGTCCAACCCCCATATGGCGAAGGTCTAGGGAGCCGTGATGGTTCGGATCCTTTGAGCTGGGAGGAGTTGGAGCGGAGCATAGAGCTGGAACTTCGGACACTTCCTCGCGAACTCCGCCGCGTCCTTGCTGAGAGTGGACCAGAAGTAGCCGTGCCTCAACACCCTCCCCTCCAGGGTCCGTCTCCCAGAGTGACTGCCGCACTCCCCGGAGTGGATTTCTTCTAGGACTCTCGGAACCTCCTCCTCGGAAACACAACGGGCTAGGAGTCCCGAGAGAGTCTTCCTATATAGCCCTCCTGAATGCAAGGAGTAATAGGAGGACTTATACCTGAAGCGCCTCTTGTCCACGTCCTCTCCAGGGAACTGCCCAGAGGATAGGAAGGTGATGAATGGATCCATCCACGAGGCTCGTTGATCCACCTCCATCAACTCTCCTTCCTCGATGGAGGGCCGGAAGAGTTCCGAAGCCGTCCCTCCCGCTCGAGGACCGAACTTGGCTAAGAGGTCCGCCTGGGTGCTCTCCTCCCTCGGCACGTGCTTGATGGAGAAGGTGCGGAACTGCCCGATGACCCCTTTGACCTTCTCCAGGTATAGCAGGAGGGTCGGGTCCTTCGCTTCAAACTCTCCCTTGATTTGGCATGCTACCACCATGGAGTCCGTTGAGACCTCCACGTCCTGCACCCCTAGTTCCCGGGCCAGCCAAAGGCCCGCTATCACTGCCTCGTACTCAGCCTGGTTGTTGGTAATTGGGAAATGGATGTTTAAGGCTTGCTCAATCCGGGTCCCCTAGGGACTCACCAGGACTATCCCCCCTCCATAGGAGTACTTTACCGATGCTCCGTCCACCAACATCTTCCATGCCTCTGGGGGAGGTGGCTCGTGCTCCCCCACCTCGGTCGCATAGTCGGCCATGAAGTCCGTCACCGCCTGAGCCCTGATGGACGTCCTGGGCACGAACGTGACGTTGAATTCACTTAACTCCACAGACCACTTTGCCAACCTTCCCGAGTGCTCCACCCCTTCCATGATTTTACGGAGCGGGTGGTCCGTCACTACCTTGATTGAATGGGCTTGGAAGTAAGGCCGGAGCCTCCGGGCCGACACCACCAATGCGAAGGCTAACTTTTCCAGAATCGGGTACCGGAGCTCCGCCTTCCTCAGCACTCGGCTGACGTAGTAGATATGGATCTGTTTCTTCCCCTCCTCCCGGATCAACACGGAACTTACTGCTTCGGACCCCACCCTTAGGTACAAAGATAGGTCTTCTCCTGGCCTCGGCCCCTGGAGCAGAGGGGTCTGGGTGAGTTGTTCTTTCAGAGCCTGGAAGGCCTCCTCGCACTCCGGGGTCCATTCAAACTTCTTGTTGCCCCGTAGCACCTTGAAGAAAGGCACACACTTTTCTCCCGCCTTGGAGAGGAACTTGCTGAGCCCACCCAACTTCCCTGTGAGGCTCTGAACCTCCCTCGGGTTCCTTGGCGACCCCAACTCCATTATTGCCTTAACCTTGTCCGGGTTAGGCTCCACTCCTGCCGGGGTTAGTAAGTGGCCTAGGAACTTCCCCCGGCTAGCCCCGAAGACACACTTCAAGGGGTTGAGTTTCATCTTGTACTTTCACAGAGTCCCGAACGTCTCCTCAAGGTCTCGTAGGTGAGACCCAAGGTCTCGGCTCTTTACCATGAGGTCATCGACATAAACCTCCAAGTTTTTTCCCTTCTGCTCACGGAAGACTCTGTCCATCATCCTCTGATACGTGGCACCTGCATTCTTGAGCCCGAACGGCATCATCTTATAACAGTAGCATCCATCCCCCGTGATGAAGGAGACATCTTTGATGTCCGGGGGGTGCATGCGGATTTGATGGTAACCTGAAAAAGCATCTAAGAAAGACATCACAGGAAAACCAACGGCTGAGTCAACCAGCGCGTCGATTCTAGGCATGGGGTAACAATCCTTAGGGCTTGATTTATTAAGCAAAGAAAAGTCGATACACATCCTCCATTTACCTCCTCCCCTCTTCACCATAACGACGTTGGAGACCCAGCCTGGATACTGGATCTCCGATACAAAGCCTGCATGTAGGAGCTTGCCCACCTCCTCGCGGATGGGGCCTTCCAGCTTGTCGGCGATGGCCCTCCTCTTCTAGCGGATGGGGCGGGTGCCGGGGTCGAGGTTGAGGCGATGGCAAGCCACATCCGCGTCGATCCCGGGCATTTCCGCGGCGCTCCAAGCGAAGACGTCTACATTCTTCTGCACGCAAGCCAGAATCTCCGCTTGATCTTCCGGGCTGAGACCTCCGCTGACCCGGACCTTCTCCACCACCCCTAGCCGGGTGGTGACCTCAAGCTCCACGATCTCGTCCACGGCCTCCAGCCGGGATTGCTCCCCCCAAGCCCTCTCCTCCTCTTCACCACAAGCGAGCGCCTGGGTTCCTTCCTCTACCTCCTCCCCTATCACCATCAGCTCCTCTCCCCCTCCTACCGAGGTCTTCTCCCCTTTTTCCTCTTCCTCTCCTCCCTCCGCCCGGGGTCCCTCAGCAACCCCCTCCTGGGCATGGACTTCTTCTTCCTCCGCCTGCTCCTCGACTTCCCCTTCACCTCAGAATTCGGCCATCTCCTCCATCACTTTATCCCATTCCTCCGCTTCTCCCATCCAGGTGGTGGTGTTGACAGCCATCACATAGCACTGTCTCGCCATCTTGGGGTCTCCTCGGATCCGGACCTGGACTCCACCCGTGTTGAACTTGAGACACTGGGGGAAGGTGGAAGGGACGCATCTAAACGCGCTGATGAGAGTCCGTCCGAAGATGGCGCTGTAGCTGCTCGGGGCATCCACTATCACGAAGTGGCAGTTCCGGGACTGCCCTCCGAGGGTCACATGGAGCCCAACTCCACCTTCTACTTCCTTCCTTTCTCCTGAAAAGCTGAATAGGGGGCCATCCGAGGCCAACACCCTCTTGGATTCTACCTTCATCTCATCAAACGCCTTCTTGAAGACGACGTTGACCGAGCTACCGTTATCGACTAGAATCCGCGAGACGATGAAGTTCTCAATGGCGGTCTGGATAACCAGCGCATCACAGAACGGGTCCTCGTAGCTCGGCATGTCCTTCTGGGAGAAAGTGATTCTCTCCGTCGGGGGTGGAGCTGTGGATGTTGAGGCCACGCTCCGCCGATAGATGGTATGAAGGCTAGCCTTGCGGGTTGCCTCCACCCCTACCCCCCCATGGATCACCCTGATCCCTCCTCTACTTCCCACATCCACTCTGTCTTCACACCTTTCTTCCTCCTCCCCTCGAGGCTCGACCTCCTCAATTCTCATTTGTTGCCTTGGCGCGGGGGCTCGACCCCTTTTCACCTCCAGGAACTCCGGCCAGGTGTCCGTTGAGTGACCTTCCTCATCATGGAAGATACAATACGGCAACGTCACCTCCCCCGCCTCGGTCTCCGCCATCCTATTCCTTCTCCTCCTAGCGGCTGCTGTTTCCACCTCACCCCTCCTTCCTCTTCCTCTTCCCCGGCCAATTGCCTTGGCCTGTTGAGGTGGGGGAGGCATCTGCATCGGACCCTGCCTCCACCCTAACTGGTGGGGCCTCCCTTGACCCCCGAAATGGTTACCCCTTCCTGGGCCGTAACCCCTTCCCTGCCCTTGCATTCCTCCGGCGTGCGACCTCCATCCCCCCTCCGGGGCCCGGGGCTCTTCCCTTCTCCTGACCTCCTGCTGCCTCACCTCCGGCTCACTGAGCTTTGCTAGCCTCTTGGTGAGCTCCGGGTTGGCTTCTTCACTCGCGACTTCCTCCGCCACCCTCTCCATCAGCTCTTCATAGGAGACAGGGGCCTTCCTCTTCAACGCCATCTTGAAGAAACTCTCTTTCAACCCGACCGTGAAGGCGAGTTGGAGTGCAAACCCCGGCATCTCCTGAGTAAGCTGCACTTCCTCCTGGAACCGATCCTCATACTGAGCCAACGACTCCCTGGGCTCCTGCTTCACTTTGAAGAGGGAATCAGCATCCTTCTTCCTCCTTTTTGAGGTCGAGAACCTCAACAAAAAACTTCGGCGCAAGTCCTCGAACGCGTAGATTGATCCTGTAGGGAGCTGATGGAACCAGTCCCTGGCTTTCTCCTTGAGGGTGACGGCAAAGAGCCGACACTTGAAGGCATCTGACATCGGCCTGATGGAGACCGAGTCTTCGAAACTCTGCTGGTGCTGGACAGGGTCATCCCTACCATTGTAGTATACCCGGTCCCACTCCCCGAACCCCCCCGGGATGGGTGCGGAAAGCACCAGTTCGCAAAAGGGGCTTCCCCCTCCTGCCACCTTTTCTGGCTCCACTCGCCCCCCAAGCTCCCTCGCCAAACTTGAGCTCGCCGGGACTGCACTCGTGAGGGCAGCGCTCGCCTGAACCACCCCAAACGTCGCCGCATCCTCATGGCGCGCGCTCGCCTGCGCCGCGCTCGCTGGGAAAGAGCTTGTCGGCACTGAGATCGCCGGCCCAGAGCTCGCCGGCACGGAGCTCGCCGGACTGGCGAACAACACTCGCCCCTCTCTGTCCTGTCCTGATCCAACGACAACTTCCTTTCCAGCCCTCCCCCCGGGGCATTCTCGCCGACCGTCGTTGGGGAAGGGGTCACCTGAGCTGTTGGGGTCGCAAACTCGCTTCGCAGAGCTGTGACCGTAAACCCCAAGGTGTCGAGCACCTCCTTTCTGAAATCTGCGAGCATCCTGGCCATCGCCACCTGAGGTGTCTCGCCGAACTCCTCGCCTTGCTCTTCATCTCCTGCCATAACCCTTCTCTGGAACTTTCTTGAACCAGCCACGCTCCACGCTCACCCCACCAAAATGTTGAAACCGATTTCTCGGTCTCTTGTGGATTTCGGGGCCCTCACCGAAATGAGGGGCGGCTAGCCCTTACTGGTCCCTCGGAGAAGACAGACGGGAAGCTAAGAAAATGACTAAGACCTTAGTCGCAGCTAGGAGGTCCCTCCACTAACCCGGAAGATCGTTGAGCGCTTCCCCTCCCAAGCCAAAGCTGAGACTCGAGCACCTTGGAGAGCTCTGGAAATGCTAACCAAAGAAAGCCTAAGGAGAGGGAAGCTGAAGTGAAGTCTCTCCAAAGGTGCCCTTGAGGTCCTATTTATAGATTTTCTGATCTGGCCTGCAAATAGCAGGATTCCGCCTTTTGATTTTTCTATCCGCACCCCAAATGGGTCTGCGAACAGCCAAACTCCGCTGTTTGGAGAGGCTAAAAGCAGACCACCAAGGGTAAAAGGGTAAATTGCCCCTATTGGCATATGGATAAGGGATTGCGAGAACCCTACTGCCGGAGCTCTCGCGGGCTTTCTCGCGGACCCTGTTCGCGACGCCTCTTCTAGGCGATCGCCTTGCGAGGGCCTCGCTGGCCCATTTTGGCAGTATCTTCGGAGGTCTTGTCTACTGGGGGCCCATCTCGGCGAGGTCTGGATCTCGCAATTCCTGTTGCGAGACCGTCCCCTTGGCTTCAACGAGCATATCTCTTCGTCGACCTCAGATGATTCCGCCGAACGCCTGTCTCGCCGACCCTTCTCGCTCGCCATGGAGGCGAGCTCCGTTTCCTTGCCTGTCGAATATCGGGGTTGTACAGATCCTACAATCTCAGATCTCAACAGATCCTACCTCAGCCTTTATAACAACATGCCTACACTCAGATCCACCCTTGGATCCTACAACTCAGATCACAAAAGATCCTACCTCAACCTTTATAACAACATGCCCACACTTAGATCCACCCTTGGATCCTACAACTCAGATCACAAAAGATCCTACAGCTCAGATCTTCAAAAGATCCTATAGAAATTGAAGATGGATTGTAATATCACCAGACTCAAGTTCTTCAATGTATAAAGCCTTTTATTCTATCTGAATGATCAGACAAAGTTCTCCAACAGATCAGCAACAGCAAAAATCGTCTTCTTGAATCGCACCGGCTGTGATGACTGTTGTACTTGAGGAAGATAAGATCTTCCTCCTTGACCTTCTCTCTTCAGAAAATATCAGCAGCAGATTGCTAAATTGATTTCTTCAAAACATAACGATTCCGAAGGAAGAGAAGATTTCTTCTGATTCTTCTTGCGAGAGACTTTGATTTGCAGAGAGAAAAACTATCCATCTCTTCAATGGAAATCTTTCTTTTGTATCCTTGATTACAACGGAAATATTTTTAAAATAGGAAATGAATGCCAGCCGCAGATCTTGATGAGTTTCCTGGATATTCTTCCTTGGACACTTCCTCAAATTGCGCCTTTGAAATATGGAGAAGATAATGGGTAGAATTATATTTCAATTACAGATCATGCCTTTTATTTATAACCCGCAATCAGTGCCATCTGAGACACTCCTCCATGTCAGCATGACGTCAAATCCTCAACGGTCTTCAGTGACTTTAGTATTTGACAAGGCGCCGAGACATGGTCGTCATCTCGAATTGGCTTAGCTTGGTGTAGATGTACTGTAGCACAATCCATTACTTAGAGCATTTCAGGAAGAGGGCGTTGATCAGTGTGTAACTTAGTCGACGCTTCTTATTCTACGACGTCGAGTGATGTTCCTTGGTTCGACGCTTTCTTATTTCACGACGTCGAGTGATGTTCCTTGGTTCGACGCTTTCTTGACTTAATCTCAAATCTTCAGTCAGTGACCTTGCCGTTGAGACAACAAACATAGGTCGACGCTTTTGGGTCACAGGTATCGAGCGATGTGCAGTGTCTTGACGCTTGTGGACTTAGATGAACTCATTTAGCTTGATCTGATCTCCTGCACAATGATTCTGGATACTATATCAAATACATTGTGAGGTATATCTTTGATTTAGGAATGGAATTCTCCAAATCTAGGACATTGTGGGCAATGATCCCAATAATCTCCCCCTATTTGAAGAAGTTATAACCTTATTCAATGATATACCCCTTTTTACAAAGATAACCAATATTTTTACGCAGGCAATCATAATATGGTTAATATAACACTTTTCATAAAATTAGATTACCATATCAATCTAATAAAAGAAGACATCTCAGGCATGAGTTATAACATAAGCACATAATCACAGATTACATGATCTACATCACAAGCAGTTCAGAATTAATCATGTAGATATAGTGAAAAGATCACATCACAGGCATATATATATGATGATTATCAAGGAAGAATCAGTTTGCTCTGGGAGCTCATTAAGATTGTCCAATTTTACACAATATATTGTCTGAGATAATTTAAAAAAAAATTTCAAGTCCTATTGTTGTTCTGGTTCCTTGATTTCTGGTCCTCTCCTGTCTTTCTTGGTTTGAGCTTCAGCAACTCTTTGCCTTCTCTGGAAGTAGTCAAATGACTTTGGGAAGTATCTGATTGGCTCCTTAGCATTTGCCTGAACTCTCCAAGCCAGCTTGTCAGCTTTGAACTTTATAATCAGCTCCTCCTGATCCCTGTATTTTCTCCACTCAACTTCAGAGTACCACTTCTCTCTTTCTCATGGATTAGTTTTAACTGCTCTCCATGCTGCCAGAATTATGTCCCTTGAGGAAGGAGACCAGTGTTCATAATCATCCCTTGCTTCAATTTCTTCTCTGAATTTCCTCTTGTTCATAAATAATATTCTTACTCTTGTTCTTATCTTCAGGACTATACATCTTAGCAATGTTCTTTTGAATTTGGGTAGGAGATGCAGGCTTTGATTCAAAAACTTGATCATCATAGTTTATGAGAGGATGGCCTAAGGTTTCTCTGATGCAATTGGAGGTCCAAATAGCATGTTCAGAGCTGGCTTTAATTATTGACCTCCCCCCCTTTATGACTTCTTCTACTATATGATATCTGAGTACATTTTTATGAAATCTAACCTGACCCTCCAGATGATTGACTCCTCCTTCAATAGTTTTCTTGACCTTGAGAAGGTGGTCATCAATGGTATCTGTAGTCATTTTTACTTGATTGCTTAATGTAGAGGAGCTCTCATCAATCTTAGCTAACACATCAACATCATGTTGTTGCAGCTTGGCTTCTATTTTGGCAGTTCCTGTTAAAATCTGTGCAACTTGTTCTTTATATAAAACTTGCATATTGTTGCTCAAAATGCCCTGATTGCGTTGAACATCATCTGCAGTCTTTTCAATACTTGCTTGTTTTGTTTTAATGGTCTTTGAAGTCTCTTTGATTTCATTTAATTGGTCAGCTGTGTAATTGATGATTTAATTCAGATTGTTCTTTTAATTAATTTGGTTTGCGCAACCTTTATATGATGAGATTAGAGTTAGGCGGGTGTTTTCAAAGAGTTTCGCAAGTATTCCTACTTTGAGAAACTAACTGTCATCCTATCGAAAGATAGAAGTAACGGTCTTTTTCTTCTTTCGAAATATTGACGATTACACCCTGACTACAACGCCGAATTCTATTGATTTTTAAAATAGCAAAGGAAAGTTTTGCAAGTTTCGGATTTGAAAAGTGTTTGTTTAAATTTTAATCCAAATTAACCATATAATAAAGGCAAGTATACCTTATCGTGAGTAATACATGATATTTTGTTTTAGAAAATATCGAGGTCGTATATTTCTGCGGATCGTGTTGATTATACTACTTTGAGGAACGAACTATTATTTTATCGGAATAAGTTTTTAGTGTGGGTTTTTAAAAGAGAATTATAATAAGCGTATAACTAGAGTTCTAAACGATGATATTAATAGCGCCCGATGTCGAATTACCTTGAGACGAAAATAGTCTTTTTAGAAGTAAAAGAGATGACTTTTTAAAATATTAAAACGGCTTGGCCGTGGAGGTTCCATAATTATGAACGCTCCTCTCTCGAGGGTACGCCCACCTGAGATTATGAATATTCGACCGAACTATCATTCTATAATCGAATCTTCTTAATACTCGTTTTATGTTGTGAACCCGGCTATTGGGTTTTTACTTCCAATTCGGGAGACTTACCTCATCCTCTCTCGAGGGTAGAGCGCACTTCTCTTTACCCGTGAGCGATCAGTCCGTACGCACAAGCCTCTCGGCTAACTAGTGTACGGAGACGGAAATGAAAACCACACATCGATTATGTGGCTCCACTCAACGTTATTCTCGGGTAAACCTTAAGCATTAATTATTTTAGAAAGCAATGCTTTAATTTTAAGAAAAACTATTTTTGGGTCCCAATGCTCTTCGACATCGTGCGCTAAAGGGAATTAGCCACTCATCGGAATGGAGACGGCAAAATTAAGAAAATACATGTTTAATTATTTAAGCGGATATAAGCAGATAAAAAAATAAAAAGACTTATATAAAAGCAGTAATAGTATCCGTCCCAACCGTCTTAAACAAGCGCTAAAAAGTTCTTAGCCTCTTATCCATGATGGGGGTGGTATAGAAATGAAAGACATATAAAAGTGCAGAAATAATATCCGTCCCAACCGTCTTAAATAAGTGCTAAAGGAAATTAGCCTCTTATTCATGATGGGGGTGGTATAAGCAGTTATATAAAGACTTGAAATAATGCTAAGTTACAAAAAAGGAAAAACACTATCTCATATACGCACGCACTCTACTTGTAATAAAAAACTAAATCGAAAGAAAGCGTTTAAACGAAAGCGATAAATAAATCGTTAAAGAAAGCGATAAACTATTTTTATGAAAGCAATAAACCTAAATTATGAAAGAAATAAACTAAGTTATGAAAGCAATAAACTATTCTCATACATACACACACACACACTAACATAAATAAAAAAGGAAGATGATCCAAATGAGAAAACAACTTTTTATTTCTAAAATACGCATTACAACTAGACTAAAAAGGCAAAAATTACAAACGAACATAAACTTAATTGCATAAATAAAAACACACAATCACTCAAAAGAACTCAGAAAAACATTACAAATACTCAAAATTTGGATGAAATTTCCTTCAGCCGAGCCCCTCTATTTATAGACAAAATTTTATTTTTACACGCCCTAGGTCACGGGCGTGACTTGGATGTCACGGCCATGACTTAGGGCGTGACATTTGCGCGTGCTTTAGGGGTCGCATCCGCCGTCTTCTGGAAGGTTTAGCCGTCAAACATGGCTGCACACAGGCGTGACTTGAAGTGTCACGGGCGTGATAGTGGGCGACACATATCTGCTTTAACTAGGGCGTGACGGCTGGCATGTGCGCTGGATTCTTCGAACGCCTGGGCGGATATAGTTCATCGAACGCAGAGCGCCGTTCGTCGAACGCTAGACGCGGATAGTTTGTCAAAAGCAGAGCGATGTTCGTCGAACGCTGAGCGCGGATAGTTCGTCGAACGCAGAGTGTCGTTCGTCGAACGCTGAGATGGAGAGAGTTCGTCGAACGCAAAGCGCCGTTTGTTGAACGCTGAGATGGAGAGAGTTCGTCGAACGCAGAGCGCCGTTCGTCAAACGCTGAGACGGAGAGAGTTCGTCGAACGCCGAAAGCCTTTCGTCGAACGTTGCGACGAAGAGAGTTCGTCGAGCGCAGCTCGATTTTCGTCGAACGCAAATTTAGAAGTTTGGCATTTTAAAATTACACGCCCTTGGGTCACGGGCGTGACTTGTTGTCACGGGCGTGACTCAGGAGCGTGACTTGACAAAAATTGCTAAAATCTCCAAAAACAAAAATAAAATTAAGTTAGTAAGGAAATAATGAAAAGAAGCAATTTATTTATTAATTTACATAGAAAATTCACAATATTAATTAAAACTATACTAATAACTATACTAAAAATATATATATTTTACTACTCATCAAATACCCCCATACTTAAGCTTTTGCTATTCCAGAGCAAAAGTAAGAGAGATCTATACGGGATTAACATAAGTTCTAATTTTTAGCTATCGTTTTATTTTAATCATAAGAGACTGAAAAATAAAAATTCTGAGTAATAAGAGTTAAGTCCTAAATTATGCAAATGATTTAAGTAGAAAGAAATGTCCTAGCCAAAAGACTTCTTAATTAACCAAATAGCAAACAAAATTGCAATCTTTAGTAAACAAGATTAGATCGAAATTATAATAACATTTGTTTAAAGAAACATGAAGGAAAAATATAAGTTACTAATTATGCTCTCAAATGATTTTTTGAATTAGAACTAGAAACAATAATTTGGCTAAGGGAAAAAGGGGTAAAATGCTTTGGCAAAAAGAAGAGATTTTAGGGGTGATGGTTTTATTCGTCCACCCCTTCATTTTAGTTTTTGTGGTGTCCCCGTGAGGGAAAACTAATTCATTTTTATTAACCCAATGCCTATGTTTACGGAACGAAATCTTATTCCCATTGACATAAGATCTTTTAAAGTATTTATTGGGTGCCTATGTTTACAGAACGAATTCTTATTCCCATTGACATAAGATCTTTTTCTTCTTTTAATTTTTTATTTGCCATGCTAAATTGGTGTATACAAGGGGTTTTCAAGAGAAATTCTAGAATAATAAAAAAAAGTTTTGAGAGCAACCTTAGTAATTTGAATATTCCTATATTCCTAAAGACATAAAGTAGGAATAATTGCAGTCTAAAGTTGTTTTGCCAACATAATACACATGTCTCTATTTTAGCTAGTAGAAGTAGTGCTTGAAAACAAAGCCTCTATTTAAATTAAAAAACACAAGATATTCTTTAAAACTTAACCCCGAACGTTTAAATCTATCGATCTTAGATAAACAAAAAAATAGTAAAACTAGCGATTATGAAAATCCACAAATATATACTCTCGAAACTAAATGTTTTTAAGAATAAAAGTAAAGTAGGGTTTATTATTATTATTATTTTTTTGCATTTTGTTTGTTTTTCAACTAATATATATATATATATATTATTTTTTTTTGGAAAAGTTTTGGGGTTTTGCTTTGTTTGTTTTTCAACTACAATATAGTTATATATATATATATTATTTTTTTTGGAAAAGTTTTGGGATTTTGCAAATTTTTTTTTTGGATTTTTTGTACTATGACAAAATTAAAAAGGAAAAACAAGGTTTTTTTTAAAGTTTTTGTTTAAATAAAAACAGTAAAACACCCCCATACTTAAAACCCAACATTGTCCCCAATGTTATAATGTAAGTATGAAGAAGAGAAAATAAAAGTGCAGTATATACAAAAGGAAAGAGGGGGCTAAAAGGCGTCCCTGAAATAAAGCTGGCGGGGCCGGAAGAAACCCTACAAAAACATATAAAAAGAACAAAGCATAATAAAATATTAGATAAATATGGGGTGCCTCCCACGAGCGCTTTGTTTACCATCGCGTAGCTTGACTAAACTAAAGTACCGGGATCATCGTTTGATAGGGAGTGTTGTAGTGAGGGATTAACGTGCAAAGTAACTTCATCGTCTCCCACCCGAAGGAGGAGGAGACCATTACTGACATCAATTAGCGCACGGGAGGTGGCGAGGAAGGGGCGACCGAGGATGATAGGCACCTCAGCGTCTTCCTCGATGTCCAGGATGACGAAATCTACCGGGAAGATAAACTTGTCTACCTGGACTAGAACATCCTCCACTACCCCTATAGGGTACTTTATCGAGTTATCCATAAGCTGGATACTCATCTTTGTCGGGCTTGGGACGCCCAAGTCGATTTGTTTAAAAAGAGAAAAAGACATCAAATTGATGTTGGCGCCCAAGTCTGCTAGAGCATACTTTAATAACATATTGTCGAAGAGGCACGGGATGGAGAACCGTCCCGGGTCGTTTAATTTTGGCGGCAATTTGTTAAGGAAAACAACCGAGCAGTCCACATTAAGGGAAACGCGCGAAACATCGTCGAGTCGTTTTTTCTCAGAAAGCAACCCTTTAAGATATTTCACGTATTTCGGCATTTGGGAGAGTGCCTCGCAGAAGGGAACGTTTATTATAATTTGTTTAAAAATTTGTCAGAATTTTCGATATTGCTCGTCCTTCCGCTCGTTTATTTTTGAGGGATAAGGAAGAGGCGAGCAAGAAACGTTCGACACGATTGGAAGACTCGGTGATTTATCTATCGAAGGAGAGGGTGTAGGGGTCGGTGTCGAAACATGTACCTTAGGCTCGACCCGTTTTGTGGAGGTTACCTCCTTGCCACTGCGAAGATTTATGGCGTTGGCAGTTTCTCGGGGGTTCGGCTCCGTGTTCCCTGGCAGAGCTCCATATGGCCGCTCGGAGACCATCTTTGCCAGCTGTCCCACCTGATTTTCCAAGTTTTTAATCGATCCGGTAATATTCCGGATATTTGACTCGGTGGACGCAACGTATTTAGCAAAAATATCTTCGAGCGGAGAAGATTTTGGAGGTGGAGGCTGAAATCCATTTGGAAATCCTTGCGGATTTACAATTGGGGGCCTCTGAGCATTATTAGGATTGCTCCAGGAAAAATTTAGGTGGTTCCTCCAACCCGGATTATAATTATTACTATACAGATTGTTATTAGGGTTGAAGGGGGGCCTAACTGGGTTGCCTAGGTAATCTACAGTTTCTTCGACAAAAATATTATTGTTATTATTATTATTATTATTATTATTATTAGGAGCCCAAGTGGGAGTGGAGGAGGAAGCAGTCATCTCCGCCACTTGCTTACTTAGCCGCTCCACTTGCGAGGCTAGTTGAGCAGTGACATCCACTTCATAAATCCCGGTTGGTTTAGTAGGGCGTGATCTAGGCGCATTCCATTGATAGGCGTTCATGGCCATTTCCTCGAACAGAGCTTGGGCGGCCTCCGGGGTTTTGTTGTTTAACGTTCCCCCGGCGGCTGTATCGATCATCTGTCGCGTGGAAAAATTTAGGCCATTATAAAACGTCTGAACGTGCAGCTAGGATGGCAGCACGTGATGAGGACACCTGCGCAAGAACTCTTTAAAACACTCCCAAGTCTTATAGAGAGACTCAGAATCGTATTGAACGAAAGAGGCGATATCTGTGCGCTGTTTAGCGGTTTTAGTCAAGGGATAATATTTTGTTAAAAAAAATTTCCGTGAATTGTGCCCACGTGGTTATGGATCCTCTAGGGAGAGAACTTAACCACGCCTTGGCTTTCGTCCACAGTGAAAATTGAAATAAGCGTAAACGAATAACGTCATCAGTAACGCCATTAATTTTAAAGGTATCACATATTTCCAAAAAACTAGAAAGGTGTAAATTCGGATCCTCATCTGACAAACCATCAAATTGGACTGACTGTTGTACCATTTGAATGATGCTAGATTTTATTTCAAAATTATTATTAGCCACTGTTGGGCGCGTTATGCTCGATCCGGTATCTTCCAGATTTGGCCTGGCATAATATGCCATGGTCCGTGGCAGGGCCACATCTGGAATTTGATTGGCCATAGGTTCAGTGTAAGTATCTCCGACAGACTCTTCGGGAAATTCGAGTAAGTTTTGATCACGAAGTCGGAGGTGCTCGTGAAGAGTGCGCTCGATTTCGGGGTCAAAAGGGATATTCGAATCGTCCGAGGAGTTTCCTCGGGTCATATACTAATAATAAAATGATATATTTTGTTTTTGTTTTTTTCTTTTCTATGTTTTTTTATTTATATATATTTTTATATTATATATTTAATATATATGATAAAACTAATAGTAATTCCTTGTTTCAAATAACAACACTACTTTCCCCGGCAACGGTGTCAAAAACTTGATGATTTAATTCAGATTGTTCTTTTTAATTAATTTGGTTTGCGCAACCTTTATATGATGAGATTACAGTTAGGCGGGTGTTTTCAAAGAGTTTCGCAAGTATTCCTATTTTGAGAAACTAACCGTTATCCTATCGAAAGATAGCAGTAAAGGCCTTTTTCTTCTTTCGAAATATTGACGATTACACCCTGACTACAACGCCGAATTCTATTGATTTTTAAAATAGCAAAGGAAAGTTTTGCAAGTTTCGGATTTGAAAAGTGTTTGTTTAAATTATAATCCAAATTAACCATATAATAAAGGCAAGTATACATTATCGTGAGTAATACAAGATATTTAGTTTTAGAAAATATCGAGATCGTATATTTCCGCGGATCGTGTTGATTATACTACTTTGAGGAACGAACTATTATTTTATCGGAATAAGTTTTTAGTGTGGGTTTTTAAAAGCGAATTATAATAAGTGTATAGCTAGAGTTCTAAACGATGATAATAATAGCGCCCGATTTCGAATTACCTTGAGACGAAAACGACATAATTAAGAAAATTAGCCACTCATCGGAATGGAGACGACATAATTAAGAAAATACATGTTTAATTATTTAAGCGGATATAAGCGGATAAAAAGAGAAATAAAAAGACTTATATAAAAGCAGTAATAGTATCCATCCCAACCGTCTTAAACAAGCGCTAAAAAGTTCTTAGCCTCTTATCCAGGACGGGGGTGGTATAGAAATGAAAAGACTTATAAAGGTGCAGAAATATTAATATCCATCCCAACCGTCTTAAATAAGTGCTAAAAGAAATTAGCCTCTTATTCAAGATGGGTGTGGTATAAACAGTTATAAAAGGACTGAAATAAAGCTAAGTTACAAAAAAGAAAAACACTATCTCATATACGCGCGCATTCTACTTGTAATAAAAAGACTGAATCGAAAGAAAACGTTTAAACGAAAGAGATAAACTATTTTTATGAAAGCAATAAACCTAAATTATGAAAGCAATAAACTAAGTTATGAAAGCAATAAAACTATTCTCATACACACACACACACACTAACATAAATAAAAAAGGAAGATGATCCAAATGAGAAAACAACATTTTATTTCTAAAAGGCGAAAATTACAAACGAACATAAACTTAATTGCATAAAAAAAACTCACATCCACTAAAAAGAACTCAGAAAAACATTACAAACACTCAAAATTTGGATGAAATTTCCTTCAGCCGAGCCCCTCTATTTATAGGCAAAATTTTATTTTTACACGCCCTAGGTCACGGGAGTGACTTGGATGTCACGACTGTGACTTAGGGCATGACATTTGCGCGTGCTTTAGGGGTCGCATCCGCCGTCTTCTGGAAGGTTTAGCCGTCAAACATGGTTGCACACGGGCATGACTTGAAGTGTCACGGGCGTGACAGTGGGCGACACATATCTTCTTTAACCGGGGCGTGACGGCTGGCGTGTGTGCTAGATTCTTTGAATGCCTGGGCGGAGATAGTTCGTCGAATGCAGAGCGCCGTTCATCGAACGCTGGACGCGGATAGTTCGTCGAACGCAGAGCGCCGTTCGTCTAACGCTGAGCGCAGATAGTTCGTCGAACGCAGAGCATCGTTTGTCGAACGCTGAGATGGAGAGAGTTTATCGAACGCAGAGCGCCGTTCGTCGAACGCTGAGACGGAGAGAGTTCGTCGAACGCTGAGAGCCTTTCGTCGAACGCTGAGACGAAGAGAGTTCGTCGAGCGCAGCTCGATTTTTGTCGAACGCAGATTGAGAAGTTTGGCATTTTAAAATTACACGCCCTTGGGTCACGGGCGTGACTTGTTGTCACGGGCGTGACTTGTTGTCACGGGCGTGACTCAGGGGCGTGACTTGACAAAAATTGCCAAAATCTGCAAAAACAAAAATAAAACTAAGTTAGTAAGGAAATAATGAAAAGATGCAATTTATTTATTAATTTACATAGAAAATTCACAATATTAATTAAAATTATACTAATAACTATACTAAATATATATATATATTTTACTACTCATCAGTAATCCACAGAAGCAGCAGCTCTTTTGAAAAATTTGACCATTTCATCTCTCAGTGTAGTCATCTGAAGGTTGACTTCAAACCTTACTAATTTCATTTGAAAATTTATTTCATTTTTCATTTTAGTGTTGTTTTCCTCAATATACTGCTCCAATGATCTTCTTTGACTGTTAAGCAAATCCTCCAGCTGAGGTAGTATAGAACTTAGGTCCACATTATTTTCTCTTGCTTCACTAGCACTGCTACTGCTGACTTCTTTGAACAATGAATCTATTCTATAGCTCATATGTGAACTGGAGGATGATTCTATTTTGATAATTTTCTCAGTCTTTTTCTTTTGGGTTTGAGATTCTCCTCCCACATCCATAGTATCAATATCAAGATTCTCTGGAGCAGGGATCTCATGTTGAGACTCCCCCTCAACTTCTGCAATGTCTGAAGCAAGATTCTCTGGAGCAAGGTTCTCTGGAGCAGGGATCTCATTCTGAGACTCCCCCTCAATTAGAGACTCCCCCTCAGCTATAGCAGGGAGTCCAGATGGAACTTCTCTCTCTTCTTTGTCTTACTTTTTCTCATCTTGTTCCTTGTTGATCTCAGCACCCACTTTCAATATTGGATTAGTACCTGTTTGTGTGTCAGGAATATTGTCCCTATGAGGTTGTTTCATTTCTTCATCTTCAGATGTTGTCAAATCAAGATTGTGGATTGGAGTGGATTTTGATTTCCTCTGGAGGATGATGAACTTGAGGGGCTGGAAGAGACCTGCTTTTTCTTTTTCTTTTGAGTTTTCTTCTGCTTGGAGGATGTCTCTGCTGGTGGTTGATTTGATAGAGTCCTTTCTCACCGTTCCAGCATTTTTATGTCCATTTTATTCATATGATTTATTCTTGATCCAAGTCTGTGGTTCAATGTATCTGGGATCACCTTTACAAAGTAAAGGGACAGTATCCTACCCATGTTGGGTGCTTGGATACATTCTATCACTCTATCAAAAACAACCCGTCCCCAGTCAGTTTTGAGAGTATATATGATTCTGGTCAGTAGGATGAACATTTTCTTGGAGATTTTGTCATGGGAACCTGTCTTACATAACAGTTCCTTTCCAATTATGTCTGTTAATAGCTTTCCTCTTGAATTCATTCCTTTCCTCAGCACGCTTCCAGATAATTCGTGTGAAGTTTCAATTCCACACCAAACTTGAGCTAACCTGATTTGTTCAGAGCTTACCTCTTCTTCTTCTTCATCACTCTTATGCCTTGGCAGTTGTAGTGCCTTAGCAAGTCTTTTTGGTGTGATCTTAACTTTCTTTCCATTCATGGTAGATTTGAGCTTGGAATTGGCGGAGTCTACTACTACATTAGAGAATAACTCTAATACCTCTCGTTTCCAGATTAATGTCGATTCAGATAAGAGGTATTCTAGCCCTTATTTATGAATTAACTTGATAGTGATCTTCATTTCGTCTGGTGCGGCTTGGAAACCATTTCAAACTAGCTCACTTCCTTCGTAGAGGTAATCGCTGTTCTTGGGAGGCATTGTTGTTATAGCTTTTGATTGAAGGTCTTGAGAATGAGATTTTCTAGGGCAGAGAATTTCGAATTGGGAATTCTAGGTTTAAGAAAGCATAGGTACTACCGAAGTATCTTCCCTATATATAGAGTTTCTAGTTCTTGAGTTGAAACGCCGCGCACAAGACTTGTTTGATAGGATTGATCAAATGGTTCAGATTCACCCTGTCTCGGGACGGCCTTGCTCTTTCCGTAAAAGCGTTGAGACCGCTTGACGCAAGTTATTCTCGCTCGACGCCAGTTATCCTCGCTCGACGCCAGTTATCCTCGCTCGACGCCAGAAATAATTTTACTCACCTTTTTGGACTTAATTCAATTATTATTATTTATTTATTTGTTGCATTTTCTATACTATTTGAAACTTGTTATTTATTCTAGCTTTATTTTCGATTATTGTATATTTCAGGACAGACAACTTCATTCCATATTTAGCATTCCTAAATCAATTTTGAAGTTATTGAATTTTATTTCATCCAAGGGTTTAGTGAATATATCAGCCACTTGTTTGTCTGTGGGGACATATTCAATAGTGATATCTCCATTTTCTACATGTTCCCTTATGAAATGATATCTAATTTCTATGTGCTTTGTTCTACTATGTGATACAAGGTTATTAGCAATAAAAATGGCACTAGTTGAATCACAATATAAAGTGGATTTACTTAGCTAGATTTTTTAGTCTTGGAGTTGATGTTGAATCCACAGTAGCTGAGCACAACAGTTTCCAGCTGAGATGTACTCAGATTCTACTGTAGATATAGCTACACTAGTCTACTTCCTGCTACTCCAAGATATTAGCCTTTTGCCAAGGAATTGACAGGTGCCTGATGTGCTTTTCCTGTCCTCCTTGCATCCTGCAAAATCAACATCTGAAAATCCAATCAGTTCAAAATCATTGCTCCTAGGGTACCATAGGCCAAGATTGAGAGTATCCTTCAGATATCTCAGAATTGTTTTGACAGCAGTGTAGTGAGATTCTTTGGGGTTCACTTGGTACCTAGCACACACACATGTTGAGAACACAATGTCTGGCCTACTAGCAGTTAGGTAGAGCAATGAGCCAATGATGCCTCTGTACAAGGTTTCATCAATAGGTTTCCCCTTATCATCCTTGTCCAGTGACATGTTGGCTGCCATTAGGGTTTTCATGACAGTGGAATTTTCCATTCCAAACTTCTTGATGATCTCCTTGGTGTACTTGGTCTGAGAAATGAAAATTCCTTCCTCAGACTGTTTTACTTGGAGTCCCAAGAAGTATTTGAGCTCTCTCATGCTGCTCATTTCAAATTTCCCTTGCATAAGGCTTGCAAACCTTTTGCAAAGGTTATTATCAGTTGAGCCAAAAATTATGTCATATACATATATTTGTACTAGTAGTATATGACCATTAATTACCCTAAGAAACAATGTCTTGTCTATTTTTCCCCTTGAGAATTTGTTCTCAATGATAAACATATACAATGTCTCATACCAGGCTCTAGGTGCCTATTTTAGACCATACAAGGCTTTTAGTAATAGATAAACATTGTTTGGATGAGTAGAGTCAATCAAAACAGGGGGTTGTTCTACACATACTTCCTCCAGTATTGTTCCATTAAGGAATGCTGACTTCACATCCATTTGATATACTATGAATCTAAGATGTGTTGCATAGGCCAGTAATAGCCTTATTGCCTCCAGTCTTGCCACAGGAGCAAATACTTGATCAAAGTCTATGCCTTCCTCCTGTCTGTATCCTTGGGCAACCAACCTTGCCTTGCTCTTGATAATCACTCCATTTTCATCCAATTTATTCCTGAATACCCACTTGGTTCCTATGACTTTGTGCTTCTTTGGTCTTGGTACCAATATCCAGACCTTGCATCTTTCAAATTGATTTAGCTCTTCTTGCATAGCCAATGTCCATGAAGGGTCTCTATTGGCTTCTTCAAATTTCTTAGGTTCTATTTTGGATAGAAAGCTATGATGTAATGCCTCATTTATTGAGTTTCCTCTTCTTGTTTGCACACCTTCATTGGGATTTCCTATAATTTGTTCTTTGGGGTGATCCTTCAGGTGCTTGGTTGCATTTATCCACCTCTCATTCTCCCTTTGTGATTCTGGTGCAGCTATTTGAGTTGGCTGTTCTTGAGTTTCTGGATGTTGTGGTTCTTCAACAACAATTTGTTCTTCATGTGTGTCTTCTTCTTGAGACTCATCCTCTCTAGTCACAGTCACGGTCCCATTAGATTCATCATTATCTTCAATGTGCTGTTTATTGATATTCAGCTCCTTTAATTTCTGTGCTTGACCTGCTTTACTAGAGATACTTCCCAGATCCTTATAAATAAGGTTGGTTTCATCAAATACAACATGTATAGATTCATATATCGTATTATAGCTTTTGTTGTAGATTCTATAGGCTCTACTTTGAGAGCTATAGCCAACAAAGATCCCCTCGTAGGCTTTTTCAGCAAACTTAGTGAGGTGGTTCTTTCCATTATTTAATACAAAGCACTTACTTCCAAATATTTTGAAGTAGGCTAGAGTGGGTTTTCTACCTTCATCAACTCATAAGGGGTCATATTCAGTTTCTTATTGATAAGTGCTCTATTCTGCACATGACATGATGTGTTTACAGCCTCAGCCCAGAAGTGCTCAGGAAGTGAGGAATCACTCAGCATACTCCTACTGGCTTCAATGAGTGTTCTATTTCTTCTCTCAGCAACCCCATTTTGTTGGGGAGTTCTGGGAGATAAAAACTCTTGTGAGATGCCTAGATTTTCACAAAACTTGGTCATGGCACCTGACTGAAATTCAGTTCCATGGTCACTTCTGATTTTGACCACTGAATTTCTTATTTCATTTTGGATTTGCCTAACAAAGCTAGTGAATACTTCTAGAGTATCTGACTTGTGTCTTAGAAAGAACACCCATGTGAATCTAATGTAATCATAATAATAACAAGAGTGTAAACCTTTCCTCCTAAACTGTGAATTGGCATTGGGCCAAACAAGTCCATGTGTAGAAGGTATAAACATCTTATGGAATCCTTCTCACCAATTGGTTTGAAGGATGACTTGGTTTGCTTACCCATTTGACAAACATGGCAGGGACCCTCCTGCGCACACTTCCACTTTGGTCCTGCTCTCACTAGTTCTCCTTTGTCAGATCCTCCAAAGATGACCTTTGGTCCATCCTTCACAGAAGTATATTCATTCAGTAGACTTCTTTTTCCAGTCATGTGCATGGAACACCCACTGTCCAAATACCAGATAGGAGTTTGATTGGTCTTTGGACATACCTGCAGTAAGAAAATTACTTTTTCTTAGGAACCCACACAAAGTTGGGTCCTAGAACATTGTTAGCATAAACTGGTTTATTTACTTGTTGTTTGATCCTTTGTGCTGTGTGTGTTGCAATTGGTCTGAGTGTTGGTTTTCCAGAATTATTTCTTGGGATAGTTGGGTTGAACCAACAATCAAGAGCAAAATGGCAAACCTTTCCACAACACCAACATTCATATTTGTTATATCTTCTTTGAGGTCTTTTCACCTCGTTGGGTTGACTCACATTTTGTCTAGTTACCCTAATCAATGGAGTTTTCTGAGATGGTTTTCTGTAAAGTTTTTCAGTGAATTCTGCAGATTCAGATTTCTTGACAGCAGTAGTCCTCACAACTGGTCTCAGTTCCTCTCCTCTGGATTTGGTGTTTGTTCCAAATACAAAGGGGTGATGATGAAATAATTCTTCTTCTTTGTGTAGAGATTTGGCAGCACTAATACTTGGTTGATTTGAGAGCTTTGCTAGTGGAACACTCATTCTTCCAATCTTCATGCATACCCTCTAGATCATACTCATTTGTGGTAAGCATGGCTTTGTTGAATTTTATGGGGTGCATGGGTGCCTTGTCATTATCTTTAGATTTATTTTCTGCCTTCCCTTTGTATCCTATGCCACATCTGTGTAATGCAGAGAATGTGTCTATTATGGGAAGGAAAGTTTGTGGTTTTGAAAATTTTGCCACAAACTTCCTTTCAGCTAGGAGCTTTGTCTCAAGTTCTTTTATTAATTTTTCTCTAGAGCATATAGTCTCAATATGAATGATGGACTCGACTCTCAATTTGCTAAGCTCCTTGCTTACCTGATTGAGCCTCTCATCTGCCTCAGAGTATTGGGAGTTAGTCTCCTTTAGTTCAGTTATTTCTTTATGTAGCTTCTTATTATGCCTTTTACTCTTTTTGAGAGCTTTAAGAAGTGACTCATACTTCTCAACCATTTCATCTACATGAAAGTTAGATTTTGAGTCACTCTCATCAGAAGAAAATGAATTTGCCTCAGGTTTTGAAATGGTGTTATGTTCAGATTCAGAATCAGATAAAGGAGTTCTATCATGTACCTTCATAGTGGAGATTATCTCCCGATCCTCTTCATCCCTAAGGTCCATGAGTCCAATATTTTCTTCTTCATCCTCTTCACTATCAGACCTTGATAGTGGAGCTCTTATCATAGGTCTATGGTTCAGAATGTCTTCACATTCGTTGACAGCCATCAGTGCTATGATTGCCTCTTCACTGTCTGAATCAGATGGTTGAGACTCACTGTCACTGAGAGTGACTTTGACTTTCTTGGCTATCAGGCTCCTCTCATGTTTCTTGTCAGACTTGTGCCTCCTCTCATCAGACTTCTTGTTGTTCTTTCTCTTTGATGGGCAATCAACAATCATGTGCCCAATTTTCCTGCATCCAAAGCACACAGTATCTTCTGAATTAAATTTATTATGTTTAGAGTTATACATGTCCTTCTTGGAATCTGGTCTGGATCCCTCTGAATAGTTGAAGTGCTTCTTGGATCTGGATGACTGAGAAGACCTAGTTTTCCAGTGTTGTTTTCTTCTGAGCATCCTTTTCAGCTGTTTGGTGAAGAGTGTCAGTTCACCATCTGATATTTCAGACTCAGAATTGCTGGTCATTGATTCTTCAGATTCAGATGGTATCCTGGGGGGTGATGACATCCTCTCCTTGCTTCTCTTGGAACTTTCTGCCTTCAGAGCAATGGGATTCTCCTTGTTGTGTCCTTCTTCAGCTTTTCTGGTGTTCAGGTGAAGTTCATGGGACAGAAGTTTCCTATATAGGTTCTGGGGCTGAATGTTTCCCAGATTTCCAATTTCCCTGATAGCACAGATCTTGATGTCCCATTCTTTGTTAAGGGATCTCAAGAATTTATCATTCAGCTCATAGTCTGTAAATGTTCTTCCATAGGTTTTCAGACCATTTAGAATTTTGAAGAATTTCTCATAGCATATTGCCATTGTATCCTTCTTGTCTTGTCCAAAAGCCTCATATTGCTGATTCAGAAGAGTCTTCCTGTCATCTCTGGCCTCTTCAGTTCCTTCCATATAGACAATGAGTGAATCCCACATTTCCTTGGCAGTTTTGTAGTGCACTAGATTCTGGAAAGTTGAATCCTCAATTGCACTAACAATGATGTTTTGGGCTCTCTTATCCATGGTGGCCAGAATTACTTCATCTTTAGTCATCTCAGAATATGTTTTGGAAGTCTTGATGTTTCCATCTGTGAATGAGACCTTCATAGGAACAAAAGGTCCTTCTAGTACTATGATGTATATCCTAGGGTCAGAGGCTTCCATGAATAGTCTAACCCTTTCCTTCCAAATCCCAAAATTCTCTTTTCTACAGATTGGTAACTTCATGGATGTGAATTCCTTGTTCCCTTGACTGTTTGCCATCAAGACTTAACAGATCTACCCTTAGGAGGTCTTGTTCAGGCTGTTAAACCTTTTCTTGAACAATCTGCCTCTGATACCACTTGAAAGTCTTTATTTAAGGGTAGCTAATTACCTAGAGGGGGGGGGGGGGGGGGGGGGGGTGAATAGGTTATTTTAAATTCTATTTAAGTTCTTGATCAAATCCTAAGTGTATGTGAGAAATAATCAGAACTTTCAAAAAACAAACACAAACACACAAAATTTTATAGTGGTTCCCCTATCTAGGGTAATCCACTTTCCCCCTTCTGTCCTCTAGCAATGCGCCAGATAGGGGTTATATCTCCTCCAGATCTCAGACCACAAAAAGGTCATAAGGCTCAGATCTCAACAGATCTTACAGTCTCAGATCTCAACAGATCCTACAATCTCAGATCTCAACAGATCCTACCTCAGCCTTTATAACAACAGGCCTACACTCAGATCCACCCTTGGATCCTACAACTCAGATCACAAAATATCCTACCTCAGCCTTTATAACAACAGGCCCACACTCAGATCCACCCATGGATCCTACAACTTAGATCACAAAAGATCCTACAGCTCAGATCTTCAAAAGATCCTACAGAAACTGAAGATGGATTGTAATATCACCAGACTCAACTTCTTCAATGTATAGAGCCATTTATTCTATCTGAATGATCAGACAGAGTTCTCCAACAGATCAGCAACAACAAAAATCGTCTTCTTGAATCGCACCGGCTGTGATGACTGTTGTACTTGAGAAAGATAATATCTTCCTCCTTTACCTTCTCTCTTTAGAAAATATCAGCAGCAGATTGCTAAATTGATTTCTTCAAAATAGAACGATTCCGAAGGAAGAGAAGATTTCTTCTAATTCTTCTTGCGAGAGCCTTTGATTTGCAGAGAGAAAAATTGTCCTTCTTTTCAATGGAAATCTTTCTTTTGTATCCTTGATTGCAACGGAAATATTTATAGAATAGGAAATGAATGCCAGCCGCAGATCTTGATGAGTTTCCTGGATATTCTTCCTTGGACACTTCCTCAAATTGCGCCTTTGAAAGATGGAGAAGATAATGGGTAGAATTATATTTCAATTACAGATCATGCCTTCTATTTATAACCCGCAATCAGTGCCATTTGAGACGCTCCCTGTCAGCATGACGTCAAATCCTCAACGGTCTTCAGTGACTTTTGTATTTGACAAGGCGTCGAGACATGGGCGTCGTCTCGACTTGGCTTAGCTTGCTGTAGATGTACTGTAGCACAATCCATTACTTAGAGCATTTCAGGAAGAGGGCGTTGATCAGTGTGTAACTCAGTCGACGCTTCTTATTCTACGGCGTCGAGTGATGTTCCTTGGTTCGACGCTTTTTATTCCACGGCGTCGAGTGATGTTCCTTGGTTCGACGCTTTCTTGACTTAATCTCAAATTTTCAGTCAGTGACCTTGCCGTTGAGACAGCAAACATAGGTCGACGCTTTTGGGTCACAGGTGTCGAGCGATGTGTAGTGTCTCGATGCTTGTGGACTTAGATGAACTCATTTAGCTTGACCTGATCTCCTACACAATGATTCTGGATAATATATCAAA
Source organism: Dactylorhiza incarnata (assembly GCA_033032865.1). Taxonomy (NCBI): domain Eukaryota; kingdom Viridiplantae; phylum Streptophyta; class Magnoliopsida; order Asparagales; family Orchidaceae; genus Dactylorhiza; species Dactylorhiza incarnata. Next base: position 203,813 of record JAWHQI010000246.1, read on the forward strand.
TACATTGTGAGGTATATCTTTGATTTAGGAATGGACTTCTCCAAATCTAGGACATTGTGGGCAATATCCCAACATCCTGGAATACTCCATTCCATTCTTGGCAATAAACGAGTCGTTGGAGAGCTGTCTTCAGTATTGTGGGCCTTTTGAAAAGGCATTAGGACAGTTGAAAAAGCTTCTATTTCAAACTGTATTCGACGCTGCGTCGACTTCATTGTTCTTCATATCGACGCACCTTTGAGTTCTTATAGGAGCAGCTTCGAATTCCTTCTTAGCTCTAGCTGAACTCAGATGTCGACGTTACGTCGATTACTTATCAACGTATCATCGAGTTGAAGGATTTGACATGAACTTCATCTTCTGCGTCGAATTGAAGTCAAAGTTGCACCGACTTCTAAGATGTCTTTGACGGACTCTTCATTCTGCGTCGAGTTTCTTTCGACGTTGCGTCGAATTGACTTATACTTCGACAGGCTGATTGAGTTGCTTCGACTTTCAGTCAGAGTTACGTCGACATCTTTTCGAAGTTGCGTCGACTTCTATTCGACGCAAGTTTTAGCTCAACAGAATTTATGCTTATCCTGACCTGGTCTTGACACTCTAAGGTGAGTGTGACATCCTAAGACATCAAATGACCAATTTACCCTTTCTATAAAAAGTGGGTAATATAACCTAACTGATGAAATCATTTTAAGTAATTTGTTAGATAAATCATTAGGTTTTTTCCCAACAATCTCCCCCCATTTATCATAACAAAATTTACAAAGTAAGGTAAGTGATTTCAAACATACAGTTGAATAAACACTTAGTGCAAACACATATGTTGGATCTTGAGGCGCCCTTAGGGGGGGGGGGTGAATAAGAGTTTTAGAAAACTTTAATATTTAATAGAAAACTTTTGATATTTTATTTGAATAAGAGTGAATCAAAAGTAAAGAGCTAGAAATTAGAAATAAAATCAATTTTACTAAACAAGAAAAGACATGATTATCATTTATAAAATTGATTACAAAAACTGATTTCAATGACACTAGAAATCAAGGCGAAATATGAAAGACTCTTTTCATTTTCTATACCTACTCGTATCCCCATGAACCAGTTGGCTTTAGCCGATCTCTCCCCAGATACGACCTCAAGCTGCTCTAGCCTTCTTATCCCCAGAAAGGCCTCGAGCACCCCCTAGATCTACTCCCAAGACCTAGTCGCCAACACGAGGCGAATTACTCCCTAAGTCCTACCAGACCTAGTCACCAACACGAGGCGAATTTCTGAACCGATTACAAAGATAAAAATAAAAGACAAATACAAAAGACAAATATGAAACTCCCTATGAGGTAATCTGAAGGAGATGCCGATGAATCGCTGAAGATCGTTGAAGTCCAAGCGTGCGTTCTTTGCGTTGAGTTAGCGTGTTGATCCAAGCCTCTTTCGATTCCTCCTTTTGAAATTGAGTGGGAGAAGTGTTGGTCTGGAAAATACGGCCCTCTCAGAGTTTCTGAAGTGCTGGAATAGGACTCTCATTAATCAGTACTTAGGGAAGACGAACTCCATCTATTTATAGGCCAGGAGGCTAACGCCGGCGTTAACGTTAACGCCTGGCGTTGACCTAGATTGGAAATGTCACGACCTGTCACGACAAGAGTTAGAGTGCATTTCGGGGCGGGCCGTGATGCCACAGGCATGGGCGAAAAGAAAACCATGCCTGCTAAGGCGGAAGCAAAGAAGCTGAATATAAGTTTGAAAATAGTTAATTTGAAGGAAAACAATTGTTTTTATGCGGAAGCTTCCAAGTTATCAGTGAAAAGGATTTGATGCACATGTATTTTTGCAAAGAAAAACTTATGATAAAAGTTTTGAAACATATTTTTATGCAGTGATCATCTCAGATGAATGAACTTGCAAAACATGTCAAATTCTAGTACATATAATATTTAGTCTAGCAGTTGTCCATGAAACAAGAGAAAATGGCTGATCGTAATTACTACATAACAAAAATATCCGACAGTAAAAGAAATGAAACATAAACACAAAACCTGAAGCTTGACGCAGATCGGCCTAAGAAAGCAGGCGGCGTAGGCACGAACACTAAGGCAAATCCAAACAGAAGGAAAAGCCTCAGAACATCGAAATACACAAGAGCAAGCAAAATAAAATACGAGCAGGAGAAACAGAATATTTGTGTACCGTTTTTCATGAAGCAGAGCTAACAAGATAGGCAAGCAAGTGAGACAAGCAGAAATATCTAGAATTATTAAACTAGTCCGATGTAAAGCAGGTAAATATGATCATGTAATAACATAAGTTGTAACAAGTGAAGGTGTAGGTGTTTTTGTTTGATGCGCATGATTCATGATTCAGGTAGATTCAAGTACAGATTGAGGAGATTCAGAAATTTAAGCTCGCTATGACCGGTCCTTTATTCCCATTAGGGATTCAAGAGGGAACCCAAGTCAAGGAGTTGCATCAATTAAACCCTACCTTTCAATGTTAACTTAAGTTATTAATGACTTAGCGCAGGATTTCGCGGATTCTAGTGTACTGAAACAAGTTATCAAATCGAGGATTCAGGTATTTGACAGGAAAATTTAGAATATAAGGAAATATGTCATAAGCTAAAACAATCTTGCAACGACCTAAGCTGTAATCGTTAAAATGCGTAGATGTTTACAGTGGGTGCACATGGTTCACACTCAAGTTCAAGTCTAAGTCTTACAAGAATGAGAGTATTTCCTGCTTACCGTGACCATGCAATCAAGACGATGCACCACCTAAACCCTAGCTTCCAAGATTTGCTTATGACACGCAGGACATAAGTGATTCATAGATTGGTGATTCAAATTGAAGCAGTCTCACGCTGAAGAAAACATCAGATCAAGAGAAATAGACTCTATCCAGGTCTTTCAACCAAACAGGCATAAGAAACGGAATTTGATGACTCAAGAACTCAAAAGAGAGTTTTGAAACTTGCCGGTCCAAGTATTCACGAGTAATAAGATTACTATAGATCATTATCTAGGATATCAGGTATTCCTTTAGATTTAGTCATTCCAAAACACGAATATCCTCTAAGTAGACACGTGTACGACCCAAACATTTCATATCGAACACATTTCGTCTAATTGCTAGCAAGGAATCTTAACATTTGCCAATATACCAATTAATGTTCATGCTCAAAAAGAACTACTAATTCCTCCAATTAAAATCATCATTTCACATTTCACAACTCGTGTTATTTCAAATGCGTGAAACCTCAAACTACTATCAAGTCAAATCAAGCAATCAAAACTAAACTTATTTGATGAAACGTGTATTCAAGAGTGAAGCATAAAATTATAAGAACAGACCATGCTAAATAAAATTCAATGTTTGCAAGAGAGAGGGATCTCTACTTGCCTTAAGGAACGCTGAAACTGACGGCGGCGGCTAGGCGGCGCAAGCAAAAGCAGAAATCACATTTTGAACATGATCAAACACAACGAAAACGAAGCTGCATAATTTACTACGCTAACTCAAGCATTCTACGACGCGAAAATTAACAAAGAGGGTTTTAGCAGATTTACATCCCTCAAGAGTGAGGGGAGAAGAGATTACCACGCTGAGACGAAGACTTGGCGGCGCTTGGCTAGGTGAAACCCTAATTCAGAGAGGACTTTGGAGAGATCCCGCTAAATGAATCGAGGAGCGGCGCCGGAAATCACAAACAAACTACGGTTAGACGATCGCAAGGGGACAAAAATCTGAAACACAAGATATCCGAAATTTGGAGCGCAAATTCCAAGGAAATTAGGAAAAATTGAAAATCCTTACCAAAAATCCAAGAGGAGGAGGGTTTAAGCAAAACCCTAGGCGAAATCGAAGAAGGAGGGGGATGTCGGAGAGAGGTGGTTGTTGTCCATGAGAAGGAGGAGCGGATGCCGGTCCCTTGGAGGAGAGACCTTGCTGCTGGAGGGAGGAGAAGGGCTGCTGGCTTGGATAGGTGGCTGCTTCCGGCCAGAACAGGGGGAGACTGCCGATTCCCTGGAGCCGGCCTGAGGAGAGATCGCGTCGTTCACGAACACAGAGTAAACAGAAGGCGGAGGAGGCCACGATAGGAGGAGCAAGAGCAGGAGGAGGCGACGGCCATGGCAAGAGGAGCAGGAGCTACTGGCGGCAACGACGTTGCGTGTGGGAGACGAGAGCGGGAGCAAAATCGGGAGCAGGATCGGAAGCGGGAGCCCTAGCTGTGCGTTTTTTTTGTGGTTTGCGGCTTGCAGGAGATCTGGACATGGGGGGGGGGGGGGGGGGTTAATTGGGAGTGGGGGTGCCGATTGAATAATAAAAGGGGCTGTTATTATTATTCACTAAATTAAGGGTTGTTACATTCTCCCCTACTTAGGAAGTTTCGTCCCGAAACTTTTTGAGAATTCTCTGAATGGGGGCTCTTATGGCGAAGATTCAGATGCCATTCATTCCAACAAGGTTTGCAGGTCAAGGCATGGAAGCTAACTATGAATGTGCTGAAACAGAAAGGAAAACAAGCTCGGAGACTTACCAAGATCAAGAGAAAAGTTACGGATACTTGCTACGCATATCAGGTTCAAGTTCTCGAGAGAATTATTCAAACTTTTCATGCATTCGAAACACAGTTATCAAAAAGATGATTTTTTCTTTAGAAGCTTGCGTACTTGATACTCTATGATCTTAGCGGGTATGGCCAGATACGAAGGATTGGATTCAGGGAACATAGGAATTGTTTCACTTAGCTCAGAATTGAGAGATAAGACTCAAGAATTCGGGAGCGAAAAATATTTGCACGAAGAGGATAACTTACTTACGATGCTGACACTCAAGAGCTAACTAGAAGGGGATACTGGAGAATCAGATGAGGTCGATAGACAAGCAGAACAGGAAGCACTGAATACGAATATCAGAGATTTGAAACTAGAGATTCTAAAACATTTCCTACTGTCAGGTACATAAATTATATAATAATTACAGCATTTTCATTGGACAACTCTAGGTAATGATCATGCAAGTGCAACCATGAGATTGTGTGCGATGTCAACCAAATTGTAAAACCATGCGTGTACAATCATTATTGTTGTTTTATTTTCACACTTGTGCAATGATTTATGATATGAATGCAAATGAATGGATACACATGCCATGTTAAGCGCCCATATCACTTAACATGTCATGCATATTAAGACTCTAATGCCAACACACTTGAAAATATTAAACTGCCCATAACCATTTAATATTCGCAAGCGATGTATATCCTAGTGGAATTCATATGCACAAAAAATGTTAAGTTTGCCCATACTCCCTTAACATTCGTGTGCATACTACTCAGGCTTATGAGTGAGTGTGTGCGTGTTTCAGCCGCGAACAACACATAGGCGTGAAGAAATGATGCATGCATAAATATTTACAAAATAAGATTTTAAAATATTTGATAATTGTAAAATACTTTATCTTTAGAAACAAACCTCGCTTTGATACCAACTGTCACGACCCGTCTCGACAAGAGTCAGAGTGCGTTTCGGGGCGGGCGGTGATGCCACAGGCATGGGCGAAAAGAAAACCATGCCTGCTAAGGCGGAAGCAGAGAAGCTGAATATAAGTTTGAAAATAGTTAATTTGAAGGAAAACAATTGTTTTTATGCGGAAGCTTTCAAGTTATCAGTGAAAAAGATTTGATGCACATGTATTTTTGCAAAGAAAAACTTATGATACAAGTTTTGAAACAGATTTTTATGCAGTGATCATCTCAGATGAATGAACATGCAAAATATGTCAAATTCTAGTACATATAATATTTAGCCTAGCAGTTGTCCATGAAACAAGAGAAAATGGTTGATCGTAATTACTACATAACAGAAATATCCGACAGTAAAAGAAATGAAACATAAACACAAAACCTGAAGCTTGACGCAGATCGGCCTCAGAAAGCAGGCGGCGCAGGCACGAACACTAAGGCAAATCCAAACAGAAGGAAAAGCCTCAGAACATCGAAATACACAAGAGCAAGCAAAATAAAATACGAGCAGGAGAAACAGAATATTTGTGTACCATTTTTCATGAAGCAGAGCTAACAAGATAGGCAAGCAAGTGAGACAAGCAAAAATATCTAGAATTATTAAACTAGTCCGAAGTAAAGCAGGTAAATATGATCATGTAATAACATAAGTTGTAACAAGTGAAGGTGTAGGTGTTTTTGTTTGATGCGCAGGATTCATGATTCAGGTAGATTCAGAAATTTAAGCTCGCTATGACCGGTCCTTTGTTCCTATTAGGGATTTAAGAGGGAACCCAAGTCAAGGAGTTGCATCAATTAAACCCTGCCTTTCAACGTTAACTTACATTATTAATGACTTAGCGCAGGATTCACGGATTCTAGTGCACTGAAACAAGTTATCAAATCGAGGATTCAGGTATTTGACAGGAAAATTTAGAATATAAGGAAATATGTTGTAAGATAAAACAATCTTGCAATGACATAAGCTGTAATCGTTGAAATGCGTAGATGTTTACAGTGGGTGCACATGGTTCACACTCAAGTTCAAGTCTAAGTCTTACAGGAATGTGAGTATTTCCTGCTTACTGTGACCATGCAATCAAGACGATGCACCACCTAAACCCTAGCTTCCAAGATTTGCTTATGACACATAGGACATAAGTGATTCATAGATTGGTGATTCTAATTGAAGCAGACTCACGCTGAAGAAAACATCAGATCAAGAGAAATAGACTCTATCCAAGTCTTTCAACCAAACAGACATAAGAAACAAAATTTGATGACTCAAGAACTCGAAAGAGAGTTTTGAAACTTGCGGGTCCAAGTATTCACGAGTAATAAGATTACTATAGATCATTAACTAGGATATCAGGTATTCCTGTAGATTTAATCATTCCAAAACACGAATATCCTCTAAGTAGACACGTGTACGACCCAAACATTTCATATCGAACACATTTCGTCTAATTGCTAGCAAGGAATCTTAACATTTGCCAATATACCAATTAATGTTCATGCTAAAAAAGAACTACTAATTCCTCCAATTAAAATCATCATTTAACATTTCACAACTCGTGTTATTTCAAATGCGTGAAACCTCAAACTACTATCATGTCAAATCAAGCAATCAAAACTAAACTTATTTGATGAAACGTGTATTCAAGAGTGAAGCATAAAATCATAAGAACAAACCATGCTAAATAAAATTCAATGTTTGCAAGAGAGAGGGATCTCTACTTGCCTTATGGAACGCTGAAACTGACGGCGGCGGCTATGTGGTGCAAGCAAAAGCAGAAATCACATTTTGAACCTGATCAAACACAACGAAAACGAAGCTGCATAATTTACTGCGCTAACTCAAGCATTCTACGACGCGGAAATTAACAAAGAGGGTTTTAGCAGATTTACCTCCCTCAAGAGTGAGGGGAGAAGAGATTACCACGCTGAGACGATGACTTGGCGGCGCTTCGCTAGGTGAAACCCTAATTCGGAGAGGACTTTGGAGAGATCCTGCCAAATGAATCGAGGAGCGGCGCCGGAAATCACAAACAGACCACGGTTAGACGATCGCAAGGGGACAAAAATCTGAAACACAAGATATCCGAAATTTTGAGCGCAAATTCCAAGGAAATTAGGAAAAACTGAAAATCCTTACCAAAAATCCAAGAGAAGGAGGGTTCAAGAAAAACCCTAGGCGAAATCGGAGAAAGAGGGGGCTGTCGGAGAGAGGTGACTGCTGTCCACAAGAAGGAGGAGCGGCTGCCGGTCCCTTGGAGGAGAGACCTTGCTGCTGGAGGGAGGAGAAGGGTTGCTGGCTTGGAGAGGTGGCTGCTTCCGGCCAGAACAGGGGGAGACTGCCGATTTCTGGAGCCGGCCTGAGGAGAGATCCCGTCGTTCACGAACACAGAGGAAACAGAAGGCGGAGGAGGCCACGACAGGAGGAGCAAGAGCAGGAGGAGGCGACGGCCATGGCAAGAGGAGCAGGAGCTGCTGGCGGTGACGGCGTTGCGTGTGGGAGATGAGAGCGGGAGCGGGAGCGAAATCGGGAGCAGGATCGGAAGCGGGAGCCCTAGCTGTGCGATTTTTTTGTGGTTTGCGGCTTGCAGGAGATCTGGACCGGGGGGGGGGGGGGGGGGTTAATTAGGAGTGGGGGTGCCGATAGAATAATAAAAGGGGCTGTTATTATTATTCACTAAATTAAGGGTTGTTACAGGAAATGCTTTGATGGCTCGGATCTTCAAAACAGGAAGGAGATTCTGCACTTTAGGAATCATTCATTTTAGGCATCCATAACGCTGGCATTGAGGCTAACACTGGCGTTAGGTCAAATCATTCCTAAAGTGCCCCTTCAATCACGGCTGCTTCCCCTCTTTCCAAAATCATCGAACGATAACGCCCAGCGTTAAGCCTAACGCCCGGTGTTAAAACCATCCCGTCATTTTTCAAACCATCCCGTCGATCGGCTATCCATCCCGTCGATCGGCTATCCATCCCGTCGATCGGCAGATCATCCCGTCGAATTATAACACCCATCATTGAAGCTAACGCCTGGCGTTAGACCAATTTCCATACTACAGCTTTGAGTTGTTCCAGACCAATGATGCAGTATCCTAGTGTTATACCTGTTCAAACCTGCATGCTAAAAACACAAAGGCAAACAAGATCAAATATAAGTAGGATTTGTTATTCTCAAATCAAATGGATGCGGAAAACCGTGTTCCAACAATCTCCCCCTTTTGATAATAACAAATCAGTAGAGATAAATCAGATTCATATAAAATTTTTGTGTTTTTATAAAGTCATATGACACTAAGCAATAATGAGACAATAATAAGAATTATAGATTATTTAATTGTGCTCACCCTACTTAAGTGCTCCCCCTTAGTGTATGCTCTCATAGACTAGATTCATGCTCCCCCTTAATCTAATGAATCCTACTCCTTTAATCATTATGATTTATCATTTTATTCTCCCCCTTTTGTTATTAGCAAAAGAGGGTGGAGTGAAACAAAACTAGAATAAATAAGACAAAAGTAGGGACATAACTAAGAGAGGATTAAGAGTTTTGTGTAGACATAAGGTAAGTCATGATCGAACTAAGGGAGAGAGTGGCACAGCGGAAAATATATGATAAGCGTGAAAGAACAACATTCCAAGATTTAACCAAAGGAATTCTACCACTTGTTTTTCGAATTATATTTAAAGTAGAATATTACTTGTTGGAAGAGAATGCAATGTTGTTTGACACGTACAAGTGAAAGACACATCTTTAGAAATAAGCATGAGAACACATGGTAAAAACCACATAGTCAAATAAGAATGCGGAAAGATAAAACAAAGTTATTTAAGATTTATATTTTTGTATAATTTGACCATTTCAACAATATATCTAGACTCTTCACATGTGAGCATTTTAGATTTGAAAATTTTCATAACCAATAGGCAAGCATGAATTAACATATTCATAAAGATAATAACTACAATGTAACCAATTCGTATTTCAAGTAAAGAAAACATTGTAGAAATCATGCATTGCAATCTAGTGCTTTTACTTAAATTTTGAGAGAATTATGTAAATTTGCATTAGGATCCAATTCTCATGAGTAGAAGCTTTATGAAAATCAATGATATGTGCATAAGGTGTTCTGAAAAAGTATACAAGTGAATAATCAAAACACATGACATATGTAATGAAATAGTAACAACAACATTAAGAATGTAATCTTATAATTACTTTCACACATCATATTTAGAATAAAAGTTCACAACACAAAACATAAGTACAACTACCAAGGTGCTTCGCCCACACAATGCTCATTAAGACTTATCAGGGAGCAAAGTATTGCTTGGGGGATCACATAAGCATTTGTATACAAATTTTATTTTAGTGATCCGGTGTACAAGTAGAAGTGATAAAAAAGAGATATGTTTGCACAAGACACTTTACAATTCTTTCCAAGGTGCTCAACCTCACAATGCTCATTAAGACTTATCAGGAGGATGAGAGTAGTGCTTGGTGGAGTTATCTTTGGTTTTTTATTTCAGATTTTTATTTTGGGCCAAAGGTCTCCGAATTCACTTGTTGCGAACATTTATAATTTTGAAGTGACACTTCTATGCGTGTAAGAAATTTATTTTTAAAAGATGGTGTAGATAATTTAGACATACAACTTAATGTGTTAAAACTATTACACTACACAATCATGCAAGACTAAGATTATGAACACATGTAGATTATCAAAATAGTGAGTGTATGAATCATTGATTATCATAAAACATTACTCATACTTAGAGGCATTCTAAACAATCATACACAATTATCTATAGACTATTTCATTGCACATAATCAGATTAAGGTCAAGGCATAACAAAAACAATGTTTAGAAAATTTGAAATTAAAATTAGACATTGGAGAAAAATTCTTGTGAGTATGCCAAAATCAATTTTGAACATTGGAAACCAAAAATAACAAAGATGTTTGCTCTTGTCAAGTTTTATAGTCAAACCATAATTTTGTAAAGAGTTAAAGCAAAACAAATAACAAAAACATATTTTGATCATTTTGAATTATTTGATTTTTTTTATTTTGGAATAAAACAACAAAATCAATAACAAAATAATTTGAAATTAAACAAAATAAACTGAGAAAAATCAATAGAAAAATACCAGAAATATGCTAGTGAAAGCAGAATTTTGATCTGGAGAAAAAAAGTTAACGCTAAAACAGTAGTCGATTTTTGAGATGTTTGAAAAAAAATTCTTTGGAATAGGGAGTATGTATATAGACCTTCTTAGGGTAGAAATTTCAGAGAAAATGGAAATGTGGAGAAGGTTTATTTAAGCATATTTTGGTGGTTTTTAAAATAATTTTATCTTTTATATTTGAATTTTTTATTTTTCAATAATGTGGGGGGGGGGGGGGGGTAAATAGGGTGTATATATATAATGGTTCATAGATAGATATGCAGCAAGGGATTTTTGCAAATGTGTAGAAAATGGGGCCAACGCGTGGCGTTAGAGTCAACATCGGCGTTAAGTTTACTTTATATAAAAGGCCCTAAACTGAGTTCTTTCCTTTTTCCATTATTTTAACCCATTTCTCTACAGGTTTCGCCGACCGCCCTTCTCAGATCTAGGTAAAATTCTTACTTTTCTTCTTCTATTTTGTGATTAAAGCATTTCTCTTTCCCTAAATTGAAATCCTTTGAAGTATTGAAGTGTTTTGATATGGTATATGATAGATCTATGGTAATGAGATCTCGGGTTTTCAGGTTTTGAGTTGAAGAAAGGGTTTTTGAGATTTCCAAAGAAAATGAGTCTTTCCATTACCCTTTTAGTTGTTTTTGAGTTTTGTTGGTAATTTTCCAATTATCCCTATCATTTTACGAATTTTTTGATTTATAAGTGTTACTAAAGGCTATCATTGTGTACTGGTAGTAATAGGAAATTACAGAGCATGCGCCATGCGTTGACAGTACTGCCCGACATTGATAAAAAAATTTGTTGATGTTTTGTTGTGTAGGTTTATGGCTTCTTCCAGTAGATACGGGGTTCGTGCCAGAAAGTCATCAACCCGTACACCATAAGAGTCTTATCAATCTTATGTGGGGATTGAAAAGGCGACTGTTGGAGTAGGCATGGTGTTGCAAATAGACCTCCCACGTCATGCTCATATTCAGAACCTCCTAGCAACATCAGGAGTGTTATCAGTGATTACTGACGACTATTTTTCAACAGATTTTGTTCGAGAGTTGTATAACAATTTGGTTGATCCTTCAGAAATAGAACTATATGGAGGTGTCATGTCTATGATTCAGTTTGAGATTGTCCAGATTACACGTGAAGACTTACAGAATCATTTTGGGTTAATAGAGAGTGAGAATCGTCTGGATGTGGTGGAGAAGTATAGGGCAGAGCGAGACTAGACACAAGTGAGTTCTATTTTGCATAGGAAGGATACAAGAGAGCCGATTACAGATGTTTCTTCACTTAGGGAGGAAGCATTCATAATTCAAGATATTTTGCGACACACGGTAATGTTGAAGTCCGGAGACACAAAGAAGATCACTACACAGCTGAGTATAGTGACTTATCACATTATGTAGGAAGAAAGTTTGGATGTGGCAGATCTCATACTTTCTCAGATTCGTTATACTTTTAAGTTGAAGGATCCAAGGAGGTCTCGTCTCAACACACTTCCCTTAGGAGGACTTATACAACGGGTGGTGATGGAGAAGTATGAGTATATAACCAAGAGTAATTACATTAATGATCTTGTTCCTGAACTTTATTCTACTTCAACCCTTCGAGTCCCTCGACCACGAGATATACCATCATCTTCACGACCACCCCTACGACGAGGAGTTTCACTCCGTGAGTTGAATCGGGAGCATCGAGAGTCGTTTGAAGAATTCAAAGAGAATGTGACACGAAGAATGTCACGGATCGAGAAAATGATGTGATACATGATCAAGGCCCTGAAGTTGAAATCGACACTGGCAGAAGAAAGGGATTGGGAGGTTCCCATGGATGATCCGCCACGTCACTCGACTTGCCGTACTCGAAGGTCAAGGGAACGAGGTAGTTCAACTACTGGGGAATCAGACTCAATTAGTGAAAGTAGACAATTTTAAAGTGCTTTTCAGTTCTGTAATAACAGTTTTTAGTATTTGGACAATATTGTCTAATGCCTGGCGTTACTGCTTGCGCCCAGCGTTAGCTGTTATCATGCTTTTCCTTTTATTTTTGGTTTTATCTAATATGTGAACTGTTTCTGTGTTGTGTTCAAGTATTATCCAGGATTTCATAGTTTTAATTTTGAAGCACAACAAATTTCACTTAATCTTTGGTGAATTTTACAATGGAAAAAACTATCTAAGATATTTTATAGGCATTGGATTAGAATATTGAATTGCTTAAGGATGTAATACTATGTTTTTCTAGTTTTAAATTTGTTTGATGACGTGTACGGATAAGCATTGGTGTGACATTTTATTTCATGATTTTGCATTAGGGTTTCAACATCACTCCTAATCATTTTTTGAGTTTTGAATAATCATTTGATATTATAGGATACTCATGTCTTATGTGATAATATATTGATCATTTAAGAGATAGAAACTTGACTTTTAATTTGATTTGATTTGTAAAATTTAATTTTTAAGAAAAGTTAAACATTCAAACATAGAAAAACATATAGTGAATCATGAAGTAGATATTTGCACAAAAAAAAGTTTTACTTCATACATTTGATGATTCTTAATGGATTTGAGATTTAGGTATTCAAAGAGGACCATGAGGGATGGTTCCTTTGGGTACCCAAATACATCGATTTGTCCTTTGGGGAGACAAGGATGAGTGGGCCCTTTCATTTGAGATTAGTGCATCATTCTTAAGTATGGGTCTCCATTCTTACTTTGGGTTAATGTTTTTATATTTGAAATTTCCATGATGTTTTTTTAAAACATTGTTTATAGGAAATTCGTTCATTTTCAATTTTATATTGTGAGAAGAGTTTTGTTGTAAATGATAATGATGATAGTGTTTAGTAATTTCATTTGCAAGCTTTTGATGTTTTTCATTTCTTTTGTTTGGTTTAGATAAATTATGAAAATTCATATTCAACTTGCTTTTGGATTTTGCTTGATATTGTGAGTGTGTGTTTTGAGAATATTTCTTTATAATTTCCTTAAGCAAGTTGACTTTATTTTCTAATTCATAGTTTTTAACTTTGAGATTATGTCTAGCTTTATTATACGCAATTGTGTTATTTTTAAGAGTGGAAACAATTGAATCAATATGATTTTGATATTTATTTCTATATTCCTCAAATGTTTCATCCATCTCTTCAATTTCAATTTTATAGTCTTCACACTTAGCACAATCATTTTTCAAAGAAGGTTTTTCTAAACATAATCTTTCATTTTGTTCTTTTACAAAAATAAATTCTTTTTCAAGTTCTTTGTATTTTTCTTTTAATTCATTATAATCAATACAATGTGTGGAGTTTTCAAATGAAGAGAATGATGGAGATTCAAACACATCATTTTTTGATTCTACATTCAAATTTTCTTTCAAAGTTTTATTTTCTAAACGTAGTTTTGCATTAGCCTTTTTTAATTTCTTAATCTTACGTTTAGTAGTTTGTAGCAATTGAAATGTAGAAATAATGGTACAAAAGATAGATTTTGATTTCCTTACATTGCTTGTGGACGATGCGATATTCGAACATATAGTTCCTTTGACATCTTTTTGGCACTCCTCTTCCAAAGATAAGATTTCTTCTTCTCTTCCACTTGATGTGCACTCCATTGATCCATCATGAGAGGAGCTTTCTTCAATATCTGTGCAAACTTGTATGTTCTCCATGTCTTGCGTTTGTTCAATACCTGTAGAAGGAGAATCATAAGTTCTTTCAAGAGAATTCTAAATTTCTTATGCGGTAGGTAAATTATAAATAAGTTTGAAAATATTTTGATCTAACGCACAAAATAAACTATTCATAGATTTTGCATTTAAAACCATTTCGTTTCTATTTAATACGCTAGGTGGATTTTCAATAGTGATGTTCCAAACATCTATGCCTAAGGACTTGAGAAAATTTTCCATTAAATTTTTCCACCTTTTATAAATTTTCCCTTCGAATAAAGGTGGTGCAAGTGATTTTTCATTTATATAAAAATTTTCCCCACTAGTAGAAGCGAGATCATGATCAAGAGACGCCATTATTCCCGGTGGTGAAACCATTTTGGAATAACCTGTCTCTGATACCACATGTTGGATCTTGAGGCGCCCTTAGAGGGGGGGGGGGTGAATAAGGGTTTTAGAAAACTTTAATATTTAATAGAAAACTTTTGATATTTTATTTGAATAAGAGTGAATCAAAAGTAAAGAGCTAGAAATTAGAAATGAAATCAATTTTACTAAACAAGAAAAGAGCTGATTATCATTTATAAAATTGATTACAAAAACTGATTTTAATGACACTAGAAATCAGGGCGAAATATGAAAGACTCTTTTCATTTTTTATACCGACTCGTATACCCACGACCGGTTAGCTTTAGCCGATCTCTCCCCAGATACGCCCTCAAGCCGCTCTACCCTTCCTATCCCCATAAAGGCCCCAAGCACCCCCTAGATCTACTCCCTAGACCTAGTCGCCAATACGAGGCGAATTGCTCCCTAAGTCCTACCCAGACCTAGTTGCCAACACGAGGCGAATTTCTGAACTGATTACAAAGATAAAAATAAAAGACAAATACAAAAGACAAATATGAAACTTCCTATGAGGTAATCTGAAGGAGACGCCGAAGAATCGCTGAAGATCGTTGAAGTCCAATCATGCGTTCTTTGCATTGAGTTAGCATGTTGATCCAAGCCTCCTTCGATTCCTCCTTTTGAAATTGAGTGGGAGAAGTGTTGGTCTGGAAAATACGGCCCTCTCAGAGTTTCTGAAGTGCTGGAATAGAGCTCTCATTAATCAGTAGTTCGGGAAGACGAAATCCATCTATTTGTAGGCCAGGAGGCTAACGTCGGCGTTAACACTAACACTTGGCATTGACCCAGATTGGAAATGCTTTGATGGCTTGGATCTTCAAAACAGGAAGGATATTTTGCACTTTAGGAATCTATCATTTTAGGCAACCATAACTTTGGTGTTTGGTCAAATCATTCCTAAAGTGCCCCTTCAATCACGGTTGCTTCCCCTCTTGCCAAAATCATCGAACGATAACACACAGCGTTAAGACTAACGCCTGGCGTTAAAACCATCCCATCGTTTGTCAAGCCATCCCGTCGATCGGCTATCCATCCCGTCGATCGGCAGATCATCCCGTCGAATGATAACGCCCAGCGTTGAAGCTAACGCCTGGCGTTAGACCAATTTCCATACTACAGCTTTGAGTTGTTCCAGACTAATGATGCAGCAACCTACTGTTATACCTGTTCAAACTTGCATGCTAAAAAGACAAAGGCAAAAAAGATCAAATACAAGTAAGATTTATTATTCTCAAATCAAAGGGATGCGGAAAACCATGTTCCAACAATATATGCAATAACATAATGACATGGTAAACAGAAAACTTTTGATTAATGTAAATAGATGTTTGTCATAGTTAGTTACCCAGCAGATAATTCACTTTCTCTTTTAAGAAAAATAGATAAGGCCTCATGGACCTTTCTGAATTTCCTCTCCACATATTTGAAGTTTGCTGGAGTGGCTTTCTCTTGATTCTTCTGAATTGTCTCATGTCCCTTGAAGAGCTTTTCAAGATCAGTATCAACTTCAGAATGAACATCTTTAAGCTTGAAACCTAGACCAAAGACCTTAGCTGTCATCAAGTTGATTTTCTCCAAACCTAGATCTTCTGCATCTGGGTCTGGTACAATAAATGTTGACCGTGGATTGTCAGAAGTTGGAGTAGTCTTGAAAACAATCTTCCTTTTCTTTTGAAGATGTTGCTCCGCTTCATCCAGATCACAACCAAGATCTCCTTTGTGAAGTTACCCTTTATTTTCAAGAAGTTTTGCTTAAGGAAATGTTGCAATATATTTTGTATGGTCAAGAAGTGTGATTGGGATTTCGATTGCCTCATTGAGTTGTTCTTTTTCCACAGCATCCTTACCCTTCTTCAGCCTTTCAATGAAAAGTCTTCTCTTTTCTTCAAGCTCCCTTTGAGAAGCTTCATATTCATATTTATCTCTTTCTCTGATTTCATTTAGGGCACTGTCAAGTTTTGGATCAATACTCCTTTATTGTATTTTCAGGAAGTTCAACTTTCTCATAAGTTTTGTAATAGGATCTGTCCTTGTACATTTTTCTTTGCTCTTTTCTATACCTCTCCCAGATGAATATATTTCTTCCATATCCTCTTCCTCTGAAATTTCTTCCTTGCCCTCTTCCTCTGTATAGAGGTCTTCCTCTAAAGGAAGGTGCTTGGACAATTGGAGTGGGTCCTAGAGTTGGGTCAGGAGGGAGCTGAGCTAGTGGTGGAGATGATGGAACAGATCCAGGGACCTGATCAGCAATATTGACTGGAGCTGTTGTCGATTCTCCTGGATCGGTCCTAAACTCTTGTATCTCAGGGATGTATAACTCAGTGGATTCATTGTACTGTTGCATGCTCTTTATGTAGCCATTGTCACCTGAATATAAATCAGTCTCCCCCTATTTTGATGACTCCCCCTGTGTTGCAAGCAGAGTTCTTGGAGGAGAAAAAATTTCTTGGAGTGGAAGTAACTTGGAGGTGATGGCAGACACTCTTTCAGAAACAACGGACAAGGGGAGAGTTATAGTGTATATTGAATCTTTAGGTGGCCTGCTGGTACACTTCTCCCCCTGCTTTATATCGTTGAACAAGGATATAAAGGCATTACCAGGTAGTCCTAACAATCTTACCTCTTCATTAATGGCTCCGATTTGAGCATTGAGGTTCTGTAACCTCCTATGTTGAGCACAGATCTTTTGATAGCAGTCGCGCGAGAAGTCAAGATAGAGAGAACTGAATTGAGATAGCAAAGTATCTAGAGCTAGATCAACTTCTTTGACAATGTCTCTTTGATCTGGAGGAGATGCCATTAATGCACTGTGAGTACCTGCACTGAAACAGAAAGAGAGAAGGGGAAAGGAAGATGGAGGAGAGCGAGAGGGAGAGAATTTGAAAAGCACAACAAAGTCGAATGTCTGAGTTGCTTTGAGTAGATGAATCGTCGCAACTTAGGGTCATACTTGAAGCACCGTCGAAAAGAGATGAATTCAGCGCCCCAAAACATGTCGATGTCGCTTCTGGAAGCAGTCTGCGCGCGCTTTGCAAAGTCAACGTAATGTCGAATGTAAGTCGACGTGGCTCCGAGTATAGTCAGCAACAATGATATCAATGTAAGCATCGATATATATATTCGACGCTACGCCGAGTGCTATTCGAATAACCTATCCCAGTTAGCTCTCGAAGCTGACGTCGAGTAGAAATTGACGGTGCGTCGATTTGTATTCGACGCAGCTCTGAATAAATATTTTATTATCCTTAATTTTTTTGTTGTTTTTCCCAGCAATACCTTTCTATTGAAAATAAGTTTGAATACATAATAGGGGTGACCTAGAGAGCTCCATCATGCATTCCCAGTGCATTGATGAAGAACTTGTGCTTACTTTCATCAAGTGGATTAGTGAAGATGGCAGGCCTTTGAATATCAGTGGAAATGTATTGAAGATTGATCTTACCCTTCTCAACATTGTCCCTGAGAAAGTAGTGTCTTATCTCTATGTGCTTAGTTCTGTTGTGGAGAATAGAATTGGAATATATAGAAATAGCACTAAAGCTGTCACAAAATATTGTGGAATTGACAAGGGAGAAGTTGTAGGCTAACAACTGATTTTGTATCGACAGTATTTGTGAGCAGCAGCTTCCTACAGCTATATACTCAACTTCAGCTGTAGGAGTGGATACTGTGGTTTGCTTCTTGCTAAACCATAAGATCAGTCTAGCACCCAGGAATTAACATGTTCCTTAGGTGCTTTTTGATGGGGACCATCCCTTCATTCCCTCTCTTTCCCCTACTGTTGCTGTTGAAGACCCCTTCCTATTCTGGGTCGGGACTACTACTGATGATCCGTTGATGCTGAGGACATGGATGAAAGGGACAGATGCTGCTAGGGACACTACGTGGAAGAAGACTTCTGTTGCGGCAAAGTACTTGGAGCCGCCACCTCCGGACGAGAACGAGCCTACACCATTTGTTGCTACGGATAGACCTCCACCTCTTTATTGGACGAGACTCGATGCTGATTTGGAGCCACCCTCGCCGATGAGGAATGATGATGAAGATGTCAAGGACCCCCCTTGAGCCTTATTCGGTGCCCGGACACTCTCTTTTTATTTATTTGCACTTGCTTATTTGTTTTATGTCAAGTTTGGGACTTTATTTATTTTGGTCTGCGTTTAGCGGAGTGTTTTGGGCTGCGTTTAGCCGCTCCTTCTTGTAGGCCTTTAAATAGGCCAATCCTTCTTTATTTTCACATTGATTGAGGAAAAAAAAGAATTGTAAACCCTAACTCTAATTCTCTCTCCCTGAACCTCTCTTTCTCTCGTGGTCGCCCCCTCCCCCTCTTCCCCGTCGCTGGTTCGGCGCCCCCAGAAAAAAACCGCACCCTCTCCTCCTTCCTCCTCTTGAAGGTTCCGCATGTAAGGAGCTGCCGCCCTCTTGCCTTCTCCCCCTAGCAGCCGCCCCCTTGCCTCCTTTACCAAGCAGCCGCCTCCTTTCTTCCTCCCCCCATCTCCACGTTCGGCCAAGGCCGCCCCCTCGTGTTCTCCTCTCTCTCAAGTCGCCGACCACCCTCCTCTCTTCTAAAAACTCGCCCCCCTCTTCCTCTCTAGTTTGACCGCCCCCCTCACTTGCCCTAATTCGGCCAAAAGAGGCCGCCCCTCCCTTTCCCTTTCCTTCTCAAGTTCGGCCAAGGCAAAGAGGCCCCTCTAGGGCTTTGTTCGTGGCGGCGGATCGTGAAGGTGAACGTGCACTCCGTCAAGAGATCCTCCTCCGGCGACCACCACGTGGATAACACTAGGACTTCTACACCCGGATCTCCTATTCCGGGCGGGGTAACCACTCAACGATTTGTGAGATTTTCTTTACAAGCATAGATGTGGTGGATAGGTTCTGTGACGGGTTTTCCGTTCGTTGATTTTCTCGCATTTATTTTCTCGTGTTAGTGGAACGATATAGGGTTATTTTTCATTCGACGGGGAGTGGCGATCCCCTTTTGATTTCGTTGGAGAAGATCTTCCTATTTTCCAAAATTGTTGTTTTCGGAGGATCTCCTTAGTACGACGCATAGCTTGTTCGGGCCGGGTGGGTCCTTTTGCTTGATCAAACATTGGCTCTTCGCCCTTGGGAGATATCAAGAGGTTTGGCAACCTTCGTGTGGCAAGTGTTTCTCTTTGCCTAGTCCGGTGCACTTGCACTGTGCGGCTTGCATTTGCATCATTCTTCTTTAGTCTCGCGCGGTTAACTAGTTAGATACGAATGGGCGTTGTTGACCTACATTAATTTGGTATCAAAGCGAGGTTCGTGCCGGTTTCCTAATTGGCACAATCCCCATCGTTTTCTTATAGGACACTTGCACTCACATATTTTCCAAAAAAAACCTGAAATCAAAATTCAAAAATTTGATTTGCTGCGGTGTGCGAATAGCGGTCTGAAATCTGAATTTTTTGTCGAAAATCAATAAAAAATTTCTGGACAATCCTCACTCAATTGTCAGCATTAAAATAAAAAAAAATATCTTAATTTACCCTAGTTATCAGGCGGGAATAAAATTAGGTTTCTATAAAATTTTAGTCAGATTTGTCTTCCCCTAGCCTATGAGCACAACTTTAGGAATGGGGCTGTCCCCGCACTACTCCCATATGGGTTTGGACCTGATGGAGTTCACTAAATTTTGCCATAGGACTAGAGACCCATTCCATGAACCTACAATGACAAGGTTTAGTCGTGATCCGGCACATCAATTTCGTTTAAACTTTAAGCACGGTGAGAAGTGGTGCAGGTTGGTCGTTGATAGCGTCTGTCATACCAACGCTGTAACGGAGAACGCGGTGTCTAGGATGTTGGTGACCACCAAACCACATCCTTGCCCATACCATCTTGTGTGTCCGGATGAGAGTGTTATTTTTGTGTCCCAACGATGTTTGGTGCCCCTCACCATTAAAGCCTATTCCGAGCGTGTTTGGTGTGATGTCCTTCCTATGAAGGACTTCCATGTGTTGTTTGGACACCCTTGGCTTGCTAGCCATGATATTATATACGATGATCGTGATGACACCTTAGACTTCATGCATCAAGGTCGGCTTATATCTCTTAGGTCCACTCCGCCTACGAAGCCATCGATCCCATCTGGGGACATTGGTAGCCCTGCTGAGTCGTCACCCCTATGCTTAGCAACGAAAAGGGATGTTGACACCACTAGTCAAAATCAGCTTATAGACGGTATTAGCCACTCAGAAACGAACACTTTATGCCTAACCGTTAAACCCGAGACTGGTCCGGTTAGTCCTAGCCTGCCCATAGGCCATATTGTCCCTGTTGATATTCCCACGATTGGCTTAGTGTCTGAGACTGAGGTTGTCCTGATTAGTCAACCTTTACATGATCCCATTAGCTTTAGGGAGCCTCTTGTTGGTCATCCGAGATCATTCCGGAGGTTGTTGAAAATTCTGAACTAGAGCCAAGTGATTCTGATGATGTTGGTGAGAAAGCCGAAGACATGGGGCGACCCTTATTAGCTTCTCACACTCTTGATAGCGGGATTAAGGCTAGTGAGTTTCCTGTGTCTTCTAGTGGGGAGGACAAGTGGTCCAATCCATTATCGGTTGGTAATAGTTGTGTGGGCACATTCTCTGCGCTAGCAGACCATATGCTAGTGTTAGCTCCCCCGTTGAACCGTCACCCATTTATGGTTGCTTGGGTCCCCCCTACTTCGGTCCCGACCTTGAAGTATGGTATGGAACCCGTTACCACTGCGCGACGAGATGAGTGGTTTCGTTGGGTTGTCCTTCCTATGCTAGTTGACCACCACTTTTGGGATCGTCCTAGGTTTCGTGCTCCCGATACCACGCCCTTTGGGAGTGATAGCATTTTTGAATCTAGTCTTGGGAACGAAGTTATGAACTTTTTAACATTCTTATCTCCCAAAGACCCCGTTGCTATAGTTCGTGCGACTACCCATCCTACGATGAACTTGGATTTAAAATTTTATAATGAATTAGTGAGTGTTCCAAGAAGTCTTAACTCACCCAAACATGATGACTTGGTGTTAACCGACCTACTTAGGTCCATTCACTCTGTTGTCGCCGCACCCATTGGAGAATCTCGCATAGAACTAAATTTGGATTTAGGAGACACTTCCCCTGAATGGATGCCAAATGGCATCATAGAAATCAAAGTCAGTAGGGTACCCAATTACTGCCGAGTAATTATATTCTTAGAGAGTTTTGCTGGTCACGTAAAAATTTTTGCTGAGAGGGGCCCAAACCCCATTTTAACGATCTGAATTGCTTTTCACTTTTCCTAATTCCACTGCATCATGCTTCCTTCTCGTTCCCCTCCACTAAAACTTCTGTTGGGTTGAGAGGTGAGTTGGGTAGTCTGTTATTCACTGCATTGGTGTTCTCTGGAGGTATGGATTTTATTGATAGTGCTGCATTTTCTCCTTCATTTTCCCATGCCTTGATCAAGGTCCCTGAGACCTCTTTTGTTCTTGACAGGAAGCTTGGAGGGGCACTCTTGCCTGGACCTACACCCGACTGTGCCGACTCACCTGGGGTGAGTCTTTTCGAGCGGGGGAGGATTGATGGGGACCATCCCATCATTCCCTCTCTTTCCACTACTGTTGCTGTTGAAGACCCCTTCCTATTCTGGGTCGGGACTACTACTGATGATCCGTTGATGCTGAGGACATGGATGAAAGGGACAGATGCTGCTAGGGACACTACGTGGAAGAAGACTTCTGTTGCGGCAAAGTACTTGGAGCTGCCACCTCCCGACGAGAATGAGCCTACACCATTTGTTGCTACGGATGGACCTCCACCTCTTTATTGGACGAGACTCGATGCTGATTTGGAGCCACCCTCGCCGATGAGGAATGGTGATGAAGATGTCAAGGGCCCCCCTTGAGCCTTATTCGGCGCCCGGACACTCTCTTTTTATTTATTTGCACTTGCTTATTTGTTTTATGTCAAGTTTGGGACTTTATTTATTTTGGTCTGCGTTTAGCGGATTGTTTTGGGCTGCGTTTAGCCGCTCCTTCTTGTAGGCCTTTAAATAGGCCAATCCTTCTTTATTTTCACATTGATTGAGGAAAAGCAAAGAATTGTAAACCCTAACTCTAATTCTCTTTCCCTGAACCTCTCTTTCTCTCGTGGTCGCCCCCTCCCCCTCTTCCCCGTCGCTGGTTCGGCGCCCCCAGAAAAAAACCGCACCCTCTCCTCCTTCCTCCTCTTGAAGGTTCAGCTTGTAAGGAGCTGCCGCCCACTTGCCTTCTCCCCCTAGCAGCCGCCCCCTTGCCTCCTCTACCAAGCAGCCGCCTCCTTTCTTCCTCCCCCCATCTCCACGTTCGGCCAAGGCCGCCCCCTCGTGTTCTCCTCTCTCTCAAGTCACCGACCACCCTCCTCTCTTCTAAAGACTCGCCCCCCCCCCCCCCCTTCTTCCTCTCTAGTTTGACCGCCACCCTCACTTGCCCTAATTCGGCCAAAAGAGGTCGCCTCTCCCTTTCTCTTTCCTTCTCAAGTTCGGCCAAGGCAAAGAGGCCCCTCTAGGGCTTTGTTCGTGGCGGCGGATCGTGAAGTTGAACGTGCACTCCCTCAAGAGATCCTCCTCTGGCGACCACCACGTGGATAACACTAGGACTTCTACACCCGGATCTCCTATTCTGGGCGGGGTAACCACTCAACGATTTGTGAGATTTTCTTTACAAGCATAGGTGTGGTGGATAGGTTCTGTGACGGGTTTTTCGTTCGTTGATTTTCTCGCGGTTATTTTCTCATGTTAGTGGAACGATCTAGGGTTATTTTTCATTCGATGGGGAGTGGCGATCCCCTTTTGATTTCGTTGGAGAAGATCTTCCTATTTTCCGAAATTGTTGTTTTCGGAGGATCTCCTTGGTACGATGCATAGCTTGTTCGGACCGGGTGGGTCCTTTTGCTTGATCAAACATTGGCTCTTCGCCCTTGGGAGATGTTAAGAGGTTTGGCAATCTTCGTGTGGCAAGTGTTTCTCTTTGCCTAGTCCGGTGCACTTGCACTGTGCGTCTTGCATTTGCATCATTCTTCTTTAGTCTCGCGCGGTTAACTAGTTACGATACAAATGGGCGTTGTGAACATAGTGGCCTACATCACTTTTTCTATCCAGCCTACATCCAGCATAGCTTGCATCTGAATAGCCAACTAGGTCAAATCTAGAGTCTGCTGGATACCACAAGCCAAGTTTAGGTGTACCCATCAGATATCTGAGTATTCTTTTTACAGAGCTCATGTGGGATTCTTTGGGGTCAACCTGAAACCTAGCACATATACAGGTAGCAAACATTATATCTGGTCTACTGGCTGTCTGATAGAGAAGAGAGCCAATGACTACTTTGTAAGTCTTCTGATTAAAGGACTTACCCTGTTCATCTCTATCTAAAACAACATTAGTAGTCATGGGGGGTTTCATTACAAAGGCATTTCCCATCCCAAACCTCTTAATAAGTTCTCTTGTATACTTGGATTGGGATATGAAGATGCCATCTGCAACCTGCCTTACTTGGAGGCCAAGGAAATAGGATAATTCCCCCATGCTACTCATTTCAAATCTAGACTCTATTAGGTATGGAAACCTTTTGCATAGTGATTGATCTGTGGACCCATATATAATATCATCTATATATATGTACTAGTAAGAGCTGATTCTTATGTGCTCTTGTGAAAAGTGTTTTATCCACTTTCACTCTTTCAAAGGAGTGTTCTAGAAGGAAGGTGGATAGGGTCTCATATCAAGCTCTTGTAGCTTGCTTGAGGCCATACAGTGCTTTATCTAACCTATATACAAAGGTGGGAAAAGATAGATTGACAAAACCTGGGGGCTACTCCACATGCACTTCTTCCTGAAGAGTTCCATTTAGGAAAGCACTCTTCACATCCATCTGATAGACTTTAATCTTCATGTGTGTAGTATATGCAAGGACATTCTAATGGCCTCCAGTCTTGCTACTTGAGAAAGTGTCTGGTTGAAGTCAATCCTCTCCTCTTGCCTATATCCTTGAGCCACCAGTCTGCCTTGTTCCTGACTATGACTCCTGTTGAATTCATCTTGTTTTTGAATACCCATTTTGCTCCAATGACTGGGTAATTCCTTGGACTCTCAACCAATGTCCCGGCCTTGTTTCTCTCAAATTGGGTTGGCTCTTCTTGCATTGCAGATATCTAGTGGGGATCACTGTCTGCTTCTTCAAACTTCTTAGGTTCATATTGAAAGAGAAAACATTGTAGCATTGTTTCATTTGTTAGTTGATTCCTTATCTTCACTACCACTGTCAAATCTCCTATAACTTGTGTTGAAGGATGATCTTTCAGGTTAATCTTGGTTCTTGTTGAGTTATTAAGGAGATTCTCTTCTTCCTGAAGATCCACTTGCTCATTGACAGTGGGAGCACCATCTTCATTCTCTAGAATGATCTCAGTGGCTAGTAGTTTAGGTGTTGTAAGTTCCTCTTCATCTGCTGTAGAGTCTTCATCTGAATCAGTGTCAACTTTCTGTTTTCCTTTGTCTTGACACAGCGATGAATGGTCCATGATGCTGAGCCTTTCAACTTGATCTGCTAGTTGGTCTTCTTCCTGCAGGATAGTATTGGTTGAAGTTTCCTTCCACTTATAAAACATGTTAGCTTCATCAAAGACCACATGGACAAACTCCCCTATCTTGAGAGAGTTTTATTATAACACATATAGGCCTTGGTTGATGAGGAATATCCCAAAAATATTTCATCATCAACCTTCTTGTCAAATTTGGCAAGATGACTTTTCCCATTATTTAGGATAAAGCAAGTACAACTAAAGATCCTAAAGTAAGTGACTATAGGCGTCTTTCCCTTCAATAACTCATATGGAGTCTTCAACTTGTTGGAACATGGTTTTCCGCATCCCTTTAATTTAAGAATAACAAATCCTACTTGTATTTGATCTTGTTTGCCATTGTGTTTTTAGCATGCAGGTTTGAACATACATGACACCAGGTTGCTGCAATACTGGTCTGGCACTATCCACAAGCAGAAGGATTGAAAGATGTCTAACGCCAGGCATTAGGTCTTAATGCTGGGCGTTAGCGATTGACGGGACGGTCTGCCGATCGACGTGATGGGATGCCGATCGACGGGATGGCTTGCTGACTGAATAAAAAGAGAGAGAAACTCAACGCCAGACGTTAGGTCTTAACGCTGGGCGTTAGCGATCGACGAGACGGTCTGCCGATCGATGGGATGGGATGCCGATCGACGGGATGGCTTGCTGACTGAATAAAAAGAGAGAAACTCAACGCCAGGCATTAGGTCTTAACGCTGGGTGTTATCGATCGACGATTATGGCATGAAGGAAGCAGCCATGATTGCAGGAGGAACTTTAGGAATGATTTGCCCAACGCCTGCGTTAGCCTTAACGCCGGCGTTAGTATTGCCTAAAATAAAACAATTCCTAAAGTGCAGAATCTCCTTCCTCTTCTGAAGATCCTAGCCATCAATGTGTTGCTATATATGGTCAACGCCTGGCGTTAGAACTTAACACCGACGTTAACTCAAAGTCTATAAATTGGAAGGCAACGTCGTCTCTGACTACTAATTGAAGAGAGCCATATTCCAGCACTTCAGAGTCTTTGTGAGGGCCGTATTTCCAGACCAACACATCTCCCACTCATATTTCAAAATGAGGAATCAAAGGAGGCTTGGATCAACACGCTAACTCAATGCGAAGAACGCACGCTTGGACTTCAACGATCTTCAGCGATTCTTCCGCGTCTCCTTCAGATTACCTCATAGGGAGTTTCATATTTGTCTTTTATTTTTATCTTTGTAATCGGTTTGAAAATTCGCCTCATGTTGGCGACTAGGTCTGGGAAGGACTTAGGGAGTAATTCGCCTCGTATTTGCGACTAGGTCTAGGGAGTAGATCTAGGGGTGCTCGAAGCCTTTCTGGGGATTGGAAGGCTAGAGCGGCTTGAGGCCGTATCTGGGGAGAGATCGGCTAACGCCAACCGGTTCGCGGGGGATACGAGTCAGTATAGAAAATGAAAAGAGTCTTTCATATTTCGCCTTGATTTCTAGCGTCAGTGAAATCAGTTTTTGTAATCAATTTTATAAATGATAATCATGTCTTTTCTTGTTTAGTAAAATTGATTTCATTTCTAATTTCTAGCTCTTTACTTTTGATTCACTCTTTTTCAAATAAAATATCAAAAGTTTTCTATTAAATATTAAAGTTTTCTAAAACCCTTATTCACCCCCCCCCCCCCCCCTATAAGGGCGCCTCAAGATCCAATAAGTGGTATCAGAGCGAGATTATTCCAAATTGGCTTAACAACTGGGAATAATGGTGTCTCTTGATCATGATCTCGCTTCTTCTAGTGGGGAACATTTTAATATAAATGATAAAGTATTATCACCACCTTTATTTATGGGCAAAAATTTTAAAGGGTGGAAAATATTAATGAAAGACTTTCTTAAAGCCTTAGATGAAAAAGTTTGGAATATTACTATTGAAAAGCCACCTAGCGTACTAACTAGAAACGAAATTGTTTTGAATGCAAAATCTATAAATCGTTTATTTTGTGCGCTAAATCAAAATATTTTCAAACTTATTTATAATTTA
Source organism: Dactylorhiza incarnata (assembly GCA_033032865.1). Classification (NCBI taxonomy): domain Eukaryota; kingdom Viridiplantae; phylum Streptophyta; class Magnoliopsida; order Asparagales; family Orchidaceae; genus Dactylorhiza; species Dactylorhiza incarnata. Next base: position 231,194 of record JAWHQI010000246.1, read on the forward strand.
CCCCCGCATATGAAATTTGGAGTTTTCTTGAAAGAACTTATAATTCTCCTTCTGCAGATATGGAACAAACGCAAGACTTGGAGAATATATAAGCTCGCACAAATATTCAAAAAGGTTCCTCACATGTTGGATCCATTAAAGGCACATCATGCGGAAGGGATGATGGAAACTCCTGTTTGGATGTGGAAGATGAAGAAGACAAAGGAACTATATGTTCAAATATCGCATCGTCGACAAGCACTGTAAGGAAATCAAATTCCATCTTTTGTACCTCTATTTCTACATTTCAATTGCTACAATCTACTAAATGTAAGATTAAGAAATTAAAAAAGGCTAATGCAAAACTACATTTAGATAACAAAATTTTGAAAGCAAATGTGAATGTAGAATCCAAAAATGATGTGTTTGAATCTCCATCATGTTCCTCATTTTAAAACTCCACACCTTGTAGTGATTATAATGAATTAAAAGAAAAGTACAAAGAACTTGAAAAAGAATTTATTTTTATAAAAGAACATAAAAGATTATGTTTAGAAAACCCTTCTTTGAAAAATGATTGTGCTAAGTGTGAAGACTATAAAATTGAAATTGAAGAGATGGATGAAACATTTGAGGAATATAGAAATAAATATCAAAATCATATTGATTCAGTTGTTTCCACTCTTAAAAATAGCACAAATGCGTATAATAAAGCTAGACATAATCTTAAGATCAAGAATGATGAATTAAAAACAAAAATCAACCTGCTTATGAAAATTATGAATAAAAATTCACAATATCAAGTAATATCTAAAAACAAGTTGAATATGAATGTCTTGACTAAACCTAAAAATGGGAGTAAGGAACACAAAGTATTTGTAAATCAAAATCTGAATCATTATTATTTACAAAATCATTCTTCTCCCAACTTAAAAATAGAAGTGCACAAATTTCCTATGAAAAATATTTTCAATCATCATTACAATTATACTCTTCAAAATAAAAACAATCATAATGGAAATTTGATGCATAAAAATAATATTAAACCAAGGTTTGAATGGAGACCCAAAGTTAAATATGAAACACAAACTCCATGCAAAAGGGCTCATTCATTTTCATCTCCCCAAAAGCAAACACGTTGTAATTGGGTACCCAAAAGAACCATCCCACTTGGTCCCCTTTGGATACCTAAATCTCTTATTCATTAGGTATCATACAAATGCATGAAGTTGAAATAATTAAATACGAAATATCATCAACTCTACTTCATGATATGCTTAAACTTTTCTTTGTTTGTTTTCTTTTTTTTAACCATCATGCTATGGTCATTTTGTATAACATGTGATATGACTTTCACATATTAAACCACAAATTCATTAATGAATCAAATTGAATGAAATTGAATAAAAGTCATATCATCTCTCAAGTGACCTATCTATACTTTTTATTTTTATTTTACCTTCTAAATACATTACCTTTAAATGTCTTATATCATCATTATAAATTAAATGCTAAATGCTTATATGATATTATCAAGACTAATAAAATAATGTCAAAAAGGGATTTAAAAGGAAGATTATGGGGTCTTTGGCTAAATGTATAAAATGCACAAATGGTTGATTACTTATTTAATATCCTTATGTCATTTGATAGCCTCTAATATGTTTAATCATAATAATAAAAAATTGAAATTTAATAAGTGCAAAAATCATATGTTTTTAAACAAAAACCAAAATTAAATTTACAACAATATGCGAGATTTTGACGGAAACTTCAAACGATCATAACTTTTGATCCGCTTGTCCGAATTTCGCCCATAATAGTTTTTTGGAACGAGGTCGAGAAGATCCATGCAATGGCAAACGAGCTTCACTCGTTTGAGTTCATTTCGACCCTCAAAATTACCAAAATTCAACTCCGTTTAAACGTTATCTCAATTTTTCCTTTTCAACAATTTTTTGAGTCTATAAATTTTAAATATTTAGTTTGGGTAGCAACCAATAACACTTAAATATCTTGAGAAAGAGAGGTTTGGGATATCACCCCATCACATATCCTAGTACCGGTGCGAACCCTTCACAGGGTATACCTCGGGAAGTCTAAGATCCACTCTAAATTGCTAAGTCCAACTAAAACCTAGCAAAGATCAAATTAACTATTGACTCATGCGTATTCTTGCAATGACAAAAAAAGAAAACAATTGTTACTATGTCTTCAGAAAATTATATATATGTTTTTGTTTAATATGAAGACAATCATAATGGAAATTTCTATGTGATAAAGGTTGAATATGAATTATTTTATATATTTCACTTACAATAATTAATTATGAGTATCAAAATTTCTATGTGATAAAATTAATGATCATAATTATATTATGTAATATCAAAAGATCTTTTAATTCAAACATTACACATAACTACAAAAGATCCTTTTGATTCTATCATATGATTGGTGATCATGATAATTATATGAATAAATTATGTATTGTGGTTGCATGTATCTTACTATATCTAGACCTTAGATTCACCTTGATATCAATAACGTCAAATCAAATCATCACTTAATTCTAGGTCTACAAATTGAATTTCTATCAATTTATAAGACATGCATTATTCTTATGGCATAATATGAACTCGTCATACTAGCATTATCAACTAATAAATATTATCATTCATACTAGTTATCAAATAATGCCATAATGAGTTCATCTTAAAGTAGAAAAATTGAAGGATAAAATAACTATGTGACTTTAAATTGTTTCCATAGGACAAAATGCTTAGGATGTCCATGATCATTTACCCACATTATGTGTCTCACAATAGCGAGGGCATAAGATTGTATGCATTAGAAGACCTAACCTCTAAGTCATGTCTTGTCCTTAACCGGGGAGGGTTCCAGTGGGGTCTTGCGAAGCACTGGGGGGAAAGAGTGCTAGGTTGAGCGTTCTCTAGTGTGTGTATATAGGATTAACACCCCATCCTACGGCATGTGTGCAGCTCGATCCTCATGCCCATCCATCACTTAGTACGGGGCTAGTGTGTAGACATATAGTTAGGGTATTATAATCTAGGGCATACCTATATCATATGTTGTGCATACACTCTTTAATATTATTCAAGCATTCTTGGTTTGATCAAACATGCTTATGTTGTGTTTTGCATGTCTTATCATTTTTTAGCTCTAATGATCTTGTAAAACACAAATATATGAAAACCAAATAAAAATATAAAAACCATTTTTGAACAAATAAAATATGCTTAAATAAGACTTCTAAACATATCAACTTTCTCTGAAATTTCTACCCTAAGAAGGCCTACGTACATACTCTCTATTCCACAGAATTGTTTTTCCCAAAAACCTTAAAAATCGAGTACTGTTTCGGCGTTAACTACTTAACGCCAGGCGTTAGCCTTTTTTTCAGATCAAAATTCTGCTTTCACTAGTATATTTCTGGTATTTTTCTATTGATTTTTCTCAGTTTATTTTGTCTGATTTCAAATTATTTTGTTATTAATATTGTTGTTTTTTTTTCAAAATACAAAAAAAAAATCAAAATGATCAAAAATATTTTTTTGTTATTTATTTTGCTTAAACTCTTTACAAAAATTATGGTTTGACTATAAAACTTCACATGAGCAAACATCTTTGTTATTTTTTGTTTCCAATGGTCAAAATTGATTTTGGCATACTCACAAGGATTTTATTCGATGTCTAATTTTAATTTCAAATTTTCTAAACATTGTTTTTGTCATGCCTTGACCTTAATCTGATTATGTGCAATGAAATAGTCTATAGATAATTGTGTATGATTGCCTAGCATGCCTCTAAGTATGAGTAATGTTTTATGTTTATCAATTATTCATACACTCACTATTTTGATAATCTACATGTGTTCATAATCTTAGTCTTGCATGTTTGTGTAGTGTAATAGTTTTAACTCATTAAGTTGTATGTCTAAATTACCTACACCGTTTTTTAAAAATAAATTTCTTGCACACATAGAAGTGTTACTTCAAAATTATACATGTTTGCAACAACAAGTGAATTCGGAGACTTTTGGCCTCAACACAAAATCAATTAATAATATGCTAAAGATAACTCCACCAAGCACTACTCACCCTCCAGATAAGTCTTAATGAGCATTGTGAGGTTGAGCACCTTGGAAAGAATTGTAAAGTGTCTTGTGCAAACATATCTCTTTTTCTCACTTCTATTTGTACACCGGATCATTAAAATAAAATTTATATACAAATGCTTATGTGATCCCCCAAGCAATACTTCGCTCCCTGATAAGTATTAATGAGCATTGTGTGGGAGAAGCACCTTGGTAGTTGTACTTATGTTTTGTGCTTTGAAATTTCATTCTAAATATAATGTATGAAAGTAATTATAAGATTACATTCTTAATGTTGCTGCTACTATTTCATTACATATGACATGTGTTTTGATTATTTCACTTGTATACTTTTATCAAAACACCTTTTGCACACATCATTGATTTTCATAAAGCTTCTACTCATGAGAATTGGATCCTAACGCAAAATTACATAATTCTCTCAGAACTTAAGTAAAAGCACTAGATTGCAATGCATGTTTTCTACAATGTTTTCTTTACTTGAAATACGAATTGGTTACATTATAGTTATTATCCTTATGAATATGTTGATTCATGCTTGCCTATGTGTTATGAAAATTTTCAAATTTAAAAGCTCAAATGTGAAGAGTCTAAATATATTGTTGAAATTGTCAAACTATTACAAATATATTAATCTTAATAACTTTGTTTTATCTTTCCGCATTCCTATTTGATCATGTATCTTTATACCATGTGTTCTCATGCTTATTTCTACAGTTTGTTTCACTTGTGCTTTGTCAAACAAAATTGCATCTCTCTTAACAAGTAGTGTCACTCTTAAAATAAATTTAAAAAGCAAGTGATTGCATTTCTTTGGTATAATCTTTGAATGATGTTCTTTCACGCTTATCATACATTTTTTCCGCTCTCTCCCTTAGCTCGATCACGATTTATCTTATGTTAAAAACAAATCTCTTCTTCCACTCTTAGTTATGTTCTACCTTTTGCCCTCTCTTTTCTTTACACTCCACCCTCTTTTGTTAATAACAAAAGGGGGAGAATAAAATAATAAATCACAAGGAGTAGGAGTCACTAGATTAAGGGGGAGCATGAATCTAGTCTATGGGTGCATACACTAAGGGGGGCACTTAAGTAGGGGGAGCACAATGTTAAAAGAACCATAACTCTTATTATTATCTCTATGATTACTTTATGTCATATATCCTTCTAAAAACACATATCTTATATATGATTATGATTTATCTCTATTGGATTTGTTATTATCAAAAGGGGGAGATTGTTGGAACATGGTTTTCCGCATCCCTTTAATTTGAGAATAACAAATCCTACTTGTATTTGATCTTGTTTGCCATTGTGTTTTTAGCATGCAGGTTTGAACAGACATGACACTAGGTTGCTGCAATACTGGTCTGGCACTATCCACAAGCAGAAGGATTGAAAGTTGTCTAACGCCAGGCGTTAGGTCTTAACGTTGGGCGTTAGCGATCGATGGGATGGTCTGCCGATCGACGGGATGGGATGCCGATCAACGGGATGGCTTGCTGACTGAATAAAAAGAGAGAAACTCAATGCCAGGCATTAGGTCTTAATGCTGGGCGTTAGCGATCGACGGGATGGTCTGCCGATCGACGGGATGGCTTGCTGACTGAATAAAAAGAGAGAGAAACTCAATGCCAGGCAATAGGTCTTAACGCTGGGCGTTATCGATCGATGAATATGGCATAAAGGAAGCAACCGTGATTGCAGGAGGAACTTTAGGAATGATTTGCACAACGCCTGCGTTAGCCTTAACGTCGGCGTTAGTATTGCCTAAAATAAAACAATTCCTGAAGTGCAGAATCTCCTTCCTCCTCTGAAGATCCGAGCCATCAATATATTGCTATACATGGTCAACGCCTGGCGTTAGAACTTAACGTCAGCGTTAGCTCAAAGTCTATAAATTGGATAGCTTCGTCGTCTCTGACTACTGATTGAAGAGAGCCCTATTCCAGCACTTCAGAAACTTTGTGAGGGCCATATTTCCAGACCAACACATCTCCCACTCATATTTCAAAAGGAGCAATCAAAGTAGGCTTGGATTAACATGCTAACTCAATGCAAAGAATGCACGCTTGGACTTTAACGATCTTCATCGATTCTTCGGCGTCTCCTTCAGATTACCTCATAGGGAGTTTCATATTTGTCTTTTGTTTGTCTTTTATTTTTATCTTTGTAATCGTTTTGGAAATTCACCTCGTGTTGGCGACTGGGTCTGGGTAGGACTTAGGGAGTAATTCTCCTCGTGTTGGCGACTAGGTATAGGGAGTAGATCTAGGGGGTGCTCGAGGCCTTTCTAGGGATAGGACGGCTAGAGCGGCTTGAGGCCGTATTTGGGGAGAGATCGGCTAAAGCCAACCGATTCGTGGGGGATACGAGTCAGTATAGAAAATGAAAAGAGTCTTTCATATTTCGCCTTGATTTCTAGCGTCAGTGAAATCAGTTTTTGTAATCAATTTTATAAATGATAATCATGTCTTTTCTTGTTTAGTAAAATTGATTTCATTTCTAATTTCTAGCTCTTTACTTTTGATTCACTCTTATTCAAATAAAATATCAAAAGTTTTCTATTAAATATTAAAGTTTTCTAAAACACTTATTCACCCCCCCCCCTCTAAGGGCGCCTAAAGATCCAACACAACTTTGTCTTGTGAATGAGACATCTATTCAGAACATAGTTGGCAGTATCACTTCCTCGCCTGAAAGGACCTTGGCAAAATTGGATTCAGCGAATAATGTCCTTCCTGATTCAATCAAGGTTCTATTTTTCCTTTCAGCCACCCCCATTTTGTTGTGGGGGGGAGGGGGTCCTAGGAGCTGAAAAGATTTGCCTTATCCCTTCATCCTCACAGAATCTACACATTAACTGATTTTCAAACTCAGTGCCATGATCACTTTTGATCACAGCAACCTGAGTCATGAATTCAGATTGAATCTGTCTAATGAATCTTGAGAGGATCTTGAAGGTATCTGACTTAGCTTTTAGAAAGAACACCCAGCTGAATCTAGAAAAGTCATCAACAATGACTAGAGTCTAGGACTTACCTGCTAAGCTCTGAGTGGAGATAGGACCAAATAGGTCCATGTGCAACAGGTATAGGATTCTGGGGGAATCATTCTTACCAATTAGTCTGAATGATGATTTGATCTACTTTCCTAGTTGGCAGGCTCTACAGGGATGGTCTTTATTAAACTTACCTGTTTGCAAGCCTCTTACTAGGTTAAGCTTAGAGAGTTTAGCAATGGTCTTAAAATTAAGATGACTGAGTCTTCTATGCCACAACTCATTATTTTCTAACTGAGAGTTGAATAAGTAGATCTCTGACTTAGTATACTCAAAGTCTACAACATAAACATTACCTTTCCTATGGCCAGTCAACACAATTTGGTCAGTTACATAGCTAACTATATGCCATAAAGACTTAGTGAATACAACTTTGTATTCACCATCACACAGCTGACTAATACTAATTAGATTATGTTGAAGTCCTTCAACATAAGCTACCTTATAGAAAGAGACTTCCCCCAATCCTGAGAAAACTATATCCTTTGGTTTGACCAGAGTGGGAATTCCCAAAAATTGCCTTAGGCCCTTCCTTAGCCATGTAGTTGTCCAGTAATTCTTTTACTTCAGTTATATGCATGGAGCATCCACTGTCCAGATACCACTGCCGGTTTGTGGTTGAACAGTCTCCTTTCTGCACATGAAATCAAATATTAGTATATACCCTCACTTGCTGGGGTCCCTTTCTTCTATCATCATATGGAGTTATGAAAGAATATGATGGTCTTTCAGTATACCCCTTAAGGTGAAGAAGTGTTGCATTGTTATGCCAGCAATGTTTGGCTATGTACCCAAATTTAGAACAACAGAAACATCTAGGAATGTAAGAAGAGAGAGATTTAGATGTCTGATTTTTTTTGCTGGAAGCATGCGTCGATAAGGAATCGACGCATCATTAGAGTTGCGTAGAGTGTAATTCGACGTGTCTGTATAGTTACGTCGATAATAATTCGATGCAGAATATTGGTTGCATCAAATAGAAGTCAACGCACCCTCATACTTGCTTCGAGTTGATGTCGATGCATATGTTAAACTCTGTCGAGTTGTATTCAACACATCTTTAAATCTGCGTCGAGTTCTAATCGATGTATGCTTCTTTTTATTAAGATTTTTATAATTTTTGTTTGTCTTTTCTAAGGGGTGTTTACCTAGAATCTCTGTTTGATTAGTAGTGTTTACCCTATTGAATATAGTGAGTTTATTAGGGTTATTATTTTGTTCTTCACCTGATTCTAAGTTGTTATTAGGTTGATTCATGCTAAACCTAATGAATGCTACAAGATTTTCCCAAGCAAGTTTGCTAGGGATTAGTGGGCTAGTGGATGGTAGTGATTCTAGATCAAGATGATCAAATCTCTTGGAGAGATTTTGTGAGATATCCTTAAGCTTTTGACTCCTTCCATTGAGTGAGTCCTCAAAGGATTTTGCCTTTGTAAGTTCTTTCTCTAAATCAAAATTTGCATTAACTAATGTGTATATTTCTTTTTCTTTCTTAAATAATTGACCTCTCAGATCATAATTAACTGAGTACATCATGTCTTTCCTAAGGTCTTTTAGTTCTATTCTGATTATGTTAAGTTCTTTTTGACTGTTAATGTAATCTTGACAGAATTCCTTGAAATACTCTTTAAAATCTTCCCAAGAAAATCAAAATCATCAAAAAGTGTTACCTGATTTTCAGCAGTGGAGTCTTCCAAAGCCATTAAGCAGGCTTCTTCAGTTCCACACTCTTCATCACTATCAGATGAGGAGGATCTTGGCTCTAACTATGAATCACTCCAGGTTTTAGCAATGAAACCTTTTCCTCTTTTCTTATCCTTTCTCATGAAGGATTTCTTCTTGTGCTCCTTCTTCTACTTGTTGCTTTTGTTCTTTTTTTTATTCAGGACATTCAGTGGCAAAGTGTCCAGGTTTTCTGCAAGAGAAACATATAATTTCATGTTTAGGAGTTTTGTCATACCTTGGTTTGCTTGAACTCCTTTTTTCCTTCTGGAGTCCTCTGTCTTGACCCATCTCTTGAATCTCTTAGCCAAGAGAGTAAACATCTCTTCTTCAGAGTTGGAAGACTCTGCTTAATCAGTCTTTAATGCAAGTGTCCTTTCTTTAGGAGTTGAGATTCTCTCATGGGCTTCTGACTCAGTTCTGCTTTTTAGTAAGAGCTCATAGGACTTGAGCTCCCCTAGCAGAGCATCTGTTTATATTTCTCTGAGACATCTAGAATCTCTGATGGCCCAGATTCTTGAGTCCCTTGTGCTTGGGAAGCACATGAGGAGCTTATCATTAATTTCTGTCAGAGAAATTTCTTTGTGAAGCCCTCTCAGCTCATTTATTATGAAGCTGAACCTGTCATACATTTCATCTATGCTTTCATCAGCCTTTTTCTTAAAGTTCTCATATTGGGATATGAGAAGGGACTTCTTGTCCTTTCTTTCATCAGAGCTTCCCTTTACTAATCTGGAAAGAGATTCCCGGATTTCTTTGGCAGAGTTGTAATTAGCAACTTTTTGAAATATGTCATCTGATATAGTTGACACCAGGATATTCATGGCCTTGGCATCACATGCCTTCACCTTCTTCTCAGCATTAGTCCACTCTGCTCTGAGGACTGTAGTTTGTGTTACTGTCCCACTAACATCTTTTCTCAGTGGGACTGGGGGAACTGTAGTAATGACATTAAAAATGTCTTCATCAATAGAGTTCATGTAAAGCTTTATTTTGGCCTTCCAAAGTGTAAATTTATTTATGTTACACACTGGTGGTCTTATTGATGCATAATCCTTAGAACTCATTTTCTTTAGAAAATAATTTTAACTAATTTACAGTAAGGAAATGAGAGGAGGAGATCTTTTGATCAAGGTGTTAACCTTTTAATGATCAACCTCCCTCTGATACCAATTGAAAGTGCACAGTGTGCCGCTCAGTATTCTCTAGAGGGGGTGAATATAGTTTTAAAAAATTTCCCTAATTATGCACACACAGTAAAACTACTAAGTGCTTATGCAATCAGCAATCACAAAGGCAGAATAAAGTAAACAAGATTGCAGGAAATATAAGAACAGAAAACTGTAAAATAGGGACAGCATAGAAAAGCAAACACATAAGACATAATATTTTATAGTGGTTCCCCAAAATGTGGGTAGTCCACTCTTCTACCTCCATGAGAGGATTGCACTAACTATGCCTGAGTCTTTTGATAAGGAGACTCTTAGAACCACTGAGTCTTTTGATAAGAAGACTCTTAGAATCACTGAGTCTTTTGATAATGAGACTCTTAGAACCACTGAATCCTTTGAAAGAAGGATTAATAAAACTCTTTTACAGATGGTGAATAAGGAAGAAGAAAGAGAGAATGAGGAGAATGGAATTCTGCTTTATGAATTTTCTGAAGCTATTTTCTGCTTCTGTTTATCACTGGATCTGATTATGATAAACCCTTGCTTATGATTTTGATGATTGCAAGGGTTATTGACTTGATCCTTTTCTCTGAGCACTTCTTGTAAGCTTGATGCTGTGTGAAGAAGAAGAAGAAGTAGCTGTATTGTTTTCCTGTACTCAGCAATATGTTCTAATCTGTCTTAGGGTTGAAGAGGAAGAAGAGAGAGCACTATTCGACAGCCAGAAAATAATGTAATCAATGATCTTATTTTTCTTCTCCTCTCAGCATATTTATTCTCCATGATTGAATTTGAATTTCTTTCTTCTTTTGGGCTGTCCTGAAAAGGAATTCCTATTGGACAGTTGATTTCCCTTTCTTCTTTTGTTCCCGACCCGTCCATCAGATTTGAATACATTCCAAGAATGTTTTTGCTGTATCCTTGAATACTCCATTCCATTCTTGGCAATAAATGAACTGTTGGAGAGATATCTTCAGTATTGTGGGCCTCTTAAAATGCATTACAAGGACAACTGAAAATGCTTCTATTTCAGACTATCTTCGACGTCGTGTCGACTTCGTTGTTCTTCATATCGACGCACCTCTGAGTTCTTATAGGAGTATCTTTGAAATCCTTCTTAGCTCTGGCTGAACTCAGATGTCGACATTACGTCGATTACTTATCGACGTATCCGTCGAGTTGAAGGCTTTGACTTGAACTTCATCTTCTGCGTCGAATTGAAGTTAAAGTTGCGTCGACTTCTAAGATGGCTTCGACAGGCTCTTCCTTCTGCGTCGAGTTCCTTTCGACGTTGCGTCGACTTGATTTATACTTCGACAAGCTGATTGAGTTTCTTCGACTTTCAGTCAGAGTTACGTCGACATCTAGTCGAAGTTGCGTCGACTTCTATTCGACGCACGTTTTAACTCAACTGGATTTATGTTTATCCTGACCTGGTCTTGACACTCTAAGGTGAGTGTGACGTCCTAAGACATCCAATGACCAATTTACCTTTTCTATACAATGTGGGTAATATAACCTAACTGATGAAATTATTTTTAAGTAATTTGTTAGATAAATCATAAGGGTTTTTCTCAACATATAACATAATATTGTCATCTTTGTTTAATCCTGCATACTAAAAACACAAAGGTAAACTAGATCAAATACAAGTAGGATTTGTTATTTTCAAACCAAAGGGATGTGGAAAACCGTGTTCCAACAATTTCCCCCTTTTGATAATAACAAATCCAATTAAGATAAATCAGATTTCAAAAGGTAAGTGATGTGTTTATAAGAGATATGACATGTATGATACATAGAGATTGTTATGACAAATATTATTTTTATAGAAATGTGCTCCCTCTATTTATGTGCTCCCCTTTAGTGTATGCTCCCATAGAATAGATTAACGCTCCCCCATAATCTAGTGAATCATACTCCTTAATCATTTAAGATTTATCATTTTATTCTCCCCTTTTATTATTAGCAAAAGTGGTGGAGTGAAACAAAACAAAACTAGAATAAGGTAAAGAGGTGAAAGTTGGGACTACCAAGAGAGGGTGAAGAGTTTTGTTGTAAAATAGAGGAAGTCATGATCGAGCTTAGAGGGATTAATGCAGTGAAAAAACATATGATAAGCGTGTAAGTAACAAAATTCTTTGAAGTTTACCAAACAAGTCTACCACTTATTTTTTTTTAAATAAAGAAGAGTTTTAAAACACAAGTGATGAAAAAGACTTCAAAATTAAGACTTGAAATAAGCATGATAAAAATACATGATCATAGCAATGGTGCAGAAAACAAAGTAATCAAGATAAGCATTTGAATTTGTGGAGAAAGATTCTTGTTTTTTTTTAAATGCAAACAATTTTTCTAGAATTTTTTACACGAAGGAGCATTAACCTTGAAAAATTTTCAACAACAAAAGGCAAGCATGATTTGACATATTCAAAGAGATAGTAGCTACAATGTAACTAATTCGTATTTCAAGAAAAGAAAACATTGTAGAGATCATGCATTGCAATCTAGCGCTTTTACTTAAATTATTTAGAGATTTATGTAGATATGCATTAGGATCCAATTCTCATGAGTAAAAGCTTTATGAAAGATAATGATGTGTGCAAATAGTATTTTCATAAGAGTATACAAGTGATATAATCAAAACACATGACATATGTAATGAAGTAGTAAAATAATATTAAGAGAGTTGTATTAGAATTACTTCCACACATCAATTCTAGAATTATATTTCAAAGCACATAAAAGAATACAAATACCAAGGTGCTTCGCCCACATAATGCTCATTAAGGCTTATCAGGGAGGGAAGTATTGCTTGGGGGATCACATAAGCATTTGATATTTTTTGTTGAGTGATCCGGTGTACAAATAAAAGTGATAAAAAGATGTGTTTGCATAAGACACTTTACAATACTTTCCAAGGTGCTCAACATCACAATGCTAATTAAGACTTATCAGGAGGCTAATTATTTCTTGGTGGAGTTATCTTTGTCATTTTATTCATATATTTTTTATTTAGGACAAAGGTCTCTGAATTCACTTGCTTTTTGCAAACAAGTTTTTTAAAAAAAATAACACTTTTATATGTGTAAGAAAATTATGTTTGAAAAGAAAGTGTAGGTAATTTAGACATACAACTTAATAGGTTAAACTATTACACTACAAAATCATGCACGACTAAGATTATAAGCAAATGTAGATTACCAAAAGATTAATCGAGGAATCATTATTTAACATAAATGCATTACTCATACTTAGATGCATGCTAGACAATCTTATAAAATTTTCTATAGTCTATTTCATTGCACATACTATGATTAAGGTCAAGGCATGACAAGACAAAACAATGTTTAAGAAACTTGAAATGAAAATTATACATTGATGAAAATTTTGAAGAGTGTGCCTCTAATCAATTTTGACCATTTTGGAAGTAGATACTAAGATTTTTGCTCATATGAAGTCTTATAATTAAGTAGTAAAAGAAAAACATATTTTTGAAAATTTACAAAACAAAAACAATCACAAAATATATTTTTGAAGATTTTTTATTATTTGATTTTTGTGTGGAGTTTTGAATAAAAGAAAGAGGAATAATAAAAAATAAAGAGAAACATATGCCTACAGTTTTTGAGATTTCAAAACAAAAGCAAAAAAAATGTTTTTAAAATTTTTTGATTAATTGAAAAAAAAAATTGAATAAGGAAGAAACAAAAAATAGAGAAATTAATATTTTTCAAAATAGAGAAGCATATATGAAAATGTGCATGAGAGAATATCAGAGATTGTTCAGCATAAGAAAATGGAAAATGGAAATTTTGGAGCAAAGAGGGTTAACGTCAGACGTTGAGTTCTAACGTCGGCATTAGGCGTTAACGCCAAAATAGTAGACAATTTCTTGAGTTTTTGAAAAAATTTCCTTTGATTTAGAGTTATTATATAGAGGTCTTCTTAGTGTAGAAATTTCAGACATTATAGAGATGATTAGAAGGCTCTTTAAGCATGTTGTTGTTTGTTTAAAATGGTTTTTATAATTTTTGGGGTTTTTCAACTACTTGTGTTTTACAAGATCATTAAAGCTCAAAATGATAAAATATGCAAAACACAAGATAAGCATGTTCAATCAATTCAAAAATGCATGAAGATTGTAATCATAAAGAGTGCATGAAATATATATAATATAAGTATGTCCTAGTTATATGCCTAGATACTAGCCTCGTACTAAGTGACGGATGAGCATGAGGAGTTGAACACATGCCATGGGATGGGATGTTAATCCCATATATACACATTAGAGAGCGCTCAACGTAGCACTCTTTCCCCCCAGTGTCTCGCAAGGCCCCACTGGAACCCTCTCCGGATAAGGATATGACATGACTTAAACGTTAGATCTTCTGATGCATACAATCGTACGCCCCCACTATTGTGAGACATTTAATCATGAGTGAATGGTCATGGGCATACTAGACAATTAAACCTAAAGATCGATTCATAAACTTTTGTCTTTTTATTTAGGAATCTTTTAGAATAATTATTGTAATTAGGATAGATGATTTTATAGCAAAATAATTTCCATGATTTTCAAAATTTCATTATTCAATTTTACCTTACCACATCATGACATGATATAACTAGCATAGAAAAATTTCAACCTATAGTAAGAGATGATGCTAGAATGATTAGTTTGAATGCAAAGTTATGTCATAAGATTAATAATGATGATGTTGCATCTATTCAATAAATAGAATTTCAATTTATAGACCTAGAATTAAGTGATTATTCTATTTGAATTATTCTTATTGGTACAATGTTGAATCTAGGGTCTACATATAAGTGAGATATATGTGAACACATTATATAATACATTTATATAATAATCATGATCTCAAAACATATTTTGAAAGCTATATGATCTTTTCAATTATGTTTAATGTTTGAATTAGAAGATCTTTTGATTTTGCATGATTATTATAAATGATTATTTACTTAAACACGTAGAAATTATGTACTCATAATCAATTATTCATGATAATGTAAGTGATGTATTATGAGAACATTCATATTCATCTTTTTTCAAATAATTAAGGTACAAGATTGTAAGGTGATTAATGAATAAAAATATTATGAGAAAGTATTTTGATTATTTTGCAAGGTTTAATATGATAGGTGCAAACAAATGCAACGACGAAATAAAACAAATAAAATGTGCAACTTTTTGGTTATATGTTTTCAACTTTTATTAACTTCTTGGTTATTTATTACCAACTTTTTGGTTATTATTCTATGTTAGTTGCACATTTTATGCTTCAAACAAATAACCTTTTTGAAGGTAAAGATTGTGATAATTAAAGTGGCAAAAATAATTTCCAGATATTTGAATATTTTTCATGATTATAATTTAATATGATGGGGACTATCAAATGAAACAAATAAATTAAATAAATAAACAAAAAGTTGCGCATTTTATATTTTAGTCAAAACCCCTTAAATAGCCTATTATTTAAATTCATATATTTTTGAAAATATTAGCATTGATAATATAACATAATAAGTTTAGTATTCAATTTATAAGTTATTTATAAGTAATGGATTTAAATGGATGAGAGCTAAACAGAGTATTGATATGTCACTTGAAAAATGATATGACTTTTTATTCAAATTCATTCAATTTGATTTATTGATCATTAGGTTTTATGTGATAAAGTCATATTTCAAAATATATAAAGTGGCCATAACATTTTGGTTTAAGAAAAAATAGAAATTAAGCATATCATGAAGTAGAGTATTGGTATTTCATTTTAATTTGTTTCTACTTCATGCAGTTTAATGATACTAGTGAATAAGAGTTTTAGGTATCCAAAAAGGACCAAGCGAGATGATTCCTTTGGGTATTCAAATATATCGTGTTGGCTTTTGGGGAAATAAGGATGAGTGGGATTTCAAGAGGAATTAATGCGTCATTCTTAAGAATGGGTCTCCTTTCAAACCTTGATTTAATATTAATTTTATGCATCAAATTTCCATTGTGATTATTTTTTATCTTGAGGATTATAATTGTAATGATTATTGAAAATATTTTTCATAGGAAATTTGTTCAAATCTAATTTTAAGTTAGGAGAAAAATGATTTTGTAAATGATGGTGATAGTGATTAAGATTTTGATTTATAAATATTTGATGTTTTTTACTCCCATTATTTGAACTCAACATGTTTTTATAATTATGTATTCTAATAGGTGTATATTTTATGAAGTTTGAAATACTAGTAGATGTCTTATAAAATTTTGAAGATAAAATAGAAATAAAAGATTTTTTGTTGTTTGAAAATTTTTTCATAAGTGATTTTAAAGATTCTAGTTTACCCAATAGAACATTGTTTTTATTTATTAATTTTTTACTATTCTCTTGTGTAATAAGAAGCTCTTTTTCAAGTACCTTGAAATTTTTTAATTTATCACAATCAATACAAGTTATGACAATCTTAAGTAAAGAGTAAGATGAAGAACTAGACATATCAAAATTTGATTCTACATTTGCATTTGCTTTTAAAATTTTATTTTCTAACGTAAATTGAAATTAACATTTTTCAATTTCTTAATTTTACATCTGGCAATTGCTATCACATGCAATGTAGAAATTGAATTTGAAATAAGAAAGGAGTTTGATTTACGTACAAAGTTCTTGGAAGAGGCGTGATTTGAACATAAAGTTCTTTTGAAACCTTTTTTCATTCCTCTTCCATAGATGAGTTTCCATCTCCCCTTCTCATTGATGTATTGTCTTCTTCCTTTTCCTTTTATGCGCACCCCATGGATTCATCAAATAAGGAGCTTTCTTGAATACATATGTGTAAGACCCCCCCCCCCCCAAACTGAACCCGGTCCAGGGGAGGGGGTCTTACTGCCCAAGGCGGCCACCAAGCGCTTCCCGGGTGGCGACGACCCACCCTCTCAAGCTCTAAGTGGTCGCCTTGTCAGGCACAAGAATCACAACAACACACCAGAATCACATAGCGGAAGCAATAGAATAGGAAACTAAGCACACAACTTATATTTACACTAGGGGAAAAGGTCGTGGCCTATTGTTTAAATCAACTGCCTCGTGGGCTACATATAACCATAACAAAACACTCCATAGCTAGCCCTATACTCTAGGACTCACATCGCGGAAGACAGGGGGCAAGGCTGGAGTGTCTGATCGGGCAATCTCTAGGGCCGGTAAGTCATCCTGCGGTGCGGGGGCTTCGCGTTGTCTCATCTCCTGTGAATGGTTATAAGAATAACCGTTAGTCACAGAGCTAAGTGGAAAACACATTCCATCCCCGGATCCATATCCTGGGGGCGGGCTAAATTACATGAATAGATATCCAAAGCAAGGTAGAGGGTTAGCAGCAGGCAACATATATACATATATATTTATATCTATAGGGCCTACCAACCATAGTTTCCGCGAGGTAACATAGACGCGCAATTTGTAATAAAGGCAACCCTATCTTGCACACACTCGCACCCAGGTATTCAAACCTGCACACACATAACCCTATTTCGACACAGTTTGGACTGCTTCTCTTTAAGCAGGGTAGCAACCCCGCGGGCCTCACCGATGTGGCCGTCAGTGACAGTGGCCAGTCCCGCCACTTCTGAGCGTAGTCGTACTGTATCACTCAGGCCCTCTCGTACAACTTGGTGTACTAACTGGAAGTGAGCGACATCCGGCGATTCCGAGATTTAGGCCGGCCAGTGGAAGCAAAATAGCGGGTTCGGAGTGGTGATAAACCGTGGTGCACATCTCCCTATCGTCAACCCTCCCGCACTGGTACGAACGGTCTGCGGGCGTGACCGACCCGCCACTTTTACGACAAACAATCTTCAACCAGCTTAAACAGAGAGTAAGTGCTTTAAGTCTGACGCGGCATTCTTAACTTGACCGGTTACTCGACGATTGACCAGGAGGCACGGCGGTAGGGGGGCTCCTTATTGGGGGCTAACTCAGGAGAAGGAACTCAACTCCGGGTTTTCCCCAACTAAGGCCTCACAGAGGGGAAGAACCGCTTGCCTACGTAGGACCGGGGTTAGCACTAAAATATAAAAATGCAACATAAGCAGAAAGAAAGGCCGAAAGCAGGAGCCGCAATAACAGGACCAGTACAAGACTAGAGTATTGAAAGTGCAGAAAGTAGTAAATAAGGGACCAGTGCGAGATTGGATTACTGGAAATGAATGAACAGAAATATAAGTAAGGGGGCCAGTGCGAGACTGGATTACTAAAAGAATAAACATAAAGCATAAGTAGGGGGACCAGTGCGAGACTGGATTTAAACAGAAAGCATAAGTGCAAGGACCAGTGCGAGACTGGATTTAAACAGAAAGCATAAGTACAGGGACCAGTGCGAGACTGGATTTAAACAGAAAGCATAAGTACAGGGACCAGTGCGAGACTGGAGAGCATAATAAATAAATGTGTTAGTAGTCCAATCACTCCATAACAGGAGGCTTCAATGTCGACTCTGTTCTTAGGAGGAATTTCCGTGTTATCCCCGTTCATAGGGGTCTCTTCTCCGTTCATAGGAGCTTGTTTATTTTTAGTTATCGATCGGAGTTGACATATACTTTATGAGATTCCTTATTTCAGTGTGCCTTGGGTTCACATTTTTAAATATCTTGACGTTATTGATTTGGCAGTGTCGCCTCGCGATTGTGACCTTAATTGTGCGTTGGCACTTTTAACTTAGTCGATTCCTTAGATCGATACACATAATTTTACTACGTAGCTAAAATAACGCGTCGAGAGTCCGTCAATTTTCCCAACTAATTTCGTTCACTTTATGGCGTTTATTTTGCTCGTAAAAGACTTTTAAAGGATTAAAAGAAAAGGCAACACCTTCAAACTTGGTAGTAGTTGTAAAATACCCTAAATTAGAGCCTATAATTTTTTTGGGAATTTTCCAAATTCATTTGGGCTTATAATTCCTTTAAATAAACCTTGTGTAGGGGTTTAAAAATAGCAAAACTCCACCTAAAAATCTCAAAAAATTACAGGAGGTGCCACTCTGAGTGGGGAACATTTTTCATGTTGGGAGTTTTTGCCATAGATGCCCCATTTACCCTCAGATAAATTAATAAGGGGAAGGGGGCTATGGGGTGCGGTTAGAAGAAAGGAAAGAGGCGGGATGGCGCTATACCGCACGCCCTCCCCTCTCCCCCACAGTAGATCTAGGCCGATCCGTTTTGGGTGGCACACAAGCCCACGCAGCGGGCGGGAAATGCTAATAAGGCGGCCGCCCGATCTCATCGTGGAGATCGGACGGCCCCCGCTATCCCAGCGGGGTTGCCGCGGGAGCGGCCGCTGCCGCCGGCGGGCACCGTCTCCACCCCGGCCGGTGCGCCGGGGTCCGACGACCACTCCGGTGGTGGTTCGGCGGCCTGGCGCAGCCGGCCACCGCCGGATTTTAATAAAGAGAGGGGGCGGGGCGGGGCGGTGGCGCAGCCTGCATGCGCCATGCAGGTTTGCTGTGCCACCTCCCCTGTCGGGGGAGCCTTCCCCGCCGCCCCTAGCTGGGGCGCCTGGGAGGGGGCTAACCTCCGGTGGGGGTCCAGCGTCCTGGCTCCGCCGCCCGCCGCCGGGGGTGGCCATTACCCCGTACAGGAAACAGGGAGGGAGGGGGAAAAATGGCGCGGTGCCGCCGGAGGCGCGTCCTCCGGCAGCCCTGCCACCTCCTCTCGTCGGAGCCAAGTTCCTCGGGTGGGGACCTGCTCCCCCAGCGCCACCACTGGCGCTGGGGGTGTGAGCTTCACGGCCAGCCCCCACCCTAGCTTGGGTATGGTTCAGGGTGAGGCTTGCGGCGCTCCGGCGACAGGAGGGGCGGCTTGCCTCAGGTAGGTAGGAAGGGGGAGGGAGAAGGTGGTCCACCTGAGTTGGAGGGGATTTGGAGGTCTAAGGCTGGGCGGCCATGGTGGGGAGGCGGTGGTGGGGAGGCTGGGAGGGGTTCCGGCGGTGCAGCTGGTCGGCAGGGAAGGGGGAAGTGGCTAGCTAGGTGGTGTGGGCTGGTAGGGGGGGGGGGGGTTCTGGCCTCTTTTATAGGGAAGGAGGGAGGCCTCCCCTCTCCCTCCCTTTATCCCCACGTGGGGTTAAGGGAGGTATGGGTGGGGGAGATATTTACTTCCCCCCCCCCCCCCCCCCCTTCCCCTTCCCTTGCCCTAATAGGGGTTGCCTGTTCATGGGCAGCCCCCTCCCTTAAGGGAGGAGCCCTTCTTCCTTCCCCCACCCCCTTTCTTCTTCAATAAAATCAAGCGTGGGGGGGAGGTTTGACTAAGGTCAACTCACGGTGGAGTACGCCTTTGCGAGGCGAGGCCCGAGGACGCGGATGAGCAGTTAGGATCCCTAGAGGTGAAACCAGTCACGCCTTCAACCCGCTCGCCTTCAAGTTCTCTTCCTTTTTATATTTATTTTTAAGACTGATGTTTCTTTGTGTGAATATTATTTCTTGTTATGCCTAATCTCGTCTCATAGGGATTTGTGTTTTTCTCTTTATTTGGTGCGGCTCGCATATTGTGTTATTTTTTCCTATCGTTATCCGATGGTAGGGTTTGCAGGGTAAGGGTGATCGTGCTTGCTCTTCTAGATAGAACTAAGTAGCTCTCGCGCATGGGTAGGGGCAAGTGGGCATAAGGTGAGCGGGTCACGTCATAAGTCATGAAACTATTATGACCCCTCTTTTTCAATAAATATCCCCCCCCCTCATTTCTGTACTCACCTACCACATTAACTACCCCCTTGCTTTTATTTTTCCTTCGACTAGCTCATTCCACTCGCCAGCCTCTCTACAAAATGTCCAAGACTTTCGATCCAACCGATGGGTGAGGAAACTGCGTGGCAAATTTTGCCGACCACCTCTTCCCTGATGGGTAAGTGTTGGAGGAGGACCGCCTCGCGTTCGAGGTCGCCTACCTGCCAGAAGGGTATTCAGTTTGCTTCCCTAGGGAGCGAGAGGCCATCAACTCCTTCTGCGAGGTTGAGCTCGAGTTCCCCCTCTCTCATTTAAAAGTTGGACTTCGCCTCCCCTTATGACTAGAGGTGAAGCAGTTCCTCAAGTATTTCGGGATGGTGCCAGTGCAGGTCAACACGAATACAATTGCCATGCTCATGACATTTTCCTGCTATATGCGCGAGGAGAGGATAGAGTTCAACCTCACAGCCTTACGCAAGTTGTTCATCAACAGAGCGACCTCGGATGGAGTCACCTTTCTGACTGGCTCGCAGATCAAGGTCTGCGAGACCCTAAACAAGGTACACCATTGAAATGACTGGTTTCTCTTCATCAAGGGGAACTTCGGTAACATTCCACACGCGCCTATCAAGCGAAGCGAGTCGGTGTATCGCACTCCTCGCGTGGATGGAGAGACGGTGGAGCTCTGCAAGTTCTTCCTCGAGAAGAATTTTGAGGTCGCCTATATGCGGTGGCGCCTCAACTTGCTCCCCCCCCCCCCCCCCCGGTGACACAGGGTGAAGGTATGCTTCTACTCGCGTATTTCAGATCATCTTTCCTTTGCTCGCCCATCTTATTTAGCATGTTTCTGCGTTGCATGAGAGCGCCTGATTCCTGTGAACCCGCCTCATGCGGGTAGCGCGAAGCTGACCTCTCCGCTTGATGTGGTGAGAGTTATTGCGGAGTCCTGCGTCGATGACCTGGGCAAGCCTAAGTTAGCGGAGGCAAAGGGAAAAGCACGGTGGTGGATCTCGCCCCCCCCCCCCCCCCCCCGTCCCCTTCCGGCTCATAGAAGAAGTTGAAGAAGACCGTGGCTTCAATGAAGACCACCACGGTGAGCCTCCTAGATCCTGCGACCCATGTTGATGCAGGAATGAGTGGGCCAGGTGCGCCAGATGTGCACCCCCACTTCGGCTTTGGGAAGAAGCCCCGGGATAGCACGGGCGAGCCCCTGCTTCTTTTGGAGGGGTGCGGAAGAAGATCACCATTTCCTCTCGCCTCCCCTCCTGGATTGAGCAAGGAAGGGATGGAGAGCACGCATAGGCCCTCACTTATGGGTTGTACGGGGGTGAAGAGGTCGTCGCCTATGAAAGATCTACCCCGTTGGAGCTTGCGGGCCCAAATGCGCGCCACGGAGCTCTCGCACATGGCGTCGTGCCACGACCTCTCCTTCATAAAGAGGTTTTACAAATTTGATGCCGCCCGAGAGCTCATGCTGGAGTGAGCTGAGGACCTCGAAACGCGGCTCGGAGTCGTCGAGAGGCTCCTTGAACGGGCGCCGAAGGAGGTAGGTCTCGCCTAAGCAGTTAATTTCCCCTTCTCTTTTCTTTTCTTGTTTCCTCATGCGAATCTAATACAGGATGTCGATATCGCGACCTAGATGGTGGTTCGAAATGGTGAGCTGGCGGCTAAAGTGGAGGCCCTGAAGACGCAGCTCGCCCGGGCCCCTGCGGAGACACTGGTGGCGGAGCATAGTTGATCATCCTCTAAGCATGAGGAAGTGCTGCAATTCACCCCCAGTGAGATCGAGGAGACTCAGAGGCTCATGGCGAGGCCACCGAGACCATGCTCGACATGCTGTGAGATTTCAACGCATTTAGGGCAGGATTGAAGAGCATCATCGCGGAGGATTTGATCCCCACGCTCTTCCTCTCCGACCCTCTGACAGGCTTGTCCTCCGACTCGCACGCCTACTCGTCGATCGACAAAAGTGATGGCGAATGAAGACCAACTTCCAGAGACTTCCTTCCTTTTTTGTTATATGTAAAGGGGCGAGGCCCCAAACTGTTTGTGATGTATGTTAGGGGCGAGACCCCAAATTTTTGGTTATATATAAATGCACATTTTGTGAATCCATAATTCTCCATTAATTCTCATTTTTGTTCTTTTTGTACTCATGGAGACTCGCCTTAACTTTTTGGACTCGTCTAGTGCCTACCTTAGGGACTAGTGTTGAATTCCCCTTACGAATCTTGCGAGATCTAGAGACTTGTGAAACCTAGAGATTTGCGAGACCTAGGTTCTGTAGTCAATGTGTGTTCGTACGCCTTTGACAAAATCCAGGGGCAGTTCTACGCCCGAGATTCCGCGAGAGCGCCGAACCCCAACCCTGGTCGTGAGTCGTTTGACTCGCGCATTCGTTGTCATCAATGAGAGAGCGAATGGGAGAAATGGATGGACAAGGAGAGACCACCTCGACTCGCCCCCTTCCCTTATCTGGGTTGAATCTCTCTCTCATCTCATCTTTCTTGTCACCTAGGTTATCAACCTGACCTGCCTGCTTATGAGAGTCTGATCAGCGGAATCATTTTATGGACATTTTCACATAACTTCATAACACACCACCTGAGTGGTCAACCTATCCCGCCAACTTGTGAGAGCCCAGTCAGCGGAACCATCTCAGGGGTCTTTCAACATAACCTTACAACCTGCCACCTAAGTGGTAAACCTTCCCCGCCGGCTTATGAAAGCCCGATCAGCGTAACCAACTCATGGGTCTTTCAACATAATATCACAACCTACCACCTGAGTGGTCAACCTGCCCCTCCAGCTTGTGAGAGCCCGATCGGCGGAACCAACTCAGGGGTTTTCAACATAGTATCTCAACCTTCCACCTGAGTGGTCAACCTGCCACGCCATCTTGTGAGAGCCCAGTCGGCGGAACCAACTCAGGGGTCTTTCAACATAATATCTCAACCTGCCCCGCCGGCTTGAGAGAGCCCGATCGGCAGAACCAACTCAGGGATCCTTCAACATAATATCTCAACCTGCCACTTGAGTGGTAAACCTGCCCCGCCAGCTTGTGAGAGCCCGGTCGGTAGAACCAACTCATGGGTTTTTCAACATATTATCTCAGCCTGCCACGTGAGTGGTGAACCTGCCCCGCTGTCTTATGAGGGCCCGGTCGGCGAAACCAACTCAGGGGTCTTTTAACATATTATCCACCGGAGTGGTCAATCTGCCCCCGACGGATTGTGAGAGCCCGGTCGGCAGAACCAACTCAGGGGTCTTTCAACATATTAACTCAACCTGCTACCTGAGTGGTCAACCTACCCCGTTGGCTTGTGAGAACCCGGTCGACAGAACCAACTAAGAGGCCTTTCAACATATCATTTCAACCTCCCGCCTGAGTGGTCAACCTGCCCCGTAGGCTTGTGAGAGCCCGGTCGGCGGAACCAACTCAGGTGGCTTTCAACATATTATCTCAACCTGCCACCTGAGTGGTCAACCTGCCCCGGCGACTTGTGAGATCCAGATCGGCGGAACCAACTCAAGAGCTTTTCATATATCAATTCAACCTGCCGCTTGAGTGGTCAACCTGCCCCGCCGGCTTGTGAGAGCCCAGTCAGCGGAACCAACTCAGGGTGCTTTCAACATATTATCTCAACCTGCCACCTAAGTGGTCAACCTGCCCCGCCGACATGTAAGAGCCCAGTCGGCAGAACCAACTCAAGGGGCTTTCAACATATTATCTCAACCTGCCACCCAAGTGGTCAACCTGCCCCGCCGACTTGTGAGAGCACAGTCAGTGGAATCAACTCAGGGGTCTTTCAACATATTATCACAACCTACCACCCGAGTGTCAACCTGCCACGCCGGCTTGCGAGAGCCCGATCGACAGAACCAACTCAGGGGTCTTTCAACATATGAAATTTGTAACTTTTAAATTTCCTAGAACTTTTGGTTCCTGGCACCCTGCCCCTGACAGGGCAGAAGTCAATGCATCTCCTAAGCAAATCTACCAGACAAATTTTATTATCAACTAGGAATAAAAATGCTTCAGGTCGTCACCGCTCTAGGTGCTGCTAAGAGGGAATCCCTCAACATTCTAGAGGGATACTCTCCTGACTTTAACACTTCTAAAATTACATAGGGACCCTCCCAGTTGGGGTAGAGTTTTCCAACCAATGCTGACCTTCACGCTGCGTCAGCCTTTTTGAGAATAAGGTCCCCCTTTAAAAAGTGATTCTCATGTGTCTAATGAAATACCTCCTCATCCTGCGCTTGATCTTCTCCTGGTGAATGGTTGACAGGTCTCGAAGTTTTTCCACGAGGTCAAGCGATAGCTGTTGTTCTTCTTCATTCTCTACCCTCCATTCATCATTTTTTTCTCCTGCGGCCACGACTCGGGGAGACCTTACCTAGAACTCTACCGACAACACGGTCTCGGAGCCGTTGGAGAGTTTAAAAGGAGTTTCCCTCGTGGTCGTGCTCAGAGTGGTTCTCAAAGCCCAAAGGACTAAGGGTATCTGCTCCACCCAATTACCCTTCAGGTTCTCTACCTTCTTTTTAAACATATTTATGATGGTTTTGTTCGCTACCTTCACTTGTCCGTTGACCCTGGGATGATGGACGGACGTGAAGTGGAGGTCGATGCCCAACTTACTGCATAAGCTGGTGAGCTCATCGCTAGTGAATTGCGGCCTATTATTTGTGACGATAGCTAGGGGCAACCCGTGCCGGCAGATTATCTCTCCCCAAATAAAGTTTCATACTACCTGAGATGTTGTCTTTGCTAGTGCCTTGACCTCTAGCCATTTGGAGAAGTAGTCAATCATGACCAGGAGGAACCTCCTTTGCCCACTGGCCTAGGGTAAAGGGCCCACCAGGTCCATTCCCTAAATTGCAAAGGGTCTTGGTGCCGTGATGGTCCTGAGACTTTGAGCTGGTAGAAGAAGTTGCAGTGGTGCAAAGAGCTAACATTTCTAGCACTTCTTTGTGTACTCTGTCTCATCCTTGTTGATCATGGGCAAAAAGTAACCTTGTCTTAGCACTCTTTTTTCCAAGGTCCGACTCCCGGAGTGGATCTCATCCAAAACCCTTGGGACCTCCTCCTCGGAGACACACCTTGTGAGGAGCCCAGACAGGGTCTTCCGATATAGGGCTCCCTCCTAAAGCACATAATAGGCTGATTTGTACCTGAATTGCCGCTTATCTGGAACCTCCTCTGGGAACTTGCCCGATGTCAGGAAAACGATAAAAGGATCCATCCACGCGGGTCGCCGATCGATCTCCGTCAACTCTCCTTCTTTGATGGACGACCGAAACAATTCCTTCACCGTCCATCCTGCAGGAGGGTCATGCTTTGCTAGATAGTCCTCCTGAGTATTTTCCTCCCTTTGCACATGTCAATTGGAAAAGGTTTGGAATAGCCCAATGAGCCCCTTGAACTTCGTCAGGTACCATTGGAGAGTCGGTTCTCTGGTCTCGAACTCTCCCTTGATTTTGGATGCTACCACCATCGATTCCGTAGAGACCTTCACGTCCTAGACCCCTAGCTCCCTTGCCAAGCGGAGCCCTGCTATCACCGCCTCATACTCGGCTTGATTGTTGGTAAGAGGAAAATGGATGTCAATTGCTTGCTCTATCTTTGTCCCGTGTGGACTTACCAAGACCACTCCTCCTCCTAGGGAGTACCTTCCTGATGCCCCATCCACCAACATATCCTAGTCTAAGTGCTCAGTGGACTGGGGTTCATCCACCTCGACCACATACTCTGACAAGAAGTCTGCCACCCCCTGTGCCTTCATCAACAGTCGGGGTACGAAAGAAATCGGAACTCGCTCAGCTCCACCAACCATTTTTCCAATATTCCTAAACACTCCACTCCTTCCATGATGTTGCGGAGGGGATGGTTGGTCACTACCTTGATCGAGTGTGCCTGGAAATACGGCCTAAGCTTTCTTGCCGAGATGATCAGAGCGAACGTCAGCTTCTCAAGGATGAGGTACTTGAGTTCTGCCTTCTTCAAGACCATGCTGACGTAGTAGATGGGTAACTGCTTCTTTCCATCTTCTCGAACTAGGACCGAGCTTATCGCCTCATCTCCCACTCTCAGTTATAGAGCCAGGTCCTCTCCCTCCCTCGGCCCTTGGAGTAGGGGGGCCTGCGTGAGCTACCTCTTCAACTGTTGAAAGGCCTCCTCACAATATGAAGTCCACTCGAACTTTTGACTTCCCCGTAACACCTTGAAGAACGGCGAGCACTTATCCCTTGCCTGAGAGAGGAACCTTCTCAACTCTGTCATCTTCCCTGTCAATTGCTGGACCTCCTTCGCATTCCTAGAAGAATCCAAGTCTAAGATTGCCCTTACTTTATTGGGGTTGGGCTCTACCACTGCAGTGATGAGGAGGTGGCCTAGAAACTTCCCCCTTCCTTCCCCAAAGGCACACTTCAGAGGATTGAGTCTCATCTTGAATTTCCATTGGGTGTAAAAGGTCTCCGCTAGGTCCTGGAGGTGAGACTCCACATCCCTTCTCTTCACCATCAGGTCATCTACGTAGACCTCCAAATTACTCCCTTCTGCTCCCTGAACACTCGATCCATCATTCTTTGGTATGTGACTCATGCATTTCTCAACCCAAAGGGCATCATTTTGTAATAATAACATCCATCGTCCATGATGAAGGAAACATCATTAACATCTGGTGGGTGCATTCGGATCTGATGGTATCCTGAAAAGGCATCTAAAAAACTCATCACAGGGAAACAGACGGTTGAGTCTACCAGCGCGTTGATTCAAGTAAGAGGATAACAATCCTTGAGGCATGCTTTATTCAATAAAGAAAACTAGATATTCATTCTCCACCTCCAGTTTCCTTTCTTTACTATTACAACATCGGAGATCCATTCTGTGTACTGGATCTCCGATACAAAACCTGTCTTCAATAGTTTTCCAACTTCTGTTGGTGTTTCCATGGTGATCTGGAAGTGGTCAAGTATCTAGTCTCACTGCCAACGCGACATGAGCCTATGGGGTCACACACAAGAGTGTTTTGAGAAGTTGGAGGAAGAATTGTGTTGGCCTTACTCATATTGGATATGAGTGAAGGACCAATCCTACGACTTATTGGAATCGGGTCGAGTCAACTGAATGCTCCACAGGTATTGTGAATATTGTATGGAGCGTGTTGACAAGTGTTCGAATCAAAGCGCGTTTGATGAACTCAAAGTGCGTTCGACGAATGGCGAGCGCGTTCGACGAATGGCCAGCGCATTCGATGAACGTCCAGCTCGTTCGACGAACGGCCAGCGCGTTCGACGAATGGCCAGCGCGTTCGACGAACAGCCAGCGCGTTCGACGAACGGCCAGCGCGTTCGACGAACGGCCTGCACGTTCGACAAACGGCCAGCCCGTTCGACGAACGGCCAGTCCGATCGACGAACGGTCAGCCCGTTCGATGAACGGCTAGCGCGTTTGACGAACGGCCAGCTCGTTCGACGAACGCTAGCCAGTTCGTCGAGCGCAGTATTCGACGAATTCTATTTGCTTCAATTAATGTCGTGGCTGTGCAGATAGCTTCTCTTTTTCGCCTGGGTATAAAAAGAATGTGATTCTTTTGACCTAAGAATGTGATTTGTTTTGCAAAAAACTGAGAGCGACGGAAGAGTTCTGCCAAAGCTTCTGACGGAAGAGTTCCGCCCGACCGCCGTCGCCGCCTCTTCCTGTAGTCGGACCTAGCAGTCCATGGTATACGCTGAGGGCTTTCTTCTCTACGACCTAGATCTTGTGCGACAAGAGGCTAGGGTTCTTCAACGCTCGTGTGGACTTCCGTAGAGGCGCCGATCCATTTCAGCGCTTGGAACTTAGCGATTGTTCTCTAGATTTCTTCTTGGATCATCTTGGTTGAGTATCGACTCAATCCCGCAAAGGTATATCGTTTTTTGATTTCCTTATTTTCTTGATTCATGAAAACCGCAAGATCCTTAACTCTTTGGGTTGTTCTTGTTATTATTTCCGGTGCGCATATAGGATATGTCCCTACCCTTTGGTGTATAGAAAACCCAACAGTGGTATCAGAGGGAGGTTTGTAATCAAGTGCGTGTAAATCGGGATTTTAGAAGCGTTCTAAATGCCCTGATTTCTTCTTGGAACATCACATTTCATGTGATTTTGTGTGGTTTCTGGTGGTGGGATTTCAAAAATTTGGACGGGGCTCTGCCCCGCACCCCGCAAGGGCTCTGCCCCTTGACCCCGCTCGCTGATCGGTCAACGAGAACCCCGCCAGGGGCGCGGCCCGTTGGAACCCCGCCAGGAACGACTGGGATTGCGTTGCGATTTTCATGTTTCAGAGATTGTTTCTCCTTTGCAGTAATCGTCCCTCTAATTGGTTTGTGAAACCAAATATCTTAGATTTTGAATCTGACATTGAGAGACGAGCTTGTCTACTGCACAAGTGGAGTTGTTGTTCATGTGTCAAATGCATGTAAATCTGGAGATTTATAAGTGTTCTAAATGCTCAGATTTAGCCCTTTCTATCAAAGCGTTGATAATTTTATTTTGTGCACATCTGTGATGTATTTGGTTTGTGAATGTTGAAATTTTGTAAATGTGCACATTGCTTAATTGTTAATCATTTTTATAAAAAAAATCCCTTATCCAATATTAAGTATACGGATGCCTTCCGATGGATGACACTCTTTCTGCCTCGATCGATGAAGTGTGGGCTTACCAAAGCAAGGTGCATTAATCTATCTTTGTAAGGGTACGAGCGGATAATTGTGATATCCCACTGTCGACCTCGGGTCCAACTTAACTAGGTGACCTCAAAAGTTGAGTGTCTAGAGGCATTGGGTTGGCATGCACCAGATGATGGATGCGAATAAAGAGTTATTCACCAACCATACAAGAGTTGCATAGTGATGCAATTGGCAAGTGTTTCCTACCTAAATAACCGCATTATGAGAGGAACGCCAAAGAGGACTCGTTGTGTTGGTGAAATACGGATCTTTTCCACTAAGAGAGTAGCTCGCAAAAACTCTCCGAATTGATATTAAGGGTTATCAATTTGAATAAAATAGTGGGAGTATTTAATAAAAGACCTTACTAAATAAAATTGTATTTTGAAATATAGTACTAAAATATATTTTGCATTATTTTGTAGAACTTCCATGGCAAGTGGATCTCACTCCACCTTGTCCCTGAGATCTATCCTTGAGAAGGACAAGCTCAATGGGACTAACTTACTTGACTGGTATAGAAACCTGAGAATTGTTCTCAGGCAAGAGCGTAAGCTCTATATCTTGGAAGAGGATCCCCCATCAGAGCTGACCGGGAACTCGTCCTGTGCCGACAAAGATGCTTATAAGAAGTATTAAGATGAGTCCCTGGATGTCGAATGCCTCATGCTCGCTACCATGACCTCTGAGCTTCAGAAGCAACATGAGACCATGTATGCCTTTGGGATTATCGAGCACCTGAAGAAAATGTTTCAAGGGCAGGCACAGCAAGAGAGGTTTGACATCACTAAGGCTTTATTTCAGTGTAAAATGGGAGTAAGAGACCCAGTGGGAACTCATGTACTCAAAATGATTGGGTACATTGAGAACCTTCAGAGACTGGGGTTTCCTTTAAGCCAAGAGTTGGCTACTTATCTGATCCTACAATCGTTGCCGGAGGGTTACGAGCAGTTTGTCTTGAACTATAACATGAATGAGATAGATAAGACACTGCCCGAGCTCCTAGGCATGTTAAGAACTGTCGAGAACAACATGAAGAAGACCAAGTCTGCTAGCCCCATATTGATGGTGCATAAAGAAAAGGGCAAGGCCAAGGGATTCAGGAAGTCTAAGGTGGGACCTAAGTCTTGCCTAGATCCCAAGTCTTCTACACTGAAAAAGAAGGGATTTGCTAAAGAAGGAAATTGCCACCACTGCGGTAAGGCAGGGCATTGGAGGAGGAACTGTCCCCTCTACATTGAGGATCTGAAGAAGAAGAAGGGAAGTGTGACTTCCACTTCAGGTATTTATGTTATAGAAATTAACATGTCTGCTCCTTCATCTTGGGTATTGGATACCTGATGTGGTTCTCACATTTGTACAAATTTGTAGGAACTAACAAGGAGAAGACTGCTGGGTAAAGGAGATGTGGACCTGCACGTTGGAAATTAAGCAAGAGTTGCTGTCGTTGCCGTAGGATTGTACCGTCTTTCCTTGCCCACTAGGCTTATTATTAAACTAATTGTTATTTTGTTCCTGCTATAACTAGAAACATCATTTCTATTTCATGTTTGGACATGACTGGTTTTACTTTTGTTATTAAGAACAATTGTTGTTCTATTTATAAGAATGATGTTTGTTATGGCGTTGCTCAAATGTTTAACAGTTTATATATTTTGAACATAAATCATCTGATCTATAACATAGAAAATACCAAATGACTAAAAACTAATGACTCTAATCCTACATATCTCTGGCATTGTCATTTAGGCCATATAAATGAGAAACGCATATCCAAGCTCCATAAAGATGGATTATTGGACTCATTTGATTATGAATCATTTGAGAGATGTGAATCATGTTTATTAGGCAAGATGACAGAAGTTCCTTTCACTAGTTGTAGTGAGAGGGCCCATGATCTCTTGGACATAATACATAGTGATGTATGTGGACCCATGAGTTCTATGGCTAGAGGTGGGTACTACTACTTCGTTACATTTACTGATGATTTAAGTAGATACGGATATGTGTTTCTTATGAAGAATAAATCCATAACCTTTGAAAAGTTCAAAGAGTTTAAAAATGAAGTAGAGAACCAACTGGGAAAGAGGATAAAAGCACTCTGATCTGATCGAGGTGGTGAATATCTGAGACTTGAGTTTCGTGATCATCTGAGAGAGTGTGGTATTGTATCATAGCTCACTCCGCCCGGAACACCACAACATAATGGTGTGTCTGAGAGGAGGAATGGTACTTTATTAGACATGGTACGGTCGATGATGAGTCATGTAGATTTGCCTGTTTCCTTTTGGGGATTTGCTTTAGAGACTGCTGCCTTCACATTAAATTGTGCTCCAACGAAAACGGTTCTAAAGACACCATATGAGATATGGACTGGGAAGCGTCCTAGTATGTCTTTTATTAAAATTTGGGGATGTGAGGAAAACGTGCGACGTCAAATGCCTGACAAGCTGGAACCCAAGTCGGATAAGTGTTATCAAGTGAGATATCCTAGGGAAACCAAAGGGTATTACTTCTACCTGTCGTCTGAGGGCAAAGTGTTTGTCGCAAGGACTGACGTCTTTTTGGAGAAAGAGTTCTTATCCAGAAAGACTGCAAAGGTGGAACTTGAGGAAGTTCAAGAACCACAAACAATAGTTGAACCGATTTTAAAACCTGAGCAAGGACTACAAGTTGTTGTAGCTAGAGATCCTGCTCAAGAAACACAAGTCATGTGTAGATCTGATAGACCAAGATTTGATCCTGAGAGATATGGATTTCTCGTGTCTCAAATAGGTAATGTGTTGCTTATGGATCATGATGATGAGCCTGCAACCTATCAAGAGGCTATGTGTGGACCTGACTCCGAGAAGTGGTTTGAGGCCATGAAATCTGAAATGGACTACATGTATGCAAACCAAGTTTGGACCTTGGTGGAACCACCTAAAGGGGTACGACTCATAGGGTGCAAGTGGCGCTTCAAGAAGAAGACCGACATGGATGGGAATGTACAGACATTCAAAGGCCGGCTGATGGCTAAATGTTTCAGGCAAATTCATGGTGTTGACTATGATGAGACCTTTTCCCATATATCCATGGTCAAGTCCATCAAAATTCTACTTGCTATTGCTGCATATTATGACTACGAGATCTGGCAAATGGATGTCAAAACGGCTTTCTTTAATGGAAACCTCCTTGAGGAAGTGTATATGACACAACCTGAGGGTTTTGTATCTCCAAGTGAAGCCACTAAAATATGCAAGTTGAATTGATCCATTTATGGATTGAAACAAGCTTCTCGAAGTTGGAATCTTCGTTTTGATAAGAAAATCAAAGAGTTTTTTTCATCAAGAACGAGGATGAACCTTGTGTTTACAAGAGGATTAGTGGGAGCATTGTTATTTTCCTGATATTGTATGTGGATGACATACTATTGATTGGAAATGACATTCCGACCCTGCAAGCTGTTAAGAACATGCCAGGGGACTGCTTTTCTATGAAGGACTTGGGTGAAGCGACTTATATACTTGGTATTAAGATCTATAGAGGTAGATCAAAGAAGTTGTTGGGTTTGACCCAGAGTACATACATTGAGAAGGTGTTTAAACGGTTCAACATGCTTGAGTCCAAGAAAGGATTCTTACCCATGTCACATGGTGTGAGTCTCTCTAAGGACCATGTCCAAAATCTTTGGAAGATAAGGACCGCATGAAGTTGATTCCATATGCTTCGGCAATTGGATCAATCATGTACGCAATGTTATGTACTCGACCCGATGTCTCTTATGCTTTGAGCATGACGAGCAGGTATCAGTCTGATCCTGGTGATGGTCACTGGATAGCCGTCAAGAATATCCTGAAGTACTTGAGAAGTACTAAGGATTTATTTTTGGTGTATGGTAGAGAGGAAGAGCTCAGTGTAAATGGTTACACGGATGCTAGCTTCCAAACTGATAGGGATGATTCAAAGTCCCAATCAGGTTTTGTATTTTGCCTTAATGGAGGAGTTGTAAGTTGGAATAGTTCCAAGCAAGAGACAGTTGCCGATTCTACGACTGAGGCCGAGTATATCGCTGCTGCAAATGCGGCGAAGGAGGCTGTGTGGATTAAGAAATTCATCAGTGAGCTTGGTGTAGTTCCTAGCATTGTTGATCCTGTAGTTCTCTATTGTGACAACAAAGGTGGCATTGCACAAGCTAAGGAACCAAGATCTCATCAGCGATCCAAGCACATACTTCGGTGGTTCCATCTTATTCGAGAGATTATCGATCAAGGAGATATGAGCATATGCAGAGTATCGACTGAAGAAAATATTGCGGATCCACTGACGAAGCCTCTTGCACAGAGAAAACATGATGGTCATACTAGATCAATGGTTATTAGATACCTGAATGATCGTCTCTAGTGGGAGTCTTGTGGTTTCTATTTGTCGGTTCTTGATTATTCTTGTGATGAATAGAGTACTTTATATTTTATTTTACATTTATGGCAAGTTCTTTTATTATGTCAAATGTTTCTACTGATAGATTAATTAGCATAATAAATGCCCTTAGAATGTTTGCTTCCATAGGAATTCAAATATGTGACTTGAATGTGAGGGCCTATGTTTATAAGAAGCTTCATTCTTAAATGGTCCCTGGTCGTAGTATCATCTTAGAAGTTCAGGGCGATGATGATACATAAAGACTAGCATGTGCGTTGACTAATGACCGGTTCTCACAGGTCATGATATTGTGATATCAAGTCATCACATGGGTACTTGTTAGTGAACAAGTTGTACTGGACAGACCCATCATGAGACTACTGTGTAGAATGTTATATGAACGTGTCACAAGTAGGTCTCATATGACAATGGTGTTTGTGGTTCTTCGACCTGAAGTCACAGCATTCATCAAGTGAGGAAGAGCGTACTTTGATGCCATCTAAAGTCTTCCTTGAGAAAGGTTGATGATAAGGGTGGTTATTGGGTATGTTAAGATTCATTTGGGTGTTTGTGTATGGGAAGATATGGGATTTGTCCTCCTATATGAAAGGAGTTACATCCATGGGCCCCTTGATGGAATGAGACTGAGAAACGCATGGCCATGCTTGGTTGAGTCAATATGTGATATTGAGCTCACTAATTTCAGAAAGTCTATTCTAGATCAAGGAATTAGGATTGAACAATTACGAGGGTGACACGGTCCATGCCTCTAGTTCTATCCGGATGTAAGGGACAAAGGGACATGACAACACTGAGGGTCAAGACAGGCTTGTTGAGTTATGAACTCTTATTGCTTGGGTAGTGATGAGTCCCTATTATATATATATTTTCGGACTCATTTAGACTAGTTTTCTTGCTCTTGTGCTTCAGTTTTGTTCATATTTCCCTTATTCATGCTTTTATTGGTAGTACTTACTATGCCTGTTTTTGTGTGCAATTGCGCACTTTGTTGTTGGGGGTAAGCACTGCGTGCTCCCCATTGTATCCTCTTTATCTTTGTGCTGCTGGTAGTACTTTCCCAGCTTGTGTCTCTTGTATGCAGGTGACCTTATCGTCCCGTTTTCCCCAATGTAATTTTTGTGCATATCGCACGGTCGTGCGTTTCCTTGACGCACGGTCTGTGCGGTCGTGCGTTTGTGTCTGGGAAGAAAATGGGGCGTCAGAGTTTACTCGTGCGTTTGGACGCACGGGCGGTGTTGGTCGTGCGTGAGCAAAACGCACGGGCGCATGCCTTCTTCCCTTGCACGCCTGCTGAGCTTAAGTATCGCACGGTCCACGCACGGTCGTGCGTTCGACCGTGCGTGACCAAATTTCTAACGTTTTTCTATAAAAGCTGCAGCTTCGACCTAAAACGGAGAGTTCCGTACGTGCCGTACAGCTGCGCCGATTTCGCCATCTCCACCAGGGTTTCGTCCCTTTGGCCTCCTCCTTCATCCTAGAGCTTCAAGGGAGATCTAGCCACCATTTCCTTCAAGCAAGAGGAAGTTTGCAACATCCACCGGATCGTGAGACGAAGAAGACGGGTCCATTGGAGAGTAGTGACAGCTCTCTCTACCCCGGACGCAATTGCTGACCGAGCTTGGACGCGGACTGACAACCCAGCGATTCCAACCGTGAATCTCCAACGAGCCTTCGGATTCGGTCGATTTCTTGCTTTGTTCTCCTCTTATTGATGTATATGTAGTTAGATCCTTACACTTTGATGAAGTAGAGTACATAAACTTGTTTGTATTTCTTTACATTTCATGTCTATATGAAATGCTTTGTGGTTTATGTTGCTTGAGGTGCGCCCCATTCCATCCTCCATCCCGCCATCACGTTCGTCGCCGCACTAGCAATTGCTAGTGGCGTGCTTGTCGAAGAGGTGCTTACGACCCTCACTCTGTTTGCCTACTCGTCCATCCGCCTAGCGAAGCGTGGCATAGCAGCCCGTGTAATCCACTCGCCCTACGAAGCAGCGCGCTCAAGGCCTACATAGTTCGCTTTCGCTTGCCTACTCGTCCATCCGCCCTTGCGACGCAGCGCGCTCAAGGCCTGCCTAGTCTCCATCTCGCCAAGCGAAGCATTGCATAGCGGCATTGCATAGGAGTAGTGTAATATTTTCTCTTTATTTTCTACAAACCAAATCCCCCGTTCCGCATCCATCCGCTCGAAAGGACCTCAATCTCAAGTCCTTCCTCGATAATAAACTCCACCTTACTGTGTTCCTTCGAGATTCGATACTCGGGGATTACTCCTCGTTTTATATTACTTGAACGATCGGTACACTGCCGTTTCGTGGCGCAGTCTTACTACCGCTTATAGCGGTGTGCTAAGATTTGCGCATCAGGTAGCAATGATGCATTGCTAGATGCCGCTCATTGCTTGTGAGACTTTTATTTGATACGTTCAAGATCAAGTGGAAGACTGTTGGTGTTTCCATGGTGATCTGGAAGTGGTCAAGTATCTAGTCTCACTGCCAACGCGATATGAGTCTATGGGGTCACACACAAGAGTGTTTGGATAAGTTGGAGGAAGAATTATGTTGGCCTTACTCATATTGGATATGAGTGAAGGACCAATCCTATGACTTATTGGAATCGGGTTGAGTCAACTAAATGCTCCACAGGTATTGTGAATATTGTATGGAGCGTGTTGACAAGTGTTTGAATCAAAGCGCGTTCGACAAACGGCAGCGCGTTCGACGAACGGCAGCGCGTTCGACGAACGGCAGCGCGTTCGACGAACGGCCAGCGCGTTCGACGAACGGCCAGCGCGTTCGACGAACGGCCAGCGCGTTCGACGAACGGCCAGCGCGTTCGACGAACGGCCAGCGCGTTCGACGAACGGCCAGCGCGTTCGACGAACGGCCAGCGCGTTCGACGAACGGCCATCGCGTTCGACGAACGGCCAGCGCGTTCGACGAACGGCCAGCGCGAACGGCCAGCGCGTTCGACGAACGGCCAGCGCGTTCGACGAACGGCCAGCGCGTTCGACGAACGGCCAGCGCGTTCGACGAACGGCCAGCGCGTTCGAGGAACGGCCAGCGCGTTCGACGAACGGCCAGCGTGTTCGATGAACGGCCAGCGCGTTCGACGAACGGCCAGCGCGTTCGACGAACGGCCAGCGCGTTCGTCGAACGGCCACCCCATTCGTCGAACGGCCAGACCGTTCGACAAATGGCCATCCCATTCGACGAACATCTAGTGCGTTCGACGAACGCTAGCCAGTTCGTCGAACGCAGTATCCGACGAATTCTGTTTGCTTCAATTAATGTCGTGGCTGTGCAGATAGCTTCTCTTTTTCGCCAGGGTATAAAAAGAATGCGATTCTTTTGACCTAAGAATACGATCTGTTTTGCGAAAAACTGAGAGCGACGGAAGAGTTCCGGCAAAGCTTCTGACGGAAGAGTTCCGTCCGACCGTCGCCGTCGCCGCCTCTTCCTGTAGTCGGACCTATCAGTCCGTGGAAGACGCTGAGGGCTTTCTTCTCTCTGACCTAGATCTTGTGCGACAAGAGGCTAGGGTTCTTCAACGCTTGTGTGGACTTCCGTAGAGGCGCCGATCCATTTCAGCGCTTGGAACTCAGCGATTGTTCTCTGGATTTCTTCTTGGAGCATCTTAGTTGAGTATCGACTCAATCCCGCAAAGGTATATCGTTTTTTCGATTTCCTTATTTTCTTAATTCATGAAAACCGCAAGATCCTTAACTCTTTGGGTTGTTCTTGTTATTATTTCCGCTGCGCATATACGATATGTCCCTACCCTTTGGTGTATAGAAAACCCAACAACTTCTTCCCAGATGGGCCCAGCCAGAGTAGTTAACACAACTCTGTTCTTTTAGCGGATAGGGCGGATGCTCGGGTCGAGGTTGAGGCGATGATACGCCATGTGCGCATCGATCCCTGACAAGTACGTAGCGCTCCATGCAAAGATGTCAATATTCTGCTGGATGCACTCTCGAACCTTCTCCTGGTCCTCCTCGCTCAGCTTCCTACTGACCTGCACCTTCCTTGGCCTCCCACCCTGGGTGATGACTTCCTTCATCCCGACTTTCTCTGTTGCCTCCAGCCTCATTTGCCCCTCCATCGATTTGTCAACCTCCTTTGCCTCCTCTTTCCATGTAATGGCATTGATGGTCGTGACGTAGCATTGCCTAGCCACCTTAGGGTCTCCCCTGACTCAAATTTGGACTCCCCCAATGCTGTACTTTAAGCATTGGTGGTAGGAGGAGGGTACGCACTAAAATGCGATGATGAGGGGTCGTACGAAGATGGTGTTATAGATACTCAGAGCGTCCACAATGATGAACCGACAGTTCTTGGATGTTCCTCCTAAAGTCACGAGGAGCTCGACTCCTCCCTCTACTTCCTTCCTTTATCCGGAGAATCTGAAGTGAGGTCAATCTGAGGCGATTACCCTCTTCGCCTCCACCTTCATCTCATCGAAGGTCTTCTCGAATATCACATTAATAGAACTCTCATTGTCCACGAGAATTCAGGAAACCGTGAAGTTCTCGATCGCTGTTTGGATTACTGGTGCATCGCAGAATGGATCCTCATGCTCGGGTATATCCTTGGTGATGAAGGTGATCTTCTCCTCGGGGGGGGGGGGGGGGGGGGGGGGGGTCCTGGAGGTCAAAGCAACACTCCGACGATGGATGGCATGGAGACTACCCTTTCGGGTGGCCTCGATTCCTACCCTCCCCCCCCCCCCCTCATGGATCACCCTGATCCCTCCTCAGTTTCCCACATCGACCCAGTCCTCACACCGTCTTCTACCTCTGCTCCTTCTCCTCCTCTTTGTACATCCTAAAGTTGTTGTTGCCTCGTCAGGGCTCTCCTCCCTTCTCTTACTTCAAAGAAATCGGGACAGGTAGTCGTTGTGTGACCTTCCTCCTGATGGAAGTCACATTATGCCAACGCCACCCTCCCCTTTTCTGCCCCTCCTGTGCGATTCTTTCTTCCCCTTCTTTCTTTTCCTCCTATCACCTTAGCATGCCGACGTAGGGGTTGGAAGGGTCTCGGACCCGGTCTCCACCCTGGAGGGTTGAACCGTCCCTGCCCTCCTTGAAAGTGTCCACCTCCTCCTTAGAAAGGTTCCCCGCCCTGGACGAATCCCATTCCATGACCTTGAGGATATCCTCCTGGTGTTCTCCATACTGGTCGGTTGACAGGTGGTTGGTACCTTCCTCCTGGCTCCTCTCTTCTTACCTCCTGTTGCTGGGATCCTCCTCCCCCATTTTCTTCTCCTCCGGCCCACTTGGCCAACTTTGCCACGAAAGCATTGTTGGTGGCCTCCCCCTAGATCTCTCGCCCTACCCGCTTGATCTATCGCCCAGCCCGCTCGACCAATTCCTCATATGACAGAGGGGGATCTCGGGCTGGTCCCATCTTGAACAACCCTTGCCGCAATCTGAGGGTGAAGGCGAGTTGCAAGGTGTGCCCTGATACCTCATGGACCAAGTGAACTTCCTCCTAGAATCGGTCCATGTATCTCCCCAATGATTCATCAGCCTTCTGTTGGATTCGAAAAAAAGCCTCGGCCCCCTTCTTCCTCTTCTTTGACGTGACAAACCACAACAGGAAATTCCGGCGGAGATCTTCGAAACTGTAGATGGTCCCAGAAGGGAGCTGATGGAACCAGTACCTCGCCTTTCCCTTAAAAGAGATGGAAAAAAACTTGCACTTGAAGGCGTCTAAGATGACGTCCTCAAACCATTGAAAATGCTGGAGAGGATCATCCTTGCTCATGTAATAGGACACGATGGGCTCTGCGAATCCCTCTGGAATGGGAGCTAAGAAAATCAGCCCACAGAACAGACTTCCTGACCTTGCTTGGCAAGTCGGGGCACTCTCCGAATCTCCTCGCCTGGTTAGCGAACACTCGGCGGGCTGGGAAACAACACCCGCGTGTGAAGGGCTCGCTCATCGTCCCGCGCCTCCTTCCCGGATCTCATGTCGGGTGCATCCTCGCCCAGAGCTTGCAGGGCGAGCACTAGAACCGCGGGAGTTAAGCACTTGCAAGCTCAACTTAATGAACTCGCTTGAAGGGGGCGGGCTCCCAAGGTCACCTCCTTGCCCATCGCTTCAGGTCATTGGATTTTACTTAGGATTTTCTGAACAAGCTACGGTTCACGCTCACCGCACTAAAAATGTTGAACCCAGAAACCACGGTTCAACCTCTGATCCCGGAAACCACGACTAGAGTGGAGTTCTGACCAGTGTATCTTGTTTTTACTTCTCCTGAGTTCAATCACTAGGCCAGACACTCAGAGCAAAGAATCTCACTCACAAAGGGTGGAAAACTAGGAATAGACCTGTGAGCTACAACGAGGAGGTCCCGCCACTAACCTAGAATATCTTAGAGAACATCCCCTCCCAAGCCAAATGCTGAGTTGGGCACCATGGAGAATGCTAGGGAGTCCTTGTCTACCCACCCGGAAACCACGGTGAGCAACAAACCAGAACTCTCTAACCGACCAAAGCAAACCAGAGGAGAGAGAAACAAGTGAGAGATGTTCTCCAAAGGTGTCATTGTGGGTCTATTTATAGTTTTCTCAAAACGGTATGCGGATAGCTGAATCTCGCCTCTTGGTTCTACTAAAAGCAACTCAAATTGGTCTGCCAACAACGGAATCTCACTGTTGGGAATGGCTAACTGTAGGCCAAAATGGGACTTCCTGGAAAAAACAGACCACCAAGCAGACATGCGAGTCCAAGCTATTCTAAGTCGGCTCGCTAAAGGGGCGAGTCCAAGCTATTCTAAGTCGGCTCGCTAGAGGGGTGAGTCCAAGCTATTCTAAGTCGGCTCGCTAGAGGGGCGAGTGCTCGGTAGGGCCGAGACTCGCAACTCGCCCTGAGCTGGGTCGGGCGAGTGCGAGCTGAGGCCCGCCACTCGCCCAACTGACTCGTCGAAGCTCAGTCTCGCTCCAGATCACCTGATGGCTTGATGAATCCACTCGACAAACACATGGTTGTACACTCTCTTTCTTCTTCTCCGTGGATCCACCTCCAAGGGCTTCTTTCTCTAAGATGACAAACCAGTGGTGTGTGGTTCCAAACCACAACCCATGCCTTGGTCTCCTTTCATAGAAAATTTCTTGCATGTGTCTAGTCAAAGTACATGAGCCGCTTGGTTGAGAAAAATCTTCGTTGGCGGCCGATAGATGAAAATGTGAAACACATGAATTACCAATTCAACCTTAAGAACTTTTGACACAAAATGAAAACAACAAATTCAAGAGCTTCGCAAAAACTATTAGTACTGAATGAGCCGTGGAAGCGGCAAATTTAGGGTAATGATTTTCATCTTATTAAGGTTTTGTTTGGGGGAAGCTGTGGTGATGCAGCAGTGGTGTGAAACTACAGTAGTAAGGGCAATAGTGACATTTCATCTAAGTATGAAATTATTCCCCTTGGAATGCTTTTGAACCAAAATTCTCTTTGGGTTGGTATGCTCGTGACTGATCACACCTGGATAACCGTAGTGTCTCTTTTGCCTAAAATATCATTTTTGAATAAAAGCATTCGCGATCACTACTAAAAAAACTAGTTTTCATCATAAAACTAGATGAAGCTCTTTAGGTGCGGTCGAACGATCACGAACGGCGCTTCATAACCACCACATTCACGACCGCCACCGCCGCTACATACGAAGCCTAGAGCTCCGTTTGGCGTGACTTTTTTGCTCCGTGAGTTTGGACAAAAATGCTACCATAACGCATGTTTGGCAAGAC
The DNA here is from genome assembly GCA_033032865.1 of Dactylorhiza incarnata. NCBI lineage: Eukaryota > Viridiplantae > Streptophyta > Magnoliopsida > Asparagales > Orchidaceae > Dactylorhiza > Dactylorhiza incarnata. Next base: position 272,883 of record JAWHQI010000246.1, read on the forward strand.
AATGGTTATAACGAGTCACCAAAAAAACTAATTTTGAACATAAAAATGAATGAAGTTCCATAGGTGAGATCGGGGGTTCACGAACGACAGTTCATAACCATCGTTCACGACAACGCCGCCGTGGGGTAAGAAGTCTTGATCATGAATTGTTTACCATTAATTAAAAAAAGTAGAAAAAATCAGAGATATGGTGACGTCATCTAAGCTGATTGCTGATCTCACCAACTCTCTCCCTCTATTTATAAACCATTCTCCAAGCTTTCTTCTTTTAATAAAACCCATACAGTCCTCCACTCACATCATTTTCACACACACACACACACACCATGCACTTAACTGACGCAGCCACCGCCACCGCCACTGCCACCGCCGCCGCCGGCATCGTCGCCTCCGGCTCCTCTTTCTCACATCCTAATCCCTCTCCCGCCGCACCCCCCTGCGCGGCCTGCAAGATCCTCCGGCGTCGCTGCGTCGACAAATGCCTCCTCGCCCCTCACTTCCCTCCCTCCGAGCCCCTCAAATTCACCGCCGCCCACCGCATCTTCGGCGCAAGCAACATCATCAAACTCCTCCAAGTAAGGTTTTTTTAATCTCCGTACACTGAATGTTCAGCATTCTTCATTTATTCAGCTTCTGTTTGAATTGTCTCCGGTTCCGCAAAACATATTACGGGCCTATAATTTGGTGCACCAGCAGCTCGTCGGCCCGTCGCCGGCCGAGGTTCTTGGGACGGCGGAGCACCCAAACAAGCGCTGATCGACAAAAGTTCAATTTTTGGCATTCCTCAAACAGGCCCTACGCCGCTACTGCCTCCACCACTTATTGTTTCGCACTCCAAACAATTGCAGGAGTCACGGCGGCGATCGACGGAACCCTAGTTTTATTATATTTTTTTTGAAAATTTTGATCATTTATTGTGTAGTCGGCTTTATGAATTCATCGCGCAGGAGCTGCCGGAGAGAGACCGCGCGGATGCTGTGAGCAGCATTGTGTATGAGGCCAATGCGAGGATCAGAGACCCGGTGTACGGCTGCGCCGGCGCCGTCTTCAAGCTCCAGAAGCAGGCGGCGGAGCTCCAGGCGCAGCTCGCACGTGCGCGGGCCGATCTTATTCACGTGCAGACTCAGCACACCAATCTCCTCGCAGTCCTGATGGCCACCTCTTCAATGCAGACGCCGGCCGGTCTGCCGGCGGCGGTCTCGCCCAGTTTCTTCTACGATGGTTACGCCGGTGATGACAGCTCCGGCGATGGCTCCTTCTGGGGGGCTTCTATGTGGGCATGAAGATGGCGATGATACTGTATATTGGGGCCCGCTTAATTAATTATATTGCCGATTAAATGCACTACGGTTGAATGAGAGTACTTGCAATTAATCGCGAGCTGAATGTGTGTTTAATAATTTAATTAATCTGAGTCAACTTGTAATATGGTTTAATTAATAATTTTAATAATTTAATCAATACTTTTAATAATTTTATTAATCGCGAGGTAACGAAGATGACATTTTGGAGTGTTGTGAATGAGAATGGGAGGGGTTGCGATAAAGTTGAAGGTAAAAAAAAATGACGTTTGGAAAATGAAAAATGAAGGTTTATCGAATATGTATTTTTGTCTATCCGTAACTATTTCATAATCGCAAATAACTATTTTCAAAAATGACTATCCGTAAATAAAATTGTTATCCACAAACAAAATTTTTGGGAAATAAAAATCTAAAGAATTGTGATCCTTTTGCTCAATGTTTATCCCTACAAATAATTGAAGAATTACACTAAAAATATTGAAAGCATGCATCTATACAAACATAATTGAAACAATGCATTTATAGTTACAATTACGCTGAAACAAGTCCATTTGCATTCAACTAAACTCGAATCAGAATCTCATTAAGAAATGAAGTTAAAACAGGAAAAAATTGTTAAGGATGCACTACATGGATGCAAAAGTACTTAAATTAAGAAAAAAATGCCAAGATCACTATATCCGAAAGAAAAGTTGAATGAATAGCAGAGAAACCGATATGATTTGCAGAAAAATGAAAATTGCCCGAAAAAATGGAGGAAAAGCAGATAAACGAAGAGGATTTTTCTGAGAAAATGGTGAAAAGGGGAGACAAACCAAGGTCAGCTGGTCGTCCTTCTTCGGTGGTTGTCTGTCGGCGAAAGAGCAGGCCAATTAGCGGTGGACAGGTGGGGGAGTGTTTAAGTTGAAGTGAGGGGGGAGGCAAGTAGAGCTGGCTGGGCGAGTGGATGGGGCTGCTTGGGTCCTGGGCGAGTGCACCTTGGAAGGGGGGCTGCCTAGAGCTGGGCGAGTGGAGCCTGTGCAGGAGCTGGGCGAGTGCACCTTGGAGGGGGGCTTCCTAGTGCTGGGCGAGTTGGAGATGTAACCTGGGCGAGTGGAAGGGTGATGGGGGCTGCCTTGTTGAATGTGGCGAGTGCACCCTTTGGAGTTGCCGAGTGGATCAAGGGGGAGGGGCGAGTCCATGCTTGGGCGAGTGGGCTTGGGCGAGTGGAAGGTTGTGGGCTGCCTTGTAGTTGGCGAGTGCATCAAAGGGGGGTCTTGCCGAATGGAGTTGGCGAGTGCATGTATGAGGAGGTGTGCATGTGTTGAGGTGTATGCACCCCCCCCCCCCCCCCCCCTCATCCCCCCCCCCCCCCCCCTATCATCTCTCCTATATTTGTATTTCTTATAAATACCCCCCCCCCCCCACCCTAGTGTGCTGAGAACGTGAAGAGAGAGAGAAGAGAAGAGAGAGAGAGAACTAGTGTGAACTAGTGAGTGGGAGTGTGCTTACACCCCAAGAGAGTCCAACCCCAACCCGTACCTCAGCGAGAGGTGGAGAGTGCATTGTGAGGTGGAGAGTGCAGGGTTGAGTGTGTTGTGAAGTGGAGAGTGCGTTGACAAGCTCAACGACACTAAGTGGAGAAGCGGACCTTGTCCGCGACAAGTTATTTTATTTTCATCTCAGCTGTTGTGAATCAAGGTGTATGCACCTTGTATTCAGCTTGTTTACTTGTAAATTATTTGCCTAGTTATAATATAGCTCTCTTTGTCCATCGTTGGTGTACTTGATTGGTAGCAGCACGAAAAAATTTAACATGGTATCAGAGGGAGGTTGGTGAAGCGTTGTGTGCTATCGAGGTTCAAGGTTGTCAACCAAGATGGAAGGCGGAGGAGGTTATGCGAGAGGACTAGGCATTGAGCTGCTCACCCAGACCAACTACAAGAAGTGGAAGTCATGCATGGAGAGCTACCTGCTTGGAGAGGACCTATGGGAGGTCGTTGGAGGAGAAGAGCAGGCAGAAGTTTTTCCAATCGATGACAATGGTCCAGCTGTGAGAGCTTGGAGGAAGACCAACGCCAAGGCGGAGTTCACCTTGAAGAGAGCTATCTCTCCTGACTTGTTCGATCACATCATGGGGTGCAAGTCAGCGTCAGAGATCTGGAGTGCCCTTGATGGGCTATTCAACAAGAAGAACGTAGCGCGGCTACAGTTCCTGGAGAATGAGTTGGCGCGGTCCACTCAGGGAGAGTTGCTGATATCCACCTTCTTCTTGAAGGTGAAGAACCTGTGTGCAGAGATCTCGGACTTGGATCCTGACGAGCCGATCTCAGAGGCGAAGCTGAAGAGGCACATACTCCAAGGTCTACGGAAGGAGTATGTTCCATTTATCACGTCTGTGCAAGGACGGGCTACTCAGCCCACCTTACTGGAGCTAGAGAACCTGATATCGTCACAGGAGAGCTTGGCGAAGCAGATGGCAGGAGTGTCTATCTCAGGGGGAGATAGCGAGGCGTTGTTCTCAGGCAAGAGAAAGCCTTGGGACAAGAAGAATAAGAACTCCGGAGATGGACCTTCAACGTCCTCTCAAGGAGTTAGGGAGAACTTCCTCCCCCCATATGACCAGAGGGGGAGACCCCTCTGCTTTGCCTGCAAGAAGTACGGGCACATGGCAAAGGAGTTCCGGTCAAATCTCAAGGTTGGTCATGTTGCTGAGAGAGAGGGAGACCATCAGAGAGGTGGAAGAAGAGGTGGAGGAAGAGGTGGAGGTCACCAGGGTGGTGAAGGCGGAGACAACTGCTTCTTGGCTGAGATGACGGCAACGTCGGTCGATGTCTTAGCCTCCGTCAGCTTTGAGAACGACTGGATAGTGGACTCCGGTTGCGGGCACCATCTCACTGGAGATGTGTCTAAGTTTGCCTCCTTGAAGGCATATGGTGGAACTGATTCCATCATCACGGCGGATGATACGGTGCATCCAGTTGAGAAGGAAGGGATGGTATCCCTTGGAAGTGAAGAGAAGCCCGTGACACTGAAGAGTGTGTATCACGTGTCGGGCATGAAGAAGAACCTCTTCTCGGTTTTGAATGCAGTGGATGCAGGATACCACGTGCTGTTCGGACCGAAGGAGGTGAAGTTTCTGAAGAACCTGTCTTCAGTTGATGTTGATGTCACGCTCACCGGGAGAAGGGTGAAGGACTTGTATGTTCTGTCTACAAGTGCCTACGTGGACAAGCTGAAGACCAACGACAGCGCATCGATCTGGCATGAGAGGCTAGGTCACGTAGGGATGGACAAGTTGAAGATGATAGCGGCGAAGGGTCTGGTGTCTGGCCTGCCCAATCTCTCATCTTGCGGCGACGGCCATGTGTGTGAGGGCTATCAGTTTGGAAAGTCACATCGACTTCCATTTGACAAGTCGGAGACCATTTGTAAGGCACCTCTTGAGTGCGTACACGCTGATGTGATGGGGTCGTGCTCCACCCTGACATATGGAGGAAACAAGTATGCGCTGGTCTTGGTGGATGACTACACCTGCTACACGTGGGTTTACTTCATGAGGGAGAAGGCAGAAGTGTTTGAGAAGTTCCAGGAGTGGAAGGAACTGGTGGAGCGGAGGCTGAACCTGAGGGTGAAGAAGTTGAGAAGTGATAATGGGGGGAGTTTACCTCTAACGCTTTTAACTCTTTCTGCAGGAAGTTTGGCATCCGGCGAGAGCTCTACTTCGCCCAGGGTCGTAGAGAGGAAGATCCGCCATCTGGTGGAGACTACCAGGAGTTGACTACATGCCAAGGGGATTCTCAAAGCCTTATGGGCGGAGGGAATGACATGTGTCACCCATGTGATCAACCGGCTACCTCTGAGTCCCAACATGATAGTGTATCCACACCAACTCATGTTCAGGGAGAAGCCAGATTTGAGTCACATGAGGGTGTTTGGCTCTACCTGCTTCGTGCACGTTCCAGAGGCTGAGAGAACCAAGTTGGAGATGAAAGCGAGGAAGTGCGTCTTCATCGGCTACGATGAGAGGAAGAAGGGATGGAAGTGCATGAACCCACAGACCCACAAGTTTGTCGTCTCGCACGACGTTGTGTTTGACGAACTGATCTCGTATCAGGGAGTCTCTTTTGTGGTGCTGTCGGAGAGTGGAGAATCAAGCAGGGAAAGAGAAGAGAGAGTCACTGAGGACTCTATGTTGGAGTTGGAGGTATCTCCAAGTGCCCCATCGCCATCTGGCTCAGGGGGAGCTTCTGGCTCAGGTGGAGCTTCAAGCTCTAGAAGCAGGGGGAGCGCTGCTTCAAGAGAAGTTGAAGGAGGAGCTGGAGAGGAGAAGTCTACCGGAGCGGCAGAAAGTGGCCAAGACTGGAGAAGGTCGAAGCGGACCATCGTCCCGCCTGCTCGCTATAAGGAGGGGAATTTCGTGAGTTTGGTCTCTTTATTCTTCGCAGGACCACTCGATGAGAGGGAACCTGCCCTCTTTGAAGATGTTGTTGGCACCAAGGAGTGGGACGTGGCCATGGATGAGGAAATGGAGGCCCTGAAGAAGAATGAGACATGGGACCTTGTTCCCATGGTGGAGGGCATCAAACCTGTCACCTGCAAGTGGGTGTACAAGGTGAAGAAGAGGGCTGATGGAGAAGTGGAGCGTTATAAGGCTAGGCTTGTCGCTCAAGGTTTCTCACAAACCTATGGAGAGGACTATGAGGAGACCCTCAGTCATGTGGCAAAGATGACGTCGGTGAGTACGGTCATTGCCCTAGCAGCGTGTAGAGGGTGGAAGCTGTGGCAGCCGGATGTGAAGAACGCATTCATATACGGAGAGATAGACAAGGACATATTCATGGTGTAACCACCTGGGTATGTGTCCAAGTCTCAGCCACGTCACGTCTGCAAGCTGAAGAAGGCCCTCTATGGGTTGAAACAGGCACCGAGAGCCTGGTATGGGAAGATTGCAGAGTATCTGCAGTTCTGTGGTTACGATGCCTCAGACTTGGACTCTAGCATGTTCGTGAAGAAGAGTGAAGATCTTCACGTGTTGGTGCTGCTGTACGTCGATGACATGATCGTGACAGAGAACAACGGTGAAGAGGTCGCGACGCTGAGACAACAGCTAGCCATACGATTTGAGATGAAGGATCTTGGTGAACTGCACCATTTCCTTGGACTTCAAGTGGAGAAGAGAGGTGGCGGGCTGCTCGTGACCCAGAAGGCGTATGCCGAGAAGATCGTCGAGAGATTCAGCATGAAGGAAGGGAAGAGCAGCTCCGTTCCACTGGAAATTGGGCTGAAGCTTCGGAAGGAAGAAGGGAGGATTCTTCCTGACCCGAAGATCTTCCGGGCACTGGTGGGGAGCCTTATCTATCTGAACATCACAAGGTCGGACATCGCCTTTGCTGTCGGCCGAGTGAGTCGGCACATGCAGTAGCCGCGGAAGCCTCATCTGGAGGCAGCCAAGGGGTACTGAAGTATGTGAAGGGGAACCTGGAGATGGGGTTGTTCTATGGAGGGAGGGCCGACTTCAAGCTGCATGGCTACACAGATGCGGATTACGCAGGTGACGCTGATGGCCGCAAGTCGACATCAGGTTACGTGTTCATGTGTGGAGCCACTGCCATCTCATGGTGCAGCAAGAAGCAGGACTCCATTTCCCTTTCCACCACTGAGGCTGAGTACAAGGCGTCGTCCTTAGCAGCTCAGGAGTGTGTCTGGCTAAGGAGGCTGGTGGAAGATGTGGATGAGAAGGTCAGAGGACCTACTGTGCTGCGTGGAGACAACGAGAGTGCTCTGAAGCTGGCAACCAACCTTGTTTGTCACGCAAGGACAAAGCATATAGAGATCGAGCACCACTTCATCCGAGAGAAGGTGTTGGGTGGCTCGCTGTCGATGGAGCACGTGCGGAGTGAAGAGAACCTGGCGGACATCTTCACAAAGCCCCTATCTGCGGGGCCGTTCAAGAAGCTACGTGTTTGCCTTGGTGTTGTCCCTGAAGCTCACTTCAAGGGGGAGTGTTGAAGTTGAATTGAGGGGGTAGGCAAGTAGAGGTGGCTGGGCGAGTGGATGGGGCTGCTTGGGTCCTGGGCGAGTGCACCTTGGAAGGGGGGCTGCCTAGAGCTGGGCGAGTGGAGCCTGTGCAGGAGCTGGGCGAGTGCACCTTGGAGGGGGGCTGCCTAGTGTTGGGCGAGTGGGAGATGTAACCTGGGCGAGTGGAAGGGTAATGGGGGCTGCCTTGTTGAAGGTGGCGAGTGCACCCTTTGGAGTTGCCGAGTGGATCAAGGGGGAGGGGCGAGTCCATGCTTGGGCGAGTGGGTTTGGACGAGTGGAAGGTTGTGGGCTGCCTTGTAGTCGGCGAGTGCATCAAAGGGGGGTCTTGCCGAATGGAGTTGGCGAGTGCATGTCTGAGGAGGTGTGCATGTGTTGAGGTGAATGCACCCCCCCCCCCCCACCCTAGTGTGTTGAGAATGTGAAAAGAGAGAAGAGAAGAGAGAGAGAGAGAGAACTAGTGTGAACTAGTGAGTGGGAGTGTGCCTACACCCCAAGAGAGTCCAACCCCAACCCGTACCTCAGCGAGAGGTGGAGAGTGCACTGTGAGGTGGAGAGTGCAGGGTTGAGTGTGTGGTGAAGTGGAGAGTGCGTTGACAAGCTCAACGGCACTAAGTGGAGAAGTGGACCTTGTCCGCGATAAGTTATTTTATTTTCATCTCAGCTGTTATGAATCAAGGTGTATGCACCTTGTATTCAGCTTGTTTACTTGTAAATTGTTTGCCTAGTTTAATATAGCTCTCTTTGTCCATCGTTGGTGTACTTGATTGGTAGCAGCACGAAAAAAAATTACAGGGAGCGATCGGGAGGCGGAAGGGCTCCAATTTCGAACAGCGAAACACACGGGAAAGAGAGAGGTGGTTGCGAGTGCGGCTAGTCTTTTTAAAAAGCTCTAAAAATGCCTAAAAGCTAGCAAGTGCAGATATCCAAATCTGTAATGCTAATAACAATTGCCTAATATTAATGTTCTTGTGAAGACAAAACTACTTTAGTTTAGTGAGCAGATAGAGCTAGGTGGCCACCACATATCCTATTTAATGCATTTACACCCCTCGTTAAACTGTTTTTTTTTTCATTATCCTTTGTATATTCGGAAAGCGAGAAACTTACCTCTGTTTAAGGATTTGGGGAGTAGGTTGGCGAGATGCTCAGTATTGCAGTGTTCTAGTTGATGTTGTTTTTTTTGAAGTTGTTCCCTTATAAAATGGAAATGAAGATCAATATGTTTGTTTTGTCATGGGCTGCTAGATTATGGCTCAATTGTGATCATGAATATATGGACATATGACACAATAAGCCGCATGTTGATGTGATAAGGCTTTGAAGAGATTGAGGGCTTGAGTGTGGGAACTCATGGCTGCATACTCAAGATGTTTATGTGCAAGGTGAGCAAAGCAAGAATAAGGCCTTGCGCACCAAGACTACATCATGGGTGTCATGCGATCTTATCGATCACTATGACGACAACGGTCTGACGCAAAATGGACTACATGGATGGCACTAAATAGAAGGTTTGAAGTTGAGAATGGACGACACGGGAATCATAAGGCACAAATGAGAATGCCATGGTGTTCATGGTGTGTACAACACTCATGGTGCATGTAGCGGCCACTACAATATTTTTTTGTTTTTATAAAAACTTGATAAATAACTTTTGTCATAGGGTAGTGCCTATACCCGCATTACATATTCTTAAGGGCAACATTTTTTCATACTTTTAGGTAACATTATATAAAAATGTTGTCTATTCTTTTAGTAAAAACAACAATTTTTAGGAGAACCTATTGCAACATTTCAAAAATGTTGACCGATAGTCATACAATTACAAAATATTTAAAAGCTATTTAATTTATAAAAAATTTAACAAGTGCATATCAAAGAATAAATCGGAGCTTCTAGCAAAATGAAAAACAAAAAAATTTATCAATTCAGAAAATAAAAAACATGGAATACAAATCGGAGCTCCAAAGAGTACACGAAATCCATTTCTCTTCCTAAATGCAAAGTAACATAAAATCCATTTCAATATATGCATCAATATACATCCAACAACTTCCCAAATACTAGTCCGGAAGTTTCCTAATTAAATAGAATACAAACACAACTTTAAGACCACAATTCACATCTCACTTTCAGAAACATTCACACTACAACAAACTTAGCCTGCCACTATGTTTTTATGAGGATACAACAACGTTTTCAAACGCTTCCAACATTTTGGCGACGTTTTTATAAACGTCGCAATGAGTCATGGTAAGAATAGTCGCCGAAGCCTTCCACGACATTTGTTAAATTTCCTCTCATTTTTGGGTTTTGGAATCCCAAAAACCACCTTTGATCCTCCTTTTTGCAAAGTCATTTCTTTTTATCTGATAGGATTAGTTGAGCTCCCATGCTGTCTAAGAGAAAATGCTCTATCTTCTGCAGGCAAAATCAATGGTTTTGATTCAAGTTTTTTTATTTTCTTCTAAAATAATATTCTTTGGTCGATTATCAAGCCCACATGGATCATCCGATTCAATCCCTGTTGATTTTCCTTAGGAGTGTCACCCTGAAAAAAATTAAAAACTCCGCCGTCTCGGAGTCGGCCACACTATAACAAAATGAGGCTTACTATCACCCATCAATGTCAGTAAACATGCATGAAAATTTTGTATGGGATCGATTCCAAAGTAATTTGCTCCCTTTTACATTTTTGGGTCACCGTGCACGAACCTAAAACACCAACTTTTTCGATGCTCATCGAAATCAAGTGCGGATGTTACACATAATGTAAGCGAGAAACAAAATTGTTAGGGTTTGGAGTCGCTCAAGATATTCTACAATACGGCATCAAGTTTGGAATGAGTATATATAGTATCTCCAGCTTAGGGCGGAGCCCTAGGTCAACATGCAACATGTTAAGGCTTATCGTGTCGGTTCGGACACGCGGACATATTATTTATATACATTAACAATCTCCTTCTATGTCCGCGATAAACCTGACGACGATTAAAGTGGTTTGTGTAAGTTCAACCAAATCGTGAACAGTACACAACCATGTCCAACACCTGCAAAAACTGATTAGACTCAAAGGAAATTGTATGCACGCATAAAGATAAAAAATAAATCTCAGTTGCACTACGAAATAGTCTAAAGTACGATCATAGCACAAGTCCAACAAACATAGTGACTAGAATCAACAAAAGAGCAATAGTCTAAACAACAAGTTTATCAAAAGGAACTAAACAGAGCTCTAAGCAGAGATAAAACAAAGTAAACAAATAGCACTCTAACTGTCGTCAGCCTCAGACGTCCAGTAAATCATCCTGCTCAGGATCCCATCCTGTCAGTGCTCCTCCATCAACAGCAAATCCTGTAATTTTTAATAGAGAATTTCATTAGAGATGAATTCATCCTTTGAAAATATACAAGTATCTAGTTCAACAAAAAAAGTACGTAGTACTTAATTATTAGCTAGAAGGAAAACTACTTAGAGTATTATAGGTTCAACCTCAGAATCTAATATCGGTTCCAACGAGACGATTTATAGACTTCTGGACACCGCAGCGATATTTGTGTTCCAATATGGAATGTCCGGGTTACTGTTCTTCTAAAGCTAAGTGGAGATCATCAAGTTTGGAATGAAAACCCCTTAACTAAAGAAGAGTCAAACTGAGTCAGATTGTGTTATCAAATTTGGAATAACACTCTCCTCCAAGGTAAGAGAAGACGAATCTAGGTAAAGTTATTAACATCAGATTTGGAATGAAATAACTCACCAGATTCGTACTCAGCAACCAAAACATCAACGGAGCACAACATGCTTGCTTTGACAAAGGAAATCGGGAGAAATCAAAATGTTGATGTAGACTAAGGTGATCTAAATCGCCTGTAGTCCCATTTCCCCCACTATTTTGATTAACCGGTCTTTGGGCATTCCTTTCATCAATGGATCAGCTAGATTATCTTTTGATAGCACATCGACCAAAGAGATAATTCCTCATTCTTTCAGATAGTTTAGCAGAGCGTGTCTCAGTCGTACATGTCTCCTCTTAGTGTTGTAGAGGGCATTTTTAACAACTTGGGCTGCTGCTTGGTTATCGCAATACAAACTCAGTGAGTTGACTTGTAACCTAGAGAAGGGAATATCTAGTATCAGATTTCTGATCCAGTCTGCCTCTTCACCAGCCAAAGCTAGGGCAAACAACTCGTCTTCCATAGAAGACAATGCTATACAGGTCTGTCTTTTGGATTTCCAAGTGATAGCAGCTCCACCCAGAGTGAATATGTATCCACTGGTAGATTTGCTTTACTGACTTCTGAACACCACGAGGCATCAGAATATCCATCCACAGTAGGTGGGTAACCAGTGTAGCACAGGGCGTGATTCTTGGTACCTGACAGGTATCTCATCAGCCTATCGAGAGCATCACAGTGCTCTTTGCTCGAACTACTGGTAAAGCGACTCAGCATGCTAACAGAGAAGGCAATGTCTGGTCGAGTACAACTTGTGGTGTACATGAGACTACCAATATTTGTTGAATATTTGACTTGATCAATGCTTGTTCCAACATTTGGACTCAATTTTACATTATGATCAAAAGGTGTCTCTACATGCCTACAGTTTTTGTATCCCCAGGTCGAAAGAAGTTGCTCAATGTAATGAGCCTGACTAAGAGTAACTCTACCCTTATCAACTCTAACCTTCATACCTAACAGTGTATCGACTGGACTGAGGTCCTTCATATCAAATTCTTTTGCGAGTGTGGATTTGATATCCTTTACTGCAACAAGATCTGAACCCAGGATCAACATGTCATCCACATATAGACATATGATGACTGTTTTATTTGACATAGAGCGATGGTAAAGGCATTTGTCTGAAAGACTAGGCTGAAACCCAAAACTTTTTACCACTTGGTCAAACTTCATGTGCCACATCTTGGGTGCTTGTTTAAGCCCATAGATGGATTGTCTAATTTGCACACTTTGTCTTTTAGATCTTGATGGACATAACCTTCAGGTTGTGCCATATAGATCTCTTCATCGAGCTCTCCATTCAAGAAGGCTGTCTTGACTTCCATCTGATGAACTATGAAGTTCTCGATAGAGGCCAAGGCGAGAAGAATTCTAATAGTGGATAGGTGACACACTGGTGAATAGACGTCAAAGTAGTCAATTCCCTCATGTTGCTTATAGCCTTTAGCGATTAGACATGCTTTATATTTAGCTATAGACCCATCACTGTGCAATTTCTTCTTCAGCACCCACTTGCATCCAAGTACTTTGGCTCCTTTAGGGAGATCCACAAGATGCCAGGTGTTATTCCGTAGCAGCGAGTCTATTTCATCATCTATGACTTCTGCCCACATTAAAGAATCTCTAGATCGCATTGCTTCCTGGTAGGAAAATGGATCATCCTCTAAGTGGTAGGTGACAAAATTTTCACCAAAATTCTTAGGGACTCTATCTCTTGTAGATACTCTTACTGGGATGAGACTATCCCCTACAAGTTGGAAAGAAGTGCTAGAGGGGCCAACTTCAGGTGCTACAGGAGATTCCGAAATCATCTCAGTAGGCCCGGAGACGGTTAAACCATGATCTTTGATAAATTTATTTTCAAAGAAAATTGTTGGGAAAATGATTTCTCTTAACCCCTTAAATTAAGTTGAATATGAATTCTAAGAAAGAAAAACAAGGTTAAGTAAATATGCGTCGAATAGTATTCGACGCAACGTCGAGTTGTAGTCGACGTTCCCTTCAGATTAAGTCGAAGTAACTTTAGGAAGATTTCGACGTATGTATTGTCGACGCTACTCTGATTTCTAGTCGACGCATATAGAGAAGTCGACGTACCTTAGTCGACGCACCTTCCTTATTCTTCTCTCGACGTCCAGCCAGGATGAATTCGACGCTTACGTCAAATAGTAATCGACGCACGTCGATTACTATGACAGAATTCAAATATGCGCCAGATCTCTTTCCTTCTTTCAATAGATCTGATTTATATGGAATAATGTTAATATTTTTATAGCCGTTCTGAATCATTCTTTCCTTCTATTTGATTCTTGGCTAATCTGATAAAACTCATTATGGATTTTATTCGAATTTGGAATGAATTCTTTCCTTCTATTGGTATGCTAATTATGGAAATATTTCTATTCTTCCAATTCTCTGACTGCTAATTAATTATCCTCCTATAGCATTATTTTTACACAGAGCTATAAATAAAGAGGAGGTCGGCAGAAAATGATAGTTGAGTGATCCACCACATACAGTTGAAATAGAGGAAAAGCTCCCAAGAGAGTAGAGAGAAAAACTGAGAAAAGAGATTGTGTGCTGCAGAGAAAAAGCTTTCATCTTCTCCTTCTTCTTCAGAAGTCATTCTACTGCAAACTCTGAAAGTTCTCTCAAAAAGAGAGAAAAGTTTTTACAATCTCCTTCTCACTATAGAAGAGAGATTTTCATTCACTACTTCTTGTGCTCCCAATCTTCTTGCTAGGAAGAAGATTCATTCTTGTTCTTATTTCTTTCTTTCTTTCTTTCTTACTTATAACATTGTAAAAGAGTTTTTAGAATCTCTCTTCAAAAAATTCAGTGTACTGGTTCTAAGAGTCTCCTTGTCAAAAGACTCAGTTGGTTCTAAGAGTCTCCTTGTCAAAAGACTCAGGGTGGTTCTAAGAGTCTCCTTATCAAAAGACTCAGTACAAGATAGTGAATTCCTACCAAGGGGGTAGAAGAGTGGACTACCCAAAGTTTGGGGAACCACTATATTTTCTTGTGTTGTGCTGTGATTTCTTTTCTTGCATTTACTTTCTTTACTTGTTTAATTCTTGTTCATGTGTGGGAAGCTATAATCTGTGATCATACACATATATATATATAAACTTTGCACAAAATAATTTTTAATCTCTATTCACCCCCCCCCCCCCCCTCTCTAGAGAATTCTAGTGAGGTAAACTGTGCACTTTCAATTGGTATCAGAGGTAGGTTGATCTAAAAAGGATAACTCCTTGATCAAAAAGATCTTACCTCTCATATATATATATATATATATATATTTCAAAACTATTTTATCATATGGCACAAATCAAAGATTATGCTTCCACCAGACCTCCAATGTGCAATCTTGAAAAGTTTGCAATTTGGAAAACAAGAATTAGAATTTATATGAATTCCATTGATGCTGACTTGTTTGATATTACTATGACAGGTCCCCCAAAGCCTTATAGAAAGGATACAAATGGCAATGTCACACAAACACTTGTTCCAAGATCTGAGTGGGCAGAAGATGAAAAGAAGGGAAGAACATATGATCTAAAGGCCATGAACATACTTGTCTCAACTCTCTCAGATGACATTTTTCAAAAGGTTGTTGACTGTGAATCATCCAAAGAAATTTGGGATGCTCTCACAAAGATGGTGGAAGGAAGTGCTGATGAAAAGAAAGATAAAAAGACTCTATTGATCTCTCAATATGAGAACTTCCAAAAGAAGGTTGAAGAAAGCATCTCTGAAATGTATGACAGATTCAGTCTGATCATCAATCAACTAAGAGACTTGGATAGAGAAATCTCTCTCACTGAGATTAATGACAAATTGCTAATGAGTCTCCCTAGTTCATGGGACTCAAGAATTTGGGCAATAAGAGACACAAGAGGACAAAAAGAGATCTCAATAGATGCTCTCTTAGGAAAACTCAGATCCTATGAGCAGTTGCTGAAAACTAGAGAGGAGAAGGAAAGAAGAGAAAACACTCAAACTTCCTCAAAAAGCAGGAACATTGCTCTAAAGGCAACAGAAGAAGGAACCCCTGTCACTGAAGAAGAATTATTCAGTTTCTTGGCCAGAAGATTTAAGAAATGGGTCAAGACAGACGAATCAAAAAGGAGGGAGTCAAAACCAAGGTATGACAAAACCCCCACTAAAGAAATTATTTGCTATTCTTGCAGGAAACCTGGACACATTGCCCCAGAATGTCCAGAGAATGCTGAAACAGAAAAGGATCTGAAAAAGATAGATCTGAAGAAAAAGGGGAAGAAGAAAGAAAGAGGCTTCATTGCAGAAGTCTGGAGTGAAACAAATTCTGAAGATAGTTCATCCTCTAAGAGTGACAATGAAGAATCTAGGCAAGAAGACCTATGCTTGATGGCCTTTGAAGACTCAAAGAATGATGATAAATCATGGAGTGAAACAGGATCAGAAGAAAGCATATCTTCTGATGATGAAAAAGAAAAGAACCTCATTCTCATTGAGGAATCTGAGGATAAGGATGAGGTAAGCATGTTTGATGAAATAGATTTTCAAAGTGATAATTTTAGAAATGATTTTATGGGAATGTACCTAGATCAACTAAAAACAAAACAAGAAATTAAAAATCTAAAAGAACAAATCAATGTAGCTAAAAACCAGAGAAACACAGAAATTAAATCCTCTAAAGATTATGAATCAATAGCTAGCAGAATAGAAAAGGAAATAGAAAGGGCTAGAATAGAAAATCAGTTCCTTAAGGATAAAGTAACCCAGACAAAAGCCTTTGAAGAATCAATAAAAATGAGAAGCCAAACTCTTAAGGAAATCACTGAAAAACAAACAATAAGACACAACCATCTTGGGTTGGGGGCTGATCCCTCAATCAGCCTAATTCCATCCAACAAACCTGCTTGGATGAGCCCTGTAAAATTCACTAAACCTGTCAAAATGACAAACCAAGAAAAAGACCCAAAAGATAAGGAAGAAAACTCCTTCAAAGAAATAAAGGAATTTGATGAAACATCTTATTATTCAGCTGATGACTCACAAACTTCATCTGAAGAAACAATCAAACCAAGAAAAACAAGACATAAAGGAGTAAAAACAGAGAAAGGCTATGAAGATACAGTTGCGTCGACTTCATATCGACGCATGCACGATAGTGCGTCGACTTCTACTCAACGCAATCTCTCAGATGCTTCGACCTCTTCTAGATGGATGAACAAAAGCACGTCGACTTCCAATCGACGCAACTTTTTCTATGCGTCGAAATCAGATCGACACCATCTGGAGAAAGCGCCGAATACAAATCAACGTGACTATCAACATGCGTCGAATGGATATCGACGCACAAAAATTCAGAACAATTTAAACATCTTTCCTCCAAAAGTCTTTCATCGTAACCTTTATTCAGGACCCATTCATCCTGATTATAATTTCTATCCTAATCAACATTCTAACCAAAATTTTTACCCAAAACTTAGTAACCAAACTTCCCATCCTAATGAAACCTTCTATCCTAATCAACACCGGTATCCTAGTCAACACTTCTATTCACCTTTAAACTCAAACTCTCACAAAAGTATGATACTCAAGTGTTACATATGTAACAAAAATGGCCACCTTGCCAAAAAGTGTTGGTATAATCAATCAAATTGGTCTTAAAACCCAGTCCTAGGCTACCTTAGAAACCTTAGGATTAAGAAGAGATAAAAAGAAATAAACACCCAGAACTTTTCAGGAAAATTAAAAGTCACGTCGACTTCTAATCGACGCAACGTCGATAACTCAGATCAATAAGCACAATCGACGCATGCGTCGACTGCTATCGACGCATACGTCGATAAGAAACCCTTGCATCCCAAAGCAGACTAAATCAATGCTCACGTCGAATTCCACTCGACGTAACGTCGACCTCATAAAAACGAGCGGCAATGCTAAATTATTTTCGGTCACATCCACTGAAGTACCGAATAAACCTCGAATTGAGTCCAGTTTCGACGCTTCACCTGACTTAAAAAGACTCTTCAGTTAGAAACCTTCACGACACTGCCTCTTTCATTCTTCGTGCTTCTCAGACCAGCTAATCTCTTCCTCTCTCCTTCACTAACCTAAAATGGCTCCCAAGACCAACTCAGGCTTCGACATTGACCTTGAGTCCTTCCAAGCTGCCGCAGAAAACTACAAGAGAATCATTGCTCTCTTTACTGAAGCAGGACTGGACAAACTCATCTCCACTAGGTGCAAGCTCCTGGAATCAGAGCTCACAGAGCTAATAACTCATGTTCAGATATCTGAACAAGGAGAAATCCAGGGAACACTATATGAGACACCAGTCTCAATCTCAGCAGAACATATTAGGGCCACCTTTGATCTTCCATCAGGTATATCCTACTATCATCTTAGTTTAAAAGAAATAAGGAAAGACAATGAGCCTCTAAAAGTATGACTAAACAAGTCTTGATTATTCCCCTAATAGGTGATGAATCCATTGAACTCACACCTGATGAAATCAAGCATTTGCTCACCACCATGAAATTCTCAAAAGATAGACCAATCCATCTGAAAAAGGTACACTTTTCTGATGAATATAGGCTGCTGGCTGATATAGTAGGGAAAGTTCTACTGTGCAAGATCTCAGCACATGATGCAATACCAAAACAACAACTGAACATCATGGAGGCCCTTGTGTTGAAGAAGAAGGTAGACTGGGCCACATGGCTACTCAAGATGATAGGCTCTAAATACTCTCACAAAGAGAATGCCTACATGAGAATCATGAGTCAAGTCCTCTTCCATTCCTTTCCTGACCTATGTAGGTCAAAAGGAATCCCCATTCCTCCAGGGAAGAGGATGTCAATTGCTCTCTTTTCTAAATAGACCAGGAAAATCCTTAAGCCTGGTTCCATCCCTGAAAGATCTCCCTCTCCCTCTAACTCTCCTGCTCATCCTCCTCCTCCTCCTCCTTCAACAAATCTCTCATCTGTACCTTCATCATCCACACAATCACAAATACCACCTCAATCACATGCACAAGTCTCATCTATTCCTCCACCTCCTCCATCAAATATACCTCCTCAAGATGATAGAATCCTCTCTCCACATCCATTATCTCCTCCTCCTCCTCTATCACCTCTTCCTCCACCATCACCTCCTCATCAACTCTCACACCATGAACCATCTGAATCCACTGAGGCTCTCATCACCCAGTGCATACAATCCACAGCTCAAAGATTCCAAGCAATGCTAGATGAGCATTGCTCCAAGATTCATTCCTCCATCCTTCACATGCACACCCAAATAGATGGGGTCAGTGCCTCTGTGCAAGATCTGAAATCTTCTCTCTCTTCCTCTAGAGTGACTAGGTCTTTCTTAACCTCCTTGGCCAATAAGGTCAAGAAGGGGGAGAATCTAGATGAAGAGCAACCCTCCAATCCTAAATCTCTTTCTCACAAGTCCCCTCCTCCAAAATCTGACAAAATCCTTGGGAATGAAACAGTACTTGAGCTACATAATGATGAACAAACAATAGAGGTACTCAATATAGCAAGGGATGCTGCAAATCAAATGGCACTACTACAAGGGGAGGGAAGCAGAGCAGAAAATGAGGCTGCAAAGGAAGATGGTGAGAAAGATAAAGAAACTGAACTTCAGGGGGAGCTGGAAGCTGTGTTTATAAATGAAGCTGAGACTCAGGGGGAGCAAATGGCTGAGACCCAGGGGGAGCTAGGAGAACTTCCTACAAATGAGAAAGAGAAACTCTCCTCTCCTAAAACAGTAGTATTCAAGAGAAAGAGAAAGACCTCTCCTACCCCTCCTGAGTAATATTTGAAAACAATGCTGATATATTTTTGAGTACTAATTGGAATGAACATGACATATATTTATATGATTCTGGAACATTTGATCTCTTCTTCTAAATTTCACTTTTTGATTATTTGATATATTTCTTTTCTATACAAATGCTGTGCTGGATTGATTTTATGCTAGTACAATTTCCCTCTAAATAGGGTTAAGACAAATAGGGGGAGATTGTTGGGAAAATGATTTCTCTTAACCCCTTAAATTAAGTTGAATATGAATTCTAAGAAAGAAAAACAAGGTTAAGTAAATATGCGTCGAATAGTATTCGACGCAACGTCGAGCTGTAGTCGACGTTCCCTTCAGATTAAGTCGAAGTAACTTTAGGAAGATTTCGACGTATGTATTGTCGACGCTACTCTGATTTCTAGTCGACGCATATAGAGAAGTCGACGTACCTTAGTCGACGCACCTTCCTTATTCTTCTCTCGACGTCCAGCCAGGATGAATTCGACGCTTACGTCGAATAGTAATCGACGCACGTCGATTACTATGACAGAATTCAAATATGCGCCAGATCTCTTTCCTTCTTTCAATAGATCTGATTTATATGGAATAATGTTAATATTTTTATAGCCGTTCTGAATCATTCTTTCCTTCTATTTGATTCTTGGCTAATCTGATAAAACTCATTATGGATATTATTCGAATTTGGAATGAATTCTTTCCTTCTATTGGTATGCTAATTATGGAAATATTTCTATTCTTCCAATTCTCTGACTGCTAATTAATTATCCTCCTATAGCATTATTTTTACACAGAGGTATAAATAAAGAGGAGGTCGGCAGAAAATGATAGTTGAGTGATCCACCACATACAGTTGAAATAGAGGAAAAGCTCCCAAGAGAGTAGAGAGAAAAACTGAGAAAAGAGATAGTGTGCTGCAGAGAAAAAGCTTTCATCTTCTCCTTCTTCTTCAGAAGCCATTCTACTGCAAACTCTGAAAGTTCTCTCAAAAAAAGAGAAAAGTTTTTACAATCTCCTTCTCACTATAGAAGAGAGATTTTCATTCACTACTTCTTGTGCTCCCAATCTTCTTGCTAGGAAGAAGATTCATTCTTGTTCTTATTTCTTTCTTTTTTTCTTTCTTACTTATAACATTGTAAAAGAGTTTTTAGAATCTCTCTTCAAAAAATTCAGTGTACTGGTTCTAAGAGTCTCCTTGTCAAAAGACTCAGTTGGTTCTAAGAGTCTCCTTGTCAAAAGACTCAGGGTGGTTCTAAGAGTCTCCTTATCAAAAGACTCAGTACAAGATAGTGAATTCCTACCAAGGGGGTAGAAGAGTGGACTACCCAAAGTTTGGGGAACCACTATATTTTCTTGTGTTGTGCTGTGATTTCTTTTCTTGCATTTACTTTCTTTACTTGTTTAATTCTTGTTCATGTGTGGGAAGCTATAATCTGTGATCATACACATATATATATAAACTTTGCATAAAATAATTTTTAATCTCTATTCACCCCCCCCCCCCCCTCTAGAGAATTCTAGTGAGGTAAACTGTGCACTTTCAAAAATAACATCCCTAGATTCTATCACAGTATTGGTGGACAGATCTAGAAATCTATCTGCTGCACTATCTTCTGCACTACCTAGATATACACAAGTTGTTGTTCTAGGTCCCACCTTAGGTCTCTTAAGGTCTTGTATCCTAACATAAGCAATACAGCCCCAAGTCTTTAAAGTGTCAAATCTACAAGGATGGCCATGCCACAGCTCATACGGAGTGGAAGTGAGCTTAGCATGAAGCAACCTATTCAGAATGTGATTTGCAGTTCGGACAGCTTCTCCCCAAAAGGAATTAGACATCCCAGCAGTAAGGAGCATAGAATTTAGTATTTCTATTAATATTCTATTCTTTCGCTCAACAATACCGTTAGACTGGGGTGAGTAAGGAGCAGTGGTTTCTAGGATTATACCCGCAGAGGCATAAAAGTCTTGAAACCCTATTGCAGTATACTCTCCTCCTCGATCACTTCTAAAATGCTTAATCTTCAGGTTTAATTAATTTTCAACCCGGGATTTGAAGATCTTGATGATCTCAAAAGCTTCATCTTTTGATTTCAATAAATAGACATGACAGTATTTGGAATAATCGTCGATGAACATGATGAGATACTTCCTTCCCCCTCTAGTGGCATGACTTTTAAAATTACAGAGGTCTGAATGTATCAAATCAAGAAGTTGTGTACTCCTAGAAACAGACTTAAACGGTTTTCTAGTGATCTTGGTTTGTGCACACACCTCACATTTATCAAATCGAATAGAAAGATCTAAGGGGATGTTATGACTATTAGCTAGATCACGCATTTTCCTGTAGTTCACATGTCCTAGTCTGTTATGTAACAATTTAGGATCTATTAAGTTTGAACTCACTTGGTTTATGCTATCATTATTAAGGCTAAGTCTATACATTCTGTTGATCAAGTACGCACAACCATAGTAATGAGAATTAACAGTTAAAGTTATTCTACCGCTAGAGGTTGTGAAGGACATTCCTACTTTATCTAACAAACTAATGGAAATTAAGTTTTTAGTTAAACTAGGAACTACTCTAACATGTAATAAGTTAAAGTTTTACCTGAAGAGAGGACTAGTTATGTTGTCCCAGTATGCTTGACTGCAGTCTCTCCTCCATTGTAGTTTTCTACTTTGTCTCTGACCTCAGTAACGTCAGTGAGAAGAGCTCTGTCATTCGTCACATGATAGGTAGCACCACTGTCCAGCCACCACTCTGAAGACGAACTGCAGTGACTGCATCCAATCATGGTCACGAAAGACGTAGGATCGGAGATGTCAACCAACATATTTGTAGCATTCTGTGGGGCTTCCTTCTTCTTCTTCTTCGGTCCTTTTCATTCAGCTGCCCAGTGACCCCACTTGCCGCAGTTATGGCACTTGCCTCTTTTCCTTTTGAGAGATGGCTTTTTGTCCTGCACCTATGCAGAGGCTTCACTTTTGGGAGCTGCGGGCTTCCGAGGAGGCTTGCTGGGTCGTGAAACGAAGTTGGCAACCTGTGAGGATTGGTCAGGTTGCTCCAGGCTTTTGCCAGCAGCATTTTGATCTTCGATGTGGATGAACCTTTTGAGTTCATCCAATGCGATTCTCTCCTTCAGTCTGTGCATTTCAGCCTTGAAGGTATTCCATTCAGGAGGCATCTTGCGCAGGATCAGACTGACGAACAGGTTATCGGACATGCCGGACTGTTCGTCTTCCAGCTTGAGGCGCAGATTCTCCAGATCGATCAGTTGGGAGGTGACTGACGAGTTTGCATTAAATTTGAAGTTAAAAAATTTCTCTCCGAGGAGAGTCTTCGACAGTCACTCTTCTTTTTGGAATTGTGCGTTCAGGTGATCCCAGATTTCCTTCGCAGTTTTGCATGCACTGTAGGTCATCGCGAGGCGGGGGTTTAGGGAATTCAGGAGATAGTCTCTGCAGAAATCCTCGTCCTTGCTCCAATGGTACTCGTCCACGTCTTCACGCATCGTAGCGAAATCACTGAGGACGGTGTAGAAAATTTCGCGCTCTTTCATGCCCAATTGGACATGGATTTTCCAAACGTGGAAATATGTAGCGTCGAAGGACTGCAACTTCACGATGTTGTAGGAACTACGCTTCGACATATTCCACACAGTAAAATTAAAAACCAGAAAAAAATCAGAGCGAGGTCACCTGATCCGAGTAACGCGCGAGCCAAAATTTTAGATCCAATCCAGAAATTATGTTCTACTCAACGATCGTGCGGGAGAGAGATTTGAGAGTTCTTCCTCCAAAGCACAAGAAGAGATATAATCTCCTCCAAAGCACTGTAAGTTGAGATCGCGGGGCTTCTTCGACAATCTTCAGACAAGAACAGGAACCCCAAGCAGTTGGATCTACAAATCAGTCAAGAATGAAAACTCTAAGTAGTTGGATCTGGATTAGCCTACGCCTAGAATCACTGGACTTAGATCTGAGAACTCCTCCCAGTGCCCTAGATCTGAGAACTTTGCTCGCTGGAACAAATGGCGCGCATCAACAAAGAGGCATAATCAGCGAGATCAACACACTTCCTGATCGTGCGGTTGCAGGATCGTCAAACTTCAGATCGGCGACTGGATCTGGAACTCCTTCAGCCTCGATCGACTGGGCCTCCTTTGAACAGGAAGAAACGACACTTCAGATCTAGAATGGAAGCCGACATGTTTCTGCCGAGACCTCCTCCTTTTCCGCGATCTGGACTTAGAAAGAGGAAGACGACGAGATCTGCTAGGTCGAAGACGAGATCTGCAATTACTTCCTCAATCGGCAGCCTCGACGGGAGCAAAACACCGCAAGAATCTCGATCTGCAGAGAAGAACTTGTGAGCAGCAATCGAGAGCAGCGGAACAAACGCAGAGCGGTGGAGAGAAGCAGTGATCTTGCGATCGAGAGCAGCGGCGGAAGAAAAAATGAGAGCGAAACCCTAGGAGTTATCTTGAGAATGTTAGGGTTTGGAGTCGCTCAAGATATTCTACAATACGGCATCAAGTTTGGAATGCGTATGGGCGGAGCCCTAGGTCAACACGCAACCCGTTAAGGCTTATCGTGTCGGTTCGGACACGTGGACATATTATTTAAATACATTAACAAAAATCACATGAGAAACATTTATTAAATGTTGCAAAATACTATTTTAAAAGACAACACATTACAGTTGTTGCTTAAAGTGTGCCGAAAAATATAATATTTAGAAATTATTCCTAATAATGGAAAAGAGAGCATTTATTGAATGTTGCATCAAAATTATTGCCTAAAGCTGCTACCTAATTGCGACAATTATAAGTTGTTCCCTATTCTATGTTTAGACAACATGTTGCAAAATTAAGTGTTACTAAAGGCCAAAATAGTTGTGGTGGGGACATCATAAAGATATTTTAGATGGCGAGCACCATGGATACGTTCGCGAGGATGCAGTTCAATCATGCCAAGACATGACATAGAATGTGTGAGGCAAGGGTGTTACGTAGCATATGCAGGTAAAGAAAGTAATCAGGGCGTGCCCATAATAGCTATGACATTTGGTGCGAGGGCTTAGTAAGAGTTAACAGTGTGATGGAGGCCGAGCTGTTGGAATCAACAACATATCAAAAATTCTTTGCGATCTTCTTTATAGGAGTCCGTTTGGAAATCGTCCGCTCTACACGCACCCCACCCCCCCCCCCCCCCCCCCGAGTATAGAATACAACAGGAATCACACAAGGTAGATTGATAGAAAAATCTATTAAAATACCCAATATTACTCGTAACCCAACAAAGAAAATATACAAAGAGTCTGTTGTTGAAACCAGAGAACTGGTCTCGACGTTCGAAAGGGGGATGCAGCTAACCCTTACTTGACCCGAGCTAGAACCCTTGACTAGTTGCTAAGAACCGAAAGTCTTGCCCTACGAAGAACACCTGAGTCTAGAAAAGGACCCCTTAAGCTGCAGCGTGAAGGTCCCACCACACACCCGGAAGTTCAAAGAGAGCTTCCCCTCCTAAGCCAATGCTGAGCCTGGGCACGTTGGAGGGCACTAAGGACCACCTCACCATCAACCTTCACTAACAGGGGGGTAGTGCTTGCTCTCAAGACACACGCGAGGGAGAGGGGGTAGACCAACCCTTCCCAAGGTGCCCATGGGGGTCTATTTATAGACTTCCCAAAATTGGGTTGCGGATAGCCAAAATTCCACTATCCGTAGCCCAACATCGAACCCAAAAGATCAACACGAGAGGGGTGGGGGGGGGGGGGGGGGGGCGAGTGGGACACGAGATGTCCACTCCCCCCTTACCGGGGGCCGGGAGAGTGGACCGAATGGTCCACTGCCTGGGCTGGGCGAGTGGACCACTCGGTCCACTCCCCTTAGGGGCGAGTGGACCCATGGTCCATACGCCCGAGTGCCCGGGGCGAGTGGACCACAGGTCCACTCGCCCCTCACCCTGGGCGAGTGGGCCATGGTCCACTCACCACCACTGGGTGAGTAGCACATAGGCCCACTCCCCCCCCCCAGGGGACTTCCTTTTTTGATCTCGACGGCCCCCGACGGGTCGGTCTACTGAGCCACGACCACCCTCTCTATTACGACCTCATCCACGTCGGGCCACACCGACTCGGAAAATAGGAGGGTTGTGCACAATCCCCGCTCTTTTCGAGCTTGTCTCAAGCTCGGAAAGAAAGTCCAACCCACCTATTTGACGAGTAGGTGGGGCCTTAGGGGAATCCAAGGAGGGCCCTGCCAACGAGTTACTCTTGCCGAGTTTTTCAGCTGAACCTGGCTTGAGGCGAAAGACGAACCTTTCTCCACTTAACAACCCTCTTGTGAGCCGAGCTCGACTGGAGGTGGAGAAAGCTCAACACCTTAGGTCGAACTAAACTTGACCTGAGGTGGAAGAAAACTCAACACCTCTAGTCGAGCCGAACTCGACCTAAGGTGGAAGGCAAACATTTCTCCACTTAACAACCCTCCTGTGAGCCGAGCTCAACTGGAGGTGGAGAAAGCTCAACACCTTAGGTCGAACTAAACTTGACCTGAGGTGGAAGAAAACTCAACACCTCTAGTCGAGCCGAACTCGACCTGAGGTGGAAGGCAAACCTTTCTCCACTTAACAACCCTCCTGTGAGCCGAGCTCAAATGGAGGTGGAGAAAGCTCAACACCTTCGGTCGAACTAAACTTGACCTGAGGTGGAAGAAAATTACACACCTCTAGTCGAGCCAAACTCGACCTGAGGTGGAAGGCAAACCTTTCTCCACTTAACAACACTCATGTGAGCCGAGCTCAACTAGAGGTGGAGAAAGCTCAACACCTTAGGTCGAACTAAACTTGACTTGAGGTGGAAGAAAACTCAACACCTCTAGTCGAGACGAATTTGACCTGAGGTGGAAGGCAAACCTTTCTCCATTTAACAACCCTCCTGTGAGCCGAGCTCAACTGGAGGTGGAGAAAGCTCAACACCTTAGGTCGAACTAAAATTGACCTGAGGTGTAAGGCAAAACCTTTCTCCACTTAACAACCCTACTATGAGCCGAGCTCAACTGGAGGTGGAGAAAGCTCAACACCTTAGGTCGAACTAAACTTGACCTGAGGTGGAAGAAAACTCAACACCTTTAGTCGAGCCAAACTCGACCTGAGGTGGAAGGCAAACCTTTCTCCACTTAACAACCCTCCTGTGAGTCGAGCTCAACTGGAGGTGGAGAAAGCTCAACACCTTAGGTCGAACTAAACTTGACCTGATGTGGAAGAAAACCCAACACCTCTAGTCAAGCCGAACTCAGTCTGAGGTGGAAGGCAATCCTTTCTCCACTTAACAACCCTCCTGTGAGCTGAGCTCAACTGGAGGTGGAGAAAGCTCAACACATTAGGGCGAACTAAACTTGACCTGAGATGGAAGAAAACTCAACACCTCTAGTCGAGCCGAACTCGACCTGAGGTGGAAGGCAAACCTTTCTCCACTTAACAACCCTCCTGTGAGACGAGCTCAACTGGAGGTGGAGAATGCTCAACACCTTTGGTCGAACTAAGCATGACCTGAGGTGGAAGAAAACTCAATACCACTAGTTGAGCCGAACTCGACCTGAGGTGGAAGGCAAACATTTTCTCCACTTAACAACCCTCTTGTGAGCCAAGCTCAACTGGAGGTGGAGAAAGCTCAACACCTTAGGTCGAACTAAACTTGACCTGAGGTGGAAGGAAAAACCTTTCTCCACTTAACAACCCTCCTGTGAGCCGAGCTCAACTGGAGGTGGAGAAAGCTCAACACCTTAGGTCGAACTAAACTTGACCTGAGGTGGAAGAAAACTCAACACCTCTAGTCGAGCCGAACTCAACCTGAGGTGGAAGGCAAACCTTTCTCCACTTAGCAACCCTCCTGTGAGTTGAGCTCAAATGGAGGTGGAGAAAGCTCAACATCTTAGGTCGAACTAAACATGACCTGAGGTGGAAGAAAACTCAACACCTCTAGTCAAGCCGAACTCGACCTGAGGTGGAAGGCAAACCTTTCTCCACATAACAACCCTCATGTGAGCCAAGCTTAACTGGAGGTGGAGAAAGCTCAACACCTTAGTTCGAACTAAACTTGACCTGAGGTGGAAGAAAACTCAACACCTCTTGTCGAGTCGAACTCGACCTGGGGTGGAGGAAAAATCAACATCTTCCCAAACCAACTAGGGCGGAGAACCAGTCCACGTCCTAGGTGATTACCTCCCCTGGAGGCGGAGGAACTCAACCATCTTACCAAGGCAACTGGGGGCAGAGAACCAGTCCACGTCCTAGGTGCATACCTCACCTAGAGGTGGAGGAACTCAACCATCTTACCAAACCAATTACCCTTCCTGAGGTCTTACCTGCAGCGAGTCAACCCGATGAGCCTCCCATCTTCTGGCATTACTGAGCCCGGTGAATGGTCTCTAGTCGGGGATCTTATCGATTGGAGGCGGAAGTACCCGTCCGCGTCCTAGGTACCTTGCTTACTTGGAGGCAGAAGAACTCAACACCTTCCCAATCCAATTGGAGGCGAAAGTACCCATCCACGTCCTAGGGGCTTAGCTTACCTGGAGGCAGTGGAACTTAACACCCTCCCAATCCAGTTGGAAGTGGAAATATCCAT
Source organism: Dactylorhiza incarnata (assembly GCA_033032865.1). Classification (NCBI taxonomy): domain Eukaryota; kingdom Viridiplantae; phylum Streptophyta; class Magnoliopsida; order Asparagales; family Orchidaceae; genus Dactylorhiza; species Dactylorhiza incarnata. The sequence goes on from JAWHQI010000246.1 coordinate 300,402, forward strand.
CCGCGTCCTAGGGGCTTAGCTTACCTGGAGGCAGAGGAACTCAACACCCTCCCAATCCAGTTACCAAGTAGCGAGTCGATCCAATGAGCCTCCCATCTGTCGGCATGACTGAGCCCGGTGAATAGTCTCTAGTCGGGGATCTTTCCGATTGGAGGCGGAAGTACCCGTCCGCATCCTAGGCGTCTTGCTTACCTGGAGGCAGAGGAACTCAACAACTTCCCAATCCAATTAGAGGCGGAAGTATCCATCCGCATCCTAGGGGCTTAGCTTACATGGAGGCAGAGGAACTTAATGTTGGGTATATTGTCCTCAATATTACCTTGATTTGAAGAGGCATCACTCTCAATGCTAAGGACATATTGTATTTAACAAAGCTATACTTGTGTAGGATATACGGGCACGGGTGACTCAAAAGGAAGGGCCAAACATGGCCTTAGATAAGAAGAAATCATCTACAAGGAGATGAAGATCTGTCTCAGCATAACCGCTAAGACGATGGGTCAGAACCGCTGAGACGAGGAGCCATCTCAGCGGATCCACTGAGAAGGAAACTGGAGCAACCGCTGAGAAGGGGACTGGAGCTTCCGCTGAGACTGGAAGCTGTCTCAGCCCAACCGCTGAGACTGGATGCTGTCTCAGCCCAACCGCTGAGATAGATCCAAATGTGTTGACGGGATCTGCTTTTGGCGCAAACGACAATTGAGAGGGACAAGCAACTCCAATCTGACCCATACTGTGTCAGGAGGTTCGATATAGCCGTTGAAGCCTTCTGGAGGTATAAAAGAACAAGCTAGGGCACAACAACAAGTATTGTTCCATAGAGAAAGCCTTTGCTGTAGGCCGCAATCGAGCATTCACGTTTCAGCCAGTTGAAGTTGTTCTCTGCAGCTGAAGTTAATCTTCTAAGGGAGATTAGTTAGCTCTTCCTGTACAAACTCAAGAAGGGGAAGTTGATCTTCTGCTTTGCTGAAGGAGAAGATCAAGGTGATACAAATCTGAAGCTATTGTTTTCAGATCTGAAGAAAGGATTCAGAAGACCTAAGAGTAAACCTTTTGTCTTTTGTATCTAGCTCAAACTCTATTATATCTTTGTAAGGCATTGTTGCCTGAGTAAAAGGCTGTTGAGCCTGTGTGTAAAGCTGTGTTGACAACTTGAGTGATAGGACTTCTTGATAGGTCTGAGGTAGGAAATCTATGGGATTTCTGAGTGGTAGGAGTTACATAACTCTGAGGTGTAGGGCTGTTGAGCCTGAGGGGTAGGGCTATTGAGCCTGAGTGTAGGGCTGTTGAGCCTAAGTGTAGGGCTGCTGTGCCTGAGGTAGGATCACTATTGATCTGAGAAGTTCTGAGGAACTTGTGGTGTAAGCTCAAGGAGCCGAGATTGGAGTTTGTGGCCTTGTCTAACTCACTGTTAGAAAGGTGAAGGGGGAAAGAGGACTACTCAAGACACTCGGTCTTGAGGAACCTCTATACATCCTTGTGTGCTTTCTGTGATTGTGTTTTCTGCAGCTAGAAACATTAGGTTTAAACAAAGAAAATAAGTAAAACCTATTCACCCCCCCCCCTCTAGGTATTATTGACTACACCTATATAAACTATCAAGTGGTATCAGAGGGAGGTTGATCAAAAGGACTTAATAGTCTGATCAGATCCTATACAGGAGTAGTCAAATCTGAAATCAAATGGCCAATAGTGGAATGAAGAAGGAGTTGGGGTCAATGAAGTTGCCTATATGCTCCAAAGAAAACTTTGGCATATGGAAGCAAAGGGTAAGGCTATTCATGGAAGCATCAGACCCAAGGATCTTTTTGACTATCAAAAATGGTCTTTATACCTTTGAGAAAGTCTCCACTATTGACCCTACTAGAAAAGTACTTAAGGTATTTTCTGAACTGACCAATGATGAGATAGCACTGTACACTATGGACAAGAGAGCCCAAAACATAATAGTAAATGCCATTGATGACACTACATTTCAGAACTTGGTACACTGCCAAACTGCCAAGGAAATATGGGACACATTGGTTGTCTATATGGAGGGAACAGCTGAAGTAAGGGATGATAGAAATTCACTCCTCAATCAGGAGTATGAAGCCTTCAGACAGCTGAGCCAGGAGAATATCTCCATATGCTATGAAAGGTTCTTTAGGATTGTAAATGAACTAAGAACCTATGGAAGGGTGTTCACAGATTATGAACTTAATGACAAGTTCCTTAGATCTCTAACTAGAGAATGGGACACTAAAATCTGTGCAATCAGGGAAGGGGCAAGACTTGGAGAAACCCCCACCCATACACTATTTGGGAAACTGCTCTCATCTGAGCTGCAGCTTTCTGCAAGAAAGGAGGAGGAATCTTCCTCCATGGATCACACAAGGGAGAGATCTGTTGCTCTCAAAGCTGAAAGCTCTAAGAGGAACAAGGTTAGAGTGCAGTCACCTCCAAGAAAGGCTGCTGAATCTGAGAAATCTGAGAGCAGCAAATCAGACAGCTCCTCTTCTGATGAGGAGTTTGCTGCCTTCACAAGGCAGTTCAAGAAGATGATCAAGAGGAAACAATGGAAGAACAAACCTTCCTCCTCTTCTCATCCCAAGAAAGATCATTACAGATCTGAGAGGCAACATCCCAAAGGGGACAGGTATGACTCTAAAACTAGTAAACATGTTTCAACTAACATAATTTTCTATTGATGTAGTAAGCCTGGACATGTCATTGCTGACTGCCCAGTCAAGAGAAAGGAGAGAGGTGACAAGAAGCCTCAACACCAGAAGGAGAGGAAGGGAGAAAAATCCTTCCTAGCTAAGAAAGGCAAGAGCTGGAGTGAATCTGAATCTTCATCTTCAGATTCAGATGGTGAGGAGGAAGCCTACTTGGGGTTGTTTGCTGATCAGGAGGAAGAAGACTATCCTGCTACCAGGATAGGAATCAGGGCCCCTCTATCACATTCAGATAGTGATGAAGAGGAGGATGAGGTTACTCTTGATGACCATGGGCTGATGGCTATAACTGAAGATGAGGACAGCCACAGCAATTCAGAACATAAGCAGGTATTGATACACTGCATTTCTTCTTCTTCTGATTATGAAACAGGTCCAGAATCTGAATCTCCTCCATCTAAAGTTGGCAGTGAATCATATTCTGAGGAGGATGTCAATCAATTGATGAGTATGGTGCACTCCTGGAAGCTCTAAAAAAGAGCAAAATGCTAGCCAAGAAGCAAGCTCAAGAAATTGCTTCCCTAAAGCAATCAAAATCTGAGTGCATTGAGCATGCTACCCAGCTAGCTCTAATGAGCAAAGAGATTGGCAAGCTAAGGGGAATGTCAATCATCCATATGGGCACCATAAGCCACAAGAACAAGATCATTAAGGATCTTGAAGAAAAGCTTCTCGAGGAGAGGATGCTGGTGGCTAAGTTCTCCAAGCCCAAGACAGTACTGCCTATTATTGACACCTTCAACTCCCATGACATGAGAGGTGTTGGTTTCAACAAGGAGGCAGCTACTAGCAATACTAAGAGAAAGGTTAAGGACTCAAAAGAATCTAAGACCTCCTTTGTGAAAGTCTTGATTCCCTCAAACAAGTATGACCAAGAAAGTATTCATGGTCACTTATTAAATGGAAGATCCAATAACTTGAGCAAGAATGCTCACAGCTATGGATATAGAAAGGAGTTAGGCTTGATTGCCTTCAAGGCTCTGCATGAGGAAATTCAAATGGCCCATCATGGACCTTTTGTTTCTGGAACCTCAGCCCCTTCACTCAAGATAACCAAGGCTGTCAATTCTAAACATTGTTCAGCAAAGTCCATGGATGTTGATTGTCCTATAACCAAGCCAAAAAGCCCAGTTTCTGCTGCCATCCACATATGTTTAGCTGCCAAGCTAGAGGGTGTTGATGTCAAACAAAAACTGGCTACCTTGACTAATTATAGGAAGGTAAAAAGGTAGGCCTTTACTGACAAAACAAAGAAAACAGCAGTTGTATCCTCTACTGAACAGAAACAGGAAGCTTCATCTTCTAGGACTGTTCAGAAGAGGAGATATAATATATATGAGTGTTGGTGCTGTGGCAAAGTAGGACACTTTGCAATTGATTGTTGGCACAACCCCAATGTGCCAAAGGCAAGGATTGAACCTCAAGTCAAACCAACCCTTTCTAGGAATATCCCCTATGGTGTTAACATGAACCTAGGACCCAAAGTCAGTTGGGATCCTAAGGTACATTAAATTTTGTGTTGTAGGTTAGTTCAAGTACCAGTCTCAACCAAATATGGTACTTGGACAGTGGGTGCTCAAGGCACATGACAGGAACTAAGGAACTTCTAAAGGATTACCATCCAGTGAAGAATGGACCCAAAGTTATCTTTGGTGGATCTGAAAAGGGAGTCACCAAAGGATATGGTATGATTTCAAATGGCATAGTCTCAATCACAATGGTAGCTTATGTTGAAGGGTTGCAACACAACCTTGTAAGCATAGGCCAACTATGTGACTTAGGCTATGTCATTGAATTCCACAATGACAAGTGCTTGATCAAAAAGTCTAATGACTTGGAGACCATTCTCTCAGGCACTAGGAGTGGAAATGTTTATTGCTTAGACTTCATTTGCAATCATTCTATCTCTTCTGTGTGTCTTGTAGCTAATGAAAGTGAGTCACTTTGTGTCCAATGGCACAAGAGACTTGTCCACATTAACTATAAGACAATGTATAGATTATTTTCTAAAAACCTTGTTAGAAATAGTCCTAAACTAAAATGTGTTAAAAGTGGTCCCTGTCATGCTTGCCAAATGGGTAAGCAAACTAGGACCACCTTTAAAAGTATTGGCTCTAAGGATACTGAAAGGTGTTTATACTTATTGCACATGGACTTGTTTGGTCCTTTGCCAATTCAGAGCCTAGGTGGGAAGTTGTATACCTTGGTAATTGTAGATGATCATTCAAAGTATACATGGGTATTCTTCCTTAAGAAGAAGTCAGATACCTTACATGTCTTTATAAATTATGTCAAGGCTATTCAGAATGATCTACTATGTAATGTGGTCAGGACTAGAACTGACCACGGTACCGAATTTCAATCTGAAGCCATGACAAAATTTTGTCAAGAATTTGGTATCACCCAAGAGTTCTCCTCCCAAGGACTCCACAGCAAAATGGTGTGGCTGAGAGGAGGAATAGGACCTTGATAGAAGCTGGGAGAACATTGCTTAGTGACTCCTCACTCCCAGAATACTTCTGGGCTGAGGCAGTCAATACAGCCTGTTATATTCTCAATAGAGCCTCCATCAATAAGGTCCTTGGGAAAACCCCTTTTGAGATTCTGAAAGGCAAACAACCTACAATTTCCTACTTTAGAATCTTTGGTTGCAAATGCTACATTCTAACTAATGGAAAATCTCAATTAACAAAGTTTGCAGAAAAATGCAATGTGGGGATTCTTGTTGGGTATAGCTCACATAGTAGAGCCTATAGAGTTTATAACAAGAAAACCCATGTTGTAGAAGAATCTATGCATGTTGTGTTTGATGAGACCAGCCTTCTCTACAAAGAATGGTCTAGTTCTTCTATTGTGACAGGAAATGAAGAAGGGATGCATGAGCTGACTGTCCAAGACAAGCTCAGCAGCAGCAACACACAGACAGCTGCTACAATTCCTGAAGAAGAAGAGATACAAGATGAAGTCATAGCTGAACCAGTGGAACAAACACAGCCACCAGAGGACCCTCTTCCTACTGCTGCAACGCACCTGAGAGATCATCCAAGAGATCTAATAATTGGGGATCATACCCAAGGCATATTGACAAGAAGCAGAGCTCATAATGAAGCACTATTCTTGAGCTTCCTTTCTCAAATGGAGCCCAAGAAGTTTGAAGAGGCCAATCAAGACACCTTCTGGATTGAAGCAATGCAAGAAGAGCTCCTACAATTCAAGAGATGCAAAGTATGGAAGCTGGTGCCAAGACCTCAGGGACACAATGTGATTGACACTAAATGGGTATACAGGAACAAGCTTGATGAGAATGGTACAATCATCAAGAACAAGGCCAGATTAGTAGCCAAAGGATACAGGCAAGAGGAAGGTATAGACTTTGATCAAACCTTTGCACCAGTTGCAAGGTTGGAAGCAATTAGGCTATTCCTTGCCTATGCTGCCCACAAGGGGTTCAAAGTCTACCAGATGGATGTCAAATCAGCCTTTCTCAATGGAGACTTGAAGGAAGAGGTATATGTTGAACAACCTTCAGGTTTTGTGCATCCAACCCTAACTTCTCATGTTTATCTTCTTAGGAAAGCACTACATGGTCTCAAGCAAGCTCCAAGAGCTTGATATGAGACTTTGTCCAACTTTCTCCTCAAGAACAAGTTCATGAGGGGAAAGATTGATAGCACATTGTTTCTTAGGAAAACAAGGGGCAAGTGTCTCTTAGTCTAAATCTATGTTGATGACATAATCTTTGGGTCTACTGATGACAACCTCTGCAAGAGATTTGCCAATCTAATGCAGGGGGAGTTTGAAATGAGCAGTATGGGTGAGCTCAAATATTTCCTTGGGCTCCAAGGGAAACAGTCTGATGATGGAATTTTCATCTCCCAGACCAAGTACACTAAGGAGCTCATCAAGAAATTTGGGATGGAATCAGCCTCCACCATGAGAACACCCATGGGGTCTAATGTATCATTAGACAAGGATGAAAAGGGAAAGGCCTTTGATGAGTCCATGTACAGATGCATCATTGGATCCCTATTATACTTGACTGCTAGTAGGCCAGACATTATGTATGCTACATGTGTTTGTGCTAGGTATCAAGCCTGTCCTAAGGAATCTCACTACACCTCTGTGAAGAGGATATTGAGATACCTTAAGGGCAGCTTGCATCTTGGCCTGTGGTACCCTAAGAACAATGACTTTGAACTAACAGGCTTTTCAGATACAGATTTTGCAGGTTGCAAAGAAGACAGGAAGAGTACAAGTGGTACTTGTCAATTCCTAGGGAGAAGATTAATATCTTGGAGCAGCAAGAAACAAACTAGTGTGTCAATATCCACAGCTGAGTCTGAATACATTGTTGCAGGTAGTTGTTGTGCACAACTCCTTTGGACACAACATCAGTTGGAGGATTACAACCTCAAGGTAAGGGAATCTCCTTTGTATTGTGATTCATCCAGTGCAATATTTATTGCTAAAAATCCTGTCTCTCATAGCAGGACTAAGCACATAGAGATTAGATATCATTTTATTAGAGAACATGTAGAGTGTAAAGACATCTGTCTTGAATTTTTCCCCACTGACAAAACAAGTAGCTGATATCTTTACAAAGCCACTGGATGAATCTAAATTCAATGCTTTCAAAATTGATCTTGGCATGCTTAGTATAGAATAGTCCTAAATGTATGAGTAATAGCTGTCACTATTGATGATTATGAATGGTGAATTATCAAACTTTACATTACTGTACACTACAACTTAGTGACATGACTAGGACCAATCTTAAGCCAAAATATCTACATTAGGTCTAAACCCTATGATCAGCTAAAATGCAGGAGTATGTTCAGGTGAATCAGCTGAGAAAAATCCCAGCTGAACCGCTGAGACGAGCAAACTGTCCCAGCGGTTGACAGTTCACTGTCCCAGCGGCCTGGGTCTCCGTCTCAGCTGAACCGTTGAGATGGGGTATGTTCAGTATGAAATCTGTTAATTAAGCTAAAAATCCTTAACACAACAAGGTAATTAAGTCTAAAAACCTAGGGTTAATAAAAACAAAACTAAAATTCTATAAATAGATACACTGTAACCTAAAACACACCACAAAGCCAAACCCTTAACCGTCGAGACGATTCATCTTCTCTCCCATCTCAGCGCCTCGATTTTCTGATTCCATGGCGCCAAAGAGCTCAAAAGATCTCATGGAGGGGTATGAAATAGTAAGAGATGGATTCTCTCATGCCTCAGAAGAAATACTACACGTGATTCATCTAATGGAAGCTCAAGGTCTGGAGCACATGCTGTCTGAACCATGCTGCATTCTCAGAACTGAAGTTCTGGAATAGTTCAACAATGTCAAATTATCTCCTTCCAAAACCATCCTGAAGTCCAAGATAGGAAGTGAGAAGATAAAGATTACAGCTAAAAGGTTGGAGAAGGGGCTGAAATTAACTCCATGCAGTAAAACTGAAGAGGAGGAAATATCTGAAAAGGATAAGAGGACTGCCCTAAAGTGGACAGGATACAGTGATACTAAAACCAGTTGTCTAAGGAGGAAGTTCTTCAATCAACAGGGGAAGCTGTTGTCTGATATAGTAGGCAAAGCTATCATATGCAAGCCTGGTTCACATGACACTGTCTCACAGTTCATGTTTGAATTAATGACTAGGATAATTCTGTCCAAGAGAACCTCATGGGGAGAAGTTATCTTTCAAAGGATAAAGGAATCTCTATAAGCCCCCAATATGGGAAGAATACTATCTCTGTACCTATAGAATAGTCATTCAGAGACCTTTGCAAACTCAAAGGGGTCAAATCTCCATTATCTCAAGAGAATGGACATTAAGACTCTGGATAGATTCTCCAGAGTACTCCCTATGAGCCAGCCATCTGTAGCAAAGGAAAAGAAGAAAGATTCATCTCAGCACAAATCAGACTCATCCTCAAAGTCAAATGGGTCTGAAAATTAAGATAGTCATGGGTCTGATCATAGATCTGGCAGCAACCTAATGAACATTGATAATGAAGAGGTCCTCAGGACAAATGAGGAGCCCTAAGGAAGTGTTGTGCCCAATCCTGAGCCAACCCAGATGAATGCTGATCCAGCTGTTCATCAAGCTGAAGATGAATTTCCCAACTCACCTATCCATGATAAATTAGGATTTCAGTTCGGCCTCTTTTCTCTATCAATAGTATAGTCTAGGTGTCTAATTCATCAATCATTTTTCAGGTGACCTTAGACAAAATTCTCCTACTATGGATGCCCCAAGTGAGGGGGAGCATAGCCCAGCCTATGAAGGAGGAGGTGGGTATGCTAGTGGGGGAGAACATGAACAGGAATCAATCCCTCCAAATCTACAAGGTACACCTAATGCTCCATCTGAGGGGGAGCAGATCCCTGATGATGGGAGGGCTAATGCTCAAAGTGGAGCTGAAGAGATGTTTGAAAAGGAATTACCCCAGGAAAGGCCAGTTGCAGTTCTGGACACATCTGACCTGATAAACTCAATACAAACAATGATTGAGGGTCAGATGTTGTCTATGAAAGAGATTGTTGCTGAAAAGGTTCATGATATATCTACCCAGATAAGGAATGAATTGCATACAACAAGAGCTGCATTGACTCAGGAGATCCAGGCCAGTGAGCAAAGAATGGAGTCAAGAGTGGATGAAGTGAGAACTGAACTGAATGCCCAAGTTAATGATGTCAAAACTGCATCAGATCATATCCTTCTGCAGATGACAAGATGATTTGAAATGGCCAAAAATACTGTTGCTGCCCAGCACACAGTTCTGAAGGATATTGCTGACCATCAAGGGGATTCCACAAAGGACATCACATATGTAAAGAATCACCTCTACAAAAATGAGAATGTCTGGGAAAAAGCTGTTGCCAGAATGGCACAAGTGGTCAACACATCAAGCAACCAAGTCAAGTCCCACATTGACAAGGCAAAGGAATGCATTTTGGATGATGTGGACAACACCTTTCAGACTCTCTCTCAATCCATATTGGATCAACACTCTGAAATTGAGAAGAAAATAGTGGAACATAGCAAAGAAGGGGAGGAGAAGATACTCAATCTACATGCTAAGCTGAAAGGAGCTCACATACAGCTGTATAACAACATGGAGTCCTCCCACAAACTGATACTCTCCAATCAAGAAGAAGCCAGCAAGCAAATGGTGGAAGTGGTCAACACTGCTTCCAGTGCTATTCAAGAAAATATCTTTACCATGGCCAGAAAAGTCACTGATAATCAATGAGACTCAAGCTTAAAGGTGCTGCAAGGAACAAGAATTGCTTTGAATCTGCCAATCTTGAACCCTAGCAGAGTTGAAGACTTTGACTTCCAAAGTCAGTCAAATCTGATTGCTGATGAGAGAGCAGCAAAGAGGAGAAGGGTAGAGGGTATTCAAACTGCTGAAGAATATATGGCACAGAAAAGAATGGAAATATTAGAGGATCCACTCCATGAAGATGACAACCTGGAGTTGGACACAATTGTTGTCAATACCTGGGTGAGCCATGGAAATCCAATGAAGGACATTGACCATGTCTATTCAGCTGCTGAGTGGATCAAACACCTTGAAAGGGAATCTTTAAGGGAAAGAATTCTCAAAGAAAATATGGTAAGAAGGGAAACTCCTTTAAGAATTCCCTCCAGATATCTTCCCAAGCCATTTCTGTGCTTCAAAGTAAAGGAGAAGATCAAGGCTGCTGCTGAAACTAGGAAAAGAAAATCTACAGATGGAGAAAGCTCTTCCAAGGGTCAATCTTAGAAAATCCAGCCTTGACATTTTTTTTTTGGATTGAATGCACAACTATAAGTTGAATTTTCTTTTATATATCTGTACTGAACATGTAAAGTGAAATGATATTTCAAATTCTGATCATAATATTATGTTTGTTACTATTGATATATATACTCTGTATTTATTATCTTTAGTATTCACTACCTTAAATGGGATGTTCAAATTGAAATGGATCAGCTATTACAGAAAATAGCTCTCCAATTGAGGGGGAGTAAATTCCCTGCTCAGGTTGAGGGGGAGTTGGCAAATGCTCAGACTGTATAGGTTAGCCTATAGATTGATCCAAAGGGATCTACAGCTATTGTCCCTCCATCCATAGCAAGTTAAGGTTGAAAAAGCCAGAAAGGGGGAGATAGGGCCAGTACCAATGCTTATGCTTAGGGTGCTGGAGAAAGGGGAGAAAGGGGGAGAAAGGGCCAGTGCAAATGCTTATGCTTAGGGTGTTAGGTCCTGTTCTTCACAAATCATTTTTTTTTCTGTGATAAGATTTTTATTGTTAATGGACCTTAGCATTGGGGATGTTCTGCCTTCTTCAAATAGGGGGAGATTGTTGGGTATATTGTCCTCAATATTACCTTGATTTGAAGAGGCATCACTCTCAATGCTAAGGACATATTGTATTTAACAAAGCTATACTTGTGTAGGATATACAGGCACAGGTGACTCAAAAGGAAGGGCCAAACATGGCCTTAAATAAGAAGAAATCATCTACAAGGAGATGAAGATCTGTCTCAGCATAACCGCTGAGATGATGGGTCAGAACCGCTGAGACGAGGATCCGTCTCAGCGGATCCACTGAGAAGGAAACTGGAGCAACCGCTGAGAAGGGGACTGGAGCTGCCGCTGAGACTGGAAGCTGTCTCATGCCAATCGCTGAGACTGGATGCTGTCTCAGCCCAACCGCTGAGACAGATCCAAATGTGTTGACGGGATCTGCTTTTGGTGCAAACGACAATTGAGAGGGACAAGCAACTCCAATCCGACCCATACTGTGTCAGGAGGTTCGATATAGCCGTTGAAGCCTTCTGGAGGTATAAAAGAACAAGCTAGGGCACAACAACAAGTACTGTTCCATAGAGAAAGCCTTTGCTGTATGCCGCAATTGAGCATTCACGTTTCAGCCAGTTGAAGTTGTTCTCTGCAGCTGAAGTTAATCTTCTAAGGGAGATTAGTTAGCTCTTCCTGTACAAACTCAAGAAGGGCAAGTTGATCTTCTGCTTTGCTGAAGGAGAAGATCAAGGTGATAAAAATCTGAAGTTGTTGTTTTCAGATCTGAAGAAAGGATTCAGAAGACCTAAGAGTAAACCTTTTGTCTTTTGTATCTAGCTCAAACTCTATTATATCTTTGTAAGGCATTGTTGCCTGAGTAAAAGGCTGTTGAGCCTGTGTGTAAAGCTGTGTTGACAACTTGAGTGGTAGGACTTCTTGATAGGTCTGAGGTAGGAAATCTGTGGGATTTCTGAGTGGTAGGAGTTACATAACTCTGAGGTGTAGGGCTATTGAGCCTGAGGGGTAGGGCTATTGAGCCTGAGTGTAGGGCTGTTGAGCCTAAGTGTAGGGCTTCTGTGCCTGAGGTAGGATCACTATTGATCTGAGAAGTTCTGAAGAACTTGTGGTGTAAGCTCAAGGAGCCGAGATTGGAGTTTGTGGCCTTGTCTAACTCACTGTTAGAAAGGTGAAGGGGGAAAGAGGACTACTCAAGACACCCGGTCTTGAGGAACCTCTATACATCCTTGTGTGTTTTCTGTGATTGTGTTTTCTGCAGCTAGAAACATTAGGTTTAAACAAAGAAAATAAGTAAAACCTATTCACCCCCCCCCCCCCCCCCCTCTAGGTATTATTGACTACACCTATATAAACTATCACTTAACACCCGCCCAATCCAGTTACCAAGTAGCGAGTCGACTCGATGAGCCTCCCATCTGCCGGCATGATTGAGCCCGGTGATTGGTCTCTAGTTGGGGATCTTTCCGATTAGAGGCGGAAGTACCCATCCGCGTCCTAGGTGCCTTGCTTACCTGGAGGCAGAGGAACTCACCACCTTCCCAATCCAATTGGAGGCGGAAGTACCCATCCGCGTCCTAGGGGCTTAGCTTACCTGGAGGCAGAGGAACTCAACACCCTCCCAATCCAGTTACCAAGTAGCGAGTCGACCCGATGAGCCTCCCATCTGTCGGCATGACTGAGCCCGGTGAATGGTCTCTAGTCGGGGATCTTACCTAAGATACTACCTCTAAATATTTCTCACATATAACGAGGAGGTTGCATATTACAATGCGCCTTCTTGCATCTACTTGGCCACATGCAACTCGGCCATCTGCTTCATCACCTCCTCTACTTTCTTCGTCTTCTTATTCCTTCTCTTTCTTTTGGTCCCTCCTGCTTCTCTGGTCAGCCTGGAGGTGAAGGACTTGTTCCTGAAATTGGTCTGCGCAGCTTTCCAACGTCTCCTCGTGCTTTTGTTGAATCAAGAACATGGATTCTGGCCCTTTCCTCCCCTTATTTAAGGTGGGGAAACTCAACAAGAAACTCTGACGCAGGTCCTTGAAGCTGTAGATGGTACCTAATGGGAGCTGGTGGAACCAGTCTTTTGCCTCTCCCTTGAAAGTGATGGCGAAGAGTCTGCACTTGGAGGCATCCGTCATCTGCCTGACTAAGACCATGTATTCAAACCACTGGAGGTGCTGGAGAGGGTCGTCCTTCCCTGCGTAGTAAGACATGTCAGGATCGCTGAACCCATCTGGAACGGGAGCTGAGATGATCAGCTCGCAGAATGGACTCCCCCATCCTCCCGGGCGAATCGAAGGCGTTCTCGCTGCCTCTCTACTGGGTAGCCGGACCCAAGAGAGTTGTTGAAGAGCACTCTTGCTTGAAGACCCGTGCCTTCACCTGTGGCTATCTCCTTCCCTTGCTGATGTGCTTGCTCTGCCTCCATCGGAGATGGCGAGATGAGCACGAGTACGGGTGGTGTCGAGCACTCGCCGTGAGGGGGGAGTGCGACCCGCAAGTGTTCCAAGATTGACTTCCTGAACTCATCAAAGTCACCCTTCTTCACGTACACGCTGGTAGGGGTGAGTCCCCCAACTCATCGCTTCCAGCCATGAGACTTGCTCAGAGCTTTCCGAACTAGCTGCTTCCACGCTCACCGCACTAGAATGTTGAAACCAGAGAACTGGTCTCGACGTTCGAAAGGGGGATGCAGCTAACCCTTACTTGACCCCAGCTAGAACCCTTGACTAGTTGCTAAGAACCGAAAGACCTTGCCCTACGAAGAACACCTGAGTCTAGAAACGGGCCCCTTAAGCTGCAGCGTGGAGGTCTCACCACACACTCGGAAGTTCAAAGAGAGCTTCCCCACCCAAGCCAATGCTGAGCCTGGGCACCTTGGAGGGCACTAAGGACCACCTCACCGTCAACCTTCACTGACAGGGGGGGTAGTGCTTGCTCTCAAGACACACGCGAGGGAGAGGGGGGTAGACCAACCCTTCCCAAGGTGCCCATGGGGGTCTATTTATAGACTTCCCAAAATTGGGCTGCGGATAGCCAAAATTCCACTATCCGCAGCCCAACATCGAACCCGAAAGATCAACGCGAGAGGGGGGCGAGTGGGACACGAGATGTCCACTCCCCCCTTACCGGGGGTCGGGAGAGTGGACCGAATGGTCCACTGCCTGGGCTGGGCGAGTGGACCACTCGGTCCACTCCCCTTAGGGGCGAGTGGACCCATGGTCCACTCGCCCGAGTGCCCGGGGCGAGTGGACCACTCGCCCCTCACCCTGGGCGAGTGGACCATGGTCCACTCGCCACCCCTGGGCGAGTGGCCCATAGGCCCACTCGCCCAGGTGAGCCTCTCCCCCCGGGACTTCCTTTTTTGATCTCGACGGCCCCCGACGGGTCGGTCTACTGCGTCACAGTCACCCTCTCTATTACGACCTCATCCATGTCGGGCCACACCGACTCGGAAAATAGGAGGGTTGTACATATGTTTTAGAGATTTGCGACTTACGCCCACTCAGTGACTTTGACACTGGACGTTCTAAGAAGATCTTATCAGTCCATGAATAAGAAATCATAGATTGAACCGTCGAATTGAAAAAATTCGGTGCTATCATAATATCAACTAACTTCATTTACCGGAGATAAGCGAATGACTACACATGGCCGGATCGCGCGATGCAAATCCTAAAGGAAGTACAACAGTAATGTACCAGTCGAAATAATAAAGTGATTGAGTGGGTTATCTTCTCCGAAGGGACTCCGATATCATTGTCTAGTTAGGAAAACTATAACTTGAAATTGTTTGAAAGAGAAAAAACTAAACCAAGAGTACTATTCAAATCCAACCAAACAAGCACAAGTTCTCATCCAACCACAAATAATCTCAAGTAAAATGTAAGCATACATATTTATTAGCATGGGGGACATAAAAACGCATGATTACAGAGCAAAAACATATAACCATACGTAAAGATAGAAGAGAGTATATGCTTCCGGTATGAGAGAAGAATAGCAGGTCGTTAATCCGGCTTCTCTTGCAATCCTCAACTACCGTCTGGAGTTCGGGAGGAGTTGTCACCAAGCTCCTAAATTACCCATTTTTCCTCCAAGTGCTCTCGCCTCTACGTCTTCTTCATTGTACGTTCCTTCACGTGCCTCTGTAATCTTGGATATCTATGTTGAAGCACTGGTATGGTTGTGGACGGACTTGGAGCTTGGAACAAAATCGAAAAAAGTTGGACTCCTCAAAAACGCCTAAGAATTAGCTTTATATAGAAGAAAGGAAAATGTTACTAGCAGATTTTGGCGCCAAAATGAAAATAAAGTCTGGAAAATCAACAGAATGAAAAAGGAAAAACTAATGTAAAGAGCGCCCGCCCGGGCGGTTGTGCACGAAGGGGCACACGAGCAAGTGACAAAACTCTGAAAATCTATTATTTCAGGTTTTTGTTCGCACATGGTTGTGCTCATTGGAGTGCACAGTCATACTCATGGTCAATCAATGTACATGAAATCGACATACATCGAATGGAAAAAAAAATGTGCACACGATCATGCTTATATAGTCGTGCTTGAACAAAAAGTGAGTATCAGTAGGAAAAATACGATTAGTTTTGTTACAGGGGATCTTGACCCACTATGAGCAGCACGTCGGTTTCAATTTTGTATGCACAACTCTTATTTCGGCTCACGGGGTCCAGTCGCCTTTCCGGAAACTGGTTACCCAAACATGCCCTCCTCCGCTACTCCAACACTTTAATAATTTAACATGCGAAAAAACGGCCGCTGAAAGTTGCTGCATCGATCCACACCGGCAGGAAGATTTAACCACCGCACGCAAGCAGAATTTGTGTCCGAGGCCAGATTATAACGGGGACCCATCTAAGCCGTTGATTTACATTTTAAAAAAAATCAAGACTATCTGTCGCTATTTCAGAAATATCTGGGATATTCCCGCTTTTCACGCGGCGCCATTTAATTCGTTTCGGACGGTCCCGAACCTAAAAATCAGGACACAAAAATTCCTGCATAGGCACATGGTAATGATATGATCGAAGCTTTCATACTATACACCAAATAACCTACAGCATTCGAAGGAGATAGAAAGGGCTCCATTGCTTGCAATAAAAGGAGCACAGGTCCACCATAATAATAATAACAATAATAATAATAATAAAATCACAATAACTAAAGCGAATTTCTTTATACACTTTTCTGAAGCCTGTCATTATGTCGGCCCGTGCGTTCGGACCGAAATTGTTTATGCTTATTTTTATGCGTATATTTTTGGAGATTTTGCATTGCACAAAGTTGCTAATAAAACTCCAATTATTTTAGAATTACAAAGGGTGTTTGTGTCTATATATGTATATAAGAGCGTGCACCGGGCTCGCAACAATTACCCGGCCGCGATAGTGTCGCGATGCGACGTCGCTTGCGTGGACTCTCATATATTAGATAAATTTGATTAAAGAAAATTCAGGAACTAGGGCAGCAAAAAAAAGTTCAAATAAAAATTATTAAAACAAAACAATATGTTACACTTAAAAAACACACGAATATTTATTTTATTTTATATATTCATCCACCTAAAAAAAAAAGAGGAAACACGCGCAGTCAGTTCACACACGAGCACCGGGATAACTATTTTATTAATAGTATATATAGATAATTAGATATATAGGAGAGACAGTGCACTAGGCCCTCAGTGCGGCCGCAATCATGCCCCGTCTGCGACAGTGCAATGGGACGACGGCAATCCCGCCGCTCGCAGCCCACTGAGGAGAGTCGTGTCGGGAGACTGCAATCATGCACTTAGAGGAAGCAAGAGGCATTAGTGTCATCGCATTGTCGTGGCCGGGGCACGCCGACATGGTCACAGCCGCAAGGGGAGCCTCTTTGGTACGTATAAATTAATAAAGAGACTATATATATATGGGGATTGGTCCTGCGGGCGGGCGGGCGGGCAATGGTCAAAACAGTTTCAAATCGAAAACTGACTAACATGAAAGTTGTAGATCTTGTCGAGACAAACAACTTTTATGTTGATCACTTTTTGATTTGGAGCTGTTTTGTCCCTCAATTTGGGGCTCGAAATCTGAGGCGGCGAGTCCGCTACAGTAGAACTATGAAAATCCGATTTTCGGTCGCTAATTTGAGGGTCAAAACAGCTCCAAATTGAAAAGTGATAAACATGAAAGTTGTAGATCTCGACGAGAACTACAACTTTCATGTTAATCACTTTTCGATTTGAAACCATCTTGACCCCCCAATTGGCTTGCCCGTACGCCCGTACGCCCGCATATACGATGTACCCGCATACATATATATATATATATAATACAAATGAATTTCAAATTAAGATTCTTGAGGACCTACAAAAGAGGAAAGCTAGCACATGGTTTTTCTAACGATCGAATTATTATTATATTATAATTATTATAGGATGGTAGATTAAAATTGACCAAACTTTTCTTAATGAAAGATATGCAGGCTGCCATATTTCTTACTCTGAACTGATTTTCTGACAAACATACAAACATCCAAATGAAGAGATTCCATTTAGGAGAAAAAGGTTTAGTTCCAAGTCAATGAAGTCTTAATTGATTCAAACTCAGATCACAGATAGTAAAATTTAATATAAAATGCTTAGCTCAAAAGCGCTCACAGGAGATTGTGATCTCTCATCGCATGATTGTTAAAGAACGACTTAAAAATGACTCAGTTAATATTTGGTTAAGAGAATCTGTCGTAGTCGTGGCTAACCGTCTTTTCACATGGCCGTTATTTATTGACCAAATATTTACCTCTGGACAAATAAGCTATTGGGCAGTCAAAATTTTATCAGGCGTGTTAGAGGCTGTAACATGCTTATGAATTGTACTACCATCTTAATGGTAAAGCACTCTACAAACCGAACATAGGAGAATATAAGAGACCTCGTCTCTCGTCGTGCGCCTCGCGCGCCCCTCTCTCTCTCTCTTTCAAAAAGATATTCAGACGCACACACAATTTTGGAAAGTGCATGGTTTTTTATGTTTATACCCTTGTGAAAAAGAGAGGTGCGAAGAGTCAAAAGAAAAGTATGACTTTATTCAATTCAATGGTGAATGTCATTTTGCCTCTAAACCAAAATAATATAATAATTAGCTATTAACTATATTTTAAAATACGAGTTTTATTAAAGTCTTACTTAACTAGAACTCAATCTAATCATTCACTCGATCTAATCATTCTTTATGTGTGATTAGATCACAAACAAGTCATACACTAATAGTTGCTGTGCAAACCGCTTCGCCGCGTTTGTGTAAACAAGAATATGGTGCTATTTAAGAAAAAATTTGATCTTTGGGATTCAAAACACACTTAAGAAAATAAAAAGATTCACTTCCTAAGAAGAAGAAAACACTTATGCTCCGTTTGGCACAGTTTTTGCTCCGGTGAGTATGGACAAAAACACATGTTTGGCATGACAATAGCTACAACCACCACCAAAATAATTAAACTAGTTTTGAACATAAACGTAGATGAAATTCCTTAGGTGAGGTCGGGCGCTCACAAATAACAGTTCATAAACACGACGTTCACAACCGCCGCCGCACCAAAAGGATCCTTAACATGGTACAACAGGATATATGTATTCCCATAAAAACTAAAACGCAATGGTTCAAAAATAAGCTACAAGGAAGAGAGAAGGGGGATAGGATAACAAGGAAAATAATTTAAATTTCAAATTTCAGAATCTATTAATTAAAACAAATAAATGTGAAATGCAAAAGACTAGGACTGTGAATTTAACATTGGAAACTTGGAATATGAAAATGAAGCAAAAATCCAAAAACAATCTAGATATCAAAATAAAATCTCCAAATAAAATTAGAGCAATTTTGTTTCCAAACTTGAAATATATTAAATATCATCAACATCAGCTTTCACTGAATAGTATATACAATTATATTTACATTAAAAATCATATCTTAAAATAGATGGGAAAATGTAAAGGAAGGGTTACTTAAATTATTAAATTATTTAAAATAAATAAATATTTGAAGATATATTTATCTATACTATATAATATATATATATATATATATATATATATATATAACATACAAATATCATTTGATGAAACATTCATCTTTTTAATTTTACTCTTTATTTATTACAATTTTTATAAAAAAATTTACTAAAATTAAATTTATATTTTTTATTTATTTTAATTTTAAAAGCATACTCTTACCACTTCATTTTTTTAATTATGTTTTATATTTGGCCAGACAATTTTACTGGATGACAAATGACAAATATACTATCACGTCAGAGCATAGAAATAAAAAAAATGCCCTTTCCGTTAGAAATATGGATGAAAATGATAAAATTAGCAAAATTATGCTATGATATTCAATTTTAGCCTTTGTAATGACTATATTAAAAGAATGACTTTTTTCTTTAGAAATATAGATATAAAGTGATCAAATATGTCAAATTATTTTATGATATATTAATTTCATTTTATAATAACTCTACATTGAAAAAGATGTGTTACATTTTACCCTTTATAATGAATCTAGAATCATTACAGAAGAATAAAATAGAAATATAATAAAATAATTTGGATGTGCACAACCCCCATATTTGTCGAGCAAACCTATTCTGATGCGGGCGAATTAAAAAGTCAGAACCAATTTTTAGACTCGTCCACCGCCCAGGGTGAGCCGAGCGGCCCACTCGCCCAGGATAGGGCGAGTGGCCCACTCGCCAGAAGGGCGAGTAAGCAAGTGGGGCAAGTGGCCCACTCGCCGGGGAGTGGCCCACAAGCCGGAGGGTGAGTGGCCCACTCCCCGTTGAGCGAGTGGCCCACTCGCCCGGGTGAGTAAGCAAGTGGGTGAGTGGCCCACTCGCCCGGGTGAGTAAGCAAGTGGGGCGAATGGCCCACTCCCCGGGGGGGGGGGGGGGGGGGGGGGGGGGGGGGGAGTGGCCCACTCGCCCGGGGGGGGAGGGGAGTGGCCCACTCGCCAGTGGGCGAGTGGCCCGCTCGCCCGGGGAGGCGAGTGGCCCGCTCGCCCGGGGAGGCGAGTGGCCCGCTCGCCCGGGGAGGCGATTTGTCCACTCTCCCTTAGGGGAGGGGCGAGTGGACTGTGAGCGGACCCCTTGGGTTGCACTCGTCCCCCATGTTCGACCAGGTGAGATTTCAGCCCATGTTTAGCCTTTTCAGACGGCGGAAGTCGGCTATTGACAGACCATTTTGGTTATCCGCAGCCCATTTTCAAGAAGTCTATAAATAGACTCACATGGGCACCTTGGGGGAGGTTGTTGATCCTCTCCCTCGCGTGTTACTTCTGAGCTAGCACTCCTACCCCCTGTTCGACTAGTCGACAAGCAGGTATTCCCTAGTGCTCTCCAGGGTGCCCAGGCTCAGCATTCGCTTGGGAGGGGAAGCTCTCTTTGATCTTTCAGATGTGTGGTGGGACCTCCTCGCTGCAGCTCAGAGGGTCTGTTTTAGGCT
The DNA here is from genome assembly GCA_033032865.1 of Dactylorhiza incarnata. Classification (NCBI taxonomy): domain Eukaryota; kingdom Viridiplantae; phylum Streptophyta; class Magnoliopsida; order Asparagales; family Orchidaceae; genus Dactylorhiza; species Dactylorhiza incarnata. The sequence goes on from JAWHQI010000246.1 coordinate 320,925, forward strand.
TCAAGTCTCCTTTCGGTGCAAGCTCTTCGACTCTCAGCGACCGGTCACGCGTTCTAACACAGGTGAAGTAAGGGTCAGCTGCATACCCGTTGCGAACATTGAATCCAGTTCTCTGGTTTCAACATTCTGGTGAGGTGAGCGTGGAAGCAGCTGGTTCGGAAAGACCTGAGTTGGTCTCAAGACTGGGAGCAATAAGCCAGGGAATTCGCCCCCTCCTAGCGAGTACATGAAGAAGAGTGACTTCAAAGAGTTCAGGAAGTCGATCCTGGAGCTCTTGCAGGTCGCACTCCCCCCTCAGGGCGAGTGGTCAACACCACCAGCACCCGTGCTCGCCTCGTCATGCCTGAAGAAAACAGAGCGAGCACGTCGACTAGGGAAGGAGCCAACCGCAGAGGAAGGCTTGAGCCTCCAAGCGCAAGTGTTCTTCAACAGCTCTCCTGAGATCAGCTACCCCGATTAGGAGGTATGGAGAATGCCTCCGACTCGCCAGGGAGGATGAGAGTCCCTTCTGTTGGGAACAGTGCCCAGCAATGTTCCTGATTTGAAGAAGTGCTCAGCTCAATGATAAGTGCAAGCTGTATTTAATGTTCCATCTAGCTCATGCTTGCAGAGATCGGCAATATGTCAAGTACCTGAGTTATTTCTGAAAGTACTATATCGTCAAGAAGAATTGGAGATGTCATAAACAAAGTATGCTTGTCGTCATAATGATGGGCAAAGCAAAAGCCGAGACTTGGCGAATTCGTCGAACACAGAAGCAAGATCGTCGAACTCAGAAGGAAGATCGACGACCGCTGAGATTTGGCGTGTTCGTCGAACGCAGAAGGAAGATCGTCGAACGCAGAAGGAAGATCGTCGAACTCAGAAGGAAGATCGACGACCGCTGAGATTTGGCGTGTTCGTCGAACGCAGAAGGAAGATCGTCGAACTCAGAAGGAAGATCGACGACCGCTTAGACTTGGCGTGTTCGTCGAACGCAGAAGCAAGATCGTCGAACGCAGAGAAGACGCGGTATCGTCGACTTCATCAAAGTGGTCTTGTCGTCGAGAAGAACAGACATCGTCGTGAAGAAGCTTTGTCGCTGAAAAGGCTAAGTATGACTGATGACCTTGGCGTCGATCATCGTCGTAAAGAAGGCATGTCATCGAGAAGACTGAAGAAGGACAGCTGAGGATAAGCAGCTGCTAAAATATGATCTGTCGACATGTTATCACTCATGTCGTCGAGAGAACAAGGTGATTACGACGACACAGTCAAAGATAGCATATGGTCGTATATGCAGAAGCGCCAGAATGTCTCGTATCGTCGAGATACCTGTATCAGAGGTAAAAGCAAGAAGAATTGAAGATCTAACAAGGCGTAAGGCATCGACAGAGTCCTGTCGTCGAGATATTGTCCATGACGTCGTAACAATGGAAATATCGTCGAGACAGATTCAAAAATTGCGGACGCGCAGTCAACATTTAATGTCGCCGCCTGATTGTCCAATCAGCGCGTGCTCTTATGGAATGGGGTGTCCGACATTAAAGGACATTACATGTGACCGTTATGCGGCTCATCTGTCCTATAAAAGGAAACAGTGATGCCCTAGAAAAAGGTCTTCAAAGATAGAGAAAAAGAACAAAAAGAATCTCGCCGCTACACTTCAATAGAACAGTATTCTCGACGGAGAAGAAGAAGATCAAGTAGAGAACAAGCATCAAGTGTTCTCTGAAGAATCAGTCATCTCCATCGACTGAAAAGTAGTCGATCAACACCAGACAAAAGAAGTGAAGGCTGAAGAAGATTCAGTGCTGAAACTCCAAATCAAGAAGCATCTTCTTCAACCTAAAGAAGCCAATCTTCATCAGGATGAAGTCGCCAATCTTCATCCGGCAGAAGAAACAGTTTTTTTACTGTAAATTCTTGTAAAGGCTTGCGGGCCTATTTGTCTAGCTTGAGGGTTGGAGGGCTATGAGGCTTGAGGGCCAGGGTAGTGGACTTGCGGGTCCGACACCGTCTAGCTTGAGGGCTGGAGAGCTGTGAGGCTTGAAGGCCAGGGCAGTGGACTTGCGGGTCCGATCTTGTCGAGCTTGAGGGCTCGGGCGCAGTAGGGGCTTGCGGGCCTAGGCTGTAGGCACAGGACTTGCGTGTCTGTGTTGTGTAGGGCTTGATGGTCTGAGTGTCGAGCTTGCGGGCTCGGGGGCAGTAGGGGCTTGCGGGCCTAGGCTGTTGGACTTGCGGGTCCGTGTTGTAAAGGCTTGCGGGCCTGGAGATTTGGCGGCGTTTGCCGAGCCTAGCACACAGCTAGGTAGGCGCAGAGGGAAAGAGAATTACTCAAGACACCCTATCTTGAGGAACATCTATAGATCATTGTGTGTTTTCTGTGTTATGCTTTATAACTTTCAGATCTACTAACCAGAAATCAAGAACACCAAAAAGGGGAGAATATAATTTGAAAAACCTATTCACCCCCCCCCCCCCCCCCCCCCCTCTAGGTGATAAGTCGACACCCAATAAACAACACCTTCTACGAGCTGATTATCTCAGCACCCGCTCCGGACGGGTTCAAGGAACCTGCCATATCCTACTCCACTGGCAAGGATGACCCTCTCCAGCATCTCTGGTGGTTTGAAGACGTCGTCTCGGTTGGGAAAATGACGGACGCCTTCAAGTGCAGACTCTTCACTATCGCTTTCCAGGGAAAGGCAAGGAACTGGTTCCACCAGCTCCCATCAGGAACCATCAACAGCTTTGAGGACCTACGCCGAAGCTTCTTGTGGAGGTTCTCCACTTCAAAGAAGAGGAGGGGGGCAGAGACTTTGTTCTTGATTCGACAGAAGCCGGGGGAGACGTTGGGGAGCTTTGTGAATCGATTTCAGGAAGGAACAAGAAAGGAGGAAGTAAGGAGTCAGGGGAACCAGGGACCCCCCGTAGGGCAGGAGCAAGGCTGGAGGTCTCAACCACCAGTCGCCCGACCAACCTGGAGGCCGCCAAGAGGACCCCCCTCAGGGCCAAAAAAGAGGTCATTTCCAGGGGGAGAAAACCTTCAAGGGGGCAGGGACGACACAACCCAGTAGGGAGGCGATCGGACCCAAGACTATTGCAACCCCAACCCCTGCAGACCATGGTGATTGGCCGAAGAAGAGAAGGTAAGGAGAGTAGTTTCCCAGGGAAGGGAGCAGGGGGTTGGCGTTGGCGTATTGGGACTTCCATCAGCAGGAAGGTCACGCGACAGCCACTTGTCCGGAGTTTCTAAAGACAAGCGAAAGAAGAAGAAGGCAGAGGAATAGGAGTTGATGAAAGAGATGACTGATATGCATGTGGCCGAGTAGGCATAAGAAGGCGCGTTGTAATAAATATGTAACATCTTTATGATGAATGAAAAATATTTAGAGGTATCACATTAGGTAAGATCCCGAGAAGAGACCGCTGGCCGGGCTCGTTGATGTCGGCAGGGCTGGATAACTCACTCGAGAGGCAGGAAGTTCTATTTCTGGTTAAGGCCCCGAGAAGAGACCGCTGACTGGGCTCGTTGATGCCGGCAAGGCTGGAGAACTCACTCGAGAGGCGGGAAATCCATTTTTGGTTAAGGCCCAGAGAAGAGACCGCTGACCGGGCTCGTTGATGCCGGCAAGGCTGGAGAACTCATTGGAGAGGCAGGAAAGTTGTTTTTGGCTAAGGCTCCGAGAAGAGACCGCTGACCAGGTTCGTTGATGCCGGCAGGGCTGGATAACTCACTCGAGAGGCAGGAAATTCTATTTTTGGTTAAGGCCCCGAGAAGAGACCGCTGACCGGGCTCGTTGATGCCGGCAGGGCCGGATAACTCACTCGAGAGGCGGAAAGTCCATTTTTGGTTAAGGCCCCGAAAAGAGACTGCTGACCGGGATCGTTGATGCCGGCAGGGCTGGATAACTCACTCGAGAGGAAGGAAGTTCTATTTTTGGTTAAGGCCCCGAGAAGAGACCGCTGACCGGGCTCGTTGATGCCGGCAGGGTTGGATAACTCACTCGAGAGACAGGAACTTCTATTTTTGGTTAAGGCCCCGAGAAGAGCCGCTGACCGGGCTCGTTGATGCCAGCAGGGCTGGATAACTCACTCGAGAGGCGGAAAATTTATTTTTGGTTAAGGCCCCGAGAAGAGACCGATGACCGGGCTCGTTGATGCAGGCAAGGCTGGAGAACTCACTCGAGAGGCAGAAAAGTTGTATTTGGTTAAGGCCCCGAGAAGAGACCGCTGACCGGGCTCGTTGATGCCGGCAGGGCTGGATAACTCACTCGAGAGGCAGGAAGTTCTATTTTTGGTTAAGGCCCCGAGAAGAGACCGCTGACCGGGCTCGTTGATGCCGGCAGAGCTAGGTAACTCACTCAAGAGGCGGAAAGTCAATTTTTGGTTAAGGCCCCAAGAAGAGAACGCTGACCGGGCTCGTTGATGCCGGCGGGGCTGGAATAACTCACTCGAGAGGCAGGAAGTTCAATTTTTGGTTAAGGACCCGAGAAGAGACCGCTGACCGGGCTCGTTGATGTCGACAGGGCTGGATAACTCACTCGAGATGCGGAAAGTCCATTTTTGGTTAAGGCCCGAGAAGAGACCGCTGACCGGGCTCGTTGATGCCGGCAGGGCAGGATAACTCACTCGTGAGGCAGGAAGTTCTATTTTTGGTTAAGGCCTCGAGAAGAGACGCTGACCGGGCTCCTAGATGTCGGCAGGACTGATGCACTAACTCGAGAGACATGAGGTTCTATTTTTGATTAAGAGGCCCGAGATGGTTCCGCTGACCGGGCTCTCACTAGCCGACAGGGTAGGTTGACCTCTCGGAGAGGCAAGACCCCGAGATGGTTCCGCTGACCGGGCTCCCACTAGTCGACAGGGCAGGTTGACCTCTCGGAGAGGCGAGTTAAAATGTTGATTGAGACCCCGAGATGGTTCCGCTGACCGGGCTCCCACTAGCCGGCATGGCAATTTGACCTCTCGGAGAGGCAAGTTAAAATGTTGATTGAGAGCCCCGAGATAGTTCCGCCGACCGGGCTCCCACTAACCGGCAGGGCAGGTTGACCTCTCAAAGAGGCAAGGAAGGAATGTTTGTGAAAGTCCCCAAGACGGTTCCACTGATCGAGCTCTCACTAGCCGGCAGGGTGGGTAGACCTCTCGGGTGACAGCTTGGAATAAGAGGTTTTAGAAAAAGTCCTTGAGACCCTTTTCTCCACCTCCAGTTGAGTTGAGCTCCCGAAAGGTGTTGAATCATTTTCTTCACCTCCAGCTGAGCTCTCGGAAGGTGTTGAATCCTTTTCTCCACCTCCAGTTGAGTTGGGCTCCTGGAAGGTGTTGAGTCTTTTTCTCCACCTCCAGTTGAGCTGGGCTCGTGAAAGGTGTTGAGTCCTTTTCTCCACCTCCAGTTGAGCTGGGCTCCTGGAAGGAGTTGAGTCCTTTTCTCCACCTCCAGTTGAGTTGGGCTCCTGGAAGGTGTTGAGTCCTTTTCTCGACCTCCAGTTGAGCTGGGCTCCTGGAAGGTGTTGAGTCTTTTTCTCCACCTACAGTTGAGCTGGGCTCCTGGAAGGTGTTGAGCCCTTTTCTCCACCACCGGTTGAGTTAAGCTCCTGGAAGGTGTTGAGTCTTTTTCTCCACCTCCAGTTGAGCTGAGCTTCTGAAAAGTGTTAGAGTACTTTTCTCCACCTCCAATTGAGCTGGGCTCCTGGAAGGTGTTGAGTCCTTTTCTCCAGCTCCAGTTGAGCCTCCTGGAGGGTGTTGAGTTTTTCCCCACCTCCAGTTGAGTTGGCCTCCTGGAAAGTGTTGTCCTTTTCTCCACCTCCAGTTGAGCTGGGCTCCTGGAAGATGTTGAGTCCTTTTCTCCACCTCCAGTTGAGCTAGGCTCCTGGTCGGAGTCGAGCTCATGGGCTTTTTGTCTAACGCCCATCTCTCCGAACCACGAGTTCTTTGTTGTTTTTTCCAAACTCATGCCGAGCTCGAATACTCCATAAAAAGTCTTACTCGCTCGCCAAATAAGCGGGTTAGACTTTCCTTGCAAGCTTGAGACAAGTTCGCAAAGAGCAGGGATTGTGTACAACCCCCATATTTGTCGAGCAAACCTATCCTGATGCGGACAAATTAACAAGTCAGAACCAATTTTTAGACTCGTCCATCGCCCAGGGTGGGGCGAGCGGCCCACTCGCCCGGGGAGGCGAGGGGCCCGCTCGCCCGGGGAGGCGAGGGGCCCGCTCGCCCGGGGAGGCGAGCGGCCCGCTCGCCCGGGGAGGCGAGCGGCCCGCTCGCCCGGGGAGGCGAGCGGCCCGCTCGCCCGGGGAGGCGAGCGGCCCGCTCGCCCGGGGAGGCGAGCGGCCCGCTCGCCCAGGGAGGCGATTTGTCCGCTCTCCCTTAGGGGAGGGGCGAGTGGACTGTGAGCGTACACCTTGGGTTGCACTCGCAACCCTCACCCCCCCCCCCCCCCCCCCCCCCCCCCCATGTTCTGCCAGGTGAGACCCGCGTTTAGCCTTTTCAGGCAGTGGAAGTCGGCTATTGGCAGACCATTTTGGCTATCCGCAGACCATTTTCAAGAAGTCTATAAATAGACCAACATGGGCACCTTGAGGGAGGTTGTTGATCCTCTCCCTCGCGTATTACTAGTGAGCTAGCACTCCTATCCCCTGTTCGACTAGTCGACAGGCAGGTATTCCCTAGTGCTCTTCAGGGTGCCCAGACTCAGCATTGGCTTGGGAGGGGAAGCTCTTTGATTTTCCGGGTGTGTGGTGAGACCTCCTCGCTGAAGCTCAGGGGGTCTGTTTTAGGCTTCAAGTCTCCTTTCGGTGCAAGGTCTTCGACTCTCAGCGACCGGTCACACGTTCTAACACAGGTGAAGTAAGGGTCAGCTGCATACCCGTTGCGAACATTGAATCCAGTTCTCTGGTTTCAACATGCTGATTTTATAATTTTCCGTCCATATTTTTAACCGAAAGAACATTTTTGTAAATTGGGAAAACTTAGAGAAGTAAATGTAATTTTGAAAGATAAGAGGGGTGCAACCCGTAATTATGCAAACTCTCAGGGGAGGTCCGACTAAATAACCCTATAAGAGGGATGCTAGCCTAAAAAATATTTCAATTATAATACCATTGGTGTTGGTCTGATGCTAGCCTAAAAATTATTAGAAGCTCTCGGCGCAACCGACCTTAGATATGCATGCGTGCAGATGCAGCAAGCGCGCACGATTGTCCGTTGCACACCACAGCATCGCGTTTAGCCAAGCGGGTCCAACCACCAGGCAACCAATAACTTTTCTTACAACAGTAGATCAGCCAATTTCATCATCCTGTGTACGGACAGCAACATGTGTGAGACTATCCTGCAGAAATGGAGAAGGAAAATTTAGCTTTATAAAACACATGGACTAAGAGAAAGCAGTGTTCATAAAACAAATATCTTTTCATAACTCAAAACTGCAGATTTTAAAAGAACATAAAACTCAAGGGATCCAATCCCCTCAAAAAAAAATTTTTTGAACAAAATAGTAAATCTGGTAAGAATTTATTCATGATTATTTGCCTCAGTTTTTTTAGATGGACAATAAAATTTCCAAAATGAAAAACAGCAATGACCTCATTTTCAGATTAATCATCAAAATTTCATATATATATATAATCTATAGCACCTGAAGATCATATGAACCAATTGAATCAAAATCTGGGATATTTTTATCTTCTGGCTGAAGTTTCAGACCCTTGCCGCAAGCCGCGATGAGAAGAGCCTCGGCTCTACCTGCATAATTAGACTCTGTTCTTAGAAAAACAAGTCCCCATCTTTGATATATATACCTTATTAGGGGGTACTAATGCATACCCAATTGTAAGGGTGTATTACTGTAAAAGTAACCAATGGATCCATATTTAAAAGGAAACACTAATATATTTGACTATGAAAATGAAACATCAATTTGGTGTTCTCTCTCTAGATTATCTTGTTCTTTCTCAGCCGTCATCGCACCCTTCACCGCTCCCCATCCTTGCCGAAAGAAACCCTCGTTCCCTTGTTCAAGGCATGTTCTCTGCTATGCCCTTCGAGGTGAACTCCCGACCCCATTCACAGTTCTAAATATGCCGGGTTTCAATCGAGTTGTGATCGAGACAGATCTGAAACTAGTTGCAGCGGGTTCGGGTGTCCCGATCGAAACTCGAGATTCCGTGAAATTTGTGCAAAACTCTATATAACTGAAACATGCAAAATGTAAACGAGGATATATTTTTTACTTCAAAATTCAAATAACTTAAAAAAAAATTATCCTTTCTCACTCTCCTTTGAAACATCCTTTAGTTTCTCCGAAAGAAACTCGAGTATATCAGACTTATTATCTTTTTTAATTTGTATTTAATTATTTGTTATACAAAGATGTCATACATACACATAAAAAAGGGCAGACCGGTGACCAAAGCATCCCCGGGCAGCGAGGGTCCGGGGAAGGGTCCCACCACGTGTGAGATAGATGAAATAAATCAAGTACAGGGCTGGAGGAAAATTTTAATGAAAATACAAAACACAGTACCATGATCTTTCTTCCGCTTCAGTAAGGAGCTCATTGATGGAAATAGAATCGAAGCTGTTTTTCTGCTATCATCCTGATAAAAGAGTGTAAAAAACTATGAGCTCATGAATAAAATATTCCTAAACACAGGAAGGGTACCAATCAATCCAGTGAATTTGTTAAGATGACGGGGCCATAGGGATGATATGATATGATCTGGCTAAAGGTCGGATCAGGTTCAATTATACGCTGACTCGATTCAATCTTGATTCGACCAAGCTCATGGATATCCTTATATTTCTTTCCAGCTTGATTCGAGGCAAAAATCAATTTATCTCTTAAGGTAAATTCTTAGTTCACCATGCATAAATAGACACACACAAGCAATAGTTGTACACGGGGTTCACCCGTGACCCGGTGCGATAGTACCTCCTTCATTAATCGTCCCTGTAAAAAATTGTCACGCCGAATACAAGAGGGGATGAAGAAACACTTTCGTAAATTACATAAAAAATATACAAATTAAATTCACTTAAAAAAAATTGAAAATTTTGTAATAAATAGGAGTAAAATTGAAAGATGAATGTTACATCAACTACACAAAAAGAAAATAGACTTTATGTGATATGTACATACACACACATACATATATGCACAAAAGGACAATAGACTTACCTTCAAACCTATATAAATAATAAAAAAGAGACTTTATGTGATGTGTGCATGTATGACAAGTGAAGATTAGAAATTTACCAATTAGACGAGTTAGATAGAGTTAATGTCGAAGGATTAGGTAGGAGAAATGGTAGATCCAAAATAACATTGATGAAAATGGTTCAAGATGATTTGCATAGTTTAGCTTTAACATCTTGGCAACACTAGTCAGAAACGAATGAAAAATGAAGATTCATAAACCTCACACAAAATAGTTGGGATAAGGCTATTCACGATGGCGATGATGAAAATTTAAAGGCATAACTATATGTATATTGTTATAACTAAATCATCTAGACAAGGGTATTTGGTTTCATATAAATCTCCTAATTACATGACAAAGACATGCAATTGTAGGAGTGTCGAGGTTTGCGAGAGGATAAGATGTGATGCCGGACGGTCCTAAATGACGGGGATAGTGTGGGTGATCACTACACTACGGCTCCATTTGGGGGGACTTATTTTCACCAGTCAAGCGGTTACGACCGCATAAACCGGACATTAATTAAGGTCCGGTTCATGCGGTCGTAATCGCTTGACCGGTGAAAATAAGTCCTCCCAAACGGAGCCTACATGCCACAACATGAACCCGACGATATTTTACTTGCAACAATTTATATTTATAAATTACCATGAATTTGATTTGCCGCAAAAATTAAAGCTTTCAAATTTGAAAACAAATAACGTATAATTGTAAGAGTGCCAGAAAATCAAATAACGTATAATTGTAAGAGTGCCAGAAAATCAAATATTAAATAAATGAGAACATACAGATTCAAAGACTAAATCGAAGATTACAAACCAATAATCCGACAAGTAGAGACTTAACACGGTGTTCAACTAAAAGAAATAACAAAAAAACATTGAACTCACACAATGCATAAAGGGGGAGGGCTGGAGATATATTTGGAGGGCTATGGGGAAGCAAAATTGCAATCTGGGACTGGTTTTGGATCGCCAGATGAGGACCCAGCTGCTGGACAGCAATAACGGTTGCTGAAACTTGATTCCGGGTGCCAGGAAATTAGATGGGAGGGGCAGGAATCAGCAAACAGTTGCTGTAAAATGCCTGGTGGCAGGAGAAGTGGGGAATTATAGGTGCAGGCCGGCTGATTTGGGGATGAAATGGGGGTGGACTGAGATGGGAGAAGATGGTTCCATGTAGGGAGATTGTTACCGACTTGCAACCGGAGGAGCCGCCGTGGCAAGTCTACTCGAGGAGGGCGCGCGCGCACGTGGCGGGAAGCGAACCGGAGGCGCAAACCGGACGGCCCGAGTCCGGTCCGGCTATGGCATAGGCCGGACGGTTCTTTATATTGTATTTCTTATGTGTTTGGTCTATTTGCAGCTTGGGTTTATTTTGTTATTATGGTGGGGTCTTCCTTCTATATAAGGGTGTCATTATGTTGTAAGAACCATCTTTGATCAAGTATTTTTATTGTGGGGGCTGATTCCTCTTCCTTCTCTCCCAAACCCTAGCCTCTTCTCTCAAACTCCTCACCCCCCTTCCTCTCTTGCTACCGGCCGGCCTCCTTCGAGACCGGAAGTGTGCTTCGAAATCCCTAGTGGTATCATTTGGTCCGACCTGCCGCTCCGCCCGCCCCCTTGGCCGCCGGAGATCATCTCGATGGCTCGCGGATCTACCTCCCGCCCCGCCGACTCTGGATCTGCCCCCGCCGACTTCGCAGAGCGCATTACGGCGCAGGAAGCGCATCTTTCCGCGCTGCAAGCCGCCGTCGCGGCCCTCACCGCCGGCCAGGAAGTGCTCACTTCCGGCCAAGCTTCTTTCGCGGCCGGCCAGGCTTCCCTGGCGGCCGGCCAGGTGGAAGTCCTGGCCCGGATTGCCGCCTGGGCGCCGGAACGGGCTAGCCAGGCGCACGGCAGTCCCGTTCCGCCCGTCCTCCTGGAGCCCGTTCGGCCGAATTCCCTCACCCGGCTGCCTGCCGCTGCCGGCATTACCTTTGGTCGTGTTCCCCCGCCCCCAATTCCAGCCCCGACCCCGGCGTATTCCACGGAGGTCATTTCCGTCCTCGGCATGCCACCCTCGCCCGGCTTCACCGCCGACCGCTCCGCCCTCGCCCTCGACATTCCTTCCTTCTCCGGCACGGACCCCCTCGGATGGATTGCTCGTGCCGAGCAATTCTTCGATCTCAACGGGACGTCGCCAACGGACAAAGATAGCACGGCCGTGGTCGGCCTCGAAGGCTCGGCCCTCCATTGGGCCCGTTGGCTTCGGCAAATCCAACCCGCCATTTCGTGGACGGAGTTCAAACACGAAATGGTGAGCCGCTACGACACTCGTTACGCCGGCTCCGCCATCGAGCGGCTTTGCACGACCCGCCAATCCACCACGGTGGATGCCTACATCGACGAGTTCGTCGCGCTGGTCACTCAAGTGCCGGGCCTCCCTCCCGACCATTACCTCGAATTCTTCCTCCAAGGCCTCCGTCCCAACATCCGCTCCCGTCTTCGCACGCATCACCCGCGCACGGTGTCCGAGGCCCTCGACCTTGCTCGGGCCGTCGAGACGGACCTCGGCCCTCGGCCGGCCACCCCATTCACTTTTCGGCCGCCTCCGCCGTCGGCCCCCGCTCAGCGCTTTCCTCCTCCGAGTGCCGGCCGGCCTCCCCGACCAGAGGGCCCGCAACGCGTCGACTACCACGACCTCCGCCGATGCGGGCTCTGCTTCCGTTGCTGCCAGCCCTACTCCCCGCAACACGTTTGTCCCGTTAAGGAGTTTCATGCCCTTTTCGTGGACGGCGACAGCCCCGACGGATTCGAGGATTCTTCAGTTGAGGAGGCGCCACCGGATCCTTTTGCCGGAGAGCCGGAGACCGAGCCGCTCAACGTCCTGGAGCTTCCCTTTTACTCAGTGGGCGGCCTTACGGGGCCACGGACGATGAAGCTGTCCGGGGTGCTCCACGACCGGCCCATCATTGTGATGATTGACAGTGGGGCGAGCCACAATTTCATGTCGGCTCACCTCGCACGCGACCTGGGCTTACCGGCCGATCCTTCCCCCGACTTCTCCGTCTGTCTGGGAGACGGCCGCCGCCGCCCCACCTTAGGCCAGTGCACGGGGGTCACCCTGTCCCTGGGCCCGTGCACGGTCACCGCGGACTTCTACCTCTTCGAGCTGGGGGGTCTTGACGCCATCTTGGGGGTCGCGTGGTTGCAGACTCTGGGCGACGTCCGCGTCAACTGGGCGTCCATGACCATGTCCTTTCTCTACCAGGGCCAGCCCTGCCGCTTGGTGGGCGATTCGACGTCCGCTCGCCCATTTCTTTCCGCGCCATGACCCGCGTCACCGACATCGATTTCTCGGCGTGGTTGTGGACGGTGCAACCCACACCTCCGTCGTCGGTCGACGGACTCCCGGCCGACATGACGGCGCTCCTTGATGATTTTTCGGCGCTCTTTACGCCGCTACACGGCCTTCCCCCCGCGCGACCGACCGACCACGCCATCGTCCTCCAGCCTGGTGCCGCAGCGGTTTCCGTCCGTCCTTACCGCTACGGGCACACGCAGAAGGATGAGATCGAGCGGTTGGTTCGTGAGATGCTGTTGGGAGGCCTGATTCGGCCCAGTGCGAGCCCCTTCTCCAGCCCGGTGCTTCTTGTTCGCAAGAAGGACGGAAGCTGGCGCTTCTGCGTGGATTACAGAGAGCTGAACAAGGCGACGGTACCGGACAAGTACCCGATCCCGGTCATTCAGGAGCTGCTGGACGAGTTACACGGCGCCTTTTTCTTCACCAAACTCGACCTCCGCGCCGGCTATCACCAGATCCGGGTCCGACCGGAAGATGTCCCGAAGACGGCTTTTCGGACCCACGACGGCCACTTCGAGTTTTTGGTGAAGTCGTTCGGGCTCACCAACGCTCCCGCTACATTCCAGGCTTCCATGAATGACATCTTCCGCCCGGTCCTGCGTAAGCACGTTCTGGTTTTCTTTGATGACATTCTTGTTTTCAGTACTTCTTGGCATGACCACCTCCACCATGTTCGGGAGACCTTTACTACTCTGCGCCGTCATCACTTTACCCTCAACCGGAAGAAGTGTACCTTTGGGGCCACAACGGTGAGCTATCTGGGCCACACGATCTCCGCCCAGGGCGTCGCCATGGATGCAGACAAGATTGAGGCGGTGACCCGGTGGCCGACTCCCACTTCTGTCCACGATGTGCGGGCCTTCCTCGGCCTGACCGGCTACTACTGGCGTTTTATCCAGGATTACGGGGGGGGGGGGGGGGGGGGGGGGGGGATCGTGGCACAAGACCAGCTAGCAAGAATGCGGGAAGAAGACAACAACAGGTTTCTCCTAGCATCGATGACCAAGGAGAGGGGATCGTGGCTTAGGAAGGAGGAGAGCAGCCAGCCCTAGAGGTTCTCAGCCCGTCAAGTTCCAAGCAGCGAGAGGAATTATCGGGAGAAAGAGCCAGCGGGAGAGATAAAACAGCCGCCTAATCCACCGCCTTTCATGAACCAAATAATTAACCATAAGCTTAATTAGCAACCAGTCTGCCCAATAGCTTAGCAGGTAATCAAATGAACCCCAAATCAGACCTGTAACTCACCCAGCCATCATTAAATCAGTCGGCCAAGCTAACAAATGAACCCAAATCAGCCCTGTAGCTCATGGAACCAACTCAGCCATCCAAATGGATCCAATTCAACCAGCATATAACTTGATTAACTCGGCCATCATCAACAAGACCTAGCACAAGACCAGACAGTCGACCTAGCACAAGCACAAGACCAGCTAGCAAGAATGCGGGAAGAAGACAACAACAGGTTTCTCCTAGCATCGATGACCAAGGAGAGGGGATCGTGGCTTAGGAAGGAGGAGAGCAGCCAGCCCTAGAGGTTCTCAGCCCGTCAAGTTCCAAGCAGCGAGAGGAATTATCGGGAGAAAGAGCCAGCGGGAGAGATAAAACAGCCGCCTAATCCACCGCCTTTCATGAACCAAATAATTAACCATAAGCTTAATTAGCAACCAGTCTGCCCAATAGCTTAGCAGGTAATCAAATGAACCCCAAATCAGACCTGTAACTCACCCAGCCATCATTAAATCAGCCATCCAGCTAACAAATGAACCCAAATCAGCCCTGTAGCTCATGGAACCAACTCAGCCATCCAAATGGATCCAATTCAACCAGCATATAACTTGATTAACTCGGCCATCATCAACATAAATGAAAGCAAATAAAAATAACAAAACGAAACGAACGTCGCAAAATCTTCGAATAAGCTCGAACTTAAAAAATTAAACGTGCGACGTCGAATTGGCACTGAATCTCTCTTATTCATCATAGGGGAATATTATTTCTTATATTTCAAAATATAATACAACATTTATACACGATCGGGTTCGGGTCTTACATCCTTGGCCGGAGCACTGGTGGCGCCGTTGATATAGCCAAAGAGACGACGACCCTTTAAGGTTAAAGTGATGGAGCGAGACCATGATAGATAATTAGTATCGTCCAGTCTGATCGTAGTAATCGGGGAGAAATTGTGATCCAAGCCAGTCCGGGTAGATCCAGCGGGGGTCATGGAGGCACCCGAATCCATCACTTCCAACATAAGAGAGGAACGCCTCCAAAAACACGATGGAGGGGAACGGAGAACACTTCTTCAAAGAGAGGAGTGGAAAGAGGTCTTCATTTGAGAGCTAGAAGCATTTCTCCTCTTAGGACAAAAAACACGAGATCTGAGTCTGGGGAACATCCTGCCGTTGGAATCTCTCAAGAAATAAGTATCCCGTCGACCGGCAGAGCTCCGACGAGGGAAGCATCCCGTCGACCAGTGTCGACTGGCCGACCCAAAGACCGCGCGGGACCGCTGGCAGAGAAGAGAGGGAAGGAGGGCAGCAGCGAGCGGCGGTTGGGAGAGAAGAAGCGGCGGCGGCGGGGAGCGGCGTCGAGCGGCAACGAGCGGAAGACCACGATAGGTTACAGCGAGGAGCGGCTCTGATACCATGTTAGCGAATAGAACAGTGAATATTATTATGCGTGAATGGGGCCTCTTATATAAGAGGTTACAATAAAGGCTAATATAAAGCTAACATATTTTATGTAAAATTAGCGTACATTTGTCATGACATAAAATGAATTTTTCATTAATCATTGCACCATTATACTTGATATAACAAAATTTTGGGATATCACAAATCTCCCCCTCATATAAAAAATTTCGTCCTCGAAAATTAAGCTTCAAGGTCTTCAAAAAGAAATGGATAATCCTTTCTCATGATGTCTTCTTTCTCCCAAGTGGCGTCCTTTGGACTTCTCCCGCTCCACCAGACTTTAGCATAGTTTACTACTATGTTCCTCAACTGCTTACTTCGTTGATCAATAATTTTGAACGGTTGGGTAGGGGCGTAGGGCTGGACAAATCTGCATCTGCATGTACTTCTGAGATTGGCATGATCTTTTTTGGGTCTGATATAAACTTCCTGAGTGTTGAGACATGGAATACATTATGCAATCTGCTCACTTCTTCAGGTAGTGCGAGCTTATATGTCACTGGTCCAATTCGTTCTAGGATCTTGAAAGGACCGACAAAACAAGGGCTTAATTTGCCCAAACTTTTTATTCTAGTCGCACCACAACAAGGTTTGATCTTCAAGCAGACTTCCTCGCCTACAGAAAATTCTACTTTCTTGTGTTTGACGTCATATTATTTTATTTGTCTACCTTGTGTTGTTTTGATCCTTTCTTGAACAATTTTCCATTGAGAAATCATACAAAGATGAAGTAACATGTGACATTTTAACGACAAATGATTGTTATATCCTCCTTGGCTGACCATGACAGTGTGAGGGGAAGGCCATACATGATGGGTTCCTGGCCATTAATTAATTTTTTAATGTTAGGAAGCATACAATTTTAGCTCCTTGACATCCCCATCATAGTTAGGAGCGGAGCAGGAAACTGTGCAGAGGAGTTTTGTTATAGGTGGAGCACTAGAGCCTCCCATGTTGAGAAAGATTGCAGGGCTATGGGGAATTCCAAGGCCAAAGGACATAGAGAGCCATCAGGAGCCTCATATTGTCTTACTGAGTTACTGAAGTCGAAGAAGGCAGTTGATCAATTGAAGAGTGTGTGTGTGTGTGTTGTTAGGATCTGGCAAGATCACTTGAGCAGATAAAGCGAGCTTGATATTGTTTGAAGACCCTCTAGGTTTAAGGAAAAATCCTTCTCTAAGAAGAGGAGTTTGGTGCATATTTTGGTGCGTCGATTAGTCTTGGAGGTGAAGAAGAAGAGTTGGGAGTATCAGGGGGATAGATGCTCACAACAGGGGAGATTTGAAGGATTATGAAGCATTTGAGTATGTCCATGGGCGCAATGGAGGTCATCGGGCACATATAGAGATGAACGGCATTTAGACACCTTTTTGCTAATCCAAAAAGTTTAGATTCACATTTTATAAATTTTTAGACAATTTGGACTTAAAACCCATGACAAACTGTTTTGTGGTATTTTAATTTATTTTTTTAGATTTATAACCTTGCAAGTTTTTTGTATAATTTTACAATTTTTGGGTACATACATCACTCGGCAAGCTCTATGATCGGACAGAATTTTCATGCAATGTAGCTAAGGACTAGGAGCGATGTTCGGTGATTCCATTGGGGAGGGTTTCTTTTCCTTCTTCATTCTCTCATCGCTTAACATCCATCCAAATGTAGTGAGTGCTCTTATCTGAAGAAGTCGCATCAGTTGACTTATCTTCTTCCGGTGGCGAGTTTGTACCTTCATCCGACCAAGTTCTTCTCATGTTTTTTGTATGTTGATCAAAATTTTGGATTTCTTGAGGTCTAGTTCTCTCATCTTGGTGAATGTGGATGTAACTTGGTTACTGTCGTGTTGTGTACGAACTTTGGAGGTGATTTAATCAGGTCTGGATTGTTTTTTATGTGCTAATGATGTTTCTGAAATAATATTTAGTGGACAGATTTTAGTAAAAGACTTTTCTTCTCTTAACAAGTTTGGTGCACATCAGCGTACTTCTAACATGGATGTTGTGTTTCAAATATTGAGATATCTTACAGGAACTCCAGGACATTTGATCATGTCGTATACCTCTGTTTGTCTATATATCAATAAGTACTGAGCGTCTGGCATTCAATAAAGTTTATATACCATAACTTCAGACATGACAAAGTGAAAGGCATCTCTGATGCAGATTGGGTCAATTCTCCTCTTGACAGACCTGTGGCTGGGTAATATGGATTTGCTGGAGGGAACCAAGTTTCGTGGAATAGAAAGCAGCAGCATGTAATGGTAAGATCTAGTACAAAGTCCGAGTATGAGTCACATGCATGAGGTTTATGAGCTAGTATAGCTCAAGTAGTTTCCGGAAGATGTTCAATATAAGACATTCACAAATGTTGTTGATATGTAACAATAAGGAAACAATGTATATAACTTCTAATCAGGTCTTTCACGAACACACCAAACAAACAGAAGTGAATTGTTATTTCGTGCGGAAGAAGATAGTGGATGAGACTATTTGAACTTAATATGCGACAACAAAAAATCATCTCGTAAATATATCCATAAAGGCTCTAATGAGAAATATAATAAAGTATGACTAGCAAGTGAGGTTTGTCTAACACCCTCAATCCAAATTGAAATTGAGGGGTGGAATTTAAACATGCAACAGTGAGTACTTTGATAATTATCACATTCACTATGTATCTCTTAATACCCTATCAGTGACTTGGGATTTGAGAAATATTTGATCAATTGACTGTTGGAATGTTGAGATTTTCCCAAGGATGAGAGGTACGCCTGATTTCTTTCATATACATTACTTTAAATCAAAATACATGCAGAATTAAGTATGGGATGGGAATTGGCGGCGCGAGCCCGCGGTGGAGCACGAATTTTGGGCCCGTTCGGGGCCAATGGGCCACCATGCCATATTTAGCATCTCCGGATCGACGATGAGACTCCGCAGATGCATCCGTATTTTTGTTTACACATTTTTCCATATATTACTTTAGTATTTTCAGTCATTATTTAATAAGATCGGGCACTTGAGACTCTCGGCCAATCATAGTTGTCGATGTCAGGGTGCCCTAATGTTGTATTATTATAAATAGGAGTAAGGGGGCAGCCATCTGATTTCAGAGAAAACGAATTCCCGGAACCCGGCGATCTCTCGTGGTGCGATGCCGCGAAGCCCTAAGGTGGACTCCTTAGGTTTCTATCATATTCTCCCTTGCATCCCCTTCCACCATCACCCGAACCCTACCAAATATTATCTCCAGTAATCCACATCCAGGTCCTCCCATAAAATCCTGGCAGTACTTCTACGATTCGTCGACACCACTCGAGCAACTTCGGCGATTCGTCGGAATTATACTATAACTGTGTTCGTCGACAAACGCTGAGAACATTCGACGATTTTGTCGAGATCATTCGACGATTCGTCGATATCATTCAGTAACACTCGCCGAATAAGTACTGTTCGTCGAGACCACCATTTTCGTCGAGTCATGTCGACGAATCCTGGCAGTACTTCTTAGCCCTCACTTTTGGAAAAGTGGGGTGTTACAACTCCACCCCCCTTAAAAGAATTTAGTCCCGAAATTACAGCAATCAGTAAGGTACTAAAAATTAAAGCATACCTGAGGGAAATAGCTTGGGGTACTCCGCAAGCATTGTTTGCTCTCTTTCCCAAGAGAGTTCCTCTTTCCCGCATTTATTCCACCGAACCTTTACCATTCGAATGGCTTTGTTCCGCAATTGCTTTTGCTTCACCTCGGTGGCTTCGATGCGTATGGGCTTGACCTTAGTCTCTAGCCCACCACCAATCGGCACTTCATCAACCGCAACAATATGAGTAGACTCTTTCACGACCTTTCTCAACACTAAAATGTGGAATACGTGGTGTAGACTGCTTAGCTCCGTAGATAGAGCAAGCCGGTAGGCGGCTTCACCAATGCGTTCCAAGATCTCAAACGGTCCTACGTACCTTGGACTCAGTTTTTTCAAGCGTCGGATCCTTGATACTCCCTTGAACAGTTTGATCTTCAAATAAACTCAATCACCGACGACAAACTCGACGTTCCGGTGATTTGCATTGTAGTACTTTGCATGCCTATCCTGGGCAATGAGCAACCGCTCTCGTATTGCCCGAATTGACGTATTCGCTTCATCCACATCCTTGCGATTTAACAACTTCGTGTCGCCCGTTTCAGCTCAAGCCAGCGGCGTACGCCACTTTCTACCACAAATGGCTTCGAAAGGAACCATTTTAATACTTGTCTGGTAGCTGTTGTTGTAGGAGAACTCAATCATAAAGAGGTGGTCCTCCCATCTCTTTCTGAAATCCAGGGCGCACATCCGGAGCATGTCCTCCATCGTCCTATTGGTCCTCTCAGTCTGTCCATCCGTTTGTGGGTGGAAGGTCGTGCTAACTTTAGCTTGGTACCCAATAGTTGGTGGATGAGTTTTCAGTCACTAGATGTGAAACGTCCATCACGATCGCTCACGATGCTACAGGGAACTCCGTGCAATCGTATTATATTATCAACATAAAGCTTTGCGAGCTTTTCCACATAAAGCTTTGCGAGCTTTTCCACATAAAGCTTTGCGAGCTTTTCCACATAAAGCTTTGCGAGCTTTTCCACAGAATAAAGTGCGATACTTTTGTTAAATGATCTACGATCACCCAAACGGCGTCGCTTCCATGTTGTGACCTCGGCAATCCGTGCACGAAATCCATTGAAATATCGTCAAACTTCCATTCCGGGATCGGTAAAGACTTCAGAAACCCAGCAGACCTTTGACATTCAGCATTCACTAACGCGCAAGTATGACACTTAAACGTAGAGAGCAATGTCTTTCTTCATTCCTGGCCACCAGAAGAGTTTCTTCATATCCATATACATGATATTACATCTTTGTGCTCCAGGGTGAATCGAGTACTTGGTAAAGTGAGCCGCGTACATCAATTCTTCCCATAGATTGGCCACTTTCGGGACGCACAATCAAGCATCTTTCCATACAAGACCATCGTCGAAAGAGAATTCAGTGTTAGACCCATCCACAGTCTCCGCTTTGTAACGTTTCATGCTTTCATCTAGCTCCAAAGTTTGTCGAACTCGGTCGGCTAGGTCGTATTTAACTTTCGTCCAGTTCAAGCATGCTAAAGTAGACGCTCTCCTATCGACACAAGTAGGGGTGTGCGTGGTGCGGTTTGGTGCGGTTTTGGCCCAAACCGCAACCGCACCGCAAGGGCGCGGTTTTGGCCGGAGTAAAACCGCACCGCACCGAAATTATGCGGTGCGGTTTCGGTTTGGTGCAGTTTTTGCGGTGCAGTTGCGGTTTCAGTGCGGTTTTTAGCATGTGATATGCATATACACCAAAAGGATAATGTGAGGCAAAATAAGTTGTAAAATTTGGGCAAAAACATAGTTAAATGAGTTATATTTTCATGAAAAAATATGTAATACATATATTTTTAAAATACAAATACTACAAAATCAACCACGAGCTAAAAATAGATCTTTATATAATACAATCATCATGATATTAAGTCCTAGATATGCACAACACTCACATAATTGCAGCTTTTTTTATCCTTCAAACATTGAAATATTAAGAGAAATCTCGTGAATACGCATTTATAGTTAGATGAATCATTATGATACTATTTGCACTTAACAAAAGCTTACTAATCTTCAAATTCAATAAATTAATAAAGAACAAACAAACTAAACAAAAAACCAACTATATGCGCTAATATAATTAGTTAATTACTATTATTAATTAATAATTTAAAAGTTATACTTTATTTATATATATGTGATATGTCACAAGTTTATTAAAATTGAAAATATGTCATTAGTCGGTGCGGTGCGGTTTTTGCGGTTTTCAAGATCCAAAAACCGCACCGCACCGAATCGCGCTCGGTTTGTAAAAGTTCAAACCGCACCGCACCGAAACTATGCGGTGCGGTTTAAAAATCGGTGCGGTTTAAAAATCGGTGCGGTTTGTGCGGTGCGGGCGGTTTTTGCGGTTTGCGGTTTTTTATGCTCACCCCTAGACACAAGTGATTCCCATGGATTCTAGATAACGGATTAGACGCTCATCATGCATCAGAATCCAATTTGCTTGCGCGGGAGCTCGACGACTCAACGCATCTGCAACAACATTTCCCTTCCCGGGAGTGTAACGTATGTCAAAGGTGTAGTCCCCAAGAAACTCCATCCACCTTCTTTGTCGCATGTTCAATTTCTTTTGATCCAACAGGTACTTGAGGCTTTTGTGGTCCGTAAAGATGTCGATCTTCACGTCGTATAAGTAATGTCTCTATAACTTAAGAGCGAATACCACGACCGCTAACTCCAAGTCATGGATCGGGTAGTTCCTCTCATGTACCTTCAACTGTCGGGATCCATATGCAATTAACTTTCCGAATTGCACTAGGACGTAACCCAAGCCACTCCCTGAAGCGTCGCTATATATTTCATAGTCTTCCGTTCCACATGGCGAGCATAAAATGGGCGATGTGGTCAGACGGCTCTTTAGCTCCTCAAAAGCTTGTGTGCACTCGGGCGACCAAACAAACTTCTGATCTTTCCTAGTCAATTTAGTGAGAGGAAGTGCAATCCTCGAGAAGTTCTCCACGAAGCGCCTATAGTAGCTGACAAGTCCTAAGAAACTTCGGACTGTCGCCACGTCTTTCAACACAGGCCACTCTCAGATAGCCACTATCTTCGACGGATCGACCGCGATTCCTTCACCACTAAAGATATGACCCAGGAATGTTACTGATGATAGCCAAAACTCGCATTTAGAGAACTTGACATATAGCTGACTCCTCCTTAAAGTGCTCAAAGCTGCGTGCAGATGCTCTGCATGCTCCTCTTCGAACTGAGAGTATACCAAAATGTCGTCGATGAAGACGATCACAAATCGGTCCACATACTCTCGAAACGTCATATTCATCAAGTCCATATATACCGACGGTACGTTGGAAAGACCGAACGGCATGACCGTGAATTCGTAGTGCCCGAAGCGGGTACTGAACGTTGTCTTTGGAATATCACATTCCCTTATTCTCAGCTGATAATAGCCGGACCTCAAGTCTAGCTTAGAATACACCGTCGACTCAACCAGTTGGTCGAACAAGTCATCGATTCTCGGAATCGGATAACGGTTCTTCTCACTCAGCTTCTTCAGTTCTCTATAATCGATGCATAGACGCAAGCTCCCGTCCTTCTTTTTCATAAAGAGGACCGGTGCACTCCAAGAGGATGAACTTGAACGTACATAGCCTTGCTCTAGCAGTTCTTGTAACTGAACTTTTAACTCTGCCAATTCCTTTGGCGCTATCCGGTACGTTGAGCGTGACACAGGCTTGGCACCTGGCACCAACTCAATACAGAAATCAATCTCTCGCTGAGGGGGAGCCCCAGGGAGTTCGTTAGGAAACACGTCAGCGTACTCTGCCACTACCGGGACATCACTTATACTGGACTTAAGCATCGAAGCCTCCAACAACGTGAAGAACAACTCCGCGCCTTTTCTCACCGCCTTAACCACCTGGAGAGCAGATATCAGTGTCTTGCTCGTTCCTCGCATACCAACAAACGTGGTTCCATTACTGGTGTTCTTTCCCAGAGTAATCTCCTTCAGATTGCAATTTATGCATGCTCGCTGCTTCGTGAGCCAGTACATGCCAAAGATCACGTCAAATTCAGCTAGTGGTAATAGTGACACTTCCAAGTCGAAATCTTGATTCCCTATCCGCACCTTTACACGGATCAACCTATCCGCGCTCCGAAAGCTCTGCCATCGAGACATCAGT
Organism: Dactylorhiza incarnata; assembly: GCA_033032865.1. Taxonomy (NCBI): domain Eukaryota; kingdom Viridiplantae; phylum Streptophyta; class Magnoliopsida; order Asparagales; family Orchidaceae; genus Dactylorhiza; species Dactylorhiza incarnata. Next base: position 343,953 of record JAWHQI010000246.1, read on the forward strand.
GATATCTCTACCGGCCAACTTGTGCGCTTCAAGTTCTTCCCACCAAAGCGCCGCCTCTCCATTCAGAAGGAAAGTGGCTAAGGTGACCATCATCGCCTCTTCAGTTGTTGTCGCCCTTAGAGTTTTCTTTACTCTTGACAGTCAGTCCTCTGCCTCTGTTGGGGATTCGGTCCCCGAGAAGGTTGGAGGATTGAAGCGTAGAAGGTGCTTCAATTGTTGGTCACGCGCTCGTCCCACAACTACATGTTCGACTCTATATTCCACCCTGGACTCTACTGCAGGTTCCACTCTCGGTTCCACTGCAGCAACAGGTGTCGAGGCCACATCAGGAGTAGTAGTAGGCAGTGTACCACGTCCTGGCTGATTATTGATCATCGCGAAGACCGCTTCAGCGACTAATCTAATCATCTCAGCAGAAGGAGTGGTCGATGGTACCTCAGCGGACGCACTACTTTCAGCAGTGTTACAGGATCGAGACTACCCCGCACCACTCATAGTCACCTATAATCGTGTAATACACAATTTAGTGACCGAAAACATAGTAACAAACAAGCAAGGAACGCTCAGGTTCCGCAAACAAGCATGTTTTTCATTCCAAAGTGGACATTCTTATTAGTTTTTATCATTTTTGGGTGAACGCACATCACGTGCACACCACCCCTTAAAAGGAATTCGGCAACGAATTCGCTAAGCTACGGATCGACTCCTAAAGTCCGATACCAAATTGTAACATCCTGCCAGTACAAACAATATAACAATAGGTCCGGCCGGGACCCCACGTCATATTGAACACACTAGCTAGACGTTAATAAGTTGATAACAGAAAAGAACTACACGAGAGAATCTGAAGCGTAAGCGGACGCATTAAATAATATTACTTTCAGAATTGTCCATTATCCCAGGAATGAAACATTAAAGAGTTATGGCCTTAAGGCCTTACATTCAGACAATGTATCTAACTCAAAACAGTCTTCGGCTCGCAGGCCGGCAATATAAGGAAAGCAGTAAAACAGAGGTTGGCCTTCGAGGGCCAACACAACATATGGCTTCAGCCCGCTACTTTCCGCTTGGCTCACTAACACCTGCACCAACATCCAATAAGAGGTAAAACGAGGGTCAGCTATGAGCTGACCACAAACCGCGTAACGATCCCACCCCCCCCCCCCCCCTCCCCCCGGCCATCTAGCCGGCTCAGGGGTGTATCACCGCTAATCCTGCAAGCAAGCCGTACATGCAACATGTAACCATATAAAGAAAGTGCAACTACACTACACAGGGTGAGGTTTCAAGCACAATCAATATTCTAGGTTGAGCATCAAAGGGAAACCTAGATATGCACATGATGTTGGTTGGGTTCACCCGGAGGATTCCCACAACTGCCTAAGCAATCGCATGAGGCTAACATAACATTAATTCACAAATAACTCCACTCTAAGTAACACAAACTTAGGTGGGAAAAGAGCTTTTGGCCGGTCTAGGTGAATACCTTCCACGACCTCTCCCATGATCACAAGGTGTACAGGAGGTTGGTACCTCTCACTGATCTGCATGGAAACGGGTTCGGTTCAGCTTTGCCCATGCTCTAGTCGTCGTGATCTACTACACGACGCGGGTACGGGTTCACCACGACCTGTAAGGGTTTAACACATTCAAGTGTTGCACAAAACGATGGCTACGCACCCAATCCTTCCAAAAGGACTTAGGCTTCACACACATATCCAGTGAAGGAGGTACAAGACCGCTCCACTTCAAAACTCGTGGTGAAGGTTTGCATTCAACCACATTCCAAGCATGAGACTTCGATTAGGCTCTCTGAAAGACACCTAAATATTAAGTCCCGCAATACGATGTCATTTCTCACAGAGTAATTCTCTGGCACGTATTCTAGGCTTAACCTAAATGCATGTCACAATCAAGCATCACCGATCCGGGCTGACGGCCACTGGTAGGCTTCACACAAAATGCCTAAATTCGTTCGTCTACCGGTATTCTACATACAATAAATGTCGGGGACGGACACAATCTACCCGAGGTTCCGAAGAACTAAAGGAAGTTCTACACTTCACTAATTAGTGAAAGAGACAACCTCAAAATGCATAGAAAAAGAATGAGAGGACCAAACACGTCCTAAGACCGGGAGGAAGGATCGTTACCCTTCCCGCTCTCTTCGGCGCCATGAATCCGAGATTTCAATCGGATGGAAAGAACCGCACCGGGCTGCACTTCGTGAATCTGGAAACGTCTCGCGATTCGGAGCTTCAGAGCTCCGTCAATGGCGGAAAGTGTCTTCTTCTTCCTTAGCTCTCAGATTTCTTAAGGTTGGGGAGAGAGAACGAAGGTAGAAATAAACCTAAAGTTATCTCCCACACAACCTTAAAAGGCATTTCGAAAAGATCCTAGCCGTCTGATCCCTTTTTCAGAAGGATCAGAAACGTTTGGGACTTGGGATTTGACGTCAACTTCTGTCAAAATCGAAACAGGTAAAAACAAGCGCTCTGTCTGCATTCGTCGAGCAGTCACGATAATTCGTCGAGACCATCGCTTTCGTCGAGACCACTCGAGCAACTTTGGCGATTCGTCGGAATTATACCATAACTGTGTTCGTCGACAAACGCGGAGAACATTCGACGATTCGTCGATATCATTCGGTAACACTCGTTGAATAAGTACTGTTCGTCGAGACCACCATTTTTGTCGAGTCGTGTCGACGAATCCTGGCACTACTTCTCAGTCCTCACTTTTGGAAAAGTGGGGTGTTACAACTGTGAACCGGTTCTTTTCTCCCAAAAGCCAGAGACCGACCCATGTTTCCACGGTTTTTCAATCTACCGTGAATCTCACTACCTCCTACTCCCGTAACTTCCTATCCAACAACTCCCAGACCTAACCGCCTCCATAAAAATTCCTAAAAATTATATCGACAGCCCAACAATTATTCTCCAGTAACCTGCAGGACTCCATGCCTCATTTCCATGGCAGTTGGCTGCTTCTCCCATGAACTCACACCCCCAGCCACCATCTGGGGAGACGCCCATCCCGGCCCCTGTTAAAAGGCCCCAATTCTCCCTTCCAGCAAGTCACGCCTCCAACAATTCTAAAACATACCGCCTCCAGCAAGTTCAAAACAGCCCACCTCCAGTAATTCCAAAATAGCCGCCACTCGCCTTGATCCATCGGATCCCCACATTACGCCTTCCCCTTCGTGAATATTATTTTATTGTTGTATGAAATGTTTTCTTCAATATTAATATATGGTTATGCGATTGCATGCTTAATTGGATCTCGTGATTGGTAATTGTTTGCATTGGGATATTCTTATGATTTGCAGGAGCTATTCACGCGCACTCTTGTTTTGGCCCTCCACGCGAAGGAAGGCCGAAGCTTGCTTTGTCTAAAAGAATTACTTTTTTCTTGCTTAAATTATCTGCTTGCGATTTAATTATTTATTGTTATGATTTGTTCTCTTTGTCGCGTCCTATTTGCATGCTACATGTAAGAGAGATACTTATTTGCACCTCAATTAAGGTTGCGTGTTAGTCGCACATCCACATGTTCAACCCTTCATTTGACGGTGTTTAGGTTCATTGCAGTCGTTGCATGAATTTTCGCAGTGGATGTAGGGTTAGAGCATCATTTGTCCGCCACCTATAAATTCGTCCTACGTCAAATAGTATCAGAGCTACGTTGCGAGCACTTTTGACCCCATAGAGCTCCTCCGGAGAGGTCCTCATACTTTTGACCCCATATTCGAGTATGTTAGGGACGACGGCCCTTTAGATGATTATCAGGAGCCCTACAGAGGTCGTCATCATCAGGACAACACATGGAGAGATCGTCGTAGTGTTCCAAAAACGGAGATATTGGAAGCAAAATTTTAGCGATTAGTTCTTGATCGATTTGATCGTATGGATGCTCATTTTGATCGCCTAAGGACTGCCTTAAGAGGAACCAATAATTTAAAATCTATGGGTTTAGATCAAGTCATTGATGTGTCTAGTAGTGCTCTCACTGACATGAAAGACTCGACACCTGATTTTGATTCATCTCATCTTGATGAGACTCAATGCCCACTTGATTTTGAAGTCGAGTACGATCATGACCGTATGTTACATGTGGAGAGCGACATTAGTATGACTAGTGAGTATGGTCATGAGAGTGAGGACGAGCGGCCCAGTGACATTGTGATGGTATATCCATCATCTACATCTCATTTAGACCTAGTGTCCTCTTCGGCTAGAGATCCAGTCTTCGACACTCTATCTATTGGCACACTATTGAGAGTATGGGCTTTTCCCACTTTTCCCCTGTCATCGTCCCGAGCCGCATCACGACCGAGAGTTGAGCCACATCACGAACGAGAGTCGAGAGCCTAATGTTGATCTTGTAGTGACCGCCTCACCCATTTTGGGGAACACTGCCTCTTACAATGGTGCTCTTCTAGAGGACCATGACCCTGTTGATGGCTATGTTGTTAAAGCGCGCCTAAGGCTCAAGGCTCACCGAGCTCAGAGGTTTGTGCCTTCGTGCGACTTTTTTGCGCCTTTGAAGCATAAAAGGCACGCCTGAATATGATTTCTGTTATAAAAAAAATTTTCAAGATAAAGAAAGAAATAATGTAAGAACTCGGTAATTTTTTCATGATTAAGTGTTTGTGAAACATAATCGAGTGTTGAGACTTCGATATGATCCAAGTGATCACATTGATTCTATTTTTTAAGAGATATAGATGATAGTAATTAATGATTAATGAGTAGAATAGATGAAGAATATGATCAAGAAGATAAATTGATGTTTGATGTTGATTATTTAAAATGAATATAGTTGCGTCTTGCCATCGTCAGGTGCGCGCCTGCGCCTTGAGCTTTGCGCCTAGGATCCAAGACCCATTTGCGCCTTGGTGCGTCTTGCGCCTTTAATAACTAAGGTTGACAGGTTCTTCGACAAGCCTCCTGCTGAGCCTCCTGATGAGTTACCGCGTCCTTGTGAGGATGAGATTCGGGTGAGCGACTCATTTACGAATATTGAGTTATTGACATCTCTTCAATCATTGATCCTGATCTTGCCCCATGGAGTCGATCCTGAGTGTAGCATCAAGTATGTAGAGATTTCCTTACAAATGCTTGAGCATACCTCTGAAGTTTTGAGAGTTTACCATCTGACCACTAACACTCTTAATGAGTTTTGGGACACGATGTCTGCTGATCCACTAGATGAGTTCTTTCTTGTTAGGGGCACTCGCCATACTCTAGAGTCATATCCAGTTGGCAGTGTCTCTGGAATCCACTTAGGTGATCGTCTCACTCGTGATAAATTCTCATACAGACCTCCTGGTGAACCCCCTGATGCATCACATTACCCAAGAGACATTTGACACTTTATGAGCTCGTATTTGAGTGTTGATGTTTCATGCAGTCATTTGGATACTCCTCGCACACTCAACGAGTTTTTTTACACTCCACCAAAAGAGCCTCTTGATAGGCCACAATATTTTTTGAGATTTTCAAGTCATTACAAGACTTCCCCCTAGAGAGCGTGTTGTGTCTGTCGTGTTTCATTTGCATGAGTCTGTTGAGTCGTTTGTTCATCATTTGCATGTGTCTCATGAGTCGGTCCGACGGAGGATCAATATTGATAATGAATCATATAAATCTCATGCAGATAATCACAAGCGGGAGCAGGTCTTTCATGAAGGAGAGCAGGTGGTGGCGCGAATTCGCGCTGAGAGGCTCCCTCGGGGGCCTACTAAAAATTTGAGTGGCAGGCGAATGACTCCCTACAGAATCATGAGAAGGATCGAAGCAAATATCTACGAGCTTGATATTCCTAAGAGTATGGATATTTATCCCGTATATAATATTGAGAACCTGAAGCCATGCTACGAGCCTCCCGAGTATGTGGACCTGTATTGTGGAGACCTCCTGGAGCCTATACCACCACCTTCCCAGCACCACACCCTACCCACTCATGAGTCTCACCCACCTTTGGGTCAATCGCCTATGGCTTCGCCGTCTGCACCAGCGATCGCACAGGGACTACCAACACATTGGATTCTTGAGAGCATTATTGATATTGTGGCCCACACATGCGTAGCCGCTCCTAACAGACAAACATGGAAGTACCATTGGAGAGGATGCCCCATCATCGACGATACTTGGACGACCCTCAATGGACCACGCCGTTTTTACCCGACATACATTGAGAGGATTTCGATCTCCATTCATCATGAGATGAATTCTTTGAAGTCGGGGAGAATGATGGGGATCGACAGCGCGAGCCCGCGGTGGAGTACGATCTTTGGGCCCATTCGGGGCCGATTGACCGCCTGTCATATTTAGCATCTCCAGATCGACGATTCGACACCACGGATGCGTCCGAATTTTTGTTTACATGTTTTTTCATATATTACTTTAGTATTTCCAGTCAATATTTAGTGAGATCGGGCACTTAACACTTTTAACAAATCATAGTCGTTGGATGTCAGAGTACTCTAATGTTGTATTATTATAAATAGTAGTAAGGGGCAACCATCTTGTTCATTGCTGATTTTGGAGAAAATGAATTCCCGAAATCCAGCGATCTCTCATGGTGCTACGCCGCGAAGCCCTAAGGTGGATTCCTTAGGTTTGTATCTTGTTTCCTCTTGCATCCCCTTCCACCATCACCCGACCCCTACCTAAAATCATCTCCTGTAATCCACGTCCAGGTCCTCCCGTAAAATCCCCCCAAGCAAGCACACCCGCACTCCTTGTTTACATCTACTGTGAACCGATTCTTTTCTCCCGTAAGCCAAAGACCAACCCTTGTTTCCACGGTTTTTCATTCTACTGTGAATCTCACTATCGTCTACTCCCATAACTCCTTATCAAGCAACTCCCAGCCCTAACTGACCCCATAGAAATTCCTGAAAATTCTATTGGCAGCCCAACAATTATTCTCCAGTAACCTGCAGGAATTCACGCCTCAATTCCATGGCAGATGTCTGCTTCTCCCATGAACTCACGCCCCCAGCCACCATCTAGAAAACGCCCATGCCATCCCTTGTCAAAAGGCCTCAATTCCCCTTCCAGCAAGTCACGCCTCCGGCAATTACAAAACATTCCGCCTCCAGCAAGTCCAAAACAGCCCGCCTTCAGTAATTCCAAAGCAGTCACTACTCGCCTTGATTCATCGGATCCTCACGCTACGACTTTCCCATACTTCGTGAGTATTATTTTATTGTTTTATGGAACATTTTTTTCAATATTAATATATGGTTATGTGATTTCATGCTTAATTGGATCTCATGATTGATACTTGTTTGCATTGGGATATTCTTTTGATTTGTAGGAGCTCATCGTCGCGCACTCTTATTTGGGCCCTCCACACGGAGGAAGGCCGAATTTTGCTTTGTCTAAAAGAATTACTTTTTCCTTTCTAGCGATTTAATTTATTGATATGATTTGTTCTCTCCGCCGCATCCTGTTTGCATGCTACATGTAGGAGAGCTACTTATTTGCACCTCACATACTTGGGGTTGCTTGTTAGTCGCACATCCACGTGTACAACCCTTCATTAGACGGTGGTTAGGTTCATTGCAGTCGTTGCATGAATTTTTGCAGTACATGTAGGGTTAGGGCATCATTTGTCTGCTACCTATAGATTCGTCCAGCGTCAGTATGTAAATTCATGCATATAAACTTTGATCTGATCTCGAGGTGCTAGCTCCCATCCAAGCTCAACTAACTTCAAGTTCATTCAAATTCAAACTTGGCTGATTAGACAATCTTGTTGACTTAGGCTGGAGCCTGATGCGAGTCAAAAGTCGATATAATTTTCAAGTGATAATCCAATATTCAGCTATTAACATCCCCAATGGACCATAAAAACGCCAAAATCTTAAAGATAGTGTGACAGTCTCCATTAACTTACCCACATTTAACTTCTCACAGCAGTGGATGGAAAGATGGACGCAAAAATAATGGTATAATGGATGAGTATGAATGTTGAACCGACCTATTGTACATCGTAATATAAACAGATAAAAACTTGTTACTTTTATAACTAAGTGTTAGCTTATCTTTAATCTACAATTTAGAATGTACAAGAATCTAAACTGGATTGTGGGTACTAAGAGGGGTGCACACAAACCTTGCCACAAGAACTCCCATAGAGTTGGAACTGATCCTTCCAAAGACGAGATGATATGGGCACAACTGAGAAACCTGATGCAACTAGAATCCCAATCCACAATCCATAGGTGAATCCCCCACTCCACCATCCCTTCAAAGAAATAAAACACCATACACGTTAAAAAAAATTGTATCAGTCATTCAACCATGGTATAAAAAGAGAGCTAAGCACGTGTGAGAAAGAGGTAATACAAAAAATCTTCTATACATATATACATATACGAGTGACAGTGCACGGGGGGCCCCGTGCCCCGCACGACAGTACCTGGCACGCCCCCGGCGGGCTTCGCCCGCGCCCAGTTATATTTATTTATTTATTTTCCTTCTTTTTTCCTTTTTTTAGAATTTTTTATAAAAAAAACCCTGTAATTTAAAATCTGTAATTTAAAAAAATTTAATTTCTATATATATATTATATTACATATATAATATATATTAGTTTATGTATATATATATATTATATTACATATATATACATATAATTTATATAAAAATTTTACGTTTTTTTTTTCAATTCAAAAAACTGCCCCCGACGGGATTTCCATGGGAGGGAGAATTAAAAAAAATCCTAATATGGCTATTTGCAGCCCAGATTAAACCGAATATGGCTATTTGCATCCCAGATCGCCATGATGCAACGGTTGATATTGAATTAGTGGTTCTATTTTGACCTCAAAATGGGCCTGAAAGTATTTCTTTATATAATATAGATATATATATGGTAAAGTACGTAAGACACCCATTAAATTTATAGAAAAAATATATGGAACCCTTGCAGTTTACAAATGGCCATTTAAAACAAAGACAGTGCTCATGGATGTCGTGCAATCGCAGAGGAGAGGTAATGGACCAATGAAAAGGACAGTGAATGGTAGTTGGGAGAGAATACAAGTGATGCACAAAAGTCGTGAATCAGGAAGCTCAAAAATGTTGGCGCTGCGAGTTGTGCTAAAGTCGGGCACTAAGACAGAGGTTGAGCAATAAAGGTGTGCTAGAGTGGAACATGTAGTTGTGGAACGCAACGAAGAGATGAATACGCCAGATGATCAGTGGTGGTAAGAGATTTCAGCAAGTTTACATCGCGACCTAAGGCAGTAGGCGGGGAGGAACGGCAAGTCGGATCTAGTTGTTACACCTCAAGGAAGATTACACGAAATAGGAGAAATTTTGCATTAAATCTTGAGACATGCTATCGCTGAAATACAGCTGACGGTTGGGCGAGTCCAAACCCTAAGGCCAATAATGAAAAACAAACACACCCACCTCCCTTATATAGGGATATGGCACAGATTATCAAAATACCCTTATTAGGCAATAGGGGCCCAACCATCACCCGATATTCATTTTTCAACACACATAAATGTGACACTCATATACATAATGCGCCTTATGTTATTAAAGTGGAGGAAAACGGGAAATATTCAAATTAGATATGTAGAACATGGAAATGAGAGAAATAAAAGAAATATTTTATTAATTTCTCACACATACATACATACAAGTATTTGTGAGACTAAATTCTAAAGAGGTAATGAGATTTAGCTGGGTCTTGCTATGGGCCTTTGTACATATATTATTCAACACTCCCCCGCAAGCTGGAGCATATAGGTCGTAAGCACCAAGCTTGAACAAGAACTGATAATATAGCAGAAGCGACAAGGCCTTAATGAGAATGTCAGCAACTTGTCCAGCAACAGGAACATATTTTAATTCCAATTTCTTCAATTGAACCTTCTCCTGTGTAACAACCCATAAAGAAAAAAAAGGATTTAAATGATAAATCCATGTTAATGGCATAATTGTAATTTACAAAAAAAAAACCTATATTATCTATCAGCAGCCTAGCCCCCACCCCCTCTCGATTATTTCAACCCTCACTGTCCAGGGCACACGCACGCAAGCCGCAAGCCTCTCAGCACCATCTCCCGATCTCGTCTCCTGCGTTGCTCCTCCCGTCTTCCGCCTCCCTGCTCATCGGCGCCTCCTCCTGCCATGGACGACGTCGCCTCCTCCTGCTCTTCCTCCTCTGGCCGGTGGCCTCTCTTCCATGGTCGGCTGCTTCTTTCTTCCCCCAAGGATAAGTCCTCAGCTCCTCCTTTCTCCTTCCAGCAGCAAGGGCCGACAGTGGCTTCTTGTCCTCCAAGGGGCCGACAGCCTCCCTTCCTGAGATCCTCTCCTAGGGCCAGCAGTCCCTTTCCCCCTCCTCTAAAAGCCAGCATCCCTCTTCTTCTCCGTTTCCGCCTAGGGTTTTGCTCCTCGGATTTTGGACTCAGATTTGGTTCATATTGGTAAGATTCTCCACCCAACCCCTCTTTTTCAGATTTTCATAACCCCTAATGATTTATTAGTGCCCCGATCTGCGTGCAATTTGTGATTTCAAGGTTTTGCCCTCTTGTAGTCGTCTAACCCCGCCGTGGTTTGTGCTCCCCGGCGCCGTTCGTCGCTCTAATTGGTGGGATCTCTTGAAGACCCTTCTGAATTAGGGTTTCCCTAGCCTAAAGCGCCGCCAAATCTCCGGTTCCCGCGTTGTAATTCCTTCTCCCCTCACTCTTGAGGGAGGTAATCTGCTAAATCCCTCTTTGTTTAATTTCCGCGTCGTAAAATGCTTGGGTTAGCGTGGTGAATTTTGTTATATCGCTTTCATTGTTCTTAAGCAGGTTCGAATTATGATTTCTGTTTTTGCTTGCGCCGCTTCGCCGTCGCCGTCAGATTTAGCCTCATTTAAGGCAAGTAGAGATCCCTCTCTCTTGCAATCGTTGAATTTATTTAGCCTGTCTGTTCTTATGATTTTATGACTTCACTTTGAATACATGTTTCATCAAATAAACTTAGTTCTTGAATGCCTGAATTGACTTGTTAATATATTGAGGTATAACGTGTTCGGAATGTCACAAGTTGTGAACGTAAATGATGGTTACTTGAATATTCACTTAGATGAATTGTGTCTCATTTGTTGGAAGACGAGGTAGTGAACGAAAGTGATTTTAATTGGATTTCCATTTAAATGAATTGCGTCTCATTGGATGGATAAATGTAAGACTAGTAGATTTTTTCGAGCAGGAACATTAATTGTTATAATGATAAATGTTAAGATTGCTGCTAGCAACTAGATGGCTTGTGTTTGACATAAAATACTCGGTTCGTACACATGTTTACTTGGAGGATAATCATTTGTTGGAATGGTTCAAACTAACGAATACTTGGTATCCTAGAAATTGATGAATAATAATCTTATTACTCGTGAATACTTGAACCCGCAAGTTTCAAAACTCTATATCGAGTTCTTTGAGTCATCGAATATTGTTTCTTATGCCTGTCTGGTTCTAAGACTTGAGTAAATTATTTTCTATAAATTGATTCCTCCTGTTTCACGTTTGTAAAATCTGCTCTTGTATATCTGAATAAGTATTTGGTTATACATCTTGATATGCTAGAATCATTCAATCATGAATTATATCATTAATGACACACGTAAACAATTGAACGGTAGGGTTCTAATTGACGCAACTCCTCGACTTGGGTTCCCTCTTGAATCCCTAACGGGAGCAAAGGACCGGTCATAGCTAGCATGAACTCCCTGGCTCAAGGGTGAGGGCTCGCAAGAGTCACCCCTTAGAGTTCACGGGCAGTTATCCTGAATCTCTGGCAAGTCTTAAATCTGAACTTGAATCCGTCTGAATCATGAATCATGTGTGTTGAATCCGAAATCGCACCTCCGAAGGAAATCGGAGGTTGCGGGCTGTCGGTTACTTTTTAGTTAGGGAAATTGAGACCGCTGGCAGCGGTCAAGGCCAGACTTCGCCCGTCACGGCAAATGCCACTCCTGTGACGGGCTTTCCTTTGATTGAATTAAAGAGGTTACAGCGGGCTGCAAGAGCAGAAAAGAAGAAGCCGGCCGGTCAGACAGGTCGCAAGACGGGAAACTCGAGACCGCAGCTCAAACAAGTGAGCTCCTGGATTCGAGTGTGCGTGTCTTGGGAACGTCGCCGCCCCCTATTTATAGGCTTGGGGGCCTGCCCGAATGGGCAGGGATAAAATAACCGCCTGCCCGGGTACAGGAGAATCAGGCAGGCGGTGACGGGATACAGAAAGGAGAAGAGAAAGAAGTCGCACGGCTTGGCGGCTTGCGCTTCCGATCTGTGCTGGCCGGGGACTGAAGATGCTGCGACCAAGGTGATGGTGCAACCCGGGCGGTCTCCGTCTTGAGACCGCGGCTTGCCTTCTGGACTTGAACCTTGGAAGTCTTCATGGCGCAACTCGGGCGGTCTCCGTCTTGAGACCGCGGCTTGCCTTCTGGACTTGAGTCTTGGAAGTCTTTATGGCGCAACCCGGGCGGTCTCAGTCTTGAGACCGCGGCTTGCCTTCTGGACTTGAGCCTTGGTGATCTTCAATCCTTGGGGACGATCTGAATTCTATCAGACTGCCCGGTTTGTGTTGGTTGGTGTTGATAAACCCTGTTAAGTCTGAATCGGGCGACTTGTATTCTCAAACCGCCCGGTTTGTGAGGAAGGCAACTCGGATGCGGTCTTCTGGGTAAACATAATCCCCGCATATTTTCAAATCCCGAAGAGATTTCGAAAATATCAGTTCTAGCCGGAGACCGCGCCAGTCTCACCTCGTGGGTTATAAATGTTCTGGAAGCTTCTGTCTCCGCATAACTGAAGTACTATCACGGATCGCTACTCGCCTCTCGCGGTCAGAACCCTCCGGCTGCTAAGCCAGATCAAGATGGGGAATGTTATGGCCGAGCTCGAAAACCGTCAGAAGTCGACCAAAGACCGTGCGGGAGACCGCGAAAAAGAGAGGAAGAAGAAAAGGAAGAAGACTCATCAGCCCGAGAAGGTTGATCTGTCCGTCACTATTGCTTATACGGGCAAGCCGACCGACACGCCCCCTTCGTTAACAGTTGATTTGACCAAAGACGAAGCGGGTGGTTCCAACCCGCCCCCAGCCGACTTGCTTCCCCCTCCTAGTAAGGAGACCAATCCGCCCGTTCTTGCAGACAAGGAGAAATCCGAAGCCGCCCCTTCGAAAACTGATGGCGGCGATTCTTTCAATATCGAGATCACCCCTTCCGGGGGTTTTAATCTGAAGATGAGGGATGATGGAGAGACGGTTGATTCTCCCAAGCCGAACAAACAGCAGAGCCCGGTGCCGCCGGTGAATGTCGAAGATAGCCCTGTTCGCTCGCAGCAAGCCGAGCAAGAGTCGGCTAAGAAGCGGAAGAGAGCAGAGACAACCACAGAGAGGCTTCTGAGGAAAGCCAAGAGTTTGAAGGCGAAGAATAGAGCGGCCTCAAAAAAGCCGGGAGCGGGTAGTCTCCAAGGCAAGGCACGTGAAAGGGAAGTTTCTGAGGGTCTAACAACCCCCTCCCCCAAGCCGGGAGACCAGGCTCCTGCTGATGCTCACAGCATATCTGTGAGCGATATTATCAAGGATTTGGATTCTCTTCAAAAGCAGGACGCATTGCTGGGGACTTTTGCCGACCTGAGTTCGGTCGACTTCCCTGGAGAGGATGCGAGCAGAGTTAAGGAAGCTCCCCTGGCCGAAGATGCGACCAAAATCGAGAAGGCCGGCCTGGCTGAGGATGCGACCAGGACTGAGAAGTCCGTATTGGCTGAGGACGCGACCAGGATCGAGAAGGCCGCACCGGGTCCCGAGGATTCCGTGATGGCCGGGCTGCGGTTTATACAAGCGAAGGCGGAGAAAGTGAGAGATCAGTTGAACAAACCGCCGCCACCGCCGCCCAATCTTCTTTTGCAAGGTAAAGGGGTCGCGGATTACCGTCCTGTTCGTTTTTTCAGAACGCGGTCTCGAAACAAGTCGCACGACTTGTTACTGAACCCGTCGCCTAGTTTCTTTCCCTCCGTTGCTCAATTTTCTGCTGCCAAGCGGAGGCAAAATGAGAGGTCGTGGAGAGAGCAGCGTCGAAGGATCGATTCCGAGCAAGCAAGGCGACCTATCCGCCCGAACTTTACCCGAACTGTTGCGGCATGTAAGCAAGGAGAGTTTGGAAAGAGCGATCTTCTTTTGACGATAACTCTGCTATGTAAAATCGCATTCGCCCGACCTTTGTGACTGTTTTTTTTATTGCAGACGATCAGCGCAGCCACCTGGTCTTGCTGCGATAGAGGCCGAGCGAAAAGAACGAAGGGAGAAAGAGAAGGCGCAGCAAGACCAGGTGGCTGCGCTGACCGCCCGACTTGATAGGGGAAAGAAGGAAATCCACAAGCTCGAGGAGGACTGCGCTTACTATAGAGAAAAGTATCTCCATCTGACAAGGGAGGTCGGCGGAAGCCGGCGTCCTCTTAATGTTGTTGATGAAGGTCGGCGTGGATCACACCGCCCGGCTGTTGGGATGAGCTCGACTCTTCCAGCGGTTGGGATGATCCACCCTGCTGTTAATGTAAATGAGGCCGCAACAGCCCTACCTGTTCGCGTGATCCCGGCAGCGTGAGTAGAGCGGGATGCCGCGCGGCTTCATAGCATGATCAACCACCTTAATCATAGTATTAATCAGATGCAAGGAACCGTTCTTCAAATCGGCGACCATGTCGCGCGACTTCATAGAGAGGATGCGCTGAGTGATACCCGCTAGTGATGAGCGGTTTTAAGACAATTGTTTGTAATATTTTATTCGGTCCTTCGGACAACTTAACTGCTTGAGCTTAGTTTTGTGATAGCCGGTTTGTTTTGCAGATCGTGCGGTCTGTTTATTTGAATGCGTTTATTTTCTTCCTTTGTATATTGATTGATGCCTGTGAATTGTTTTACAAGCCGAGCGGCTTATTTCTGCTGTTCTTTAAACCGCTTGCTTGGATTTTACTTCCTGTGGTTTGCTGCTAATGAACTAGCTTTCTGTACAAAAATCTGTCCGCGCGGGTTTATTAGGCTAGTCGCGATTTGACCTTTGCTAAGTGCAGATCACTTGCCCTTATAAGTAGCGCCTTTCCGAAGACCCTTTCAACAGAATCTCAAGAATGGGACCAAAGCGTCAGCCGAAGCGACCTGCTAAGGTGTCCGCGACTCGATCTGAGGCCGCTTTAGCATTCCATTCGGCAGACCACGAGGAATGCCGCCTGACTAAAGCAGAATTGGATGAGTTTGTTGACAAGCATATGATAGGGAGTCCGCTGCTCGCCCGACTTCTGCTCCATGATGAGCGGATTAATTCCTCTGGACCAAATCAGATCGTCATCCTAATCGATCATTTCGATTGCAGTTTCAAATTCCCAATATCGACTGAGCTCGCCATGGTCTTCGACCATTACGGAGTTGTCCCGGGCCAAATCTCCCCCAACTCGATGGCCGGCATATGCAGCTTTATATCTTATCTGCGGTCTGAGAGAGTCCGCTTCTCGATGGATCTCTTTAGGAACATCTTCTCGGTGCGGGCTATCCCGGACTCCGAGTCGAACGTGTTCAAGGGCCACTTGTACTTCGGTTGTCGGGGGTTGAAGATGGTCAACCTTGCGAATAAGGTCACGTCCTGGTCAGAGAGATATCTAATATTCGAAGGCCGGCTTGGCCTGTTGAATCCGAACCCACAGGTGCGGCCAGAGGAGGTCTTTCAGCAAATCGTCGTCAACGAAATTGTGATGAAGACCTGCAAACTTCTTGAGAACGAACGGCTTAACACAAGCCATTACATTCCGCTACTCGCTGAGCTGGAGAATGTCCGGCCTGAGGATAGTAAGTTTTCTTCAAACCGCTTCTTGTTTTGATATTGATCGCGCGGTTTTTTGTTCTGATACTTTCATTTCTCTTTTCTAGCCGAGGCTATCGTTCCCAGGAACAAGCCGGTCAGTCCGGCCGGTTTGATTTTGACTCAAAGGGAAAAGAGACAGAGGAGAAACAAGCCGCCGGTGTCTGACGGCGAGGATTCGGCTTCCTCCGGCGACTTCTCTTCTCTTCAATCCTTCAGCAAAGTGAAGGATTTGAAAGGCCACATGGTCTTATCCTGGCACCCGGACAGCGACGGTGTGCAGGTCTCAACTGCGCTCCCCCACTGGATAAATGAGAAGTCCGGCCGACACGCAGAAGCCGCTGCCATCGCCATGTATGGCCGGCGCAACTTCAGGCGGTTAAGGAGGATTCCTGAAGAAGAGCTCGCCCGGAAAGCCGCGCGGGTTGGTGCTGAAAGTTTTATTACCAACCACTTCATGGGCATGACCTTCAAAAGGTTAATCAAAGCGAATGACCATTTAGAAAAGAAGGTCGTTGCATTGGAAAAGGAAGTCGAAAGACTAAAGGAGGCAGAGTTGGTAAGTTATCACCTTGTTAGCCGGTTTTCTTTTTTACCAGACCGTGCGGTCTTACCTTTATTTCTCTTTGCAGAAGAAGTACGATGAGACCGATCCGGTCTATCAGGAAGAGCTCTTCCCCCACATAGCCGAGGGGATTGATGGAGCTTTCGACCGCCTGCGGGATCTTGGCGGGTTGGCGCCTGGCTTCGAGAACTTCACTTTCTCGGACGCCTATCCGTCCTTACAAAAGAAGCTAGAGAAGCTTAGACGGAAAGCAAAAGGGAAGAACAAGGTCGACGGGACCAGTTCGGAGGAGAGTGATGATGAGGACGATGAAGCTGAAGAGCCCGCTGCGGCTAAGGAGGGAGAGAGCGGCTCGGACTCTGAATCCAGTGATTCTGAAGAAGAACCCGAACGTAAGTCGGGCGAGCTGAACGGCTCGTCTTCGTCGGGCAGCGAGGGCTATTCTCCCAACGTTTCGATTGATGACAGCGAACATTCGAGCACTCCTGCATCTAAAAAACTCAAACCGGATGGGCAATAGTTATATTTTGCTCTTATTTTGAATAGCCGACGGCTTGGTCTTGTTAACCGGTCGGTTATTAAACAATGTAAAGATATTTTGCTAATGAAATGGAAAGTTTTTACCTGTCTAGTTGTTCGCTTCCTGTGACTTACTTGTGATTGTTTGCAATTTCTTTTTGTTTCGGATAATTGACCTTCTAGCCAAGTCTGCGACTTAATAATAACCTAGTTGGTTCGGGTGCTGAACCTTCGGAACTCCAACTCGATAGCCATTCGAACGCTATAAATTCTGTTCGGGCGGCCTGTTTCTCCAATCTCGACTCAGCAAATGCCATATAACCCGGAAGAATATTAACCACTCGTACCTCGATAAATAACTTGATTCGGTTATGATATATAGTCGAGCGGATAGAAATTCGAACTCTAGGTTAATATGAATACCGAGTCAACCAAATATGATTCTTAAGCCGTTGCAATGATTATACTCTGATCGCAAATAATTGCGATTTGAATGCATCTCATTCGAATAGATAACTCCGTATATGTGAATTCAAGCCGCGCGATTGCTTCCCGGCCTTACATAATTAGTTCACAGAATATAGAATGCCAAGTAAAAAGAGAATAATAAACAGGTCGTGCGGTTAATATTTAACCCGAACGATTTGTAATTTCAGATTTCTGTGAGTCCCATTCTGGAGCATAAGCTTCAACTGATAAACCCGTGCGATCTGTATATAACTCGGGCGGTTAATGGCTTGATATTCGTAATGATTTCCTTCTCGCAAGAATCATAATTACTTTCCTGTGAAGAGCCCGTTTCTACCCGAACAGATAGAACTAATACCTATAAGGATACTAGATTATAAATCAGATGATAAGACCGACCGGTTATGGTCATGCTCAACACCCTGATAGGCCTTGTAGCATTTTGTGATATCCTGCTTATTTCAAATCACCCGATTTGATAACCAGGCCGCCCGATAACTTTTGGTACCTGCTTTCTTCAAACCGCCTGGTTTAATAACCAGACCGCCCGATAACTTTGGTACCTGCTTTTTTCAAACCGCCCGGTTTTAATAACCAGGCCGCCCGATACTTTGGTACCTACTCACTTCAAACCGCCCGGTTTAGGCATCAAACCGACCGGTCTGTGGTGCACCTATAAAAATCATGTATTTCTCCCAAATGGTCTAGAGTGACCATATAAGATGAGACAATTTCCTGTGATGTAACAAGAATAGCTACAGACTCAGATGACCAAGTGGGCAGGTGGGCCTAGGCGGCGAACATTGATTTCCTCAAGTGGTCATAAGGGTTGTAAGCGACTCAACTGCTCTCTTGCCTAGGGCTACAAGCCGAGCTGATCAATTGGGCAGGTGGGCCTAGGCGGCGAACATTATTTTCCTCAGAGAGATCAACTCGGTTGTGGGTCCCGCTTAGGCATCGCTCGAGAGTACCTTGGAGTATTCAATGGTCACAAACTAAGATGATCAGTTGGGCAGGTGTGGTTATGTCGCGGGGGCTATACTGACATTGCTTTCCTCAGAAAATCATCAAAGCTGTAACTATATCTCTTTCGGGGCATGATAAAGCTAACATTCACCTAGACCTCCCTGGATGCAGGGGTGTGTCAGATATCAGCCGGGATCCAAGATTCTGAAGACCACCGCACGGGAATTGGCAAGCTACCACTACATGTGTGCGAAAACTCCCCGCTACACATGATCTTCGTGGTTTTACGATAATGACTACAATCCAAGGGGGTTCGAGCAGAACTTGGCGATGTCTCCGCGATCCAGTGAGGATGATATATAAAAGATATATAAAAAGAATCACCAGACATGGAGAAGTGTCAGTATGGGGCTTCTCATTAAAATATCCAGAAAATGCAAGAAAGTAGAGGAGACATTTTAAGGATAGAACCGTTTAAGATCATCACCGCTCCAGGTGCGTGAGATGTCTTCTCCTTTGCTTGTCTGAAGGCGGTAAGCCCCGCTCTTTAGTACCTCTTTTACGATGAAGGATCCTGCCCAGTTGGGATTCAATTTTTCGACGTTGCCTGTTCTGGCTGCGACATCAACCTTTTTCAGTACAACATCACCAACTGCAAAATGCTTTACCCTGACGTTTCTGTCAAAGTACTTGGTCATCCTCCTTTTTACTTCCTCTTGTCTGATTGTTGCCTCATCCTGAAGTTCTTCAATCAAATCCAGGCTATATTTGATGGCTTCATCATTATCCTCTATCCATGCCTCTCCCCCCTCCTTTGCATATACTACCCTGGGGGTGACCACCTCAAATTCTATTGGAACGACTGCCTCCGAGCCATGAGATAATTTGAAAGGTGTCTCCCCCGTAGCCGAAGACGGAGTAGTACGAAGAGTCCAAAGGATGGAAGGAAGTTGCTCTGCCCAATTTTCTCTCTGATTTAAGACTCTCTTCATTAGAAGCTGCTGGATTTGTCAATTTGCTGCTTCCACCTGACCATTGGTCCTTGGGTGATGTACAGAGGAAAACCGTAGGTCAATCCCAACCAGATCACAGAAGGTTATCATCTCAGAATTGTTGAACTGCGGACCATTGTCAGTGACAATTGCTAGCGGGATTCCATGCCGACAAACTATCTCTCCCCAGATGAAGTTTTTGATAACTTGGGTTGTAGTTTTTGTCAATGCCTTCGCTTCAATCCACTTGCTGAAATAGTCAATCATCACAATGATAAAGCGGCGCTGGCCGCTGGCCATTGGGAAGGGTCCGATAAGATCCATCCTCCAAACCGCAAAGGGTCACGGTGCGGTTATTGATCTAAGCGACGGAGCAGGCAGATGTTGAAGAGGAGCAAACTTTTGACACTGAACACATCGCTTGGCAAATGCTTCAGCATCTTTCCTCATGGTTGGCCAGAAATACCCCTGCCTCAAGATTCTCTTCTCCAGAGTCTTTGCCCGTGAATGGCTACCACATTCCCCGGAATGAACCTCCCGAAGTATGGTTGGAATTTCGTCCTCAGAAACACATCGTGCTGAGGGAGAGATCAAAGTCTTTCTGTAGAGAACTCCCGCTATCAAATAATAATATGCCGCTTTCCTTCTAAATCTCTTTCTATCTTTGATGGAATGATGGAATTCCCCTTTTGATAATAATAATTCGTAAGGATCCTTCCAGGAAGGATTCTGATCAATTTGCATAAGTTCCCCCTCATCTGTTGCCGGATGAAAAAGTTCAAAGGTCATTCCCCCGGATGGAAGACCGAATTTTGACAACTCATCTGCTTCTTCATTTTGTGTTCTTGGAATATGCTCGATGATGAATGACTTGAATTTTCCGATCTCTTTCTTAGTTAGCAGTAGATACTTCCTCAGAATTGGTTCTCTTGTCTCGAAATTCCCCAGAACCTAAGAAGTCGTGACAAGTGAATCAGTTTTAACATGTAAGTGTTCTATGCCCAGTTCCTTTGCGAGCCTCAACCCAGCCAGAAGTGTCTCATATTCAGCCTGATTATTCGTAACCGGAAAGAAGAACTTGATTGCATGTTCAAGCTTGATGCCATTCGGGCTAACTAAAACCACTCCGGCTCCCACGGAGTTTTTACCAGAAGCCCCATCCACATAAACGGTCCAAGCCAAAGGAGATCTCTCAACCTGTTCAGGACCGGATTCTGTCGTATCCACCAAGAAATCCGCCAAGACTTGCGCTTTGATTGCCATTCGGGGAATGTATGATATTTCAAACTCGCTCAGTTCAATAGCCCATTTGGCCAGCCTCCCTGAATGATCTGGCTTCTCAAGAATACTTCTCAGAGGATGATCTGTGATTACTTGGACAGGATGAGCTTGAAAATAAGGACGAAGCCTTCGTGATGACATAACCAAAGCTAAGTGTTACGGACATGAGGTTAACTTGATGGACCGCTCTAGATTTGTCTAGATAAGTTAAGAATGTTCCGGAATATTGCAGAAACTAACCGTGTAGAATGGTGTGGAGGGATCCAGAAGAATATGGAGTCATCCAACCCCTTCTTTATGTGGAGAACTCTAGAACCTCCCGTTTTGGAGGGAAATGGTGGAGGAGGCCTATATAAGAGAAAGACCTCCTCATTTGCTTCCATGGAGGATTTTGGAGCTTCTTTGGGGGTGTTGTTTGGAGAGTCTCTTGTGCGCTTGTGAGCTTTACGCTTGTTGAGTCTCCTCTTGCGAGAGTTGAGAGTTTGTGGGGATTAAGCACTGTTGTGTGCCTTGTTTGTTGTATGTCTCGCTCTTTCGTATGTCTCGCTCAACTGTCTACCTAATTGTCTTGTAACTTTGTTGAGAGTTATAATAGGAGTTGTTCTCTTTATTCCATTGCTTTGTTTGAGGAAGGCTTACTTGGTTAGCCTAAGTTTGTTGGAATTCTAGCCAAGTGCCGCACGTACTTAGTGTCAAAGTGCTAAGTCCGTGACAGTTGGTATCAAAGCCAGGTTGTGCGCATCGTGCTGCAACAAGACCAAGTATGGTAGGAGAAGATTACATTACGGAGGAGGAACGGGGTAGAGATGTTACCCTACAAGCTAGCAAGAAGAAGCGTGACCAAAGTCGTGCTCGAGAAGAGAAACACTTGGAACTGGCCATGGAAGACTGGGAGAAACGCATGGAGGTAATGGAAATCAATAATCGTTCCATGCGCAAAGAATGGGAAGCCTCTCGTGCGGAGCTAGAGAACAAACTCCACTGCGTATTTGAGGAGAATATCACACTACTTGCCCGCATCAATGAGTTGGAGGAAGAATCTGGCGAACTAAAGGGAAGGATCGATCGCCTGGAGGAAGACCTAGCCATTTGCAAGAAGGCCATCGCTAGTGGAAGTGTCGGCACCAATGCTTCTATGGCTAGAGTGGACATACCCAGACCCGAGCCGTTCTTGGGCAAGCGAGATGCTAAGGAAGTTGAGAACTTCCTATGGAAGATGGAAAACTACTTCGAAGGCTGTCATCTACAAGATGGTAAGACCAAGGTACATACCGCGTCACAGTTCCTTGATGATAACGCCGCTCTATGGTGGCGAAGGAAACAAACTGATGTCGCAAAAGGTTTGTGTCGATTGGACACATGGGAGGAGTTCAAAAGGGAACTCAAGCGACATTTTTACCCGGAGAACGTGGCATACCAAGCTCGAAAAAAATTGAGAGAGCTAAAGCAAAGGAGAACAATAACCGAGTATGTAAATGAGTTCACAACGCTCATGCTACAAATCCCCGATATGGCCGAGGAAGATCGGCAATTCTACTTTGTGGATGGGTTACAAGCATGGGCAAAACAGGAGGTACAACGACGAGGACCCCGTACGGTCGATGAGGCGATTGCAGCAGCCGAATCACTATGTGAGTTCCACCAGGAGGAGGAAATGCACTACCAAAAGGATGTCGGAGATGCTGAAGTTGAGCCCAAAGATGTTGCCCCTCGACAAAGGAGATTCGAAGAAAGAAAGAGGACCCTCACTTGCTTTGTATGCAAGGGGCCTCACCATATGAAGAATTGCCCAAAGCTTGGCACCCTATCATCAATGAAAAAGAAAGATGACTCTACGAGCGGGGATGAGGAGGAGCCACAAGACATGGCAAGGCTAAGTATCATGCGGCGTCTTAATGCCATGACTACTCGGGGATCCTATATAAGACACCAACATTTGCAATGTTTCTGCTGTCAAGGACCGCACAAGGTATGTGATTGCCCTACTTTGGAGTCCATAAGAATTGTTGTTGATAAAATGGAAACTAAGGGCAACTACAAGTTGGGAAGTGTGAGTTTAACCCATGGAAGGAGGGAAAACAAATGACAAATGATGGTGGATGTGAAGATCGAGGGCACAAAGATGAGAGCCTTGGTGGACACGGGAGCAACGGACTTCTTCATGTCCAAGACTGCTGCAGAGAGAATCGGGCTACCAATCAAGTTTGGACCAGCACGCCTCAAATTTGCTAATTCTCAAGAGGTGCGAACTATTGGTCTTGCTCCGGATGTGAATGTTTGTCTTGGAGGATGGAAAGGGAAGGTGCCCATCGAAGTTATCCCCTATGATGACTATGATGTTGTCGTTGGGATGAACTTTCTTGATAAGTTTGAAGGACTTCTTATTTTTCCAACATCGGAGATTCACCTAATTGATGGTCCAAATACTTACCCGGTGCCGATAAGGAGGACTCATGGATGAGAAGAGAAGCTCATGTCCGCAATGAGGTCGGTACAAAGATTTCGACAAGCTTGATGCATCGAGGGCGATGCATGAATTCAGTGGGGGAGAATGTTACGGACATGAGGTTAACTTGATGGACCGCTCTAGATTTGTCTAGATAAGTTAAGAATGTTCCGGAATATTGCAGAAGCTAACCGTGTAGAATGGTGTGGAGGGATCCAGAAGAATATGGAGTCATCCAACCCCTTCTTTATGTGGAGAACTCTAAAACCTTCCGTTTTGGAGGGAAATGGTGGAGGAGGCCTATATAAGAGAAAGACCTCCTCATTTGCTTCCATGGAGGATTTTGGAGCTTCTTTGGGGGTGTTGTTTGGAGAGTCTCTTGGGCGCTTGTGAGCTTTACGCTTGTTGAGTCTCCTCTTGCGAGAGTTGAGAGTTTGTGGGGATTAAGCACTGTTGTGTGCCTTGTTTGTTGTATGTCTCGCTCTTTCGTATGTCTCGCTCAACTGTCTACCTAATTGTCTTGTAACTTTGTTGAGAGTTATAATAGGAGTTGTTCTCTTTATTCCATTGCTTTGTTTGAGGAAGGCTTACTTGGTTAGCCTAAGTTTGTTGGAATTCTAGCCAAGTGCCGCACGTACTTAGTGTCAAAGTGCTAAGTCCGTGACATAAGGCTAGCTTTTCCAGGATCGAATATCTTGTTTCCGCATCTTTGAGAATATGGCTGACATAGTATATCGGAAACTGCCTCTTCTTTTCTTCCCGGACGAGGACAGAACTTACCGCATCTGGGCCGACTCCCAAATACAAGAACAATATTTCCCCCTCACGGGGACTTTGAAGTAGCGGAGTTGAAGTTAACTGTACTTTTAGCTGCTCGAAAGCCCTGTTGCACTCTTCGCTCCATTCAAACTTTGATCCTCCCCGGAGAATTTTAAAGAATGGAGCACTTTTATCTCCTGATTTGGAAATAAACCTGCTCAACCCTGCCAACCTTCCTCCAAGTTGCTGAACTTCCTTAGTACTACGAGGAGGAGTCATATCAAGGATGGCCTTCACCTTATCTGGGTTCGGTGCAAGGCCATTAGGAGTTAAGAGATGCCCGAGAAACTTCCCTTGTTTGCCTCAAACACACATTTCAACGGGTTCAATTTTAATTTGAACCTCCGTGGAGTAGCGAACGTCTCTACGAGATCTTTCAAATGTATTGAAAACGTTTTACTTTTCAGGAGGAGATCGTCAACGTAAACTTCGAGGTTCCTGCCTTTTTGATGCTTAAAGACGATATCCATCATTCTTTGATATGTTGCGCCCGCATTTTTAAGACCGAAGGGCATTACGAAATAGCAGTAACACTCATCGTTTGTGATAAATGAGGTGTGCGGGATATCGGGTTTGTGCATTTTAATTTGATGGAACTCAGAGAAAGCATCGAGAAAGCTCATAAAATCATACCCAACCGCGGAATCTACGAAGACATCTATCCGAGGCAGAAGGTAGCAATCTTTAGGACACGCTTTATTAAGTTTGGTAAAGTCCACGCACATGCGCCACTTCCCACCGGATTTTTTAACCATTACAACATTCGACATCCACGTGGGATACTGAATTTCAGAAATAAAGCCGCTTTCAGGAGTTTGGCAACCTCCTCTCTGATGGCACCGCCAGCTTGGTCGCCACTTCTCTTTTCTTTTGTTGGACTGGCTTGAACTCAGGAGATATGTTCAGATGATGACAAGCCACGTCCGGATCCACTCCTGGCATATCCTCCGCTGACCAGGCGAAGATATCCAGGTTCTCCAAAAGGCAGGAGATCAGCTCCACTTTTTCCTCTTCTTGTAGCTCCGCATTTATGACCAGCTTCTTGTCTTCCCCTTCAGTAATAGGGACTTCTTGGGTCGCCTGGGCAGGTTCCAGGTGAGCCCCTTCTCGATCTCTCCTCTCCTCAGCAGCCTTTGAGGATTCAGCAATTTCCAGGATTTCAGTCGTGGCCTCGGGAAATGGGATGTTGGTGATCATGTTGACGGTTCGCACGTAACATTCCCGAGCCACCTTTGGGTTGCTTCTGACCCGATACTGCCTTCCCTCGACAGCGAACTTAAGAGCAAGGTGGAAGGTGGACAGTACTGCCCTGTATGAATTAAGAATTGGCCTCCCGAAGATGGCGCAGTAATTGCTCGGAGCATCCACCACTACAAAGTTGATCAACTTTATCACTCCCCCAAGAGAGACCAGGAGCTTTACTGAACCCTCCACTTCTTTCTTCTCCCCTGAAAAGCCATAGAGGGGCCCATCGGTGGAAAGCAGAGGCTTCCCAGTCTTCAGGGCTTAAAAGGTTGGGCATAAGAGGAGATTGACAGAGCTGCCGTGTCAATCAAGATCTTGTGAACAGTATAATTCTCAATGACGGCTTTGATGACCACGGCATCGTCGAAAGGATTGGCGTTGGGAGGAAGGTTATCCTGACCAAAAGTGACAATGATGCTTTCAGGGGGAGAACTTGTGGTTGCTGCCACTTCTTGTTTCAGAACTCTCGCATTACTGGATTTACGAGACGACTCCGCTCCAGCCCCTCCATGAATGCAATAAATGTCCCCAAGGGAGCCCACATCATTGACTTCAATGCATTCAGCTGAAGGGTGAATGTCTCCATAGCAACCGGCGTCTTCAACGTCGGCGCATTCCCAAGCTACCTCCACTGTTTCTTTTTTCTTCTCAGTGGCCGGCTCAGCAGTTGCCTCCTTCCGAACTAGGCCCCGAAGCTTTCCTTCTCCCAGGAGCCTCTCTATCAGCAAGCGGAGGGCCCGACAATCTTCGGTCAGGTGCCCTCCCTCTTTATGATATTCACAGTAAAGATTCGGATTTCGATTACGAACATCCGATTTCAGAGGAGCAGGCCTTTTGAAATCTGGCCTTTTTTGGAGGATTTGGACCACTTCGTCCATGGTGACATTTAAAGGAGTAAACGACTCTTGCGAGTCATCATATTGAGTGGATGGAATGACTGGAGGTGGTTGCGCAGCATACTGTGACAGATATACTAGCATGATTTGCGGAAGAGGAACGGATGGAGCGGGTGTGATGGCCAACGACGGTTTCTGATCCTGAAACCGTTGATGGTCAATAAAGGGTTGTTTATTTTTGTAATTTCTTCCCCTCTGGGAACGGGGTTCAAAGTGGGATTGGTTTGATGGTGGATGATGGAAAGATGGATTAGACTGCTCCTTGTCGCTTACAATCTTCGCGACATAACCAGGATTGCTCTTTTCTCCTCTGATGAACATATTTGCCAAACTTATCATTTCCTAATAAGTTCTTGGCTCCCTTATATTTGCTTTGAACTTTATGGGGCCCTCCCTCAAGCCATGAATAAGGGCTACCCTGTACAGCTCTGGATCCACGTTCTGAACTTCCATGATCTCCTTCTGGAAGCGGTCCACGAAACGGGCCCACGTTTCGTCTTCCCGATGCCTTATGTCAAAAAGGGCCGCCGGGCCACTTTTCCTTTTCCTTTTCCTTGAAGTAGAAAATCTCAGAAGAAATTCTCTTCGCAGCTCAGCAAAACAACTGATCGACCTGGGGTGCAGCCCATAAAACCACTCCCTTGCTTGCCCTTCGAAGGAGGTCACAAGGAGTTTGCACTTGGTTGCATCAGTTAGGGTCCTAAGAGCAATGGCCGACTCGAAGGCTTGTAGATGAACAGTGGGATCAGTTTCTCCATTGAAAACTGGCAGACGCGGCTCTCTGAAATTATTCGGGGCTGGCTCCCCCCGGACTTCGTCCACGAAGGGAGAAGTTTCTTCAATATCCTCGTATAGAGGAGCAGAATAGTAGGCCGCCTGAGCTGCGGCTACTCGCGGACAAGCCGCCTGGTAGGAGGAGCGGACAGCGGCTTCTCGAGGATAGGAGTGATGAGCAGCAACCTCATGCGGGTAGGAAAGACGGGCCGCGCCTTCTTGCGGGTAGGAAAGGCGGGCAGCAACCTCAGGCGGGTAGGAAAGACGGGCAGCGTGAGAAGTCGCCCCCTGGAAATCAAGAACTCGAGCCGGCATGCTGTGCGCAGCCTCTTAGTAGAAGTTTTGCCTGGTCGCAAAACCTTCTTGCAGTGGCTGGAAGTTGGCGACTTGCGGAAGCGGGTAAGGAGGAGGAGGCGGAGGGACCGGAGTGACTGCCTGATTAACCGCGGTTTGCTGTGGGACTAACCGCTCGGTTAGTAGCGTTAAAGCCTAACTGATTGCGTCAAGACGCTGGTCAGTCGCTTTCTGGGCCCGCTCGGATTCTCGCTTTGATAGCTCCAAAGCATCCCACATGGAATCTTCACTGTGGTTTGAGCGGCCTCCAAGGGGGAACTGACGGTCTGACATTGTAGCAAGGATTTTCACCGACAATCCGCGATCTGAAGGTCGCGTGTTTCTGTTGAATCCGAAATCGCACCTCCGAAGGAAATCGGAGACTGCGGGCTGTTGGTTACTTTTTAGTTAGGGAAATTGAGACCGCTGGCAGCGGTCAAGGCCAGACTTCGCCCGTCACGGCAAATGTCACTCCTGTGACGGGCTTTCCTTTGATTGAATTAAAGAGGTTACAACGGGCTGCAAGAGCAGAAAAGAAGAAGTCGGCCGGTCAGACAGGTCGCAAGACGGGAAACTCGAGATCGTAGCTCAAACAAGCGAGCTCCTGGATTCGAGTGTGCGTGCCTTGGGAACGTCGTCGCTCCCTATTTATAGGCTTGGGGGCCTGCCCGAACGGACAGGGATAAAATAACCGCCTACCCAGGTACAGGAGAATCGGGCAGGCGGTGACGGGATACAGAAAGGAGAAGAGAAAGAAGCCGCGCGGCTTGGCGGCTTGCGCTTCCGATCTGTCCTGGCCGGGGACTGAAGATGCTGCAACCAAGGTGATGGTGCAACCCGGGCGGTCTCCGTCTTGAGACCGCGGCTTGCCTTCTGGACTTGAACCTTGGAAGTTTTCATGGCGCAACTCGGGCGGTCTCCGTCTTGAGACCGCGGCTTGCCTTCTGGACTTGAGTCTTGGAAGTCTTTATGGCGCAACCCGGGCGGTCTCAGTCTTGAGACCGCGGCTTGCCTTCTGGACTTAAGCCTTGGTGATCTTCAATCCTTGGGGACGATCTGAATTCTATCAGACTGCCCGGTTTGTGTTGGTTGGTGTTAATAAACCCTGTTAAGTCTGAATTGGGCGACTTGTATTCTCAAACCGCCCGGTTTGTGAGGAAGGCAACTCGGATGCGGTCTTCTGGGTAAACAATGTGCGCCAAACAAGAACACATACACTTTCACTTGTTATAACTTATGTTATTACATGATCATCTATGCATGATATACTTCGGAGTAGACTAATAATTCTGATTATTTCTGCTTGTCTCACTTGCTTGCTTGTCTTATTAGTTTCACTTCATGAAAAATGGTACAAATATTCTGTTTCTCCTACTCGTATTTATTTTGCTTTGCTCTTGTGTATTTTAATATTCTGAGGCTTTTCCTTCTTATTTTGGAATTTGCCTTAGCGTTCGTGCCTGCGCCGCCTGCTTCCTGAGCCGTTCTGCGTCAAGCTTCAGGTTTTGCGTTTATGTTTCATTTCTTTTACTGTCGGATATTTCTTTTATGTAATAATTACGATCAGTCATTTTCTCATGTTTCATGGATAACTGTTAGGCTAAATATTATATGTACTAGAATTTGACATGTTTTGCATGTTCATTTCTCTGAGTTGTCATTGCATTTCGAACTGTATCAGAACTTATATAATGAGCCTTTACTAAAATGCATGTGCACTTATTTTAAGTTATCATATACTAAAAAGTTTCCGCAATAAATCAATCTGTTTTACTCAAAAGTAACTATTTGTAGTATTTCTGCTTCCTCGTTAGCAGGCATGGATTCCTTTTCGCCCATGTCTGTGGCATCACGGCCCGCCCCGAAGCGCACTCTGACTTTTGTCGAGACGGGTCGTGACATCCTGAATGAAGTGACAATCGACTTCAATGTGTTTGGTACGTTCATGAAATACGAGATTCTTGGCAATGTGTATAGCAGCTTGACTGTCGCAAAAGAGAGTGACTGGTGAGGAGAGTTTAACACCCAGGTCACTTAGGAGGCTTTCCAACCATGTGTGCTCAGACACAACAGAGATCATTGAACAATACTCAGCTTTGGCAGATGAGCGAGTAACCACGGACTGCTTACTGTTGCGCCAGGTGATAAGGTGTCCGCCAAAGTATGTACAATATCCACTTGTAGAACGACGATCATCCAGAGAACCAACGCAGTCAGCGTCAGAGTAGGCAATCAGAGATAAGGAAAAAGAAGGATTATATACAAGCCCTTGTCGAGGAGCAGTCCTCAAATATCGGAGGATGCGCTCAACTGCCTGGAGGTGAGAGATTCGCGGAGCATGCATGTATCGACTGACAACTCCAACAACAAAGGCTATATCATGTCTTGTAACTGAATGATAAATCAGTTTCCCTACAAGACGTCGATAATACTCTAGGTTTGGGAGGAGTAGATCAGAGTCGGAGGCATGAGCACAGAGCTTGTGGTTGACATCCATAGGTGTACCAGCATGATTGCATCCAGAGTAGCCAGCATCATGAAGAAGGTGAAGACAGTACTTCCGTTGAGATAAGACAAGACCATCGGGACGATGTGCTACCTCGAGACCAAGGAAATACCGAAGATTTCCCAGGTCTTTAATTTGAAAAGCAGAGGCCAAGTGCTGCTTGATCATGTGTATTCATTTTAAGTCATCACCCGTAATCAAAAAATCATCGACATAAACCAAGAGAATCATTGCACCTGTCGGAAGATGACGAGTAAATAGAGAGAAGTCAGCCGAGCTTCGAGTAAACCCAACATCACGAACAACCTGACTAAACTTGTCCAACCATGCTCGAGAAGACTGTTTGAGACCACAAAAAGATTTTTTGAGGTGACATACAAGGGACTCCCTCGTGGTCTCAAACCCGATTAGTTGTTGCATATATACAGTCTCCAACAGATCGTCATTAAGAAAAGCAATTTTGACATCCAATTGATGCAACTGTCATTGTCGATGAACAACTAGGGAGATCAAAACATGAACAGTATTTAGTTTTGCGATAGGCGAGAAGGTCTCGTCATAGTCAAGGCCGGGTTGTTAAGTAAACCCTCGAGCCACAAGACGTGCCTTAAGACGTTGAACCACACCATTTGGACCATGTTTGGTGGCAAAGATCCACTTACAACCCACACAAGCCTGGCCAGGAGGAAGAGGAACAAGATCTCAAGTCAGTATTGCCCAAAGAGCAGTCATTTCCTCATTCATGGTCGTCCGCCATCCCGGATGCTGAAGAGCCTCCTGTAGAGAGTTAGTGGTGGAAATAGACGATAAAGAAGTTGCAAATTTGTGAAGCACTGGAGAGAAGCGATGCAAGGACACATAATTAGCCAGAGGATGAGCGGTAGATGCTGGTGTCGGATCTTCAGACCGCGTCATATAATTAGTAAAGGGTAACTATCTCAGGGCATTGGAACGAGCAGGGTGGCGAGTGTACACACGAAGAAGAGGCGATTTGGAGGGTAAGCGGATCGAGGTTGGGACGAGTGGTGGAAGATGAGACGTAACAGGGACGGTAGGGCGCGGTAGTAATGTAGGTGCTGGAGGAGTTGGACGGAGAGAGTGAGAAGACAGGTCTTCGATGAAGGTCACATCTGCAGATATAACAACCTTGTGATCATCAGGAGAATAGCAGGCATAACTTTTTTGAGTGAGAGAGTAGCCCACGAACATATATTTGGTAACACGAGTAGCAAACTTGTCGGTGGAAGGGCCAAGATAGTGGACATGGCAGGTACATCCAAAGACGTGAGGCATGACTGGAAAGGGAGGTGTGGGGGGAAATAGAAGACTAAAGGGGGTTGCATAGTTGAGAATGGAAGAGGGCATGTGATTGATGAGGTAGCAGGCTGTAGAAACTGTGAAATTCCAATAAAGCTTGAGAACACTTAATTTGAAAAATAAGTGAGCAAGCAACCTCAAGAAGGTGACGATTCTTGCGCTCAGCCACACCATTTTGTTAGGGGGTATAACCACATGAGGTTTGATGGATGATCATAAACTCAGTACAAAGATTAGTAAACGCATAGCTCGTGTATTCTCGCGCATTGTCGGTTTGAAGTGTCTTAATGGAGCTGGAAAATTGTGTGCGGGTCTCAGCAATAAAAGCATGAAACACACAAGTTAGTTCAGAACGGTCGTGAAGTAAATACAACCATGTCAAGCGAGAGTAGTCATCAATAAATGTAAGAAAATAACGATAATCATAAATACTTGTTGTTTTATAAGGTCCCCAAATATCAGAATGTACTAAAGCAAAAGGAGCATCGCTCCGAGTACAATGAGGGAGAAAAGAAGAACGATGTTGTTTTCCGAAGATACACGACTCGCAAGTAAAGTCAGTGAGGGAGAGATCGAGAATAACTTTCTTGAGAATTAGGAGAGGAGCATGCCCAAGACGTCGGTGTTAATCAACAGAATTGATAGAGGAGAGAACTGTGGGTGAAACGTCCAGAGTTTAGAGCCCGTTGGACAGTCTCCCTTTACCAATGATATTTTGCGTCTGTCGATCCTGCACAACAAAAGAAGAGGAAGAGAAGGTTACAGAGCAATCATGGTCTTCAGTAAGACGACTATTCGAAAGATGGTTGAAAGGAGATCCCAGAACATGAAGAACCGAGCGAAGAGAGAGGGAGAGAGATGAAGTGAGGGGCACATCAGGAGAACCAGAAATCGGGGTGGTGTCATCATTGGCCACTGTGATGAACTTGGGATGCGCAAAGTTGAAGTACTGAGAAGGTTTCTATGGAGTAATATGGTGTGCGGCACCCGAGTCCTAAATACAAGTTGTACTATGGGAGAGACAAGAGATATCTTCATTGGAGATCGACGCAATATAGCCAGAAGAACAACTGATCATCCTCTGAAGATGCTGGAGCTGGGTGCGCAAGGCATCAATCTCGGTACGGGTGGTGGAAGGAGTATCGACCGCAATGGATGCATGTTATTGTGGGGGCAAACCATGCTTACGATAGCATGTTGCCTCAAGATGACCATCACGACCACAATAAGTGCACTTAGGGCGAGTCCTTCCGTTGCGTCCCCTAACCCCGAGAAGTGATGCGAGCTCCACGAGCTGATGGAGGAGTGGGGTTAAAGGTAGAAGAGTGTTGGAGGAGAACCGGAGAGAGAGTGCCAAGAGCATCGGGGGGCGGGGTGACCTTTAATAGCATGGAGCACGCATCTGAAAGGGAGGAATTGGTGGAGGAAGAAAGGATCTGAGCCCGGACGCTGTGAAGATGAGGTGGAACACGGACCATCATCATGGCGATGCAACTTCTTTCTGGGCACGTTGGGCAACAAGGTTCACTGTTGGAGGCTGATGTTGAATCCAGGCCTCGACTAGAGTTTTGGATTGCTCAACAAAGGAGGTTAAGTCTCCAACAACTCCTGATTCGATTGGAGGTTTGTGATGATGTCAAACAGGTGTTGCAAGTTATCCTTGCCAGAATAGAGGGGGTGAAGTTCCTCCCACATAACCTTGGTCGTTTCATGATACAAGGTCATACGATATGGTTGTCCATAGAGTTTAGGATCCATGATTGGACAAGGCCGACATCACAGAGCCATTCCTCGGTGGGCTCAGTACGTGTAGCCTTAGTCAGATGATGAAGGAGGTCTTTGGTCAGAAGAACACGGTGCACGGAGTGCACCCAGTGAACAAAGTTCTTCTTCCCACTAAGAGAGATAGTGTTGATCTGAAGCTCATCACGAATTTCAGGAAGTGGAGTCGGAGCCCGAGCCAAAAGAGACGGGGCATCATTCAAGTCCATTGCATTTGGCGAGGAGCGTGGCAAAAAACAGTGTGGGGAGCTGGGCAGAGGAGAGTAGCGGTGGCCAAGAGCTTGGCAATCATGAGAGCTTGTGGAAAAGAGCTCGTAGGAGAAGACAAGGCGAACAGGAGGACTAGCAAGCAAGAGCTCTTGCAGGCAGGAGCTCTGGCGATCAAGAGCTCTGGCGGACAGGCACAAGTTTCTCTGAGCTGGCAGACGGTGCTCGGCAAGCGCGATAGGAATGCAGAGATTGCGCGAGTAAAAGAAGCGTCGATGATCGCAATAAGCGGCGAATAGGAGCTGCGAACAGGGGCTGCGATCAGTAGCTTGGCGAACTAAAAAATAGTTGTGAACAGAAGAAGCGTTGATGATCACAAGGAGCGGCAAACAAGAGTAGGGAATAGGGTAGCGATCAACAGCTTGGCGAACAGAAAAGGACCTGCAATCAGAAAAGGGGTTGCGATCACAAGGAGCTCGCCGAACAGAAAAGGAGTTACGAACACAAGGCATTGCGAACAGGAGGAGCTCGACGCGAGGAGCAGGAGCGCTGAGACAACGCGAACAGAGAAGAAATGGCGACCAAAGCGGTCAGAGACGAGAGAGCGCGGAAGACGTTTAAGCAAGTGGGTCCCGTTTGGCAGCAAGGTGAAACTATAAAAGGACGAGGGTGTAATGAAGTGGGAAGATGAGTGAGTGAAACGGGAGCTCGTGGTCAGACGAGGAGAACTCGCGGTCAAACTAGGAGAGTTCGCAGTCAGACTAGGAGAGCAGCAAAAGAAAAAAAAATAGTATCCGTTTCGCTCTGATACCATATAGAAAAACACATAAATGAAAGAAATAAAATAAATATTTTATTAATTTCTCACACATACATACATACAAGTATTTGTACACTTATATAGGAAGAGAGGAAAGAGCAATAATCTCATTCTAAGATGTAAGACTAAACCCTAAAGAGGTAATGGACTATAGTTGGGCCTTGTTATGGGCCTTTATACATGTATTATTTAGCAGGTTAAAAAAACAATTATACACATCTTGATATATATATATATATAATACGTGTATCATATACTCAACTCTCCCCCTCAAGTTGAGAGTATATATCAATCATTCCCTACTTTAATGTATTATCAGTAAAATTGTCATAGCTTAACCCTTTGATGGAGATGTCACTAAGTTGATCTTAACAATTCATAAAGGGTGTATAAATATTGCCCTTATCAAAGTGATCTTTAATGAAATGTCTATCCACTTCAACAATGTTTGGTCCGATCATGTTGAACTAGATTGTGAGCAATATCGATGACTGCTTTTTATCGCAATAGAGAGTAATAGACTTTTCCTCGAGGAGACCCGAGTTTTGAAGAATATATTTCAACCACAAGCCCCCGCATACTCCTTGTGTCATAGCCCTATATTCTGCCTCAGCGCTGGATCGTGTTACAACATTTTGTTTCTTGCTCCTCCAAGATACAAGATTTCCACCCATAAAGGAACAAATCCTGTAATGGATTTCCGGTCAGCTTGGCTACCTGCCCAATCAACATCAATAAAAATCTCAATTTTCAAGGTTTGGTTTGTCGAAAAAAAATCCCACGTCCAGGAGACTTCTTGAGATATCTCAAGACCTGGTAAGCAGCCTTCTGATGACGGATCCAAGGAGCATGCATGAATCTACTCAAAATGTCAACGGCGTATGTGCTGTCAGGATGTGTATGAAATAAGTATATTAGTCTACCAACCAATCTCGGGTAGCTCGATGAGTCAACTTTATCTCCTTTTGTGTCTTCATCAATTTTGTGATTGACCTCAATGAGGGTATCCACGAGAGCACATCCAAGCATCCAGTTTCCTCCAAAAGGTCAAGGACATACTTTCTCTAGGATATGAAGATCCACCGGCAAGACCACCACTTCAATCCCCGGGAACTATTTCAGCTTTCCCAGATCTTTAACTTCAAATTCTCTACACAATTGCCCTTTCTGGTGCGAGATTTTCTCCAAATCATTTTTTGTAATGATGATATCATCAACATATACAATAAGCACCGACACTTTAGTTCCTCTCCTCTTAACAAAGAGTGTGTGATCAGCATCTCCTTGAATATAGCCTAGTTGTAACATGGTCTTATGAAACCGACTAAACCAAGCTCTGGTTGATTGCTTAAGCATTTCTTTAGGTGACATGCTTTTGCCACTAGACCCTTCTTTAGAAAAACCAAGAGGAAGCGTCATGTAGGCTTCTTCCAACTCACCATGCAGGAAAATATTTTTAACATCTAGTTGTGTTGATCCCACCAAAGACATGCAGCACCTGAAAGGAGGACCTAAATAAAATCTATTTTTGCAACAAGAGCAAAGGTTTCTTGATAGTCAAATCCTTGAGTTTGAGTGTACCCTTAGCCACTAACTGAGCTTTATAACGGTAGACAATCCCCTCTTAATTCTGCTTAACTGAAGAAAAACCAACGTGACCCAACTGTTCTTTTTTCAGAAGGAAGATGTGCAAGTTGCCATGTGAAATCTTTGTCTAAGGCATGCATTTCTTCTTCCGTAGTTTATTTTCATTCAAGTATCTTGATAGCCTCCTTCCAGGTCTTGGGAATCACAATAGAAGAAAGAGATAAGATAAAAGCTTTGTGAGTAGGAGAGAAACGATGATATGACATATAATTGCTATACGATGTTCGGCACTACCAGTGTTACCTTTGAGATGTGCAATTGGAAGATGGAGGTCATAATCAGAATCTGGAGCAGAAGTAGACACATGCAGTGGTTGAACATTCGGGGATTGTAGATGCTCAGTTTTACGGGGCTTGCGAGAGTATGTATGCAACAAAGGAGGCAGTGATCGCGAAGAAGTAACGGGAGTGGGAGGAATAGGAGTAGAAAGATTAGGAGGAGGAAAAGTAGCAACTAATGGAAGAGGAGAGTCATATGTCCCGTCATCAGCACTACTCGTCTCCCCCTGGAGAGGACTAAAGTAAGACTCCCTCTCACGAAAGGTAACATAAAGGGTACAAAAGAAGCGACGAGTTGGAGGGTGATAACGGCGATAACCATTGGTGGTGGAAGAGTACCCCACAAAAACACATTTAAGGGAACGGACATCCAGTTTGTCACGATGAGGAGCATGGACATGAACAAAACAGACAGACCCGAAGATACGAGGAGAGATGTGAGAAGTATGAACAGTGTGTTTAAAGGAAAGATGAGAAAGAGGAGTTGCGTAGTGTAGAAAGCGGGAGGGAAAGCGGTTAATGAGATGGGTCGCAGTCAAAACAACATCTCAGTAGGACTTGGGAAAGTGCATGGTGGTTAACAGGCAGCGAGCAACCTCCAAAAAGTGTTTATTTTTCCGTTCTGCAGCGCCATTTTGAGTGGAGGTGTGAACACAAGTGGTTTGGTGAAGAATGTCGTTATTGGCAAGATAGGTACCAAATAGTCCCCGATCATTGTACTCGCCACCATTATCACTACGTAACCCCCGAATAACGCTACCAAACAGTGTCATAATCATTTTATGAAAGGTACAAAACAACTAAACACTTCACTCTTCCGGTTTAACAAATAAACTCACGTAGTACGGGAAAAACAATCAATAAAAATGTCAAATCATTTATTGCCAGATACATATAATACAGGGGAAGGACCCCAAACATCTGAGTGAATCACATCGAAGGGATAAGAACTAGGAAGAGAAACATGACTTAGACTGTGACGAGCATGTTTCGACGGTTCACAAGCATCACAAGAAAAGGACTGAAGCAGACAACTGAAAGCAGGAAAAAGTTTAATAAGATATAAAGAGAGGTGCCCAAGGCGTTATGCCATCGTCGGATGTCATGGATAGTAGGAGAACGGGTGGTGGAGAGAGTACTGGAGGGCAAAGACTGGTCCAGCAAGTACAGTCCGCCAACATTTCTACCACTGCCAATGTTCTGCTTCGTATCCAGATCCTGAAAAACACGCACATTAGGAAAGAAAGTCACCGAGCAATTTAACGAATTAGTTAAATGACTAATAAATAGAAGATTGCGGGTGGAGCGAAGGTACATGCAACACAGAAGAGAGGAAAAGGGCAGGAGAACAAGGAATTGTTCCTCTGCCAGCAATAGATGAAAGAGAGTCATTAGTCGCAATAACTGTCACGGCCCAAGAGGGGGTGTAGGAGGTAAAACCCGATGCGGATTCAGTCATATGATCGGTTGCGCTCGAGTTAATGATCCACACAGATCAAGATGAAGACGCAGCATGGGTACTCGAGATACCTGAAGTGGCAAAGGCAACAACGGGATCGGTGGTCGCAGAATCAAGACGTGAACGCAACATGCGGAGAAATGCCTCCAGCTCCTCAACCGAAAGACCCGCAAAAGGAAAAAACATCCGCATAAACTACACTAGTATGAGCAGAGTACTGTGAGCGAGCACCAGATTGTCGACCACCATAGTAACTATTCCGACCACGGCCACCATTCCAACGACCAGGGGAAAGGTGAGGATGTAAGCGATAGCACGTCTCCTCAGTATGGCTCTTCCGTACACAGTGGCCACATATAGGAGGGGTGTGAGTGGAAGGACCACAGTCAAAGCCCAGCAAGGGCGGAGTGATCGGTCTGAGCGACAGGAGCAAGGGAGCACCGACAATTCATCACTGAGGATCATGTTGAATGCTTCCTTAAGCGAGGGAAGAGGCTCCCAATGAAGAACATGTAAGTGAACAGTGTCAAACTCCATGTTGAGGCCCATAAGGAAGAAATGTACCCGAAAATGATATTTGTCCTTCTGAAGGTTGACGGCATGGACAGTGCATGCAAGAATGAAGGTGTTGAAGTAATCTAATGCTTGATAAAAGCGTTCAAACTCTAAGTAATAAACAGATACAGACAAAGATCTGTGTTTCAATTCCAAAACACGGCATGTGATCTCATAGATTTGCGTCGAGCTACCAACTTGGGAGTAAGTCTCACGAGCGCAAGTCCAAATTTCATGAGCGAAGTCCATGAGCATATAACTGCGATACACTAGAGGGAACATTGAGTGGAGTAACCAGGAGACAACCAAAGAATTATCCACATCTCAATTCCTCCATGAGGGATCGGAATGTGGTGGCTCAACAGTGGTTCCATCAATATGCGCATACAACTGGTGACTACGGATAGCATGTTGGGCGGCCCTGGACCATTCAAAGTAATTTGTGTCATCCAAAGCGACTGTAGTGATCTTCAACTATCTTGATTGCCCGTAGCTCCGAGGTGGGTCACTTGCAGGAACAAACTGAGGAGTGGATGAGATGTCGGAAGAATCACCCATGGGTAAGGAAGAGTCACCCGGTAGAAGGAATCAATCAAACAAGGTAGAATGAAGAAGCATCGCACCCTACGGTCCTCCCTTAGATAGATTGACCGGAGAGAACACCATAGGATGCGACCATGATGTCTCTGCAGGCTGTCATGGAGGACAAAATGCCCAGAGACACACATCCGCCCGCTGGACGGGCAGAGAGAGCACGACTGCTACGGCGGGAAAGAGGGGCACTACTGTGATAGAGAAGAGAGGTGTCGCAGCGGGAGGAGCTGTTGCGGGAGAAACTGTTGTGGGGAGGGGCGACCTGACGCGGAAGAAGGCGTTGCGGGAAGAGGCAACCTGATGCGGGAGAAGGCGATGCGGAAAGAGGTGACCTGACACGGGAGAAGGGGTAGCGGCTTCGATGAGAAACGTCGGGACGAGAAGCGTGAGAAGCGACCTGTGCGGCTTCGACGAGGGAAGAAGGCGAGCAGAAGAAAGGTGGTCGCAAGCGAGAGCGAGCGGCGGGTTCGCACTGTTTGGCTCTGATACCAAGTGGAGAGAAATGAAAAATTCAAATTAGGTCAAAAAACAATTACACAAATTCTTGTATATATACTAATTTAAATAGATATATAGTGGCAATATAATTCGGTTAAAATAGTGAAACACATATTACATCATATCCGTTGATTCAGGCTAATCACATCGTCCAATTTACAACACCACGTAGCCTTCAACTTTATTTTGAATTCCTTGGCATCAGGAACACATATCTCCCGCGATTCCGCATCTCATTTTCGCGCTCCTCTTCTAACCCTACAGCTCGGCATCTCCCACGCTCTCCACCGGCCTACAACTCTCCAGCGGCCACGCCTCTGTCATCATCCGCGGCCACGCCTCTGTCATCGCCCGCGGCCACGCCTCTGTCATCGCCCGCGGCCACGCCTCTGTCATCGCCCGCGGCCACGCCTCTGTCATCGCCCGCGGCCACTCCTCTGTCATTGCTGACGCCGATCACATACCATAAAGCGACGGCACCTACCACACGTCATGGGGTTTTGCGTTCCATTTCCAGCCGGAGGTCGTCCGATGGACTGCGCAGAAGGATGTTGACTCTCCATCTTGCGCATGCTCTCCTCGCATTTTAGGGCTTCCTCCCGATTCCCAACTGTCAGGAGTTCAATCAGCCTCCGTCATTTGCAGGTACTGCTTCCTCTTCTCCCGTCCTTCTTTCCGCCCTCCATATGCAGGAACATAGCTAAGAAGCGCTACTTCAGCGCTTGAACTTCATCTCAAGGGAGAGGATCATCTTCAGCTTTCCATTTCCAAAAAAATGCTTCAGGATATTAGTTTATTGTTTTGATTCAACTAAACTTAACACTAAAATCGATTCCATTTTCGATTTTCAACATTCTTTCATCTCTTCCATTGCTTGGAGGTAACTCATTCGTACCTGCCCTCACTCCCTCCGATGATTGCAGGTTTTGCACGCCTCTTTTTTCTTAATATGTCTATATCTTTCACAAAGCAACATTTTCTCTGCTCAAAAGAATGTTAACTTAGGGTTTGATCCTCTCCATCACCAATTCACATCACACAGCCAAGAGCTATGAAGCTTTTCACTCTCAGATTTCATATATCATCACCATATATGTTTGTTTCTCGATTAATGTTGTAAGCTTTATTTTTTCAATTTGATACGTCCAGAAATCTATAGAGTTCATCCCCTCACACATTATTTCTCAATTTTAGATCATCAATGAATGATATGCTGTTACGATCTAAATATTTTCTCAGGAGGAATCCGGCAAGAGAAAGGGGCCGGCAGTGGTGAGCGAGAAGAAGAGAGGGAGAATAAGAGAGGAACTTAGGGAGCAACCCTAAAAATCTTTCATACATCCATCATAAGATCACAAATAAACCCCTCCCCCTTATATAGCGAGGGAGGGCAACCAAACAAGGAAATACAAAAAGCAATCAAACAAGGAAATACAAAATACTTAATTAATATTAATTAATATTCATATGCGCGCTCCATGGTGGCTTCCATATGCGCGCTCCATAAATTATGACGAGTGGGGTCCACTTGAGTAAATGTGCCCACGACCATGGTGGCTTCCATATGCGCGCTCCTTAAATTATGACGAGGGGGGTCCACTTGAGTGAATGCGCCCACGACCACGGCGGCTTCCATATGCGCGCTCCATAAATTATGACGAGGGGGTCCACTTGAGTGAATGTGACCGCGACACGTGGACCCGTAACATATGCTTACAAATTTAAAAGTGGACGTTATGAAATTTAAAAGTGATCACCATATATGTTTGTTTCTCGATTAATGTTGTAAGCTTTATTTTCTCAATGTTGTAACCTCTAGAAATCTGTAGAGTTCATTCCCTCGCACATTATTTCTTATTTTTAGAGCATCAATGAATGGTATGATGCATAAACTTGATGTTATGAAATCTGAGAGCAGAAACATGGATTTTATGAAATCTGGGTTGCAGCAAACTAGACGGTAAAATCTTGCTTCCAAATAGATTCTTACCTCCATCAATGACCCTCGGCCAACCACTCATCTAACCTTTGCTGAGGACCCGATGGTCTTTACTAATGGTGCTCATGGTCTTTACCACATACTTGATAGATTTTATCATGTCAGGTTTTCAACTCAACAGCAGCAAAACTGAGCTCTTACACACTTTTTTTCATATTTCATTGAGGTTTCTTCAAGTTTTATTTTTCCCATTATTCATATACTTCCCTCCTCTGTCCGTATGTTCAGGTTAGGCTCCGATGCTACCTCAAGGCAGTAATTTACCTCAGCTTATAGCACATAAAATCAAAACAATTTAATTTTCCTCATTTCTTTTATGTTTTTTCAAGGTTTATTTTTCACATTCCCCTTATCTTTCCCTAATCTGCAGGTATGTGCATATTTGTTCTTCAAGCTCTATTCTTCAAGGTTGCGATCATGTATTTGGTGCTTTAGAATTCAAAATTTATTTGAGTTTGAGTTGTCATTCTCTATCCCTCGGTGTGGCTCACGGTATTCGTCGTACTGATCATCATAGTCGTAATCATATCGTGCGGATGGGGCTCGACCTCTACGGCCAGGTGGGGATGCGGGACGAGGATTTCTCCCTGGGTCCTGCCGATGTTGGCAACCACGATGAAAATTCCCTCTCGCGGGAGGAGGGGGGTCTCGGCGAGGAATGTCTCTACCACGTCTCTCACGAGGGGGTGAAGCATCTCGGGGATCCTCGGGTGGCTCATCATCCGGAGGTGGGGCCACTCGACCTCTAGGAGTCTCTAACTGATCGACCCTTGTGCTAACCCTAGCGATGTCGCCTCTAAGGACTTCGAACTGGCCCCCAATCTGATCAAATCGATCAAGAACAAGTTTTTGGAATTCAGCGGATGTCATGTCAGATTGTGAACTAGCGGCCCTATCGTAGGTGAGATTATGGTTTGACATATGTTGACGAAAATCCCTACCACTACGTAACATGCAAATGGCCTTAACCTAGGGCTCTGATACCAATTTGATGCAATGGTAGGCTAACTCGGGTTGGACTTGCTAAAATGCAATACTAAATGCAATGGAATATGATTTAATAGCAAGAGACGGTCCGCACAAAATCAAGCAACAATAATTAATTATTATACCACGAGCAGAGACACAAACATTCACAAATTTTAATTAAAGATAACAAACGTTTTCTCACGGAGAGACTGAGGCGCAAATATTTAAGCACAAGAGAAATTGGCCCTGCAAATCATGTGAAGTCCAGCACTAAAGTCTAAAGCATATAATAAAAATCCACTACAGATATAGTGCCAAATATACAACAATAGAAAATAAC
Organism: Dactylorhiza incarnata; assembly: GCA_033032865.1. Taxonomy (NCBI): domain Eukaryota; kingdom Viridiplantae; phylum Streptophyta; class Magnoliopsida; order Asparagales; family Orchidaceae; genus Dactylorhiza; species Dactylorhiza incarnata. The sequence goes on from JAWHQI010000246.1 coordinate 386,101, forward strand.
AACTCAAACAACGACTTACGCGTGCAGGCGGAGGGCGAATGACGACTAGTTACGGGCATCCAAGGTCGCCACAATGCTGGATGCTGTCAGAGATTGGTCTGTTGGTGGAGAGGGGGGGCTCGGGTAAAGTAAAGAGGGGAGAAGAGGAGGTGGGGTGGCTGGGTATTGTAGGAAACACAGAGGGGAGGGGCTGGAAGGATGAGCGGCAGTGGGCATTAGGGGTTGGAGTGGCTGTTGAGTGTGGGGAAGGGTTTGAGGGAAGCGAATCGGCTGAGGGAACCGGCTGCAGGAGTAGACGGGAAGAGGATCCACGGGGTGGAGGTAGAGTCGAGAGGGGAAGATGCAAGATGCAGCGGAATAGGTGGAGGAGGAGGTTTGGGGCTGGGGACTTTGCGGGTGAGGGTTTGCGTCGAAGAGGTCGACCGTAAGGGAGGGGAAAGAGTGGCGGTATGAGGCGTAGGAAGGTAGAGGGATAGAGAGGGGAGGCACACCATTGGTGTCGCACCAAGAGGGAGGAAGCGAGGGCTTTGGCGTCGCACCAAAGCAAGACTGACGGGCGCAAAATGCAGCCAACCTTCAATGCCACCAACCGGTTCCTGCACACATATATATATACTTAAACAAACCTAGGGCACCCGAAACGGACGGCTCATATCGTCCGATCCGATCGGGCGTCAAATATGACTCAAAATAAATAAAATGATACATCAAACTGACTCGGAACGACCATCTGGACGCAACTGTGAACTCGGTTCGTCCGAACGGGTGGTGGTTCACCGCCTCCTGCGAGAATAGACGTGTGTCGGGCGTTGCGCGCCATCAATGTGTTTTTCAGTAATCAAAATACTTTTAACATAAAATTGCAGTCAAAATATGCATAATGATTTAGTAATTTCTTTAGTACTTCAACTATTTGTAGGTATAACATTTGCATTAAGGGAAGATGTATTTAACAATTGAGAACCAACTCTAGAGAAAACAATTTGATAATTAGTAATGAGAAAGAAAAGGCAGAATATATGCATTAGAACCAGTATTGCAGCAAATCCTATAACAATATTCCGGTTCCGAATCGATTCTCAGGTACCCGAACATAAGAACTGACAACCGAACCGAACTACTCAGTTCTAATTTTGTGGATCTAGAACCGAACTGAGATCCAAACGGTTCGTTTTGGTTTCGCTCCGGTTTTCGGGTCTTCGGTTATTTTTGCACTCCCGTACGTGTGTGCATCAGGTGAACGGTCACATTAAACCATGAAAACGCCAATAGAACGGAGAATGCACATTATGGAGGGACGCACGGATAAAGTGCACGGCATGCGTATCGGGGTGTGTGATCTGCATTGATTTTCGGTAATGACTCTGCCTTCTCGTCTTAAATTCTCCAGAGCACACACCTAGGTCGCACGGCGTGCGCCTGGGGCGTGTGATTTATCGGTCAATTCATATGAGCATTTTTTGTAAGAATGTAAATTTAATTGTTTTGTGAGTAATTATAGTGAAGGAAACCAAAATATGTGCATTTTTATGCAATAGATGATGCTAAAAATATGATAAAATATTGCATCATCAATAGCTTAATGGAATTCTATAATTTCATATTCTTCAAACCCATGTATATGTATGGGGTGGGAGTTATATGAGTAAATCTGAAAGTGGGGATAGATCAAGATTACTCTAGAGGGGGGGTGAATAGAGTATTTTAATATAATTTCACTTAGCCTAAATAAATTTGTAGAGAACAATTTAGGTTATTTAAGTATATGTGTAAGTGAGTGCAGCACAGATATAAACACAAACTAAAAACACAGCACATACAAATAATAAAGACAAACACAGAAGACACAAGGATCTATAGTAGTTCCCCAGTCAACTTGGGTACATCTACTCTTCTACCACCCTGGTAGGAAATCCACTAGGGCCCTTTTTTATCAGGTGAGCCTTCACCACAGAGCTTTTGATCAGGTGCTCAAAACCACCACAGAGCTTTTGATCAGGTGCTCAAAACCAAAAATCAACTTTTGAAGGGAGTTATAACCCTGTACACAGTTATAAAAATAAAAGTATGTAAAGATGATGGTGTCTTCTCTTTTCTCTAACAACAGAGAAGACTAGTGGATTGTTGAATGATTGTCAGATCTCCCCCTGTGAATAAGAATAAGAAAAACAGGAGAGAAAATCTACTCAGGGTGTAGGTCTTCTTGATCTTCAGAGTATCTCCAGCAAAAGTTCTCTAGAAGGATTTGATGCAGATGATTCCTAGAGATTAAGATTAGGCGACTGGAGAAGATGAAGACTTCAGAGAAAATCAGAGAGAGTTCTTGAGAGCAATCCCAACTGAGTAGCAAAAGATTATATCTTTGTATCTGTGTCTTCCTCTAGAATAAATAGCAAAGATAATCTCTGGACTGGAGAGAGTTGATCCTCTTTCGAATTTTGAACCGGGCTGGAAAGGAATGAGACAAAAAGAAGGATTTTTCTCTGACAGAAAAGGAATACTAATATATTAAATTCCTTGAAACTTGCAATCTGCCTTATAGAATAATATGCACGCAGCCCTTAATTAATGCAGCAACGGTCATAAATTCTTTGAAAGAAAATACTGCAATAACTGACTGCTATTATAGTGAGAACAGCTGTCAGCCTTCATAAGGAATCCTGAGGATAACTCCAAAAATAATACTCTGAATAGAAGAGGTCACTGAATATAGAAACTCTGAAGAAGTTTGTCGACCAGAGGGAAAGTTCGTCGAACTTAAACTGGGAAGTTCGTCGAACACGAAGAGACTTTCGTCGAACAGAACTTTGAAATTCGTCGAACGGATTCTGAATTCGTCGAACGTGTTCGAAGTTCGTCGAACACCTTGTCTTAGTAAATCTTCAAATCTCTTCTAGGCTTAACCTATGACCCTTATACTATACATGATGGGTCAAAATAAATCCTATACCTAGAAATAGACATCCTAGCCCAAATCAGTAATAGGGTTGAACTATGTTCCAACAAAATCAATTGGTTTCTATTTCACCACTATTTCTAGTAAGTCATTGATATTTTATTTGAATTGATTACTTGTGTATTTCAGGTTTCAATCAAAAGTAGCAAGTTGATGAACATTATGAGCATGTAACACCTGAAATTTTGAGTATTTACATTTTTTCAAGATCTCGTACTAGATTTTAGTAGAAACACTTTGTAAGGCATAAATTATTGGATTTTGCACATCTTCAGTCGACTTTTCCGATTCTGCACTGATGCATTGATGCATTCGATGTTGTTTGAGCTGATTTTATTACAGTTGCATAATAGAGTAAATGCTATAATAATGCAACATTGAAAGTTGTAAGACTCCGCCCGGTTGGATGGAATTAAGGCTTCTTAATTGAAATTGGAGATTAAATTCAATTGACAATGACCTTCAATTCTAATTCCAGGTCCTCAATTCCATGCAAACGAACGGAGCCTAATGGAATTTTGTTGTTCAAAATAAACATAAATTAAGGCAACTCATAATTGAGAAATCTAACCTGTTTTCCATCCTGTGGAAACGGCGCTGACTGCTCGATATATGCTCTTGATCCTAAAATATTCAATCTTTTTTTTAATTAATAGCAGGATGAACAGCATAACCACAGGAAAATGGGAGAAAGGAGAAGTATAGCCCCAAAAATCAAAAAGCATAAGAAACATGGAATGATAAGGCCTCGTTTGGCCGGGCGAAAATCCCACGGAGGATTTCCGTGAGGAGGCCTCCGCACGGTCAGCATCCACGGGATTTCACCGGAAATCCCTCTGTCATGCGGAGGGATCCGCTTGACCGCAGCTCCGCCAAACGAATGGAGAACGCGACCATGCGGAACCCATCGGACCGACCGCGGGAATCGGCGCGGCCAAACGAGGGCTAAGTATGCAAGCAACATCATAATGCAAAAAAAACCATAAAAGAAAATGCTAACAAAAGAGGATCATATAATGCTTTGAAGGCAGAGGAACTCAACATTTACAAGCAAATATAGATGACAGTAAAATGAAATATAAAATTACAAAACCAACATAAGAATTCAAAACAATAGAACCATAATTATGATGCATGGATGCCTAATACAATTTGATGCAACCACTTTAGTGCCTGCATAAGTAATTACTTAGATATTTCAGAGGGAATCAACAATAAATCAACAACTTAAGCTATAAATTGGTGAGTGTGCCAACTCGAATGAAAAATATTTTTCATAGTTCAATATATGAACTTTATAATGCATCATAATCAAATAGATGTTTTGGTTAAAATGGTGAGTTAAAAATATGTATGTATTGCTTAAATACCATTATGTCGCACCATAGCCAAGGAGCCAAACGTTATCAAGGTAGCAGTATATGGAAGGGCAAAAGGTTAGTCAGAAACCATAACAACATTTTCGTTTTTAGTTAAAATATGGAAGAAAGGGGAAATGTAGAATACAGTCTGTTGGAACAAAGTGCTTTATAATTGAGAGTCTAGAATATTCTGAGTTGTAATTGGTTGGGTGCATTAAATGCTATATTAGGAGTCAAGAGAATTCTTAGGTCTAGTGAATTCCTCATGTCCTCTATAAATATGAGGCTTTCTCATTTGTAAACAATACAATTAATAAAAGGTCATCTTTTTCTTCATAGTATCAGAGAACTAGTTTTATCTGCAAGCTTCTCAGCTTCAATTCACTCCTGCGGTCAGACATGCATATCTACAAATAACGAAAGAACGAAGGATACACATACGTATCCAAAGCTTGATACTTTGCCTCTGACAGATTCCTCATAGTCGTTGCCTCCTCACCACTTTGCATTGTCTTCCGGCTCATTCAAGCCTTCATTGCTATAGAATAGTCTTAGAAATTGACAAGCCTCAAAACCTTCATTGCTAACAGAGCTCAAATCCCTCGATGTTATAGGACTTAATCTGATCGTTTGACTTCCTAGATCCAGTCCCAAGCCTGATAGATCCAATTTAGAGCTCGACGCACTAGCTTCAACAGAAGTTCAGTATACCGGGCGGGCAGCTTCCCGCATCTGCAGATCTTTTTTATTTTCTCAGTTCCTATGGATGGAAACAATAAGAAATTTGCTATATCAAACCCAAAAGAAGTATTGATTTCCCAAACTCAGGCTACATTCCTCATTGTACCTAAGCCAACGGAAATTAATTGCTATCTCACCAGGTCCACTACAGAAATTGGTTATTATACGTAGGGGCTGGGAAATTATAGAAAACTTAATTTTTCAAGATGGAAACAACAAACCCAAATAATGAAGTTTGTGAAGTAAAAAATAGTATGGTTATGACATAAATTATAATATGAAATTAGTGAGGGATATTTGCCATTTAAGCCTGTTGCTAACTGTGGGAGGCCGTTCGTCAAACTATTACAGACCCACGGTGGCCGGTGGGGGGCTACGCACCAACGTCGGAAACAACATATCCAAATTATGAAGTTTGTGAAGTAAAAATAATATGGTTATGACATATAATATGAAATTAGTGAGGGATATTTTCCATTTAAGCATGTTGCGAACTGTGGGAGGCCCTTCGTCAAACTATTACAGACCCACGATAGGGGGCTATGTACCAACGTTGGCCGAAATCGCGCAAGCATTGAGTGAGCTCACGAGCATTCTCATTGCGTACTTTTGAGCTTATGTTTTCTAAGTGTTGAACCCTTTTTTTATTTAACACGCACATGTTAAACCTTGTGAGGGGTATTTTGGCATACTTGGCTGCATCAAGGGTTTAACCCTACTTGATGAATTGGATGAATGGAAAAGGGTATGCACTAAATAACTTAAAATCTCTCTCTTTCTTTGTCGTCATAGGTTCCCAAGGTTTAAAGAAGGGGAACTCCAACCTCCTCCACGACTTCACTCCTGCATGACCGCACATGAGATCCCAAACGGGGGCCCATAACAACTTGGTATCAGAGCAAAACGCCTCTATGCGTCACTTGGTATCAGAGCGAAACGCCCCAACGAGGCCCTCCCCCAGCCTCCCGACACCTATGATGCTCCCTCCAATTACGCGCATCCCGCCAGGCCGATCCCATCAGTCCATTGTCTACACATCGCCCGGCCTCATCTGATCGCTCACATATTGGGCTCCTCTTCCGGTGTTGGCCTCTTCTCCAAAAGTTCCGGTCTCCTTCCCCCTACTCAACCTTCCGCCACCACTGGTCCTTCCCATGGACGAAGGCAGACTCACCTTGGCCCAAGCAATGGAGATGTTCCAAAAAATGACGACGACTAACACCAATGCTCTTGAGGCTCTCACCGCGCGACTTGGCAGCATGCCTCCACCACCACTTCAATGTGACGCTTCTGGCTCCTCCCACGATGGACCACCGGAACCTCACCATCCGGATTTCCATAGCCAACGCTCAGAAGGGAATGGTGTTCTCCACTACGTGAAGATATATTTTCCTCTCTTCGACGACCGTCAGGACCCCTTCACATGACTTTCGCGCTACAAACATTTCTTCGCCAATCAGCGCACACCATGACAAGATGGAATCAGTGTAGCTTCCTTCCACCTCATGGCCTCTGTCTATTGTGGTTCTTGCAGCTCCAGTGCGAATTGTTACACTTATTGTGGGGTGACTTCAAGGTCAACTGCAACCTCCACTTTGTCTGCCTCTTCAAGGAAACCTTATTGGCGATCTAGTCACCTTAAAATAAACGAGGCCCATTGACGACCACTTGGAGTGATTTCAACTTTTGTTGGCTTAAGCACCACCGTTCCCCCAGAGCACCAGGTTCCTATTTTCAATGTCGACCTCCATGAGCGTCTTCGGCTACACAAGGAGTTTCAAACACCTATGATTCTCACACAACCATGAGCCTCGCACAGGTCTACGAGAAGCGATTATTGATGGATCATCCTTACGTCGGACGCTATAGCGGAGAAGGACCGTCCCGAGGATTCAATACCCTGATGTGCCCCCTAAATGGAAGGAAGGCAACTACCCATTGGCCATCTGAAAGTTGTCGACCCAATAGATGGTTGATCATCAAGCCAAGGGCCTCTGTTTCAACTGTGATGAACCATACTCGCACAGCAATAGGTACAAGCATCTCTTTTGGCTCAAGGTTGAGGACCCATCTGATAAGAAGACGAGTAGGACGATCTAGAGGATCCCGAGATTTCACTCCATACCATCACGAGACCGCACTCCGACGAGACTATTCAGCTGCAGATTTCCATTGTGGACCAATATTGGTCGCTCTCATGGGCTTGAAGAGCACGCACAACTTCATCAACGAGCATGCAGCTCATCGACTGCAGCTTTCAGTGACCAGTTGCACCCGCCTCATGGTGATCATGGCCTATGGGGGCACAATGAAGTGCCTTGGATGTCTGATGGTTGCATACATTGGGGCCTCTGGCATGGGACTTCAATTGACTCGTTATGATGTGCCACTGGGGTCCCGAGACGATTATGTGAAGGGGGAGCTCTGTGTGGACACCTTTGTAAGCCTTCTCCTTGTAAATAGGAAAGGCGGAATAGTTAGGCCTGGAGCATTTATCACGGGAGTTCTATGCACTCTGGTTCTACCTGGGGATTGTCTCCACCCCGTCGTTAGGGCCATCGTATCTTCCTCCTTTTGAACACGGCGCCGGTGGTTGTCAGACCATACCTATATGATGCACTCGTGGTCGCACCCGATGGGATTAATGCAGTGCAAAAATGATTTTATATGCAATTTAAATTAAAGAAAGTGACAATATGTTTAGCACGCAAATTTGGAGTGCAACCTGCACAAGATTAGCAATTTAATTTCATTTAGCGACGCAAACTATCCGATGAATCAACCCGGCAACAGTCAATATAACCAAGGATAATAAAATATTTGTCAGGAGAAAACCAACTTAGAGGAAAGGAGAAAATAAACGAAAAGGACAAATAAAAATAAACTTCCCTCAGAAAAAACCAAGTTAATTACTCTACTAGATGGAGGCGAACCAAAAGATTATGATAGATATCACCGAGAATGAAAAAATAGGGTGGGATGGTCGGTGGACGACGAGAGACTGCTCACGCAAATGGTGTAAAGGCGGCGGAGGCGGCGACTTGCAAGGAGGATGGTGCGGTGGCGAGGTAGAAGAGGTATGGTGGCGTCGAAATCCGTGGAGAGAAGAGGAAGGAGATCACTTAGAAGAGGTGGGAGGAGAAAGGAATGGGGGAGAGAGGAGACCTCTCTTGGATTTTTGCAATTGGCGGCTGGTAGCTCCCAAAACCTTAGAAATAGGGTTTTCGTTTCTTTTTTCTTCCTTTCTTGTTGATCGGTTGCATAGGGATTTTATAACCCACAGCTCCAGGTGAGAATTTGGCTTCACGTGATAGTGGGAGAGTCGAGCACCTTCCTTAATTTCATTTATTCCCGTTCTTTTTTTTTAACCATTCTGCTTGCTTTTTTAACATATTTTTGTTTTCTCCTTTTTTGCAGAACTTTTTTTAACCGACTTTTGTTAAAAAACACAAATTAACTTCTAATGGGAATTAAGCATGTGTAAGATCAAAGATTATGGTAAAGGCTCAAAAGGGCATTAAGTAAATGACTTTGGCTCAATGATGGAGATCGACCGTGCAGCAGTGGGTGATTCATCATTATCGGCATTTTTGGATTGTCGGATGGTCGATCAAAGACTGTGATCGCTACCGGCTCGATTTTTCATATTTTTATGTATCTTTCTTTTATTTTTTATGTTGTATTTAGAGAGTTGGGTGAATTACCCATCGGGCAATCGTGACCGTTGAATTTAATTAACCTAATTCCCCCACCCCCCACCCCTTTATATGTTACTAGCAGCCGGCCGAAATCTGGTATCGAGGGTTTGAGCCGAACGACTCCCGTTGGACACGCTGGGGCGATTCCAGCCCTCGCGCGATGTGACGCAGCTGGTTCCGCCTCCAAGGGGTGTTGACGCCCCTTCCGCCGCCTCCCCAGCCTCCAACGCCTTGGTTCGAGCCTTCCTCCACCTTCCTCGTCTCCTCTACATCGTGTGTCGCCAGTCCCGTCCACGGGATTCCGTCCAGCAACCATTTTCCTATTTGGAGCCACCTCCGGCCATCTTCCTCGTCCTTGAGACTCCTCCCTGGAGCCCCTGCAACCGTCGGCGGCCTTCCTCCTTCATTCCCACAGCCGCCACTATCCAACAGCCACCCCCAAGCCCGATTTTCACCTTCGTCAACCCCCAAACAGCCGGATTTCACTATTCCTCCGCCCCTAGCTCCCTTCCAGTCCATCCACAGGACACGGCCACCCCACAGCCTCCCCAAACCCTCCACAACCTCGAACAGCCCAACAACCACTCCCAAACCCGATTTTCCCCTCCCCCAGCCTCCAAGCAACCGGATTTCACAATTCCTCCGCCCCTAGCCCCTTTCCAATACATCCACAGCCACCCCACAAGCTTCTACGCACCCTCCAAAGCCTCCACAGCCCGACAGCCACCCTCAAGCCCGATTTTCCCCTTCGCCAACCCCCAAACAGCAGCGTCTACACCTCCATGCAGCCACCACCGCCACCATTGGATCGCCCCCACCACCTCCAACATTGAGTACTTGGTGAGTTTTTACATTATAGTTTCATTTTCTCTGCACTATACGGGAACAACTTGTATTCCTTGAAATTATTGGGGTCGTATTTATTTGACTTATTGCTCTCTTAATGGGGCATCATCTATTTACCTGCATTTACTTTCAACGCACTCTAAATTAATTTGTAATTAATGTTTGCTTACTTCCATTGTAATATTTGTAATCAATTGCGACACTTGCACGAGATTTTAAAATTAATTTGTTTAATTAATTATGCGTCGGAAAAAAAATACTTGCATGATTGAATCATTGCATGTGCATCGCATTAGAGTTGTCCTTCGTTAGTTCATTGGATTGCGTGCACGCTTTCATGTCATTCTAGGGTTGATCATAGATTCATTTGCGCCTATCATGTGCTCGCGTGTATTGCATTTAGGGTTATGGCGTCGTAAGTCCGCCACCTTTAGATACGTCGTGCGTCAAATTTGTATCAGAGCCCCAGGTTCGGGATTTATTTTGATACGCAGTAGTAGAGACTATAGATTTCTTCATGGCTAGTAGTCCCTCTCCTCTATTTGGGGATCCCGAGATCATCTACATCTGATCACATAGAGCCCCCTCAGAGAAATCCTCATGTTACTACGATGCTTATTCTCAATCGCAGCACACCACTTCTAGAAACCGTGTCGACCCATCGACGTGATCCCTCTATTCTAGAGACGATTACTACGATGATTATCGTCGCCCCTATCCCTGCACACGACCGGATCGTGTTGATCCTTCGACACGACTCGATTATCACAGGGATGATTATAACGAGGATCATCATTTTGAGAGAGATCTCTAGTGTCGGTTTCGTGTTGTTGCCCCCATCTTTTGACGGTTCGTCGAGTCCCAAATCTTTTAGTTATTGGCTCATGAACATGGAATATTATCTCGATCATTTTGAGTTATTCGGTGAGCAACGCATTAAATTTGCAAAACTTAGACTTCTAAATCAGGCGCGAGTATATTAGTCTGCTATTGAGAGGACCTGCGAGCGAGATCATCTTCCCCGCATCATTAGCTGGATAGAGATGAAACGAAGGTTGTGTCAAAAGCATTTGTCAGCGTCGTGGTCGCTTGCTCGATTAATTATTTACCCTTCGACAAAGATCTCTATCTGTAGCTGAGTACATGGATCGGTTTGATGAGTTAATTGTGAGGAGTGAGATCCGGGAGGAGCCAACTATGACCACTTCGTGATTTCATTCTGAGCTTCGATTTGAGATATGTACTGAGTTGACATATCACTACTTAGAGCCCCTCGATCAGACATACTAGCTCGCCATTCACTATAAGCAATCCTTGAGATCCACTAGAATTAGTCGAGTGGACTCGCACCCTAACCATCCCTCCATGAGTCCTCCTCGGCCCGAGTTCACCACCCTGCCTACTCATGCCCCCTTGAACACGAATGACATGACTGATGGTAAGTAGTTATCCCACTCCAGTGAGATTCTTTGTCTGATGAGTGATCTTTCATTTAATTTTAACTCATTTCATGCGACCCTGGATGAGAGTGACTACGAGCGATCCATTGGTCCTACAGTCACACTTCCTTCTCATATCCCATGTGTTGATTTAGATATTGCCTAGACCGTCGGCTCACTCTTGAGCACTTATTCATTAAAGCTTCACAACATGGCAGTGTCGAGTCACGTTATGAGTGAGATTCGTGAGCATAGCATGGACTTTGTGGTAATTGCTTCAGTTGTTCAGGGTCATTTTGTTTCTAATGAATTTATCATTGTTGAGTACTCTCATCTAGAGGATCATCCCACTTTTGTTGACATCCACGATGAGTCCTTCGAGACCCGGGGAGATCCATTTGATGAGCCTCCCTCCCCGGGAAGTATTTGCCTTAGTATGAATGACTTGAGGCCTCATTCCAGTGATCGTCACATTCACTATGAATTAACTTATCACCTGGTGAACCTCCTGAGTTACGTCATTCTGTCACTATCGTCGACACTCCTTTGGGTGTTCGCATTCTTGACGAATTTTTCTATCAACCATCCCGAGAGCCCCCTCATGATTCACGTCCCTGGAGCGCATTTGGCATTTCATGATAATTGTGTCACAAAGTTGATGTCTCAGTCACTCAGTTGGATGCTCGTCGTACACTCAATGAGTATTTTTACACCCCGCCGAAGGAACCTCTGGATAAACCACACATCTATAGGGATTTCCACCGCTACATAGAGTCAACAATTAGTGAGTCTGTTGGGTTCATCATTCATCATTTGCATTTGTTGCATGATTTGTATGTCATATTCCGACATAAAACTATATTAAATAATTAACATTTTCAAACTTGCGTGGGTAAGCACATGAGAGAACAAATGTTCAATGAAGGTAATTTGGTGATAATTTGCAGGTTACTTGAGAGGTTCCCATTGGAGACAGCTTTGAAAGTGTGTTAAGCGAATAGGTCCTTACACTGTCATGAGAGAGTCCGAATCAAATTTCTTTGAGCTGCATATTCTTAGGAATATGGGTAGTCATCATGTATTTAATGTAGGGAATTTGATTCTAGATGCGGAGCCACCTAGTTTTGGACATTCAACATTCCATTTTAGCTCCAACCTCCACTACAGCCTTGCTCGTCACCCTTGTTTCCCTGCCCGTTACCCCTATGGCGGATTGTTTGGCGTGTTGGACTCTCGGGAGCTTTAGTAGGACGATGACATTACGCGGAGACGGTCTCTACCAGAAGCGACAGAGAGTCTTACTCGGCTTGCGTTGGGAGCATGTAGTCTCCATTCACCAGAGATGAATGTTTCTGAGCCGGGGAGATTGATGGAGATCGACCGTGCCACATTGAGCGATTCATCATTATCGGCATTTTTGGATTATCGGATGGTCGATCGGAGATCGTGATCGCGACCGGCTCGATTTTTCATCTCTTTTATTTTTCATCGCAATAGAATCATAGCTCTTAAATTAATCATAGGAAAGGAAACTATTAATGTAATTAATGTTTATGCGCCACAAGTAGGATTAAGTGAAGCTATTAAAGTACAATTTTGGGGAGACTTAGATGATTTGGTAAGAGAAATTCCACAAAGCGAGAAAATTTTTATTAGAGGAGACTTAAATGGACATGTAGAGAAGAAAAATACGGATTATACAGATGTTCATGGAGAATTTGGGTATGGAGAAAGAAATGAAGGAAGAACCATTCTAGACTTTGTCATTGCACATGAGCTAATTATGACAAATATGTTATACACGAAAAGAGAAGAACACTTAATTACGTTCAAGAGCGGATAAAATAAGTCACAAATTGACTATTTTATTACTCGCAAAATGGATAAAAAAAATTGTAAGGATTGCAAAGTCATACCAGGAGAAAGTTTAACGCAACATAGGCTAATGGTATTGGATGTGCAACTTAAATATAGTAAATTTAAGAGAGATAAAAAGTGTTGCCAAAAATTTGGTGGTAGAACTTGAAGAAGGAAAAACAGGTTGCTTTCAAGGCAGCGATTTTAGAACAACTAGTTGATGATCCTATGTTGATTCTAGTGTCACATGGGAAGTTATGTCTTCTCATTTAAGAATAAGTGGAAAGAACATACGTGGAGAGTCAAAAGGTCGTGCGCCCCCCACAAAAAGAATCTTGGCGGTGAAAAAAGAAAGTGCAAGATAAAGTGAGGGCAAAGAGGGTCAGCTATAAAACATTATATGTTTGTATGAATGATGAAAACTTGACAAAGTATAAAGTCGCCAAAAAAAAAGCTAAAAATGCAGTAAGTAAAACAAGAAGTCGAGCTTATGAAGAATTTTATAAACGACTAGATACCAAAGATGGAGAGTGTAATATATATAAAATTGCTCGAGCTAGAGAGAGGAAGACAAGAGATTTAAGCCAAATTAAATGCATAAAAGATGAATCAGATACGGTTTTGACGGATGATGTGGCTATTAAGGAGCGATGGAAAAGATATTTTTATCAATGATACAATAAAGGAAAAGACAATGAACTGAACTTGGAAGAGTTAAGTCGGAGGAGTATAGAAACATAACCTGTTATCGTAAAATTCAAGCATCAAAGATAGATGGCGTTCTGAAGAAAATAAAAAATGGAAAGACGGTTGGGTCAGACGATATACCCATTGAAGTATGGAAATGCTTAGGGAGAGAAAGAATTTTATGGCTTACAAGTTTGTTCAATAAGATATTAGAGACAGAGAGGATATTAGACCAATAGAGAGAAAGTATTTTGGTACCTTTGTATAAGAACAAAGGAGATATACAAAATTGTGTCAATTACAGGGGAATTAAATTAATGAGTCATAGTATGAAACTATGGGAATGAGTAATAGAGAGAAGAGTTAGACGAGAGTCTAGCATCTCAGAGAATCAATTTGAATTCATGTCAGGGAGGTCAACCATGGAAGCTATACATCTCTTGAGGAGACTCATTAACAACTATCGGAAAGACAAAAAGATTTGCATATGTTGTTTACCAATCTGGAGAAAGCTTATAATAGGGTTCCAAGAGAAATCTTGTGGAGAGTCTTAGAAAAGAAAGGTGTAAATGTATCATACATTGACGTAATCAAAGATATGTATACAAATTCAGTGACCAGGGTGAGGACATCTGGAGGATTAACACAGGAATTCGTTATCGTTGTTGGCCTACATCAAGAGTCAGCTCTAAGCCCTTATCTCTTTACCCTTATCTTAGATGAGCTCACCGGACATATACAACAAGCAATGCCTTGGTGTTTATTATTTGCAGATGATATTGTTTTTGTTGATGAGGCGCGCGAGGGTGTAAACGTGGAACTTGAATCTTGGCGAGACACTTTAGAAAAGAAGGGTTTTAGGTTGAGCAGGACAAAGACGGAGTATATAGAGCTTAAATTTAGTAATGCAAGAAGGTCGGATGACTCCGTCATTAAATTGGGTGACCAAGATATTTCCGTCAGTGAGTGTTTTAAATATCTGGGATCGATAATTCAAAAGGATGGAGGTGCAGATAAAGATGTGATACATATAATCCAAGCAGGTTGGTTGAAGTGGAGAGGCGCGTCTGGGATCTTATGTGATCGTAAAGTACCATTAAAACTTAAAGGCATGTTTTATCGTACTGCAATTAGGCCAGCAATGCTCTACGGTTCTGAGTGTTGGGTAGTGAATGGTGTACATGAGCAAAAAAAGGGAGTTGCGGAGATGAGAATGCTTAGGTGGATGTGTGGTCACACGAGACTGGATAATATTAGGAATGAATGTATTAGGGATAAGACAAGAGTGGCGCCAATTGTAGAGAAGATGTGAGAAGCTCATTTAAGATGGTTCGGACATGTACATAGGAGACCATTAGAGGCACCTGTTAGGCGTTGTGAGAGTTTGGTCACTAGACATGTTAAACGGGGGAGGGGTAGACCAAAAAAGACATGGAATGAAACTATAAGGAAAGATATGATGTACTTAGGCATTAGTGAGGCTATGATTAAAGATAGGGCGCAATGGCGACAAAGGATCCATATAGCCATGCCCACTATGGTGGGATAAAGGCTTGAGTGTTATTGTTGTTGTTGTATTTAGAGAGTTGGGCGAATTACCCATCGGGCTATCGTGACCGTTGGATTTAATTAACCTAATTCCCCCCCCCCCCCCCTTATATGTTACTAGCAGCCCATCGAAGAGGGTATCGAGGATTTGAGCCGAACAACTCCCGTCAGTTACGCTGGTGCGATTCCAGCCCCCACGCGGTGCGACGTTGCTGGTTCCACCTCCAGAGGGTGCCGACGCCCCTTCCGTCGCCACCCATGCCTCCAGCGCTTTGGTCCAAGCCTTCTTTTGCCTTCCCCGTGCTCCTCGACGTCGTGTGTTGTCACTCATGCAATACAATTTTAGGGTTTATACATTTTAGCAGAGAGGAGAGCTCAAAGTATAGCATGCAACACTGCAACTATACCATAAACCAGAGCTCAAAGCATATTAGCATCTTAGCTAAGATAGCAGTAGAGAGAAGAGAGGAGAGGGCCGAGAGACAGTTAAAATTTTTAGAGATTAGAGAAGATTGAAATTCAAGTATATTAGCGTCATAGCTTGTAACTATTAATACTTAAATAGCATCAGAAATCAGAAATAACTGGTAGCCTTGAAGCCCTAACAAAAATTTGTTGACACAAACCAGAAAATAGCTTAGAGAGAAGAGATGAACCAGAGAAGAAATAAGAAAATGTCGTAGAAACGAGGGAGAAGAAAGAAACTTACAGTGCTTTTGAGGAAACGGAGATCCAGGGAGTGAAGGAGAAGAAGCAAAAGTCGTGTATACCAACCAGCGAGAGAGTCGTTGAAACCAGGGAGAAAATGCAGAGAAGCCATAAAAACCAAGGAGACAAGCTAGAGAAGAGCGTCAGAGACTCAAATAGAACATACATAGATGATATAAGACACAAGAAGAATAAGAGCGACAGAGGGCTTATTAACTGGGCGCATCAAAATGACGAAATGACGGAGGCGTAAAAAAATCAATTAAACGAACAAAACGGGCGATATATCAGTTGTTTCCTGCGTCGATATATCGGAAATGGACCGAGATATCACCCTTTTTTTTCAAAACGTTATTGGATCAAAATAAAACAGACGTGTCATTTTGGGTGCGAAAACTTTTATATCGGACATCTACAACACTGTAGGAGACTATATATATCTAAAATAAGGGGTTCTTATGGGGTCACAGACATTTGCAACTTTTGTTTATGGAGTCACACATGCTCGCTCCCACTCACATACGTATGTACCCAATGAAAAAAACAAGCACAGCTGCTAATGTGTTACGCGCACGCGCCATCCCATTTATCATTACTGTTTTCCTTTAAATAGTTTTGGTTTGATGTGAGCCCCCTCCCCCCTATACAAGGAGGAGGTATGGGAGTGTTATTTTCATCTTTTGGATCATTAGGAATTTAGGCTCTCTTTTTGAGAGAGGGATCATTGGAGGAACCAGCCTTTTTGATCTTGGCCGGACTTCAATCCGGATTGTATCCGTGTTCTTCTTCGATTAATGCAATTTCATTCAGTTTGTATTATTTGGTCCGACCTGCCGCTCCGCCCGCTGACCTAGCCGCCGAAGTTCGTTCAGCCGTTGGTTCCAGTTCGGCGTCCCGATCTCAAGCCGTTCGACGATCGTTCGTCCAGATCGTTCAGCCGATCGTTCGTCCAGCCGTTCCAGCCGCTCGACGACGCCAGTCCGTCCCGATCTTCAGCATGCTCGACGACGATCGTTCCAGCCTCCTCGACGACGATCGTTCCAGCCTCCTCGACGACGATCGTTCCAGCCTCCTCGACGACGATCGTTCCAGCCTCCTCGACGACGACGCTCGTTCCAGCCTGCTCGGCGTCGACGATCGTTCCAGCCTGCTCGACGACGATCGTTCCAGCCTGCTCGACGACGATCGTTCCAGCCGCTCGACGACGCCAGTGCGTCCAGATCATTCGTCCGGTCCGTGCGTACTCCGCCTTCCGCCAGCACTCCCCATCGCCGCCCCGGCCCCCTGCGGGCCAGATCTGCCCCGGGCCAATCTCCCACTCGGCACAATCGTCCTCATATGCCAAAGAGCCGGATGGAAGCCCGCGTCGAAGCCCTCGAACACTCCCTCGCCACCATCAACTCTCGTCTCGAGGCACAGAACGAGCAGTTCACCTCGATTCTGGCCATGCTCCAGAAATTGCAGCCCACCTAGCACTCCGGCCCCTCTACCACCTCTGTTGTGGGATCCCCCAGCACCGTGCTTCCCGATGCTTCCGCAGCGATGGAAGTGCCTACTCCACCGTAACGTGGACCTGACATGCCCACCTTCAACGGGTCTGACCCCCTCGGGTGGATTGCCCGCGCCGAGCAGTTCTTCGACATTCACCAGACCGCGCCGACACAACGGGTCTCCACCGCAATCATCGGCATGGAAGGGTCGGCCCTCCATTGGGTCCGTTGGCTCCGGCAGACCTCCCCCGACCTCACCTGGCCAGCTCTCTCTGAGGCCCTCATTCAGCGGTATGATGCCCGCTACTCCGGCCCCATGATCGAGCGACTTTGCGGGGTCCGTCACACTGGCTCCATTGACTCATACATTGATGCCTTCGTGGAATTAGTCACCCATGTCCCCGGTCTTCCCCCAAATCATTACTTGGGGTTCTTCATGAACGGCTTGCAACCCCACTTCCGCTCCCGTCTCCGCACTCTCCAACCATTAACAGTTCACCACGCCATTGACCTCGCCCCCCTGGTGGAGGCAGAATTTCTCACGACGTCCGGCAACATTCCTTCCCCATCAGCCACCTCTCGGCATCCCCCCCTCGGCATCCCCCCTACACTTATTTCTCGACCCATCCGAAACCTACACCTCCGCCACCTCCTCTGCCTCGGCCACCAATGATGGGTCCTCGCAACAACCGGCCTGTCCCTACCCACCGCCTCTCCAACCAGGAGTACAATGACTTACGCAGCAAGGGCCTGTGCTTCCGCTGCAAGCGCCCCTACTCTCCTGGTCATGAGTGCTCCGTGAAGGAGTGTCGTGTCCTCATCGGCGACGACGTGGCCGCGCTCTCCGCCGCCGACTTCGACGCCCTGCTGATCGCGAACGGACAACCGCACGACGCCCCGGGCACCTCGACGGCATCCCACTACTGACCGGCGGGCGGCGCTCCGACCTTGGGGACAAGGTCGCTTTTCTGACGGGATGTATTGTTACGCGCACGCGCCATCCCATTTATCATTACTGTTTTCCTTTAAATAGTTTTGGTTTGATGTGAGCCCCCTCCCCCCTATATAAGGAGGAGGTATGGGAGTGTTATTTTCATCTTTTGGATCATTAGGAATTTAGGCTCTCTTTTTGAGAGAGGGATCATTGGAGGAACCAGCCTTCTTGATCTTGGCCGGACTTCGATCCGGATTGTATCCGTGTTCTTCTTCGATTAATGCAATTTCATTCAGTTTGTATTATAATGCATAGATGTTAGTGGTCGTATATTATGAATTAATTTTCTTTGATATGTCTTGAATCTTGATGCCCTGAAACCTCCCAAAACTTTTGTATAACTTTCTGGGAACTTGTAAAGTCTACTGAATCATAGAGGGATATGCCCCACATTCTAAAAATGACAACAGAATACTATAAATAAACAGAGGATGCTCCTTATCCTGCGCATTACAACAACAAAACTAATCGATCAATATCATGTTTGAGCATTGAGTCCTATAGGTTAGCACCTTTAATAGCATGACATATGCAACCATAGGCCAACGAAAGCGTATCCCGCTTCAACTTACAGTAATGGTGAGTTGAACATCCATGCAGACCTTCTTCTAGCATAAAAATTCAGAGAAATTGTTGCCTCGCAATATCGGAAAGACAACTCTAAAAATTTACAAAACATTGGACTCGTTCATTAGTATTGAATACTCAAAACAAATGGCAACGCAAATACTTAGATTAACAATCACTTATCATCTCAAATTCAATTAACAATCAATGAACAAAACTAGCAGCACCCAAACTAACAAAACCATACTTATTTAAAATGTAGTATGAGTGAATTCTAAACCAGAAATAGATAGAAAATATATGCATTATTTTAGTGATTATGATGTCTCGTACCAGGTGGTGCACCAAGACCGCGAAGCAATTGGACAATAGACTTTGCATCCAAGCGCTTTCGGGTTCTTTTTCCAACCAAAACATGCAAGTAAGGGGTGTCAAACACCTGTAAGAACAATTGATTAGAGAGTAATTACATAAGAGAAGCATAACCAAAGGCAATCAAGTGTTGTCCTTGCAAATATTTGGGCACATTGATCTGCCACTCGAGTCAATTTATCGAATGTAATATGGATTAACATAAAAAATACAGGCATGAAAACTTAGAACTTTATAAGCAAGAAAATATGCATCAAAGCAGTAAGGGAAGTCAGTAAAAATGGCTCATTTCACTATGGAGGGGCCAAAATTTTGCTGATTAACTTAATTTAAAAAAAAAATGAAAAGTTGGGAATTTTATGAAAGAATAGGATTTTTGGGGGGCAGGGAATAAACAAAAAACTATAGTATAGGTTCTATGGGCAGCCCACCAACTTTTTGTTTTCTGAATTTAGCTGTTAATATATTTAATTTTTACAACTTCTATTCCAAACCATTTGGCCAGCAAACGAAAGTTGTTGAGACGTTCTCTTCATCCAGATTGTGAAATCAAAAGATTAAAAAATAAAAAGTAAACCTATGATTAACAGGACAACAAACTTTGAAAAGAAAAAGGTCAACAACCCCTAAAAACCAGCAATTGGAATGTAAATTGAAGTTTTCTGCGGCTATCTACCAACTCAAAAAAATTTATAGATTTCTTTAATATTTTAAACAAGTTTCTGATCATGACGGCGCACTGAAATTTTATACAATTAAACTATAAACTGCGGAATGTGCAAAAAATAAAAACGCGTCAAGAGAAAGACCATTTCCGGATTAAAAGGAAGAAGTGGCAGCTTACCTGTGCCGTGCAACCGGAAGGATCTTCTTTAAGGAGGGCCAATGCCCCATAAACATCCGGGTCAATCCCGATAATCCACTCAGCACTAGAAACCCCCTCGATCTGATCTATTTCCTCAATCGGAAATCTTCCTTTCTCACAAAACGGGTATGAGAGGGAATCAAGCCAGCTCTCCTTGAGCTCGGCGTCTGTAAACCTAGCCCTAACCCTAGATACTCCTTTGAGCAGAATGGACTTTCTGCCATGGAAGATCTGAGGAGAGACACTGAAATCAGTGGGAATGGTGCAGAGAAACCTGAAATTGGCGGGAAACACTCTAAGCTTGCATCTGACGGTGGAGGAGACCGAGTTCATGGGAAATTTGAGCGGGGAGAGGCGGGACCGGAGAGACGAAGGGCTTTCTTGGAGAGAGAGTGTTTTTCACTTCTTTTTTTATTATTATTATTGATTCTGTATTCGTTACTTTTACGGTTTTAACCGTGACTTTTAAAACTGGACAGTAGGTTGAACCCATCGAATCGGGGTTGAAATGTGGTAATACGAAGAAGATGAAAGATTTATACTGGTCTCTTAATTTTTAGCCTAGCTTCAAATCAGTCTTTAATTTTCATTTACTTTGAATAACTTTATAATCTATTCCAAACAATTTCTTAAATTAAGAGGGCTAATTTTTTAATGACTTCGGATAACTAGACATTGGTACTAATTTTTGAATTTATGAAAGGCATATGTAGCAATAAAATATTTCAAATAAAATATTTTATAATAATAATAATCATTGGTACTAATATTTTATGAAAGATATTGGTACTAATATTTTATGAAAGGCATATGTAGCAATAAAATATTTTTGTAATTATTTAATAATAATAATCATTAAATTTTTGAATTTATTTTTGTTACGTAATTTTTCTACAAACATTTCAAATTTATATTCTTTTATTAGAAATAAATAAAAAAAATTATTGATTATAAAAATCAACACGCAATTGAAATATGAAATAAATTCAAAATGTAGTATTCTCGGTGCACTATTTTCTACCAAAATATATAAAATAGATATTAATTTGTAGAAATAAGTGTTACCGAGTAATGGGGTTCAAAAACGGGTTCGCTCAAACCGGAGATTTTTTGTCGCGACCTCAACCAGCTCACCAGTATAATTTTAACAGGTCAATTCTCGTGCAATTCTGAGTCCGTTTGGTCTTCCAAACATACATAAAAACGAGCGTCTGAACATAAACGCTAACCGCACCCCTCACTATTGAGGTAAATGCACACTATCATGGGAGTAACCGCACCCACATCATGGGGTCCAGGCAACCCCCTCTCTCCTCCATGCATGCAACCGCCGCCAATCTCGTCGTCGGCCTCACCGCTCACCTCAACCGCCGCCCGCCGCACCTACCCGGTTCGGTGCCGGCCCTTGGTTCCTGTCACACTGCCTCGCAGGTGCGGCTAAGGCCGGACCTCCCAGTAGCGGCCAAGGCCAGGTGCGGCCATGGCCGCACCTCCCCGCACCACCTTAGTGCGGCGCAAGCCGTGCCGGCGAGGCAACCGCCGCCCGGCACTCACCGCGCAGTGCAGGGCGCCTCCCTGTTCGCGCAAGAATTGATGCACGGTCGCCGCACGGCCTCGACCATTCGGCTCCTGCCCACCACCTCACACGCGCCCTTTTATTGTGTTATCTCGGTCGGCGCGTCCCCCTCCCAATGTCCAAATATAATTCTTTCTCGCATCACCTCCGCGTTCACGGCGCTCAGAGCGCCCCCACGTTCACATTGCGCGCCGA
Organism: Dactylorhiza incarnata; assembly: GCA_033032865.1. NCBI lineage: Eukaryota > Viridiplantae > Streptophyta > Magnoliopsida > Asparagales > Orchidaceae > Dactylorhiza > Dactylorhiza incarnata. The sequence continues at coordinate 408,001 of JAWHQI010000246.1, forward strand.
ACATCTCCACGTTCGCGGCGCACTCAGAACACCTTTGCGTTCACTGTGCGCGCTGAACGCCTTTGGGTTCGTAGTGCATGCCAAGTAACCCCCACATTCGTGGTACGCTCAGAATGTCTCTGTGTCCACAGCGCGCATTGAACGCCTCCCTGTTCGTGGCGCGCACGACAGTTAACTTACTTAACTTTCCGGATTGCAAGTTTCATTTGTTGTTGTCATCGTCGCCAACGAAGCTTCCCGAACTACCCAAACCGCACATGAGGCAAAATGATCATATCTGAAAAATGGCGATCTGTGTGCTCCAGATCGACGATCAAGATTCACCAACCAGGTGGTTACGGCGGTTACAACGGCAAAATTATCATGCTGCCCTTCTCCAAAGATATAAAAGAAGCTTAGAGCCCTCATTTCAAAGGACCTTGCCTTCAGCGCCCGAGAAATCTCCTTCGAAGATCCTTCAGACTTCTCCTTCGCCCTTCGAATAATCATTCGAAGATCTCCTTTTGCCTTCGAAGATCTCATTCCCCTTCGAAGATCTCCTTCGAAGGTAACTTGAAGGTCTCCCTTAGGCTTATGAAGATCTCCTTCATCCTTAGAGATTTTTCTCTTTCTCATTCTTCTCTACACCCCCTACAATGAGTGATGGTCTGTTGCCATCTTGCATTCTACAACTTGTAATACCAAAAGATATAGGCTTCGTTTGGGGCGGCGTTTCGCCGCCCCGTTTGGGGCGGCGTTTCGCCGCCCCGTTTGGGGCAAACGTCGTCGGAAGGCGGCAAAACAAATGCCCCTCCGGCAGCGTTTGCTCCGTTTCCACTCGCCCGCCATGAGAAACGCCCCAAAAAGCAGCTTTTGGAGCAGCCACCTCCCCCCTCCAGTTCGGCTTCCCCGTTTCCATCCGCCGGATCGATCCGCCGCCGCCGAACCAAACTAAGCCATAGTGAATTTGATCGGGCCCGATTCGGCCCCATGATCTTTCACCCTTTTGGGGTTTTCCATGTTAAATCTTATTGCCAGCTGTCTCACTTTACTCTGACTGATTGCGCGTTCGGTTCACTCTAGAGCTGAGACGGTTTAATTCGATCGGTCTACAAGGCGTCGAGCAACCCGCAACAATTTGGTGTCGTCTGTGGGAAAGGTGTTCTAAAACTCTGCAAAGACTCTCTGATGGTAGTATTTGCTTCAAGGCAATACTCGCAACCAACAACAATGGCAAAAAAAAGTGCTCGTACTTCCGAAGGATCAGTCCTAGGGGGACGCGTTGACCCAGCTCCCTCTCACTCACTCATCAACGCACCTCTCGTGGAAGAGGCGATGCTCGCCCCTGTCATTGCTTTGGAGGGACGCATGCGACAGATGGAGGAGGAGCAGGTCGAGATGCTGACACTTCTGAGAAACTTTGGAGCCCCTTGAGCTCCTATCCCCCCCCCCCCCCCCCCCCCGCACCAGTCAAATCCACCTCCTTTAGCTCTGAACCATGCTCCACCCGAAGAAGTCGCTTGAGAGGAAAAATGTCTACAAAGACGAATTATCCAATGCGGCCAGCTCAAGGCATCCCGCTTGGCCGGTCAGGGTCCCCAGAGCTGACTTTCATCACCACCAGCATGAAGCAGCGGGCATCGGTTACAGATGTTGGGAATTGTGCCCTCATGATTCATGATTTGAAGAAGTCGTAAATTCAAGAGAACTTCACTCTGTATTTGATTACTTTCTTAGCTTTATCATCTCAATAGAAGCCAAGTACAAAGAATGTCGTGTTAACAAATATCGTCGGAAAGAGTATGCATGTCGTTGAAATGATATGCAGAGCAAAGCATAAGGTTCATGTCGGTTATCGTCGAGATGACATGCACATGATGATATCGTCGTGACACTACAACACCACACGACGATATCAGGATGCCAAGATGAAGGAAGAATACTTAAGTACGAGTACAAGGCAATGTCGACGACATCGTCGTAAAGAAGCTTTGACGTCGAAAAGGCTAATCAAGGTGATATCGACGATATCGTCGTAAAGAAGGTGTGACGTCTAGAAGTCCAAGGAAGCAGTTATGAAGATAGCAGTTGCTGAAGAATAGCTTATCGACGTAATGGTGATTATGTAGTCGATAATACAAGGTGGTGTCGACGACATCGTGAACAAGAGATCGAGCAGTCAAGATTACGCCGACATCAGTTAGATGACTTCATGTCGTCTTAAGGGCAAGTGCAGAAGGGATGTCCCGTATCGTCGAGATATCCTTGTCTGAAGAAGAATAAAGAAGACTTGAAGATCTATCCAAAGTCTAAGACAATGACAAGCCCTGTCGTCGAGATATTGTCCATGTTGTCATAACAATGGAAATATCGTCGAGACAGATTCAAAAGTTGTCAGACGCGCTGCCAGCAATTAATGTCGCCGCCTGATTGTCTAATCAGCGCGTGCTGTTAAGGAAAGAGCTTCTGACACTTAAGGAACTTTACAGGAGACCATTGGGGGGCTCCTCAGCCTTATAAAAGAGATAAGTGTCTGCCCTAATTCATTACAAAAAAGATACGAAAGAATTTACGCGAGAACAAAAAGAATAAATAAACGGCGTAAAGAAAAAAAATAAGAATCGAGAACAAAACGATCTTCATTTTTCGTTCTCCAAGAATCAGTCTAGCTTCATCGACCGATAAGAAGAGTTCCAGATAGAAGAAAAGCTTGGAGAAGATCTGTGCTGTCAAGGTTTAAACCAGAAGCATCTTCTTCAAGACAAGAAGTCAATCTCCATCACGTAGAAGAATCTTTAGTTACTTTTTCTCTATAAGGCTTACGGGCCAAGAACTGTAGGATCTGTTTATAGATCTGAGTGTCGAGCTTGCGGGCTTGAGAGCTGTGAGGCTTGAGGGCCAGGGTAGTGGACTTGCGGATCCGATCATGTCGAGCTTGCGGGCTTGAGAACTGTGAGGCTTGAGGGCCAGGGCAGTGGACTTGCGGGTCCAAGAGGCAAGACTTGCGGGTCTGTGCTGTGTAGGGCTTGAGGGCCTGAGTGTCGGGTTTGCGGACCTGAGTGCAGTAGGGGCTTGCGGGCCTAGGCTGTAGAACTTACGGGTCTGAGTTGTACGGCTTGCGGGTCGGAGACATTGGCGGAGTTTACCAACTCTAGCACACTGCTATATAGGCGCAGTGGGACAGAGGATTACTCAAGACACCCCGTCTTGAGGAACCTCTATACATCTGGTGTTGTGCGCTGTGATTTTATGAGTGTTATTTCTGTGCTGTTTTAGAATATAGACATTCTGTGGAAAAGGATTTCAAAATAGCCTAATCACCTAACCCCCCCCCCCCCCCCCCGGTCGTGCCTCACTCTGGTAGACTGAATCCGACTGAATATTATTATTTTATTCAGCGCAACATAAGAAAATATAAAATATAACGAATCCGCGCCTCTTCAATCCCGCGCCCCTTCATTTCTCCTCTCCGTACTCAGCTCTCCTCGCTCTCCTCGCACAGCTTCCTCGCGGATTTCTCTCTCGCAGTCGAGCGTTCTAGGGTTTGATTCCAGCGCAGCCTCCCCCATCGTCTCCGGCAGTAATCACACAGCTCTCCGACGCTCCTTCTCCAATCCGATTCAGTCTACACAAGAGCTCTCCGGCGCAGCCTACCCATCCTCTCCGCAAGGTATGTATCGCATCCGCCATTATCATGTTCGAACCCAAAAGATAATGCGGAGAGCCATTCGCGGATAGCCGTTTGGCTCTCCGCTGAGATCTAGCGGCTATCCGAGGAGAGTAGAATGGCTCTCCGCGTAGAGCTAAACGACTCTCCCCGGAGAGCCATTCGGCTCTCCTAGGAGATCCACTGGCTCTCAGCAGAGATCCACATGGTTTTCCGCTGAGATCCACTGGCTCTCCGAGGAGAGCCGAATTGCTCACCGCGGAGAGCTGGAGAGCCGTTTGGCTCTCCGCGGAGAGCCAAACGGCTCTCCGCGGAGAGCCCAAAAAAAGTTTTCTGTTTTTAGGAAAGACGTTTGTTCATTCTTCTTTGACAATCCTTGGAAATCAATTATAATTAGCATATAATTTGAAAGGTGAGGTAGGAATTTACTAGGCAAGCTACTATAACCAATTATAGTTACTCAAAATAGGATCCTAGTATTATGGCTACTAATCTAAATTTTGGTTTTGGGTGACTAGATTATTTGACTGTTTGTCTTTATCGGCAATGAATGGTATTGACATTGTGCTGCGGGACATTGCGAAAACACAACGATCAGTAGACCCTCGTTCATCGCTGCCCTGAAATTCTACCCGAATCGATTCCGACGCAAACGCCTCCATTCTATTCATCAGCCTTCGACCGCCCCACTACTGAGCCGTGCATTTGTGGGAAGCAATCAGGCACGTTGAACAAAATTCAGGAGGATTGGATCAAGATCCAAGTGAAAATGATGGAGGATGGCATTCGCCCTCCCATCTGAATCGATCCGCCCGTGCCACTGTGGAACAAGCGACCTGACCTGAATGCGTATCTGTTGAAACTGTTGTTCGTGATCGATCCGGAATGACAGTATGGCGTCAATGTGACAGCGGGTGCATGCCCATCTTACAACAAAGTCGGCTTTCTTTCCCGCAAGCAATTAAGTGCCCCGCGAGTTGTCGATTGCATCGACACCACTGCATTCTCTATCAGTGCTCGATACATGTGCAAGAAGTCGAACACCTCCGGCGGCTGTGGTGCCACGTTCCATGTCATGGACGAGGCCAAAAATGAGAAGTTGATCCCGGCACCCATCATCCTTAACTATCCTGTGCAGCTTTTTGAACAGAGCGCACACGACGTCGGTCTTGTTCAAATGGCATACGACTTGTACACGTCCCATTCCGGCATTGTTGATGCAGCCAAGGTGATTCGTTATGCCCGAACGACTCGATACATGCGTCAAGACGCACTATATCGTGGTCACGTGTCGTGGTATTTGGATATGCGCTTATGGGATGCAGCACTTGGGCAAACGTCATGGCAGAAGGATCCGATAGTGTTCCCTGATTTCCCATCATTTTTTCAGCATTGTAACGGGTACAATGGCACTCTTAGTCCAGTGGAATCAATGATATCACGCCTACTCAATGACTGCATTGCTCGCCAACTTTCGTTCTTCAACCGAATGGAAGGCGCCATAACCGGGACTCATCTCTCGGCTGACCATCATCACAACGTGCCGGGACGCATGAAATTGACGTACGAGTTCAATGGCAGGAAATTTTCCCCCGTTGATGGATTGCACTCCGTCATGAACGAGCGCCAACAAATTCTCTCCCATCAATTCACATCGACTACGGGCAATGCAGAGCGTAGATTTGTTGGTCGGAGTTTGCAGAACCGGTACAATGCTTACAATATTGATACTTCTCTGCTCATCATGTACCTTGACAAGTGCTGCGATGACTGAGAATGGCTACAAGATTTCGACAACATCATTGTTCTCCTAGACAATCATCACCTGATCACAAGGTATAGGGACAATTCGAACGGCACGGATCGTGCTCGGCAGGAACTATTTATGGCTGGCGTGGCCGAAATCATTGTTGGCAACGGACATGCTTCAATGCGGGAAGGCTCCATCATTGAGGCTGAACTGGATGCATTGTTGGATCGAATTAAAAACTGGGAAAATGAGAATGATGTGTCACCGTCGAAGCGCATTGTGACGACCAAACTTCTATCTTGCCACGAGACGCAGAAAAAGCACATCAGAAATTGCTTAACACCGCCTGTAGGGGTGTCAAACACCGTCGTGGATCGCTTCTTTCGTTCGACTCTACACCGTGGATCGGGGAAGAACGAAAACTTATGGCGTCAAGGACGAGCCATTTGCCCGGAGACTATGTCCCTGGATGGAGGGATCTTGCTGCTCCATGCCGTGGTCGCTCAAATCAACTTTCGCGGCGAACTCCAATTTGATACTCGCTGGGCATATTTGCCAATCTCGGGTATGCATATCATTCTCACTCAATACCTCGCAGCTCTTTCGACCGATGGCATAACTCCCTCACCAACGTCTCTGTCGACAATGTTTCATATGTTGCCTCTCTCGATTGATGATTGCGACGACGAGTTTGGATTGACGGCGACATTTGGACAATCCCTTCCTCAACTTCCAGAAATTCCAACAGGGCAGCTAGAATCCGTTGGAATGATTGCCGAATCAATAGCTGATAATGCAATTTGGTCGAGCCACACGTTCGATGCGATTGTGAACGATGCACTTGAGGTTGCCGCAACTGCTGTGGAGAGGACTCCGAACGATGATCATCACTGCGTTGGAGAAGACGAAGCACTACCGCTAAACCATACTGATCTGAACCAGACCGAAGTCATCGATATAAGCAACACGCCCCATTCCATTCAGTCCAGTCGCAAGCGCAGAAAACCCGGACCAACATCGCATGGGCAAAGCTCTTCATCAAATCACCATAAAAAATCTCGCAGCCTCAACGCATTGGGCAATGAATGTCAATCGGCATTAGAAGGCCTTAATCTCTGGGAAAAAGTGATGAGCACTTCACCAATGATCAACCCCTTCGAACGGCGCTTACTCAGAATGGTGGCTCTCAAATTTCTTCAACCCGATGAACTGCTTGATATGAAAGATTTTCTCATTGAATCCTTGCATATTCCACAATTGCATCGAATTTGGTCTGTTCTTGTCTCGGCTTTACATAGCACCAATTACGCTTTCAAACGGTTCATTTGGCCAAAATCAGAACAGGTTCTTAAACAGCACTTGGAGGATATGGTTGCCCAGTCTCGTTTCAGATTGCCCATTCAACGAGCAGCGCCCAAACGCAGCATCATTACTGCACTAAATCTGGCCGCGTCATTGATTGCTCCAACGCAGGCGGGCCGTGATGATAGTTTCATCCAGTTAGAAGAGACTGTCACCACAACAGTAACTCGAAGCATCACTTTTACAACCGGCGCCCCAACTCACAGTTCAAGTCAGCCCCTTGCAACAAATCTGCAATCGTCCCCGCCTGATCTAGTAATTGAAGGATCAGCGGACGATATCATTGATCGACTTGTTCAAAATGAGATTGATGTTGGGCATGCCGACAACATTCACTGGACCAAAGTGGTCGCCCCAGCTTACGCCCGCATTGCTGCACGTCGTGAGGATCTAGTTCAGATGACCCACAAGGAAATTCAAAATCTTTGGGATTATCTTAGACGTCTCAAAAGGAAAAGGACATCAAACAGTTTGCAGTCGCATACCAAAGCGGAAAAGGAGCTCGGTGATCAAGACGCCATCTACATTCAACCATCGCCGGTTGTTACACAATCATTGCCAGCTGAAACTCCGTCCACACATAATTCAACTCAACTAGCATCTTCTGCAGTCATCACGACGACGGAGGAACCTAATGCGGGCATCTCGTCCGCTGTCAGCGAGATTGGTTCCCGTCCTCCATTCATGGTAAATCAATAATTGCCGACTTTCAATCAGATAATGGAGGTCATCGTCCCCGCCCCAGCTACAGGAGAGTCGTTCTCCCAATCGGAGAAGGAGCTGCTCAATTACTTACTAACTAGTCCAACAGAGCGCTCCCATGTGAAATCGTCGACTGGTGATCAAATGTCTTGGAAGAGCCTAGCCAAGCGTTTCTTGTACTGGGGGCGAGTCGCACGGGTGTTGGGGATGAACCAGTTTCGGGTTTGATCTGATGTGCAGCTCAAGCAAAAGGTTAAGGATATTAACAAAAAAGAGCTTGCAACAGTCTGTGTGAAACTCTGAAAGGTCTGCTTTTTATATGTATTATAGTACAAAAAATGATTTGGAGATAACACAATAATTTGCACTTAATATTCCATGATACAATTGTACCTCATTTAGGCCATTACCCAATTGGATCTCCATGGAGAGCCAATTGGATCTAAACGGAGAGCCAAATGGCTCTCCATGGAGAGCCAATTGGATCTAAACGGAGAGCCAAATGGCTCTCCATGGAGAGCCAATTGGATCTCAACGGAGAGCCAATTGGATCTCAATGGAGATCCAAATGGCTCTCCCCGGAGAGCAAATGGCTCTCCCCGGAGAGCAAATGGCTCTCCCAGGAAAGCCAAATGGCTCTCCACATGGCTCTCCGCGGAGAGCTACATTGCTCTCCACGGAAAGCCGTTTGGCTCTCCACGGAGAGCCATGTAGCTCTCCGCGGAGAGCCAAGTAGCTCTCCGCGGAGAGCCATTTGCTTCCTCTCTTTCTCCCTCCAATTTATTCTTCTTGTCCCTCTATTGTAACATCTGTTTATAAATTTTGCAGATCAATGGGGCAGAAAAAGATCCATTTTTTGAGCTCAAGGTGCTATTTACACTCATTTGTTGGCCTAACTTCAGCAATACTAGAACGATTGGAGGAGGATCAGAAGAAGATGCTGATGGATGCCAACATCTGGCATATCTTCCATGCACCGAAGGTACCGCAGAACACTCCTCTTCTTTACGGTCTACTAAACTGGTATGATATAGAGAAGGATGTCTTCGTCATTGGATCGAGGGAGCTAACCTTCTCCCCCAATGACGTGGCATTGATATTGGGTCAGCCGAACCATGGGGAGGAATCATCCTGACTACCAAGCCATTTGGACCGCTCACGAAGTCCGATTTGAAGACGAAACTTCAATCGATGGAGAAAGGGTCGTCCCCTGTGACGATGAAGATATTGATTTTGCACCTTCTGTGCAATTTCTTCTTCCCCTCGAGCGCGGAGAGGATGCCAATGTTCTTCGAGGAGGTCTCCATCTTGGAGAAATTTCAAAAGTTCAATTGGCCAGAAGCGATCTATACCTTCCTTATAAGGTCGTTCAGGTCGATGGTGGAGAAGCTGCCACCTGTTGCAGAAGAAGGCCAACTGCAACATTGGCCAGAGTCTTCAATGGGATACATCAATGGATGCACCCATGTTCTCGTTGTAAGTATCTATATTTCTAATTTCTAAAATGAATTTTGTTTCATATGTTCTAAACTATTGCAATGTTTGATATAGATTTGGTTCCTCGAGCACACCACCAGCATCGCTCCGCACTATCCGTCATTGAGGCCACGAATATTAAGATGGTCGGAGAAGGTCTCATTTTCAATGAAAGAGCTGGGGACTGTTCCAAAACTCTTGGATGAGCAGGTAAATAATTTAGTTTATTCGATTAACAACCACTTTTGAACTATCCAATACAATAGTTGTATTTCTTCTTTTTAGGTGTTGGAAGTACTAGATGAAATATCACCAGCAGAGAAGTTGTTATGTTCAGACGTGACAACACAGTGGACACCACCACCTCCCATATCTAAGAGAAAACCAATAGTCTCGCCATCTAGGGTAGTAAAAAAAATGAAGTTTGCACCACCACCTCCCACATCATTACCACCTCCCTCATCATCATCACCTCCCCCATCACCCAGCACATCATCACCTCCCCCACCACCTAGCACACTATCTCTCCCTCCATCACAATTTTGGGTAGATTTAGAGAATAAGATTTTAGCTCAGTTTCAAGTATTAGATAACAAAATAGATAGTTTTGTAGGAGCCTTTAATAATAGGCTAGATATATTAGACAATAAAGTAGATAAGGTACAGAGAGATCTAGTTTCATTTAGCCATAGTATAGGTGAAAACCTTGAATCATTGAGTGCCGATGTAGACGCACTCCTTCGTCGTTCCTCTGCCCCTTCTAGCCCTAAGTCTAGCCCACAACGCCCTTCTCCCCCTCAGGATTCAAGCATTATAAGTATTAAAGATTCCCCATTAAAACAAGGGAAAATCCCGAATAAAAAACCTGTTAAAGAGGATGCGTTCATTGATGACTATCCAGGGAAAACTATGATAACGGCCGAAGAAAGAAGTATGATCAGTTTTGCTATGAGCTCCATCACATCGAGGTACCCTTTTGACATTATACACTGCTATATTTTCAACAATTTTATCTATATACATTTATATTGACGATGATTTTATCATATTTCAGGGGCGACATAGCCTTTAATAAATGGAATATAGTTGGATTTCGAGATTCCATGGAAGCTCTGCTGATGAATAATTACGCCGAAGATTGTCCATCACATCGAGGTACCCTTTTGACATTATACACTGCTATATTTTCAACAATTTTATCTATATACATTTATATTGACGATGATTTTATCATATTTCAGGGGCGACATAGCCTTTAATAAATGGAATATAGTTGGATTTCGAGATTCCATGGAAGCTCTGCTGATGAATAATTACGCCGAAGATTGTCATGTTAACGCATACGCAAAGATCCTGACTTTGCGCCGAGAGCTGGATGAAAATGCGTATCGTCCTTTTATTTATATCAATCCTAACTTTGTGGTATGATCTCTACTTATGCTTGTACATTGTTAATTCTGTCTCTATTGCTATAAAATGTTGCAATTTATATAGGTTCAGACCGCTGTGTACAAGGAGCCAGATGCGAAGGCTGTGACTGCATTTGTCCAGGACATTACAAAGGAGAATCTCGACAAAATCCCATTAATTATAATGCCAGTATGTTTAAATCAACACTGGATCTTATTGGCGGGTCTTGTTAAAGAGAAGAAATGGCTAGTGCATGACTCACTTCATAACCCCAAGCGGAAAGATACCGCTAAAAAGGCTGTAAGTATTGTTCAATGTCATGCAATGTAGTTGTGTACATTACGTAATTACTAATGTACTAACATATTTGTGTTAATGCAGGTTGCTATGCTCCAGAAAGCGACCGTGAAAAAAGTCCACGCAGGGTTCTCAAAGTGGAGTACCATCTATTGTACTGGTATACCACAACAGGACAACTCCGTGGACTGCGGTGTATTTGTTATGAAGTATATGGAGCATATAGAGAAGCCAGGGGACATAAGCTGGACATTTGATTATTTGTCTATAATAGCAATCGATTGTTCAATGGGTGAATGAAAGGTGTTTAAATAAACTCAGCGCAATATTGGCTAAGGTAGCATGAAGGTTCTCCGCGGACATTGGGCTCTCAGCGGAGAGCTCAAAGACTCTCCGCGGAGAGCCCAAAGGTTCTCCACGGAGGGGCCAAAAGTTTTCCGTGGAGAACCTTTGGGCATTCTTCTCTCCCTCCCTTCATTTTTTCTTCCTTTCCCTCTTTTTTCTACCTCCCTCCCCCTTTCCCTCTCCTCCCCCTCTTTTTTCTCCTCCCCCTCTTTTTCTTTTTTCTCCCCCCCCCTTTTTCCCCCTCATACTAGAGTGGAACCCGGCGGCCCCCCTCTAGGTGATCGTTCCTTACCTAACAAGCGGTATCAGAGGGAAGTTGTCCAAAAAGTGACTTAACCGTCAGATCTAGATCTTGGAATGACTCAGTATGGCTGGAAGTGATCGGCATCGAGAAATGAGAGCCATGAAACTCCCAATATGCACAAAGGAGAACTTTCCTATCTGGAAGGAAAGAGTAAGGTTATTTATGGAGACAGCTGATCTCAGAGTTTACATAACTGTTAAAGAGGGTCCATTCATCCCCACGACTGCATCCACTATTGATCCAACTCAGAGAGTGGCAAAGAAGTATGCAGACATGACCAAGGATGAGCTTGCCTTGGCAAGCCTAAATAAGAGGGCACAAAACATAATTGTAAGTGTCATTGACGATTCAACCCTCCAGAACCTCATTCACTGCGAGACGTCCATGGAGATGTGGGACACCCGGATCGTCTATATGGAGGGGACTGAAGAGGTAAGGGATGATAGTAAATCCCTCCTCAATTAGGAGTATGAAGCCTTCAAGCAAGGCAAGAATGAAACCATCTCTAGCTGTTATGAGAGGTTTTTCAAAATAGTAAATGAGCTAAAAAACTATGGCAGAGAATTCACAAACTCTGACCTAAATGATAAGTTCCTTAGATCCCTCTCTAAGGAATGAGATATTAAGATTTGTGACATCAGAGAGATGGGTCAGCTGGGCATCCTGGAGCCCAAGAATATGTATGGGAAGCTATTGTCCCATGAACTTCAGCTCAACACCAGGAAAGCTGAAGAAGAAAGCTCAAAGAGGAGCTCTAGAGAAAGATTTGTGGCTCTCAAGGCTGAGAGCACAAGGAGGTCCAAGGACAAGACTCCTGCATGCCAGAACAGATCAGAGAGCAGTGAAGAGTATGATGCCAGCACATCAGATTATGATAATACTGATAGAGAGATGGCCCTTCTCTCTAAGCAGTTCAAGAAGCTAATCTACAAAAGAAGAAGAAACAAGCACATACCCTCCTCTTCAAGCTCGAGAAGATCTGATCAATATGACAGATCTAAATCCTCAAGGGAGGACAGGTATAAATCAAAACCTGGTAAATTTGATTTTGCTAACACTGTTTGTTACTCCTGCAATAAAACAGGTCATATAGCTGCAGATTGCTCTTCTAAGAGAAGGGAATCAAAGAACTATAAAGATAAGAGAAGTTCAAAGGACAAGAAGAAACCTGAAAGAGGGTTTGTAGCAAAGAAAATCAGAACTCTAAGTGATTCTGATTCAAGCTCCTCAGATACTGAGGAAGAAGCACTGATTGGCCTGATGGCCATAAATGAGGACAACCAGGATGACATCTCTCCTGGGAAGGTACCTATCAAAGCTCATCTATCTCCCTCTGATTCTGAATTAGTAGCAGACTCTTTGCATGATGATGAGAGTGTGTCTGCTGCAACAGCACAGCCTCAAGATCCCAATATGAAGTTGAATCTGACCTTATAAAGTAGTATAAAGCTTTATGGAAAGCTTTCAAGAACTGTAAGAATCTCCTCAAAGTCCAGACCAAGGAGTTAGATTCCTTGAAGGGTGCCCAGTCTGAGCCCAAGGAGACAGCTAAAAAGCTGGATGCCATGAGCAAAGAAGTGGACAGATTCAAGGAAGCCATAAAGCTTAAGAATGCTGAATTCGGTCAGAAGAACAAGGTCATTAAGAACCTTGAGGAGATGCTGCTGGCTGAGAAGAAACTTGCTGCAAGCTTCTCTATGCCCAAGACAGTCTTGCCCATTATTGAAACCTTCTCTGGATCATTCAGAGCGGGTATAGGATTCAACCAGGAGACTGTCAAGGGCAAAAGCTCTGAAGCTCAACCTTCTTTTAAGAAGGTGTTTGTATCAGGTCTTTCTGCCCATGGACCTATAACAACAACACTCAAGAGTAAGGGAAGGGTTGCTTCTACAAAGCCTGTTCCCAAGAAGGTGAATCAACAAGTGGTGAGACCAGCTCCACTCCACACTCACACCTGTGAGGTTCACCCAATACCTGTTAGGTCAGTTGTCTTCCCTCCTGCTCGCCAACTCTCCCACCCCACTCAGATGGTGAGGCAGAAGAGAAGATATAACAAATATGAATGGTGGTGATGTGGGAAAGTAGGCCACTTTGCCCTGGACTGTTGGTTCAACCCAACAGGACCCAATGCAAAAAGAGTGCAGAACCCTCAGTGGTGTGGTGTTCCATTTATCTTCTTAAAAGGAACCAAGGACCCAAACCAAATTGGGTACCTGAGGGTAATTAACTTTTCTTGCAGGTATGTCCTGAAGTATCTAGTTGCCTACCTAAATCACCTAGAGGGGGGTGAATAGGTGATCTCTACGTCTTTTGCGGAATTAAAAATTAAACGTAACACACAGCACACAAAATAGATCACAGCCACAGATAACACCAGGAATTTATAGTGGTTCCCCGTACTTGGGTACTCCACTGCCGGCCTCGCCAATCTAGCACCACAGCTAGACTTGACTACTCACTAAAACTCGGATCAGAATGATCCTACAAACTCGGAGTCAAACTCCTACAATCTCAGAGAGAACCTCTCTTACAACTCGGAGAAAAACTTCTCCTACAACTCGGAGAACAACCTCTCCTACAACTCGGAGATAACAACTCCTACAAAGATGATACAAGGTTTTGAACAAAATGATACCAGATCTGAATAACAGAGGCGTTTTCTTCCTTCTTCTTGAATGGCTTTTGAGAACGATGAGGAAAAACAACGATCCTTCAAATCTGTCTTTGGCAATCCGAAACGATCCAATAGAGGTTGTAGATTCAGAACACGGATCGATCGAATCCTTCTTTGATAGAAATCAGCAACTCAAATGAGTAGATCGATCTTCAATCGTAGGCGATAGCGAGGCGGCGCTTTTCTCGTTCTTTTTGATCGGGAGAGAAAATTAGGGTTTAGAATGATTCGAAAAACTTCTTGTAAACAACCCAAGAGCGATCCTATATATAGAGGGCAAGATTAAGGGTTAAATCGACCTTAAACACACTCAATATAGCCGTTAGGATCGGGAAGGAGCGATTACGATCCGTCAAGAACAGAGAAAAGAGAAAAGAAATAAACGGACAGAATTCTCGAGACATAAGAGATCTCTCGAGAACTAACGGATCTCTCGAAATATGAAACAAAGAGAGCAGGAAAGAGATGTCTCGAGAACTCGATGATCTCTCGAGACATACAAAGATTTCGGTAATAAGGACTTTCGAGACATGCTTGATCTCTCGAGACATGTCAGATCTCTCGAGACATGCATGATCTCTCGAGACATGTCAGAACTCTCGAGACATGCATGATCTCTCGAGACATGCATGATCTCTCGAGACATATCCTTAGAAAAATTGTTTTCAACAAATTTCTTTTCTTCTCTTGAACACTTGCTGCAACCGCACTCCAAAGTCTTCAATAGTCTTGAAAATGAAGTGTACCCCAATAGAGAGATCACACATTAGTCATCACCATGTTTCATATAATGAGGAATTACATTGTATGAAACTGTGTTTGCAGACCCATTGTGACCTGACATTGATTTACACTTAGCAATGATAATCTGCAAGACAATACTAGAAAAGCATATCAAATACAAAAGCAATTCAATCTTAGTTTGAAGGTGACTTCTCACAAATCAAGATAATTGTGAATACAATTTCCAACAATCTCCCCCTATTTGTAGAAGTCAGAACCCTATATACTAAGTTGAATTACAGCAATATAGAATAAATATGCTACACTACACAATGATATGAAAATGAATAAGTAGAGAACATCAAATCAACAATTATATATATATATATATATATCTAAATTGAATTGTTAAGAAGACTTGATGTTCAACAAAATCAGAACCAAAACAAAATATGTCTTGACAGCATCAACATTATCCTTCAAGAACTCCTTTTCCTCTTTTCTTCTTGCCTGGAGAAATAAGCATAAGGCTTGGGATGGTAAAACGGAGGTGGATCCGGAGCATCAGAATTATTATAACCAAAAGCCCTGAAATGAATTCTTCTCTTCCTTTGAGCTGTCTCATGTTTTTCCCATTCAAGTGAGCTGTAGCATTCAGATCTATTCATTTTGCCTTCATGGACTAACTTATAGGATTCAAGAATAATGTCTTTTGAGACTGGGCTCCAGATTTCTGGTAGAACCTTCTCAACCTGAGCTTTGCTATGGCCTGCAGAGCTAGAACTCGGAACAGATCTACTCGCAGAGGGACCTTCACCATGTTTTCTTTTTCTTTTGGTCCCAGCCCTATCTGATTGATCTTCAACTAAAGGAGCCTTCCCAAGTAGTTCTTCTGGCCTTGGAGAAAACTGAGGAACAGGAACATCTGGATCAATTTCTAACTCAGGAAAAATCTGATTATGAAGCCACGTTGCTGTTTTGAAGGAATAAGCATTAATATCAGCAATTTGCTTCAGCACCCTGGAAGAGAACTGATCAAACTGTGATTTCCATGAGCTTTGAATAGCTGACACAGAGCTTTCCACTAAATCTGTCATTCTTTCCATTATAATGCCCTCCCCCTTTCTGACTTCTACAGATAGGGTTTGGAGAGTATCATCTTTGAAGTTTCCGACTTCATCAACAATCCTGAATGTATTTACTTCAGCCTTGTCTGACATTGAGTCTTGAAGCTTTGTCATTGTAACAGTCTGAGCCAACACTGTGCCTATACCTTCAGTTGCATGTTCAATTTGCTTGCTTCCTAGGCTCATCAATTCAGAGAGATTTTCATAATTGGATTTGATTTTAGCTAACTCCCTACCAAGATCACTTTCAACTGAGGCAATCTTCCTGTGAACAGTTGTCAAAGAGTTCTCAAACTGTTCACTCTGCTTCTTGAGCATAGCTTCAATCTTTCCCAGAAGAGAATCTGCATCAAGGATTGGAGGGGAAGGATGAGAAGAAGGAAGAGTAACAGCAGGGGCAGCAGCAGGAGCAACATCAGGGAGCTCTTCAATCTCAAGAGAATGAACCACATTTTCTTCTTCACAACCTAGCTCATCTGGAGCATTCTTGGTTGTACCTAACTCTGACTCCCCCTCAACATGTACTAGGGGAGGTGATAATTCATGAACTGAATCAGCATCATCGTCTTCAAAAACAAAATCAGCACCAGACCCTGCCTTTTAGCCACTGGGACTGTGCACTTCAGATATTTCTTGTTGAATATTCTTAAGAACAGCTGAAACTATCTCATTTGCTAAAGAAGTTTCTGCTTCAATAACTGATGGAGAAGGAGGTGGTGGTAATGGAACTGAATCTTGAGTGTGAACATGAGAGGGTGATGGAATAGAATCTGAAGGATCTAACTGTGTCACTAATGGAATGAGTTCTGATGGAGTTGATGAGGGCTGACCTTTGGCTTTGGAACGGATTGGTAGCTTGGCTCGACCTGAGGCTTTAGAGCGAATCCGAGGAGGAGGAGGAGATGAAGTAACTTTGGGTACCTGACCTTCCGAAGATGGAATTGGAATTTCTACTTCACTTGCAACTGCAGACTGATGAGTCTCCCCCTCAGAAGCAGCACTGGCCATTCCCGGCTTCTTGATTCGAATGTCCCATCTCTGCATGGAGAGGACATTGATCTTCTTGAGATGATGGAGAACTGTACCTTTGGACATGTCAAAGATAGCTGGGTTGAACTGATTCAGAAACAATGTGATGATCCGGGCAAATTTTGGAGAATTAATGCAAGCTTTGATATTGGAGAATAAGATTTTGCCCCAATCTCTCTTTTTCCCTGACACAATTCCAACCATCAATAGAAAAGTCTCTTCAGACACATGCCCTTGTGTGCCTGTCTTGCAGAATAGAACTTTTAAGATAATGTCCACCAGGAGCTTCCCCACATCATTCATCTTGTGCCTCTTCACTGCAGAAAAATCTGAATCCAGACCACAATACCTTGCTGTTCTCAACCAGTCATTGTCATCAAGCACCTCTTCAGTATCAAGCTCAGATAGATGCAAGTACTTCACGAGGGTCTTAGGTGAGATTTTTATCTTAATGCCCTTGACGAATGAGACCAACATCCTCCCTTCCTTGATAGGCTTCACATTGATAAAGAATTCTTCCACCTCATCAAACAGCACCCGGCAAGGATGCTCAAGAATGAAAGCAAGACCGGCGGCATCAAGCAAGCAAAACAGATTTTTGAAATCATCGGATAAACCGGCGATACCTGAGCGAACGACTTCATTGCCGACGCCGATCTTTGGATGAGGAGAGGGCGTCATTGAAGCACGAGGTAGAGAACTGCCGAACGGATCAGATGAAGAATCGAGAACCACCGAGAACCACCGAAGCACAGAGACCTGTCGCAGATTGTCGCCGCTCGAGAGAAAGTCGAAAGGTCGGGGAGGTTTCGGAAATGGATTTCGTGAACATCAAGTTTTCGATTTCTTATATATATATATGATTTTGATTTGACGTTAAAGTGACATTTTGAAGAAAGATACAAAAGAAAACAGCGCGTACCTGACGTTTGGAGTTCTTAAAAAAAACTATGTCTCGAGACATCGGGTATGTCTCGAGAACTCAGGAGTTTCAGCAAGTTATTTCCTTCATCGATGTCTCGAGTGATAACCCGTATCTCGAGACATCACCATATCTCGAGATCTTAAACTTGTCTCGAGAGAATCAGCCTGTCTCGAGAGTTCGCTGAAGTCCTTTGGATGATGTCGAGATTTTAAAGTGACTTGAGTTGTCGAGAAAACAGATAGTTCCCGAGACAACATGTAGTTCTCGAGACATAAGCCTGAAGTTTTCAGGAAAAGTTCTGAATTTTTGTAATCTTCATGTCTTCATGGTTTTGCTTGATTTGATCATTACTCCATGTTGAGCATTCCAAGTTCCGTCTTGAAGAAAGAGAACTTAGTCTCATCCAGTGGCTTCGTGAATATGTCTGCAACTTGCTTGTCTGTGGGAACATAACTCAGATTTATGTCACCCATCTCCACATGCTCCCGGATAAAATGATATCGTAGCTCGATGTGCTTTGTCCGACTGTGAGAGACTGGATTATTTGCGATAGCAATTGCACTGGAAGAGTCGCAGAACATAGGAATGTCTTTGATCTTCATGTTGTAGTCTTGAAGTTGATTCTTTATCCATAGAAGTTGTGCGCAACAACTGCCAGCAGAAATGTATTCCGACTCGGCGGTTGATATTGCAACACAATTCTGCTTCTTGCTACTCCAGGAAATAAGTCTCCTTCCGAGGAATTGGCACGTCCCGGAAGTGCTTTTTCTGTCGTCTTTGCTACCTGCAAAGTCTGCATCTGAAAAACCAATTAGTTCGCTATCATTACTTCTTGGGTACCATAAGCCAAGATTTGGTGTGCCTTTAAGGTATCTCAAAATTCGCTTTGCAGCAGTGTAATGAGATTCCTTAGAGTTCACCTGATATCTAGCACATACACATGTAGAGAACATTATATCAGGTCTACTGACAGTAAGGTAGAGCAAAGAGCCAATTATGCTTCTGTACTTGGTTTCATCAAAAGGTTTCCCTTTCTCATCCTTGTCCAGAGACGTAGCTGAGCTCATTGGAGTCCTCATAGAGGTTGCATTCTCCATTCCAAATTTCTTAATCAACTCCTTAGTGAACTTTGTCTGAGAAATGAAGATTCCATCTTCAGACTGTTTCACTTGAAGTCCTAAGAAATATTTCAGCTCACCCATACTGCTCATTTCAAATTTCCCTTGCATAAGTTTAGAAAACTTTTTGCAGAGGTTATTGTCCGTAGAACCAAATATGATGTCATCGACATAGATTTGCACTAGCAAAATCTTGCCTTTTATTTCCCTAAGAAATAATGTTTTATCTATCTTTCCTCTTGTGAACTTGTTCTCAAGAAGAAAGTTAGATAGCGTCTCATACCAAGCTCGAGGAGCTTGTTTCAAACCATATAAAGCTTTTTGTAATAAATAAACATGATTGGGATGATCAGGATTAACAAAACCTGGGGGTTGTTCAACGTATACTTCCTCTTTAATGTCTCCGTTTAGGAACGCGGATTTGACATCCATTTGATATACGGTGAAACCCTTGAAAGCAGCATAAGCAAGGAAGAGTCTGATCGCTTCGAGCCTTGCTACTGGAGCGTACGTCTGATCGAAGTCGATACCTTCCTCTTGTCTGTATCCTTTAGCTACAAGTCTGGCTTTGTTCTTTATGATTGTTCCTTCTTCATCCAGCTTGTTTCTATATACCCACTTTGTTCCAATGACATTTTTGTCTTTGGGTTTTGGAACAAGTGTCCATACCTTACAACATTTGAATTGATTTAATTCTTCTTCCATAGCAATTATCCAAGATGGATCTTCATTTGCCTCTTGGAATTTCTTTGGTTCGACCTGCGAAAGAAAACTCAAATGCATATTCTCGTTAATGGTACCTCGTCTTGTTCTTATTCCTTCATGAGGATCTCCTATGATTTGATCAACTGGATGATCCCTCATGTGTCGTAGCCCGAGGTTCCTTGCATGATTTGGACCAATAGGAGTTTCTTCTACTGTTGGAGTATCTTCCTCCACTTGGATTGGCTCTTCATCAGGATGATCTTCTTCATAGGTAGTTATTGGGGGAATCTTGATGAAGTGTTGAGAATTTTCTTCAACTGCCTGATCCAAGCTTAAGTCCTGCAGCTTTGAACCTGTGTCTACAGAAGAAATGCTAGAGGAGCTGCCTTGTAGCAAGCTCGTCTCATCAAATACAACATTAATAGATTCTTCTACCACTAGGGTTTTCTTGTTAAAAACTCTATATGCCCTACTATGGCTACTATAACCTACAAAAGTACCTTCAAAACTCTTTTCACTAAACTTAGTTTTGTAATGCTTTCCATTATTTAGCACAAAGCATTTACTACCAAAGATTCGAAAATAAGAAATGGTCGGTTTCTTGCCCTTTAGAAGTTCATAAGGAGTCTTTTCATGGTTTTTGTTTATGAGTGCTCTGTTTTGCACATGGCATGCAGTATTGACAGCTTCAGCCCAGAAATATTCAGGTAGTGAAGAGTCACTCAACATGGTTCTGCAAGCCTCAATAAGTGTTCTATTCTTTCTCTCAGCTACTCCATTTTGTTGTGGAGTTCGAGGAGAGGAAAACTCATGAGAGATACCAAGGCTTTCACAGAATTCTGTCATGGCTCCAGATTCAAATTTTGTACCATGGTCACTTCTGATTTTGACCACCGAACAGTTGAATTCATTCTGGACTTGCCTGACAAAGCTAGTAAAAGTGTCCAAGGTATCTGACTTGTGTTTCAGAAAGAATACCCAGGCAAAACGAGAGTAATCATCTACAATAACCAATGTGTAAGACTTTCCTCCTAAACTCCTAATTTGCAAAGGACCAAACAAATCCATATGGAGCAGGTACAAACACCTGGTTGAATCTTTGCCAATAATGCTCTTAAAGGTAGCCCTTGTTTGCTTGCCTTTTACACATGCATGACAAGGTCTATCTTTAACGCACTTAACATCTGGTGCATCGCGCACTAAGTTTTGAGAAAACAATTTATTAATAGTTTTGAGATTTATATGTGCTAATCTCTTATGTCATTGGTCAACAAGAGATGCACTATCTTTAGCTAAAATACACACAGGAGTAGAAGATGATATACAAAGAAAATTTAAACAAAATATGTTTCTACAGCGAATGCCTGATAAAATCGTTTCATGATTTTCAGCCGACTTTATCAAACACTTATCCTTATGAAAATCAACAATGTATCCTTTATCACAAAGTTGACTTATGCTTATCAGATTATATTGTAATCCTTCCACATAAGCTACATCGGAAAACGATACATTACCATTAGGAATCATACCATAGCCTTTAGTTATTCCTTTGTCTGAACCGCCAAAAATAACTTTTGGACCGTTCGCAACTGGAATGTAGTTTTGCAAAAGGCTTCTTGTCCCGATCATATGCCGAGAGCATCCACTGTCCAAGTACCAGATAGGATTTTTATTGGCCTTTGGACATACCTGCAAAAACAGATTATTTTGCCTTAGGAGCCCAAACAGATTTGGGTCCTTGGTCCCTTGTCAGTTGAGCACCACGATGAATGTTAACATTGCGAGTGGTCTGCCTTGCAACGTTCACTTGTGGTCTCCTAGTATACGTTGTGTTGAACCAACAATCAACGGCAAAGTGACCAATTTTGCCGCAGCACCAACAGTCGAATCTGTTGTACCTTCTTTTTACACTCTCCTGCTTAACTTTTTGAACGTTAGCTCTTGCAGGAGCAGTCCTTCTAGATGAGGATGCCTCAAGGGGGCAGCACACACAAGGTGGTACTGTCTTCTTCGGCTTTGGTGCAACAGCCTTCACTTTTGGTGCTCTCTTAGCACTCGGGCCATGAACAAATGGACCGTACCCTTTCCGATTAATCTCTTGATAGGGTGCTTGAAAAGCACTATCACCAAAGTTTCGGGGAGGAGCCCATTCCTTATGATCATTCACAGGCGTAAAAGGAATTGGTCGTGTGAAATGACCATAGGAACTCTCCATATCATAGGCATTCGTAGGGAATATAACTCTCTTGAATGCTACAGGCTCTTGATGAGCTTTCCCTTTTTCTTTGGTGGTAGCTTTCTTAGCAACTAAACCATTCTTCTTAGCAATTGTGTTTTTAGAAGAATTGCTAGTACTAGCTTCATGCCCTATACCGCTTCCTTTTGCCTTCGTGGTAAAAGTACCAATAATTGGCAGAACAGTTTTAGGTTGAGAGAATGCTTCAACCAACTTCTTCTCAGCCGCAAGCTGTTCCTCCAAGACTTTTATCGAATGATCTCTCAGGGCAAGAGTCTCTTCCGAGCTTTTGATCTTGTCTTTCAAGGCTTGGACTTCCTCTTTGAGAGAAGAAAGTTCTTCAACTTCTTTTCTCAAGTTAGATTCCACCTCCTTGAGAGCCATGATCTCCTTACCCTGAGTTTTGACAACCTTTCGGCACTTGTCAAAGCTTTGGAGCATTTTGGTATATTGAGACATGAGCTCAGATTCATCGTCTGAGGGGTTATCCTTTTGTTCAGCCGAAGCATAATCAGAATCAGATAGAATAGTGTGATCATTTACCTTTTCGGTGTACGGGGGATGCTTCTTCATCATCAGACATGGCCATCAGGCCGAAGTAAGCTTCTTCTTCATCACTCGACTCATCGGAGTCACTGTCGCTCAGAGTTTTGGCTTTCTTAGCGACGAAACTTCTATCTGATTTCTTCTTTCCGTGAGTGGATTTCTTGTCTTCCTTTCTTCCACCTTCTTTCTTCTTGTAGGGACACTCAGCAATTATGTGCCCTGGCTTATTACAACAGTAGCAAATAATGTCAGAAGAAAAATGTTTGTTCTGTTTCGATTTGTACCTGTCATTATTGCTTGAGCCCTTCCTGTGATAGTCGCCATCACGACGAGAATGTTTATAATCCGAGGAAGACGGCTTGTTGTTCATGTGCCTTCGTTTGTTCAGCAGTTTCTTAAACTGACGGGAAATCAAAGAGAACTCCCCATCAGACAGTTCGGAACAGGAGGAGCTGGCTTCCGATTCTTCTTCATTATCAGATTCTTTTTCTCTGATTGGTATCATGGCTTTTCTCTTCTTTGAACTCTCTGCCTTCAAGGCTAAGGTTCTTTCTTTGCTTGAAGCTCGATTTACATCCTCTTCAGACTTTCGGATGTTCATTTGCAGTTCATGAGACAACAGCTTCCCAAATAGATTTTGAGGTTCTAGACTTGGTAGTTTTCCAAACTCTCTAATAGCAACAATCTTGCTATCCCAGTCTTTCGTTAGGGAACGCAAGAATTTGTCATTTAGTTCACCGTTTGTGAATTCCCTGTCGTAGTTCCTCAAACCATTGACTATCTTGAAGAATCTTTCGTACGCATCAGCAATGCACTCCTTCTTATTCTGCTTAAACGCCTCGTACTCTTGATTAAGTAGAGACCTTCTATCTTCTCTTACCTCGTCAGTACCTTCCATTAGAACAATTAAGGATGTCCACATCTCTTTGGCTGATTTGCAGTGGATTAAGTTTTGCAACATGGAGTCGTCCACTGCACTAGCAATTATGTTCTTAGCCTTCTTGTCAAGAGCAACAAGAGCTATCTCATCCTTAGTCAAGTCCATCATTTTCTTAGGTATCTGAACAGTAGGATTTGTTGATGAAGCGGTCATTGGCACATGGGGACCTTCTTCCACGACTTGGAAGATTCTGGGATCTGCAGCTTCCATATAAAAACGGACTCTTTCCTTCCACATAGGAAAGTTGGCCTTAGTGCAGATGGGCAGTTTCAGAGAGGATTCCTTGACTCTATCCATGGCTTGCTAGCAACTAGAAGGATGGACCCTGTTCAAGGTGTTAACCTAGCAACGAACAACGACCCTCTGATACCAATTGAAGTATCTAGTTGCCTACCTAAATCACCTAGAGGGGGGTGAATAGGTGATCTCTACGTCTTTTGCGGAATTAAAAATTAAACGTAAAGCACAGCACACAAAATAGATCACAGCCACAGATAACACCAGGAATTTATAGTGGTTCCCCGTACTTGGGTACTCCACTGCCGGCCTCGCCAATCTAGCACCACAGCTAGACTTGACTACTCAATAAAACTCGGATCAGAATGATCCTACAAACTCGGAGTCAAACTCCTACAATCTCAGAGAGAACCTCTCTTACAACTCGGAGAAAAACTTCTCCTACAACTCGGAGAACAACCTCTCCTACAGCTCGGAGATAACAACTCCTACAAAGATGATACAAGGTTTTGAACAAAATGATACCAGATCTGAATAACAGAGGCATTTTCTTCCTTCTTCTTGAATGGCTTTTGAGAACGATGAGAAAAAACAACGATCCTTCAAATCTGTCTTTGGCAGTCCGAAACGATCCAATAGAGGTTGTAGATTCAGAACATGGATCGATCGAATCCTTCTTTGATAGAAATCAGCAACTCAAATGAGTAGACCGATCTTCAATCGTAGGCGACAGCGAGGCGGCGCTTTTCTTTTTCTTTTTGATCGGGAGAGAAAATTAGGGTTTAGAATGATTTGAAAAACTTCTTGTAAACAACCCAAGAGCGATCCTATATATAGAGGGCAATATTAAGGGTTAAATCGACCTTAAACACACTCAATATAGCCGTTAGGATCGGGAAGGAGCGATTACGATCCGTCAAGAACAGAGAAAAGAGAAAAGAAATAAACGGACAGAATTCTCGAGACATAAGAGATCTCTCGAGAACTAACGGATCTCTCGAGATATGAAACAAAGAGAGCAGGAAAGAGATGTCTCGAGAACTCGATGATCTCTCGAGACATGCAAAGATTTCGGTAATAAGGACTTTCGAGACATGCTTGATCTCTCGAGACATGTCAGATCTCTCGAGACATGCATGATCTCTCGAGACATGTCAGAACTCTCGAGACATGCATGATCTCCCGAGACATATCCTTAGAAAAATTGTTTTCAACAATTTTCTTTTCTTCTCTTGAACACTTGCTGCAACCGCACTCCAAAGTCTTCAATAGTCTTGAAAATGAAGTGTACCCCAATAGAGAGATCACACATGAGTCATCACCATGTTTCATATAATGAGGAATTACATTGTATGAAACTGTGTTTGCAGACCCATTGTGACCTGACATTGATTTACACTTAGCAATGATAATCTGCAAGACAATACTAGAAAAGCATATCAAATACAAAAGCAATTCAATCTTAGTTTAAGGGTGACTTCTCACAAATCAAGGTAATTGTGAATACAATTTCCAACAATCTCCCCCTATTTGTAGAAGTCAGAACCCTATATACTAAGTTGAATTACAGCAATATAGAATAAATATGCTACACTACACAATGATATGAAAATGAATAAGTAGAGAACATCAAATCAACAATTATATATATATATGTCTAAATTGAATTGTTAAGAAGACTTGATGTTCAACAAAATCAGAACCAAAACAAAATATGTCTTGACAGCATCAGCATTATCCTTCAAGAACTCCTTTTCCTCTTTTCTTCTTGCCTGGAGAAATAAGCATAAGGCTTGGGATGGTAAAACGGAGGTGGATCTGGAGCATCAGAATTATTATAACCAAAAGCCCTGAAATGAATTCTTCTCTTCCTTTGAGCTGTCTCATGTTTTTCCCATTCAAGTGAGCTGTAGCATTCAGATCTATTCATTTTGCCTTCATGGACTAACTTATAGGATTCAAGAATAATGTCTTTTGAGACTGGGCTCCAGATTTCTGGTAGAACCTTCTCAACCTGAGCTTTGCTATGTCCTGCAGAGCTAGAACTCGGAACAGATCTACTCGCAGAGGGACCTTCACCATGTTTTCTTTTTCTTTTGGTCCCAGCCCTATCTGATTGATCTTCAACTAAAGGAGCCTTCCCAAGTAGTTCTTCTGGCCTTGGAGAAAACTGAGGAACAGGAACATCTGGATCAATTTCTAACTCAGGAAAAATCTGATTATGAAGCCACGTTGCTATTTTGAAGGAATAAGCATTAATATCAGCAATTTGCTTCAGCACCCTGGAAGAGAACTGATCAAACTGTGATTTCCATGAGCTTTGAATAGCTGACACAGAGCTTTCCACTAAATCTGTCATTCTTTCCATTATAATGTCCTCCCCTTTCTGACTTCTACAGATAGGGTTTGGAGAGTATCATCTTTGAAGTTTCCGACTTCATCAACAATCCTGAATGTATTTACTTCAGCCTTGTCTGACATTGAGTCTTGAAGCTTTGTCATTGTAACAGTCTGAGCCAACACTGTGCCTATACCTTCAGTTGCATGTTCAATTTGCTTGCTTCCTAGGCTCATCAATTCAGAGAGATTTTCATAATTGGATTTGATTTTAGCTAACTCCCTACCAAGATCACTTTCAACTGAGGCAATCTTCCTGTGAACAGTTGTCAAAGAGTTCTCAAACTGTTCACTCTGCTTCTTGAGCATAGCTTCAATCTTTCCCAGAAGAGAATCTGCATCAAGGATTGGAGGGGAAGGATGAGAAGAAGGAAGAGTAACAGCAGGGGCAGCAGCAGGAGCAACATCAGGGAGCTCTTCAATCTCAAGAGAATGAACCACATTTTCTTCTTCACAACCTAGCTCATCTGGAGCATTCTTGGTTGTACCTAACTCTGACTCCCCCTCAACATGTACTAGGGGAGGTGATAATTCATGAACTGAATCAGCATCATCGTCTTCAAAAACAAAATCAGCACCAGACCCTGCCTTTTGGCCACTGGGACTGTGCACTTCCGATATTTCCTGTTGAATATTCTTAAGAACAGCTGAAACTATCTCATTTGCTAAAGAAGTTTCTGCTTCAATAACTGATGGAGAAGGAGGTGGTGGTGATGGAACTGAATCTTGAGTGTGAACATGAGAGGGTGATGGAATAGAATCTGAAGGATCTGACTGTGTCACTAATGGAATGAGTACTGATGGAGCTGATGAGGGCTGACCTTTGGCTTTGGAACGGATTGGTAGCTTGGCTCGACCTGAGGCTTTAGAGCGAATCCGAGGAGGAGGAGGAGATGAAGTAGCTTTGGGTACCTGACCTTCCGAAGATGGAATTGGAATTTCTGCTTCACTTGCAACTGCAGACTGATGAGTCTCCCCCTCAGAAGCAGCACTGGCCATTCCCGGCTTCTTGATTCGAATGTCCCATCTCTGCATGGAGAGGACATTGATCTTCTTGAGATGATGGAGAACTGTACCTTTGGACATGTCAAAGATAGCTGGGTTGAACTGATTCAGAAACAATGTGATGATCCGGGCAAATTTTGGAGAATTAATGCAAGCTTTGATATTGGAGAATAAGATTTTGCCCCAATCTCTCTTTTTCCCTGACACAATTCCAACCATCAATAGAAAAGTCTCTTCAGACACATGCCCTTGTGTGCCTGTCTTGCAGAATAGAACTTTTAAGATAATGTCCACTAGGAGCTTCCCCACATCATTCATCTTGTGCCTCTTCACTGCAGAAAAATCTGAATCCAGACCACAATACCTTGCTGTTCTCAACCAGTCATTGTCATCAAGCACCTCTTCAGTATCAAGCTCAGATAGATGCAAGTACTTCACGAGGGTCTTAGGTGAGATTTTTATCTTAATGCCCTTGACGAATGAGACCAACATCCTCCCTTCCTTGATAGGCTTCACATTGATAAAGAATTCTTCCACCTCATCAAACAGCACCCGACAAGGATGCTCAAGAATGAAAGGAAGACCGGCGGCATCAAGCAAGCAAAACAGATTTTTGAAATTATCGGATAAACCGGCGATACCTGAGCGAACGACTTCATTGCCGACGCCGATCTTTGGATGAGGAGAGGGCGTCATTGAAGCACGAGGTAGAGAACTGCCGAACGGATCAGATGAAGAATCGAGAACCACCGAGAACCACCGAAGCACAGAGACCTGTCGCAGATTGTCGCCGCTCGAGAGAAAGTCGAAAGGTCGGGGAGGTCTCGGAAATGGATTTCGTGAACATCAAGTTTTCGATTTCTTATATATATATATATGATTTTGATTTGACGTTAAAGTGACATTTTGAAGAAAGATACAAAAGAAAACAGCGCGTACCTGACGTTTGGAGTTCTTAAAAAAAACTATGTCTCGAGACATCGGGTATGTCTCGAGAACTCAGGAGTTTCAGCAAGTTATTTCCTTCATCGATGTCTCGAGTGATAACCCGTATCTCGAGACATCACCATATCTCGAGATCTTAAACTTGTCTCGAGAGAATCAGCCTGTCTCGAGAGTTCGCTGAAGTCCTTTGGATGATGTCGAGATTTTAAAGTGACTTGAGTTGTCGAGAAAACAGATAGTTCCCGAGACAACATGTAGTTCTCGAGACATAAGCCTGAAGTTTTCAGGAAAAGTTCTGAATTTTTGTAATCTTCATGTCTTCATGGTTTTGCTTGATTTGATCATTACTCCATGTTGAGCATTCCAAGTTCCGTCTTGAAGAAAGAGAACTTAGTCTCATCCAGTGGCTTCGTGAATATGTCTGCAACTTGCTTGTCTGTGGGAACATAACTCAGATTTATGTCACCCATCTCCACATGCTCCCGGATAAAATGATATCGTAGCTCGATGTGCTTTGTCCGACTGTGAGAGACTGGATTATTTGCGATAGCAATTGCACTGGAAGAGTCGCAGAACATAGGAATGTCTTTGATCTTCATGTTGTAGTCTTGAAGTTGATTCTTTATCCATAGAAGTTGTGCGCAACAACTGCCAGCAGAAATGTATTCCGACTCGGCGGTTGATATTGCAACACAATTCTGCTTCTTGCTACTCCAGGAAATAAGTCTCCTTCCGAGGAATTGGCACGTCCCGGAAGTGCTTTTTCTGTCGTCTTTGCTACCTGCAAAGTCTGCATCTGAAAAACCAATTAGTTCGCTATCATTACTTCTTGGGTACCATAAGCCAAGATTTGGTGTGCCTTTAAGGTATCTCAAAATTCGCTTTGCAGCAGTGTAATGAGATTCCTTAGAGTTCACCTGATATCTAGCACATACACATGTAGAGAACATTATATCAGGTCTACTGGCAGTAAGGTAGAGCAAAGAGCCAATTATGCTTCTGTACTTGGTTTCATCAAAAGGTTTCCCTTTCTCATCCTTGTCCAGAGACGTAGCTGAGCTCATTGGAGTCCTCATAGAGGTTGCATTCTCCATTCCAAATTTCTTAATCAACTCCTTAGTGAACTTTGTCTGAGAAATGAAGATTCCATCTTCAGACTGTTTCACTTGAAGTCCTAAGAAATATTTCAGCTCACCCATACTGCTCATTTCAAATTTCCCTTGCATAAGTTTAGAAAACTTTTTGCAGAGGTTATTGTCCGTAGAACCAAATATGATGTCATCGACATAGGTTTGCACTAGCAAAATCTTGCCTTTTATTTCCCTAAGAAATAATGTTTTATCTATCTTTCCTCTTGTGAACTTGTTCTCAAGAAGAAAGTTAGATAGCGTCTCATACCAAGCTCGAGGAGCTTGTTTCAAACCATATAAAGCTTTTTGTAATAAATAAACATGATTGGGATGATCAGGATTAACAAAACCTGGGGGTTGTTCAACGTATACTTCCTCTTTAATGTCTCCGTTTAGGAACGCGGATTTGACATCCATTTGATATACGGTGAAACCCTTGAAAGCAGCATAAGCAAGGAAGAGTCTGATCGCTTCGAGCCTTGCTACTGGAGCGTACGTCTGATCGAAGTCGATACCTTCCTCTTGTCTGTATCCTTTAGCTACAAGTCTGGCTTTGTTCTTTATGATTGTTCCTTCTTCATCCAGCTTGTTTCTATATACCCACTTTGTTCCAATGACATTTTTGTCTTTGGGTTTTGGAACAAGTGTCCATACCTTACAGCGTTTGAATTGATTTAATTCTTCTTCCATAGCAATTATCCAAGATGGATCTTCATTTGCCTCTTGGAATTTCTTTGGTTCGACCTGCGAAAGAAAACTCAAATGCATATTCTCATTAATGGTACCTCGTCTTGTTCTTATTCCTTCATGAGGATCTCCTATGATTTGATCAACTGGATGATCCCTCATGTGTCGTAGCCCGAGGTTCCTTGCATGATTTGGACCAATAGGAGTTTCTTCTACTGTTGGAGTATCTTCCTCCACTTGGATTGGCTCTTCATCAGGATGATCTTCTTCATAGGTAGTTATTGGGGGAATCTTGATGAAGTGTTGAGAATTTTCTTCAACTGCCTGATCCAAGCTTAAGTCCTGCAGCTTTGAACCTGTGTCTACAGAAGAAATGCTAGAGGAGCTGCCTTGTAGCAAGCTCGTCTCATCAAATACAACATTAATAGATTCTTCTACCACTAGGGTTTTCTTGTTAAAAACTCTATATGCCCTACTATGGCTACTATAACCTACAAAAGTACCTTCAAAACTCTTTTCACTAAACTTAGTTTTGTAATGCTTTCCATTATTTAGCACAAAGCATTTACTACCAAAGATTCGAAAATAAGAAATGGTCGGTTTCTTGCCCTTTAGAAGTTCATAAGGAGTCTTTTCATGGTTTTTGTTTATGAGTGCTCTGTTTTGCACATGGCATGCAGTATTGACAGCTTCAGCCCAGAAATATTCAGGTAGTGAAGAGTCACTCAACATGGTTCTGCAAGCCTCAATAAGTGTTCTATTCTTTCTCTCAGCTACTCCATTTTGTTGTGGAGTTCGAGGAGAGGAAAACTCATGAGAGATACCAAGGCTTTCACAGAATTCTGTCATGGCTCCAGATTCAAATTCTGTACCATGGTCACTTCTGATTTTGACCACCGAACAGTTGAATTCATTCTGGACTTGCCTGACAAAGCTAGTAAAAGTGTCCAAGGTATCTGACTTGTGTTTCAGAAAGAATACCCAGGCAAAACGAGAGTAATCATCTACAATAACCAATGTGTAAGACTTTCCTCCTAAACTCCTAATTTGCAAAGGACCAAACAAATCCATATGGAGCAGGTACAAACACCTGGTTGAATCTTTGCCAATAATGCTCTTAAAGGTAGCCCTTGTTTGCTTGCCTTTTACACATGCATGACAAGGTCTATCTTTAACGCACTTAACATCTGGTGCATCGCGCACTAAGTTTTGAGAAAACAATTTATTAATAGTTTTGAGATTTATATGTGCTAATCTCTTATGCCATTGGTCAACAAGAGATGCACTATCTTTAGCTAAAATACACATAGGAGTAGAAGATGATATACAAAGAAAATTTAAACAAAATATGTTTCTACAGCGAATGCCTGATAAAATCGTTTCATGATTTTCAGCCGACTTTATCAAACCTTATGAAAATCAACAATGTATCCTTTATCACAAAGTTGACTTATGCTTATCAGATTATGTTGTAATCCTTCCACATAAGCTACATCGGAAAACGATACATTACCATTAGGAATCATACCATAGCCTTTAGTTATTCCTTTGTCTGAACCGCCAAAAATAACTTTTGGACCGTTCGCAACTGGAATGTAGTTTTGCAAAAGGCTTCTTGTCCCGGTCATATGCCGAGAGCATCCACTGTCCAAGTACCAGATAGGATTTTTATTGGCCTTTGGACATACCTGCAAAAACAGATTATTTTGCCTTAGGAGCCCAAACAGATTTGGGTCCTTGGTCCCTTGTCAGTTGAGCAC
The DNA here is from genome assembly GCA_033032865.1 of Dactylorhiza incarnata. Taxonomy (NCBI): domain Eukaryota; kingdom Viridiplantae; phylum Streptophyta; class Magnoliopsida; order Asparagales; family Orchidaceae; genus Dactylorhiza; species Dactylorhiza incarnata. The sequence continues at coordinate 439,480 of JAWHQI010000246.1, forward strand.
CACGATGAATGTTAACATTGCGAGTGGTCTGCCTTGCAACGTTCACTTGTGGTCTCCTAGTATACGTTGTGTTGAACCAACAATCAACGACAAAGTGACCAATTTTGCCGCAGCACCAACAGTCGAATCTGTTGTACCTTCTTTTTACACTCTCCTGCTTAACTTTTTGAACGTTAGCTCTTGCAGGAGCAGTCCTTCTAGATGAGGATGCCTCAAGGGGGAAGCACACACAAGGTGGTACTGTCTTCTTCGGCTTTGGTGCAACAGCCTTCACTTTTGGTGCTCTCTTAGCACTCGGGCCATGAACAAATGGACCGTACCCTTTCCGATTAATCTCTTGATAGGGTGCTTGAAAAGCACTATCACCAAAGTTTCGGGGAGGAGCCCATTCCTTATGATCATTCACAGGCGTAAAAGGAATTGGTCGTGTGAAATGACCATAGGAACTCTCCATATCATAGGCATTCGTAGGGAATATAACTCTCTTGAATGCTACAGGCTCTTGATGAGCTTTCCCTTTTTCTTTGGTGGTAGCTTTCTTAGCAACTAAACCATTCTTCTTAGCAATTGTGTTTTTAGAAGAATTGCTAGTACTAGCTTCATGCCCTATACCGCTTCCTTTTGCCTTCGTGGTAAAAGTACCAATAATTGGCAGAACAGTTTTAGGTTGAGAGAATGCTTCAACCAACTTCTTCTCAGCCGCAAGCTGTTCCTCCAAGACTTTTATCGAATGATCTCTCAGGGCAAGAGTCTCTTCCGAGCTTTTGATCTTGTCTTTCAAGGCTTGGACTTCCTCTTTGAGAGAAGAAAGTTCTTCAACTTCTTTTCTCAAGTTAGATTCCACCTCCTTGAGAGCCATGATCTCCTTACCCTGAGTTTTGACAACCTTTCGGCACTTGTCAAAGCTTTGGAGCATTTTGGTATATTGAGACATGAGCTCAGATTCATCGTCTGAGGGGTTATCCTTTTGTTCAGCCGAAGCATAATCAGAATCAGATAGAATAGTGTGATCATTTACCTTTTCGGTGTACGGGGGTGCTTCTTCATCATCAGACATGACCATCAGGCCGAAGTAAGCTTCTTCTTCATCACTCGACTCATCGGAGTCACTGTCGCTCAGAGTTTTGGCTTTCTTAGCGACGAAACTTCTATCTGATTTCTTCTTTCCGTGAGTGGATTTCTTGTCTTCCTTTCTTCCACCTTCTTTCTTCTTGTAGGGACACTCAGCAATTATGTGCCCTGGCTTATTACAACAGTAGCAAATAATGTCAGAAGAAAAATGTTTGTTCTGTTTCGATTTGTACCTGTCATTATTGCTTGAGCCCTTCCTGTGATAGTCGCCATCATGACGAGAATGTTTATGATCCGAGGAAGACGGCTTGTTGTTCATGTGCCTTCGTTTGTTCAGCAGTTTCTTAAACTGACGGGAAATCAAAGAGAACTCCCCATCAGACAGTTCGGAACAGGAGGAGCTGGCTTCCGATTCTTCTTCATTATCAGATTCTTTTTCTCTGATTGGTATCATGGCTTTGCTCTTCTTTGAACTCTCTGCCTTCAAGGCTAAGGTTCTTTCTTTGCTTGAAGCTCGATTTACGTCCTTTTCAGACTTTCGGATGTTCATTTGCAGTTCATGAGACAACAACTTCCCAAATAGATTTTGAGGTTCTAGACTTGGTAGTTTTCCAAACTCTCTAATAGCAACAATCTTGCTATCCCAGTCTTTCGTTAGGGAACGCAAGAATTTGTCATTTAGTTCACCGTTTGTGAATTCCCTGTCGTAGTTCCTCAAACCATTGACTATCTTGAAGAATCTTTCGTACGCATCAGCAATGCACTCCTTCTTATTCTGCTTAAACACCTCGTACTCTTGATTAAGTAGAGACCTTCTATCTTCTCTTACCTCGTCAGTACCTTCCATTAGAACAATTAAGGATGTCCACATCTCTTTGGCTGATTTGCAGTGGATTAAGTTTTGCAACATGGAGTCGTCCACTGCACTAGCAATTATGTTCTTAGCCTTCTTGTCAAGAGCAACAAGAGCTATCTCATCCTTAGTCAAGTCCATCATTTTCTTAGGTATCTGAACAGTAGGATTAGTTGATGAAGCGGTCATTGGCACATGGGGACCTTCTTCCACGACTTGGAAGATTCTGGGATCTGCAGCTTCCATATAAAAACGGACTCTTTCCTTCCACATAGGAAAGTTGGCCTTAGTGCAGATGGGCAGTTTCAGAGAGGATTCCTTGACTCTATCCATGGCTTGCTAGCAACTAGAAGGATGGACCCTGTTCAAGGTGTTAACCTAGCAACGAACAACGACCCTCTGATACCAATTGAAGTATCTAGTTGCCTACCTAAATCACCTAGAGGGGGGTGAATAGGTGATCTCTACGTCTTTTGCGGAATTAAAAATTAAACGTAAAGCACAACACACAAAATAGATCACAGCCACAGATAACACCAGGAATTTATAGTGGTTCCCCGTACTTGGGTACTCCACTGCCGGCCTCGCCAATCTAGCACCACAGCTAAACTTGACTACTCACTAAAACTCTGATCAGAATGATCCTACAAACTTGGAGTCAAACTCCTACAATCTCAGAGAGAACCTCTCTTACAACTCGGAGAAAAACTTCTCCTACAACTCGGAGAACAACCTCTCCTACAGCTCAGAGATAACAACTCCTACAAAGATGATACAAGGTTTTGAACAAAATGATACCAGATCTGAATAACAGAGGCATTTTCTTCCTTCTTCTTGAATGGCTTTTGAGAACGATGAGGAAAAACAACGATCCTTCAAATCTGTCTTTGGCAATCCGAAACGATCCAATAGAGGTTGTAGATTCAGAACACGGATCGATCGAATCCTTCTTTGATAGAAATCAGCAACTCAAATGAGTAGACCGATCTTCAATCGTAGGCGACAGCGAGGCGGCGCTTTTCTTGTTCTTTTTGATCGGGAGAGAAAATTAGGGTTTAGAATGATTTGAAAAACTTCTTGTAAACAACCCAAGAGCGATCCTATATATAGAGGGCAAGATTAAGGGTTAAATCGACCTTAAACACACTCAATATAGCCGTTAGGATCGGGAAGGAGCGATTACGATCCGTCAAGAACAGAGAAAAGAGAAAAGAAATAAACGGACAGAATTCTCGAGACATAAGAGATCTCTCGAGAACTAACGGATCTCTCGAGATATGAAACAAAGAGAGCAGGAAAGAGATGTCTCGAGAACTCGATGATCTCTCGAGACATACAAAGATTTCGGTAATAAGGACTTTCGAGACATGCTTGATCTCTCGAGACATGTCAGATCTCTCGAGACATGCATGATCTCTCGAGACATGTCAGAACTCTCGAGACATGCATGATCTACCGAGACATATCCTTAGAAAAATTGTTTTCAACAATTTTCTTTTCTTCTCTTGAACACTTGCTGCAACCGCACTCCAAAGTCTTCAATAGTCTTGAAAATGAAGTGTACCCCAATAGAGAGATCACACATGAGTCATCACCATGTTTCATATAATGAGGAATTACATTGTATGAAACTGTGTTTGCAGACCCATTGTGACCTGACATTGATTTACACTTAGCAATGATAATCTGCAAGACAATACTAGAAAAGCATATCAAATACAAAAGCAATTCAATCTTAGTTTAAGGGTGACTTCTCACAAATCAAGGTAATTGTGAATACAATTTCCAACATGTCCAAATGCCAACCAATATCCAATCTGGTATTTGAACAGTGGCTGCTCCAAGCACATGACTGGAGTCAGGAAGTATCTAAGAAGCTTCACCTCTGTGGAGAATGTTCCAACAATGATATTTGGAGGTTTAGAAAAGGAGGTGACTAAAGACTATGGTAATATTTCTAATGGCTTGGTTACCATCACAAAGGTAGCATATGTTGAGGGATTGAAACATAATCTCATAAGCATAAGTCAGCTTTGTGATCTAGGTTTTGTTATCATCTTCCACAAGGATAAGTGTTTAATTAAGAAGTCTTTAGATTCTGAGGCTACCTTAACTAGCACTAGGAGTGGTAACATTTACTGCTTAAATTCCTTTAATGAAAATTCCTCCATGCCTATGTGTCTCGTAGCTAATGACAAAGAGGCTCTATGTGTACAATGACAAAAGAGACCTGCACACATTAACTATAAAACTATATGCAAGCTTTTCTTACAAGACCTAGTTAGAAATGGACCTAATATTAAGTGCATCAAGAAAGGTCTCTGTCAAGCTTGCCAAATTGGGAAGCAGACAAGGACCAGCTTTAAAAGCATATCTGACAAAGAATCCTTTAGGTGCTTATTTCTATTGCACATGGATCTGTTTGGTCCTATGTCAGTTCTCAGCTTAGGAGGGAAGGCTTACACCCTTGTAGTAGTTGATGATTACTCAAGATTCACTTGGGTGTTCTTCCTTACAAATAAGTCAGATACCTTAGATATCTTGAAGAACTTTGTCAGGCAGATCCAGAATGAGATGGACTGTACTGTGGTCAAATTTAGAAGTGACCATGGTACATAATTTCAGTCAGGAGCCATGACAGAATTCTGCCAAGAACTGGGTATCTCCCAAGAATTTCCCTCCCATAGAACTCCTCAACAGAATAGGGTTGTGGAAAGGAAAAATAGAACCTTGATAGAGGCAAGTAGGACAATGCTAAGTAACTCCTCTCTACCAGAATATTTCTGGGCAGAGGCTGTCAATACTGCTTGTCATGTGGTAAACAGGGCCTCCATCATCAAAGACCACAAGAAGACTCCTTATGAACTGATGAAAAGCAAAAAACCTACCTTATCCTACTTCAGGATCTTTGGTAGTAAATGTTATGTCCTTAATAATGGGAAATGCAAGCTAACCAAGTTTGCTGTGAAAAGAAATAAGGGTATTTTTGTTGGCTACAGCTCCTATAGCAAGGCTTATAGGGTGTACAACATCAATACCCAAGCAATTGAAGAGTCTGTACATGTTGTATTTGATGGGACTAGCCTTATACATAAAGGCTGGTCTAGTTCTCTAGTGAATGCATGTACAACAGATAAAATGGAAAAATTATCCATTGAAGATAAGGCTGAGACCTCAGTTAAAGATAAAAACCACTAAGTAACAGTTGAAATTGAAGATGTTGTGGAAGGCTCAGAAACAACAGAAGAAATGCAACCTGAAGAACCTGCCACAACTGAAGTTCCCAGAATACTGCCAGTTGCCTTGAGACAAGTGTGAGATTATCCTCAAGAGCCAATAATAGGAGATGTCAACCAAGGAGTGCTGACAAGGAGCAGAGCTGTGAATTAAGCATTGTACTTGAGTTTTCTCTCTCAAATTGAACCCAAGAAATTTGAGGAAGCAAATCAGGACCCATTTTGGATTGCAGCAATGCAGAAGGAGCTGAACCAATTTAAGAGATGCAAAGTGTGGAAGCTGGTTCCAAGACCCCAAGGACAATATATTATAGGAACTAAGTGGGTCAACAGAAATAAATTGGATGAGAATGGAGTCATCAATAAGAATAAAGTAAGGCTAGTGGTAAAGGGCTACAGACAGGAAGAGAGGAATGACTTTGATCAGACTTTGGCCCCTGTAGCAAGACTGGAATTCATCAGACTCTTCTTGGCCTATGCAGCCTACCAAGGATTCAAAGTCTATCAGATGGATGTGAAGTCAGCCTTTCTGTATGGTGACCTCAAAGAAGAAGTCTATGTAGAACAACCTTCAGATTTTGTTGATTCTACTTATCCCGACTATGTATATTTTCTTAGAAAAGCCCTATATGGCTTAAAACAGGCACCTAGAGTCTGGTATGAGACTATGTCAAGCTTTCTCATTGAGAACAAATTCTCCAGGTGAATGATTGATAAGACATTGTTCCTAAGGGAAGTTAAGGGCAAGATTTTGCTAGTGCAGATCTATGTATATGACATTATCTTTGACTCTACAGATGATAATCTCTGCAAGAAGTTTGCCAACTTAATGCAGGGAAAGTTTGAGATGAGCAGCATGGGTGAGCTCAAATACTTCCTAGGTCTCCAAGTGAAACAATCTGAAGATGGTATATTCATCTCACAGACCAAGTTCACTAGAGAGCTAGTCAAGAAATTTGGATTGGAGAGTGCTTCTTCTATGAAGACTCCAATGGGAACCAATGCATCTCTGAAGGATGGGAAGGGAATACCCTTTCATGAAACCAAGTACAGATGCATGATTGGATCTTTGATGTACATAACTGCAAGTAGGACTGACATAATGTTTGCCACACGTGTCTATACTAGATATTAGGTGAACCCTAAGGATTCTCATCATGTCTCTATCAAGAGAATCTTAAGATACCTAAAGGGTACATCAAATCTTGGCCTATGGTACCCTAGGAACAATGGGTGTGAACTGACAGGATACTCAGATGCAGATTATGCAGGATGCAAAGAAGACAGGAAAAGTACCTCAGGGACATGCCAATTCCTTGGAGGAAGACTGATCTCTTGGAGCAGCAAGAAGCAGACAAGTGTAGCAATCTCCACAACAGAATCAGAATACATCTCTACTGGGAGATGTTGTGCTCAACTTCTATGGATTCAGCATCAACTTGAAAACTACAATCTAAAGATGACCAAAACACCCTTGTTTTGTGACTCTTCCAGTGCAATCTCAATTGCTAAGAACCATGTCTCACACAGCAGGACTAAGCACATTGAGATCAGGTATCACTTCATCAGGGACCCAGTGGAGAATGAAGATATCACCCTTGAGCTTGCTCCCACAGACAAATAAGTGGCTGATATATTCACAAAGCCCCTAGATGAAGCTAAGTTTAACTTCTTCAAGTTCCAATTGGGGATGTTAAACCTAGAGTAATTTTCAACTTACTGTTCACTAATCATTCTTTGTATGTTAGTAAGAAGATCTCTCAGGTCAAGTGCTGAAGCAGTCTGACAAGAAAGGCTACCAAGTGCCAAAGTCAGACGAATATTGAATAATGGTCACGACGACACAAGCTCAAGCACTTGAAAACAGTGACTACATGGTCTATATTGAAAAAGTCAGAAAGGGGGAGAAGAATATAACCTGGGAGAAAGAATATGACCTAGAAGATGCACTAGTCAAGGGGGAGAGTTCAGAGGAATCAGATGAAAAAGAAAAAGAAAGGAGATCTCAAAAGTAGGGGGAGTAAAGAAAAGAGACATCACATCAAGGGGGAGATAATAGCCCAGGAAGATGCAACAGCTAAGGTGAAGGTAACTATGTTAATGTTCACTACATAAACTCATATTTATTGTTAAGTGAAAGTAATTTTGAATTGGGGTTCTGACTTCTTCAAATAGGGGGAGATTGTTGGGAATCCTGACTACATGATTCCTGATTTGAAGAAGTCGCCAATTCAAGAGAATTTCACTCTGTATTTGATTACTTTCTTAGCTTTATCATCTCAGTAAAAGCCAAGTACAAAGAATGTAGTGGTGACAAATATCGTCGGAAAGAGTATGCATGTCCTTGAAAGAATATAACCTGGGAGAAAGAATATGACCTGGGAGAAAGAATATAACCTGGGAGAAAGAATATGACCTAGAAGATGCACTAGTCAAGGGGGAGAGTTCAGAGGAATCAGATGAAAAGGAAAAAGAAAGGAGATCTCAAAAGTAGGGGGAGTAAAGAAAAGAGACATCACATCAAGGGGGAGATAATAGCCCAGGAAGATGCAACAGCTAAGGTGAAGGTAACTATGTTAATGTTCACTACATAAACTCATATTTATTGTTAAGTGAAAGTAATTTTGAATTGGGGTTCTGACTTCTTCAAATAGGGGGAGATTGTTGGGAATCCTGACCACATGATTCCTGATTTGAAGAAGTCGCCAATTCAAGAGAATTTCACTCTGTATTTGATTACTTTCTTAGCTTTATCATCTCAGTAAAAGCCAAGTACAAAGAATGTAGTGGTGACAAATATCGTCAGAAAGAGTATGCATGTACTTGAAATGATATGCAGAGCAAAGCAGAAGTTCATGTCAGTTATCATCGAGATGACATGCACATGATGATATCGTCGTGACACTACAACATCACACGACGATATCAGGATGCCAAGATGAAGGAAGAATACTTAAGTACGAGTACAAGACAATGTCAACGACATCATCGTAAAGAAGCCTTGACGTCGAAAAGGCTACGCAAGGTGATATCGATGATATCGTCGTAAAGAAGGCGTGACATCGAGAAGGCCAAAGAAGCAGTTATGAGGACAATAGTTGTTGTAGAATAGCTTATCGACGTAATGGTGATTATGTCATCGATAATACAAGGTGGTGTCGATGACATCGTGAACAAGACATCGAGCAATCAGGATTACGCCGACATCAGTTAGATGACTTCATGTCGTCTTAAGAATAAGTGCAGAAGGGATGTTCCGTATCGTCGAGATATCCTTGTCTGAAGAAGAAGAAAGAAGACTTGAAGTTCTGTCCAAAGTCCAAAACAACGACAAGCCCTGCCGTCGAGATATTGTCCATGTCGTCGTAACGATGGAAATATCGTCGAGACAAATTCAAAAGTTGCAAGACGCATTGTCAGCAATTAATGCCGCCGCCTGATTGTCTAATCAGCGCGTGCTATTAAGGAAAGGGCTTCTGACACTTAAGGAACTTTACAGGAGACCGTTGGGGGGCTCCTTAGCCATATAAAAGGGATAAGTGTATGCCCTAATTCATTACGAAAAAGATACGAAAGAATTTACGCGAGAACAAAAAGAACAAACAAACGACGTAAAGAAAAAAAATAAGAATCGAGAATAAAACGATCTTCATCCTTCGTTCTCCAAGAATCAGTCTAGCTTCATCGGCTGATAAGAAGATTTCCAGATAGAAGAAAAACTTGGAGAAAATCTGTGCTGTCAAGGTTTAAACCAGAAGCATCTTCTTCAAGACAAGAAATCAATCTCCATCAGGCAGAAGAATCTTTAGTTACTTTTTCTATGTAAGGTTTGCCGGCCAATAACTGTAGGATCAGTTTACAGATCTGAGTGTCGAGCTTGCGGGCTTGAGAGTTGTGAGGCTTGAGGGCCAGGGTAGTGGACTTCCGGGTTTGAGTGTGTCGAGCTTGCGGGTTTGAGAACTGTGAGGCTTGAGGGCCAGTGCAGTGGACTTGCGGGTCCAAGAGGCAAGACTTGCGGGTCTGTGCTGTGTAGGGCTTGAGGGCCTGAGTGTCGGGTTTGCGGACCTGAGTGCAGTAGGGGCTTGCGGGCCTTGGCTGTAGGACTTGAGGGTCCGAGTTGTAAGTCTTGCGGGCCGGATACATTGGCGGAGTTTGCCGACTCTAACACACTGCTAGATAGGTGCAACGGGACAGAGGACTACTCAAGATATCCCGTCTTGAGGAACCTCTATACATCTGGTGTTGTGCGTTGTGATTTTCTGTGTGCTATTTCTGTGCTGTGTTTAGAATATAGACATTCTGTGTAAAAAGATTTCAAAACAGCCTAATCACCTAACCCCCCTCCCTTCTAGGTGATCGTTCCTTACCTAACAACTAAGGTGGAAAACTCACTCGCAAGAAGATACGCGAAGTGATTGTAGAAGAGTATGGACAGATTGGTCGACTGACCGATTTCACCTACCTTCCTCATCACCACGGCTCCCCCCTCACGCCTCAAGTTCTAGCTCACCCAATCCCCCATGGCTTCAAGATCCCCAACATCGAAATGTTCGACGGGACTGATGACACGGTCGAACATATCAACCACTTCACTACGGTTATGAGAATCTACAATGCCCCAGATCAGCTCCTGTGTCATGTGTTCCCTGCAAAACTCAAGGGACATGCTCGCACCTGGTACCACTCTCTGCAAGGCAAAACCATCGACAGTTTTGCGGAATTGGCATGACAATTTACAGACCAATTCATTACCAACCGCAGAATTGTCCGAGATCCCTCTCACATTTTAGGAATCTGCCAGAACGAGGGTGAGACCCTCAAAGATTTTTTCCGCCACTTTATAGTTGAGGCGCGACAAATCCCAGAGGTCGACCCCTAACTTTTGTGAGGCCTTTTTCTGGGAGGACTCCGCTAAAGCGGTTTTTACTCAGCACTGATGAGGGAGACGCTACCCAGCTATCCCGATCTCGTGCACCGGGTCGAAACTCAAATCCTTGCGGACGAAACCATTAAGGCAAACTGACAACAGTTCGAAGGAAGTCAGAAGAGGAAGAAGGGGGAAAGCATGCCCCTAGAAGACAGGAAGAGAACCACAACAACGAGGGTCGCCAGGACCCCCAGAGGGATCGGGGACCCCGCCCGCCTCAGGATTACACTCCCCTACACATCTCACGTTAATGTACTCTACGCAATCCAAGACAACCCGACGCACTAGAGGCTGCGAGAACTCCTCCTGAATGCTAAGGGAGACCTATCTAAGTACTGCGAGTTCCATCGAGGAACTGGGCACACAACTAAGGAATGCATTAAGCTTAAAGACGAGATCGAGTGTCTTGTTCGTCAAGGCATCCTCGGCAGGTTTCTACAAGGCCATATCCAAAATCCACTAGCTCCACCTCAACATAGAAGAGATCAGCCACCCACACATCAGGACACGCAGGGGGGCAGGTGTGTGGTGGGAATAATGGAGACCATAGTTGGTCCCCCTTCCCCTCTAGCTTTATCAACTCTATCGCCCAACATAGAGAAGAACAAGAGGATCGGAATACGCAATGCACCGCGACTATCAGTTTCAGAGACAAAGATCTGGAAGGACTACTCATACCTCACCACGACCCGCTTATCATCAGTGCGGGAATCGGCGCCCCAAGCTTTCGTGTCAAGAGGATACTGATCGATAACGAAAGCTCTGTTAATGTCATGTTTATGTCCACCCTCCACAACATGATGATTCCAAAAGAACGACTCCACCCAACAATAGGACCAGTATACGGCTTCAATGGCGGCCCCGTCCCCGTGCAAGGAACAATCACTCTGCCTGTTACACTTGCGGAGTTTCCAAAACAGCGTCCAGTTCGTGGTCATGAAGTCAGACTCCCCATACAACGCCATCTTTGGTCATCCCCTCCAAGTGAATTTCAAGTTCATTCCTTTAATCCCGCGCCTAGTGATGAAGTTCGTCACTCCAGGAGGAGTTGGAGTCGTCCGTGGAAACCATGAAGCAGCTCGCTCATGCTATCTGCAACATGCTCAACCAGGACAGGGAACGACACCAGGATTCGACGCGACCAGATCCGGGAGCACCACCGTTGTGCATCGTGTCGATCAATCGGGAGGAATCATACATGCTTGATCTAGGAGTGGCAAAAACCGGGCAGAGGAGCTCATATATTACTTATGTTTTGATTGTGTTTTTTTTTTGTTTTTTTTTTGAATCGTCCCCCTAAGACAATGATCTGCAAGTCTGCACTTGTGCATGTGTATTTAGCCCGCGCACTACCTGCTTGAATGCATCCGCTCTTTGCCGTCGTAGTAGCTCACGACACCATCATGGCCTGCCCCCCTTGCATTTGCCAACGGTTTGAGCGCATCTGCTCTTCACTATTGGGGGCAGTACCCTAGATCGCGCTCTGCCGACTCGAATGCATCCGCTCTTCGTCGTCATCGTAGGGTGCCATTAGGGCACGCCCCCTCGCGGTCGCCAATGGTTCGAACGCATCCGCTCTTCGCCGCCAACCTGAGGCTAGTCCCCCTACCGTGCACTACCGGCTCGAATGCATCTACTCTTTGCCATCGTAGTAGGTCGCGCCACTATCACGGTCTGCCCTCCTCGCGGTCGCCAATGGTTCGAACGCATCCACTCTTCACCGTTATTTTGGAGTCAGTACCCCTGACCGCGCACTACCGACTCGAATACATCTGCTCTTCGCTGTTGTAGTAGGTCACGACACCACCAGGGTCTGTCCCCTCACGGTCTCCATCAGTACGAATGCATTCGCTCTTCACCGTCATAGTAGGTTCGCTCTCCGACTGTAGCTATCAGTCCGAATGAGAAAGCTCTTCACTGTCATAGTAGTTCCGCGCTCACGGTTAGACGGAATGAAACGTCCCTACACTGGAATAGTAAACCTGAATCTCTCCACCGTGCTGCTCGGGCCTCAACGCTAAGCAGCAAGCTCGCCACGATCTCCGACATAATCGCTGAGTGACAAGCTCGCGACCGATGAGGACGAGACAGAAGTCCCTCTTACCTAGATCCAAGCGATGACTTTCAGCACATCCGCATAATGACAAGCTCATCACTGCACAAGTCAAGACAACTCGCCTAAATGAGCTCGCACACCCGAAGATATACGTTTATAAAAAAAAATCGAGCTCATTTTTCTCAAAAAAATGACCTCCGAAAATTGGGGGGCAATTGATCGGGTTCCCCAAAATGGGTTCACTCACGCCAGAGATTTTTTACCGCGACCTCGACCAACTCACCATTACAATTCCAACGGTTCAATTCTCATGCAATTCCGAGTCCGTTTGGTCTTCCAAACGGACGTCGGACCGAGTACGAACATAAACGCTAACCGCACCCCCCCCATTTATAGGGGTAAATGCACCCCCTCATGGTGGTAAATGCACCCCATCATGGGGGTAACCGCACCCACTTCATGGGGTCCAGACAACTCCCTCTCTCTCCTCCATGCATGCAACCGCCGCCAACCTCGCTGTCGGACATGCCGTTGGCCTCGCCGCTCACCTCGCTCGCCGACCGCCACATCTACTCGGTGTCGCGCCGGCCACGCCCACTGCACCTACCCGACACTTTTCCCCTCACAGGCGCGGTCGCTGCACATCTCGTGCCGTCGCGGCGCAGCACCCGCCACTCGACACTCGCCACAAGGTTGCGCCTCCCTGGCCGCGCAAGACTTGATGCATGATCATCGCACGACCTCGATCATTCGACTCCTGCTGCACCACCTTGCATGCGCCCTCTATGGCGCTATCTCAGTCGGTGCGTCCACCTCCCAACGTCCAAATACATGTTTTTCTCGTAACACCTTTGTGTTCACGGCGCAATCAGAGCGCCCCCACATTCACAGTGCGCGACGAACATCTCCACGTTCGCGGTGCACTCAGATCACCTCTACGTTCACAACATGGACCAAACATCTCCACGTTTGCGGCGCGCTCAGACCACCTCTACGTTCACAGCGCGCGCCGAACGTCTCCACGTTCGCGGCGCGCTTAGACCGCGTCTACATTCACAGCGTGCGCGGAACATCTCCACATTCGCGGCGCGCTCAGAACGCCTCTACATTCACAGCGCGCGCCAAACATCTCCACGTTCGAGGTGCGCTCACAATGCCTCTATGTTCACAACGCACGCCGAACATCTCCACGTTTGCTGCACACTCAGAACGCCTTTGCATTCACGATGTGCGTCGAACGCCTCTAAGTTTGTGGCGCGCGCCAAGCAACTCCGCGTTTGCGGCACACTCAGAACGCCTCTACGTTCACAACGCATATTGAATTCCTCCGTGTTCCTGGCGCGTGTGCTAGTTAACTTCTTAACTTCTTGGATTGAAGGTTTTGTTCGTTGCTATTATCGCCGCCAACGAAACTGCCCGAACTACCTAAACTTCTCGTGGGGCAAGACGTTCATATCCAAAAAATGGCAATCTATGTGCTCCAGATCGATGATCATGATTTACCTACCAGATGGTTTTGGTGGTTACAATGACAAAATTACTAGGCTACCACTGTCCAAAGCTATAAAAGGAGCCTAGAGCCCTCATTTCAAAGGACCATGCCTTCAGCGCCCGAGAGAGATCCTTTGAAGATCCTTCAACATTCTCCTTCGACGTTCGAAGAATCTTTCGAAGATCTCCTTTGGCCTTCGAAGATCTCCTTCGGCCTTCGAAGATCTCCTTCCCTTTCGAAGATCTCCTTCAAATGTGACTTGAAGATCTCCCTTAGGCTCTTGAAGATCTCTTTCATCCTTAGAGAATTTTCTTTTTCTCATTCTCTGCACCCTCTGCAACGAGCGGTGACATGTCACTTATTTGCATTCTACAACTTGTAATACCAAAAGATATAGTGAATTTGGTCGACACCGATCTGATCCTGTGGTTTTTCACCCTTTCTGAGTTTTCCACGTTAAAAGTTTTCTTGCCAGCTGTCTCACTTTACTCTGACTGATTGCACGCTCGGCTCACACTAGAACTGAGACGGTTCAATTCGATCGGTATACAAGAGCGTTGAGCAGCCCGCAACACCGAGAATTCTATGTTTTGGATACCTTTCATTTTTTTATATTTTAATTGTGTTGGATTTTATAATCTCTAATTTTTTGTTATTAATTTTTAGCAGAAGTTGAGGCAGAACTATTCACGGGCACACCCGGTCACGTGCTCAGGTACAATTTTTAGTGAAAAAAATATGAATTTCTTGATTTGTACGAAATACAAACTTTAATTGTAGATTCTCAATAGTCGTTTGATGAAATTGGAATCTGGAAGTGTCGTTTGAATCATCTTGAAAAATGCACAAAATAGACTTTTTAATTGTAGATTTTCATGAAATTTTGATGTGAATCCAGTTTCACCCAAATTATTGGCCCAAAAAATTTACCAAGTCCACACTTGCTCAAGCTGGAGGAAGAGGGGGGTATCTGTCGAGTAGCCGGTTACTTGAGCCACGAACGAAGGAGAGAGAATAGAAGAAAATAAATGGCCGCAAGCAAGCGGCGAGACCAAATCTACCCGCCGCGTCGAATGCCTCTTTTGTGGCGGGCAATGCTATTGATATAAAACCTGTATTATAGCTGAGATTACAATAAGATGCATGAAAAAATAATACAAGGCTTGAAGGAAAGGGATGGCGAGCAGAAAAGCGTCGTTGAGGTCGCTGGAAGCTGAAGGAGATCGCTCGACAGAGTCATGACCGCCAGATAGAGGAGAGATCGCCTGACAGAGGCGAGACCGCCTGGTCGCTGCGGTCTGAAAACTTGAGACCGCTCAGGTCTTAAGCCGGGGACTGGAGACTCCCCAAAGTCCATTTATGATTGCCCCTCCCCTCTATTTTAGACGTGAGGGCCTGCCCAGATGGGCAGGTCTGAGTAATAACGGGCTGCCCAAATTTGCTGAGGTCACTTGACGAGGCCACCGAAACCGTTGAAATCGTCGGGCAAGCTGAGACCGCCTAGCATGCTGAGACCACAAGGCATGCTGAGACCGCACAACCTGCTGAGATCACACGACCTACTGAGACCGCAAGGCCTGCTGAGATCGCACGGCCTGCTGAGATCGCAAGGCCTGCTGAGACCGCCTAGCATGCTGAGACCGTAAGACCTGCTGAGACCGCAAGGCCTACTGAGACCGCCTAGCCTGCTGAGACCGCAAGGCTTCCTGAGACTGCACGACCTGCTGAGACCACTTGGGCCTTGCTGAGCCTCCCCTAGAACTGGCTAAGACCGTATGGGTCAGGGTAGACCGCCTGGGTCAGGTTGAGACCGCCTGAGTCAGGTTGAGATCGCCGACCACCTGCAAGAATCCGTTCGAAGGGGATTGCGGATTTATAGGTAAACACGATCCCCACATTTTTCCAAGTTTTGAAAGAACTCGAAAAAATAGAACTTACCCACAAGAACCGCGATCCACTTTTCTTGCCAGGATAAAACATGTATATAAAAGAGTGCAAGTACTCGTGGGAACTTGCTAATGCCTGAAGAGAACTTGCGAGCACCTACTTAACTTTACAAGAGAGTAGTTAAAGCAGGTATAAGAGGAAATATATTACGTGAGTACCTGAAGAGGACTCACGAGCACTTGCTTATCTGCAAAAGATATGAAGAACAGGTATACAAAAAATAATACACAAGTACATGAAGGAAAACTCGTGAACACCTGTTTTTATCTGCAAAAGATATAATTAATAGGTATATGAAAAATAATACGCAAGTACCTTAAGGAGAACTCGCGAACACCTGTTTCTTTCTGCAAAAGATATAAAGAACATGTATATGAAAAATAATACGCGAGTGCCTGAAAGAAAACTTGTGAACACTTGTTTCTATGTGTAAAAGATATAAAGAACATGTATATGAAAAATAATACGCGAGTACCTGAAGGAAAACTTGCGAACACCTGTTTCTATCTGCAAAAGATATAAAGAATAGGTATATGGAAAATAATACGCAAGTACATGAAGGAAAACTTGCGATCACTTATTTCTATTTGCAAAAGATATAAATAACAAATATATGAAAAATAATACACAAGTACCTGTAGGAAAACTCGCGAACACTTGTTTCTATCTGAGACAACTTGCTGATACTTATTCATATTCATATTTGAAGTGTATAAGAAAGAACATCTCGTTTACACGCTTATTCATAATTACCAAAGGCTGCGATAAATGCTGGCTCCCATCAAGTTATGTGGGCAGTCAATCAAGTCAAACAAGCAATACAGATGTTGAAACCGGCAACGAGTCTCAATGTTGAAACCGGCAACCGGTCTCTTGAGTTCGGACCCACTGGGGGTGTAGCTCGCACCTACTTATCCCTCACTTACACTCTTGACTGTGGATGAAGAACTATGAACAGATCCAAGGCTGCAATGAGGAGGTCCCGCCACATACCCGGAAGATCTTAGAGAGCTTCCCCTCCCAAACCAATGCTCAGCCGGGCACCTTGGAGGGCACTAGCAGCCAACCATAACTTGCCTAGGAAGAGAGAGTCTAAAAGATCAGATCTCCTCCAAGGTGCCCTTAAGGGTCTATTTATAGATTCTCTAGCCTGGTCTGCAAATAACATAAATCTGCCTTTTGGTTTTACTAATCGCACCCATCATTGGTCTGCTAACAGCCTAACTCCGCTGTTCTAAAAGGGCTATTGGCAGCCCACGAAGGGCATCTAGGTCATTTCCCCACTAAAGCCTTCTAGGCGAGTGGTCCGCGAAGGCACCACTCTCCAGGCCTCTCGCAAACTAGGTTCTACTGGGCGAGTGGTCCATGAAGGCACCACTCGCCAAGCCTTCAACACATTCGCACTTCTAAGGGAGCGAGTGCTTTGCGGAAGAGGCTCGCACTCGCCCCGAGGCTCCCCTGCCTCTCCCGACCTGGGCGAGTGCCCTTCTTGACCTATCTTGCCTGCCTTTTGGACATTTGGGACCCACTCGACGAATACGGGGTTGTACACAATCCCCGCTCTTTGCAAGCGAGTCCGACGCTTGGAAAGAAAAGTCCAACGCTTGGAAAGAAAAGTCCAACCCCCAATATTCGGCGAGTGTTTTGCTGACCTAGAGGGAATCTTTTTGGTGGGCCCCTCCTTTCTGCTATAAATATACCCCAAGTCTCTTGAGAGTTCCTGTCCTCCTATCATTGTTTCTCTTTTTCACCTTTGAGCTTTCATCGTTCGAAATATCATTCATGAGGCCTACGCCGAGACTGCTCTTGCAAGGACTGATGGAGCGTCTTGCTGCCGCTCAGGGGGAGAATACCTCCAGGTCCACTCGGTATGTCCTCTGGCTCTCGTCAAAGAGGGATCGTTCTAAGCCTTACCAGCTGAAGAAGGCCAGGGTGGTCTGGCGAAACCTGTTGGCTAGGGAGTCTGCGCCAGAGACTCCTCCCCTCTCCAACATCGCTCCCGACAACACCGTCGAGGTATTATATTCTATCTCGCTTTAAAGCTAACCCGGGTGACGCGATATCTTAACAATATCAATCACTCATAGAACCTGCAGGAGACAGAGGACGGTACCGGGATCAACCAGGTGAATGTCGTCCCGCCCCCACCTGCCCTCGGAGGCATTCCACCGGCCCAGGAGCCCGTTCTTTTAGTTGCTCCTGGCGGAATCGCGCCTGTGCCAGGTAAAAGTTGTTATCTTCTCGCATACCTTTTATCTTTCGCCAATTTATCTATCTCACTTCCTTCCCACAGACAACACCTTCAGGACCACAGGGCTTTCCACGACATCGCGTGATCCTCCCCTGACACTGCGAGATCCTCCTCCTACACCACACGTCTCGCCCGCTCCCAAGACTACCACCCTCTCGCTCGAACCAGAATGCCCGGGCGAGAGGGCCACTGACCACAACCCCCCGGGTACTGACCACGCCACCACTTCTGCCGCCAACCAGGCATCGCACCGCCCCAGGATGGGGAAATTTCTTCACCCACCTAGCCAGCCATTCGCAGGGCACCCTAGCCCCTCTCACCGACGTCAAGACGGAGAACCTGTGCCAGGTTAGTCACTTCTCTCGCTTTGACTCTCTTACCAAGGTCTTCATACCATATTTATCTAGCGTTTTCTCTCGCAAGCTTTCAAGAGGCCTTGCCGAGGGACCCTCAATACAAGGATGGAGAGGGAATGTTCTCGCCTCCTCCCTCCCCTTGCGATCTTTCAGACTTTCTGGGCGATCCCGCCGATTCTGGGACAATGAAGGCGCGGGCGACGGAGGTTCTCGAAAAGCTTATCTGGATGCAGCGAGACCTCGCCAACTAGGTTGAAGGGCAACATGCGACCTATGAGCGTCGGCTGAGCATCCTCAAGCGAGATTACACGCACCTCATCAGAGAGATGGAGCGCCAGGGGGTGCGGGTGCGAGGAGACTTCTCCTGGTAGGCATATCATGCGGGCTAGGGACCAGATGCGTCTGGTCCACCAGGAGCTCACCGCAGTAAGCACGTATTACTACCCGCGAGTGCCTCCGAGGACAGGGAGGCGAGGCCGGGGTCGATGGCGGTGGGAACAGTACTAAGCCTACCGACTCTCACCCCCTGTATTCTCTCGCACCCTTGTTATTTCTCCTTTTTTCTTATGTACTGAAACCAGGCGAGACCTGCTGTATCTTGTGAACAATTTATCTGTTTGTATGTTATTTATTATCCTTCCTTACTTTTCTGAATGCTATCATGCGGATGCCTTCATTCTCGTTGTACTTTTTTGTTTGCTTTCGCTTGAAGAATCTAGCGCGTCTCTTTCGCCACTCACTGACGAATTGGGTGTAGGCAGGCTAGCTCGTACTGCGAGGCGCCAGGGTAGCGTGGCTGCTATCCGCACCCCATGCGTAGAGACTTCCATTCATTTTTTATTTTTTCTATAAATAGTCAGCCCACTTACCGCCTTTATTACGCTTTCTTCTCTTTCCTCTCTTACTCTCGCGCCAGCACTCGCACCTCTCTCTAGACTTTCCTTCTACCTTCTTTTCGCGAGATGGCCCCCGAACCCGTTGGCAGGAGCAGGTGCGTCCAGTCGTTCCTCAACCACCACTTTGATACCTGTGACCTGTCCGAAGAAGATTTCACCGCGACAGTCGCCGATTACATCCCGCCAGGATTCTCTGCGCCGCCCAGGAGGTCACGATCGCATCAACCAGATCTCGCCCGACGCTCTTGCCATCCCTATGGACCATTTCGAGGTGGGACTCCGACTCCCCCTCTAGCCCGAACTGCGCCAAGCATTCTGCTACTTCGGCGTGGTTCCTGCTCAGCTAAATCCGAACTCAATCGCGATGTTGGTGGTATTCGCCTGCTACTTGCGGGAGGAGGGGATCGAGATCTCCCTCCCCATCTTCCGCAAGCTTTTCAACTTCCGAGCGAAGAACGGGGTGGCCTTCTTCTCCGGCCAGAGCCCGCTTAAGGTCACCGGTACCACCAACAAAGTCCATTACTGGACTCGGCGATTCGTCTTCGTGACCGAGAATTTCGACAACACTCTCCTCGCGCCAGTGCTGGAGGAAGAGTCGACCTTCCGGCCTCCAACGTTGAGATGTTACGAGTCCAAGCTCCATGCGTTCATTTAGAAGCATAGCATGGATGTCGTGCATCTGCGGAAGCACGTCGGCTCGCTACCACCAATCCTGCTGGGAGAGGGTAAGCTGAACAATTTCAACCTAGCTCCAATTTGCTTTCACTCGCCTTCTTCTTACTTGACTTTCCTGATGCAGGGGTTCAAAGTTTTCCCCTCCACCTGCCGATTGCAGCCATGGATATCGCTTCTGATGACGCCCTTGCCATCACACAAGCCGCCGTCGTAGCCTGCCGCAAGGGTCCGCCTCCCGCGAAGCCCAGCGGGCAGAAGCGGAAGCCCGACGCGTCCACCAGCTACCCCGCCAAGCGGTCGAAGCCTTCCTCAGCCACCAAGGGAAAGGCGGTCGCGGGCGAGACGCCCAGCTCGAGTGCCCCTACTGCGGACTTTACGGTCCAGGCCGCCACTACGCCGTCAGGGCCCTCCTCTGGTCCAGTGCCGAGAGGGCATCAAAACTTCCCTCTCGGCGAGAGGTATGCGGATGCGGCCGGCGAGCCCCTACTCCATTGGGACCAGAAGGCCAACCGGGTCTCCATCTCTACCCTCCTCCCGTCCTGGATGGAGCAGGAGACGACTAGAGGCCAGGCCTACGACCTCTCCTACTCACTCTACAGCAGTGAGGATGCCTCCATCTATGATGCTGAGACCACACACACGCTCGTGCATGAGGGCTCGTGGGCCGTGATGCGTGCTCTCGAGTTGACTCACATGTATTCTCGCCGCAACATGACCCTCGCGCAGAACCTGGCCGAAGTGGAGAAGACCCGTGCTGATGTCTCCACCGAGTTCTTGGCCATGTAGAAGCAATTGGAGACCGCCAAGGCTCTTCTCGCCAGCCGCCCAGCCCAAGAGGTGAGCACGTCTCCTTAAAGTGACTTAAGCTCTCGCATTTCCTTCCTTTTCCGCGCTAACCTTCTTTTTTCTTGCAGGACATAGCCAACTATGATACCCTACTCGTGCGGGCGCGCATCCTTGAGGAACGTGTCAAGGAGATGGAGTCCGAGAACCAAAGGTTACGAGATGCTGCTGTCCTACCACCTCCCGCGGACAGTGACACTCGACATCTTTACTCTAACGCCGAGTTCGAGGGGCTGATGCAGAGGTCCGCCCAGGGAGCAGCGAAGCATGCGCTGGAGGTGCTGCGAAGTGCCAAGATCCTGAAGGAAGAGGGCGAGAGGATTCTGGCCCATCATGTGCTACCCGAGCTCTTCGCTCGGGAGAATGACCCTGTAGATGTAGTTGGTGATGGGCAGGACTTCGACGACCTTCCTTCTCCGGGCGAGAGCATCTGATATTCCAATGAGGAGGCCGATGACCACCCCTAAAGACCCCCTTACTTTTTTCTCTCCTTCAGATGTAGCGCGAGAAGCTTTCCTTTGTAATTTCTTTACCATGAAATGAAATGAAATACCATTGCTCCTGTTTGTGATTGTTGTTTTTATTATGTATTCTTCTCTGTATCTCTCGCTTTTGTCAGCCGATAGCTCGCGCGCTAGTACGTTATTTCACATGCTCTCGCACTTTTGTGCATGTGCACGCATATCGCTTGTTCACTCTTAATGCCGACGATTCTTAGCCTAGGTCGTGACCGAGACTCTCTCGCCGCGCAGGTGCGCCACGCGGTCGCAACCCTTTCACACTCGCCCATGCCTTTTAGGACAGACGATTTTGCTGATTCCTGCTGGAAGCGTAACTGCGCCGAGAGCTCACTTTGTCTCGCTAACTTCTTGCATCCCTTGGGGCTGGCTAACTCCCCACTGTGCTTCCGCTGGGAGAGTGCCCTTCTCGAACGGCACCATTCGCCGGCGAATGTCCCTTATAATGAACACCATTCGCCAACCTTATACCAAGACTTACCCTGTGTCAATCTTTCCCTGTTGGATTTTCCTGTCTTACCCTGCCTCCCTCATGGGTTACCACCGAGTGAGCCTACGACCCTGTCAGCTAGGTGAGAGCCTGGTCAACGGGTCTGCTCGGGGCCAGATACTTTGAAACTTTCATGCCACCGAGTGAGCTTATAGCCCTGCAAGCTAGGTGAGAGCCTGGTCAGCGGGTCTGCTCGGGGCCAGATACTTTGAAACTTTCCTGCCACCGAGTGAGCCTACAACCCTGCTAGCTAGGTGAGAGCCTGGTCAGCGAGTCTGGTCGGGGCCAAATACTTTGAAACTTTCTTGCCACCGAGTGAGCTTACGACCCTGCCAGCTAGGTGAGAGCCTGGTCAGCGGGTCTGGTCGGGGCCAAATACTTTGAAACTTTCCAGCCACTGAGTGAGCCTACGACCGTACCAGCTAGGTGAGAGTCTGGTCAACGGGTCTGCTCGGGGCCAAAACTTTGAAACTTTCCTGCCACCGAGTAAGCCTACGACCCTGCCAGCTAGGTGAGAGCCTGGTCAGTGGGTCTGCTCGGGGCCAAACACTTTGAAACTTTCCTGCCATCGAGTGAGCCTACACCCCTGCCATCTAGGTGAGAGCTTGGTCAGCGGGTCTGCTCGGGCCAAATACTTTGAAACTTTCCTGCCGCCGAGTGAGCCTACGGACCTGCCAGCTAGGTGAGAGCCTGGTCAGCGAGTCTTCTCGGGGCCAAACACTTTAAAACTTTCCTGCCACCGAGTGAGCTTACGACGCTGTCAGCTAGGTGAGAGCCTGGTCAGCGGGTCTGCTCGGGGCCAGACACTTTAAAACTTTCCTGCCACCGAGTGAGCCTACGACCCTCCCAGCTAGGTAAGAGCCTGGTCAGTGGGTCTGCTCGAGGCCAAATACTTTAAAACTTTCCTATCACCGAGTGCGCCTACGACCCTGCCAGCTAGGTGAGAGCTTGGTCAGCGGTTCTGCTCGGGGCCAAACACTTTTAAACTTTCCTGCCACCGAGTGAGCCTATGACCCTGCCAGCTAGGTGAGAGACTGGTCAGCGGGTCTGCTCGGGGCCAAACACTTTGAAACTTCCCTACCACCGAGTGAGCCTACGACCCTGCCAGCTAGGTGAGAGCTTGGTCAGCGGGTCTGCTCGGGGCCAAACACTTTGAAACTTTCCTGCCACCGAGTGAGCCTATGACCCTGCCAGCTAGATGAGAGCCTGGTCAGCTGGTCTGCTCGGGGCCAAACACTTAAACTTTCCTGCCACCATGTGAGCCTACGACCCTGCCAGCTAGGTGAGGGCCTGGTCAGTGGGTCTGCTCGGGGCCAAATACTTTGAAACTTTCCTGCCACCGAGTGAGCCTACAACCCTGTCAGCAATGTGAGAGCCTAGTCAGCGGGTCTGCTCGAGGCCAAACACTTTGAAACTTTCCTTCCACCGAGTGATCCTACGACCCTGCCAGCTAGGTGAGAGCCTGATCAGCGGGTCTGCTCGGCGCCAAATACTTTGAAACTTTCCTGCCACCGAGTGAGCCTACGACCCTGCCAGCTAGGTGAGAGCCTGGTCAGCGGGTCTGCTCGGGGCCAAATACTATGAAACTTTCTTGCCACCGAGTGAGCCTACGACCCTGCCAACTAAGTGAGAGCCTGGTCAGCGGGTCTGCTTGGGGTCAACTACTTTGAAACTTTTCTGCCACCGAGTGAGCCTACGACCCTACCAGCTAGGGGAGAGCCTGGTCAGCGGGTCTACTTGGGGACAAACACTTTGAAACTTTCCTGCCACCGAGTGAGCCTACGGCCCTACTAGCTAGGTGAGAGCCTGGTCAGCGGGTTTGCTCAAGGCCAAACACTTTGAAACTTTTCTACCACCGAGTGAGCCTATGACCCTGCCAGCTAGATGAGAGCCTGGTCAGTGGGTCTTCTTAGGGTCAAACACTTTGAAACTTTCCTGCCACCGAGTGAGCCTACGACCCTGCCAGCTAGGTGAGAGCCTGCTCAGCGGGTCTGCTTGGGGCCAAACACTTTGAAACTTTCCTGCCACTGAGTGAGCATACGACCCTGCCAGCTAGGTGAGAGCCTGGTCAGTGGGTCTGCTTGGGGCCAAACACTTTGAAACTTTCCTGCCACCGAGTGAGCCTACGGCCCTGCCAGCTAGGTTAGAGCCTGGTCAGCAGGTCTGCTCGGGGCCAAACACTTTAAAACTTTCCTGCCACTGAGTGAGCCTTTGACCCTGCCAGATAGGTGAGAGCCTGGTCAGCGGGTCTGCTCGGGGCCAAATACTTTGAAACTTTCCTGCCACCGAGTGAGCCTACGACCCTGCCAGCTAGGTGAGAGCCTGGTTAGTGGGTCTGCTCTAGGCCAAACACTTTGAAACTTTCCTGCCACCGTGTGAGCCTACGACCCTTCCAACTATGTGAGATCCTGGTCTGCGGGTCTGCTCGGGGCCAAATACTTTGAAACTCTCCATCATCCCTTCGCAAGCTATAATACCATATATATAAAAATCGAAGTTTAAAGAATAAGTATTTATATTACATGAACTTAGGGGTAGAAACACTTCAAGTCATCGCCACTCCATGTGTGACCGATGGACTCGCCTTCCACATTCTGGAGGCATTATGCTCCGACTTTAAAGATTCTTCAACGACATAAGGGACCTCCCAATTGGGATTGAGCTTTCCTATCACCGCTGACCTTCCGGCCGCGTCGTCCTTTTTTAACACGAGGCCCCCCTTCTCAAACTGCTTGATCCGGACGTGCTTGTAAAAATACTTGGCCTTCCGGCGCTTGACTTCTTCTTGTCGGATGGCGACAAGATCTCATACCTCCTCGATCAGATCTTGAGAGAGCCGTAGCTCCTCTTCGTTCCCCGCTCTCCATTCTTCATCACCTCCTTCGGCGGCCCTAACCCGCGGTGATTTGACTTCAAATTCTATGGGAATAATGACCTCATAATCGTGAGAGAGCTTGAAGGGGGTCTCGCCAGTGGCGGTGTTGGGCGTGGTCCTTAGAGCCCACAGGACCGAAGGGAGTTGCTCCACCCTATTCCCTTTTAAGTTTTCTACTTTCTTTTTGAGCAGGTTCATTATGATCTTGTTCGCCGCCTCCACCTGCCCGTTGCTCCTGGGATGATGGACGATGCGAACCTGAGGTCTACTCCCAACTGGCTGCAGAAGCTGATGAACTCTTCACTAGCGAATTGCGGTCCATTATCTGTGACTATGGCCCGAGGGAGCCCATGTCGGCAGATGTTCTCCTCTCATACAAATTTGTGGATTACCTGGGAGGTGACCTTAGCCAAAGCCTTAACCTCCAAACACTTCGATAAGTAATTGATCATGAGCAGGAGAAACCTTCTTTGCCCACTTGCCTGGGGGAAGGGTCCTACTAGATCCATTCCCTATATGACGAAGGGCCACGACATCATGATGCTCCTTAGCCTCTGAGCCGGCTGAAGTTGAAGCGGGGTGAACAACTGGCATTTCTGGCATTTCTTGGCGAACTCTATTGTGTCCTTGCTTAGGGTCGGCCAGAAGTACCCCTGCCTCATTATTCTTTCCTCCAACGTTCTACTCCCCGAATGACTACCACACTCGCCAGAGTGAACCTCCTCTAGGACCCTCGGGACTTCCTCCTCAGAAATGCATCGTGCCAAGAGTCCCGAGAGAGTCTTTCAATACAAGTCCCCCTCGTGAAGTATGTAGTAGGATGACTTGTACCTGAAGCGCCTTTGATCTGGAACCTCTTCCGGAAATTTGCATGTTGCCAGGAAAGTCAGGAAGGGGTCCTTCCACGAGGGCCGCTATTCTATATCCATGAGTTCCCCTTCCAAAATCGATGGGCGGAATTTGGTCTGCAAAGTTCCCCCAGCCTGAGGACCGGACTTGGCCCACCGATCTGCTGGGGTACTATCATCCCTCGGTATGTGCTTGATGGAGAATGTCTTGAACGTTTCGATGAGACCCCTTACCTTAGATAGATACCTTATGAGTGTAGGCTCCCTTGCCTCGAAATCGCCTTTGACCTGTGAGGTTATGACCATCGATTATGTGAGGACCTCCACATCGTGAACCCCTAACTTCTGAGCTAGACGTAGGCATGCAATCACTGCTTCGTACTCTACCTGGTTGTTGGTGATAGGGAAATGTATTACTATTGCTTGCTCTATTTTCACCTCGTGGGGGATTTCCAATACCACTCACCCCTAGGGAGTTCCTTCCTGAGGCCCCGTCAACCAACAGCTTCCATGGAACGTGACGAAGGGCTTGCTCTTCTTCCAACTCAACCACATAGTCCACCATAAAATCTGCCACGACCTAAGCCTTCATCGATAGCCGAGGGACGAATATGATGTCAAACTCGCTCAACTCCACTGACCACTTTGCGAGCCTCCTTGAATGCTCTACCCCCTCGAAGATTTTGCGAAGAGGGTGATCGGTCACCACTTGGATCGAATGAGCTTGGAAGTATGGCCTAAGCTTCCTGGATGAGATGACCACATCAAATGCCAACTTTTCTAAAATTGGGTATCAGAGCTCTTCCTTCTTAAGAACCTTGCTCACGTAGTAGACAGACAGCTGCTTCTTACCCTCTTCCCAGACCAAGATGGAGCTCACGACTTCAGCCCCAACTCCGAGGTATAAGGCTAGGCCTTCCCCCTCCTTAGGACCCTGGAGCAGCGGAGCCTTTGTAAGCTGATTCTTTAGGGCTTGGAAGGCCTCCTCACACTCCTTTGTCCACTCGAACTTTTGATTACCATGTAACACTTTGAAAAAGGGGGAGCATTTCTCCCCCGCCCGAGAGAGAAACCTACCCAACCCCGCGAGCTTTTCAGTTAGGCGCTGGAATTCCTTAGCATTCCGAGGTGATCCCAATTCCATTATAGCTTTCACCTTGTCTGGGTTAGGCTCCACCCTCGTCGAGGTAAGGAGGTGACCCAGAAACATCCCTTTGCTGGCCCAGAAGATACATTTCGAAGGGTTCAACCTCATCTTTAACTTGCGCAGTGTGGCAAAGGTCTCTCCAAGGTCCTGGAGGTGGGAGCTTACATCCTTGCTCTTCACCATGAGGTTATCCACGTATACCTCCAAGTTCCTTCCCCTTTGTTCCCGTAAGACTTGGTCCATCATCCTCTGGTACGTCTCCGCTGCATTTTTTTAGCCAGAACAACATCATCTTATAGCAGTAGCACCCTTCCCTCATGATGAAGGAAACATCTTTGACGTTCGGTGGGTGCATCCTGATCTGATGATAACCTGAAAAAGCATCTAAAAAACTCATTTCTGAAAAATCGACGGCTGAGTCAACCAGCGCGTCGATCGGAGGCAAATGGTAACAATCCTTAGGGTATGCTTTGTTTAAAAGAGAAAAATCGATACACATTCTCCAGCGGCCATCACCTTTCTTTACCACGACGATATTGCAGACCCAACCTGGATACTGGATCTCCGATACAAAACCTGCTTTGAGGAGCTTCTCCACTTCCTCACGGATCGGCTCCTCCAGCTTGTCAGATATGACCCTCCTCTTCTGTCGGATGGGGCGGGTTCTTGGCTCGAGGTTGAGTCGATGGCAGGCCACGTCTGCGTCGATGCCTGACATATCTGTCGTGCTCTATGCGAAGATGTCCACGCTCCTTTGGATGCACTCCAGCATCTTCTTCCTGTCGTCAAGGCCAAGGCCCCCACTGACTCGCACCTTCTCTACTTTCCCCTCCCAGGTGGTGACCTCCATCTTGACTACTTCTTCCGCCGCCTCAAGCCGAGATGACTCTTCCCATATTCCCCCTGCCTTCCCCCCATTCGGCTAGGGTCTCTTCTTCCGCCGCAGCCTCCACCTCCATGGGCTCGGCATGCTCCTCCTGCCGGATGCTGTCCTCTCCTTCCTTTTCTTCTGCCTTCCTCTCCTCTCCTGGCCCCTCCGCCCCCTCATCTCTCTATCCACCTTCTCAGCCTCAACCATCCAGGAGATGGTGTTGACGACAGTCACATAGCATTGCCTCGCCACCTTTGCATCCCCCCAGATTCAGACCTGGACTCCTCTGTTGTGGAACTTCAAGCACTGATGGAAGGACGAGGGAATGCATCAGAAGGTGTTGATGAGAGGGCATTCAAAAATCGCATTATAGCTGCTCGTACCGTCGACGATGATGAATCGGCAGTTCCTCGGGACCCCTCCCAACGTCACCTGAAAGCTGACTCCTCCCTCAACCTCCTTCCTCTCCCCTGAGAACCCAAACAACAGCCCATCCGAGGTCTGCACCCTCTTCACCTCGACCTTCATTACGTCGAAGGCCTTCTTGAAGATTACATTCACAGAGCTCCCATTGTCGACCAAGATCCGGGAGACTATGAAGTTCTCGATTGCCGTCTGGATCACCAAGGCATCACAGAATGGGTCTTCATAGTCTGGCATGTCCTCTGACGAGAAGGTGAGCTTCTTCGGGGGGGGGGGGGGGGTTGGGAGGTCGACGCGACGCTCCTCTTAAATATTGCTTGGAAGCTCCTCTTGCGAGTTGCCTCTATCCCAACCCTGTGATGGATCAATCTGATCCCCCCGGCTCCCACGTCTTCCTTGTCTTCACACCTATCTCCCCCCTCTCTGGGTGGCACTTCTTCTATCCTTACTGGTCGCTGCTGCTGCTGACCTGTTGCCGTTATTTCCAGAAACTCCGGGAAGGTGGTCGTCGCGTGGCCTCCCTCCTGATGGAAGTCACAATAGGGCAGCGCTACCCTGCCTCCTCTTCCCCCTCTCCCATTTCCTCTTCCTCCTCTTCCTAGGCCTACTGCCATGATTTGCTCCTAAGGGGGGTGAGGGGGTCTGGGACCTTGCCTCCATCCCAGATTATTGACCCTCCCTTGCCCCCTCCCCTGGTAACCTCTTTCTTGTCCTCGCTCTGGTCCCTCCTGGGGTCTCCAGACTATCCGGTTATTGGCTCCTGATACCCCCAATCCCGTTGCTGCCCCTGAAACCCCTGACCTTTGGGTTTATCTCTTCTTCTCCCCTTCGGCTGCCTCGCCTCTGGATCACTCAGCCTTGCCAATCTCTTTGCGAATTCTGGGTTAGCGGCCTCCTCTTCGATCTCTTCTGCCGCCATCTCCATAAATTCCTAGAAGGATAGAAGGGCCTTTCTCTTCAGGCTCATTTTGAAGAACCCCTCCCGAAGCCCCACTATTAAGGCCAACTGGAGGGTGAACCCTGGCACCTCCTGGACGAGCAGGACCTCTTCCTGGAACCTATCCACATAATGGGCCATCGACTCCCCTGACCCTTGCTTAATCTTGAAGAGCGCCTCTGCGTCCTTCTTCCTCTTATTTGACATTGAGAAGCGAACCCGAAAGCTCTGACGCAGATCCTCGAACGCATAGATGGAAGACACGGGGAGCTGGTGGAACCAATCCCTCGCCTTCTCCTTCAGGGTGGTGGCAAAGAGCCAGCACTGGAAGGCATCCGACATAGGTAGGATTGATACCATGTCCTCAAACCACTACAGGTGCAGGACTGGGTCATCCTTGCCGGTATAGTAAGACATCTTTGGTCCTCTGAACCCCTCTGGGACCGGGGCTGAGAGGATCAATTCACAAAAGGGACTCCCCTCCTCTGCTCGGCGAGTGGTCCTCTCTCGCGGCGTCAGCTCGCAGACTTCCGCACTTGCTGGGCTACTGAACAGTTACCGCCCGGGGAGGTCTCTCGCATTCATTTCTGCCGCCACTTCCTTCCTGGGCCGCTGGCCGAGAGCATTCTCGCCGATCTGCTGGGGCGGTACCGCTGGAACTGCGGGTGTTTCACATTTGCCTCTCGTGGTAAAAGCCAGCTGCAAGCTCTGCAGGACCTCTCGCCTGAAGTCTTCGATCATTCCCATCGTCACCACACTCGCAGACAGCTACGAGTGGCCTGGTTCGGATCTATCTCCTTCATCTTCAGTCTTGGAGCTCAGCTTGAGATTTTCTTCTACAAACTACGGTCCACGCTCACTGCACCAAAAATGTTGAAACCAACAAACGGTCTCTTGAGTTTGGACTCACTGGGGGGGGGGGGGGGGTAGCCTGCACCTACTTATCCCTCACTTACACTCTTGATTAAGGATGAAGAACTATGAACAGACCCAAGGATGCAGCGAGGAGGTCCCGCCACACACCCGAAAGATCTTAGAGAGCTTGCCCTCCCAAACCAATGCTCAGTCGGGCACCTTGGAGGGCACTAGCAGCCAACCAAAGCTTGCCTAGGAGGAGAGAGTCTAAAAGACCAGATCTCCTCCAAGGTGCCCTTAAGGGTCTATTTATAGATTATCTAGTCTGCTCTGCAAACAACATAAATCCGTCTTTTAGTTTTACTAATCGCACCCATAATTGGTCTGCTAACAACCTAACTCCATTGTTCTGAAGGGCTATTGACAGCCCACGAAGAGCATCTAGGTCATTTCCCCACTAAAGCCTTCTGGGCGAGTGGTCCGCAAAGGCACCACTCGCCAGGCCTCTCGCACACTAGGTTTTACTAGGCGAGTGGTCCATGAAGGCACCACTCGCCAAGCCTTCAGTGCATTCACACTTCTAAGGGAGCGAGTGCTTTGCGGAAGAGGCTCGCACTCGCCCTGAGGCTCCCCCGCCTCTCCCAACCTGGGCGAGTGCCCTTCTTGACCTATCTTGCCTGCCTTTTGGACCTTTGGGACCCACTCGATGAATATAGGGTTGTACAACAAAAGTAGAGGGTGGCTTTTGTATTGTTTGCTTGACTTGATGGACTGCCCATATAACCTCATGGGAGCCAGCATTTATCACAACCTTCTCCCCCTTTAGGACTTCTTCAACTATTTGATCATGTTGATCAAATAATGAAGGTTTTGCTCAGCCTCATCTATATTGTTTCTTAGTTGGAGCAAATGCTCATCCAAAGTCTGAGCATTAGTGTCCACTCTATGAATGATATGATGTCTATCTTCACCCATGAAGTTGGTGACTTCTTAAAAGGCTCTCTGAGTATCCTCTGTCATGGTTATTTGATTTGAAATGATCTGATGAGTTGATTGCATGGTGAGATACAACTGCTCACCAAGATTGTCCATTGCTGGAGTTGCTATGTGGAGAAAGTGGGTATGTTTAGTGTTTAGATGATGCATGTCCTCCTTCATAGTTTGCAGCTCAGCCTTTATCTCCTTCCTCAGATCATCAACTGTTTTCATAATGAAAGTCTCCATATTTTTCCTTTGGGCATCCAATAGAGATGACATCATTTGAAATAATGATCCTGACTGTGCAGTAGAAGGTTGAACAGTATCAACTTTAGCAGTATCTTCAGAGTCAATAACAATGAATTGGAAACTGGGAGAGTCAGTCTGCATGTTCTCTCCTTCTGTAATGATCGACTTCCCTTTGAAAAGGACCAGATCAATCCCATTCATTTGGTCTGAGCTTTCAGCCTTCTTTGGTTCAGGAATTGCTTTCTTCTCAGAATCTCTCATAACCTTCTCCTAAGCACCTTCCTCAGCAGAAGATCCAACCCTTCGTTCAGTATCACCCTCATATTGATCAATTAGGGTAGATGACCCCAGATGGGTCTCCCCCTCAACAACATCAGTGTCTTGGGTTGAGATCCCAAGTAGGGACTCCCCCTCAACTGGATCAGCCTCTTGACCTGAGCTTTTTGTTAAGATCTCCCCCTCAACAATTACTTCTTTTCTTCGTTTCCTTTTCTCTTATAGACAACTGGAGAGTCACCCAAAGGTGCTCTCCTTTCCTCAAGAACCTCTGTGGTAGCAATTTCAATTCTTATCTCAGGAGCAACTGGAGCCTGAAATCTCTCCCCCTCTATCAGAGCAAGGTTTGAGATAGATGAGAGACTTTCTTCCTCAAAACTGCTGGATGACCTGCTTTCATCTGCAAGATCAGCAGTTTGCGCAGCTTCCTTCTTCTTCCTTTTCAGCATCACTTGACTGTCTTTAGGTGATTTGGAGATCACCCTGTCCCATCACTCCAACATTTTTGAGTCCAGCTTCTTAGAGTAGTGCAATGGTACTCCCATTTTCTTGTTCAAAATATCTCCAAGAGAATTGAGGAGGAAGAGAGACAAAATCCTTCCAAAGGAAGGGGTTTTCAGATTACTTTTAATTCTTTGAAATAGAAGGTCTCTCCAATCAGTCTTTTTGGAGATGATAATTTGACACATTATTTCAAATATGTCTTTAGAAATCCTATCATGAGAATCAGGTTTACATAGCAACACCTTCCCTACTATATCTGCCAATAGTTTTCCTTTCTGGTTGAATTCAGCTCTTTTGATGGGCCCATAGGTCTTTCTACTATGACCACACCATGTATATCCTGCAGAGATGTTATCACCAGATATCCCTTCCTCTTCTTCTTTTGCCCCCAGTCGAGGCAATCGTAAAGCTTTTCCTAGGCTTCTTCCTGAGACCGTAACTTTCTTTCCGGGCACTTCAGATTTGAGAGAGGTGCTAGAGTGATTAACTCGTGCTCCCACAAAGAATTCTAAAAGTTCGCTATCCATTAGAACACATGGTTCACACAGCAGGTACTCCAACCCGGCCGCCTCCAGCAGCCCTATTATGGAACAGATTTCTTCTGAATAAGAGTTAAAGCCTCCTTGCATAAGTTCACATCCGGAAATTATTGAAGCCTCTTTCTTTTCGTTATCTTTCCTTGGAGCCATTGATGCGAGTTGGCTGGAACGGTCGATTGTCGAGAACGTAACGAGGCTTTGTTGCATAAATGAATTTAGGGCAAATGATAGCGTAATTTTTTCCTAAACATTTATCTTATTTATAGTAGAGGTAGATGAAGGGGCGCGTACCTTGTTGTATCTTCGATATGAAAAATTGATCATCGGATGACTCTGATTGAAAGATCCAATAAGGTTTAAACAATTGGAATGCATTACGACGATACGTATTGTGTCATCGAAATATCCAGCCGACAAGCATTCTTTCAACCGACAAGTGTCCTTTCACCAAAATTTTTAGACATATTCTGTGTCGTTGAGATTCATGAAATGTCGTTGAGACGTTTCACGATATTGTTGATATGACTGACTCTGTATCGTTGAGAGATCATTTGTGTCTTTGAGACAACCAACATATTTTAGTTTGACTTTTGTGAAACTTCATCATTTCTTCAGGGGTACCTGTAGCACTAAGTACACAAGTTTTCAAGTACTAATAATGAAGGATAATAAATTGAAAGTGAGTTAGAATTTACTCAAAGTTTAACATCCCCAATTGAAATTTGAAGAAGTTAAACTTAGCTTCATATAGGGGCTTTGTGAATATATGAACCACTTGTTTATCTATGGGGACAAACTCAAGGGTGATATCCTCATTCTCCACATGCTCCCTAATGAAGTGATACCTGATCTCAATATGCTTAGTCCTGCTATGTGAGACAGGATTCTTAGCAATAGAGATAACACTTGAAGAGTCACAAAACATGGGTGTTTTGGTCATCTTCAGATTGTAGTCTTGAAGTTGGTGTTGAATCCATAGCAACTGAGCACAACAACTCCCAACAGATATGTATTCTGATTCTGCTGTGGAAATTGCCACACTAGTTTGCTTATTGCTGCTCCATGAAATAAGTCTTCCTCCAAGGAATTGGCATGTCCCTGAAATCTTCCTTACATCCTGCATAGTCTGCATCTGAATAACCAGTTAGTGCAAAATCATTGCTCCTAGGGTACCAAAGGCCAAGATTGGGTGTACCCTACAGGTATCTTAAGATCCTCTTGACAAAGGAGTGATGAGATTCCTTGGGGTTCACCTGGTATCTAGCACAAACACATGTGGCAAATATTATGTCAGGCTTACTGACAGTTAGGTAGAGCAAAGATCCAATCATGCATCTGTATTTTGTTTCAACAAAGGGTACTCCCTTCTCATCCTTGTCTAGAGACAAATTAGATCCCATGGGAGTCTTCATGGAAGAAGCACTCTCCAGTCCAAATTTCTTTACTAGCTCTCAAATGAATTTAGTATGTGAGATGAATATTCCATCTTCAGATTATTTCACTTGGAGACCTAAGAAGTATTTGAGCTCTCTCATACTGCTCATTTCAAACTTTTCCTCCATCAAGTTAGCAAACTTTTTGTACAGATGATCATCTGTAGAGCCAAAGATAATATCATCCACATAGATCTGCACTAGCAGGATCTTGCCCTTTACT
The DNA here is from genome assembly GCA_033032865.1 of Dactylorhiza incarnata. Classification (NCBI taxonomy): domain Eukaryota; kingdom Viridiplantae; phylum Streptophyta; class Magnoliopsida; order Asparagales; family Orchidaceae; genus Dactylorhiza; species Dactylorhiza incarnata. The sequence goes on from JAWHQI010000246.1 coordinate 473,249, forward strand.
TTCCTTAAGAACAATGTTTGTCAATCTTCCCCCTTGAGAACTTGTTCTCAATGAGAAAGCTTGACATGGTCTCATATTAGACTATAGGAGCCTGTTTCAATCCTTACAGAGCTTTTCTAAGAAAGTAAACATGATTAGGGTGTTCAGAATCAACAAAACCCGAGGGTTGTTCTACATACACCTCTTCTTTGAGATCTCCATTCAGAAAGGCTGACTTAACATCCATCTGATAGACCTTGAATCCTTTGTTGCATGCATAGGCTAGAAATAATCTAATTTTTTCCAGTCTTGCAACATGAGCAAAGGTCTTCAAAGTCTATGCCCTCCTCTTGCCTGTATCCCTTTGCAACTAGTCTGACCATGTTCTTTGTAATAACTCCATTCTTATCCAATTTGTTCCTGTTGACCCATTTGGTTCCTATGATATTGTGTCATTGGGTTTAGGTACTAATTTCCATACTTTGCATCTCTTAAATTGGTTTACTTCTTCCTGCATGGCTGTAATCCAGAATGGATCCAAGTTTGCTTCCTCAAATTTCTTGGGTTCAATTTGAAAGAGGAAACTTAGATACATGGCTTCATCCAAGGCCTCGCTTCTTGTTAGAACTCCTTGATTGACATCCCCTATTATTTGCTCATGTGGATGATGCCTGATGTGTCTAGTTGTAACTGGCAGTCTTCTGAAGTTTTCTCCTTGGATTGGTTCTGCAGGCTGTTCTTCTTCTGATGTGTCCATACCTTCTACAACATCTTCTTCCAAGTCTACAGCTACTGAGTAATCTTTAATTTTCATTGAAGATCCAGCTTGATCTTCAATTGATAACTTTTCCATCCTTTCTATTATGCCTGCATCCACTAAAGAACTAGATCATCCCTTGTGAATAAGGCTATTCTCATTAAATACGGTTGGAGCCTATGTTTTGCATCTCTTGGTTTGAGAATAACAAAAACCGTGTTGTATTTGATCTTGTATTTTATTTGTTTATATAATGTACAGGTTGTACAGGAACTATAACTACACATTCCATGAGTAGTATGCTGAATGGGGATGATTCTCTGGAAAGAGAGCTAATGCCCCGCGTTAGAGTTAACACCCCGCGTTAACTTATCGTCGATAAGGGATGTCGTCGAGAAGAGAATGACATGGAGAAGAAATATCATCGAGAACCAAGAAACAACGCCAACGTTGGAGATAACGCTCGTGTTGACTCCACAATCTGCCATGATCTCGACGGTTGCACGATCCCAGCCATGATGTACACGAGCAGCTAACACTGGCATTAACTCTTAAACACTAGGCGTTAGCTCCCGAGCCTATTTAAAGAGCAGCTCCTATCATTCTAAAATAAGCATTTCATTGCCTCTAAAGCTAGAATTCTGATTCTTTTGAGAGAGGCTTGTCTACAAAAATTGAGAGATCTCCCTTGGGCTAACATGAAGATCTAAAGAAGATTTTTAAGGAGAAAGTCTACAACGCATATTCTATACGAAGGACGAATTCTTCAAAAATGCTAACGTCTACATCGCCTTCATCTTCACCTTTAGAATTTCTTGGGGAGTTTCTCTTACTTTATTTTTATCTTGTAATCTTTTATTGTATTCCTTTTGTAACGGGTGTGAAGAAATCATTCGGGGAGAACGTCAGATTCCAGGAAGGATTCTGTGGGAAATTCGCCGCAATTGTTGGCGACTAGGCCTTGTGAGGTTTAGGGGGAATTCGCCGCCTTGTGCGTGGCGACTAGGTCGAGGTTAGATCTAGGGAGTGGCTAGAGGCCTTATCTGGGGTAAGATAGGTTATAGCCAACCGGTCCTTGGGAGAAGGACCGGTGAATCGCAAAAAAGGGTTTTTCATATTCTCGCCTTGATTTCTAGCGTTATAGATCAAACATTTGTATAATCAATTTCTTATGAAATAAAATCATGTCCTGTAATGTTTCATTCAATTGATTTTATTTCCTCTTTAAGAATGTGTTAAATTATATTTTCATCAAAGCATTAAAACAAACCTTTGTGTAATCAATTTCTTATGAAATAAAATCATGCCTTCAAATGTATCATTTAATTGATTTTATTTTCTCTTCAAAAATATTTTAAATTATATTTGCATCAAATCACTAAAGAAAAATATATTGTAAGATCATTTTGATCATTAACTTATGGAATTCAACTTTTGTCACTAACGCCTGGCGTTAGCACTAGCGCTGACGGTAGTGGAGAAAAATTGAATTCCGTCTTCTTTAAAAAGGAATCGTCGATATAATCTTATCTGAGATATTAAAATATATTTTCTTATAAAATATTCTGAAACTTCGGTTGCAATCTCTGATGAATTTAAATAAGATTTAAATTTTATAAAACCCTTACTCACCCCCCCCCCCCCCCCCCCCCCCCTCTAAGGGCGCCATAAGATCCAACACGTGGTATCAGAGGGTAGGTTATTCCAAAACCTCTTCACAACCGGGAATAATGGCGCTTCATGATCTCGCATCCACTAGAATGGTAAAATTTTATGAAAATGAAAAATCATTATCACCACCATTATTTATGGGTGATAATTATAATGGGTGGAAAACTCTTATGGAAAAATTTCTTAAATTTTTGGATATTGAAGTTTGGAATATTACTATTAAAATGCCCCCAAGTATTCTAAATAAAAAAATGTTTTTAAATGTCAAATCTATGAATAGTCTATATTGTGCTCTAAATCAAAATATTTTCAAACTCATTTATACGCTTCCTACTGGTTTTGAAGTTTGAAAATTTCTTGAGAATACTTATAGTCTTCCTTCCACAGATGATGAATAAGAGCAATTTATTATGGATCCAAGAGAAGAAACTGATGAGGTGCTTGGAGGAAGATCTATCTAAGAGAGAAGAATGTAACGTCTAATATTGGACTCAAATGATGTCAACACATCAAGGAAAAGAGAAGACGGAAATTCAACTATGGAAGAGGAATGCGAAGAAGATGTCAAAGGAACCTTTGGTTCAAATCTTGTCTCATCTCATAACATTGTAAGAAAATCAAAATCTTCTCTTTTTGTAACAAATTCTATTTCTACATTTCGTATGCTTGAAATTGCTAAACGTAAAATAAAGTTGAAAAATGCTAATTCCAAATTACGTTTAGAAAATAAAACTTTAAAATCAAACGCTAAAGTAGAATCTTATATTGATGTTTCAAATTCACTTTCATGCTTTTTAATTAAAAATGTTAAACCTTGTTTTGATTATAGTACTTTTAAAGAAGAACATAAGGTTTTGGAAAAAAGGTCTTTTAACTTCAAAAGAGCATAATGAAAATTTGATAAAAGGAAATGATGCTCTAACTAGTAAACTAGAATCATTAAAATTGTTTATTAAAAATTTCTCAAGTAATAAACAATCTCTTATCTCTAGTTTATTAATAAATCAAAAGTCCAAAAGCTTAACTTCATATTATAAGAGTTGGTTTAAAGGAGTGAGTGGAAATGAAAATAAAAAGTTAATAAGAACTTTTTATTTAATGACCATAAACACTCATTCTTTTAACATTCAATTTTTAAGAAAGACCATCACTTTTATAAACTCTCTAAGAATGACAATTCTAAAACTCTTTATGATTATCAACATCAATCTATTTTGAAAAACAATATCAATAAACATAATTCTCAAAAGAATTGTTTTTCAACCAATTATCACCACAAAATGATGTCATATAATCATAATATGAATTTAAAAGATAATCAACCAAGGTATGAATGGAGACCCATTCTTAAAAATGAAATACTTGAAATGACTCATTTATCCTTGTCACCTCATAAAACATCACGCTACATTTGGGTACCCAAAGGAACCATCACTCTTGGTCCTCTTTGGATAAATCTATAATTTATTAGTATCCATTGAATTGCATGAAGTAGAAATAAATCAAAATAAAATTCACAATACTCTACTTCATGATGTGCTTTATTTCTTTTTTTTATTTGTTTGTTTTGTATTTTTGATCCAATATGTTTATAGTCACTTTATATTTTATGGGATATGACTTGCACATTTTAAGCCTAATGTTTATCAAATCAAATTGAATTAAATTAAATATAAAGTCATAAAGTTTTCAAGTGATCTATCTTTTCTTTTTATATGTTTTTCCTTTTTTAAATCCATTCCATATAAATGTCTTATTTTATCATTATAAATTGAATGATAAATTTGTTAAGTGATATTAGTAAGACTGATGAAATTACATTCAAAAATGGATTTAAATGGGCTTTTATGGGTCTTAGGCTAAAATATTAAATGCACAACTTATTGCATATTTGTCTATTTTCTTTGCTGCATATGATAGACAATATAATGGAAAATCATGATCTAGAGAAATCGGAATTGAAAAATTACAAAAATGATGACTATGTTGGGGTGCCAGAATTGCCCCCGGCGCTGCGGTGTTATTCAAAGCGGAAGGGTGTGTCCCCCGTGGGTCTAACTGACTGCCCCGTGGATCCGCCCGAGGATAGCCGACTCAATAAAGGAGCGGTAGGCGCCTTGACCAACAGGCCGGTCTTTTGGTGCAGTTGGTTGCGCCGTATCCCTATAAGTGGTATCAGAGGGGGTCGCAAGTTCGAAACCCCGGGGTCATTTCTGTGGGGGGGGGGGGGGATTGTTGGGGTGCCAGAATTGCCCCCGACATTGCAGTGCTATTCGAAGCGGAAGGGTGTGTCCCCCGTAGGTCTTACTGACTGCCCCGTGGATCCGCCCGAGGATAGCCGACTCTATAAAGGAGCGGTAGGCGCCTTGACCAACAGGCCGGTATTTTGGTGCAGTTGGTTGCACTGTATCCCTACAGACTATGATTTCACACATTCCACCATGATCTATTGATATCATATGCTAAAATTCACTATTATCATATATCATAATTCATGATCTATCAAGAATTATGTTAAATCAACTATTTCTATCAACCTTTGGAATTATGAAATATATGATGGTTATTGGTATTATAGTTTCATATCTTGTTTTGTGTGTGTGATGTGCATATCTATTGTTTGCATGTATCTCATTATATTTAGAACTAAGAATTAACTTGATATCAATAAGTTGAAATCAAATAGAATTGTCACTTCATTCTAGGTCTATGAAAATTCAAAACTCTATGATTGATTATATGCAAACCAATTATATATATTTAGCATATTTAACATAACATTGCATCCAAATTTATTATCCCAGCTGATCCTTTTTGGTATATGCTCAATTTAGTGTCTATGCTAGGTTTATCAATATAACGACATGCTAAATTAAAGGTAGAGAAATTTGAACTTTAAAATTCTTGATTACTATGAGGCTTTAAAATCTACTATATGCTCTAAAACTAAAACAAACTCATATTTTATGAATCAATCCTTAGGCAAAAATACTTAGTATGTCCATACTCATTAACCTATGACATGTGTCTCACAATAGCGAGGGCGTATGATTGTGTGCATTAGAGACCTAATCTCTAAGTCATGTCTTGTCCTTAACCGGGGAGGGTTCCAGTTGGGCCTTACGAGGCACTGGGGGAAAGAGTGTTAGGTTGAGTGTCATATTTTGTATGCATATAGGATTAACACCCCATCCTACGGTATGTGTGCAACTACTCATGCCCATCCGTCACTTAGTATGGGGCTAGAGTGTAGTCATGTAGTTAAGGTATCTTGATCTTAAATATATTTATATTATATTCATTGCACGAACATCATCTCACTCTTTAAAATTAAATCATGCATATTATTTTTGTTCTATCCTTGCATCTTGTGTTTGCATATTTTATTATTTTGAGCTTTAATGATTTATAAAATACAAGTATTTGAAAAATCATCAAAAATATACTTAAAAGAGCCTTCAAATCATCTCTAAAAGCCTAAAATTTTAACAGTAAGAAGGACTCCTTATAATACAACTGAAATAAGAAAAACATTAAAAAAAAATCAAAATTTGTTGTTCTATTTTGGCGTTAAGAGCTAACGCCTGGCGTTACCCTTTGCTCTAAATTTTTTTAATTTCTTTTTGGAATTTTTTTGGTATTTTCTCAAGCATTATTTTGGGTTTATTTCTCTGGCATAGAATATCATCTACTGATAGGCTTGTTAAAGACTTCTATGTTTTCCAGATAATATTTAAATTTGAATATTTAAAAACAAATACAAAATTACAAAAAAATTCAAAAACCAAAAATATGTTTTTTCTCTTTATGTGTGTTTAATGTTTTGTACTTATATAAAAATTCAAAAAATTGAAAAATTGATTGTTATTCATTGTCATTGTCAAGGATGATTAATTATATCATTTAAAGATTAAACACAATGTTTAATTTAACTTCCAAGTTTCTTAAAAATATTGTTTTGTATTTGTCATGCCTTGAAAATATCTTGTTATGTGCAATGAAATTGATTGTAGATAAACATGTGTAGAAATGCTTAACATGCCTCTAAGTATGAGTAATGTATTATGTTTGATAATGATTCATTCACTCACTTATTTTTGATATCTTACATGTGTTTACAATCTTATTCTTGCATAATTGTGTAGTGTAATAACATAAATAATTAAAATACATAAATAGATTACCTATACAACATCGAATTGGTTATTTCAATTCCTTGTTTTCATGCACATGTGATTAGAAAAATGTGGTATATAAAATAAAATTTCTATGTTTGCGAAAAACAAGTGAATTTGGAGTCCTTGGTTATAAAAATCAAAATCAAATAAAAATAGATGACAAGGAAACTCTACCAAAAATTGTAAAGTGTCTTGTGCAAACAAAATTTTCACCACTTCTCTTTAAAAAAATATCTTTATGTTCATTGAAATATTGTGAAAGTAATAGTATTTGTGTATTTTAATGTTGTGTTATTTCATTATATATGTCATGTGTTTTTTATTGATTCACTTGTATACTTTATTAAAACATTATTTTGTACACATCATTATCTTTCATAAAACTTCTACTCATGAGAATTGGATCCTAATGCTCATCTACACTATTCTCTACAAACTTAAGTAAATGCACTAGATAACAAAGCATGACCACTACAATGTTTATGTTCACTTGAAATGCAAATTTTATTATATTGTAATTTTTGTATCTTTTCTTGATATTATAAAATCATGCTTGCAATTTTATCTTAATGGAATAACATCTCTTCAATCCTTAACTCAAACATCAAATTTTCAAATTTAAAACTCATTATCCTTTATATGATTTTATCCTCTAAAATGATGTTTATGTTTAAGAGTGCTTATTATATTCTTCTGCTAAGTTTACTACTTATGCTCTTTCATGACTATTATTTTTTCAACAAGTGGTATCTTAAAATAAAAATGCTTACTTTATCATTTCAGCTATGTTGCTTACTACTTTATGTTCCATCGTGCTTATATTTTTCTCAACAAGTATTATTTAATAAGCTTTTGATTGCATCCTATTTTTCTTCTCTACATAGATCATATTAATCCTTATTACATACTCTCACTTAAATCCTCTTTTGATACTACCAAAAGGGGAGAATAAATTGCATAAATCTAATATTTAGGGGGATTGCATTATAATAATATCAAACTAAAAAAATATCTTTGTAGGGGGAGTAATCATATAGGAGGTGCATACATTATCCTATGCTCGATCATGACAATCCTTCAGTAAGTGGTTCATAATCAATCTTAGTAGATATACACTCATCCTACCCACTTTTGCTAATAACAAAGGGGAGAATAAATTGAGAAATCTAGTAAAATAGATATTTAAGGCGAGTAAATTATAAAAAACACTTATGTAGGGGGAGGACTTCATATAGAAAGAGTATGCATTATCGCTTTCAAATCTACATGCTCTTAACCTGTTAATCATGCATATCTTATTACTGCACTTATCTATAAACACAAATTATCTTAATCTCACTAATTTCTCATACATGTATTTGTTATTTTCAAAAGGGGGAGAATGTTGGAGCCTATGTTCTGAATCTCTTGGTTTGAGAATAACAAATACCGTGTTATATTTGATCTTGTATTTTGTGTGTTTATAATATGTAGGTTGTACAGGAACTATAGTTACACATTCCTACGAGTAGTATGTTGAATGTGGACGATTCTCTAGAAAGAGAGTTAACGCCCCGCGTTAGAGTTAACTCCCCGCGTTAACTTATCGTTGATAAGGGATGTCATCGAGAAGGGAATGACGTGGAGAAGAAATATCGTCGAGAACCAAGAGACAATGCCAGCATTGGAGCTAACGCTCGCGTTGAGTCCACGATCTGCCACGATCTCGACGGTTGCACGATCTCAACCATGATGTACACGAGCAACTAACACTGGTGTTAACTTTTAAACGTCAGGCGTTAGCTCCCAAGCCTATTTAAAGAGCAGGTCCTCTCATTCTAAATGAGCATTCCATTGCCTCTAAAGCCAGAATTAAGGAATCGTCAATATAATCTTATCTGGGATATTAAAATATTTTTTTTATAAAATATTCTGAAACTTCGGTCGCAATCTCTGATAAATTTAAATAAGATTTAAACTCCACAAAACCCGTATCCATCCCCCTCTAAGGGCGCCATAAGATCCAACAAATACAACATGCACAAATTCTTCTACCACTTGAGTATTAATGTTGTATATCCTATAAGCTTTACTATAGGAGATGTATCCAACAAAAATACCTTCACTGTTTTTCTCAGCAAACTTGGTTAGTTTTGATTTCTCATTATTAAGGACATAAAATTTGCCACCAAAGATTCTAAAATAGGATAAAGTAGGTTTTCTGCCCTTCATAAGCTCATAAGGAGTTTTCTTGTGGTTTTTGGTGATGGAGGCCCTATTGATCACATGACAGATTGTATTGACTGCCTCTACCCAGAAGGATTCTGGTAGAGAGGAGTCACTCAGCATTGTCCTGCTGGTCTCTATTAAGGTTCTATTTTTCCTCTCTGCAACTCTATTTTGTGGAGAAGTTCTAAGAGAAGAGAATTCTTAGGAGATACCCAGCACTTGGCAGAATTCTGTCATGGCACCTGACTGAAATTTTGTACCATGATCACTTCTGAATTTGACCATAGTACAACCAATTTCATTCTGAATTTTCCTGACAAAATTCTTCAAGTTAACCAAAGTATCTGACTTCTTTTTGAGGAAGAGCACCCAAGTGAACCTTGAATAGTCATCAACTACTATAAGAGTGTAAACTTTCCCTCCTAATCAATCAACTGACATAGGACCAAACAAATCCATGTGCAATATGTAGAGGCACCTAGTAGAGTCTTTGTTAGTAATGCCCTTGAAGCCAGTCCTAGTTTGCTTGCCAAGTTGGCATGCATGGCATGGGCCTTCTTTAATGCACTTAATGTTGAGTTCATTTCTAACTAAGTCTTGTGAGAAAATCTTGTCTATGGTTTTGTAGTAAATATGAGCAAGTCTCTTATGTCATTGGACACAGATAGCTTCTTTCTCATCAGCTACAAAGCACATTTCCATATACGAATTTGATTGAAGAAAATTAAGACAATAGATATTTCCACTCGTAGTGGCAGTTAAGATAGCCTCAGAATTTAGGGATTTCTTAACCAAGCACTTATCCTTGTAGAAAATAATACTAAAATCAAGATCACAAAGTTGACTTGTGCTTATGAGATTGTGATTCAATCCCTCCACATAAGCTACCTTTGTGATGGTGACCAAGCCATTGGAGATGTTACCATATCCTCTGGTCACCCCCTTTTCTGAACCTCCAAATATCACTGAAGGTCCATTCTCCACTGAGCTATAGTCCCTCAAGTAGCTCTTTACTCTAGTCATATATCTGGAGCAACCACTGTCCAAATACCAAATGGGAGATTGGTTGGTCTTTGGGCATACCTGCAAGAAAAAATTACCTTACCTTAGGTACCCAATTGGATTTGGGTCCTTAGTTCCTATTAAGAAGATAAACTGGAAGGTCAAACCTCTGAGTGTCCTGCACACTCCTTGCCCTAGGCACTGTTGGATTGAACCAAAAATCTAGGGCAAAGTGTCCAATTTTCCCACAGCATCAGCACTCATACCTATTGTATCTTCTCTTCTGCCTCACCATTTGGGTAGGATGGTACTGCTGGTGAGCAGGAGGGAAGACATCTAACCTAACAGGTCTTGGGTGAACCTCACAAGTGTGAGAGTGTTGTGGGGTTGGTCTCACAACTTTGTGATTCGCCTTCTTAAGGGTGACTTGGCAGGAGCTGCCTTTCCCTTTTCCCTGGGTGATGTTGATGCAGGTACATGGACAAAAGTACTTGGATTCTTCATTTGGATCTCTTCATGAGGTGCTTTAAAAGCACTCTGCCCAAAACCTGATTGGGGCTTGCAGCCACTTGTAGAGCATGCATTGGTCAGATGACTATATGCAGAGTCCTGATCAAAGGGATTAGATGCCGGTAGCACCTTCTTAAAAGAGGGTGGGGCTTCAGAAGCCTTGCCCTTAACTGTCTCTTTGTGAAAGCATACACCACTTCTGTATGGTGCAGAGAAGTTATCAATGATTGGAAGGACAGTCTTGGGCTTTGAGAAGCTCGCAGCTATTCTCTTTTCAGCCAATAATAATTCCTCAAGGTCCTTAATGACTAGGGGTGCAACTCGGGTCGGGTCGGATCGGTTCCACCTATAACCAAGAACCGATCCATATAGGTTCAGTTCCAACTTTTTGGAACCGAAACCGACCCATGTACTCAAGGTATAGAACCAGATCCGAACCAAAAAACTCAGTTCGGTTCCGGTTCGGTTCCAGTTCGATTCTCGGTTCCACTCACGCATCATTATATTTTTCATATAAACTTATGTATTAGTAACTATTTTTAACTATTATATTCTTTAAAATAAAACAATATAATCAAACAATCATATATGTTTAGAAGAGCAAAAAAAGTTCATACATAATCTTCTTCAATTTTCGCTAACATGCTCTTAGAAAAACAAAAAATAAAATAAAACAATGTCGTTAACTAATTTTTGAATACAACATTATTAGACTTATATTGAAAAAATTGTGGATATATAAGATTGATGATGTTTTTAGGTTTAACTTAACATATACTATTTTAAAAGGCTCATATTGAATGAAATAAGGATCAAATGACTCATATATTTTTTATACTTAAATTCAATAACTCGGTTCTCGGGTCAGTTCCGGGTACCCGAGTGTAAGAACTGAGAACCGAACCGAGTGGTCGGTTCTGAAATTTTTGGACCCAGAACCGAACCGAGACACATGAGAACCGACCCGAACTGCTCGGTTCGGCTCGGTTCTGGTCCGGTTCTTGGTTCTTCGGTTATTTTTGCACACCCATATTAATGACCTTGTTCTTTTGTCCTAATTCAGCATTTTGACCTTTGTGTCTTCCTTGAGTCTATCCAATTCCTTGCTCATAACAGCCAGCTTTTCAGCTGACTCCTTGAGCTCAGACTTGGTATCTCTCAATGAATCTAACTCCTTATATTGAACTCTAAGGAGCTTCTTGTTTTTTTTGAAAGCTTCCCACAAAGCTTCATATTGCCGCATCAACTCAGATTCATCCTCATGTGGGGATCTTGAGGATGTGTTGTTGTGAGCAGAATAACACTCATCATCATGCATAGAATCTGCAATTGATTCAGAATTAGATGCAGATAGAGGGGCTCTGATATGTACCTTCCCAGGAGAGGAATTATCATCCCGGGTCTCTTCATTTATGGCAATGAGCCCAATGAGGGCTTCCTCCTCAGATTCTGAGGAACTTGAGTCAGGATCACTCAAGGTGTTCTGATCTTCTTAGCAATGAACTCTTTCTCTATTTTCTTCTTGTCCTTTGAGTTTCTTTTATCTTCATATTTCTTTGTTTCCCTCTAATCGGAGAGACAGTCAACTATCATGTGACTTGTCTTATTGCAGCAAAAACATACAATATTAGCTAAATCAAATTTATTAGGTTTAGATTTATACCTTTCATCCCTTGAAGATTTAGATCTGTCATGGTGACCAGATCTCCTGGAGCTAGAAGAAGATGACCTATGGCTGTCTCTTCTCCTTCTTGACATTAGCATTTTGAACTGCTTGGAGAAGAGAGTCAGTTCATTGTCTGTGTTGTCTGAGTCTGATGTACTGATATAAGAAGTCTCACTACTTTCAAACGCCTCCTAAAATACTGGAGTCTTGTTCTTGGTCTTCCATAAGCTTTCAGCCTTAAGGGCCATAAGCCTCTCTCTTGTGCTCCCCCTTGAGCTTTCCACTTCAGCTTTTCTTGTGTTAAGCTGAAGCTCATGAGACAACAACTTTCCATACAGATTCTTGGGCTCCATGATGCCCAGGTGTCCCATCTCCCTGATGGCATAGATCTTGATATCTCATTCCTTAGAGAGGGGTCTAAGGAATTTATCATTTAGATCGGAGTTTGTGAACTCCCTTCCATAATTTTTCAGCCCATTCACTATCTTGAAGAACCTCTCATAACAGCTTGAGATTGTTTCATTCTTACCCCTCTTGATGGCCTCATACTCTTGATTTAGAAGGGATTTCCTATCATCCCTTACTTATTCTGTCCCCTCTGTATAGACAATCAAGGAGTCCCACATCTCTTTGGCAGATTTATAATAAATAATATTTTGGAGGGTGAAATCATCAATGCCACTTACTATGATGTTTTGTGCCCTTTTATCAAGGGCCACCAAAGCAAGTTCAGCATTGCTCATGTCCAAATATTTCTTTGGCACTTGCTTGGCAGGATCTATGGTTGAAGCAGTCATGTGTATTTGGGGTCCTTCTTGAACAATAACAAACACTCTTGGATCTGCAAGCCCCATGAACAGTCTGATCCTTTCTTTCCAGATGAGAAAGTTCTCTTTGGAACACACAAGGAATTTTATGGATCTCATCTCCTTGTGCTGATCTCCTCCAGTCATTAGGAATAGTTCCAGGGATCTAGATCTGACTATGAAGTCACTCCTTGATCAACCTCCCTCTGACACCATATGTTGTTTATAGAACTATCACCTAGAGGGGGGGATAGGTGATGTGACTATTTTATAAGTTTAAATCTGAAAGCACAAAAAAAGAGTCACAAAACAAAATCAATCACCAACCACAACACATAGAATACACCATATTTATAGTGGTTCCCCTAGACAATGTGTTTAGAGTACTCCACTGTCCCTCTGCGCCTATCTAGCAGTGTGCTAGAATCAGAAATCTCCACCAAAACCCAAATCTTTAGAAAAGACCCTACAACTCAGGCACACATGCCCTACAATTCAGGCACTCAAGCCCTACAACTCAGATCATTCAAGGATCCTACCTCAGGTTCCAGGAACCCTACAACTTAGGCACAATGACCCTACAACTCAGGCACATTCACCCTACAGCTCAGACTCAAAGAGTCCTACAGAAAATATATTGTGTTTATAAAGGAAGGGAATACTCCACACAACACTAAAGAGTTATTGTGAAGCCGGTGAAGATGGCTTCTGCACTTGAAGAGAAGGCTTTAAAGGTATTGCTTATGCACACATGCTTCTCTTCTAACTTCTTCCTTCTTTACGAAAACTACTTATCAGTCGAGGATGTTTGACTGAAACCTGAAAAACTAAAGGAAAAATTGTATTGTTCACAAGAAAGTTCTTTCTACTTTCTCACAGCTGCACTGTGTTCCGATTCTTAGTTGTCTATTTTCTCTGTGAGTATTCTGTGTATGTTAGGGCATACATCTTGTCTTTTTATATGACAAGACCTTCTAACGGTCTATTCTGAGCACTCTTTATTGTCAGCATCTCATTCCTTAAGGGCATCCGCTGATTAGTCCCTTTGACGACGACATTAAATGCGGACATTGTGTTTCAAAAAATCTCGGTCTGTCTCGACTATATGGCCACCATCTTGACGACAAAACTTGTTGTCTCAACGATCTATTTAGGACTCTAGACATTGTTGGGGAAAACCCCCCTTTGATTTAACTTAACAAATCATCTAAAAAGTGATTTTATCTCTTAGGTTGAATTACCCATTGTATAGTAAGGGTAATCTGGTCAATAGATGTCTTAGGATGTCACACTCAGCTTAGGGTGTTAAGACCAGATCAAGAGAAGCACAATTTAGGCAGAGTTAACACTTGCGTCGAATAGAAATCGACGCAACATCGAGTTATTGTCGACGCTACTCCGACTAGAAGTCCAAGCAATACATCGAGTAGATATCGACGTAGAGTCCATGGACTTGTCGAAGTACCTTGAGAGGTCGACGCATATTCTACTTCAACTCAACGCAGAAGGAAATATTTGTCGAAGCCATTTAAAGTCGACGCAACGTCGACTTCATCTCGACGTAGATAATGAAGTTCAGAGTCATGCCCTCAACTCGACGGTTACATCGATAAGATATAGACGCCACGTCGACTAGCAGAGTTCAATCAGAGCAAGGATGAATTCGAAGATGCTCCTACAAGAACTCGAAGGTGCGTCGATAAGAGAGGAAGAGAACTCGATGCTACATCGAATACAGTCTAAAAAGGAAACCTTTTCAGCTATCATTTTGGACCCTCTCTCATGGCCCACCTCACTCAAGACCATTCCCCAACGACTCCTTAATTGCCTCAAATAGAATGAAGAATTACAGAGGACAGAGAAAAGCTTTCTTGGAAACAAGCTTATTGTTGGTGGACGGGTCGGAAATTAAAGAAGGAAGGAAAAGAATAATTGTTCAGAAAAATATACTTTTTCAGGACTTACCAAAAAAGGAAACAAATTCAAATTGAACAGGGACAATAAAAGGGAAGAAAGGAAAGAGAAAACAAGAGCATTCATCACAATCAGCTAACAGTTTTTGATTAGGGCTCCCTCCTCTTCTTCCTCCTCAGGAACCCTAACAGAAAAACAAACAGAGAAGAAAGAACAACTGCTCTCCATCTCTTACTGCAGAACAACTGAAGGTTGCTCATCATCACAATCACATAACAACCAAAGTTTGATTAGAAAGAAGTGAAAAGATCTGACAATCATAGCTCCTGCAAACCATCACAAATCTTAAGCAGGAGTTTATCACTAGCAGATCAAGTTGAAGAAAATAGAAGCCGTTTCTTGGGACAGGGCTTCATAAGAATTCTGAGAACAGAATTCTTCCTCCTCCCTCTTCTTCTTTCTCCTTCTCATTCTCACCTGTAAAAGAGTTTTAAGAATCCCTCTTCCAAAGGATTCAGTGGTTCAAGATCTCCTTATCAAAAGATCTGGTTGGTTCATGATCTTCTTATTAAAAGATCAGTGGTTCTGAGAGTCTCCTTGCTGAAAGACTCAGACACTGTTGGTGCATTCCTACCAGGTGGTAGAAGAGAGGACTACCCATATTTTGGGGAACCTCTATAAAATCTTTGTGTCTTCTAGATTGTTTATTTTTTGTGCTGTCCCATATAGCTTAGATTACTTTGACTATTTTTCTGCTTTACATTTCAACACTGTTTTATTCTGTGAGAATATTTGTTGGAGCATAATACTTAGGTTTTATTATTGTTTTCACAGTTAGGATAGAAATATTTTAAATCTCTATTCACCCCCTCTAGAGGATTCTCAGAGGCACACTGAGCACTTTCAATTAGTATTAGAGGGAGGTTGATCATTAAAAGGTTAACATCTTGATCAAAAAGGCCTCCTACTCTTTTCTCTTTATTACAAACATACTTTATAAAGAAAATGAGTACTAAGGATTGTGCCTCAACAAGACCTCAAATGTGTAATCTGAATTAGTTTAGACTTTGGAAGGCCAGAATAAAACTATATATGAATTCTATTGATGAGAAAATTTTCAATATCATCCTCACAGGTCCCCCAGCTCCAATAAGGAAAGACACAAGTGAAAAGGTCATACAAACTTCAGTCCCCAGAGCAGAATGGACTGATGATGAGAAGAAGGTCAAGGAATGTGATGTCAAGGCCATGAACATACTGATCTCAACTATGTCTGATGACATTTTCCAGAAAGTTGCTGATTGCAACTCTGCAAAAGAGATCTGAGAATCTCTCTCAAAACTAGTTGAAGGAAGCTCTGATATCATCGTGTCAATAATTTCTGATGACATTTTTTAACTCTTCTTAAATCTTCAGCTGAGAAAGATATCTCGACCATATGGATTATCTCAGCTACATAAGCAGTCATGGCGATGTGAGTTTTTCTCGTAGATATCGTTGAGATCATCTTGTCGGCATGAGGTCTTCTCGTCGATATCGTCGAGATCATTCTGACTAACACTTCAGCTGCAAATTGTCTCCAAGATCTTTGACATAGTCTTCAAGATGACACTCTTCTTTACGACGACATGTCTTCTTAGCCAGATACTTTTTACTTAAGATCTCTGAAGAGCTTCATCATGTCAGACTTCTCAGGGATATCGTCATGTGATACTTGTTGACACGATGATACCGTGACTTGATTGATTCTTCTTGTTCTCACAACGATATCATCGTGTGTACTTTGTTGGCACAATGATATCGTCGTGTTATCCTTAATGTCACGACGATTAATGACATAATCCTTCTAATGTCTTTTGCGAGTAGTCTCAACGATATATACATTCCTATTCAATTATATGTCCAATTTTTCTCAACGATTTTGGACTTAGATAGATTAGAGAAATACTGGACATACTATATATTCTCTGTAGACTGTAGTCATAAATGAGACATACCATCAAATACATAATGCCTATATCATTGACTTGAGCACTTCTTCAAATCAGGAATATTGCATGGCACTGTTCCCAACAATCTCTATATGAAGAAATGAGGCAGTACCCATATCTGTGGAAGGAGAAGATAATATTCTGACAACCTCATCTTTACACACTCCATAATAATGAGTGTGAAGTCAATATGGCTAAGTAATTTTTGACTTGCCGATAATAATGATGTTACTGATATTATGCCGGCTGAGCCCAAGAAAACCCAACTCAGTATATGATTTGAAAAATCTGAAGCTATAAATTGTTTAACCATGAGTCTGGGATAGAAAATTTAGGAATCTAAAAATCCAGAAATCCATGAATCTCGAAACGATTCGTACATGATTTTATGGTACCTGGAATATTAGTGATCAACAAATAATTGTCTAGCTATTTGACGACATATTTGGATACTTACTAAAGTTAATCCATTTCTCTTACAAGTAACATCACTCCAATCTAACATCAGTTGTTAGTAATCTATCACAACCAATCCATTTCAAATGGAATCATTTACATTCAAGCAGAGCAAGTCAATTAACTTGGCAAGATATCATGGTAATCATTGGTAATTATCACAGAATAACAGGTTGGGCTACCACTACACATCTGCGAATAATTCAAGCGAATTGTGATCTTAGTGGGTGTTATGACCCTAAAGAATAATCAGAGGTGGTACATCCACCCTTCACACTAAACAACAAATAACAGAGGTGGTATTCCCACCCTTCACATCCACGCAGTTTTTATAAGTATTAATGTAAACAATAGGAAGTAGAGTAATGAAAAAGCTCAAGATGTAAATGAATAAATGTCTGCAGTGGAGGATACGATAGTGGATATGGATATAAGGCTTGATATATCTGACTGCTGAGGAAATCTTCACGATGATAGTTGCTGATAGAACCTGGATTACTGTTATACTTATTATAAGCAAAGCTAGAAAAGGAGAGATGCGGAAAACTCCAAACAAATGGGAGTTATATGAAACAAAAAATAAAATGACAATTTATCTCATCCCTACTCTATGTACTTCTTCTAATGAATAAGAAATTCTTTGCTTGTACTTTGTTTTTGCTGAAAGAAAGATCATCAGATTATTGAGCAAAATAATCCCGTAATTTTCCCGCTTTCCATAGTTCATCTACCAGCTTCTGAAGAGCTCGACAATATTCTGTATCATGACCAATGTCTAAGTGATATTTGCAGAAGAGTTCACCATGACGATTCCTAGCTTTTGATTTCATAGAGCGAGGAATTTTAAACTCTAGCATATCTTGAATAATCAGAAGAATTTCTTCCATGGGAATATTAAGCTGAGTTTGTTCTTCTTGATAATCTTCAAATTCAAGCATTTTTGGATTGTAAGTCTGAATATGACAAGCTTCCAAAAATTTAGGTGATGCATCTTGCTGCGGAAGTTGAGTTGGTGTATTCTGAGAAGAGAAGTAAGATCTGAAGCTTTTATCTTGTGGAATATTTTGTGATGAAGACGGATGTTGGTGATAAGAATTCCTTTGTCGTTGTAGGGTCATCTTATTTAGAGAAGAAGCAAAGTTAGGATTTGCCGCCTCTTCTTCAATAAATTGATTTGCTATCCTGATAAGATGTCCATAAGACTTGGGCTCATTTCAGCTGACTTCAAATTTAAGAAGACCTTGCAATTCGTGTATTAATGCGATTTTATATAAGTTTTGATCAACATCAATAATTTCAAGTATCTCTCTCTGAAATCTGTCAACAAAGTGAGCAAGAGTTTCATTATCCCCCTTGTTTGATCTGAAAGAGAGTTGCTGGGCCTCTCTTCCTTGAGGTAGCGAACCATAAGAGAAGTTTTCTATGAAGATCTGTGAAGCAAGTAACTGATTGAGATGACAGCTTGTAAAACCACTCCATAGCTTGACCGCTGAAGGATGTAACTAATAATTTGCATTTGATACCATCTTAGACAAGTCTCAAAGAGATAGCATATTCAAAGATTTGAAGATGGCTGATGGGGTCTTCTCCTCTGGAGAAGACTGGCAAATGAGGCTCTCTAAAGTTATTGGGGATTGGATCCCAACGAATTTCATTAGTGAAGGGAGTTGAATCTTCCTCTTCAACTAGAGTGGGAGTTGGGAGATAACTAACAGGAAAAGGAGCTGCAGTTGTTGCGGCTTTAGGAGGTAGCTGCTGAGTGATGGTGATTAGAGCTTGGTTAATCGCATCCAACTGCTGGTGAGACTGCTCTAGTTGCTGAGCAGTCTCTTGGCTAAATTGCTCCAAACAAAGCTCTATGCGGAGCTCAAGAGTTTCCAGAGTGAGTGCATTATTTGAATTGGTGTGAGCCTCTGGCATCTCCACATTGTGACTGCTGTTCATCGACTACTCAAGATCTGAAGGTCGCGTGTTGTTCTGTTGGCACCAAAAATATACCAAGTCCACACTTGCTCAAGCTGGAGGAAGAGGGAGGTATCTGTCGAGTAGTCGGTTACTTTGAGCCACGATCAAAGGAGCGAGAGAAGAAGAAAAGAGATGGCCGGGAGCAAGCAGTGAGACCAGATCTACGTACCGCGACGAATGCCTCTCTTGCGGCGGGCAATGCTATTGATATAAAACCTGCATTACAATTGAGATTACAATAAGATGCATGAAAAAATAATACAAGGCTTGAAGGAAAGGGATGACGAGCAGAAAAGAGGTCGTCGAGGTCGCTGAGGTCGCTGGAAGCTGAAGGAGACCGCTCGGCAGAGTCGAGACCACTAGATAGAGGAAAGATCACCTGACAGAGGCGAGACCGCCTGGTCGCTGCGGTCTGAAAACTTGAGACCGCTCAGGTCACAAGCTGGGGACTGGAGACTCCCCAAAGTCCATTTCTAAGTACCCCCTCCCCTCTATTTATAGACGTGAGGGCCTGCCCAGACGAGAAGGTCTGAGTATAACGAGCTGCCCAGATTTGGTAAGGTCACTTGCCGAGGCGGCCGGGACCGTTGGGCAAGCTGAGACCACCTAGCATGCTGAGACCACAAAGCGTGCTGAGACCGCACAGCCTGCTGAGCCCACAAGGCCAGCTGAGACCGCACAACCTGCTGAGTCCGCAAGGCCTGCTGAGACCGCCTAGCCTGCTGAGACCGCACGACCTGCTGAGGTCGCAAGGCCTGCTGAGACCGCACGACCTGCTGAGGTCGCAAGGCCTGCTGAGACCGCACGACCTACTGAGACCGCAAGGTCTGCTGTGACCGCCTATCCTGCTGAGTCCGCAAGGCCTGTTGAGACGGCACGGCCTGCTAAGACTGCAAGGCCTGCTGAGACCGCACGGCCTGCTGAGACCGCAAGGCCTGCTGAGACCGCAAGGCCTGCTGAGACCGCACAGCCTGCTGAGACCGTAAGGCCTGCTGAGACCGCAAGGCCTGCTGAGACCGCACGACCTGCTGAGACCGCAAGGCCTTGCTGAGACCGCTTGGGCCTTGCTGAGCCTCCCCTGGAATAGGATGAGACCGCCTGGGTCGGTTTGGGACCACTGGGTCAGGTTGAGATCGTCGGCCATCTGCAATAATAAGCTCGAAGGGGATTGCCGATTTCGCGGTAACACAAATTGACCTTTCGAAGTTTATTACTTGAGAATTGGTAATCAGATTGAAGAATTGTCAACACCACTATCCTCTCAAAAACACACAATATACTCTTTAATCGTAGCTTTTATTTTTTTCAACACGATGACCGGCACCACCGACTATCTTTCTCCAACAATACTGGTCAGCTCTTGTAGTTCGGTGGGGGAAGAGTGTGTTGAAAGTTTGGTGATCCATAATATAGATTTAATATAAACTTATTAATCAACATCAATAATTATCAATGATATTTCCCCGGCGTGATGACACTCCTGCTACTCACAAACCTCGGAGAGCTATATTCCGCCTGTCGCTCATTTTTTCCGTGTGCACCGGGATTTATGAGCGACGGAGAGAACTCATTTTTTATTGAGGAAAGAGACTTTGGCTAAATGAGAACATATTTTTTTAAAATTAAAGAGAAAGTACATAAATTAAAGAAATTAAAATTTGTAATAAAAAACGGTAAAATCGAAAAGTTGAATGTTTTCACTAAAGTATTTTTTTCCCTTTTAATATAACGAGTGACAGGCACGGGGCTCCTCCCCTACGACCAACTGCGATAGTGCCCCGATCGTGACAACATCAATTAATTAATTAATGCAACTTAGAATAAACAACTATCAATTAACTAATGCGGAAATTAGTTATACACTATTTTTCAAATTTTGTTAAAAAAAATCATCATTATGCATATATCATGTCAAATCAACTTTAATAAAATTGATGAGTTTAATGACAGCTCCTCAAAAATATCACTGACACACCTAATGACAATTTTCCTCGAAAAGATCCTTGACATGCTTAAGGGCAGCCTACCATTGTAGGTATTAGAGCTGTACTAAAATTCTATTTTATTTTATTTTATGGATTTTCATCATTACTTTTAATTTGAGATTGAGTGTAATTACTTGAATGAATATTCTATTTTAATTTTTGCTGAAATAAATTATAATACATGTCAAGTCATTAGATTAAAGCAATAAGAGTATATTTGACAATTTTGAATGTTTCACCAAAGACAACTTTTGCCCTTTTAATATTTGTAAAGATATCTAAACTCCTTGAAGAAACCCCAAATGAATCCATGTGGCCTCACTCCCATGCCTCCCTGCCTAAATTCTGGCTTCTCCCCTCTCCACGCTCACCTTCTCGGATGGCTTTGGAGTCCTATTTTTGAATCTCCTGCCAAAAGCTAAGCTCCCGCCTAAAGTCAAAAATCCCGCCCAAACCAACAAATCCCGCCTAAAGTGATGCCTTTTCAGAGCAAGGTTATGCCCTCTCCTCCATTCGACTGCACTTCTATCTCTCTCTCTCTCTCTCTCTTACTCTCTTTCCTCTCTCTCTCTTACTCTCTCTCCTCTCTCTCTCTCTCTCTAGAAGGACAGACAGAACTCCAACAACACCTAATTCCTCCGGAAGAACTCCCTCCACGCCCATAATCGTTCGTTGCGCTTCGAGCAGAATCACCCCATCCAGGTTCTCCTTGCCTCTCTTCTTTCGATCTACATTTTTTTCTTCCAAATTTTTTTATGTTGCAGAAATCGCTGGTCCATTTCGAGCAGAAATCGCAAGTTTCTTCAAACGCAGAAATCACCGTTCTTCTTTCGATCCAGGTTCTTTTCGCTGCTCTTCTTTCGATTTATTTATGCTTCAAATTATCCCTTTCTTTCTCTTCGCAGCATTGCTACTTCCAGGCTCAACTTATCCCTTTCTTTCTCCAGTTGCTTTCTACTTCCTCACAACGCTTTCAAAATTTTTGGTGCTTCCAGGCTCCCTTCCTGCCTCTCTTTGCAGTAGAAATCAAAGAAACTGATTTAGTCTTTGGATCTCAATAATAGAGGAGCATCCAGGTTAGTCTTAATTAATTTTTTAATAGAGGAGATTCTCCCTCCGTCCATGGATTTAGTGTTTGGATCTCAATAATTTCATGCTTCATCTTTGTTCTGGTCTTGCACAATATTTTTTTTCTTCTTCAAAGTAGAAATTCATTAATTTGTGATTTATGACTCTGTTTTTCATTTTCTTTGCTTTTGCAAACTAAGTGGTATATGACATCAAAGTAATTTTTGCAGCAATGCCATACTCTTTGGTCAAATAGATAATTATTTTAGTTACTGCATTTGGAAATGTTCTTGACAACAGCAAAAGCATACTTATTGCGAGCCTCAACTATCAACATTACTCTTTAGCTTTCTGATTATATGCGTTCCATTTTCTTTGCTTTTGCTTTTGAAAACTAAGTGCATTTTTTGTATATGACATTGATGAAATTTTTGCAACAATGTCATACTCTTTGGTCAAATAAATAATTGATTTAATTACTTCATTCTGAAATGTTCTTGACAATATAATATTATTGCTCTCCCAATATCTAAATGTTGAAATTACATGCAGGTCCACATCGATGGCTGCAAACAACAATGTAACAATTACTTTTTCATGGTTGAATTTTGTGAAATTACATGCAGGTCCACATTGGTGGCTGACAATCAAGTTGGAGTTGCACGAAATCACAAAAATGGACGAGGATGACCAAACCGGACGGAATCCGTTCGAAACTGATAGCACAAATGTTATTGTTATGTACTCCGATATGTATTGGCCATCTTTTTTAATTTCTGCTTCAAAATATATTATATGCTTCATGTTTTATATAGAAGAGTGAGTTTTACATAAAAAAAGTGTTTTATTAATTTTTAATTTCTGCTCCAAAATGTATTATATGCTTCATGTTTTATATAGAAGAGTGAGTTTTATATAGAAAGCTTTATATTAAGCTACATGTTTGCTTATTTTTTAAGACAGTTTTGAATATTAATTTTTAGCGTGAATAGTATTTGATGAATGAGAGGTTTGTCTGACAAATTTTCTTGATGGCAAATATTTTCACTTTAAAGAGAATATGTTCAATATATGCATTGCATAGAACGGGGGCGCCTGAGTACGGTCGAAGGCCGCACCGCCGCATCGAGAGCGGGTGAAGCCCGCTTAAATGTCAAGCGGGCGAAGCCCGCTTGCTTACGGGCGAAGCCCGCGGCGATGCATCGAGAACGGGCGAAGCCCGTTCGAAGATGCTAGTAGATATATGTATATGCATATTTATTCTCCATCCCTGGTAGACCTACATGTGGCTTGAGGTCAATTCTCACCGGACGTACGTGGCTTGAGTTCGATTCTCACCAAATTCATTTTTTAGGAGAAAAAATCGGGCATATAGCCCAACCCAGTTTTCAAAAACCGCACTAGTCCCTGATTTACCGACCCGCCTGCCCGGTTCTCCAGTTCTTTGTCAGCCGCTGGAGCGGGTCTTGAGCCTTGATCGGACCGTCCGGGGGTCGACTGATTGAACCGGATAGTCAAGCCCGATTTTTAAAAGTTAGCTTTTACCCCTAAAATAACGTTGCAAAGTAAATTTTTAACTTTCTTTTTGAATTAGTCACACGGATAGAGCATGTACACCGCTATTTTGGGTGCGCACGATAAAGCTAGTGTGCACCCAGAGCTTTCATGGACGGGCGGAGTCTGTTCGCAATCAAGAGAAGTCGTACAATGGCGTAGGTCCGTGCATAGCAGTTATTTATTTATACTTATATATTTATAGAGTACAAGCAGTCTTGCATGTACCTCGTGTGTCGCTGCGACAATATGTCCTTTGTCTGCCTTCTCGTGAAAAAATTTGTCGATACCAAATGCAAAACTCAACCAACATATCTAGAATGATGACACTTCTTAAAAATAAATTTTTTGAAAAATTTACAATAAAAATGGGTAAATATAAAAAATAAATCTTTCACCAAATGACATTTTCACTTATATATATATATACACACACACACACACACAACTAAAGTATCTCCCATACAATTTTACTTGTAAAAAAAGATTCATAACAATTCATAACAACAACAACACTCAAACCTTTATCCCACCATAGTGAGGTTGGCGATATGGATCCTTTGTCGTCATTGTGCTCTATCTTTAATCATAGTCTCACTAATGCCCAAGTACATCATGTCTTTCCTTATAGTTTCATTCCAAGTCTTTTTTTATGTACCCTCCCCCGTTTAACGTGTCTTGTGACTAAACTCTCGCAATGTCTAACATGTGCTTCTAATGATCTCCTATGAATATGTTCGAACCATTTTAAATGAGTTTCTCGCATCTTCTCTACAATTGACGTCACTCCTGTCTTATCCCTGATACGTTCATTCCTAATTTTATCCAGTCTCGTGTGACCACACATCCACCTAAGCATTCTCATCTCCGCAACTCCCATTTTTGCTCATGTACACCATTCAGTGCCCGACACTTGGAACCGTAGAGCATTGCTGGCCTAATTGTAGTACGGTAAAACTTGCCTAAGATCCCAGTCGCGCCTCTCCACTTCAACCAACCTGCTTGGATTCTATGTATCACATCTTTATCTACACCTCCATCTTTTTGAATTATCGATCTCAGTTTAAAGCACTAACTGCGGGAAATATCTTGGTCACCCAATTTAATGACGGAGTCATTCGACCTTCTTGCACTACTAAATTTAAGCTTTATATACCTCGTCTTTGTCCTGCTCAACTTAAAACCCTTCTTTTCTAAAGTATCTCGCCAAGATTCAAGTTTTGCGTTTACACCCTCACGCATCTCATTGACCAAAACAATATCATCTGCGAATAATAAACACCAAGGTATTGCTTGTTGGATATGTCTGGTGAGCTCATCTAAGATAAGGGTAAAGAGATAAGGGCTTAAACCTACCCTTGATGTAAGCCAACAACGATAGGAAATTCATGTGTTAATCCTCTAGATGTCCTCACCCTGGTCACTGAATTACTATACATATCTTTGATTACGTCAATGTATGATACATTCACACCTTTCTTTTCTAAGAATCTCCACAAGACCTCTCTTGGAACCCTATCATAAGCCTTCTCCAGATCGATAAACAAGATATGCAAATCTTTTTGTCTTTTTCGATAGTTGTCAATGAGTCTCCTTAAGAGATGTATAACTTTCATGGTTGATCTCCCTGACATGAATCCAAATTGATTCTTTGAGATGCTAGTCTCTCGTCTTTCTCTTCTCTCTATTACCCGTTCCTATAGTTTCATAGTATGACTTATTATTTTAATTCCCCTGTAATTGACACAGTTTTGTATATGCCCTTTGTTTTTATACAAAGGTACCAAAAAAACTTTCTCTCCATTGGTCTGACATCCTCTTTGTCTTTAGTATCTTATTGAAGAAACTTGTAAGCCATAAAATTCCTTCTCTCCATAAATATTTTCATACTTCAATGGGTATATCGTCTGACTCAACCGCCTTTCCATTTTTCATCTTCTTCAGAGCATCATTTATCTCTGATTTTACGATAAAATATTATGTTTTTATACTCCTCAAATTTACTTAATTCTTCCAAGTTCAGTTTATTATATTTTCCTTTATTGTATAGTTGATAAATTTTTTTTTCCATCGCTTCTTAGTAGCCACATCATCCGTCAAAATCGTATCTGTTTCATCTTTTATGCATTTAATTTGGCTTAATCTCGTCTTCCTCTCTCTAGCTTGAGCAATTTTATATATATCACGCTCTCCATATTTGGTATTTAGTCATTTGTAAAATTCTTTATAAGTTTGACTTCTTGTTTTACTTATTGCATTTTTAGCCTTTTTCTTGGCGACTTTATACCTTGTCAACTTTTTATCATTCATATAAGCATATAATGTTTTGTAGCTGACCCTCTTTGCCCTCACTTTATCTTGCACTTCCTCTTTCCACCACCATGATTCTTTATGTCGGGGTGATGTGGAGGTAAGGCTGATATCGTGTCGAGTTCGAGCGATTTGGGCTCGGCTCGAAATCAAAATTTTCGAGTCGAACTCGGCGCGAAATCGAAATCGATTTCGAGTCGAGCCGGCTCGACTCGAAATAACTCGATTCCGAGCCGACTCGAAATCGAAATGACTCGATTCCGAGCCGACTCGAAATCGAATCGAGCTGGCTTGAACTTGAATTGAGCTGACTCGAAATAGAATCGAGCTGACTCGAAATAGAATCAAACTGGCTCGAAATTGAGCAATTTTTCTCTTTATTCCTATTTGGCTCGAAATTAAATCGGGAAACATTTAAATTTAGCAAATAAAACACTAAAACCTTCAATATTTTTATTTAGGTTTAAAATTTAGTGTTTTTTTTATTTTAAAATAATAATTTTAATAAATACATAATATTTTTTATATGATTCGAGCTAATTCGAATCATATTTCGAGCGATTCAGGGTTGGCTCGAAATCAGATTCGAGTCAAATTGAATCGACTCAAATTGAGTAGAATCAATTGTAATTGATTCCGATTCGACTCAATATTCGAGCGACTTTCGAGCTTCAAATATTATGCTCAGCCCTATGTGGAGGTGCACGACCTTTTGACTCTCCAAGTACGTTCTTCTCATTTATCCTTAAATATGAAAACATAACTTCTCATGTGACAATAGGATTAACATAAGGATCATCAACTAATTGTTCTATACCCGCAGCCTTAAAAGCAACATGTTTTTCCTTATTCAACTTCCACCACCTAATTTTTGGCAACACTTTTATCTCTCTTAAAGTTACTATATTTAATTTGCACATCAAACATCATTAGCCTATGTTGTGTTGTCAAACTTTCTCCTGATATGACTTTGCAATCCTTAAAAATCTTTTTATCTATTTAATATTGCGAGTCATAAAATAGTCAAATTGTGGCTTATTTTCTTCACTCTTAAACGTAATTAAGTGTTCTTCCTTTTTCATATAGAACGTATTTGTCACAATTAACTCATGTGCTATGACAAAGTGTAGAATGGTTCTTCTTTCGTCGTTTCTATTTTCATACCAAAATCCTCTATGAACGTCAATATAATCCTTATTTTTCTTCCCTACATGCCCATTTAAGACTCCTCCAATGGAAATTTTCTCGCTTTGTGGGATTTATCTTACCAAATTATCTTGGTCTTCCCAAAATTACACTAATAGTTTCCTTTCCTGCGATTAATTTCAAAGCTAAGATTCAATAACTTTTTCTGCTAACCCCAACAACTTCATCCCTCTAAGTAGTATCTACAATAATACCCACTTCATTGCTTGTTTATTTTTTCTTGTGTATCATAATTTAAAACCCGAATTATCTAGAAATTTAGATTTCTCACCCACCCATTTAGTCTCTTGCAGACATAAAATATTTATCTTTCCCATAATCATTGTATCATCGCTTTTCCGTTATCGTACATATATTTCAACTTCCAAACCTAAGTCGATCATAAATTTTACGATCTACTTTTCTAGGACGCCTACAATTTGAGGGCTCTTGCAAATTTAATACTACACTGGGCCAAGTCCTCTTGGAGATGCAGCGGTCCTTGCCAAGTCGCCACATTCAGACCATAAGACGGGGACTCTTGCATATTTAACACTACACCTAAGTTCTGGAGATATAGCGGTCCTTGTCAAGACGCCACATTCAGATCATACGATGCCTTCCTTATGATGAACAACCCAGCTTTAGCACAATTTCTCAAATGATTCATATTCATAAAGGTGACTAAATTTTACGCTGTCGTCTACCTAACACAACCCTCACCATTTTTCATCCGGTCTTGGGATCGGAATCGGCTGGTTTCATAACAATTCATAATTCAAAAAAATTATTTATAGCCAGTCTGCACCCCAAAAATAATTAGGACCCTATAAAATGCAGCGCGATGACACTTTTTAACATTAAATCAATTTTTCAAAGCCGTACAGATGACTAAGGCATAAAATAATGATGAAAAATGCACGCAATATTCTAAAACATGTGGGGGCATTATTTAGTTCAAAAGAAAAACTTGTTCTTGGAATAAAAAAAAAGTGCAACTTGCTCCGAAGTGTTACCGTTAAATCTTTGATTCAATGCAAGTATTTTTTTCGCCTTTCTCTTTCACCTTCTCCATCTCATCCTCGATAATTCTCGGCATAAGACTGTATTGTATCAATTCACAAGAAAATACGACTAAAAAATTAGGGTTTCTAACAATCCAAAAAAGGTTGAAGATGACTCTCGTGTCAGAACATGAGCCGAATGGTCGTGGCTCAGAACGTGAGCTTTGGGGAATATGATGGGGTGGAACTTGTCCAACAAGTTCCGGCAAAATTTCCCTGTCCGAGTCTCGCACAGTCCGCGACCTATAATATCCAAACACATAAGTCAGTCCGGCCCCATGCGCAAAAGTGTCACTTTTAGCGTACTTAGATTTCCTTTCGAAATAATTTCAGAGCCCTGATTTCTCCCGGTTGTAACCGGGCTCCATACAAAAATATTTCTCCAAGCTCCATGGAGAACAAAATCGTGGGGTGCGATTAAAGAGACTTGGAGTAGAAAGAAATAGGATTTTCTTGGTGAATTTTGTTTTTTGAGGTGTGAATAGCGTGAATAGGTGGTTCAAATAACATTGCTCAAATTTTACTTATATTTAATAATTTTAGTGCATTATTCTCTCAATCTAAACTTTTTAATATTAATTTACTTTGTTTTTTTCTTAACATTTTTTCTCCATCATTTATAATTATATAATGATGATGACACCATCAAGTTAATCTCAATTGCCAGATCATTTTGTTGTTGTTATTACCATGACATGTGTTGTGAAGAAGTCTTTACCGTGATTTGTTTTGTGTGTGGGTGTGTTATTTTTTTACATAGTAGTTGCTTTTGTGATGTAACAAGACTCTTGTTTTTTGTTGGATTTTTTATATTGTTCATTGAGCTCAGGACTCCATTTAGTTGACAAGAACCTCATGGGTTAGGTAAATGGATCACTCGAGGTTACGCTAAGTCAAAATTTTATTTTTTTTGGCATAACATCGGTTTGTTAATCTATAGTGTTTGTGATAATTCATGTCTTCGGTAGAATATTTTTTTAATCAAATGTAAGAGAAAGATAAAATTAAAGTGATTATATTTTTTAAAAGACTACTTACAGTTCCTCTTTAATTTCTATCTACTCTATCACTTACAATACTTTCAAGAATATTGACAGTAGATGAAAACCTACAGATGAAATTCAAAGTAGTACCATAATGTGAACTCTGTCGTATTTTTCTGTCTTCTTAACTTCAAGTAATTGATTTAATCTTCTGGGCTCTCCAATTCTCCACAATCAGGGGCGGATCCAGGAACTTCAACTAGGAGGGGCCCAATCAAAAGGTGAAACAATTTTTTTTAATATAATATATTAAATATTAAATCCAATCGGGTTGGTTGAAGTGGAGAGGCGCGTCAGAGATCTTATGTGATCGTAAAGTACCATTAAAACTTAAAGGCAAGTTTTACTGTACTGCACGAAGACCAGCGATGCCCTATGGTTCTCAGTGTTCAACAGTGAATTGTGTACATGAGCAAAAAATGGGAGTTGCGGAGATGAGAATGCTTAGGTAGATGTGTGGACACACGAGACTGGATAAAATTAGGAATGAATGTATCAGGGATAAGACATGAGTAGCACCAATTGCAGAGAAGATGCGAGAATTAAGCTCGACTAAGATAGTTTTGACACGTACAAAGGAGACCATTAGAGGCACCTGTTAGGCGTTGTGAGAGTCTAGACACTATGCATGTTAAACGAGGGAGGGGTAGACCAATAAAGACTTGGAATGAAACTATAAAGAAAGACATGATGTACTTAAGCATTAGTGAGATTATGACTAAAGATAGGGCAAAATGGCGACAAATGATCCATATAGCCGACCCTTCTATAGTGTGATAAAGGCTTGAGTGTTGTTATTGTTTGTAATGTATTAAATATAAAAATACATTTTTGATAAAAAAATCCTATATTTTTAGTAAACAAAAATGAGACAAACAATGATGTTATTTCAATATACAAATTATAATTACAATGTAAAAAATGAGCAAACAACAATGAATTTGTTACAATAAAAAAATTGAGCATAGAGAAATCAACAAAAAATCAATATAAGTGAGTTTTTACCTGAGGTGAAGTAGTAAAGGAGCCGGATTTCTGAGGATCCTACAAGGCTGCAACAGAGCTCATGAAGAAACGGTCGCTCTTCCCCGTGAGCTCATGAAGATAAGGATCGTGGAGGCGCAGGAGATGGCAGATGCAGATGCAGTGAACAGACACGTCGGCCATGCTGGGTGGCGTCGACGTTCTTGCTGTTGACGACGCAAATGTTTTTGTGCTCGTTTACTGGCGCAGAGGATGCTGCACGATCAAAATGGCAGCGGCTTCGTAGAAGGGGGGGCGGGCACCGTTTTTGACGTGTAAGTAGTCAAAATTCATTGGCTCGACGAGAGGAATCTAAATCTACTAATATTTTTGCAAAATTCTTGGGGGGGGGGGGGGGGCCGGGCCCCCGCCGGCCCCCCCTTAGATCCGCCCCTGTCCACAATCAATTTTCTGAGCAACTATATCGGCTTCTAATAGTCTATGATAGTCATCTAGTTTATAAGAGCCCATAACATTATTCTATATCATGTTAATGTGAAAAAAGCTAGGTAACTTCAGAACAACCTCTGCAATTACTATTAACATTAACTATAGCCGGTGAGCAAAATAATGAATATAAAAAGCAAAACTATTTTCATTTGCAATCAAAAAATTTAGACCCTTTACTTTACCTTTCATGATGTTGGTTCCATCGTCACCGTGCCCTTATTATTTTGGAATACTTAGATTGTATGCCATAAATAGTCTATAAATAGCAATCTTTGAGTGATAAAGCGGTCTCAGATACCTGCACAAAACCAAGAATTCTTTCAACATTCATTCCTCTTTTATCCATATACTGCGAAATTAAAGTCATCTACTCTTTCGTTACTATATCATGAGATTCATCAACTAAGATTAAAAAATAATCATGTCCAATATCCGTAATGATTGTGCAAGTTGTTGCACTTGCTATTGCTGAAACAATCTGATTTTATACTTTTGATGATGTTAATCGACAATTACTTGGAACATTTTTCAATATCACGACTTCAATATCATTGTTATGTGAAACTAGAAAACCCAAAAGTTCAAGAAAATTTCCATAGTTGATCGACTCGTTGGACTCGTCATGCCCACGAAAAGACATTCCTTGACGCAAAAGAAAATAAACACAATGAATAAACATGCTTACCTAAGCGCAATATTCAATGCTTTGAGTTTCTTCTTGCCTGACAAACACAATTTGGGATATCATATTTTTGATTCATTAAAGCCTCACACATCTCCTAGAGAAATTGTGCGGGTCGCGTGATTCCTGACGTGTTTTTCAAATATTATTTTATATTTTCAATATCTAAATCCATGACTAACAAAAGTTGGATCACAACCTTTTTGAGGAAAGAAATAATAAAAAAGACAAAAAAGTTACATCTTTTTATGTGATGTATTCTAATCAATCTTTAAATTTATTAAACTAATTCTTATTGAAATTGTTGACGAGAGTTCGGCCTCAATGTTCGGACTTGAGTATGAGCCGAGATTACTGGCCCATCAAAGCAAAACTCCACAGACTTGAGAGCGAGAATAAAAAGGATATGGGTCCTCCCTCCTGAGTGACTCATAATATCAGCAAGTCGTACCTAGGAAGTCCTTTTCCCAAATAAAGTGATGTGCTAGGAGGGGAGAAGAGGACGGATGCCAACGTGTTGTAGAGAGCTTGCGTGCCAAGGCGAGGTATTCCATGGGCATGTTAGCGGTGAACGATCATTTGGTCTGTTCCTCACTCTTTCCCCTTTGGGGTCTTATATATAGGAAATTGAAACTAACGGGTAGCCAGATGTCAGTGGGCGAACCCCCTCCCATGTGCGGGCTCAAACCAGTCACCAACGAGTTGATCTGAGTTGATCCTAGGTCGAGCGAGTTGATATCGCTTTACTAAGGAGAGCTGGATGTGAGTTGCTGGTGAGTTGAACTAGACCACCACATATTTGTCCTTAAGTCAACGAACAACCTTCTGACGTCGCGCTATTCTGGTATTCGGTAAGGCACCGACTTCCCTCGATGAATAAGGGTTGTACATAATTTCCGCTCTTTCGAGCAAGATATGAGCTCGGAAAGAATCATCCAACATGATTTGTCAAGCCGGTATATTGGGTCATGTTATGTCATCAAGATGGAAATGGGTTCAACACACTCCCAATTGTTGCATGTTTGTGGGGCCCTTGGCTAGGTGCACTATATGAGAGCCTATTGTTGCATCACATCTCAAGGCTAGAAAGAGGGTCAACACACTCCTGGTTGTCGCATGCTGCAGGGCCTCTGGCGAGGTGAACTACATGCGATCTAATCATCGCATCACATCCCCAGGTTGGAAATTGGGTCAACACACTCCCGAATGCGACATGTCCATGGATCCCCTCACGAGGTGGACTATATGCAAGCCGATTGTCGCATCACAACCCCAGATAGGGAAGAGGGTCAACTCACTCCCGGCTATCGCATATCTGCGGGGTCCTTGGCGAGGTAAACTATAAGAAAGTCGATCCCCACATCATATAACCATTCTAGAAAGATGGTCAACACACTCTTGTATGCTACATGTCTGTGAGGACCCTGGAGAGATTGACTATATGAGAGTCAATCGTTGTATCATAGCCGCATACTAGAAAGAGGGTCAATACACTCCCGGTTACTGCATATTTGTGGGGCCCCTGACAAGGTAAACTACAGGCGATCCAATCATCGCATCGCAGCCCCGACCTAGAAAGAGGGTCAACACCATAAATGGTGCATGTTTATAGGGTCCCTGAATGAGGTGGACTATAGGCGAGCCGATTATTGCATTACATCCCCATGGAAGAAAGAGGTGTGATTACCGAGAATGAGGCGGTAAAAATCATATAAAATTTTGTTAGAGATATGTACAACCAACAATTTTATAGATTTCGCATGACACTTACATATACAAAGGGTTATCTGAATCGCCAATGTGGGTTTGTCACGAGTAATATCATTTTAGTTCGTCTCCGCTTCATGCATTCATAGGTCCTTACCTTTGTAGGTTGAAAGTTGGTAGCACCCCTTCTATAGTGCCTTACAGACCAAGGATGAACCTTTCTAGTTGGGGTTGGTTTTTTTGATGGCAGTTGATCTCCCAGTATCGTTGACATTCTGTAGAACCAGGTCTCCCTTTTGGAATTATTTGATCCTAACATGTTTGTCAAAATGTTTGGTCATCCTCCGGTTAATATCTCTTACCTCATCATGGCAAGATCCCTCGACTCTTCAATAAGAACCCAGGAAATCCTCTAAGCCTCCTCAATCTCCAGCTGTCATTTTCTCACTTCTTCTTGTGAGACGACGACTCGAGGGCTACTTACTCGAATTCTTCTGGGATCAATGAAACACATGTGACAATTTGAAAGGGGTCTCCCCCAGTGGCCAAGTTCGGGGTCATTCTCATGGACCAAAGGATGGAGGGGAGTTATTATGCCCAATTGCTCTTCAATTTTTTCATCTTTTCTTAAGTAGGTTTAAGACCAGCTTGTTGGATGCTTCCACATATTCATTGCTGCACGAGTGATGCACAAAAGCAAAAAAAGTAGGTCCATCCTGATCTATTTGCAAAACTCCACTAGCTCTAAGATTGCGAACTGTGGGTCATTGTCGGTGATGATAAAAAACAACACTCCATTTTGACATACAACCTCAACACAGATGAAATTCTTCACAATTTGGATCATTATTCTGGCCAGTGCCTTGTCCTCAATCCACTTAGTGAAGTAATTGATCATGGCGATGATGAACTTTTTTTGTCCGCTGGCTTTAGGGAAGGGCCTGAACAGGTCCATCCACAATTGTGAATGGACAAAGGGTGGTGATATTCTCCAATTAGTCTATTTGCCTTGCCAAGGTATCGCTTCAGGGTGGGTTCTTAGGATTCGAATTCTCCCCAAATTTGGGAGGCAACCACCACAAAGTCACTGTGAACTTTTATGTTTTGAATGCCCAGCTCTTTCTCCATCTTTAGTCTGATAATCAGAGCCTCATATTTGGCTTGGTTATTGGTGACTTTGTAGTGCAGCTTCACCGCATGTTTGATCATGGTTCCATTCGAGCTAGCGATGACTACTCTCACCTCGGTAGGGTATTTTCTGGAGGCCCCATTGACGAACATGTCCCATCGCAATGGGTCCATTGTGCATTCGACCGCTATCAGCGTGGTTGTGAAGTCATTCAAAAAGTCTAAAATGGTAATCACCATTCGGGGAACGTAGACCACATTGAATTCCCCGACCTCCACCGCTCATTTCTCCAACAATCCTGAATGCTCTGTCATCCATTGAATGTTGCGCATGGGGGTGATATGTCACCACTCAGATATTTTGGTCTTGTAAGTAGGCAAGATTTTTTAGGCAGATAAGATCAAGGCATAATCCAGTTTCTCCAAGATGGGATACCTCGTCTCTACCTCCTTTAAAACTCGACTCACGTTGTATATATGCATTTGTGTGGCTCCCTCCTCCCATACTAGAACAAAATTTACTGTTTCCTCCCCAACTCCTAGGTACAATAAAAGATCTTTACCCTCATACGGGCTTTGTAATAGGGGATCACTGCTAAGTTTTTTTTTTAGGGTAAGGGATGTAGCTTCACACTCTTTGTCCCATTCAAATTTCTGAGCAGCCTGAAGCGTCTTGAAAAATGGGGAGCATTTTTCACCGGACTTAGAGAGGAAGTGACAATTATCCCTATGAACCATTGAACCTCCTTTATGTCTTTTGGCGACGTCTTTAATTATG
Source organism: Dactylorhiza incarnata (assembly GCA_033032865.1). NCBI lineage: Eukaryota > Viridiplantae > Streptophyta > Magnoliopsida > Asparagales > Orchidaceae > Dactylorhiza > Dactylorhiza incarnata. The sequence continues at coordinate 508,329 of JAWHQI010000246.1, forward strand.
GGGTGACCTTTAGTTTACTGGGATTTAGTTTGACTCCTTCGGGAGTGAGGAGACGTCCTAGGAACTTTCTCTTTCCGACTCCAAACATGCACTTGGTGGGGTTAAGCCTCTTCTTAGGACTCCGCAAGGTGGCAAATGTCTCTGTCAGGTTACTCAAGTGATCCTTTAAGCTCCCACTCTTCAACATTAGATCGACCATGTACACCTCCATGTTTATCCCTTTTTGCTCCTTGAAGACCCGGTCCACCATCCTCTGATATGTTGCTCCAACAATTTTTAATCCGAAGGGCGTCATATTATTGCAACAAAAACCATCAATTGTGATGAAAGAGTTGTGTTGTTTGTCTGGGGGATGAATTCGAATATGATGGTAACATGAAAAGGCATAAAAAGCTCATTACATGAATTCAGACTGCTAAATCAAACATTGCATAAATCCGAGGTAGGAGCCTGACATTTTTGAACATTGCAACATTAGAGACCCAACCCGACAATTGCGTTTTGTAGATGAACCCCACACTCAAATTGCTTTTGGACTTCCTCTCGGATGGGTTCGACCAAGGTCTTCTAAAATATGGAGCGGACGCCTGGATCTAAGTTAAGACAGTGATAGGCAATGTCGGTGTCAATGTCAGGCTTACCTGATTCATTCCAGGTAAATATGTTAATATTTTACTAGAGGTACACGACTAACTCTTCCTTTTTCATTTCTGATAGCTTCCAGCTACTTTCATGCTCCTGGTAACCCCTTTGACAATTGTCAGCTCGACCTCCTCCATTTCTTCAGCCGCCTCCTAGTGTGCAACTCCCTCCAAATTGTTGTCGTCGACCAAAACCTCCTTCTTTTAGGTGACTACCTTGACAGTGCTCAGGTAGCATTACCAAGCCACCTTTGGATCCCTATAGACACGCATTTGCATTTCCCTGAAGTCGTACTTCAGGCATTGATTATAGCAGGATTCCACATAATGTAAGGAGTTGAGGAGGGACCGACCAAAGATGACATTGTAACTACTCGGAGTGTCAACAATGACGAACCGATAGGTTTTCATGGTGTCGCCCAATATGTCTACTAGTTCAATTCCCCCCTCAACCTCCTTCCTTTCCCCCGATAATCCCAATATCGGGCCATCTGAGGACTTGGCCCTCAACCTCTCCATGACCATAGCCTCTAAGGACTTCTTGAAAACAATGTTCATTGAGCTCCGATTGTCAATCAGAATCCAGGAGAATCAAGTAGGTTTTCGGCTAAAATATAAGAGACATTTAGGGTTCAAAATTCAGCTGACCAAAAGTCCATTTAATCCTAAAATCAATTAAACTCTAATCATATCAAAACAAAATAAACTCAGTAACTTAAGTGATTTGATTAAACCAAAATGTATCAAGGGTGAGTGGGTTTGCACAATTAATTTATGAGATGGTCTAACTCATCTATCATAGATTTCGATTGTTCGTGTGACTGAACTAACACAAACTGATGGGAGTCTTAAAATTATCAAACAATCACGTACACATTTATTGGGATGTCTCAATGAATCAAGGCCACCAAAAGGAAAAATATAAAACACTTTAACATGCAGATGACTGTAATATAAATATTTTTATAAAAATACACTAGTGGTTGTGTCTGGGCTTCATTGTATAGTATACGATGACGACAATACCCAAAATTTTATTTGAGAGATAATCAAGGAGTTTTGTCGCCCAGCTACCCACAAAAGATCATCTCCATGCTACATTTATATATTTCTAAGCAAAAACTTGTGCTTCGTAAGCCCGGGGAGATTAAAATCAAGGGATTGAGATTATTTTTAGTCCTAATTATGAATCATGACCTTCTATGATGTCAGTTAAATAGTTGAATCATGTGGATACTTTCTTGCATTTTAGCAATTCATTCATTTGCTCTTGGAACCGTGGATTGGCTCGATGAGGGCGCACTGCTAGCCCCTCTTAAGAAGCCATTGATCTTCGGTCACCTAGGTCAATATTAGATAAAAAGAGAAAAAACCCAAATTTCCTCTTCACAAACAATTCTTTTAGACTCTTAATGTAACTGAAAGTTACCACTATGTCATCCACATATACACGTAAAAAATACCTTGAGTGGTTGATAAATAAGGAGTGTTCTTAAGAAGATCTCATCTACAAAATAATGCTCTCTCTTCGAGCAATTTTAGTACTCAGATTCGGCGCTTACTTGACATCTACTTCATTATCGCTTGCCTTACCTTACATTTCTTATATATCGAAAGGATAACACTGAATCTTTAGCTAGCTTATAGGCAGGGGGAAGGAAGCGCCTCATTTAAATCCCACGGAGCATTGTAGATCAAAGAGAATATAGGCGGGTAGCGATAAAACATACTAAAAAGAGATACAAAGAGAGCATGGGGAACTTGAGAGACCTGGAATGAAGATTCATATTGCTTTTCTATTGAGCGTGTTCGTTGTTGGGGCGGGCGGTATGAAAAAACCATTTACGTGATCGTTCTTTTTTCCATGAAATCGTGTTTTGAGAACAAATCTGATAGATCACCATATGAGCCGCTTCACAATGTTTCTTTCCCTTCAACGATTCTCATTACAGTACTTTTTGTCTTACTAAGATTAGTCAGTTAGTTTAGTATGATCTCGATGATGAAACTTATCCCCAAGTTTTGGTTAAAGAGCTTCAACAAAAAGACCAAATTCTTTATGGTGAATGGATATGTTGATTGAAGTGAATTACCCTAAACCCTAAACCCATTACAGTACTTTTTGTCTTACTAAGATTAGTCAGTTAGTTTAGTATGATCTCGATGATGAAACTTATCCCCAAGTTTTGGTTAAAGAGCTTCAACAAAAAGACCAAATTCTTTATGGTGAATGGATATGTTGATTGAAGTGAATTACCCCCACTGTAAGTCTTAGTGAAGGACTAAGATATGGGCAGATTACTGAAACAAAAGAAAAAGGAAAGAAAATATAAGCACTTCATGTCTACTAGAAATGAAGAAAAGCTACTCGTAGGTGCAATGCTCACTTTCCACCTTTTTTTGAAAGTGCATTTATGTCAGAAATAGTAGGAGACCACTTTTCATTTGAAAAATGAATGTATCTACCCTTGGCCATAGCATATTACGCCATCTCCTTAATTGCTTGAAACTGGAAGAGTTTCAATTCACTTCGATCACTGGATTTGGATGAAACCAACGATACAATTCTCTTAAGCGAGTCCGAAGATGAGTTCTGTACAACCCTGATATTCGCCAGGCAGGGGGGGCGTTTCGAGAGGTCAACATTGTGAAGAAAGTAATAAGGGGGACAAGCCAGATAAGTTCTCGCAAGAGTCGGGCGGGCGAGACAAGCCCTCGCCGACTGTTCGCTGGTAGGCTGGCGAGACGGGTACTCACTGCGCATACGCGAGAAGGGCTGGCGAGCCAACCACTCGCGATCCGCTTACAACAGTTTGCTGGGTTCATCGAAAGGCGTTCGACGAAATCAAGCGCGCTCGATGAAATGTGTTCTGCATTCGACGAACGTCAAGTTTCAGCCAGATAAGTTTATCTCAGCGGTTGGGCTGGGAGGGCCTATTGTCTTGGCAGCTCAGTCCCATCCCAGCAGATCCGCTGGGATAGGCAGGCATCTCGGAGGGACCAGGGTGAGCACACAGGAAGGCGCGCGAGACCAGGTCTCAGGGGATATCGCCAGAAGGGTCCCAAGCGAGGTCTTAACGACGCGCTCGCCAGGAAGGAGGTCACGGGAGAGATCCGCGAGAAGGCAGCGAGAGCTCCCGCGAGTAATATTCTCGCAGACCCCTTGCCCGTAGGTTGATAGGGAAGGATTACCTTTTTACCCCAGGTGGTCTGCCATTAGCCTCTTCAAACAGCGGAGTTCAGTTGTTAGCAGACCAATTTTGGGGTGCGTATAGAAAAATCAAGAGGCGGAATCCTGCTATTTGCAGGCCAATTTAGAAAATCTATAAATAAGACCCAAAGGGCACCTTTGTAGAGGACTTCTCTTTCTTAAGCTTCTCTCTCCTCATGCTTTCCTTGGTTGGCATTTTCAGAGCTCTCCAAGGTGCCCGGGCTTCAGCATTGGCTTGGGAGGGGAAGCGCTCTAAAGATCTTCTGGGTGTGTGGTGGGTCCTCCTTGCTGAGTCTAAGGTTCTGTGTCTAGTTCTGAGGCTTCAGTCTGTCCCTTCGAAGGATTAGTAAGTATCAGCTGCCCCCCCAACTAGTTGGGGGTCCCGAACTCCACAGAGACCGTTTACTGGTTTCAACATTTTTGGTGCGGTGAGCGTGGAGTGCAGCTGGTTCAAGAAAATCTCAAGGAGGAAACATGACAGGAGAGGACGAGCAGGACGCGAGACCTGGAGGGCCGCCACCCCCAGGAGCGCCGACAACGGTGGAAATGCTGGCAGACCTTAGGCGAGATCTTTTTTGAGCTTTTTAGAGCGTTTTCGTCACGACATTAGGTGGTCTCGCGACCCCAGCGCCCCAGGTGTCTCCTCCGCCTGGAGTTGGCGAGAATGCCCCAGATCCGCGAGCCAGAAGGGAGGAGGCAACCCAGGGTGCGGGGCGAGACCTCTCCGGGCGAGAACTCTTCCCCAACCCGGAGAGAGCGAGCGAGGTCCCGGCAAGGGTCGTCCAAGCAGAGGGGGTCCCGGCCAGTGGGGCCCCGATGAGTGGTCCTTTGGTGAGCCCGAGGTCGGCAGGAGCAGGGTCGCTAGGGGAGTTCGCAGGGAGAGTGGAGCAGGTCCATAGGGTGAGCGGGGGAAGCCCTTTTTGTGAGTTGGTGCTCTCGGCACCACTCCCAGAAGGATTCAAGGAGCAGGCCATGATGCTGTATACCGGCAAGGATATGGTCTCAATCATACCTATGTCGGACGCCTTCAAGTGCCGACTCTTTGCTACCACCTTGAAGGAGAAGGCGAGGGACTGGTTCCACCAGCTTCCCTCGGGGTCGATTTATGCCATCGAGGACTTGCGTCGAGGCTTTCTCTTACGCTTCTCCACCTCGAAGAAAAGGAAGAAGGATCCCGAGTCACTCTTTACCATCAAGCAGAAGTCCGGAGAGTCGTTAGCTCAGTATCTAGAGCGGTTCAGGGAGGAGGTTCTCCTCTTTCAGGAGGTGCCAGGGTACACCCTCTAGCTTGCCTTCACTTTGGGGCTGCGGGAGGGTTTCTTCAAGATGGATCTCAAGAGGAGGGTTCCTCTGTCTTATGAGGAGTTGATGGAGAGAGCAGTGGAGGAAGTAGACGGGGAGGCAGCAAACCCCGAGTTCACAAAGAGGCTAGCGCGGCTGAGCGAGCCAGAAGGCAAGCAGACAGAGCCGAGAAGGAGAGAAGAAGCGAGGGCCCCGGAGTTGGGGTGGAGGCAGCAAGGTGGGGGGATGAAGGGCCCAGGAAGGGGGTTCCCCCACGGAGGGGGTAACTTCCAAAGAGGGCAGGGAAGGCCGCATCAGTTGGGGTGGAAGCAAGGTCCTAGACCACCTCCTCCCCCGCCTCAGCAAGCAATGGAGATAGGAGGAGGGAGAAGAGGAAGAGGGGCAGGATATGGAGGAGCTGGGCCCCGAAGAAGGAACAGGGGAGTAGGAGGTGAGGAGAGGGGGGCGGTGCTGCCATACTGTGACTTCCACCAGGAGGAAGGCCACGCAACAGTCACTTGCCCAGAGTTCTTCAACCCAGCATCGCAGCCGCAGCAGCGACCGGTGAGGATAGAGGAGGTTCCATTCCAGGAGGATGAAGATGAAAGGTGCGAGGACCGGGCCGATTTGGGGTCCCGAAGGGGGATCGGGGTGATCCATGGGGGGCGGGGGGGGGGGGGGGGGGGGGGGGGTAGGGATTGAGGCAACCTGGAAGGCAAGCCTCCATACTATCTATCGTCGTAGCGTGGCTTCGACATCCCTGGCTCCGCCCCGGCAGAGAAGATTTCATTCACCCAGAAGGACATGTCAGGTTTTGGAGACCCATTCTGCGATGCGCTGGTTATTCAAACGGCGATTGAGAACTTCACCGTTTCCCGAATCCTTGTGGACAATGGGAGCTCAGTCAATGTCATCTTTAAGAAGGCATTCGACGGGATGGGGGTGGAGGCACGAAGGGTGTTGGCCTTGGACGGTCCGTTGTTTGGATTCTCCGGGGAGAGGAAGGAGGTCGAAGGAGGAGTAGGACTCTATGTGGTCTTGTGAGGGCAGTCCAGGAACTGCCGCTTTGTCATAGTGGATACCCCGAGCAGCTATAATGCCATCTTCGGACGTCCGCTCATCTGCGCGTTCCGCTGTGTCCCCTCCACTTTCCACCAGTGCCTTAAATTCAATGATGGGGGAGTCCAAGTCCAGATCAGGGGAGATCCGAAGGTAGCAAGGCAGAGCTACGTGACAGCAGTCAACACCATCTCCTGGATGGCCGAGGCAGAGAAATGGGACCAGGAGATGGGTGAGCCGGCGAGACTCGGAAGAGAGGATGGGGAGAAGAAAGTGGAGGAAGGTTCGGAAGAGCCGATGGAGGAGGAGAAGGAAGGAGTAGAGGGTCAGGCCCAAGGGGGAGGGGCGGATGAGGTGATGGAAGAGGTGGCCGAGGCAGAAGAGGAGGAGAGGTTGGAAGGAAGGACGGATGAAGGAGTAGTTCATGCCCAGAGAGGGGTTGTTGAAGGGCCCAGGGTGGAGGAGAGAGAAGAGGGAAAGAAAGAAGAGGAGGCCCCGAGGGGGGGGGGGGGGTGAAGGAGTCAATGATGATGGGAGAGGAAGATATGGGGAAGGAGCCAAAGCGATCTCTTGTGGCGTTGAGGAGGAGAGTGTCTGGGGGGAGCAATCCAGGTTGGAGGCAGTGGAGTAAGTAGTGGAGGTGGAGGTCACCACCAAGGTCGGAACAATCGAGAAGATCAAGATCAGTGGGGAGCTCAGCCCCGAGAACCGGAGGGAGATCTCGGCTTGCGTCCAAGACAATATGGATGTCTTCGAATAGAGTGTCGCGGAGATGCCGGGGATCGATGCGGATATGGCGTACCATCGCCTCAACCTCTATCCCGACACTCACACTATTCGCCAAAAGAAGAGGTCCATCGCGGACAAGCTGGAGGTTCCTATCCGGGAGTAGGTGAACAGGCTTATCAAGGCCGGTTTTGTATGGGAGATCCAGTATCCAGGCTAGGTCTCCAATGTGGTGATGGTAAAGAAAGGAGATGGTAATTGGCGTATGTGTGTTGATTTCTCTTTGCTTAATAAATCTTTCCCAAAGGATTGCTACCCTCTGCCTAGAATCGACACACTGGTTGACTCAGCCGTCGGTTTCTCTGTGATGTCTTTTTTAGATGCTTTTTCAGGTTATCACCAAATTCGCATGCACCCCCTGACATCAAGGATGTATCCTTCATCATCGGGGATGGGTGCTATTGTTATAAAATGATGCCGTTCGGTTTAAAGAACGCAGGAGCAACATACCAACGAATGATGGATAGAGTGTTTCGCGAACAGAAAGGCAGGAACCTGGAGGTCTACGTGGATGACCTGATGATCAAAAGTCGGGACCTTGAGTCTCACCTCAGGGACCTCGAGGAAACCTTTGGGACTTTGAGAAAGTTTAAAATGAAGCTTAACCCCTTAAAATGTGTTTTCGGGGCAAGCCGAGGGAAATTCTTAGGTCATTTACTCACCCCCCCTCGGGGTGAAGCCTAATCCAGACAAGGTGAGGGCGATCCTCGAGTTGGGATCTCCAAGGAATGCGAAGGAGGTTCAACGCCTGATGGGGAAGCTAGCCGGGTTAAGTAGGTTCCTTTCCAAAGCAGGAGAAAGATGTTCTTCTTTCTTCAGGGTGCTGAGGGGTAACTAGAAATTCGAGTGGACCCCCCGAGTGCGAGAAAGCTTTTCAAGCACTAAAGGAACAACTGACCCAGGCCCCGCTACTGCAAGGGCCGAGGCAAGGGGAGGACCTATACCTGTACTTAGGGGTAGGATGAGAAGCGGTCAGCTCGGTGCTGGTCCGGGAAGAAGGGAGGAAACAATTCCCCATCTACTATGTTAGCAGGGTATTGAGGAAGGCCGAGCTCAGATATCCTATCCTGGAAAAGTTAGCATTTGCATTGGTGGTGTCGTCTAGGAAGCTCCGGCCCTACTTCCAAGCACATTCAATCAGATTAGTGACCGACCATCCCCTTCGCGGCATCATGAAGGGGGTGGAGCATTCCGGAAGATTGGCTAAGTGGTCAGGTGAGCTGAGTGAGTTCAATATCTCTTACGTGCCCAGGGTATCCATAAAGGCACAGGCGGTGGCGGATTTCATGGCTGACTATGTGACAGAGTTGGAAGAGTCTGAACTACCCCACCTAGTGGCCTGAAAAATGTTGGTTGATGGCTCGTCAGGAAAGCACTCCATTGGGGGAGGAGTGGTATTGGTAAGTCCGCAGGGCACCATGATAGAGCAGGCGATCAACATTCACTTCCCCCTCACCAACAACCAGGCTGAGTATGAGGCCGTGATAGCAGGCCTCCGCCTAGCTCGGGAGTTGGGAGTGCAGGAATTGGAGGTCTCGATGGACTCCATGGTAGTGGCTTGCCAGATCAAGGGGGAGTTTGAGGTCAAGGAACCAACTCTCCAGCGGTACCTGGAGAAGGTCAAGGGGGTCGTCGGGCAATTTCGCACTTTTTCCATCAAGCATGTCCTAAGAGAGGAGAACACCCGGGCAGACCTCCTGGCCAAGCTCGGCCCCCGGGCAGGGGGACAGTATCAGAACTCTTCCGGTCATCTATCGAGGAGGGAGAGCTGATGGAGGTGGATCGGCGGGTGTCATAGATGGACCCCTTCATCACCTACTTGACGACAGGGAAGTTCCCCGAGGAGGGGGTAGACAAGCGGCGGCTCAGGTACAAATCAGTATATTACTCCTTGCATGCAGGGTCGCTATACCGCAAGACTCTCTCGGGGCTCCTAGCTCGTTGTGTCTCGGAGGAGGAAGCCCCGAGGGTCCTGGAAGAGATTCATTCGGGGGAGTGCGGCAGTCACTCGGGGGGCAGGACCCTGGAGGGAAGAGTAATAAGGCAAGGCTACTTCTGGCCCACCCTCAACAAAGACGCGACGGAGTTCTCTAAGAGGTTCTCCAAGTGCCAGCTCTACGCCCCCCTCCAGCTCCTTCCAGCTCAGAGGCTCCGGACCATCACGACCCCCTAGCCCTTTGCGATATGGGGGTTGGACCTGGTGGGACCTTCCCCCCAGGCAAGCGGCCAAAGGAAGTTCCTACTGGGGATGATAGACTATTTCTCTAAATGGATCGAGGTGAAGGTGCTCACTAAGGTAACATCCCAGGTAGTGAGAAACTTTGTTTGGGGTAAAATCATTTGCAAGCATGGGCCCCCTCTAGCCATAGTCACGGACAACGGGCCGCAGTTTGCCAGCGAGGAGTTTGTTAACTTCTGCACCCAGCTAGGCATCGATCTTCGGTTCGCATCAGTCCATCACCCTAGGAGTAATGGGCAGGTGGAAGCGGCGAACAAGATCATCGTCAACCTACTCAAGAAAAAAGTGGAAAATCTCAGGGGGAATTGGGTGTAACAGCTACCTTCGGTCCTCTGGGCCATGAGGACTACTCCAAACACGACCACAGGGGAGACTCCCTTCAAGCTATCTCATGGGTCTGAGGCCGTCCTTTCGATAAAATTCGAGGCAAGGACCCCCCAGGGTGGTCGCCGCAGGCGAAGGGGATGAAGAATGGCTGATGGCAAACAACGTGGAACAAAGGTTGTCCCTGGACCTGGTAGAAGAGTTCTGAGACCTCGCTACTGTTCGGCAGGAGGAAATCAAACGGCGAATGGATCGGTACTTGAAAAGCACATCTGAGTAAAGCACTTCCAGAAAGGAGACCTGGTCTTGAAGAAGGTCGATGCGGCCGGGAGAGGGGCCGCGGTTGGTAAGCTTAACCCCAATTGGGAGGGGCCATACATTGTAAGTGAGGTGCTCAAGTCGGGGGGACATCACCTCCGGGATGTGGAAGGGGTACCCCTCGGCCGAGCCAGGAGTGGGGATGACCTGAAGCGATTTTATCCTTAAGCAGTTTTATCATTTTGCCTACTGAATGTCTTATTTTCTGCATGTTAATCGTAGCTATTTAGGCAAGGTTTGCAAGTTCTTCATGCTGGATTGCCCCAGATCGATTCCGCTGTCAGGCTCACATAGACAGTGGGTCAGGTTGATCTCTGGAGAGGCTGGCAAGGTTGGCAAGTTCTTTATGTTGGATTGCCCTATATCGATTCCGCTGTCAGGATCTCATAGACGGTGGGTCAGGTTGATCTCTGGAGAGGCTGGCAAGGTTGGCAAGTTCTTTATGCTGGATTGCCCTAGATCGATTCCGCTGCCGGGCTCTCATAGACGGTGGGTCAGGTTGATCACTGGAGAGGCTAGCAAGGTTGGCAAGTTCTTTATGCTGGATTGCCCCAGATCGATTCCGTTGCCGGGCTCTCATAGACGGTGGGTCAGGTTGATCTCTGGAGAGGTTGGCAAGGTTGACAAGTTCTTCATGCTGGATTGCCCCAGATCGATTCCGCTGTCGGGCTCTCATAGACGGTGGGTCAGGTTGATCTCTGGAGAGGCTGGCAAGGTTGGCAAGTTCTTCATGCTAGATTTCCCCAGATCAATTCCGCTGTCGGGCTCTCATAGACGGTCGGTCAGGTTGATCTCTGGAGAGGCTGGCAAGGTTGGCAAGTTCTTCATGCTGGATTGCCCCAGATCGATTCTGCTGTCAGGCTCTCATAGACGGTGGGTCAGGTTGATCTCTGGAGAGGCTGGCAAGGTTGGCAAGTTCTTCATGATGGATTGCCCCAGATCGATTCCGCTGCCGGGCTCTCATAGACGGTGGGTCAGGTTGATCTCTGGAGAGGCTGGCAAGCTTGGCAAATTCTTCATGCTGGATTGCCCCAGATCGATTCCGCTGTCGGGCTCTCATAGACGGTGGGTCAAGTTGATCTCTGGAGAGTTTGACAAGGTTGTCAAGTTCTTCATGCTGGATTGCCCCAGATCGATTCCTCTGCTGGGCTCTCAAAGACGGTGGGTCAGGTTGATCTCTGGAGAGGCTGGCAAGGTTGGCAAGTTCTTTATGCAGGATTGCCCCGGATGATTCCGCTGCCGGGCTCTCACTAGCCGGTGGGTCAGGTTGATCTCGCGGAGATGCTGGCAAGGTGGCAAAGTTCATTATGATGGCAGGCGGGCAGGTCTCTGGCTGGCAAATCTTTAGTGCTGACCAGGGCCTTCTCGCTCGACAAGAAGAAAACATCTTGCATGACAAGAGGGGGCAAGAACTCTACCTGTGCACTCTCGGTAGTTGGTGCTCGGCAAGCGAGTACTCGCTGGAATCGAGCAGGGCGAGGGGTCCTGTAAGGGGTATCGCTCGCAAAGGCTAAGAGGGGTAAGAAGCGGGATCACCCCTCGCGAGTTCGGGATGAAAGGGTGGTCCGAAAAACCTACAGCCCAAAGATAAATAATGAAAAGCGAAGGCAGTAGAAAACATGTTCTATACCGGAGCTATCCGATTACGTAGTGCGCGAGAGAGAATACCGCGAGAACACTAAAGAATATGTGAGAACGAGATGTAAGTATAGAAAAAACAAAAAGCAAAAAGAATGAACACAGTAGATTGCCAAAAATCTGCATTTACACTTCGCAGTTTAATTACAAGGTGCGGCGATCTCGCCAGCCAAAAATGTAACGAAAAACAAAACTAAAAGCAAAACTACAAAGCTTCAGAGGTCGCTCGCAGACTCCCTCTCGATGTCGCTACTCTTTACCGGCGAAAGCGGGATGAAGAGCTCGGGGACGATGTCCTCCAGGGTCAAGTCGGCCGCATCGGCAGACAGCAGGCCGACCACCTTCATCGCTTGGAAAATGTAGCACGCCGAATGGGTAGATTCCTCGCGGATCTCCTCGTTTCGAGCTCGCCGCTCTTCCTTCAGGAGGCGAGGAGAGGGGGGGACTCACGCGTGGGCCAGCTCGCGGTTGTGGGCCTTCAGGCCAGCAATCTCGCCCTCCAAACTAAGGATGCGGGCTTCAGACCTCCCGACAGTCTCGACATCCTACATTAAGAAAAGAAAAGAAGTTTTAGAGAGGAAAAGGATGGAAGGGAGAGAAGTGGCGAGGTGTAGAGGACTCACCACACCACCTTCGGCGGCGAGCAACTTCTCATTTAGTTGCGCATTCTCGGCAGATAGCCCCTGGTAGGCTTTTGCAAGCTCCACATTTTGGCGCTCCAGCTGCAGGCATCGCCTTCCCGTCATGTGTGCGAGCTCCAGGGATCGTAGCTGAGACCTCGCGCTCTCATAGGCGAGAGTCCTCGCGGTCTCATCCTTGTAGGCCCCAGCATCCTCGCATCCATAGAGGGCGAAGGAAAAGTTGAAGGCATGACCGCTGACGGTCGTTTTCTCCACCCATGAAGGGAGGATGGTGGAGATGTCGGCTTTGTTAATCTCTGGCCTCCAGCACAGCAGGAGCTCGCCAGATTCATCCTTGTGTTTCTGGCCGAGGCCAAAGTTCCAGTGGTTAACTGGAATGGGCGGGTCGGAGGTCCGGGCGGCCTCCTCGCTCTGCTCATCAACCTCCCTCTCCTCAGAGAGGTTGGTGAGGTCAATCTCGTCGAGGGTAATCTCGGCATGCTCCTTTCCCTTCGCGGAGGTTAGCGAGCCCTGGCTCTTCTTAGCCTTCTTCTTTGGCGGTGACTTTGTGGGTAGGCCCTGGCTGCTGGAGGCCTCCGATCTCTTGCGAGAAGATGGCGGAGCTGGGGTGATGGTCTCGCGGCAGGCCTCCGCTCCCATGGTTGCGAGAGCGAGGGTGGAGGAAGACTTCCTGTTGCTCGAATAAGGGGGGTTGTTTGGCAGATCTCGCTCCCCTGAAATGGTGGAGGTTAGACATATGGCAAAAAGTTGAAAGGATGCAAGTTAGCGAGCGGGATTATTACCTTCCCCAGGAAGAGATGGAAGCAGCGAGTCGAGGTTCCAGCGAAGATGAACCACCTCGAAGTTCTTCTTGCAGAAGAACTGGTATAAAGCGGCATCGTGGCCGCCGAGGGTCGGCGACCGGTAAGTGGTCTCGCCATGTTGAACCGGCGAGAAAGGGATATTGACGAAGTTCCCCTTTACAAATAGGAACTTTTGAGCCCAGTAGTGGGCCTTATTCACGGTCTCGACGACCTTGGGACCCGAGCCCACAAAGTAGGCGGTGCCATCTTTGTAGGCTCGGAAGGAGAACAGCTTCCGGAAAACCGGCAGGCTGAACTCAATGCGCTCCTCGCGCATATAGCAGGCGAAAGCTATGATAACCGCCATAGCGTTGAGAGTGAGCTGGCCTGGAACGACGCCATAGTGCTTGAACACCTGGCGAGCAATATAAAGCGAGGTCAATACACTGCTAGCGAGATTAATTCGGCAGAAGGAAGAAGTAAGCGAGATTAATCAGTACCTGGCGGATTTCGGGCCACAGGGGCAAGCGCAGGCCAACCGCAAAATGGGCCGTGGGGATGGCTAGCTCGTCGGCGAGGAGGGTGTTGATCACGTCATCCTCGCGAGGGCGATGAGCCGTGAACCCTGGGGGGACGAAGTCGGCGACCGCAGTGAAATACTCCTCCTCGGTCAGATTGCAGTTGAAGAAAGTGTGGTCGTAGAAAGCCCAAGCACACTTTCGCCGACCCTCGGCCTCGGCAGCATCAGCGACCATCTTGAAAGCCTACGAGAGAAGAAAGGAGCAAGAGAGAGAAGCGGCGAGATCTCTCAAGCAAAGGAAGAAGGAGGGTTGACGATGAACGTGATAGGTGGCTCTCAATTATGAGACCCTATTTATAGCAAAATAAAAAGGCGGGAAGAAGTTCAAGCGTCGTTGGGTGCGGTTAGCAAAACATCATAGCATGATCGTGTGCGAAAACACAAATGGTTTTCAAAAATAACATGCGGGCGAGAACACCCTGCGAGGTCAGCATGAGCAAATATTTCGCGAGAACAGTACGAGTAAACAGAATAGCATAGCGAGAACCCGTAAATAATTATCAACAGCTACTGTTCAACGAGAACTCATAAACATAATATGAAAAGGGTCGCGGGGCTGTTCAATTTAAGAGTAAACATTCACAAACATAAAGGATTCGCAGATGGGGGGGGGGGGGGGGGGGGGGGGGTTCACGAGACTAATGGGGCAACCATTTCCATCTGCCGCCACCTCGCGATCCGGACCGCGGCGGTACCCTGGAGTTATAATAATCCTGGGCCGCCCGGCCCTCCTTATCCATTAGGTAGGCATAATCCCTCATCCTCGTGATATGCACCTCCGGCGACGCGACAGTCTCGTCATGGTCACGAGGCAACGCGGCTCGAAGTCTCGTGCACTCATCCATCCGTGCAGCATGCCTCTCCTCGACAGCCTCTCTATCTCGTCTCGCTTGAAGGTTGAGGTCCAGCAGCATCCGACCTTGCTTCTGAAATAGCTCGGTAGTTCGCCGCTTCATCGCTTCGGGATCTCGCGGATCACCCAAGAAGTCCTCCATCCGCTCTGGGAGGGGGAACATCCCTTCATCCCCGAAATCAGAGTCGGTGTGCGGGGTCTCGGAATTCTCTGCGAAAGAGAATAGGTAGTTTTAGCAGTTGGGGGAAATTCCCATATATCACGAGGGTCCAAAAACCCTTACCCGGAGGAGGGCGAGAAGGCCCGGGGCGAGAAGATCCAGGCCGACCCTCAAAGACATTGTCGTAGTGGGGTAAGAGAGATTTGCCTAAGCCAGGAGGGTATGTCGCGCTGTCGATTGGGGAAATCTTTGGCGGTCCTGAGCCACCAGAGTCATCGCTCGATAGGAGTTTGAACCCCAACATTTTTAAGGTCGTGTCAGGGAGGACCGATGACAGAGGTCGCGAGTCCTGATGAGGCGGGGTCTTCTGAGGCGAGGCTGCGAAGAGCAAGAAACCAGGAGCCATTAATCAACAAAATGAGTGCGAGCGAGCGAGAATAGCGGCGTACCTGCAGCTTTTTCGCCAGCGCGATCTGTGCTCGCTTGCGGAACGTTGCGAGACCCAGTTTCGGGCTCACCACCGCCCTTGGTGGCGTGATCCTGCGATCAAGTGAGACTCAGAGAAGTAAATTTATTGGCTTAGCTAGAGGGATAACTCATACCTTATCGGGGGAGCAGTTGTTTGGGGAAGATTCCAGTAGTACTGACTCATCTCCGGTTCGGCGAACCATTTTCGCCTTCTTAGTTGTCGGCGCCGGAGGGGGAGGCGGACGATTCACCCATGCAGGAATTTTGGCCATGGAAGACAGCTCGCCAGCCTTGGAGGCCTGTAGGCGAGCCTCAAGCTCCTTGGAGAGCGACATCGTTCGACAGCTACAATAAGGGGAGAGAGAAAAGAAGAAGGAAATGATGGTGCGTGTCACTGTGGCGTGGGGTGATATTTATAGCCCTCAGGTGGGTCCTACCAAATATTCCTGATAGATCATCAAGGAGCTGGCGAATACCAGGGGTTGTATGTTTCTTCGCGAGTCTAGATAGCCTCACGAAGAGCGGGGATTGTGTACAACCCCGATATTTGCCAGGCAGGGGGGGGGGGGCGTTTCGAGAGGTCAACATTGTGAAGATAGTAATAAGGGGGACAAGCCAGATAAGTTCTCGCAAGAGTCGGGCGGGCGAGATAAGCCCTCGCCGACTGTTCGCTGGTAGGCTGGCGAGACGGGTACTCGCTGCGCATACGCGAGAAGGGATAGCGAGCCAACCACTCGCGAGCCGCTTACAGCAGTTTGCTGGGTTCGACGAAAGACGTTCGACGAAATCAAGCGCGCTCGACGAAATGTGTTCTGTGTTCGACGAACTCACTTCTCAGTTCGACGAACGTCAAGTTTCAGCCAGATAAGTTTATCTCAGTGGTTGGGCTGGGAGGGCCTATTGTCTCGGCGGCTCAGTCCCATCCCAGCGGATCCGCTGGGTAGGCAGGCATCTCAGAGGGACCAGGGTGAGCTCGCAGGAAGGTGCGCGAGACCAGGTCTCAGAGGATATCGTCAGAAGGGTCCCAAGCGAGGTCTTAACGACACGCTCACCAGGAAGGAGGTCACGGGAGAGATCCACGAGAAGGCAGCAAGAGCTCCCGCATTCTCGCAGACCCCTTGCCAGTAGGTTGATAGGGAAGGATTACCTTTTTACCCCCGGTGGTCTGCCATTAGACTCTTCAAACATCAGAGTTCAGCTGTTAGCAGACCAATTTTGGGGTGCGTATAGAAAAATCAAGAGGCGGAATCCTGCTATTTGCAGGCCAGTTCAGAAAATCTATAAATAAGACCCAAAGGGCACCTTTGGAGAGGACTTCTCTTTCTTGAGCTTCTCTCTCCTCAGGCTTTCCTTGGTTGGCATTTTCAGAGCTCTCCAAGGTGCCCGGGCTTCAGGATTGGCTTGGGAGGGGAAGCACTCTAAAGATCTTCCGGGTGTGTGGTGGGTCCTCCTTGCTGAGTCTAAGGGTCTGTGTCTAGTTCCGAGGCTTCAGTCTGTCCCTTCGAAGGATAAGTAAGTATCAGCTGCTCAGTTCCAAGTTCTTCCCTTCTGAATTAGTCTGACAGAAAAAAGGGTGACATTAAGATAGATTCATCTGCAATGGGTCTGGAAGAGTATCTAAAAGGGTGACATTAAGATATTTCTACCTTGTCGAAGTAAGGAACCATGGCGCTATGACATATATGTTTGGGACAGATTCTATTTTGAGAGATTTGAAAAAACACTATCTTGTTGAAAGTATACATCCGCTCTTTCTCAACGTATTTCTTTAGACAAAGACTCAGTTTTTTCCTCTTTCAGGATTCTCAGAACATGGAGTGTGAATCAAATCCATGTTTGAATTGCAACTGAGAATTGATATATACTAATCGCAGTTGCAAGTTCTTCTCTTCTAAATCAGACGGATTCATATCTAAAAGAGGCTGACAAGAAGTTCTTTCCAAATTGACTTTTTGTTCCTTTGCTAGAGGTGTTGTAGAAAAGTATGCGATCTAGTAAATAACTCTACGAATGAATATCCATATCAAATTGGAAAAAGAAAAGATTTGTACAAGTTGTATGTTTTATCACCACTTTGTGGGAAATCATTAGGTTCGTATCAAATACTTATGATTTGAATAGATTGGTGAAAGAGACTCTCCAAAAAAAAGATGATATCTTGTTGTATTGGATCCAATTCTTTCTATGATAAAAATGGTCATGCCGAAGTGAATGATGATGACTTTCCTTAGAAGATTTTAGACTGAGGTGTGATCAACAGTATTACGAAGACAGGGCCTTGTTGCATTGGTTATTATTATCATTTTCTCAATTAATACCTAAAGTGAATAAAGAGCATCTTCCTTTTCGTCTCAATGAACATATATCTTCTCCCGAGATTCTCCATCTTTTCAGATTATTTCTTAACCTCGAGAGTACGTCTTCAGTCAATTGATAGGGTTTCGATTCTAAAAAGGTCTTCTTCTGCTCACTATGAGTCCTTTTTTACTTTCTTTTCAACAAATTTGATTTTGACAACTGTTCTATACCTATAAGTATAAGCAGTTTGGTTCTTTCTGCACTTGAGTAGACTTTGATCTTTTCAAAGGTCTTCCTACCTGAAAAGTAAAGCGTTGATATCATGAAACACTCTTTATATAAGAATAGAAGGAACTCGTTGCCTAAAAGAAAGATTTCAGCTGATACTTTAGACGAGTTTCATTCTTGCAATTTGTTTCTAGAGGGCCACTCTTCGGATTTCAGAATAATCAATTTTTCTTTTTTCTCAATATAGGAAGAACCATGATTTCTAAAAAAGACATACTTTTTGATATGGAAGAATTCCTCTCTTTTTGGAGTCTATTACTACCTAGAAAAGAGAGTGAGAGTATGGCAAGGCTTCTTATCCGGGAAGATGGTGTTTACTTTAAAGGTCCTTACGTGCGATGTGTGGAATGTGAAGTAATAACATGGATGCCATCGATATTGTGTTGCACATTGTTAAAAAATTTGAGGTCCGGAGGTGAAGTAAAATGCGGAACACTTCACAAACTTTCCACAAGTATAGCAACACAATGACAATGGGAAGACCGAATGGTGCTTTGGTATTGACTATCTCTTTACGATTCGAGGAATACATGGCGAGACATGATTCATAAGAATCACGGAGGAGAGAAGCACAAAACACAAAAATTACAAGCTATCGGTTACTTGACAAACTGAGACCGCCAGACCACGCGAACAGACAAGCCGTGCGGTTAACCCCTGAGACCGCTCGACCTGCTGCTTTATTCAACTGCTGAAATATAACATGTTCACACTTCAGACCGCCAGACCAAGAAGTCGCCCGATCACTGAAGCTACCTGCGAACACTTGACAAAGAAACTGCTTCTTTCTACAGACCGCAACTCAAGAGCGCCTGGTCACTTAAGACTGCCTGATCAACTGAGTCTGATGCACAGTCCAAGAACACCTAAACACAGTCCGCCCAGACAGACCGCTGCCAGACTGGAAGAAGGGAGAATGCTGACCGCAAACTGCAAGCCGCTAACCTGCGAACACACAAACCGGTCAGGCAAAACTCAAAACGCGCGACCTCAGAATGAGACCGGCACAATCAAGCCAACTTTGGTTCTTACAGTTCTTTGTTTTAAATGACGGGCCCTGCACCCCTATTTATAGGCAAGAGGACGAATGTCGTCACTGCCGAAAGAGGGATACAATAACCGCCCATCAATCCGCATGCGGTCTCGCAAAGTAGATCGCCCGAGCTCAGCAAAGTCGAAAGCTCCCTTATTAAACCAAACGATTATATACAAACCGCCCGAAACCACGGTCTCCCAAAACAGACCACCCGGTCTTTATTGCAAAAGCAAAACACTTCTTCAGTAACCCAGACCGACTAGAACAAGTCGACAGACCGCCCGGTCACTGCAAGAAGACACCTACTTGAACATCTGGACGACTTAAACAAGTCGCCCAAACAACCCGCGCAAGCCGCCCGGACACTTTGCGGTCTCCCAGATCAGACCGCGCAGAACAGATCGCCTGAGACAAAATCGGCTAGAGCACCATCGCAATCCGCACGGTCTCCGCGGTCTCCAATCTGCAAACCGCCCAGCACCATTCCACTTCCACTTCAAAAATTTAACACTCCCCCTTGAAGTGGGAAGTGGAAATCAGCCCAAGCAAACTCCATAACCGACCAAATGGTCCCTTCGACAGTGGCCTAGTAAATATGTCAGCAACATTATCCTTGCTCTGCACATGCTCCACAATCAGAGATCCCTCCAACACCTTCTCACAAATGAAATGGTGATGAATCTCTATGTGCTTCATACGTGTGTGACAAACTGGATTGTTCACCAGTTTGAGAGCACTCTCATTGTCACCACGTAGCAAAGTAGGACCTCGCACCTCCCTATGAATGTCCTCCACAAGCCTCCTAAGCCAGATGGCTTCCTGAGCTGCCAAAGCCGAAGCTTTGTACTCCGCTTCTGTGGTACAGACAGACACAGAATCCTGCTTCTTACTGCACCATGATATAGATGTAGAACCTTTCATAAAGACATATATAGACGTCGATCTCCGATCATCCGAATCTCCTCCATAATCAGCATCCATGTACCTGTTCAAGCAAAAGCCCAAATCTCTCCCGTAGAAGAGACCCAAATCCGAGGTGGATTTGACATACTTCAAGATACTCCTAGCCGCCACAAGATGAGGCTTCCGAGGCTCTGCTATAAACCAACTCACCCTGCCAACTGCATAAGCAATATCTGGCCTCGTGATCGTCAAGTATATCAGACTTCTAACCAAAGCCCGGAACACCAAAGGATCGGTAAGAACCTTCCCTTCATCTCGTCGAAGATGAACTCCAACCTCCAGTGGAGTAGAGCTGCTCTTCCCCCCTTCCATGCCGAACCTCTTCACGATTCGATCCGCATAGCCTTTTTGGGAAACAAGCATACCGCTCTCTTTCCTCTCCACTTCAAGCCCAAGGAAATGGTGGAGCTCACCCAAATCCTTCATCTCGAATCTGATAGCTAACTCAGCACGAAGCCTAGCTACCTCCACTTCAGAATTCCCCATGACGATCATATCATCAACGTATAGCAGCACCAAGACCTGAAGCTCCCCTGTCTTCTTTACGAATAGGCTTGAATCTGAATCAGAAGCAAAGTATCCGCAGAACTGGAGGTATTCTGTGATCTTCCCGTACCACGCCTGAGGCGCTTGCTTTAAGCCGTAAAGAGCCTTCTTGAGCTTGCAAACATATCTTGGGTACTCTTCGGATACATAACCAGGTGTCTGATCCATGAAGATATCCTTGTCAATCTCGTCGTATAAGAAGGCATTCTTCACGTCGAGTTGCCAAATCTTCCACCCTTGGCAAGCTGCAATGCGATCACCACCCGAACCGAAGTCATCTTGGCAATGGGGCTAAACGTTTCTTCATAATCCTCCCCATATTTATGAGAGAAACCTCGAGCTACAAGGCGAGTCTTGTACCGCTCAATACTTCCATCAGCCTTCTTCTTTAGTTTGAAAACTCACTTGCAAGTCACCAGAGTAACTCACTCAACCTTAGGCACCAAGTCCCAAGTCTCATTCTTCCTGAGGGCAGCCATTTCTTCATCCATGGCTCCTTCCCACTCCTTGACTCAAATGGAATTTTCATATCAAGATGGCTCTCTCTCATCCACGGGACCTGCGAAGAAACATGAGACAAAGCTCACCAAGTTTCCGCCCGTATACCGATCTGGTGGAATAATTGTAACGCCCCTGATTTTTTCCGGTAATTATTTAATTCGGTGATGGCGTGTTTATGGCGTCAGGGCGTTACTTTTAACGTCGAGTTAGCGGCGCGTCGCCATTTGCGCATTTTCGCATCCGTTTGGGTCAAGTCGACCAAATTTTGAGATGACCCGGAATTGGAAATTTTTATGCTAGGAAATTAAATTATTTAATTTTAGACCTGCCCGTCAAGTTTCGTTGCGATCCGAGGCATTTTAGAGCCTCGACGCATTTTAGAAGATTTGTAGGGTTTTAACGTTCGTCGTAAACTTCGGCCATTTGTATCTCGAGAACGGCACGTCGGATTTTGATTCCGACTTCGCCGTTAGATTCGTAGCGCCGCCGTGCACCTTAGGCTCAATTTTTTATTAACTGGCATTTCAGGGGTAACTTTACTAGAGAAAATATATATTGGAGAAAATATATATTGAAGAAGTTATCCATCCAGAAATGCTTACCTTGCTGGAGGATTTGATGAGTAATTTTGTTGATTTTCAATGTGATTGCTTCTTAGATTTGGATCTGGAGGATTGAGGAGCAGAAGAAAATATGATGATTATATTTTGAACCGCTGAGACCACCTTCCTCATGTACTGATCCGCTGGCATCCTTCTTCCTCCATTCGTCGAACGAAATATTCGTCGCCCGCTGTTCAGCTATTCGTCGATCTCCAGCTGTTCGTCGAATGAATTGTTCGTCGATCTCCCTCTTTTCGTCGAACGAAATGTCCGTCGGCCGCTGTTCCGCTGCTCGTCGAACTCCTGCTTTTCGTCGAACGAAATGTTCGTCGGCCATTGTTCCGCTATTCGTCGATCCTCTCCATTCGTCGAACGAATTGTTCATCATCCGTTGTTCTGCTATTCGCCGTTCGACGAATTGAGCCAGCCTTCGACGATGTCGCGTTAGTTGTGTGATTCGTGAGTTATTATTATTATTATTAGTGTGATTATTAATAATATATATTTTCATAAGTGTATTCTCTTCTTCTTCTACATTCCGACCTAACCAGAGAGAAAAAGCAAGCGACGGGGCGACGATTTCTTGAATCTTCCGGTCGCCGCCGACGGAGGTCCGGTGGTCGAAATCTCAAACCGAGTATAGATCCGGAAAGCCCTCGACGAGGGCTTCACACTCGTGGTAATTTCCTTCCGTTTTGTGAGACTTTTTCGTTAGGTTTTTTCGTGCCCTAACTTCTTTTAGCCCGATCTCTTGTAGATCTTGACTCCTCCCGCCTTCTCTTACCCCGATCTACAACGTTGAGCGATTCGGAAAGTTTTTCCAGCAAAACCTAAGGCAAGTGGTGATCTTGCTCTTGCTCTTTCTCCTTGCCATATAACAGCCCCAAGCTGGCACTCTTGATCTAGCTACACCATATCCCCTTTATATTCTCTAATTTATGTTGCTAATACCTTAGCATTGCCAGATATTACAAAGATTTTTGTAGCACTATATCTCCTTTGTATTATTCCTTTCTACTTGCATCATAGTAGGTTATGTTCAGTTGGGCCTCGCCCCTTGTTCATTGAAGGATTCATGAAAATGTAAATATTGTTGGAGGCCGTACACGATGTTGGCGGTGCCACCGGTGCAATGCTCTTTTAAAATAATAATTCTGTTGGAGGTCGTACACGATGTTGGCGGTGCCACCGGTGCGGTACTCTGAGGGTCGTGACGATGTGAGATGGAATTATCCTCGCACGGCTTCTCTTTTTCTGATGAGCTGATCAGTCTCTATATTTTTGAACAAGAGTAACATGATAATTAATGTAGATGTTGATGGCTATTTGCTTATGGTGAGTTTTGACCTTGCCTGTGTTCACACCTTTGTTTGGTGAGCATTTTCTGCTGGCTATAAGTTGCTTCTGCTATTTCCTTTTCTGTTGATTATTTACGGCTAGTTTTGTCGTCACTGATCCTTGCAGCTACTGTTTCCCTCCGGTCTCGCGGAGGTTTGCTTACTTTCTTGTTTTCTGCACCACTTGTAACTTGCTTCTGAGGTGTTCTTTCTTTGAATGTCCCAGGTTCTGGGCAGTAGCAGGTGTTAGTGCGGAGTTGCGTTGGTTGCTGTCTTCTGATCCTCTTGAGGTAGGATTCTCTGTGAACTTGTCGGCCCATGGGTTCGTGTCAGGTGTTGACGCTCATGGTGCCGTTTGGTTAAACTTTTGCTACTCTGCTGCTGTTACTTGTTATTTACTTTTATACACTTGTTCTGGAATGGTTAGATATGGTTTGGCTTGATAGCCCCCTTGCTTAGATATGCTAGGGCATTTGGAGCATTACATATCATGATTTGAAATATTAATATCACTAATTTCTACGCATGATAAATTTACTTTTATACATAGTAAATCTAGAAGTATGATCATGCATGGTGCACCTCACTTGGTCTTCATGTACACTTAGGCCACTAAGTAACTAAATCAAGTATTTTCCGCTGTGTAAAACTATATTTTAAAAAGCGTGGACTAGTTGATCCACCTAGCCGAGGGACACGGCTTTGTTAATTTCCTGCATAAATAATATTTGAATTATCTTGAGTTAATAATAATAATGTCTTTGAACTGCGAGGGATGATGAGTTGCCTTAACGTCAGTAGGTGTCCCCTACGTGACGTGGCATCACAATGCGTAGCTTTCACTACTATGATAGCATTTTAAATGTTGGGAAAATGCGGGTTGTGACAGTTGGTATCAGAGGTAGGTTCTGTGAAAAAGGTAGTTGGGTGGTTTGGCGAGTGAGCCAAACGACCGCTATCCTAAGCAGAACCTCATAAGATCATTTCATTGTATACACACACCGATATGTCATCAGTATGTCTTGACCGAAGCATGATCACTACACTCATAGCATGATAAGAAGTATACGAGGCATATTATGTAGTATGGGATGCATAATATGTGTTCGTATATGGATCCACCATAGGTGGCAACATGTGACGGTTATGTAGTATGAGATGCATAACCACCATTACATGGATGCCCATTAGCACATTTTCTTTTTTTTCGTTACATGTAATGTTATGTAGTGTGGGATGCATAACATTACATATGTACGCCGCTCATAACATGCATTAAGGCCTCTTTCTAGAATGCATAGCACTGCATACATTCATATCATCGCATAAGCACGCGTGCCAAGTTAAAGACATACCAGATGACATATGTACACACATGATTTGAAAAGAAATTTAAATGTTCATGCACTCATGTCATAGCACAAGAGTCAATAGGATGATGATGCATCATCATAAGTTTAATCATTGCATCATTTTTTGAAATTCCAGAGCAAGGTAAGAGCAATAGCAGGTTGTTTTCTTTCCTGTTCCGAATTGATCTGGGATATTTTCGAGTCGGTTTGGCTTAAGCGTCTTAAGATTGTTTCTGATTGGATGTCCATCTATCTTGTAGACATGTCTCGTAGGAGAGCGACGCGATCGACTCCCCGACCTGAGGAAGAGTCTTCTGGTGGTCAGAGTGAGTCCGTGATCGAAAGTCTGCGTCAGAGCAATGAGGCTTTGACGAGACAGTTGGGTTGCGTCAGGTTACTCGAGTTTGCTAGCTTAGGTGTCTTAAGCTAGCTCTTGATGAGTCACTGTTTGTATTCGTAGAAGATGACCGCAAAGCGTTTTGCAATGGGGGTGATTTCCCAGTTTGAGGGTGAGTCTTCGGATTCTCGTATCGAAGCAGTTCTAGATGAACTGCGTCAGAGCATTGAAACAATGTCAAGGCAGGTGTTGGTAATACAAACGCAGTTGTAGGCATTGCTTACTACCACTTTGAGACAGCAACCTGGTGTGCAGTTTCCTGTGTTGGTTGGGTACCAGCGTGAGATCGGTAAATCGAATAGATTCGCTCATGAGTTGATAGCTGCTGAGGAGTGCAAGGTTAAAAATTTCTTGGGTGATCTTCAACGTAACATCCAGCAGTTTGCTAATGCCTACCAATCCGAGACTGATGCGAAAGAAGTTGAAGCTGCCTTTAAGTTTGAGGCTTTTGGAAATGCCAAAGATCGCGGTATGTCCTCATTGCTGGAAAAGAGAAAGGTTGGGGATGGTGGAATCCTATGGGCATCTGGCCCTACCCCAAAGAAAGGATGGGAGGAAGCATGTAGTTTCTGTGGCTGGTCAGGCCATTCCCTCGGAAAATGTTTCAAGAAATTAAAAGCTCAGAAGCAGCATCGGGTAATCATAATTCAAGACGCACCTAAAAGTGATTTGGTTTGCACTGCATGTAATAAAGAGGGGCATGATGCGGCCGGTGTTGGGTGAAGGAAAGGTTCTGCTACCAGTGTGGGCAAAAAGGGCATATGAAGGCTATTTGTCCGCAGTTCCATCCCTCGGTGCAGTCGGTTCCTCCACAGGCTCTGCCACCGCCGTAGTTGCAGCCTTTGGATAAAGGAAAGGATAAACTAATCGTGATAAGCTAGGGAGAAGCTCAGTCTTCAACCCCGGTGATCTCATGTTAGATTCTGATTCAGTTAATAACTTCCTCTCTATTTTGATTTCTGTTCAGCTGGCTATGCGTGCGATTTTTAGGGAAGTTAAGATAATTAACTGATGAGCACGCGTTCTTTTGATTGTGGTGTTATCCACTTGTTCGTGGCTAGGATCATTGTAATTGTCATTTCTTGACTCCCGATCAAGTTAGTGATTTGTTTCGTGCTATGTTTTCCCTCGGGTGACTCGGTGGTGTTAAACCATTCCTTATATTTGATTTCGATAGTATGTCGATTGAAAGTGCCAGATTTGGAAGAGGTTAGTATGATTTCTTGGGCAGGGATTGGAGATCTAGTTTGGCGTTCTAGACAGGTGCGAGGATAAGCGCCTGGACTTCATGTTGGATATTGACCAACCCTTGAGTGTGTTCGGATTCTCCGGTTATTTTTGCAGTTCGTGCTCGTCAATCCTTAGAGTCTGGCAGCGAGTCTTTTCTTGTTTCTGTCTCTGTTCTGGAAAATGCTCTCGTTGTGCCGCGTGTTCTGTTGTGTGAGAGTTTCAAATGTTTCTCCGGCTAGTATTCTCGGTCTTTTCCCCATGAGAAAAAGGCAGAGTTTGTTTTAGGTCTTGAGCCAGATACCTGTCTTTTTGCGAGAGCTCCTTACCGCATGGTCATGCGCGAGCTAGGGGAATGTTTCTAGAAGATTATGAGCAAATTGAGCATAGTTGAATGAGGTGACTATCGAGATAAATGTTCATCACCTCGAATTAATGATTTGCTTAATCAGTTGCGAGATGGATCCGTGTTCTCGGAGATCGGCCTCCGTCTAGAGTTTTATTTGTGAAGGATCCGTGAGTCGGATGTTTTGCGGTCTGCCTGTTCGTTCCAGTTATGGGCTTTACCTTGAGATCTTAGTGGCGACCTTTGATTTAGCTAATGTCTCCTCTGCCTTCATGAATTTGATGGATAGAGTGTTAAGAGAATTTTTCCAGACCATCTTGTGGCCATCCTTAGTAGTGGTGTTTGATACACTCTAAGAGTGCAGAGGATCATGTTAAGCAATTGTTATTGGGTGCGGTCTACGTTGTGAGAGAGCAAGTTTGTTTGCCAAGATGAGCAAGTACAAGTTTTGGATGTCTTTAGTTACCTATTCGGGTCATGTTATTAATGAAGACGAGCTTTCGACGAACCCAGTATAGATCGCTGAGTGATTGGTTTGTAAGAGATTTACAACATCCAAGGAAATAGGGAATTTTGTAGGATTGACATGATGATATATTAAGGCTTGTGTAATGATTCTTGTGATTACTCGTGTCTCAGGTTAGGTTTATGTGGGAGAATTCAACTGTTGTTGGGGTGACTAGTGCGAAGGAGCCTTTCAGAAAATCGAAGAGAAGATTGAGCACTGCTCCAGTTTTGATCTTACCTCGAAGGAGTGGTGTATTGTTTATGTAGATGAGTTGTACGTTGAGCCTAGGTATGTCTCGATAAAAAAAAAGTGATCGCATATGGTTTGAGGCAATCGAAGATTCATGGAGAGAATTATCATGCGCATGATTTGGAATTTGCCGTAGTAATCTAGGCATTGAACCTTGGAGATTATTTTGGTATGACGTGTTGTGTATGGTTTACGGATCATAAGAATTGAAGCATATCTTCGTTCAGAAGGAGTTGATTCTGCGCCAGAGAAAATGAATAAAATATATTGTGAATTCTGGCATTGGCATTCGTTACCACCCGAATCCTACTAGGATGTATAGAGATTTGAATCATGTTGTTTGCTAGTATTAGTTTTTGTTATCGGTTTGATGAGGTCTTCCCGGAGACACAATTTTTGTGTGAGCTATCGTAAATGGATGGATAAATTATGCCTTTAAGTTTTGAGTCAGATCGAAACCCCAGGATTTGTTTTTTTGTCGCGTTTCTGACAGAGCTTGCAAGGAGCTTTGGGCACCGACCTCCGGTATTCTACCGCTTACCATCCGCAGACAAATGGTCAAACGGAGAGAGTGAATCAGATCGTGGAGGTTATGATTAGGTGTTATACTCTGGATCATGGTGGCGCTTGGGATCAGCGCTTGAGATTGATGGAGTTTGCATATAATAACAGTTACCAAGAGAGTCTACGGATGGCCCCTTTTGAAGCATTGTATGGGAGGCGTTGCAGGACTCCCTTGTTTTGGGCTAAAGTCGGTGAGAGACCGTTGCTAAGTCCAGAAGCTTTGGTGGAAATGGAAGAGGCGGTAACTAATATTCGGGAGAAGCTCCGCGTTGCTCATGAGCGGTATGAAAAGTATGCCAATCAAAGAAGGGCAGATCTGGAGTGTGAGGTTGGGGACAGTGTTTTTCTGAAGGTCTCTCCGATGTCAGGCGTTAAAAGATTTGGGAAGAACCACAAGTTGGATCCCAGATATGTTGGGCCATTTCAGGTCGTAGAGCGCATCGGAGTGTCTGCTTATAGATTGGAGTTACCTGCTACCTACGCTGGCATCCATGATGTGTTTCATGTGAGTCAGTTAAGGAAGTGTGTCCGCAGTAATCATCAAGTCCTCGATTCGGTGCCTCAGATTCAGCCCAATTTGTCTTATGTCGAGGAACCTGTCCATATTTTAGAGACCCAAGAGCGGGTGTTGCGGAGGAAATCTATCCCCATGGTAAAAGTTCTTTGGCGGAATCATGACGTCGAGAGCGCAACATGGGAGCTGGAGTCAGCAATGCGAGAGTCTCATCCTCACCTCTTCATTTAAATAGCTCAGGTAAATCTCTTTTCCTGCACCATTATTTTGTCCAAATGTTATTTCCTGCTCATACGTTAAGTTTCGGGACGAAACTTTATTTTAGGGGGAGTGGCTGTAACGCCCCTGATTTTTTCCGGTAATTATTTAATTCGGTGATGGCGTGTTTATGGCGTCAGGGCGTTACTTTTAACGTCGAGTTAGCGGCGCGTCACCGTTTGCGCGTTTTCGCATCTGTTTGGGTCAAGTCTACCAAATTTTGAGATGACCTAGAATTGGAAATTCTTACGTTCGGAAATTAAATTATTTAATTTTAGACATGTCCGTCAAATTTCTTTGCGATTCGAGCCATTTTGCAGCATCGGCGCATTTTAGAAGATTTGTAGGTTTTTAACGTTCGTCGTAAACTTCGGTCATTTATATCTCGAGAACGAAACGTCGGATTTTGATTCCGACTTCGCCGTTAGATTCGTAGCGCCGCCGTGCACCTTAGGCTCAACTTTTTATTAACTGAGATTTCAGGGGCAATTTTACTGGAGAAATTATATATTGGAGAAAATATATATTGAAGAAGTTATCCATCCAGAAATGCTTACCTTGCTGGAGGATTTGATGAGTAATTTTGTTGATTTTCAATGTGATTGCTTCTTAGATTTGGATCTGGAGAATTGAGGAGTAGAAGAAAATATGATGATTATATTTTGAACCGCTGAGACCACCTTCCTCATGTACTGACCCGCTGGCATCCTTCTTCCTCCATTCGTCGAACGAAATATTCGTCGGCCGCTGTTCAGCTATTCGTCGATCTCCAGTTGTTCGTCGAACGAATTGTTCGTCGATCTCCCTCCTTTCGTCGAACAAAATGTCCGTCGGTCGTTGTTCCGCTGTTCGTCGAACTCCTGCTTTTCGTCGAACGAAATGTTCGTCGGCCGCTGTTCCGCTATTCGTCGATCCCCTCCATTCGTCGAATGAATTGTTCATCATCCGCTGTTCTGCTGTTCGCCGTTCGACGAATTGAGCCAGACTTCGACGATGTCACGTGAGTTGTGTGATTCGTGAGTTGTTATTATTATTATTATTATTATTAATATTAATAGTGTGATTATTAATAATATATATTTTCATAAGTGTATTCTCTTCTTCTTCTACATTCCGACCGAACCAGAGAGAAAAAGCGAGCGACGGGGCGACGATTTCTTGAATCTTCCGGTCGCCGCCGACGGAGCTCCGGTGGTCGAAATCGCAAACCGAGCATAGATCCGGAAAGCCCTCGACGAGGGCTTCACACTCGTGGTAATTTCCTTCCGTTTCGTGAGACTTTTTCGTTAGGTTTTTTCGTGCCCTAACTTCTTTTAGCCCGATCTCTTGTAGATCTTGACTCCTCCCGCCTTCTCTTACCCCGATCTACAACATGGAGCAATTCGGAAAGTTTTTCCAGCAAAACCTAAGGCAAGTGGTGATCTTGCTCTTGCTCTTTCTCCTTGCCATATAACAGCCCCAAGCTGGCGCCCTTGATCTAGCTATACCATATCCCCTTTATATTCTCAAATTTATGTTGCTAATACCTTAACATTGCCAGATATTAAAAGGATTTTTTTAGCACTATATCTCCTTTGTATTCTCTGTTGGGATCATTGCTCACAATGTCTTAGATTTGGAGAAGTCCACTCCTAAGTCAAAGATATATCTCAGAATGTATTTGATATACTCTCTAGAATCAATGTGCAGGAGATCAGGTCAGGCAAAATGCTCATGTAATCATCCAAGTTCACAAGCGTCGAGACATCATACATCGCTCGACGCCTGTGACCCAGAAGCGTTGACTCATGTCCATTGCTCAAATAGACAAGGTCGCCGCTGAAGTTCTGAGACCAAGTTTGGAAGCGTCGAGCCAAGTTATATCACTCGACGCCATGGAAAGAGAAGTGTCGACTCAACTTCAGTCAGCTCAGCGCAAACAAGAAAAGTCGAGATATGAAGGATTAGTTAAGAAGCGTCGAGCCCCTGTATGTTGCTCGACTTCTTCAGATAAAAAGCGTCGACTAAGTGATGATTGCTCAACGCCTAAGAAGGAGGACTCGAGAGCTTCAGTCTAAGGAGTAAGCGTCGAGTGTCTACATATCGCTCGACGCCTAATGAAAAAGCATCGACAGAGATGCTCAGTGCTCAATGCCTCTTCTATAAATATTCTGAACTGAGGAATATCTTCTACAGCTAGCTGAGCCTTTATTTCTTCAGAAGACATTGAAGACCGTTGAAGACTTAATGTCATGCTGACGTGGAGGAGCGTAATAGACGTTGCAGATGGCGGGCTATAAATAGAAGGCATGACCTATGGGTTAAGTAGTGAAGTTGATTGTTCCTATCTTTAAAAAGCTATTATCGTCTCCATCACTTTGAGGGAAAGTCTGAGAAAGAATCTGAAGAAGTCATCTTCTCTTTTAGAACCAATTTGACTTAAAGATTTCATCCAGCAATCTGGTGTTGATACATCTTTCTGAAAGTAGAAAATCAAGAAGGAAGAATCTGTCTTCCTAAGAAGAAGAAGAACATCCATCACAGCCTGTCGAATCAAGAAGATCATCTGTTGCTGCTGTTCTATTGAAGTTTTCTGTCTGATCATTCAGGCAGTTCAAGAAGACTCAACAATCTGAAGAATCTGAGTCTAAGTATTTGTTATTCTCTTTATAAATTCCTGTAGGATCTGAATTGTCAGATCTGAGTGTAGGATCTGTCAAGGATCTGAGTTGTAAGATCAGGTGTGATCTGAGTTGTAGGATTCAAGGGTGAATCTGAGCTGTAGGCCTAGTTATAAAGGCTGAGGTAGGATCTGTGAGATCTGAGTTTGTAAGATATGTGAGATCTGAGACTGTAAGATCTGTTGTGATCTGAGCTGTAAGACTTGTTTGTGGTCTGAGATCTGGAGGAGCTATAAACCCTATCTAGCACACTGCTAGAAGGGGAGAAGGGGGAAAGTGGATTACCCAAGATAAGGGGAACCACTATAAAATTCTGTATGTCTTTTCTGCGTGTGTTCTTATTTTTGAAAGCTCTGATCAGTTTTATTTTGGTTATATTCAAGAACTACAATAGTTTTTAAAATAACCTATTCACCCCCCCCCCCCTCTAGATGATTAGCTACCCTTAATTAAAGTCTTTCAAGTGGTATCAAAGCGAGGTTGTTCAAGAAAAGGTTTAACAGCCTGAACAAGATCTTCTAAGTGTAGATTTCTGAAGTCGTGATGGCTAATACAAAAGGAAGCAAAGAATTCACATCAATGAAGCTTCCAATTTGCAGAAAAAAAATTTTGGGATTTGGAAAGAAAGGGTCAGACTCTTCATGGAAGCATCTGATCCTAGGATTTACATAACTGTTCTAGAGGGACCTTTTGTTCCTATGAAAGTTTCATTTACAGATGGAAGTATAAAGACTCCTAAAACCTATTCAGAGATGACCAAAGATGAAGTGATTCTGGCCTCCATGGATAAGAGAGCTCAGAACATCATTGTTAGTGCTATTGAGGATTCAACTTTCCAAAACTTAGTCCATTGCAAAACTGTCAAAGAGATGTGGGAATCTCTCATTGTCTATATGGAAGGGACTGAAGAAGTCAGAGATGACAGGAAGTCACTTCTAAATCAGCAATATGAAGCCTTCAGACAAGACAAGAAAGATTCAATAGCAGTCTGCTATGAAAAATTCTTCAAAATTGTAAATGGTCTAAAAATTTATGGAAGAACTTTCACAGATTATGAGCTGAATGATAAATTCTTAAGATCACTGAACAAAGAATGGAATATCAAGATCTGTGCAATCAGAGAAATGGGAAATCTGGGAAACATTCAGCCACATAATTTATATGGGAAACTCTTGTCCCATGAACTTCATCTGAATACAAGAAAAGCCGAGAAAGGACACAACAGGGAAAATCCTATTGCTCTGAAAGCAGAAAGCTCCAAGAAAAGTAAAGAAAGAATGTCATTATCCCCCAGGATTCTATCTGAATCAGAAGAATCAGAAACCAATAATTTTGATTCTGAAATATCAGATGGTGAATTGGCACTCTTTACCAAACAGCTAAAAAGAATGTTGAGAAGAAAACAACACTGGAAAACTAGACCCTCTCAGTTATCCAGATCTAAGAAGCACTCAAATTCTTCATAGGGATTCAAACAAGACTCCAAGAAGGACAGGTACAACTCTAAACACAATAAAATTAATTCAGAAGAAATTGTGTGTTTTGGTTGCAGGAAATCAGGACACATGATTGTTGAGTGTCCTTCAAAGAGAAAGAACAACAAGAAATCTGATGAAAGGAGGCACAAATCTGACAAGAGACATGAGAAGAGTCTAATAGCCAAGAAGGGTAAAGTCACTCTTAGTGACAGTGAATCTCAGTCATCAGACTCAGATAGTGAGGAGGCACTCATAGCTCTAATGGCTGACAATGAAAATGAAGACAGTCTAAATCATAGATCTATGATAAGAGCCCCACTATCAAGATCTGATAGTGAAGAGAATGAGGAAGAAAATGCAGGACTCATGGCACTGAGTGATCAAGAAGATCAGGAGATAACTACTGATATAAAGGTACTTGATAAAACTCCTCTGTCTGATTCTGATTCTGAACCTGAAATAGATTCATTTTCTTCTGATGAAAATGACTCACAATCTAAACTTCATGTAGATGAAATTATTGAGAAATATCAATTACTTCTTAAAGCACTTAAGAAGAGCAAAAGGCATAATAAAAGATTACAAAAAGAAATATCTGATTTAAAGCAAACTGATTCTCAAAACTCTGAGACAGCTGAGAGGCTGAATCAGACAAGCAAAGAACTTAGCAAACTAAAAGTCATGTCTATTATTCACATACAGACTTTATGCACCAAGGAAAAGTTAATAAAAGAACTTGAAGCAAAACTCCTAGCAGAAAGGAAACTTGTAGCAAAGTTCTCAAAACCACAAACTATTCTTCCTATAATAGACACATTTTCTGCACAATACAGATATGGCATAGGATATGATAGGAATGCAGATAATAATCCTGAAAGTAATGACAAGGCATCTATGCAACCTTTAAAATTTAACAAAGTCATGCCTATCACAAATAAGCATGATCAAAAGGGTGTGCATAAGTTTTATAAGGGTGAGTGCTCTAAAAGCAAAGATGATTCAATTCAACCAAGTAACAATAATGCCAAATCACTATGCAAAGAAAAAGTATTAACTCATCATGACTCATTTGTATTTAAAGCAAATACTAAATTCAAAATAAAGGAACTAAGACCTGAAGTGAAAACCACTGCTGTCAATAAAACAGAACCGGTAAAAGTTACTAAAACAACTTACATAGCTCCTTTGAATAAATCAATTAAGCAAAATATGAGTCAACATAAAGAAGTAAGAAGACCTCCAAGGAGATATAACAGATATGAATGCTGGTGCTGTGGAAAGGTTGGACATTTTGCTCTTGACTGTTGGATCAATCCAACTGTTCCAAGATTCAACTCTGGGAGACCAGTACTCAGACCTATGACAACTCTCACAGCACCAAGGATTA
Organism: Dactylorhiza incarnata; assembly: GCA_033032865.1. Lineage (NCBI taxonomy): Eukaryota > Viridiplantae > Streptophyta > Magnoliopsida > Asparagales > Orchidaceae > Dactylorhiza > Dactylorhiza incarnata. The sequence goes on from JAWHQI010000246.1 coordinate 541,821, forward strand.
TTCAACAACTGAATGTTCCAGCTCATACTGACAAGGTTCTAGGACCCAATTTGGTGTGGGCTCCTAAGAAAAGGTAATTTCGTTTTGCAGGGTTGTCCAAAGACCAATCAACTTCCTATCTGGTACTTGGACAGTGGGTGCTCTATGCACATGACATGAATAAGCTGGATGAAAATGGTGTGATCATCAAAAACAAAGCTAGCTTGGTTGCCCAAGGATATAGACAGGAGGAAGGCATAGACTTTGATCAAGTGTTTGCTCCTGTAGCAAGATTGGAGGCAATCAGATTATTCCTGGCATTTGCAGCACACACTGGATTCATAGTCTATCAAATGGATGTAAAGTCAGCATTCCTTAATGGAACAATATTGGAGGAAGTATATGTTGAACAACCCCCAGGTTTTATTGACTCTACTCATCCAAATCATGTCTATCTATTATTAAAAGCATTGTATGGTCTGAAACAGGCACCTAGAGCCTGGTATGAGACATTATCTAGATTTCTTATTGAGAACAAATTCTCAAGAGGAAAGATAGACAAGACATTGTTTCTTAGGATAGTTAAAGGTCACATTATTCTAGTACAAATATATGTAGATGATATAATATTTGGCTCTGCTGATAATAACCCTTGCAAAAGGTTTGCAAACCTCATGCAAGGGAAATTTGAAATGAGCAGCGTGGGTGAGCTTAAATACTTTTTAGGTCTCCAAGTGAAACAGTCTGAGGAAGGAATTTTCATTTCTCAGACCAAGTACACAAAATAGATTATCAAGAAGTTTGGAATGGAAAATTCCACTATCATGAAAACACCTATGACAGCAAATATGTCACTGGACAAGGATGAAAAAGGGAAACCTATTGATGAAACCTTGTACAGAGGCATCATTGGCTCATTGCTCTACCTAACTGCTAGCAGGCCAGACATTATGTTCTCAACATGTGTGTGTGCTAGATATCAAGTGAACCCTAAAGAATCTCACTACACTGCTGTCAAAAGAATCCTGAGATATCTGAAGGGCACTCTTAATCTTGGCCTTTGGTATCCTAGAAGCAATGACTTTGAACTAATTGGCTTTTCAGATGCTGATTTTGCAGGATGTAAAGAGGACAGAAAAAGTACATTAGGTACATGTCAATTTCTTGGCAAAAGATTAATATCTTGGAGTAGCAGGAAGCAGACCAGTGTGGCTATTTCTACAGCAGAATCTGAGTACATCTCAGCTGGAAACTGCTGTGCTCAGCTACTATGGATTCAACACCAACTTCAAGACTATAAAGTTCAGCTAAGTAAATCTCCTCTATTTTGTGATTCAACTAGTGCTATTGCTATAGCTAATAATCCTGTATCGCATAGCAGAACTAAGCACATAGAAATAAGATACCATTTCATTAGAGAACATGTAGAAAATGGTGATATTTCAATTGAATATGTTCCCACTGATAAACAAGTTGCTGACATATTTACTAAACCCTTGGATGAAACAAAATTCAATAACTTTAAAATTGAATTAGGTATGCTAAAAATGGATTAAAGTTGTATTGGATTAAATAAATGAAAATAATGTTTGTGTCCTAAAAGGTAAGTGGAGAAGATATCTGGCGTCGAAAGAAGACACCTGGCGTCGAGAGAAATCACCTGGCGTCGAGAGAAGATACCTGACGTCGAGAAGATATCTAGCGTCGAGAAGATACCTGGCGTCGACTGAAGATAAATGGCGTCGAGCTATCTCAACGCTTGTGTGAACATAGCTAGACCGTCTCGACAGGGTCAATTTGAACCATTAGATCAATCTTGTCAAACAAGTTCGGCGCGCGGCTATTCATCTTCTTGAATTAGAACTTCTATAAACAGGGAAGACACTTCGTTAATGCATATGCCCTAGTTCTCTCAGTTCGAAATTAGTTGCCCTAGAAAATCTCTCAATCAATTCCTTCTCTCTTCGATCATCAACAACAATACCTCCCAAAAGCAGTGATTATCTTTATGAAGGAAGCGAGCTTGTTCGAAATGGATTCCAATCTGCTCCAGAAGAAATCAAATCAACCATTGAGCTAATCTACAAGGCTGGATTAGAATGCGTACTATCTGAATCGTCCCTTATCTGGAAAAGAGAGGTATTAGAACTTTATTCCAATATAGTAATAGACTCCGTCAATTCAAAGCATAAGACCAGTGTGAATGGTAAGAAGATTAAGATCACTTCATCTAGACTCGCTAAGGCACTAGAACTGCCTAGGTTAAAGAGAAATGAAGAAGAAGAAGTAACCTCAGAACAGATTAAATCAGCACAAATCTGGTGCGGAATTGAAACATCTCGAGAAATCACAGGAAGTATTCTTAGAAAAGGAATGAACTCAAAAGGAAAATTGCTATCAGACGTGATAGGAAAGGGGCTGTTGTGTAAGACTGGATCTCATGATAAAATATCTAGAAAAATGTTTATTTTACTAACAAGGATTATTCATTCTTTGAGAACAGATTGGGGGAGAGTGATATTTGACAGGATAATCGAATGTATCCAAGTTCCCAACATGGGTAGGATACTATCTTTGTATTTAGTAAAAGTCATTCCTGTTTCCTTGAATAACAAACTTGGATCCAAGATAAACCACATGAAAAAAATGGATATTAGAATGATAGAGAGATGGGACAGAGTCTTATCAAATCTTCCACCAGCAGATCTTTCTCCCAAGATAAAGAAAGCCAAGCAGCAAAGGAAGAAGAAGGTTTCTTCAAGTTCATCAAGCTCATCTTCTTCCAAAAGAAAAACTAGATCTTCTCCAATTCATGATCCAAACCTTACATCATCTGAAGAAGAAGAGGGGAACAATCAAAGGGACAGTTCTCCTGACACTCAAAAGGATGAGAATGAGAAAGAAAAGGATGAGAGTGAGAAAGGAGAAGAAGAAAGAGGAAGTCATTATGCATCCCCTGCTAGACTTGAAGGGATTTTTCAAAATGAGAGAGAGGCTCGGGATGAGATTCCTTCTCTGACTAATTCTGAAATGAGCAAAGCAGCAGTTGAGGGGGAGGCTCAGGATGAGATCCCTGCTCAGGACAAAATTGATCTGATCAATGCAGAGATTGAGGGGGAGCCTCAAGATGGAATTCCAGCTGAAGACAATGCACCATTTGAGGGGGAGTCTCAGGCTTAGATCCCTGCTAAAGTGAATTCTGTAGCTGATGCTATGGATGTAGAAGGAGAGCCTGAAGCAACAAAGGAACCTATTGAAAAGGTAATCAAGGTAGAATCCTCTAGCTCCCATATGAGCCAAAGAAATGACTCTTTCATGAGAGAAGAAAGCAGTAGAGGTGTTGAAATGGAAAAAGAAATCAATGTGGATCTTAGTTCTATTCTACCTCAGCTGGAGGTGTTGCTGAATAATCAAAGAAAATTATTAGAACAGTATATTGAGGAGAATAATACAAAAATGAAAAATGAAGTAGATTTCCAAATGAAATTAGTTAGATTTGAAGTCAATCATCAGATGACTGCTTTGAGAACTGAAATGGTCAAGTTTTTCAAAAGAGCTGGTGCGTCAGTAGATTATACAACTGAACAACTTAATACAATCAAAGAGACATCAAAGGTTCTTAAAGAGTCTCAGGCAGGAATTACAAAAACAGTGGATGATGTTTAGACAAACCAAGGAATACTAAGGCTTCATTTGGTTCGGCGGTGGCGGATGCAACCAGCGGGTCCAAACGGAGCATTGGAACCGGAGGGGGGAGGCGGGGTTGGAAACGCTCCATTTAGACTCCTTTTTTTCTATCCGGCGGGTGCAAACGGAGCAAACGCCGCCGACGCCCGTTTGTTTACCAGCCGTCCGGTGGCGTTTGCTCCAAACGGAGGAGGCGAAACGCCCAACCAAACGAAGCCTAAGTAATAACATGCAAGTTCTGTATAAGGAACAGGTTGCACAGGTCTTGACAGGTACAAATAAGATTGAAGCTAGACTACAACAACAGAATACTGATATTCTGGCTAAAATTGATGAGAGCTCCACAGTTCTGAAAGATCAAGCAAAATTGCATGCAGACACCATAGATGACCATCTATTTAAGGTAAAGAAAACCATTGAGAGTGGAATTAATCACTTGGAAGGACAAGTCAGATTTCAGAAGAATGTGATAAGAGATCATATTGTTGAAGAAATCCTAAAGGGGGAGAGGTCAATGATTCAAGCTAGTTCTGAACATGTTGTGTGGACCTCAAACTCTATAAGAGAAATTCTTGGATATCCTCCCATAGACTATGAGAATGATCAAGTTTCTGAGTCAAGGCCAGCTTCTCTTACTCAGGTTCAAAAGCAAATTGCTAAAATGTATAGTCCTGAAGATAAGAACAAAAGAGAGCACTTTACTAGTGAGCAAGTTGAATCAAGTAAAAGAAAGTTCAGAGAAGAGGTTCAATCAAGGGTTGATTTTGAACATTGGTCTCCCTCTTCTATAGAATTGATTCTGTGAGCTTGGGAAGCTGTGAAAGGTAACCCAGAGGAAAGAGGAAAGTGGTATCCTGAAGATGAATGGTTAAAGCATAGGGATCAAGAGGAACTGAAGATCAAATTCAAGGCTGACAAAATGGCTGGGAAGATTCAGGCTGGTGATATGGAGCCAATCAGATACTTTCCAAAACTATTTGGTTATTTCAAGAGAAGAAAGGAAGTTGCTGAAGCACTTTCCAAAAGAGCCAAAAGAGCCAAAAGAGGAATTGAATTTAAGGATCCTGAGCAGCTTTAGAAATTTTAATTGTTACTAAGTATTTTCATAAGAATGTAATTGATATATTTTTGAACAATCCTGTTGAGTTCCCAATGCTAACTATTTTTCATGATCATATATATATATATATATGTTTGTGATGTGATTCTTTCTCTCTTCATGACATGTCTTATTCTGAATTGCTTATGTTTTTTTGTGCTTATATGAGAAATCATGTCTGAGACAATTTCTGTGGATAGAATGTTTTGGTAATCTAATTTTATAAAGTATTATACTCTTTATTTTGATTACTTGTATAGAAATTAGAAAACATTGATTATCTTTGAAAAGAGAGATATATCATTGACTGAGATTATGACTTCTTCAAATAGGGGGAGATTGTTGGGATCATTGCTCACCATGTCTTAGATTTGGAGAAGTCCACTCCTAAGTCAAAGATATATCTCAGAATGTATTTGATATACTCTCTAGAATCAATGTGCAGGAGATCAGGTCAGGCAAAATGCTCATGGAATCCATCCAAGTTCACAAGCGTCGAGACATCATACATCGCTCGACGCCTGTGACCCAGAAGCGTTGACTCATGTCCATTGCTCAAATAGACAAGATCGTCGCTGAAGTGCTGAGACCAAGTTTGGAAGCGTCGAGCCAAGTTATATCACTCGACGCCATGGAAAGAGAAGTGTCGACTAAACTTCAGTCAGCTCAGCGCAAACAAGAAAAGTCGAGATATAAAGGATTAGTTAAGAAGCGTCGAGCCCCTGTATGTTGCTCGACTTCTTCAGATAAAAAGCGTCGACTAAGTGATGATTGCTCAACGCCTAAGAAGGAGGACTCGAGAACTTCAGTCTAAGGAGTAAGCGTCGAGTGTCTACATATCGCTCGACGCCTAATGAAAAAGCGTCGACAGAGATGCTCAGTGCTCAACGCCTCTTCTATAAATACTCTGAACTGAGGAATATCTTCTACAGCTAGCTGAGCCTTTATTTCTTCAGAAGACATTGAAGACCGTTGAAGACTTAATGTCATGCTGACGTGGAGGAGCGTAACAGACGTTGCAGATGGTGGGCTATAAATAGAAGGCATGACCTATGGGTTAAGTAGTGAAGTTGATTGTTCCTATCTTTAAAAAGCCATTATCGTCTCCATCACTTTGAGGGAAAGTCTAAGAAAGAATTTGAAGAAGTCATCTTCTCTTTCAGAACCAATCTGACTTGAAGATTTATCCAGCAATCTGGTGTTGATACATCTTTCTGAAAGTAGAAGATCAAGAAGGAAGAATCTGTCTTCCTAAGAAGAAGAACAGCCATCACAGCCTGTCGAATCAAGAAGATCATCTGCTGCTGCTGTTCTATTGAAGTTTTCTGTCTGATCATTCAGGCAGTTCAAGAAGACTCAACAATCTGAAGAATCTGAGTCTAAGTATTTGTTATTCTCTTTATAAATTCCTGTAGGATCTGAATTGTCAGATCTGAGTGTAGGATCTGTCAAGGATCTGAGTTGTAAGATCAGGTGTGATCTGAGTTGTAGGATTTAAGGGTGAATCTGAGCTGTAGGCCTAGTTATAAAGGCTGAGGTAGGATCTGTGAGATCTGAGTTTGTAAGATCTGTGAGATCTGAGACTGTAAGATCTGTTGTGATCTGAGCTGTAAGACTTGTTTGTGGTCTGAGATCTGGAGGAGCTATAAACCCTATCTAGCACACTGCTAGAAGGGGAGAAGGGGGAAAGTGGATTACCCAAGATAAGGGGAACCACTATAAAATTCTAGGTGTCTTTTCTGTGTGTGTTCTTATTTTTGAAAGCTCTGATCAGTTTTATTTTGGTTATATTCAAGAACTGCAATAGTTTTTAAAATAACCTATTCACCCCCCCCCCCCCCCCCCCCCCCCCCTCTATGTGATTAGCTACCCTTAATTAAAGTCTTTCATTCTCCCTTTCTACTTGCAACATAGTAGGTTATGTTCAGTTGGGCCTCGCCCCTTGTTCATTGAAGGATTCATAAAAATGTAAATATTATTGGAGGTCGTACACGATGTTGGCGGTGCCACCGGTGCGATGCTCTTTTAAAATAATAATTTTGTTGGAGGTCGTACACGATGTTGGCGGTGTCACCGGTGCGGTGCTCTGAGGGTCGTGACGATGTGAGATGGAATTATCCCCGTACGGCTTCTCTTTTTCTGATGAGCTGATCAGTCTCAATATTTTTGAACAAGAGTAACATGATAATTAATGTAGATGTTGATGGATATTTGCTTATGGCGAGTTTTGACCTTGCCTGTGTTCACACCTTTGTTGGGTGAGCATTTTCTGCTGGCTATTAGTTGCTTCTGCTATTTCCTTTTCTGTTGATTATTTACGACTAGTTTTGTCGTCACTAATCCTTGCAGCTACTGTTTCCCTCTGGTCTCGCGGAGATTTGCTTACTTTCTTGTTTTCTGCCACTTGTAACTTGCTTCTGAGGTGTTCTTTCTTTGAATGCCTCAGGTTCTGGGCAATAGCAGGTGTTAGTGCGGAGTTGTGTTGGTTGCTGTCTTCTAATCCTCTTGAGGTAGGATTCTCTGTGAACTTGTCGGCCCATGGGTTCGTGTCAGGTGTTGACGCCCATGGTGCCGTTTGGTTAGACTTTTGCTACTTTGCTGCTGTTACTTGTTGTTTACTTTTGGACACTTGTTCTGGAATAGTTAGATATGGTTTGGCTTGATAGCCCCCTTGCTTAGATATGCTAGGGCATTTGGAGCATTGCATATCATGATTTGAAATTTTAATCTCACTACTTTCTACGCATGATAAGTTTACTTTTATACATAGTAAATCTAGAAGTACGATCATGCATGGTGCACCTCATTTGGTCTTCATGTACACTTAGGCCACTAAGTAACTAAATCAAGTATTTTCCGCTGTGTAAAACTATATTTTAAAAAGCGTGGACTAGTTGATCCACCTAGCCGAGGGACACGGCTTTGTTAATTTCCTGCATAAATAATATTTGAATTATCTTGAGTTAATAATAATAAGTTCTTTGAACTGCGAGGGATGATGAGTTGCCTTAACATCAGTAGGTGTCCCTTACGTGATGTGGCATCACAATGCGTAGATTTCCCTACTCTGATAGCATTTTAAATGTTGGGAAAATGCGGGTTGTGACAATAATGGTCCTCTTGGACCTCCTCAGAGCTTGACTCTGAACCACCTCTTCAACTGCAGTTTCTGGACTAGCTCTCCTTTCAGGTAAACAAGGAGCATCGCTCCCCCTGCTTCCAGAACCTGAAGCACTGACCCATAGCTAGAGATACGTGGAGCACCTGGAGAAACATGCAACTCCACCAGAACTTCTCTTACAGCTTCCTCTGGACCACTGATGAGTCCCAATTATATACATATTTTCGGACTCATTTGGGCCGATTTACTAGTCTTTGCACCGCACTTTAGGCTTGTTTTCATTTATATGTACTATTCCATGCTAGGTGCACTATTAAGCCCATTTCAGTGTGCAATTGCATTCCTTGTTGTTGGGGGTAAGCACATTGTGCTCCCCTTCCCTTCTTTTATGTATTTTTGTGCTGGACGTGTATTCCCAGCTGGTATATCTTGTTTGTAGGTGACATGATCATCCCGTTTTACACCAAAAGTAATTTCTGTGCATATCACACGGTCGTGCGTTTCCTTGACGCACGGTCTGTGCGGTCGTGCGTTTGTGTCTGGGAAGAAAACGGAGCATCGGAGTTTACTCGTGCGTTTTCACGCACGGGCGGTTTGCTCGTGCGTGAGTAAAATGCACGGTCGACCTGTGTATTCTTGATTTCAGAGCATCGGATTTTGCCCGTGCGTTTGTACGCACGGGTGGTGTTGATCGTGCGTAAGCAAAACGCACGGGCGGCGCAGCGTCTTGCCCAAGTCAAGTTTTATCATTTAATAACGCACGGCCTGCGCACGGTCGTGCGTTAGACCGTGCGTGACCATTTTCTGACAGAATTTCTATTTAAGCCCCAGGTATCGCCCTATTCTGGATCGATCGGTTTTTCCCGCTCCCAGAGCTCCAGTTCCACGCCCTTTTCGCCGTCCATCGCCGCCCACCTTCAGGAGGTGCTCCGGGCTTGTTCTTCACGCCAATCTTGAGCCCGGAGATCATCTCGGCCTCCTCCTTCATCCTATAGCTTCAAGGGAGATCTAGCCACCATTTCCTTCAAGCAAGAGGAAGTTTGCAACCTCCGCCGGATCGTGAGACGAAGAAGACGGGTTCATTGGAGAGTCGTGACAGCTCTCTCTACCCCGGACGTAGTTGCCTACCGAGCTTGGACGCGGATTGACAACCCGGCGATTCCAACCGTGAATCTACAATGAGCCTTCAGATTCGGTCGATTTCTGACCTTGTTCTTCTCTAATTGATGTATATGTAGTTAGATCTAACATTATGATGAAGTAGCACTTAACTTTATTTGCATTTCTATACATTTCATGTCTATGTGAAATACTTTACTGTTTGAGTTGCTTGAGGTGCGCCCCATTCCATCCTCCATCCCACCGTCACGTTCGTGTGCCGCACTAGCAATTGCTAGTGGCGTGCTTGTCGACGAGGTGCTTGCGACCCTCATCCATATACCTACTCTTCCATCCGCCTAGCAAAGCGTGGCATAGCGGCCCGTGTAATCCATTCAGACTCCGCCGGTGCGAACCATTCCATCCGCTTGCCTACTCGTCCATCCGCCCTTGCGACGCAGTGCGCTCAAGGCCTGCCTAGTCTCCATCCCGCCAAGCGAAGCATTGCATAACGGCATTGCATAGGAGTAGTTGTAGTATTTTCTCTTTATTTTCCACAAACCAAATCCCCCGTTTCTGCATCCATCCGACCTAAAGGACTTCAATCTCAAGTCCTTCCTCGATAGATAGCTCCACCTTACTGTGTTCCTTTGAGATCGATACTTGGGGATTCATTCCCATTTTATATTACTTGAACGATCGGTACACTGCCGTTTCGTGCCGCAATCTTACTACCGCCTATAGCGGTGTGCTAAGATTTGCGCATCAAGTTTTTGGCGCCGTTGCCGGGGAACACAGTCGTGTGAGTTTTCTGGAGAGGGAGAATCTTAGATTTAAGCTCTTTTCATTTGTAAATTGCATCTTTTATTTTATTTCAGTTCTTCTAATTATATTTTCCTGTTTTTATTAGGTTGCTTAGTAATTTATTGTTAGGTGTAGTATTTTGCACAATAGTGTTTTCTGTTTGAATCAATTTATCTTCACACCATGTGGTCATCATTTAATATTCGTTGCCGTTTTTGTGGAGATATCTCTCATGCTAGTGATAGATGTCCCAAGGGAGATAGTAGCCCTAGCACTCCCAGCCCAGCATATGGAGCACCGACTTCGTCTGGTACTCCATATGGTGCGCGGAAGTCTTATGGCTATTCTGCCACGCCTTTACCGTCAATCTTCTTTTCGGCTTCAGCACCCGCTGTGCCAAAGAAGCCTGTAAGGCAGTGCTTGTTTTGTCAGAGCATGGATCATGCCTTGAAGGACTGTGTTGAGTATCTTCGCCAATTGGACTAGGATGACGAGCCGGATATCCGGATCGTTCCGAATCCTACTTCTGGCAGCACACCTTCAACATCCGGTTATGTGCCCATATTACCTTCATCTTATGAAGGGTATGATGTGGACACGGTCACCAGATGTGTGGCTGATCTGGGCAATGACATGACCGAGCCCATCCCCCTTGTACATCCATTGCCTAGCGTAGATTTGATTATTTGTGAGGAACTAGAGCTTGACTTTTATCCAAGCACTATACCTCCCCCTAATGTGCATACTACTATACTCGTGTCAGACGACATTGTTGAGGATGTGTCGCAGGATGAGGCTGGCGATCTAAGTGTGCCTGCTCCTATGGAGGAGGACAACCTTCTAGGTGAAGAGGAGCTTTCCTCAGCACTGGTGGAGGAAGTCCAAATCCTTAGCTTGGCCACTATCGATCCCGCCGAATCTTGTGGCATTGATGACAATGCCAATATTATTTTACTTTCCCAACCTGATGGGACTAAGTCCGGGACCACTCCCCCGCCTGACTTTTATTTATGTTCTTCTTCTCTTTTATTTCTTGACCCCCCTTCTGCTATATCTGAGCCTGTGCAGGTTGAGTCTCCACAGGTACATCAGGAGGACTTGGAGCTTCCAGCTCAGGTCAATGATGATAGCATCCTCATGTGCGAGGAGGTTGATCCCTCCTCCAATGAGGAAGCTCCACCATTGATCTCTTTCTCCTGCTACCTCCCTCGAGATGACACCTTGCTAGGCAAGGATTTATTTTGTGGTGAGATGAGTGAGGACCAGGCCTCCTCCTCTTCTTACTTCCTATTCCCGCTACCTGTGAGGAGCAGGTATCTATATTTAGGTAGAGGGGTGACTGTTCTATCACTGTATCGGTACCCGCTACCGACACGGATATTGGGCCAGTTACCTGTCCACTTCTCCTTCCATACTCCCATTAGCTAGAACCGTTTTAATTTAGAATAAGTCGTGCTGGGAGGACAATAACCCCAGTAGTTATCTTAATTTTTCCTGCATTTTCATTTCTTTTCTAATTCTGTTTAGTTAATTGCACTTTATTTTAGTTTTCTATTTTCTTTTATTTTTCGGAGCTGACCCCTGCAGGTTCATATTCTGGATAGCGGAAGCTGCTCTTTGTCTTACTTTTCATGTGTCTTCTGGTATGCTCATTTCTGAGCATGGGTAACTTTTCTTCCCCTGGTCTTTATTCGATTTTCATGATTACATCATTTTTATAGATTGCTTAGATTAAGTCTGGGGGAAAGCCGCTATATGTGCCAACTCACGTGCACTTTTGCATAGCATGCTAAAATATTTTATTTCAGTTATTTTATTTGTTCATTTTCACCGCACACCACTACACCCACTTTAGCGCGTACTCGCTTGTTTGTATGCTCCCGTATATTCAATTCTTGGATGTGATGTAGGAAGTGTTGTATTAGCCAAAATAATTGTAAGATGGAGTGGAATGTTGACTCTTGTAGTGCTCTAGTTAAATACTCGTGTCTTGCCTAGGAATTTGAGTAGAATTAGTTTTTATTTATGCTTCTAATTTATAATTAGTATATTTGCGTAGATTTTAATTTATTTTACTCAAAATGGTGAATGTGGTCGAATCTAGTGGTAGCATTGTATTGTGTGTAGGCGAGCACGAGGTTCGTGTTGCTCGAGTCGGGAGGAAGGATTACCTTTCTCGGGGGCTAAGAACTTGCCCCAAGCGACTCTCGAAGCATGGGTGCGAACGATTTGCAAGTTGAGCGTGACGTAGGCCATCTATTTGGCAAGCTTGAGCCTTGTTTTACCATTCCTATACACTAACCATTGCTAGCCCATTTTGTGCCTACCCGATCTTTTGATTCAGCTCCACCATACTTCACTAAGGCCTAAAAGCTAATCCTATTATCGCAACCAAAAAGTAAGCTAAAAACATTTATGAATTGTAATTTTCCAATGCGGTGCGGTGATGCGAAACTTCAGTGTTGATGTGGAAGTTTTAAAAATGTCTATGTGCTGAAAATTGTGCTATTAGATCTGGGGATGAAAAGAAAAGAAAAAGAAAAGCAAAGAAAAAAATAGATGTATACCCCCAGCGTTTTAATTGAAACATCTAAATAGTATTGATTGTTGTAGGCCTTGTGCACACCCGGTTTCAAAGTCAAGTCTGGGGGTGTGTTCCACGTGTATTATTGTAGCAGCCTTGAATTAGCACTTTTGTGAGCTCTCTTGGGTTGCGATTAGCCATCATGTTTATCTTTGCATTCCAAACCGTAACCTAAGCCTCGTGTACACCTAAAGTCCTATCGATTCGTCTTGCGAGTTCACTAGCGCCGTGGAGAGAGTGTGACCGGGCGAGCTTATGGTTCTCGACGTTGATGGATTTCAACGGAGATAATTCTGAGTTCCGGTCTTGGGTAACATTCACCTTCGCGACTTGCTACTTTCGTACTACGCGTAACCACTAGATTTACCAACATTCCATTTTTGAGTAAAAATAAATTTCTTTTTACGCATTTACACTTTATAAAGTAGCTAGCATATGTAAAAACTTCTTCTAATGAACTTCTATGCACACTAGTATGAAACTTCACATTCTATTCCATGTTTGCAATTTTTTTGTTAGTTATGTTTTTCCTACTCCGCCGGATATGTTTGCTCGGGACGTGCAAACAGGTAAGTCTGGGGGTGTGATGAGTCCCAATTATATACATATTTTTGGACTCATTTGGGCCGATTTACTAGTCTTTGCACCACACTTTAGGCTTGTTTTCATTTATATGTACTATTCCATGCTAGGTGCACTATTAAGCCCATTTCGGTGTGCAATTGCATTCCTTGTTGTTGGGGGTAAGCACATTGTGCTCCCCTTCCCTTCTTTTATGTATTTCTGTGCTGGACGTGTATTTCCAGCTGGTATATCTTATTTGCAGGTGACCTGATCGTCCCGTTTTCCCCCAAAAGTAATTTTTGTGCATATCGCACGGTCGTACGTTTCCTTGACGCACGGTCTGTGCAGTCGTGCGTTTGTGTCTGGGAAGAAAACGGAGCATCGGAGTCTACTCGTGCGTTTTCACGCACGGGCGGTTTGCCCGTGCGTGAGTAAAACGCACGGTCGACCTGTGTATTCTTGATTTCAGAGCGTCAGATTTTGCCCGTGCGTTTGTACGCACAGGCGGTGTTGATCGTGCGTAAGCAAAACGCACGGGCGGCGCAGCGTCTTGCCCAAGTCAATTTTTATCATTTAATAACGCACGGTCTGCACATGGTCGTGCGTTAGACCGTGCGTGACCATTTTCTGATAGAATTTCTATTTAAGCCGCAGGTCTCGCCCTATTCTGGATCGATCGGTTTTTCCCGCTCCTAGAGCTCCAGTTCCGCACCCTTTTCGCCGTCCATCGCCGCCCACCTTCAGGAGGTGCTCCGGGCTTGTTCTTCACGCTAATCTTGAGCCCGGGGATCATCTCGGCCTCCTCCTTCATCCTATAGCTTCAAGGGAGATCTAGCCACCATTTCCTTCAAGCAAGAGGAAGTTTGCAACCTCCGCCGGATCGTGAGACGAAGAAGAAGGGTTCATTGGAGAGTCGTGACAGCTCTCTCTACCCCGGACGTAGTTGCGGACAGAGCTTGGACGCGGATTGACAACCCGGCGATTCCAACCGTGAATCTACAATGAGCCTTCGGATTCGGTCAATTTCTTGTCTTGTTCTTCTCTTATTGATGTATATGTAGTTAGATCTAACATTATGATGAAGTAGCACTTAACTTTATTTGCATTTCTATACATTTCATGTCTATGTGAAATACTTTACTGTTTGAGTTGCTTGAGGTGCGCCCCATTCCATCCTCCATCCCACCGTCACGTTCGTGTGCCGCACTAGCAATTGCTAGTGGCGTGCTTATCGACGAGGTGCTTGCGACCCTCATCCGTATGCCTACTCTTCCATCCGCCTAGCGAAGCGTGGCATAGCGGCCCGTGTAATCCATTCCGACTCCGCCGGTGCGAACCATTCCATCCGCTTGCCTACTCGTCCATCCTCCCTTGTGACGCAGTGCGCTCAAGGCCTGCCTAGTCTCCATCCCGCCAAGCGAAGCATTGCATAGCGGCATTGCATAGGAGTAGTTGTAGTATTTTCTCTTTATTTTCCACAAACCAAATCCCCCGTTTCCGCATCCATCCGACCTAAAGGACTTCAATCTCAAGTCCTTCCTCGATAGATAGCTCCACCTTACTGTGTTCCTTTGAGATCGATACTTGGGGATTCATTCCCATTTTATATTACTTGAACGATCGGTACACTGCCGTTTTGTGCCGCAATCTTACTACCGCCTATAGCGATATACTAAGATTTGCGCATCAACCACCATCTACCCTGCTTCCTTGTAACTCTATAGAATAGCTACCTTGGTATGACGTCAGCTCGTCAAATACCACATCCCTAGAGACCACATATCTCTGTGTCTCGGGATCCATGCATCTACATCCTTTCTTCCGGTCATCATAACCGACGAAGACTAGCTTCCTTGCTTTCGCATCTACCTTCGTTCGAAGGGCATCCGGAACATGCACATAGCAGGTAGATCCGAACACTCAAAAGTGTTCCACAGAAGGCTTCTCCTTAAACATCAACTCATATGGAGTCTTCATGTTGATCAGTCTAAGGGGCATCTTGTTGTTGATAGAAGTTGCACAAGACATACCCTCCGCCCAAAAGGACTTAGGAATATTCTTGGCATGAAGCCAGCACTTTACGGTTTTCGTCAAGTGACGGATCTTCTGCTCAGCAACTCCGTTCTGTTGTGGAGTGTGAGCACAAATAAGCTCTCTCTAGATGCCATGCTTCCTGCAAAAGTTGAAGAAAACACTTGAGGTGAACTCCCCTCCATTGTCCGTTCTCAACTTCTTAATCCGCAGGTTAAGCCGACCCTCCACTAGCTCCTTGAACTCCACAAATTTTTCGAACGCTTTCGACTTCTCCTTCAGAAAGTATACCCATGTATACCTGGTGAAATCATCAACCAAGATCAGCATATACCTGCTACGCCCAAGACTGGCATTCTCGGTTGGTCCATATAGATCACCATGGATGCACTCCAATGGCACTTTACATCTGCTTTGTGACTTGTCAAATAGAAGACGATGAGACTTCTCATATTGGCATCCAGCACAAACGTGACCATCTCCCATGGATGAAATACTAGGTAGGCCTCTCACCAGACCTCTCGTCGCCATAGCCTTCAGCTTATCCATTCCGACATGCCCAAGTCTTTCATGCCAGATAGCAGCGCTATCAATTGTCCGCATCTTATCAACATAGGAACTTGTTGACAAAACAAACAAGTCCTTCACCCTTTTTCCAACATGAGTGACATCAGCCTTCACTGCTGTTACGTTCTGAAGGAACTTCACTTCTGTTGGCCCGAATAGAACGTGATAACCAGCATCTACAACATTAATCACCGAGAAGAGGTTTTTCATCATCCCCGACACATGATAGACACTCCTTAACGTGAGTGGACCTCTATCACTACCCAAAGAAACTACACCCTCCTTCTCAACTGCATGTATAGTATCGTCAGCAGTAATGATAGCATCATTACCTGAGTATGCCTGCAACGAAGAGAACTTTGACTCATCCCCGGTGAGGTGATGACCACATCCAGAGTCTACGATCCAATCATCCTTGTAGTTAATGGAAGCCATGGCATGAATGAATGTTCCCGTCATGAAAGCTCCATCTTTCCAAATACAATCAGCATTCGAATCCATCTCTCCATTTCCTGCAGCATGCCCTGGCTGAAGATTGACTTGGCAGTCTCTCTTGAAGTGACAAGCTTGTTGCACCTGAAGCATCTAGGTCCTTCCTTCTTCTTCCCATCATGCTTAGGAGCATAGCTCCTCTCCTGCTGATATGAAGTAGACGGACCATCATCTCTAGATGTCTTCATCTTGTCCCATCTCTTCTTTTTGCCAGAGAAGAGAACCTCACCTTCTCCCCCAGAGACAGGCATCCCTGCCATTTGCTTAGCCAAACTCTCTTGCGAAGCAAGTAAGTTCTCCAGCTCCAGCAACAATGGCTTATTGGCCCAGCCTTGAACAGAAGTAACAAAGGCCGTATACTCCCTCCGCAAACTGCGGATTATGTGCCTCTTCAACTTAGCTTCTGAGATAGGCTCATCCGGGTCCAATGTTGATATCTCTGCGCAAAGGTTCTTCATCTTCAAGAAGAACGTTGAGATAGACAAATCTCCCTGAGTTGCTTTTGCCAACTCATTCTCCAAGAACTGTAGTCTAGCTACATTCTTCTTATTGAACAAGCCATCCAAGGTTGTCCAAATTTCTGCAGCTGATCTACATTTGATGATGTGATCAAACAGCTCCGGAATGATAGCTCGCTTGAGAGTGAACTCCGCCTTAGCGTTCGTTCTCTTCCAAGCCTTCACGAGCTCAGCATTCCCTTCAGCAGGAATAACAGCTTGCCTTGCTTCTCCTCCTACTACCTCCCACAAATCTTCGCCAAGAAGATAGCTCTCCATGCAAGACTTCCACTTCTTGAAGTTAGTCTGCGTAAGGAGCTCAATTCCAAGACCTCTAGCATATCCTCCTTCCATTGCTATCCCACTGATTGTTAACCACCTTGAGGAACCCGAGAGAAGTAACAACAACTACTGCTCAGCAACCTCAATATCCTCAGCAACCTCAGCAACCTCCCTCTGATACCATGTTAAAAAATTTGAGGTCCGCAGGTGAAGTAAAATGTGGAACACTTCACGAACTTTCCACAAGTATAGCAACACAATGACAATGGGAAGACCGAATAGTGCTTTGGTATTAACTATCTCTTTACAATTCGAGGTATACATGGCGATACATGATTCATAAGAATCACGTAGGAGAGAAGCACAAAACACAAAAAATACAAGCTGTCGGCGACTTGACAAACTGAGACCGCCAGACCGCGTGAACAGACAAGTCGTGCGGTTAACCCCTGAGACCGCTCGACCTGCTGCTTTATTTGACTGCTGAAAGATAACCTGTTCGCACTTCAGACCGCCAGACCAAGAAGTCGCCCGATCACTGAAGCTACCTGCGAACACTTGATGAAGAAACTGCTTCCTGCTAAAGACCACAACTCAAGACCTCCTGGTCACTTAAGACCGCCTGATCAACTGAGTCCGTTGCACAGTCCAAGAACACTTAAACACAGTCCGCCCAGACAGACCGCTGTCGGACTGGTTTATTCAAAGCTGGAAGAAGGGAGAATGCTGACCGCGAACTGCAAGCCGCTAACCTGCGAACATACAAACTGGTCAGGAAAAACTCAAACCGCGCGACCTCAGAATGAGACCGGCACAATCAAGCCAAATTTGGTTCTTACAGTTCTTCGTTTTAAATGATGGGCCCTGCACCCCTATTTATAGGCAAGAGGACGGATGTCGTCACCGCTGAAAGAGGGATACAATAACCGCCCATCAATCTGCGTGCGGTCTCGCAAAGCAGACCTCCTGAGCTTAGCAAAGCCGAAAGCTCCCTTATTAAACCAAACGGTTATATACAAACCGCCCGGAACCACGGTCTCCCAAAATAGACCGCCCGATCTTTATTGCAAAAGCAAAACACTTCTTCAGTAACCCAGACCGACTAGAACAAGTCGACAGGCCGCCCGGTCACTGGAAGACACCTACTTGAACATCTGGCCAACTTAAACAAGTCGCCCGAACAACCCGCGCAAGCCGCCCGGACACTTTGCGGTCTCCCAGATCAGACCGCCCAGAATAGATCGCCTGAGACAAAACCGGCCAGAGCACCAGCGCAGTTCGCGCGGTCTCTGCGGTCTCCAATCTGCAGACTACCCAACACCATTCCAATCTGCAGACATACTTTTTGATATGGAAGAATTCCTCTCTTTTTGGAGTCTATTACTACCTAGAATAGATAGTGAGAGTATGGCAAGGCTTCTTATCCGGGAAGCTGGTGTTTGCTTTAAAGGTCCTTACGTGCGATGTGTGGAATGTGAAGTAATAGCATGAATGCCATCGATATTGTGTTGCACATATCATAGAGGTGCCACTTATGAAAAAATGAATATCGGATATCACATCATATGAGAAGGTATAGGGAAGATACCGCTTCGTGGGCAGGTGTCGATCATACTTTCTGATATGTACCCAGTAAGTGATAAGATGCTTCGAGGGGTGAGATTAGCAAAAACCCGGCTAACGTCCGGTACTACCAAAATCGCGTAGCCATACCCTATTAAGGGGATGCGGCTAAGCGCGCCCCCTCATAAAAAGGGATCGGCCCTCACCCCTCTCGCGGAGTGAGGCCAAGATCGCACTCCGCGTAGTAAGGGCGGTTGAAACCTCACCTCATTGAGTGGGGTGTGGCTCTAGTCGCACCCCCTTGGGGTGAGACTCAAGTCGGCGCCGCACCCCCTCGGGGTGCGGCCGGCGCTGCAACCCCTTTATGGGTGTGGCCGGCACCGCACCACCTTCGGGTGCGGCCGGCGTTGTTGGCACCACACCCGCTTGGAGTGCGGTCGGGCCCCACACAACCCTTGGTGGTGCGGCTGGCGTCGTGCCCCTCTCGGGTTGCGACTAGGATGCAGACACCCCTCCTTTTCCAGGAGGTTGCACATCCCCGTCTTGAGAGGCGCGGGGTTAAGTAGGCGTGTGTGATAGCATTTTTGGCCTTCCACCCGCAAAAAGAGCTAAGCGCGCTCAAAACGCTCCCGTGTTCGTTGCGGGCTCAGAAAGCTCCCATGTTCGTTGCACGCTCAGAACAATCCTGTGTTCGTTGTGCTCTTAGAACACTTTCGTGTTCGTTGCACGCTCAGAACGCTCTCGTGTTCCTTGCGCGCTCAGAACGCTTCCACGTTCATGACGCGCGTGACAGTTAACCTTTCCCAATTTCCTAGATTACAGGTCCAGTTCACTTTGCTTAACGCCATCAACGATGCTGCCCGAACTGCCCAAGCTAACCGAAGTGGACGTGGGGCAAGATGGGAATATCCAAAAAGTGGTGATCTGTGTGCTCCAAATCGAATAACGTGATTCGTTCGTGAGGTGGTTACGGTGGTTACGATGACGAAATTACCGGGCTAGCCCTGGCCAAGGCTATAAATGGAGCCCAGTGTAACATCCCCCAAACAACTAGACCCCTAGAGTGGTTTTGTCATGACTAGGTCATGACAAAACCCTAGGAAGCTTGAAGAGATCACTTAGCCTTAGGCTTGAAGGGGAAGATTACATTGGTCTGCAAATAACAATTTCCAATTAACAAGTATAGGGTTGGACTTAAGGGCCGCACCTTGACCCTTTGACCCCACCATGGCACACCTAACCTTTTGGAGGGTCCCTTAGAGCATTTAGGACCCATTGGGGTCAACCAAAGAGGCCAAATTGATCAAAGTCAACCCTAAACCCAAATTGGTCAAAGTAACCTAATTAGGGTCAATTGACCCCCACCATGCCAAATTGACCCTACCTAGACCTTCCTAACCCTTAAGGGAGTCCAATGGGTCATAAACCACCCATTGGGGCCAACCCAAATGGTCAAATCGACCAAAGTTAACTCAGGCTTAATTTAGGTCAAATTACCCTAATTTGACCTAATCAAGCCCAATCCACATGGGCTAGGCCCAATTGGAGTAGCCCATTATCTTTGGGAGGCTGATAATACCAGGATTTATTACTCAATTTCTGTAAATGGTCATTAGGAGAGAGAAATCTCATTTTCTCCAAGAATGGAGGAGAGAGAAAGAGAAGGATTAATGACATTTATGGCTTAGGAAGAGCAATAGCCACCAATTCCTCCTCTAATGTCTCCATTCAGTTTCCCCAATTAATTTGGAGGAGTTTAATGGCCATTCTTGGCCACATAGAGGGAGAATTTGAGGAGTTTCACCATGGCCGGAAATGTCCATTAATGACCATTCATGGCAATCAGGAGTTACACTCTTCCCCCTCCCCAATTAACCCATATAACTCCTTCAGTGGATGGAGAGGAGGAGTTTCCCCACCTTACCTGAAGAATTAGAGTCCCCGGGATAGGAGATTGCAAAGGTGCCAAAGCTTCAAGGTCGGCCATGGCCAACAGAAAATCGGCAAGGAGTCACCCCTCCATACAGGTCCGACCCGCCTCCTCTCCCTTAGTGCTAGATCTTTTCATAATTTGGGGTTTGGTCCGAGCCCAATTGGGCTCGGATAGCGTTTCCAAAAGGGCTCGTTTCGAGCTCTCTTTCCCCTCCTCTAAACTCTGATTCTGACCACCTCCGGCCGGCCAACCACCCCCTATCGCCGACCACCACTTCAACGGAGGTGGTGGTGGCATTGGCTGGCCGGGAAGCGACTCAGGTGGCCGGGAAATCATCCCGCAAAGGAGCCCAGGACGGGCTATCGCGCGTCGTCCATCCAACGAGGATGATGACTGCGAGCCGTCGGATTTGCCGTGAATATGTTATATGCTATAATGTTATTTCATTTTGAATCCGGAGTAAATGATTATGTTACATGATTATTTAATTAATTCGTCGATCCGAGTAGGAGAAATTCACCGAACGATTAGTCGAGTTCGTCGAACGTAGGCTAGAGTTCGTCGAACGAAATTCATTCGTCGAACACACTCTGGTGTTCGTCGAACTGATTGTTGAGTTTGTCGAACGGAACCCGGCGTTCGTCGAACGAAATTAATTCACCCAGAAAATAGATAAAATAGTTGAGTTCGTCGAACGGAAACAAGAGTTTGTCGAACGGAATGTCGTTGGTCAAACACATCCTGGAGATCGTCGATCTAATAGTTGAGTTCGACGAACTGAGCACGAAGTTCGTCGAACGGAATTAATTCGTCGAACTGGATTATTTCGTCGAACGAAGATCGACTTTCATCGAGCGCACTGAAGCATGGCGTTCGTCGAACGCAGAACATAGTTCGTCAACGCAGAACATAGTTCATCGAACGCAGATCATATTTCGTCGAACGCAGAATTTTAGTTTAATTTATTATTCCTGCAGTATTTTGTTATAATTATTAAAATACTAAAACCCCTCAAATGAAAAAGTGCCCAACATGAAAGTTATAGCCCTTGGAGTCTAGTTTATTTTAAAATTGATTTCACCCCCAAAAGAAGTTCTGTAGGTCCATTTTGATGGGACTGGTCCCTAGTGTAGGGTAGCCAACATATCTTGAATAACTTTTAAATGGGTTATGAGATTGACTTATAGGCTACTTACACCGACCCACACATCATACCCAAAGATGGGAATTTTAGGAGAACCTTTTTCTAAGGTTTTTGTAATAATTTCATAAATTAAATATTAATTAATTATTGGGTTAAATGACCTCTAATGCCCTCCAAATTCTGGTGGGTACTTCTTAAGGTTATCACATGACCCTGGTAAAAATCTCAGCTCAATTGGAACTGATTTGGTTGGGTAATTTGTCAACCCAAGTTACTTTAAATTGGGTCAAAGTTAGGGCATGGTGCTTAACTTAGGGTATGGTGGTCAGAACTCCTCACCATGAGTTGAAACCTTGGCCACTGGTTTAGGATCACCTAAAACACCTTCATGAGTAAAATGGGGTGGTGTAGAGGTGGATATGCCCTAGGACCCTAGTCTTACCCATTGGGGTGCACATAGAGCTTTGTGAAGGACATGTGGTCAAAAGCTATGGAATGGACATGGATCCTAGGAGATATGTTCATGGGATGTATTTATGCCCTAGGGAATTTTGAGAGAGTTTTAGGAGAATTTATTCCCCCTAAATTAGGTCATAAACCCGTTAGGGAAATTTCTTATAAGAGACATTCGCATGCTCAAATGGTCTTGGATGATGATGAAACCTTGGTAGTGCCTTTGTAATCATATTATAGACCGCTGGTAATTTTTTTGAAATTTATTAGATGATTTAACCAGTACTTCATTTACAATGCACTTATTTTGTCTCAATCTTAAGAAATATAATTAAGGGTCCAAAACTCTCTGGAAAAATGTGCAACTTGGTGATAGAACATTTCAGAGCACTAGGAAGCTCTGTGAATTTTTATATAATTTTGGAGATTGTTATCAGTAGGCTACTTCACAACATGTGCAAATTTGGAATTACTTAGATTAATTATTTCAGTAAGGAAATGATTCCCATAAATTGTGAAACTCTGTAATTAAGCTTTTCTGGACATAATAGAGGTCTGGTAATTTTCCTATAATTTTGGCATAAGTAGTCTTGGTAGTTCCTTCATAAATCTTCAAGTTTGGATAGAAGTTAAATATTAAAAATAGAGCACATTTCCTTACTGTAAAATTGTGATATTCATTATTTACTGTTATTTTGGCATGATAGATTTATCTTAATTTTATGATGATCATGTCTTGAGAATACTTTACACTTCATGTTCATATTCATACTTGGCAAATATTGGAGAAATTTAAATAAATGTTAAATGTTGAGGAAAAATATGAGTCTTTGGATTTAGTCTTATAATGCCATGATAGTCCTCCAGTAAAAATCTTGTGTCATGAGGATGAATATTTGGAGTACCTCTACTTGTAAGCTTCATATAGTTAGTTTGGTCTGCGTATAGTAGAAATGTGAAACTTGAGTATTTAGGGGCCTACCAAGTGAAAGTGGCATGTAGTTGGTGCACATTGTCAAGTTGAAGAGATTGAAGGTCACCAAAAGGAGTTTATGAGATGAGAGTGTGCTTGGAGAGTTAAGGGTAAGGTGGTGTCCGGGACCGACGAAAGATCATCTTCACCCTTAGAAGGTCATAAAATACGTAGAGTAATTCAAGTGAATTGTTAAGAGGGGTAATCTTATGGGTAGATACCAACAACACTAAGTTTCTTGAGAAAGAGAACTTTGGGGTGTCATCCCATTATAGTTCCTAGTACTGTAGCGAGCCCCTTACAGGGTAATCCTCGGGAAGTCTAAGATTAACCATAAACTGTAGGAGTAAGTTGATATACAAGATTAACTTAATAATACACACAAACCCATACCCCGTGGTTCCGTGAGGTTAGTTGGTTTGGTCTTACGAGCGGTAGGCTCGTGGTTGAAGCAGCGGACTAGTTAGTCCGGTGAGCTTGTGACTCAGTAATGCTTGTTGGTGCGGACGGGTTGGTCCGGCGAGCCGGTGTCTCGGAAGGTTATGAAGACAGGCAGGTTAGGCCGGGGAGTTTATGGCTCAGGATATAGTAGAACATGTTTGCATGTGCATGAAGTGTTGGATCTTGCGGCGCCCTTAGAGGGTGGGTGAATAAGGTCTAAAATTTACTTTGATATTTTTCTAATATATTATGATAATTTTAACGGATAAACAAGTAGATTTTTAGACAACCCAAATAAGCACTTAGAAAATCATAAGAAATTCAAAATCAAATTTTATTTCCACAAGTGATGAATACAGAGGATTGTCGATCTTAATAAAGCTTAAAATCAAGGCTATGATAAAAATAAAATTCTTTTCAACTTACCGGTCCTTCAACCAAGGACCGGCCGGCTATAGCGAATCTCTTCCTAGATCTTGCTACTAGCCTCCCCCTAGATCTCTCCACGATCTAGATGCTGCACACAAGGCGGCGATTTCCTCCTAAGCCTCACACGGACCTAGACGCCACGCACAAGGCGGAGATTTCCTCCTAAGCCACACATGGACTTAGACGCCACACACAAGGCGACAATTTTCTCTACGAATTACAAGATGAATAAATGAAATACAAAATAGAGATTAAGATATGAGAACTCCCTAAATCCACAGCTCTGAAAACGACGTTGAATGCTTGCAAAGGTTGCTTGAGATTCCGCGCATGAACCGTCGCTCCTTTGATCTTGAACATTCTTGCCGAAAAGGGAGTTTACGAATTTCTGGAGCTCTCTGATGAAAAGCACTCGGGAATTGGTACTCCAGAAAAGTGTGTAACTTCTCCTCCACGAAAAATGAGACAATATATAAAATCTTGATGTCGTCGACTATATCTAGATGTCGTCCGCCGACGTTATCACCTCCAGTTGACACGTGTCCCATGCGAATGAAGTGTGCGCGCGATGTGATGGTTTCCGCTGAGACGTGGAGCTATCGTCGACGACATTGATGTCAGAATTCCGACAATGCATGGAACTTGCAGAATGTGTGGTAACCGCTGAGTCGTGGGCTGTCGGATTCCGATATCAAGCTGTCGTAGACGATAGTGAATTTTCTGGAAACCGCTGAGACTAGAACCGCTGAGACTGGAAATGCTGAGACTGGAACCGCTGAGACTGGAAATGCTGAGACTGGAACCGCTGAGACTGGGATGTCGTCGGCGATATCTAGCTGTCGCAGACGACAGTGATTTTTCTAGACTATTCATTCTGAGCTCCAAACAATAATTAGCATAGTTGCATACCTATTATACCTGCACACCATAGAGAAAATAGGATCAAACACACCCGGGATTTGTTATTAGCAAACCAAGGAGTTCGGAAAACATGTTCCAACAATCTCCCCCTTTTGATAATAACAAATCCACTTTGAAAGAAATCATAGTGTCTTATTAAGTGATATAAGATAAGCAAGACTAAATAATTGGTTGTGCGATAACGTTATTCGGATGAAGTTCTCATATATTTATTCTCCCCCTAAGTGTGTATTCCCCCTACATAGATAAGAAATTAATGTGTTTAGGATGTTCAACTCCTTATATGTAATCTCCCCCTAAGTATGTACTCCCCCTAAATATGATAAGAAGTTTATGTGTTTAGGAATGATTTCTTTCTTTCTTACAAGAATAATTCTCACCCTTTTGGTATTATTAAAAGAAATTAGGGTTATGGAAATAATGATGCTATCTTTTGGAGTGAGGAACCACAATTGATCTTTTGTAATAAAGGTAATGTTTAAGGGTTGAAACATAGAAGTGTAGAGATTTCACAAGAAATAAATACGAGATTTAGGCTAGCGGAAGATTATCAAAAACATTGGATTGTAAGCATGAAAATCATAAGTAGAAATATGAGTTTGAGTTCAAATTGTAAAGTTTTGTAACCTTTGTGAAATCTCATAAGTGTTCATAAATTTATCAAGCATGATATGAATATATCAGAAAGAGATTATACGACAATGCCACCGAATTTGAAGTGTAAGAGATACCAAAAATATTGTAGATATCATGCTAGGTTATCTATTGCATTTCTTATATTAGGAGCAGTATAGAGATAGCATTAGAATCCAATACTCATGAGAAGAAGTGTTATGAAAGATAATGATGTGCACATAAATATATTTTGAGCAATGTTAACAATGGATTTAAATCACAAAATACAAGACATATGTAGAGTAAAGTGCACAATAAAACATAAGTATATTTTCGTTCACACACTTTAATGCACATATAGTTAGAGAAAAATGGTGTAAAAACAAAGGTTTGCACAAGACACTTTACTATTCTTTCCAAGGTGCTCAACCTCACAATGCTTATGAAGACTTATCAGGAGGTTCAACTAGTGTTTGGTGGAGTTATTGTTGTCTACATATTTTTTTTTGTTCACATTTGTGCGACAACATTCTCCGAATACACTTGTTTGCAAACCCACAATTTTTGAAACTTAACCACTTTTCAAAATTTCATAAGTGCAAATCAAATGTAGTGTAGGTAATAAACTTATGCAAAGTTTAATTTATTGTACAAATACAAAACACAAACAAGCATTTTTAGATTTATACACACATGTTGATTACCAAAATAAGTGAGTGAAAGTCATCATTATCAAGCATAATACATTTACTCATACTTAGAGGCATGCTAAGCTTGTTTCTACACACATTTGTCAATATAATTGATGCACTTTAAATAGATATATCAAAGCATGATAAACAAAACAATGTACAGATTAATTTGAAGAAATAAATTGTAACATTGTAAATAATTCTAAATAATATAATTCATTCATGCTTGATATGAGCAATAAAGATTTTTTTTTAAATTTGAGGAATAGAAAAAGAAAAAGAAATTGAATGTGTGAACTTTTAAATTGATGTTTCAAAAAATAATAGTGCATATACAAAGAAATATTTTTGATTAAATTTTTGAAAAGTAAAAAAAATCTGTCAAATGAAATTTGACTCATTTTTTGGATGTCTGAAAACGACAGCAAGGTGTCGTCGACGACATCAAAAAAAAAGATAAAAGATCGCGAATCCGAGAAAAGCAGATCTGGGAGGCATTTCCTGTAGGGTTTGCGCGAGAGCTACTGTCGAAAGTCGGCGGAAATCCAAGGATTGAGGTAAGTTTAGGGTTTTTTGTTAATTTTGGTGAGATTTTTGAAATTAAAACTTGATTTGAGGATTCCTTTTCGTTTTTGTGAAGTTTTAGAAAGGAAATCCTAGATCTAAGAGAATGTATGGGTTTGTGATAAATTTTGGTAATAATTTTTGAATAAAAACTTGGTTTAAGTAGGTCATTTTGTGTTTGTGAAGTTTTGAGAAGAGATCTGAGATGTTTGTGTAGATCTGAGATGTATGTGTAGTTAGAATATTATAGAATTCATCTCTTTGAAGTTTTTATGATGTCGTTAAACGACATCTAGCTGTCGTCAACGACAGTGAAAAGGACAGAAATTTTTTTTTGGTAGGATTTTGTATTGTTTTTTTTGTTTCTAGATCTGGAGGAATGAAATGCTACATCTTAGTGTCTGTTTTAAAAAAAAATGTTTTTGATGTGAAGGTTGGTCGAGTAAAGAGATGGCATCAAGTTCTAGAGCACGGAGAAGTACGTCTGGTGACTCCCATTCGTCATACCAAAGTTATCCGGGCATTGAAAAGTCACTTATTGGAGTAGCCAAGGTGGTGGAGTTTGACCTTCCAAGACATGAACACATATATGATCTACTCGCCGAGGTAGGTATAATTTCCGTCATAATTGCAGACATGTTCTCATCAGTGTTAATTAGAGAGTTTTACAATCACTTGGAAGATCCAAATTATACGGATTTGAATGGTGGTGTAAGATCAAAAATCCAAGGACAATATGTGGAAATTACCCACATAGATTTGAGAAATGAATTTGGACTGATTGAGAGTGAGCACGTGATTGACATAGTAGAAAACTATAGAAAAGAACGAGATTGGACGCTCCTCAATATGGTATTGCATGGAAATTCTATGAAGAATTTAATCACAACTGCAATGACGCTCACACCTGATGCACAGGTTGTGCAAGAAATCCTAAGGAATACGGTCATGTACAAAGTCGGTGACTCGAGGAATATTACGGCACAACTTAGTTTTGTGACGTATTTAATATTAGAAAGAGAGTCATTTGATGTTGCAGATCTCATGTTATCCATTATGCGTTATACATTTAGATTGAAGAGTCCGACTTGGAAGAAAGTTCATAGCTTGCCGATGGGAGCAATCATTCAACGCATATTATATAAGAAATATTCTTGGATAGACCAAGAGTTTTATTTGAGTGATTGTATTCCCGGTATTTTCACTACGGATACTATGCGACCTAGTCGATCTCAGCGTGAGCCATCGGTAGAGATGATAAATCCACGAATCTCACGTGGAGGATCTGTACGCGAAGCTGTGGATGAGTTACGTGACTCACTTGAGGAGCATAGGAGGTCGTTTGAGGAACACAAGAAGGATGTGAAGAAGAAGATGGGCAAGATGTAGAAATTTATGAAATTTCTGGTGAAGGGGTTAAAGCTGAAGCCTACACCTGCTGAGGCCGTTGAATGGGAAGAGTCGGAACCAGAGCCGCCGCGGCAATCGATGAGATGGACGTGACATGGAAGAGATGCTGGTCAGAGCTCCAGAGGGGATCAGGAAGAGAATAGTGGTGCTGAGAGCAGAGATTTTTGAGTGTTTTTCTGCAGGTTTTGATGTTCTGGTAGATGTCGTCGGCGACAGATAGATGTCGTGGACGACAGTGAAGTGGTATTTTTTTTAGTTTTCTGTGTTGTAACTTATATGGAGAAGTTATATTCAGTTAGCTTTTGTATGAAACTTTCAGGTAGTGTGAATTTGATTGCAAAGGCCTAGAAGTCGACATAATATTTTTGCTTTTAAAAGATGATTTTGTAAATTTTCCTTTTTGACATGGCGAGCACAATGAAGAAATTTTTCCATCTAATAGGGGTAAACCCTTAATCAATTTCTTTTTGGAAAGTTTCACTACAAGTTTAGTACTAGAATGTTCTAGTCGCCTATGCCACAATTCTAACTCATCATTCTTTGAAATAAAATATTTAAGTGATGAATGAGAAAGTTCATGGAAGGTAATCATATAAACATTATGAATTCTTGGTGCGGTAAAAATAACTTCATGAGTTTTTGAATCAATTATTTTGCAAAGGTTTGACAATGACTCAAATAAAAGATTCAAGCCTTTATCACATAATTGACTAATAGATATTAAATTGTGTTTCAAACCTTTAACAAATAAAACATTAGAGATTTTGAAAGAATCGTTACCAACTTCACCAACTCCCATGATCCTTCCTTTTCCATTGTCTCCAAATGATACAACTCCTCCTTTCTTCATCTCCAGGCTAAGGAACTTTGATTTATTGCCCGTCATGTGCTTTGAACAACCAGAGTCCAAATACCACACATCTTCTGTATCCTTAGCCTGCCTGCATACCTAACAAGATGATGAGAGTAAAGATCTGGTTACCCAAGTAGTTCCTCCCATAGTATAGGTGGACGCCTTAGGTACCTAGACTTGCTTAATATTACATGATCCCTTCTTCCTGCAAGAGTCCGCGATGTGACCAAATCTATTACATTTGGCACATGCAACAAAGAGAGATGATACTCTTGTCAAAGTTTTCTGTGGACAATTACTGGAAGAGGATGTTGCAGCAGTAGTATTATACTTATTTTCATTATTAATTTTCCATTTACTAAAATTTTCACTGTCGTCGGCGACAGTGGCTGTCGTTATCCGACAGCCTCCAGCAACATATCCAATTCCAAACTTAGCAGTTCCATGGCATTGGTTGGCTAATATCATATTCAGTGATTTCCGGCCAACTCCAAACTTATTTATAGCCAAGTTTAAATCATGGACTTGAGTTTTCAAAGCGGTGTTTTCTTTGACTAACATAACACACCGATTTGAAAATCCTTTCTTGCTATTATCCAATTGTGAATAAGAAGATTTCAAAGATCTTACTAAATCCCTCTTTTCTTTGATAAGAAAATCTACTTTGGATTTGGATTTAGAAAGTTCTAGTTCTAATTCTTTAATTATTATCAAAGAGCGATCACACTCTTGACAAGCAATCTTTTCCTTCCCAAGAACTTTCAATTCATTTGTTAATTTTCTGTTTTCTTTTGAAAGAATTTTATTTTCAGATTTTAGACTATCAATATCTTTAAGACTTTTTTTGGAAAAATTTACAAGTACCGAGAAATTCATCATAAAGCTCATCATAAGTTGGGGGAGTTACCTCAGTGTCGCTCTGGACACTGCAATCGTTCTCAGATGATGCATTGCTTTTTCCCATTAAGCACATATTTGCTTCTTCATGACCTTCGGAACTTGAATCATTTTCTCCTTCCGATGATGTGTCGTCCCATATTTCCGCCTTTAGAATTTTCTTTTTTTATCTCTTATTTTGCCCTTTCTCTTTTTGCTATTTCAAAAACTTTGCGCACTTGCTCCTTATATGTCCAATTTTCTTACAATGATAACATTCTGGTGATGGACGTTCATTATCTTCCTCAGTTTCACTCTTTCCTTTTCCCTTCTTATATGAAAAATTCTTCTTGTTAAAGTACTTCTTAAAAGTGTTCCTCCCTTGCGGATTTCTCATAAACTTCTTAAATTTTCTCACACACAAACTTTCTTCATCTTCTTCCTCATCTCCATTAGTCTCACTCTCAACTTCTTTCTTAGACTTTAGTGTCAATGCCTTCTTTCTTGGCTCCACACTGTACTCTTATTGTTGGATTTTCAGTTCCACTTCATGTGTCTTCAGATTTCCAATTAAACTCTCTAGTCGAAGAGTCTTAAAATCATGAGATTCCGAGATGGCGGTCACCTTCAGATTGAACTTCGGGGGAAGTGATCTTAAGATTTTTCTAACTAAATCTCCATTTGAAAAATTCTTTCCAAGGACTTTGGAATTGTTGACGATCTTGGTAAATCTGGTGTACATTGTATCGACGTCTTCATCAACCTCCATTCTGAACTTTTCAAATTCTGACTCGAGTTGGAACAGTTTGGAGTCCTTCACCTGCGAAGTACCTTCATGAGTAACTTCTAATAATTTCCAAATTTCAAACGCAGTTTCACATGCACATACTCTATTAAACTCAGTTCTATCTAACGCACAAAATAGAGCGTTCATTGCTTTTGCGTTATTCTTACATTGTAACTTATCAGTATCATCCCATTTATCCTTAGGCTTATCCATTATTACACTACTAAGGACTAATGTCGGTGGAGTATAACTCGTTTCTACCATGTTCCAGACTTCGATATCTAGTGCAATTAGAAAACAACGCATGCGAGTTTTCCAATAGTTATAGTCCATGCCTGTGAATAAAGGTGGTCGACTAATCCCTTGGCCCTCTACAAATGCGTGATCATTATGCGCCATTACTCCCGGTGGTAAAATCGTTTTGGAGTACCCTGCCTCTGATACCAAGTGTTGGATCTTGCAGCGCCCTTAGAGGGGGGGTGAATAAGGGCTAAATTTTACTTTGATATTTTTCTAATATATTATGATAATTTTAACGGATAAACAAGTAGATTCTTAGACAACCCAAATAAGCACTTAGAAAATCATAAGAAATTGGAAATCAAATTTTATTTCCACAAGTGATGAATACAAAGGATTGTCGATCTTAATAAAGTTTAAAATCAAGGCTATGATAAAAATAAAATTCTTTTCAATTTACCGGTCCTTCAACCAAGGACCAGCCGGCTATAGAGAATCTCTTCCTAGATCTTTCTACTAGCCTCCCCCTAGATCTCTCCACGATCTAGACGCTGCACACAAGGCGGCGATTTCCTCCTAAGCCTCACACGGACCTAGACGCCACACACAAAGCGGCGATTTCCTCCTAAGCCACACATGGACTTAGACGCCACGCACAAGACGACGATTTTCTCTACGAATTACAAGATGAATAAATGAAATACAAAATAGAGATTAAGATGTGAGAACTCCCTAAATCCACAGCTCTGAAAACGATGTTGAATGCTTGCAAAGGTTGCTTGAGATTCCGAGCATGAACCGTCGCTCCTTCGATCTTGAACGTTCTTGCCGAAAAGGGAGTTTACGAATTTCTGGAGCTCTCTGATGAAAAGCACTCGGGAATTAGTACTCCAGAAAAGTGTGTAACTTCTCCTCCACGAAAAATGAGACAATATATAAAATCTTGATGTCATCGACTACATCTAGATGTCGTCCGCCGATGTTATCACCTCCAGTTGACACGTGTCCCATGCGAACGAAGTGTGCGCGCGACGTGACGGTTTCTGCTGAGACTTGGAGTTGTCGTCGACGACATTGATGTCGGGATTTCGTCAATGCATGGAACTTGCAGAACGTATGGTAACCGCTGAGTCGTGGGTTGTCGGATTTCGATATCAAGTTGTCATAGACGACAGTAAATTTTTTGGAAACCGCTGAGACTGGAAACGCTGAGACTAGAACCGCTGAGACTGGAAACACTGAGACTGGAACCGCTGAGACTGGGATGTCGTCAGCGATATCTAGCTGTCGCAGACGACAGTGATTTTTCTGGACTATTCATTCTGAGCTCCAAACAATAATTAGCATAGTTGCATACCTATTATACCTGCACACCATAGAGAAAATAGGATCAAACACACTCGTGATTTGTTATTAGCAAACCAAGGAGTTCGGAAAACATGTTCCGACATGCAGGTGGTGGGTCTCCGGTATTGTACGATCGTTCACACCGACGTCAATACGTTGACTCGGCAAGTGTGGAATTTGCACTTAGCCTTGAAAGTCTGGTGGTCCAGCCAGTAAGAGTACGCAGATGCTATGTTGTTGTGTTCTTAGCATTGAGGCGTATGATAGGTCAAGGTTAGGTAGTGTGAATACCAACCTAGAGGTGGGCGAGGCCCAACCCACCGCTTCCGTTTGCCACTACGGGAGTATCCTGGGAGTCTTGCTAGCTCCAAAAAGGGGGAACTAAAGATCTATGCGCATAGAGTCATAGTGTGTGAGTTGCACTTGTGTGAACATAACATTTAACAGCATACCTTGCATGACATAGCATAAACATTGTATTTCAACCCCTACCCCTATCGTATAAGTCAGTTTTGGGACTTCTTATACGATAGGCCTTGCTAAACGACCCCTTGGTATATAGGTTTGTGTGGGCATTCCTATAAATCAATGGTTACTTTCGGTTATATACATGTCTTTACTTACTGCACTTTACTTATGCTTTACCTGCTCTTACTATGCTATTTTACTGCTTCAATTATATATATATACATGTGTAGTGTAGACATTCCATGTACCCCGGTCATCTACTATTGTTATACCCCTTATTGTCCTCCGCTTCATCCTTCCCGCACGGTGCCTATGAGTCACTGGGGGAGGGGTGGGGGATTGGCTTAGTCTTTTGACTAACGGTCGGCGGACCATATCATTTTAGGGGGTCGAAGACGCAGCAGCACTAGAGGCCGGTGTAGATGGAGGCGGGCCAGTTTCTTACAGGAGCGCCAGATTCAGGATCAGGGAGTGATTAGTAGTTAGCTTCCGCGAGTGATCTTGTAGTGAGGACATGATGTATAGGGCATGAGCCCTTTATTATTGTAACCTTCTTCTTATTATTGTTATCTTTGTATTCAGTTATTATCATGTGGACATTCAAATATATATAGCATGTGATTGTGGACTTGAACTTATATTTATTCGTTTATTCTTTTCTTCTTCTGTGATCGATATGGCCGGCAGGATCGGCGTTTTGTAGTGGCAACCTTCCCGAGTGAGGGTGTCACCGCAAAGTGGCGGTTCTTGGCATAAGACCCGGGTTTTTGAAAGAAAAAAAAGGGGTCTTACAAAGTGGTTTCAGAGGAAACCTCGATCCGAAGAAAAGAAGTCCACAAACCCTGGGCCACCCCGTGCGAGTTTAGTTTGAGGACAAACTAAGCAGCGGAAGCAATGGTGTGCCCATATGGGAAATCACATGAAAAAGTCCACTTTTAACTGAATCTTTTGGCAAGTTTTCTTTTGTAGCCTGCGGCAAACTCTGCCCCCAGCAGGGAATACCCCTGGCTACAAAGATCTCTTTAGATAGTCCTTTAGTCAATAAGTTAGACTCAACTCCACTAGGACACGTGACTTACCATGACAATTTATTCCATGCCCTAGTCTGAAATAGACCGTAGGTATGAATTTGGTGATGGTACAAGGATACCCCAAAGAGGCTAGAGAAAGAGAGATTGACATATAAGCAGAATGGAAAGGGGACTCGTAGACTCAACCCTCATACCAGTGACATGTTTACATTGAGACAACCACCATAACAAACACCGAGGGTCAGATAAGAGTCCAATTGCAGAAGAGACCCGTTTGGGATTGTCACATGTTGACCCTGATAAGGTTGTCGTAGAAGGTACCTTGAAGAGTCTAAAGTATGGAGTATACCAACAGGTTTCAGATAGAACCCCAAGTCTAAGATTGTGTGCCCAGCTAGGACGAATATAACATAATGATATCGAAGATACTTAACCCAAAATAGATAGAGGCTTATCTTTTGTTTATTGAGGCTTACCTTTTGTTTATTGGGCAAATTATTGACTGACTTGGGTTTCCCTTAGACATAATTTAGAAAGTGTTGCATCGTGAAAATAATGATTTTGAAGTTGATCATATTCGATGTTACTCGAGCGAAGATGAGATTGTGTAAAAGTATGTTCGGAATGATGATCCGTAGTAACACCAGGGCAATGGATAGACATCATTGATCAAGAATTGACTGAACCTTAGTTGAATCATTGGAAATATAAAGTCGCCAGGATTTATCACTTAGGGATGCCGATGTCCTATTCTAGAAGTTGAGGACGGAAATTAGTTCTTACAAGTTATAGTTATATCCGAAAGTTCTTATGGTTTGGGGCATTCAGAAGTGATCAATTTATGATTTGTTAAAAATCACGCCCTGTCATGGTTGAAAATTTTAACTACAATAATAGCTCTTATACCTTGGGAGCTATGATGATGAATAACCAAAGATCTTAGACGATGACTATTTGGAATTAGAATATAGTGTTTGAGTTTACTATGATAAGAACGATCTAAGTTTATCTTAATTTGGATCATCCGAAAGTGATCAAGACTAGCATATGTGGAAGTGATAGGATTTTGGTGAAATAAATGTGATGATATTTCAGTGATGAAATTGACTTGTGAAAAATCTTAAGGTTTCAAAAGATTTTACCCGTATACTTTATGAATCAAACTCCACATAGAAAGTGATCGGGAGTCATCTTATAAACATTGATACTAGTGTTGTTTGTTTAACATATGTTCATAAGATTCACAAGTGCACCCCACAAATTTTGAGGATAATTGGGACGCTTGACGATCTGATCAGTTCCATCAATAGTAAGAACTGGATAAGTTGTAGAGTTGAGTTGTTTGAGTACTCGGACGCACGTGAAGAAATAAGAATCATAACGTGTAGAGAAAACTTTTTAGAGGCGTTGTCTACCCTTACAAACAATAACTTTAGTCACCGAAGAAATGATGTTTTCCGGACCATGTAGTTTCCCGAAATAAAGAAAGACGTCATAAGTTTCGTGATGCACGGTGAATGATAAGTGCAAAACTCTTTGGAGAACTACCACAGTTATGGCCTGGGTTAGAGTGGAAGTTTGAGGACATACTTATGAATTTCATACACAGGTTACCGCATCCCCACTCCGGGCACAAGTTTATTTGGAACATCGAGGATAGGTTGACCAAGGTAGCTAGGGCCACCTAGACCCGGAAGGACGCTCCCGTTGGAGTTTTGCCTGTAAGCATAGAATATCCAGGATGAGGATCTAAAGACACTCGGCTCGGAATTTGTGGAGGACACATATGCCCAGGTGCGACTGATTCGAGTTAGGATGCTAGAGGCCCAGAGCCGCCAGGTCAGGTATTACGATGCAGAGTATCGTCAGGTAGAGTTCCAGGTTGGAGATTGGGTGTTCCGGAAGATACGTCTGATACATGGAATCTCGCAGGTTCGCAGGAGGAAGAAGCTCAGTTCGAGATAGATGGAGCTTTACAGGATCCTGGAGTGGATCGGCACGTTGGCTTATAAACTGGAGCTGCCGCCGGA
Organism: Dactylorhiza incarnata; assembly: GCA_033032865.1. NCBI lineage: Eukaryota > Viridiplantae > Streptophyta > Magnoliopsida > Asparagales > Orchidaceae > Dactylorhiza > Dactylorhiza incarnata. Next base: position 577,396 of record JAWHQI010000246.1, read on the forward strand.
GTTAGCGGGTTTGCATGATGTCTTTTATGCCTCCTCCTTTAGGAGAGCTCTACTACGGCCGGAGCTGCGGATTTCTACTATAGGTGGCCCGGTAACCTCCGATCGATTGATTCACCTGGAGCCAGTCCGGATAGATGACACCGAGATGCTAGTCTTGCGGCGCAAGAAGGTTTCGTAGGTAAATGTCATGTGGTAAAATTAAGGATAGGAGGAGCACACTTAAGAGCCACTAGAACTGGTGTGGCAGAGATAGTCGGTGCTCTTCGAGTCAGGAATAACTTCATTTCTAAAGGGATGTTACATTCAAACACTTGCGGTAGAAACCCCGCAGGCCTAACCTGAATTTCGGGGATGAAATTGTTTTTTTTTTGTTTATTGGGATTTGTAACATCCCCCAAACAACTAGACCCCTAGAGTGGTTTTGTCATGACTAGGTCATGACAAAAGCCTAGGAAGCTTGAAGAGATCACTTGGCCTTAGGCTTGAAGGGGAAGATTACCATGGTCTGCAAATAATAATTTCCAGTTAACAAGCATATGGTTAGACTTAAGGGCCGCACCTTGACCCTTTGAACCCACCATGGCACACCTAACCTTTTGGAGGGTCCCTTAGAGCATTTAGGACCCATTGGGGTCAACCAAAGAGGCCAAATTGATCAAAGTCAACCCTAAACCCAAATTGGTCAAAGTAACCTAATTAGGGTCAATTGTCCCCCACCATGCCAAATTTACCCTACCTAGACCTTCCTAACCCTTAAGGGAGTCCAATGGGTCATAAGACACCCATTGGGGCCAACCCAAATGGTCAAATTGACCAAAGTCAACTCAGGCTTAATTTAGGTCAAATTACCCTAATTTGACCTAATCAAGCCCAATCCACTTGGACTGGGCCCAATTGGAATAGCCCATTAGCTTTGGGAGGCTGATAATAACAGGATTTATTACTCAATTTCTGTAAATGGTGATTAGGAGGGAGAAATCTCATTTTCTCCAAGAATGGAGGAGAGAGAAAGAGAGGGATTAATGGCATTTATGGCTTAGGAAGAGCAATAGCCACCAATTCCTCATCTAATGTCTCCATTCAGTTTCCCCAATTAATTTGGAGGAGTTTAATGGTCATTCCCGGCCACTAGAGGGAGAATTTGAGGAGTTTCATCATGGCCAAAAATGACCATTAATGGTCATTCATGGCAATCAGGAGTTACACTCTTCCCCCTCCCCAATTAACCCATATAACTCCTTCAGTGGATGGAGAGGAGGAGTTTCCCCACCTTACCTGAAGAATTCGAGCCCCCAGGATAGGAGATTGCAAAGGTGCCAAAGCTTCAAGGTCGGCCATGGCCAACAGAAAATTGGCAAGGAGTCACCCCTCCATACAGGTCCGATCCGCCTCCTCTCCCTTAGTGCTAGATCTTTTCATAATTTGGGGTTTGGTCCGAGCCCAATTGGGCTCGGATCGCGCTTCCGAAAGGGCTCGTTTTGATCTCTCTTTCCCCTCCTTTAAACTCTGATTCCGACCACCTCCGGCCGGCCAACCACCCCCTATCGCCGACCACCACTTCAACGGAGGTGGTGGTGGCATTGGCTGGCCGAGAAGCGACTCAGGTGGCCGGGAAATCATCTCGCAAAGGAGCCCAGGATGGGCTGTCGCGCGCCGTCCATCCAACGGGGATGATGACCAGTGGCGGACCGAGAATTTTTGTCTAACCCGGGCACCAAGTAAAAGATTAAGATATTTAATAATCTTTAATTAAAAAAACTTATAGTTTATAATTCTACTGTTTAATGCCAATGGCAGAGGTTTGAACCCCACATCACCCTTTTAGAGGTAGGAGAAAACAAAAAACTAAAACTTCGGTTATGTCGTATCTTGCAAAGAGAAAATTCGAGCGCCCATAAAACACTAGAAATTTAACTGAAAGTTCTACCAAAGTCACACTAGAAAGAAACTTCTACAAATAAATCAAGAAGAACATGATAGATACCAAATAAAAAAATCAACAGAGTTGCATCCAAGTAGCAAAAAGGACAGCGGCAAAGTGTTTTTAAGTTCTTCAAATATGATAACCGAGACAAAAAAAATGAGGCAAAAAATGATTATAAACTTGTTTTACTTTTATACTTTTTTCTCATATTCTATAAAAAGAAGTGTAGCGGCATAGCAAAAAAAGAACTAAAAATTAAGAAAATAAAAAGAAGGGAGAGGGAGAAGAAGGGCAAACAGCTAGACAAGGGTAGGGGAAAAAGAGGGAACATGTGCCACGGCTGAAAGGGAGGTGGCCCTGTCAATCTAAAATCAGAAAAAATGAAAGGAAGAAGAAGAGAAGGAGAGCAACTAGCTATGCTGACGACTGAGAGGGCGGCCATGTAGCTCTGAAATCCAAAAAATTTAAAAAGAAGAAAAAGAGGAGTTACCTCATACCTGACACGATTTCAGAAAAATGAAAAGAAGAGGACTGTAAGATGAAGGGTACGATTTCAGGAAAAAAAACTATTTTTAACAGCTATTTAGAGAGTTTTTTACAGACATTTCCAGGAAAAAACAGCTTTTTTAACTCGACTAGATGGACAGCTAAGTTAAGCTTTAATTTCTTTTCCAAAAATCTGACCCGGGCATGTGCCCGGGTGTGCCGCCACCTAGGTCCGCCCCTGACGATGACTGCGAGCCGTCGGATTTGCCGTGAATATGTTATATGCTATAATGTTATTTCATTTTGAATCCGGAGTAAATGATTATGTTACATGCTTATTTAATTAATTCGTCGATCCGAGTAGGAGAAATCCACCGAACGATTAGTCGAGTTCATCGAACGGAGGCCGGAGTTCGTCGAACGGAATTCATTCGTCGAACACACTCTGGTGTTCGTCGAACTAATTATTGAGTTCGTCGAACGGAACCCGACGTTCGTCGAACGGAATTAATTCACCCAGAAAATAGATAAAATAGTTGAGTTCGTCAAACAGAAACAAGAGTTCAGCGAATGGAATGTCGTTTGTCAAACACATCCTGGAGATCGTCGATCTAATAGTTGAGTTCGACGAACTGGGCACGGAGTTCGTCGAACGAAATTAATTCATCGAACTGGATTATTTCGTCGAACGAAGATCGGCTTTCATCGAGCGCACTGAAGCACGGCGTTCGTCGAATGCAGAACATAGTTCGTCGAACGCAGAATTTTAGTTTAATTTATTATTCCTGCAGTATTTTGTTATAATTATTAAAAATACTAGAACCCCTCAAATGAAAAAGTGCCCAACATGAAAGTTGTAGACCTTGGAGTCTAGTTTATTTTAAAATTGATTTCACCCCAAAAGGAGTTATGTAGCTCCCTGTAGGTCCATTTTGATGGGACTGGTCCCTAGTGTAGGGCAGCCATCATATCTTGAATAACTTTTAATGGGGTTATAGGATTGACTTATAGGCTACTTACACCTACTCACACATCATACCCAAAGATGGGAATTTTAGGAGAACCATTTTCTAAGGTTATTGCAATAATTTCATAAATTAAATATTAATTAATTATTTGGTCAAATGACCTCCAATGCCCTCCAAATTTTGGTGGGTACTTCTTAGGGTTATCACATGACCCTGGTAAAAATCTCAGCCCAATTGGAACTGATTTGGTTGGGTAATTTGTCAACCCAAGTTAGGTCAAATTAGATCAAAGTTAGGGCATGGTGCTTAACTTGGGGTATGGTGGTCAGAACTCCTCACCATGAGTTGAAACCTTGGCCACTGGTTTAGGATCACCTAAAACACCTTCATGAGTAAGATGGGGTGGTGTAGAGGTGGATATGCCCTAGGACCCTAGTCTTACCCCTTGGGGTGCACATAGAGCTTTGTGAAGGACATGTGGTCAAAAGCTATGGAATGGACATGGAACCTAGGAGATATGTTCATGAGATGTATTTATGCCTTAGGGAATTTTGAGAGAGTTTTAGGAGAATTTATTCCCCCTAAATTAGGTCATAAACACGTTAGGGAAATTTCTTATAAGAGACATTCACATGCTCAAATGGTCTTGATGATGATGAAACCTTGTTAGTGCCTTTGTAATCATATTATAGACCTCTGGTAATTTTTGTGAAATTTATTAGATGATTTAACCAATACTTCATTTACAATGCACTTATTTTGTCTCAATCTTAAGAAATATAATTAAGGGTCCAAAACTCTCTGGAAAAATGTGCAACTTGGTGATAAGACATTTCAGAGCACTAGGAAGATCTGTGAATTTTTATATAATTTTTGGAGATTATTATCAGTAGGCTACTTCACAACATGTGCAAATTTAGAATTACTTGGATTAATTATTTTAGTGAGGAAATGATTCCCATAAATTGTGAAACTCTGTAATTAAGCTTTTCTGGACATAATAGAGGTCTGGTAATTTTCCTATAATTTTGGCATAAGTATTCTTGGTAGTTCCTTCATAAATCTTCAAGTTTGGATAGAAGTTAAATATTAAAAATAGAGGACATTTCCTTACTGTAAAATTGTGATATTCATTATTTACCATTATTTTGGCATGATAGATTTATCTTAATTTTATGAGGATCATGTCTTGAGAATACTTTACACTTCATGTTCATATTCATACTTGACAAATATTGAAGAAATTTAAATAAATGTTAAAATGTTGAGGAAAAATGTGAGTCTTTGGATTTAGTCTTATAATGCCATGATAGTCCTCCAGTAAAAACTTGTGTCATGAGGATGAATATTTGGAGTACCTCTACTTGTAAGTTTCATATAGTTAGTTTGGTCTGCGTATAGTAAAAATGTAAAACTTGAGTATTTAGGGGCCTACCAAGTGAAAGTGGCATGTAGTCCGTGCACATGGTCAGGTTGAAGAGATTGTAGGTCACCAAAAGGAGTTTATGAGATGAGAGTGTGCTTGGAGAGTTAAGGGTAAGGTGGTGTCTGGGACCGACGAAAGATTGCCTTTCCCCTTAGAAGGTCATAAAATACTTAGAGTAATTCAAGTGAATTGTTAAGAGGGGTAATCTTATGGGTAGATACCAACGACACTAAGTTTCTTGAGAAAGGGAACTTTGGGGTGTCATCCCATTATAGTTCCTAGTACCGTAGTGAGCCCCTTACAGGGTAATCCTCGGGAAGTCCAAGATTAACCATAAACTGTAGGAGTAAGTTGATGTACAAGATTAACTTAATAATACGCACACACCCACACCTCGTGGTTCCGTGAGGTTAGTTGGTTTGATCTTACGAGCGGTAGGCTCATGGTTGAATCAGTGGACTAGTTAGTCCGGTGAGCTTGTGACTCAGTAATGCTTGTTGGTGCGGACGGGTTGGTCCGGCGAGCCGGTGGCTCGGAAGGTTATGATGACAGGCAGGTTAGGCCGGGGAGTTTATGGCTCGGGATATAGTAGAACATGTTTGCATGTGCATGAAGGTGGTGGGTCTCCGGTATTGGATGGTCGTTCACACCGACGTCAATACGTTGACTCGGCAAGTGTGAAATTTGCACTTAGCCTTGAAAGTCTGGTGGTCCAACAAGTAAGAGTACACAGATGCTCCACTGTTGTGTTCTTAGCATTGAGGCGTACGATAGGTCTAAGTTAGGTAGTGTGAATACCAACCTAGAGGTGGGCGAGGCCCAACCCACCGCTTCCGTTTGCCACTATGGGAGTATCCTGGGAGTCTTGCTAACTCCAAAAAGGGGGAACTAAAGGTCTATGCGCATAGAGTCGTAGTGTGTGAGTTGCACTTGTGTGAACATAATATTTAACAGCATACCTTGCATGACATAGCATAAACATTGCATTTCAACCCCTACCCTTATCGTATAAGTTGGTTATGGGACTTCTTATACGATAGGCCTTGCTAAACGACCCCTTGGTCTATAGGTTTGTGTGGGCATTCCTATAAATCATTGGTTACTTTCTGTTATATACATGTCTTTACTTACTGCACTTTACTTATTCTTTACCTTCTCTTACTATGCTCTTCTACTACTTCAATTATATATATATATATATACATGTGTAGTGTAGACATTCCTTGTACCACTGTCATCTGCTATTGTTATACCCCTTGTTGTCCTCTGCTTCTTCCTTCCCACACGGTGCCTAGGAGTCACTGGGGGAGGGGTGTGGGATTGGCTTAGTCTTTTGACTAACGGTCGGTGGACCATATCATTTTAGGTGATCAAGAGACGCAGCAGCATTAGAGGCCGGTGCAGATGGAAGCGGGCCAGTTTATTATAGGAGCGCCAGATTCAGGATCAGGGAGTGATTAGTAGTTAGCTTCCGCGAGTGATCTTGTAGTGAGGACATGATGTACAGGGCATGAGCCCTTTATTATTGTAACCTTCTTCTTATTATTGTTATCTTTGTATTCAGTTATTATCATGTGGACATTCAAATATATATATATAGCATGTGATTGTGGACTTGAACTTATATTTGTTCGTTTATTCTTTTCTTCTTCTGTGATCGATATGGCCGGCGAGATCGGCGTTTTGTAGTGGCGACCTTCCCAAGTAAGGGTGTCACCGCAAAGCGGCGGTTCTGGGCATAAGACCCGGGTTTTTGAAAGAAAAAAAGGGGTCTTACACCCAGGGCCTTCATTTCAAGACACCTAGCATTCTATGCCCGAGAGAGCTCCTTTGAAGATTTTCTTGGAATTCTCCTTCGGCACTTGAAGATCTCCTTCGATCTTTGAAGATCTTCTTCGAATATTCGAAGATCTCCTTCGAGCCTTCGAAGGTATCTTTCGAGCCTTCGAAGGTCTCCTTCGCGCCTTTGAAGATTTTCCTTCTCTTCGGAAGATAGTCTTCTACGCGGATTGAGAATCCTTCAAGTTACAAAAGGTGACTCGAGAATCTCACTTCCGTTCCAAGAAAAATACTTGGTCACGCGAGAGGTGGTCTATCACCCTCGAGGTTTTCTTTCTTTATCATTGTAACGAGCAGCGGTCTGTCGCGCTCGAGTTGTCAGCTTTCAATTGTAAATGAACCAGAAGATAGTGGAATTTGGTCGGCACAGCTCCGACCGCGTGGTTTTTCCCCCTTTCCGGGTTTTCCATGATAAAAAGTGTTCTTGTCATTTAATAACTCTCTCATTGAATGTTTGCGCGCTCAGCCTGATCGTGAAATAAGATGGTTTAGTTCAACTGGTCTCCTAGAGCATCGAGTGACCCACAACAGTTTGGCGTCGTTTGTGGGAACCGAGTTCTCGGTTACAATTAGAAGCAATCTCCCCCAAAAGATTGATAAGGATGGATACTTACTCGGCCGTATCAGACACGGACAGTTCCTCTCACCCTGCAAATTCAAAAGGAGGCACGCTCGTCGTCACAATTATCCTATCTTAAGGTCCTGACAAAGCCGACAAACAAATGCCTCTGACAACGGAGGAAGTTCAGGGAAAAAATTTGCTCCAAGCTAGTCCATCCCCCTTGTCAAAACAGATTTTGACATATCCCGTTCCACTATGGCTCAATCCCCGCGGTATAGGAAGTTCTACGGAGTAGAGAACCCGTGCGAGCACGTCAACTACTTCCTAATCGCAATGCAAGCATTTGGGCTCCCAGACCAGATCACTTGCAAGATTTTCCCCACCACACTCCATGGCGATGCTCTCAATTGGTATCAATTGCTACCAGAAGGAATCATTAACAACTTCATCGAGCTATCTCAGTTGTTCATTGGATGGCACGAGGTCTGAGAACTGAAGGTCATTAAACTAACTCAGACAACGAAGAAGCTTGAGGAGGAGGAACTTTCCCCCACAAAGCAAGCGGAGCACGACCAGCACCATGAGGACATCACCACAAGATCACACCAAGAGAGTCTATGTGGAGGTTTGGATTTCGTCGTACACGCAAGCATGTGGAACCCGTCATTCGAGCTAAGAAGGGCATTGATAAGCCACCACATATCGTTCAACATCTTGTTCATGGCAATGGTGACACGACTTAAGCTCCTTGGCGGGAACCTCAAGCTCAGAGTAAGTGAAGAGGAACTTCCAGACGGACCGATAATACCCATCATAGGAAACGTCATCCTCCCCTTGTACATAGGGACGCTCTCAAACCCTGTCCAATAGGAAGTCCAGTTCGTCATCGCAGAAGCTGGTTCACCATATGATGCAATATTCGGGAGCATCTTGCTCGACACGCTACAACAATCCCAGTTTTGACCCACGACCAGTGTTCCTTGGGTTAGCAACGGCCCCCACAAACCTTACAGCCCAAGAAGCGTTGCTCAGAGAAAGGCCGCATAGCGCCAACACTAACCGCAGAAACCGATCTCTCAGCATCATCCAGTCCGGCGTAACTGGAAACCATGGGTCGGAAAAGGAAATGACAGCAACCGATCACTGAAGTCAATCGGCATAACAAGAGACATCCAGACTGTTCCTGGGGGATGATGAACAGGAAAACCTGAATCTGCACCCCGTTGAATTCCCCTCGCGAGCATATCTTATTTGTAATCTACAACCGCAAGATTGTTAAATGGCCGGGACCGCTCCCTCGTAATTCAGGGAATCAATCACAGTTTTGCGGCTTTCACCGGGGCCGGGGGCACCATACAAAGCAGTGTTTGTGCTTGAAAGATGAAATCAAGCGCCTCGTTCAGCTAGGACACCTAAAGAATTTTTGCAAAACAACTCAGAGGCAGGAAACTCGGGAAGAGGACGCCGAAGACCAGTCATTGGAGTGACCTGGGCGGAGTTACCATTATGTGCCATGGCAAAGACCCAAGAAAAATTATCTAAGCACAGCCCAGGGAAACAAAGAGTCGGGGAAAAAAAGATCTACGTTATCTGCATTTCGCTTTGTTTATATTTAAAAACGGTCAGTAGTTCAAAAATCGCAAGTTCATACATGTGCATGTATTAGAATTTGCTTCAATTCAGTACAACTTGTTTTGTTTATTCCCAGCGCTCTTCACCGCCAAATCTGGGGCTTGTTCACCCTATAACCGTAAGGGCCTGTCCTAGAACAGTTACCAGCAGTTTGAAGACAAATGCTATTTACCGCCGACTTCGGGACCTTTTCCCCTATAGCCGTAAGGGTCTGTCCCTCGTGCGGTCATCCTCGGTTTGAATACAAAAGCTATTCACCATCGACTTGGGACATGTTCCCCCTATAATCGTAAGGGCCTGTCCCTCGTGCGGTCATCCTTGGTTTGAATACAAACGCTATTCACCATCGACTTCGGGACTTGTTCCCCCTATAGCCGTAAGGGTCTATCCCTCGTCCGGTCATTCTCGATTTGAATACAAATGCTATTCACCGACGACTTCGGAACCTGTTCCCCTATAGCCGTAAGGTCCTGTCCCTCATACGGTCATCCTCGATTTGAATACAAATGCTATTCACCATCGACTTCGAGAACTATTCCCCCTATAGCCATAAGGGCCCGTCCCTCGTGCGGTCATCCTCAGTTTGAAGACTAACGCTCTTCACCGCCAAATCCGGGGCCTGTTCCTCCTGTAGCCGTAAGGGCATGTCCCTCGAACAGTTACCAATGGTTTGAAGACTAACACTCCTTACCGTCAAAAATAGGTCCAATCCTCTCGAGGAAGATATTTAAAACAAGGGAGTCACGAGGTCGGCGCAGCAAAACGAAGGCAGAAAGTACAAATCGACTCTCGACAACGTCCAAACGATCCTCCTCCTAAATGTCTCCCGATCCAAGACAGCACAATGAAGGTAACAAAACCTTTGAACTCCCCCAAGCGTTAATACGGACTTCAAAGGCTTGGGGGGCAATTGATATGTACCCAGTAAGTTATAAGCTGCTCCGAGGGGTGCGATTAGCAAAAACCCCGCTAACGTCCGGTACGACCAAAGTCGCGTAGCCACACCCCATTAAGGGGATGCAGCAAAGCGCGCTCCCTCATAAAAAAGGATCGGCCCGCACCCCTCTCGCGGAGTGCGACCAAGACCGCATTCAGCGTAGTAAGGGGCGGCCGAAACTGCACATCACATAGTGGGGTGCGGTCAAGGCCTTACCCCACTAAGCCTCAGCCCACTAAGTGGGGTGTGGCCGGAGCCGACGATGTAACCCCTTGGGGTGTGGTCGGCGCCGCACCCCCCTCGGCGGCGCGGTTGGCGCCGCACCTCCCATGGGGGTGCGGCCAGAGCCGCATCCCTACGAGGGTGCGTCCAGCGCCGCACCCCTACGAGGGTGCGTCCGGCGCCGCACCACCTGGGGGGTGTGGCCGGCGCCGCACCCCTTTCGGGGGTGCGACCGACACCTCGCCTCCTTTAGGTGTGGCCGGCGCCGCCAGCACTACACCCCCCTTGGGGTACGGTCGAGCCCACACCGCTTTGGTGGTGCCGCCGGCGCCGTACCACTCTCAGGGGGGGCGACTGGGCTGCAGACACCCCTCCTTTTCCAGGAGGTCGCACATCCCCGCCTTGAGAGGCGCGGGGTTAAGCGCATGCGATAATATTTTTGGCCTTCTGTAAGGTCTCTTTTTCCAAAACCCGTTCGGGTACTTGAAAACTCGAACCTCTCCCGTATCGCACGGTTGAGGTGGGCCTTCGCCCAGAATCGCTGCCTTGCGGTGTCACCAACACTCGGGTTGATTAACACTGCTCAGCACCAACCCTGCCGTCTATACGATCATAAGTAAAAAAAAGTAAGTACATAAAAGAAGGCATGTCCACAATCACAACATTATATATAATGAAAACAGAAAGTCCATAAGAGAAGTACAACTAAAGGGGCTTAAGCCTGATACATAAGCAAAGTAATGTACTATCTCTCTCTCTCTACAACATGCGGAAGTCTACAACATAAGCTCTCAAAAATGCGGGAGTCTAGCTATCTAATCATCAACCTGTGGCGTCGTGGTAGTGCGCTGCATCTGCAGCTCAGGTCCTGCCATCTCATCCTGCTGCGCGCGGGACAACTCTGCCTCCTCGGACTCCTGCGGTCACACCGACCGTTAGTCATAAAGACTAAGCCGTTTTGTCCTCGCCTCCCTCCACGACTCCTAGGCACCGAGCGGGAGGAAGAAGCGGAGGACAAACAAGGGGTAAACAAGAAGGTGGTGACATGGCACTACTCTAGCAGGTATAAGTAAAGCAGTAAAAATCTAGCTAGCAGTATAGTGCAGGTATAAGGTAGTAAAGTAGAGCAATGAAGTAAGCAGTAAGTAGAAAGGAAATGCAGTGTAGTAAGTAAATCTAAACTACCATCACAGATTCGTACCTTAACTTATATGAACGCCCATACGACATATAAGTTAAGATGTCCAGGTAACCCATCATATAAAAGAGCCCATACTAATTTATATGATGAGGGTATGCTATGTGTATGTTATGTTATGCTATGGTTATGATGTTTTAATGAATTTATGCAATGTGACTCACCCACATGACTCTATGCGCACAGACCTTTATAGTTCCCAATTTGTTTGAAAGGAAGCCAACCATTCGGGTACAGACCGTCATGGCTCACGGTGGTAGTGGATCGAGCACTCCACATCCTAGGCGGGTATAGTCACTACCAAGCCTAGACCTCATGTACGCCTCAACGCTAAGAACACAACAGCGAAGCTCCTGCGTACGCTTGCTGGAATCCACCAGACTTTAAGGTCGGGGTGGGTTATTAGGGATTGTCCTCCAGACCGCGGTACTCAAACTTACCGGCCCTCTAAACCTCACCCTCACCTGAGTCAACGTACTACCGTCGGTGACACGACTAGCCTAGTACCGAAGACTCGCCACTATTTGAATAAGTAACAGGTGTTAACAATGTCCACCCGAGCTTCCGGCTCAGGGACTATCACACAAGCTGACCCAACCCATCTCCTTCCCGGAGGAGATCCATATCAGTTTGCATCCCTACTTAGGCTACTCTTGCCTACAATTCAGTTAGTGATATAATTAGGGTGAGTCTTGGACTTCCCGCGGTGTACTCCATAAGGGGCCCCTAACGGTACTACAGATCAATGGGCTCAACCCCACAATCCTCTTCAAGACAATTACTTTAGTTGGTGATTAATGTTTGGTTCACCCTTCATCATTTCATATAGTTAAAGTGACTTAGCTCATCTCCCGTCCCACCCAATCGGGTTGGACGTACCTTCACTCCTTCTACATTAACTCTAGCACCACCCCACAAGTAACCCTAAGATTGACCCTCCTTGAATGATGGTGTGCTACAACCCATTTACTGATTGTATATACCTCCTAAACACTACTTAGGGGTCTGAATTGTCTAAAACTCAAAATTCTATTTTTACTAAACGCAGAGCACCAATTTGAACTATCCATCAACCCCATAAGGGAACCCTTTTAAATACTCATCACCAAGGTCTATAATAATTATCCAAGGTTCCCACTGACCTTAATAGTGTATGTTCCAATTTCCATTATTTTATATATTAAATTGGTATTTAATATAATTTAAAGTAGTTAAGGCCTTAAGGCAAATTACACATGAACTACCCTCAAAATGATTCTTCATGCTACATGAAAGTTATCAGTAAGGTAATATTCTATAATATGGTGGTTCACTGAGTATCATGACCCTAGAATGTCATTTGGCCTACTATATACCATAATTGTATAATTACCAAAATGCCACTATAATTAGGAAAAATAGTATTTCACTTCTGAAAATTCTACAAAAATTACCAAGTGTCCATATGGGGACCTAGAGTCTTCTGCCAAATTATTGTGTCATTACCATGTGATTTGATATTTTACAATGATTAAACATTCAAAGGTAGCAATTACCAATTTCTACATGAGGTACTTGAATTACACATCTACAAGCTTCCAAACTATTGTCATGGGCATAACTTAACATAAAACTACAGTTAACCAAGTATCATAACATTGCCCCATGATTTTATATTTTAAAAAGATTTAATACTCAAGTCTTGTAAACTCCAATTTCTACATGAGGTATAAGAAATATAATTCTACAAGCCTCCAAATAATTATCATGTGCATATATTAACCTAAAACTACAGTTAACCAAGTATCACATCATTTCCCCATGATTTGATATTTGTAAAAGATTAAATACTCAAGTGGTGTAAATTCCAATTTCTACATGAGGTATAAAAAATATAATTTTACAAGCCTCTAAATAATTATCATGGGCATATAATAGCATTAAATGACAGATAACTAAGTTTCACAATTTATCCCCATGATTTGGCATTTATCAAAATTAAATTCCCTTAAGCTAGCAAGTACTTAGAATTTCCTACACAAGGAATAATACTTCAATAAATCATAACAAAATTACCATAGCCTTATTTCACCCTATTTCAGCCATTGACAGTATGACAAAGTCATACAAGGTCATAAGACCATGCATTTCATTTTATTAAGGAAAGGGTGGCTATTTCATTTATTAGGAAGAAAAAATACTTAAATACCTCCAAAAATTCTCATTTAATTAACTAAGTCATTTCATGCTCCTACAAACATATCTCCAAAGTTCTGAGCCAAGGCAAGAACATTTGCTCTCATGCCCTTCACAAGTCTCACTTTGCACCCTCAAGGGTTTACCCTTAGGGTTTTAGGTCACACCACCCTAATGGCTCCAAATGGACCATTATGGTGTGACACAAGCATTAGTATATCCATACCCACATATCCAACATGATGGGAGGAGGCTAGCACACTCAACTCCTCAAAATGACCTAAACCATAATTTGACCCTTAAAGGCCCTCATTAGGGTTTCCAATTTTCCATATCAAATAAACTCCAAATGGAGTGAAATTTTAGGTAGGCACTACTCATGTACCAAAGAGTATGCCACCAAAGTATGGTGTCATTTGGACATCATATGCTCCAAAAATCAACTTAATTTAAATATTCTAATTACCACAAAAATCCTAGGTAAAATTGTCCACCAAGGGCTGTACCTTTGTCATGGGGTGCCCCTAGGGTATACCAACCCATGGTTAAAAGCACAGCTCCAAAGATTGAAGGGTTTGACCTAGGTAAATTTTCTAATGGACTGACATAGTGTAGGACCAGTCCTAGTAAAACAGCTCCCTAGGGAGCTGTAGGTCACCAAATGACCTAAACTTAAAGCCAAATAAAAGTTAAGACCAAGACCTACAACTTTCATGTTGGGCACCTTTTCTAAATCGCCCATTAAAAGGCCTTAATTAAATGTTGAAGAGGACTGATTATTATAAGCAGAATAGCTAATATGAGGAATTAATTAAATACAGAATAAATAGAGTTGCACAGATCTTGAAGCACATCCAACCCTCCTCCTTCATCTTCTTCCTTCAGCCGACGGCTGGGATTGATCCGTCCTGGGCCGACTTCCTCCCCCATTTCACGGCCACCTGGTGGCCTCCACGGCCGGCCACCACCACCACCACCTTCGTGGTGGTCGGGGCTACAACTCCCGGCGACATGGCGGCCGGAGGGGGGGATTTTCCGGCGATCCTGGGTGTCACAAATCGAGCCGAAAACCATGGATTTTGGAAATGGATCCGGGCTCAATTGAGCCCGATCCTTCAGTATTATGTGATGAGAAGCTAACATGAGGGGAGGGGAGGAGAAACGAACCATTGTTGGTGCGTGGCGGCGGCTCCGGCGGCGGTTGGCCATGGAAAATCTTAGCTCCGGCGATCCTGCTCACAGCCGCGATTCTCCACCAAAAGCTCTGCTCCAAGGGGTGTTCCCGTCTGCTCTCGGCCTCCTGAAGCTAGTGGTGTGGCTGGAATGAAGTGAGGAGGGCTCTTTGGTTGGTTTTGAGCTTAAGCCTCCTCGGTTCTCCCATGGCTGCCACCCTCCTGCAGCTTCTAGCCTCCTTGCTTCCATCTGGGTCAAGGTCAGACCCCCAGCAATCAGGGAAGGCCCCTAGGCTGATTGGAGGAGTGTGGAGGAGGGGGTGATTGCTTTTAGCTTTATGCCTTTTGCTTTTGTCTTTTTGATCAACTTTTGGTCCCCCCCCCCCCCCTCCATTTGATTAATCAAGCTTAGCTAGGGTTCAGTATAGGGCTGATATGGCTTGACTTAGGTCCATGAGTAGGGTTAATTAATTGGGGTTGGGTCCCATTCAATTTGGGTTTGAAATTCACTTTAAAGGGCAAGGTTGACCATGGTTGACTTTGGTCAACCAAGGTGAGTGGGTTGACCCCACTTGGGGGTCAAGGGTCCCTTAACATCACCCAACATAGGTTGGTCCATGGTGGGGCTCCAATTGGTTCAATTTAATCAAAGGGTGTAGATTTGACCAAAATTGGGTAAAGTTTGACTTTGGTCAACTGGGGTCAATTGGTCCCACCATGATGGGGCTTTTTGGTCCATTGGGTTCCTTAAGGTGTTTAGAGTGTGGAGGTAAGGTTACTTACTTTGAACACTTGAGGGTCAATTGAACCCTAATTGACTTAGTTTGGTTAATGTTGACCTATTGTTGACTTTGGTCAATTTCATGCAATTGGATCCCACCCAAGTGCAATTTCCATGGTTATGGTCTTCCTCAGTGGTTAGGGTGGTATGGGGGAGGTCAATTTGGTGAATTGAGGGTCAATTGGCCTAAGGGAGTGGTATTGGGCTAAGTTGATTTTGTGCCCATGGTGTGCACTTAGCACACTCTACTTGGCCCAAGGGCCTTAGTGGCCACTCTGCACACCACCCATGCCCTAACACCATCTAGGGTTCTAGAAGGATTGGGGATGTTACAAATCCCAATAAACAAAAGAAATATTTCGTCCTCGAAATTTAGGTTTGGGTCTACGGGTTGCAAGTGTAACATCCCTGATCTGCAAATAAAATATAACATGTGTCCGGCCGGGACCCCACGACATATAATACCAACAAAATCTAGAACGTTAATAATTGATACAAGAAAATATGCTAATAAAATCTCAGAGTAATCAGAAACGGAAGCTAAACACAAGCCCAAAACAAAGGGGCCCAGAATGTCCACAGCTAGAAGAAAACAATACAGAAGTGACACGGCCTTAAGGCCTTACATGGCTTGCAAAAGAGGTACAAACAAAACACAGGGCTACATGAAAAACTCCCAAAACAGAGAGGACCCTAACCAGCTCCTCAGCAACCCATGGGCTCCGGCCCACTACACACCACTGCGAGCTCCGCCACCTAAAACCAAGAACAAACAGGCGGTGCAACGAAGGTCAGCATGGGGCTGACCAACACAACGTAATGACCCCTCCCCCGGCCATCCTAGCGGACTCCGGGGCGAGTACATCGCTCTCCTGCAAGCACGCACGAAAACTAAAGCATCAAACAAAGGACCAAGGGGCACACACGAGGGGTCCCCATAGCATACCACAGCACACGCGTCGTTGACTCCCAAAGTCACACGACCTAAACCACATAGGCATTCTAAACCGAGTACTCATGACGAGAGGCGTGTGATTGCCTTTCGCACTCAAGCGTAGCGGTAGGTGAGCTACGCTTCGCATCGATCTGACGGAACGCGATAGCGAGGTACAAAGTACATATCTAACTAATAAAGCGCGACAGAGGAGAAGACTGTCTCCAACCGTCCGAACGAGCGCGACAGAGGAGAAGACTGTCTCCAACCGTCCGAACGAGCGCGACAGAGGAGAAGACAGTCTCCAACCGTCCTAACGAGCGCGACAGCGGGAAGAAACGGTCCGCAACTGTCCAAACGAGCGCGACATGGGGGAAACACAGTCTGCCACTGTCCAAAGGAGCGCGACAGAGAGCATAGCACTACTCCCAGTCCTGGAGCGTCGTGACCGGGAAACTCACCCGTTCCGCATAATCCTTACGAACGTCATTCTACCGGGCTCACCTGAGCCCGCCTAGGAACGGGGTATTCACGAACAAAACCCACGAATCCTATGATCTCTACGGCGAATAACACGGGACATTCCCGTTCGCGTGTTTAAGGCTAACCGCAATGCACAACACAACAACATCACCGATCCGGGCTGAACGTCACGGGTAGGCTTCACACAGCATGCCTAAATCCAGACTCGCGCGTCGGATTACTAATGCAATTTATGCCGGGGACGGACACAATCGACCCGGAGGGGGTTCGCAATGAACCGAGGGAAACACACACCGCGTCCAATTGGAGATGGGTGGCCCTCCTAAGCAAAATAAAAGCAGAAAACTACACCGGGTCGCAATCCCACGCCCTGGCGAAGTCCCCGCTCTCCACCGCGGAGCGGGAGAGGGACTCTACGTGCAGTTCACACAAACATACGCCGGGGTCGCAATCCCACGCCCTGGCGGAGTCCCCATCCTCAACCGAAACGGCGTGAGGGGACTCTCATTGCACGATTAGCAAATGCAAGCACAGAAATAGAGAAAAAGACGGTCCTAAGACCGGGGAAAAGGGTCGTTACCCTTGTAGAGCGTCGCGCAGGCATCACGGAGACGGTAGTTGCTGCCCTACTTCGGATCTAGCCTCGACTCAGCTCCACACACGGCTCTCGCAAGAGATCTCCTCGAGATCCTCGGTCAAGCGCCAAAACAGCGAGTGAAAGGGAGGAGAGGAGAGGGTCGACCTTCTCCTTCCTGGAGCCACGCGAACAAGAGAGGGAGAGGGGGACGTCGGCGAGAGAGAGAGAGAGAGAGAGAGAGAGAGAGAGAGAGAGAGAGAGAGAGAGAGAGAGAGAGAGAGAGAGAGAGAGAGAGAGAGAGAGAGAGAGAGAGAGAGAGAGAGAGAGAGAGAGAAGAGAGATCGAAAGAGGGGCTTCCGTTTCTTGCCCTAGGGAGCGACTGAAAGCAGCAAAGAAGGGGGTTGCTCGGCCCTGCTGCACGCGAGAGGGAGGGAGAGAGGAGAGGGAGTGGGTCTCACGACTTCCAGGCCTGCTCGGTGCGAGAGGAAGAGGAAGGGGGGTTTCCCTATGCGTCGGCCTGTGCGAAAACGAGGGTGAGGGGGCGGGAATCGGAAGTGAGGGCTGGGAGAAGTATAGGTTTAGGTTTTAAGTAAAACCTAATCCCTATCCGCACACCTTATTTCAGCTATCTGCACACCAACAATAAACTATCCGCACCCCACTCTAATTTTATAATTTCTGGGGCGTTACAATTCTCTCCCCTTAAAGAAATTTCATCCCGAAATTTATACTCAGTCTCCGCTGCAAAGGATACACAAGTCAAATTACAGAATGGCATGTGGGTTATGGACCCACCACGCTTCCGCTGCGCTACTCTGATTTACACATTCATGAGGAAAACCATGTGATCTTAAATGCGGTGAGATATCACCCTAGGAGGTCACGGATAACATTCGTACGGCTTTTCAACGCCCGGGGAATCATCCTAGATTCGAACATACAAACATCAATGAATCTTTACATACAATCTCACAAGGATTCACCCGTCATATTGCTTATAACCACAAAGTGTTGAAATTGTTGAAGTGGAAGTTTGGAGGCTTTTTGGACCTGGGCGGTCTGGGCGGAGGTCGGGCGGTCTGGCGTGACCGCACGACTTGGCGGTCTGCTTCGGGCAGTCTGGCTAGTAGTAGCCTAGCTGCAGTCTCCTGGCTTGATCGCTGGTATAGGTCCAAGTCGGCTGGAGGTGAGGCCGCGCGGTCTGTCTCTGACCGCGTGGCGGGTTGATCATCTTCAGGTTTCTTCCAGGTTCTCTCCGGAATGCGGTCTGGTAGCTGACCAGGCTTTCTGGGAGTATTCGCGGACTAAGGGACTTAGTCGCGCGGTCACAGTTCGCGGTCTCAGAAGGAGACTGGTATGCGAGCTGGTTGCTGTTCATGGTCTCAGGAGGAGATCGGCATGTGGACAGGAGTTCGCGGTCTGATGGCGAACTGGCTGTGTTCGTGGTCTCGAACGAACACAGGTGGTGAAGGGCTTCGGGCGGTCTGGCGATCTCTTTGGAGAGTCGCGGTCTGCTGTGAGAGTGGCGGTCTCTCATAGCGACATTGAAGCTGGCGGGTTCACCAAAATGAAGCAGAAGTAATATTGCTGATCGCGCGGAGTGACCGATCAGGTCGCGCGGTCTGGGGGTGGTGATCCTATCTCATAGGGTGGTGACTGGATCAGGTCCCACGCCTATAAATAGGAGCCACTGTTGCAGCAAACATAAGACACACCAAGCGTAAGCTAAACTTTCTCCTTCCTGCGGTCTGTGTTTATGTAACCGGGCGGTCTCCTGATTGAACTTCTATTGTGCAGCTTCTGCGGATAGTGCGGGTAGCAGCGATCACCTCTTCCTCTGGAAGTGTTCGGGCGGTCTGCGGCTTGGAGTTGTGGTGCTGGAGTTCGGGAGAATCAGGCGGTTTGGAGAAGTAAGCGGCTGGGAGCAGGTTGTGTTCTGTGATCGTCGAGTAGCAGCGGTCTGGCAGCTATCGAGATCGCAGGGAGGTCGCGCGGTCTGAGCGGTCTCAAGTTATCTTCAACTTGTATCTTTCCTTTGTGTTTGTGCTGACGAAATCATGTCTCGTCAAGCATGCCTCGCCTTGTAATTTTGAAGTGCTGCTATCAATAAAGATCAGTTGTTTGCCTTCATTTGTTTCTGGTTGTTTTGGCTTTGATCTCTAAGTTGACTAGCTCCTGCTTGCTCCATAAAGATTCGAAAAAATTTCACATGGTATCAGAGCCAGGTTGGAGTGGTTGAGCAGTGAGTAACTTAGAGTAGTCATCGCCTTTGTGAAGAAAGGAACCAGTGGAAGAACAATGGAAGGTGGATTTGCAAAGGGTCTTGGGATTGAGGTGCTTACATCGACCAACTTCAAGAAGTGGAAGTCGTGTATGCAAAGCTATCTTGTAGGTGAGGACCTCTGGGAAGTTGTTGGAGGAGATCATATGCAGGAAGTTGTCCCGGAAGGGGATAATGGGGCTGAGGTGAGAACTTGGAGGAGGACGAATGCGAAGGCAGAGTTCACTTTGAAGAGGGCAATCTCACCTGACCTATTTGATCACATCTTGGGGTGTGGTTCAGCTGCGGAGATCTGGAGAGCCCTGGATGGGCTGTTTAACAAGAAGAATGTGGCGAGGCTGCAGTTCTTGGAGAATGAGCTGGCAAGGTCGGCTCAGGGTGATCTTTCTATCTCCACCTTCTTTCTGAAGTTGAAGAACTTGTGTGCTGAAATCTCAGCATTGGACCCTGATGAGCCTATCTCTGAGGCGAAGCTGAAGAGGCGCATCATCCGCGGCCTGCGGAAGGAATATGTTGCCTTTGTGACGTCGGTGCAGGGATGGGCAAATCAGCCGTCTCTGTTGGAGCTGGAGAACTTGCTTGCATCGCAAGAAAGTTTGGCAAGGCAGATGGCGGGGGTGTCGGTGGCTGGGGGAGATGGCGAAGTTCTCTTCTCAGGGAAGAAGAAGAAGTGGGACAAGAAGAAGAAGACCGCTGGAAGTGGCTATGGGCCTTCAACTTCTGGGCAGCAGGAAAGGGGGTATGCTCCCAAGGCTGACGGGAAGAAGAAGGGTGAAGGTCCGAAGTGCTACAAGTGTGGCAAGTTTGGCCACATCAGGAAGGATTGCAAGGTGGTCACCCAAGCTGGGCATGCTGCGGAGAAGGAGGAAGCTGAGGCTATGCACATTCAAGGAGGTTGGGGAGGAGCCTTTTCGGCTTCTGTTGGAACTTCTGCTCCTATCAACTATCTGGAGGATTGGATCGTGGACTCGGGGTGTGGTCATCATCTCACCGGAGACGGGACCAAGCTTTCTTCTGCACAGCCCTATACAGGTAACAATGCAATCATTACTGCTGATAATACTGTACATCCAGTGGAGAAGGTGGGGGTTGTTTCCTTGGGCAGTGATAGAGGGCCACTTACTTTGAAAAGTGTCTATCACGTGCCTGGTATGAAGAAAAATCTCTTCTCCGTGACCAATGTTGTAGACGCCGGGTATCACGTTCTGTTCGGCCCAACAGAAGTGAAGTTTCTACGCAATGTTGAGGCCGTAAAGGCCGAGGTCGTCCATGTCGGGAGACGGGCAAAGGACTTGTTTGTTTTATCAACAAGTTCCTACGTCGACAAGATGAAGACGAATGATGGTGCCGTTATATGGCATGAGAGGTTGGGGCACGTGGGGATGGACAAGCTGAAAGCTATGGCGGTGAGAGGTCTGGTCAAGGGCCTGCCAAGTCTATCCTCCTACGGTGAAGGTCATGTTTGTGAGGGATGTCAGTTCGGCAAGTCTCATCGACTACCGTTTGACAAGTCGCAAACAAGGTGTAGTGTGTCGTTGGAGTGCATCCACGGTGACTTGATGGGACCTACTGCTACCCCAAGCCTCGGAGGCAGCAGATATATGCTGGTGTTGATCGATGATTACTCCAGATATGTCTGGGTATATTTCCTGAAGGAGAAGGCGGAGGCGTTTGCCAAGTTTGTGGAGTTCAAGGAGCTCGTGGAAGGTCGGCTGGGACTGCGGGTGAAGAAGCTGAGGACTGACAACGGAGGGGAGTTCACCTCCAGTGAGTTCTCTACTTTTTGCAGGAAGGCGGGCATCCGGAGAGAGCTCACTTGTGCTCATACTCCGCAACAGAACGGAGTTGCAGAACGGAAGATCCGTCATCTGACAGAGACCTGCAAGTGTTGGCTGCATGCCAAGAGTATCCCAAAGTCCTTCTGGGCGGAGGGAATGTCTTGTGCTGCCTACGTCATCAACAGGATGCCTCTGAGACCCATCAACATGCTGACTCCACATGAGATGATGTTCAAAGAGAAGCCAAGTGTGGCACACCTTAGGGTGTTTGGTTCCACCTGCTACGTGCATGTTCCAGATGCTCTTCGGACGAAGCTAGATGCGAAAGCAAGGAAGCTAGTCTTCGTGGGATACGATGAGCGGAAGAAAGGGTGGAAGTGCTTGGACGCGGAGACGCGGAGATTTGTTGTATCTCGCGACGTCGTGTTCGATGAGGTGACATCTTACAAGGGGTCTTCTGATGTGGAGTTACCAGAGAGCAGGGTGGAGATGCCAGAGAAAGCTGTGGAGAATCTTCAGGTGGAGCTACCTGTGTCACCAGGTGGTCCATCTCCTTCTAGTTCCGAGACGGGGGCTTCTGGTTCAGGGAGCAGGGGGAGCGATGCTCCTAGCACGTCTGGAAGGGGAGCTAGGGAAGAAGCAGCGGATGACATTGCAGTTCAAGGGAAGGAGCTGAGGAGGTGGAAGCGAGCGATCATCGCCCCTGATCGCTATACAGGAGGAAACGCAGTGAGCTTCGTCTCATGTTTCTTCGCTGGTCCCTTGGATGAGAGGGAGTCGTCGAGCTTTGAGAAGGCCCAAGGCGTGAAGGAGTTGGACGTTGCGATGCAAGAAGAGATGGCAGCTCTTGGGAAGAACGAGACCTGGTCTCTTGTGCCCAAGCCCAAGGGCATCACTCCTGTGACATGCAAGTGGGTCTACAAGCTTAAGAAGAAAGCTGACGGCAGTATCGAGCGGTACAAAGCTCGTCTTGTAGCTCGGGGGTTCTCGCAGCAATACGGTGAAGACTATGATGAGACATTCAGTCCGGTGGCAAAAATGACTTCAGTTCGGTTCATCATTGCCTTGGCGGTGTTCAGTGGATGGGAGATTTGGCAGCTCGACGTCAAGAACGCTTTCTTGTACGGCGAGATTGACAAGGACATCTTCATGGTCCAGCCACCAGGTTTTGTTTCTGAAGATCTTCCGGAGCATGTCTGCAAGCTGAAGAAGGCCTTGTATGGGTTGAAGCAAGCGCCGAGGGCGTGGTACGGGAAGATCGCAGAATATCTCCTATTCTGTGGATTTGTTGCTTCAGACTCAGACTCGAGCTTGTTCGTCAAGAAGAGCGGGGAGCTTCAGGTCATCGTGCTGCTATACGTTGACGATATGATCGTGACGGGGAACTCAAAGGAGGAGGTAGCACAGCTTCGGGCTGAACTATCTATCAGGTTCGAGATGAAGGATCTTGGTGAGCTTCACCATTTTCTTGGACTTGAGGTGCAGAGGAAGGAAGGTGGAGTGCTGGTGACCCAAGCCGGATATGCGGAGCGGATCGTGGAGCGATTCGGCATGAAGGAAGGGAAGTGCACTTCCACACCTCTGGAGAAGGCTATGAAGCTTCGGAAGGATGAGGGAAGGATCATGCAAGATCCGTTGGTGTTCCGAGCTCTGGTTGGGAGCTTGATTTATCTGACGATCACAAGGCCGGATATTGCATATGCAGTAGGCAGGGTGAGTCGGTTTATGGCGGAACCACGAGTACCTCATCTGCTAGCGGCCAAGAACATTCTGAAGTATGTCAAGGCGACCTCGGACATGGGTCTCCTATACAGGAGGGATGCGGGCTTCGAGGTGCATGGATACATGGATGCTGATTACAGGGGAGATTCGGATGATCGGAAGTCGACATCTGGATTCGTCTTCATGGCGGGCCCTACGGCTATATCATGGTGCAGCAAGAAGCAGGATTCCGTATCGGTCTCTACCACGGAAGCGGAATACAAGGCTTCGGCCTTGGCAGCTCAGGAAGCCATCTGGCTTAGGAGGTTGGTTGGAGACGTCCACAAGGAGGTTCGGGAGCCGACTCTGCTACGCGGTCACAATGAGAGTGCTCTCAAACTGGTGACCAATCCAGTTTGTCACGCGAGGACGAAGCATATTGAGATCGAGCATCACTTCATACGGGAGAAGGTGCTGGAGGGATCTCTTTCAGTCGAGCATGTGCGGAGTGCGGACAATGTCGCAGACATCTTCACAAAGGCGCTGGCAAAGGGGTCGTTCACACGGCTAAGGAGCCTATTGGGGCTGGTTTCAACTTCCCACTTCAAGGGGGAGTGTTGAAATTGTTGAAGTGGAAGTTTGGAGGCTTTTTGGACCTGGGCGGTCTGGGCGGAGGTTGGGCGGTCTGGCGTGACCGCACGACTTGGCGGTCTGCTTCGGGCGGTCTGGCTGGTAGTAGCCTAGCTGCAGTCTCCTGGCTTGATCGCTGGTATAGGTCCAAGTCGGCTGGAGGTGAGGCCGCGCGGTCTGTCTCTGACCGCGTGGCGGGTTGATCATCTTCAGGTTTCTTCCAGGTTCTCTCCGGAATGCGGTCTGGTAGCTGACCAGGCTTTCTGGGAGTATTCGCGGACTAAGGGACTTAGTCGCGCGGTCACAGTTCGCGGTCTCAGAAGGAGACTGGTATGCGAGCTGGTTGCTGTTCATGGTCTCAGGAGGAGATCGGCATGTGGACAGGAGTTCGCGGTCTGATGGCGAACTGGCTGTGTTCGTGGTCTCGAACGAACACAGGTGGTGAAGGGCTTCGGGCGGTCTGGCGATCTCTTTGGAGAGTCGCGGTCTGCTGTGAGAGTGGCGGTCTCTCATAGCGACATTGAAGCTGGCGGGTTCACCAAAATGAAGCAGAAGTAATATTGTTGATCGCGCGGAGTGACCGATCAGGTCGCGCGGTCTGGGGGTGGTGATCCTATCTCATAGGGTGGTGACTGGATCAGGTCCCACGCCTATAAATAGGAGCCACTATTGCAGCAAACATAAGACACACCAAGCGTAAGCTAAACTTTCTCCTTCCTGCGGTCTGTGTTTATGTAACCGGGCGGTCTCCTGATTGAACTTCTATTGTGCAGCTTCTGCGGATAGTGCGGGCAGCAGCGATCACCTCTTCCTCTGAAAGTGTTCGGGCGGTCTGCGGCTTGGAGTTGTGGTGCTGGAGTTCGGGAGAATCAGGCGGTCTGGAGAAGTAAGCGGCTGGGAGCAGGTTGTGTTCTGTGATCGTCGAGTAGCAGCGGTCTGGCAGCTATCGAGATCGCAGGGAGGTCGCGCGGTCTGAGCGGTCTCAAGTTATCTTCAACTTGTATCTTTCCTTTGTGTTTGTGCTGACGAAATCATGTCTCGTCAAGCATGCCTCGCCTTGTAATTTTGAAGTGCTGCTATCAATAAAGATCAGTTGTTTGCCTTCATTTGTTTCTGGTTGTTTTGGCTTTGATCTCTAAGTTGACTAGCTCCTGCTTGCTCCATAAAGATTCGAAAAAATTTCACACAAAGCCTTACGAACTCTCATTTTCGTCACTCCATGGTCACTCCATTACGTCGAGAAGAGTCACACTCTTCCCAAAATGAGGGTCTTCGACCTCTCATAGGAGAATCAAATCACTACATTGATTCCAATTCTTTGAGAGTTCACTCACACCTCCAAACACATCAAGACCGCAATTGCCCCGGAAGCCTCTAACTAACGGTAATCAAACTTGAACAACATCTCTATTCAACACGTAAAAACACAACACCACCACTACCGTTCGCATTTTGTGTAAGCCACACACAAAAGAGAAAGTTATGCCTGAGATATCACAATCTCAACAGGGCACTTTCACTTGGATTTTCTTTACACTTTCATTCAACGCAAGCGACAAGCTCAAACGAATACACATTTCTAGAGATTTCATTACATAGGTCATACACGACCATATAAGTTCACCTATACGATGATTTCAAAGATCATGTCCTCAAACCATCAATCTCCAACTCACGGCGCATATATATTCTCGTATTATCGCACCAACAATTCGGTTTCGAACGAATTACCTTCAACCCATCGTAGGATGAGACTAGCAACGCTTCACGGGTGTGATTTACCAAGTAACACCAATAACAATTTCCATTCATCAACATGTTAGGAAATCAAACTCATAAAGGGTCGTCACTACCTAGCCACGCAATAAGAAAACACGACTAAATCGCAATAATCATCTTTCACGCTAAGTCCACGATTCTTGCACGAATCCAAACATTGCACATGATAAACACGCATTTTGCTACCACAAATTTCAATTCTCGCCTATCAACTCACAACCTCAAATGAAAGATGTCAATATTTCATCATGGCTCTTTTACAGGTCAAACCAATAACTTCAACTGAGTCGCATCCATCACAATTTATTACAACCAATCCATCTCATACATAAGTTAATCACCAGATTGACACGAGTCTTAACCCATGCTAGCAAATTATAAGTGACACTTACATATTGTACTCTTCCTAGTGCCACCACATACACATTTCATGAGTGACAACATTTCATGAGTGACAAACTCATACACATTCCAAAGTCACGAACTACTACCCAAATTTTGTGTAAATCATACACAAAAGAGAAAACCTTATCCGAAATATTTCACTCTCGATGAGGCGTTCACTTGGGTTCAAACATGTACGAACCTCCGTACGAATCCTACCAAGGAAACTACGAACTCCACTGCTTGTGAACCTACTCATGATTCCAACTAAATTGGGCACACTTCCAAAGATTAGGTTCTCAAACCAACAACCTCTAAACTCACGACAAATAAATATTATAGTATCGTGCCAACAACTCAACTTTGAAGAAATCACTTCCAATCTATCTTGTGGTAGACTAAAAACACTTCACGAGCGTGCTACTTATCAAGTACCACAGATATAAATTTTCATCACCCATACGTTACGAGGTCCGACTCGTATGCGGTCACAACTACATCGTTACGCAACAATTAAATTTCAACTCGTCCACTATAATCACCATTCATGTTAATGCTTCACGAGCACTGTGTACAAAACTACCATATCATCAAAAGTGGACTCGACTCTCAGTCATACAAGAGAAAGATAACCTCCAGCAAGAATTCGAAATAAAGAGGGTATAAGCTCGACACAATAAAAAACATTGTTCATTAGTGCGACTACACGCGCACACAAAAATCCAACGCATGTTACCTTACCCAAAAAGGGGGACAACAGATGTCATCACCACTGCTTCTTCAGGACTAGGCTCGGCACCCACGCGCAACGTGACCTTGACGGCCACAAAGAAAGCAGACAATAGATGACTTTTGCTTCTTCCTTGATTCTCTTGAACTCTCAGCTTTGGATTCTTCAAAGGCATGTGCTCTTTTTGATTCAGCAGCCAGCAATCTATTTCTTTCAAACTCCTCTTCCGACTCACTCTGCCCTAAGCGAAAAACAAGCTCCAAGTTACGGGCAGCTTGAATCAAAATGGGGAAACTGATAGACTCTGTTGCATGCAATTTGATCTTCCAATCCTCATGCAAGCCTTTAAAGAAATGTCGCGCTTTGTCCTCATCAGTCACCAGGACATGCTCAGCATAACACTCAATCGCAAAAACTCTTGGAGATAAGTCTCCACAGACATCACCTTTTGCCTCAACATTAGAAAATCTTCTCGTAGTATAAGGCGGGTAGTCATCGGAACAAAATGTTCTCAGAATGCCGACGCAAACTCTTCTACGGGGATTTGGGACCAAGGATGTCGAGCAAAACGTCCACGACACTATTCTTGCCACCATCTCTTAGTCTCCCCAAAAAGTGCGAAGGAGATAACAGTGACCTTAAGCTCTGGCGGGACTCCTAAGGCCAAAATGAGATCCTTAATCCATTCCAACCAATCTTGAGCATAAGCGGGTGACTCGACACCGTTGAACAAAGGTGGATGGCAACTCAAGAAGTAAGTCACCCAATCACGAGTCTCGTATGTTGCTTCTCCAATAGCAGACATGGCCGCAGATGCCACAGGGATCGGTGTCCCACTAGCAGTCACACCGGCACCCTGCTCTTTCATCACTCCTACTTCAGCTCCACTAGCTGTGGTTGTCTCCTGCAAGGGAGTGAGACCATCTCTTCACCAATCGCCTAGTAGAATGACGAAAAAACTCAGCAACACACACGGCATTATATAACCCAAACAACTAATCAGCATGCAAAGAACACTTAGGTCCTTAGTCACAACATCCAATGCATGGCTGCTACCACGGTCTTTGGGTCAAACTTTACACGCGACACCTTAACGACAATAGGGTTCAACACACCCTGCTAAAACGATGCCAAAAGTAGTCACCACGGACGTAATCCATGGTACGAAATACACAATGACGTAAGATTATCAAGTCCAATACTAGACTTGAGTCAAACCTAGTGCTCTCATGACACTCACAATATAGGGTATACAAAACCCTGCAAACACACCTGGGATTTTACTTGTCCGGACAACCACACCTGACTCTCGAGGACCCAAGTCACGGAGTTTACAAACTCAAGGCCAAACTTTGGCCCCAAACATAGCATAGTGCATACAAAGCACCCCAAACTAAAATTAGCAGTGCACAACTCCTAATTTCACTGAACTTCTTATCGGTCCGAACTCTCAAGTCAGACTCATGGACTATCTCATGTTTCAGCACAAAAATAATAGATTTCATATTTAACTAAAAGAGCGCGACAGAGGGGAGCATCCCGCAACTGTCCAAAGAGAGCGTGACAGGGAATCCACCCATCCTTTCAATACACGTCAATGCTCATGAATCAGAATTCATCACCGCCATTAACATAGCGTGTCACTACTTAATCATCAATCTTAAGTGTGAACTTATGCGCTCGCTTGCGCACCTCGGGGTCACACCATCAAGCATAGGGTAACACACACGATCGGATGCCTCTTTTCATACATTGCACTTAATTTCACATGGTATATGTGTAATCCAACGATTCCAAATAATAGGTCAACAAAGGTTCGACGCCATCTATAGTCATCTAATACCGCATCGGGTGAATCACTACAACAGATCTCACCTTAAAGACCTTGACTTTTCATTCCACTAGTCATGTTCGCATAAGGGTAGCCATAAAGACTCACAACATTTATCAACATACTAAGGTGGTCAACACCTAAGTTATGGAAACACCCAAATCATAGCGGCGGTTCTCCTAATATTCGCATTCCTTTACATTTAGCTGCTCATTCTATTTTCCAATAACGTAATCCTTGGAGAAATGAAGGCCAAAATCCCTTCAGCCAGTCATTAATAATGCTTACACATGTAAGACACATGGTCTAGCAGTCATAAGTGGGGGAAATCACTAAGCATGAGCGCTTAAATTCCCAAAAGTGCATGAAAACCACGATTTTGGTCATTCTTAAGTGGACATTCTGCGTAAATTTAGTTATTTAGGCTCTTGCACTGTATGTGCTCACCACCCATTAAAAAGGGTTCGTCCCGAAACCTAAAGACTAGCGGATCACGAAACCTAAAGTCCGATACCAATTGTAACATCCCCGATCTGCAAATAAAATATAACATGGGTCCGGCCGGGACCCCACGACATATAATACCCACAAAATCTAGAACGTTAATAATTGATACAAGAAAATATGCTAATAAAATCTCAGAGTAATCAGAAACGGAAGATAAACACAAGCCCAAAACAAAGGGGCCCAGAATGTCCACAGCTAGAAGAAAACAATACAGAAGTGACACGGCCTTAAGGCCTTACATGGCTTGCAAAAGAGGTACAAACAAAACACAGGGCTACATGAAAAACTCCCAAAACAGAGAGGACCCTAACCAGCTCCTCAGCAACCCATGGGCTCCGGCCCACTACACACCACTGCGAGCTCCGCCACCTGAAACCAAGAACAAACAGGCGGTGCAACGAAGGTCAGCATGGGGCTGACCAACACAACGTAACGACCCCTCCCCCCCGGCCATCCTAGCGGACTCCGGGGCGAGTACATCGCTCTCCTGCAAGTACGCACGAAAACTAAAGCATCAAACAAAGGACCAAGGGGCACACACGAGGGGTCCCCATAGCATACCACAACACACGCGTCGTTGACTCCCAAAGTCACACGACCTAAACCACATAGGCATTCTAAACCGAGTACTCATGACGAGAGGCGTGTGATTGCCTTTCGCACTCAAGCATAGCGGTAGGTGAGCTACACTTCGCATCGATCTGACGGAACGCGATAGCGAGGTACAAAGTACATATCTAACTAATAAAGCGCGACAGAGGAGAAGACTGTCTCCAACCGTCCGAACGAGCGCGACAGAGGAGAAGACTGTCTCCAACCGTCCGAACGAGCGCGACAGAGGAGAAGACAGTCTCCAACCGTCCTAACGAGCGCGACAGCGGGAAGAAACGGTCCGCAACTGTCCAAACGAGTGCGACATGGGGGAAACACAGTCCGCCACTGTCCAAAGGAGCGCGACAGAGAGCATAGCACTACTCCCAGTCCTGGAGCGTCGTGACGGGGAAACTCACCCGTTCCGCATAATCCTTACGAACGTCATTCTACCGGGCTCACCTGAGCCCGCCTAGGAATGGGGTATTCACGAACAAAACCCACGAATCCTATGATCTCTACGGCGAATAACACGGGACATTCCCGTTTGCGTGTTTAAGGCTAACCGCAATGCACAACACAACAACATCACCGATTCGGGCTGAACGCCACGGGTAGGCTTCACACAGCATGCCTAAATCCAGACTCGCGCGTCGGATTACTAATGCAATTTATGTCGGGGACGGACACAATCGACCCGGAGGGGGTTCGCAATGAACCGAGGGAAACACACACCGCGTCCAATTGGAGACGGGTGGCCCTCCTAAGCAAAATAAAAGAAGAAAACTACACCGGGGTCGCAATCCCACGCCCTGGCGAAGTCCCCACTCTCCACCGCGGAGCGGGAGAGGGACTCTACGTGCAGTTCACACAAACATACGTCGGGGTCGCAATCCCACGCCCTGGCGGAGTCCCCATCCTCAACCGAAACGGCGTGAAGGGGACTCTCATTGCACGATTAGCAAATGCAAGCACAGAAATAGAGAAAAAGACGGTCCTAAGACTGGGGAAAAGGGTCGTTACCCTTATAGAGCGTCGCGCAGGCATCACGGAGATGGTAGTTGCTGCCTTACTTCGGATCTAGCCTCGACTCGGCTCCACACACGGCTCTCGCAAGAGATCTCCTCGAGATCCCCGGTCAAGCGCCAAAACAGCGAGTGAAAGGGAGGAGAGGAGAGGGTCGACCTTCTCCTTCCTGGAGCCATGCGAACAAGAGAGGGAGAGGGGGACGTCGGCCTCCTCCTGACCGGCGAGAGAGAGAGAGAGAAGAGAAATCGAAAGAGGGGCTTTCGTTTCTTGCCCTAGGGAGCGACTGAAAGTGGCAAAGAAGGGGGCTGCTCGGCCCTGCTGCACGCGAGAGGGAGGGAGAGAGGAGAGGGAGTGAGTCTCGCGACTTCCAGGCCTGCTCGGTGCGAGAGGAAGAGGAAGGGGGGAGGGGGGGTTTCCCTATGCGTCGGCCTGTGCGAAAACGAGGGTGAGGGGGCGAGAATCGGAAGTGAGGGCTGGGAGAAGTATAGGTTTAGGTTTTAAGTAAAACCTAATCCCTATCCGCACACCTTATTTCAGCTATCCGCACACCATCAATAAACTATCCGCACACCACTCTAATTTTATAATTTCTGGGGCGTTACAGCAAGTACTTATAAGAGAAAAGGATTTCAAAGATGATTAATTTGCACCTGAGGTGAAGAGTTCCGGGAAACATTGTTGCATGAAGTCCAAGGGCACCCAGCTGTGCTCCTCTTGCCCATGATTGAACTATAATAATCGGACCTCAGAATCTCCTTCCACGGAAGAACTCGGACCTCTACTATATGAGAACTCAAACCTGAGCAACATTCTTTACCAAAATTCTCATTGCACTTCTACTAGTACTTGCTAAGATTGTCGGCAATATTCCCACTAGGGGTTAATTGAAGGTTTACCCCGCCGCTCAGACCATCGTGCCATTAGTCACAATGCGGGTTCTACTTGCTCCACCCCGACAATAATTAGGAGACAGACACTTCAAAATCAAAACCAGCTAACCAGGCGTGGGTGTTATCAAAATCACTACACTCCCTGAAGGAGGATCTACCTGAAATACATAAGAACTTACCGAGTTAATTTATACTATCATGCTGCGCTAGATGGCACCAAAAACCTTCGAGTTCAACTTAACTTCACAAGGTTATATTCACGCACCATGTTTACTTAAAACTCTGCTCATAAATCGATTAGCCAGGACGTGATCATTTAGCCAACTGTCATTGTCTATTCTGATTCTTCATTATACGACTCTCTTACACGTAGGTGTTCAGCACCGCCTACACCAAGAGACCTTATCCCTTAACATATGAGGTCTCTGCTGATAAAGCGCTTCCGACTCTGCGGATACAAGGTCAGGTTTATCAGCTACAAAACAATAACCTAAACCTTGATTACACTTGGACCAGTGTCTCTTACGACTTACGAATGCTACATGAGGTTAACACTTCCTCACGTTAGATAAATGTAGATATCTTCCAAGTTTTTCTGTGAGGCACATAACGTCTGCAGTTTAGAAGGATGTTCGTGAAATGACTCCCATCTACTATCCATATCCATTGGTTCATAACTCACGAGGATAAAACCCCTTTTTATCATGACAAGTTTTGGCACGAATTGATTTCAACATGAAGGGTGACTCATTAAAACCCATTAATCCTCGAAAAATTCCACCATTTATATCTGAAAATCAAACTTGTCTCCCTTATTCCTGAATCTTCCTAACTGAGGTTATAAATTTTGGAGAAATCGTAAATTTCTGGTTCTCAAGATCGGAGGATTGTATGTAAATTAGATATCTTCAATATATCATTCGACAAATTTCACTTTAGATTTCCAATAATGGGTGGGCTAAACTTTCAAAGACAAGAGGTCTCATCTCACTTATGCTATAAATTATGAATTAAAGATTTCATCGTAACGACCCTTCTCTTAGTTGTGTCGTCCAAAATTACATCGACAAATCTCATTGAGTAATCTTAATAATTTCAAGCGGGGGTTGATATTAGCAACAACTAACCGTTTATTTTAATTCTCAAATCCTCAACATTTTAGTACATGATC
Source organism: Dactylorhiza incarnata (assembly GCA_033032865.1). Taxonomy (NCBI): domain Eukaryota; kingdom Viridiplantae; phylum Streptophyta; class Magnoliopsida; order Asparagales; family Orchidaceae; genus Dactylorhiza; species Dactylorhiza incarnata. The sequence goes on from JAWHQI010000246.1 coordinate 610,014, forward strand.
GTTGTCATTTTTCCCGAGATCCGAACATAGTAAGATTCTCCATCTTAGCCCTAAATAGTTTATACTATCGAATTACAAGGTCCAAAGAGTGACCTTCCTAAGCTCTCTGGTGGTGCATAAACCAACTCTAAGAGTAAAATGATCTTAACTAAATTTTCACCAAAGAGAGGGCTTGAATTTTAATTAGAAATACTATCTGAAAATTACCCTTGAAAGTCTTGGAGTGCAAGAAACTCTAGTTGTAATCTTTACTTGCAAAAAATTGATTTCAATCTTCAAAATTCCATGATGTGACACCTTTATCCCAAGCTACTAAACCTGGCATTCCTTCTTGTTTTCAATACTTGACTAAATCGAGACATTTGTTCGGACGTCAATGATTACTAATTATTTGGATAACTCTACAAATCGATGTCTCGAGGTTAAGAAGGTGTATCTATAACAATACACCTGCAAGTTTGTTACGATAAACTGATTATTTCTTATGGTCATGCGGACTTATAGTTCAGTCTTACTTCTATCCAATCTAAATCTCACTTGGTCCTGCACTGAATTTGCCCCTTTTGACATCCTTCCCTTGTGATCGGTAAGTGCTTGATGACCAAACGTCCTTATAAAAGACAAGACAACATTGCTTGGATCAGGAAGTTAGTGGAATTCCCTAAATTCTTAACCTGGCTTTCTTGATTCCGAGAGTCTTATGCCCATACACTGGACAACCCTTTACGTATAATCAATTGATTAGCAAGTTGATCGATTTTGCCGACTTAGAATCATCCTTGGGGCAATAAGATGAGTATACGCTCACTCTTGAAGTGTACCATTCACTTAACTCGTCAATAAAACTATAGCGATCCCAACTTGGTATAAACAATCCCTGCTTTTTAAGGTGAAGTAATTCTCCAAGGGTCTTAAACCTCTAAGGAGGGTTGGTCCATAACTCAAAAGTGTATGAATAAGATCTCGTCATCACCTGAGTATCATTGAATACTCCAAAACTCGAGATTACTACGAAAATGTCATAACCTTTTCTAAACAAAGTCTAGGGGGTAATCCAAGACGATATTTTATTGGCCCAATAAACAAAAGGATAAGCCCCTACCGATTTGGGTTAAGTCTCTTCAATACTTCTACGGCATATTCATCTTACATACGTGCAAAAACTTTAGGGCATATAATCTCTGACTTGGTGTTCCACACTGAGACATAATGTTATGACAAAACTTAGGCTCCCAATGCTATAAATTATGCTAACTTTTCTGAGTTCCCTATATGATTAACTAGGAAGGGGGCCTTTTCAAAACAAAAAAAAATTCAAATTCCAATTCGACCTCTGGTATTTTATGGTGGTTGTCTCAACGTACTGTAATGGGAAGTATCAAGTTATGGTAAGGGGTTATGCTTATGGGTCTTCTATTACTCTAAAGAAGACTACAGACACCCGATCTCCTCGAGATGGTCCTACCACTTGATAGTAAAGCGTAACCTTTAGCGTGAAAGTCTCAACGTCAAGACTTATACTAACTTCTTCCCTTAGCTACGTTGGGTAACTTTAACTTTCAACCCAAATCTAGACCCGAGGTCGTTCTTTAGACTAGGGCGCGTCACTAAATTGTCTAAGTAAGTCAAAATTTGACCTAACTTGCTGCTTAATGGACTGTTTTATGTGATTTCATACATGGGCACACCACAGCTTCCGCTGCATAGTTTGTCTGCAAACTACACTCGAGCGGGGTGACCCAGTATGTTGTGGACTGTTCTTTTATGATCGTTCGTTCAGTAATACCATTTGTAAGGTCTCTTTTTCCAAAACCCGTTCGGGTACTTGAAAACTCGAACCTCTCCCGTATCGCACGGTTGAGGTGGACCTTCGCCCAGAATCGCTGCCTTGCGGTGTCACCAACACTCGGGTTGACTAACACCGCTCAGCACCAACCCTGCCGGCTATACGATCATAAGTAAAATATGCCAAAAAAGTAAGTACATAAAAGAAGGCATGTCCACAATCACAGCATTATATATAATGAAAACAGAAAGTCCATAAGAGAAGTACAACTAAAGGGGCTTAAGCCTGATACATAAGCAAAGTAATGTACTATCTCTCTCTCTCTCTACAACATGCGGAAGTCTACAACATAAGCTCTAAAAAATGCGGGAGTCTAGCTATCTAATCATCAACCTGTGGCGTCGTGGTAGTGCGTTGCATCTGCTGCTCAGGTCCTGCCATCTCGTCCTGCTCCGCGCGGGACAACTCTGCCTCCTCGGACTCCTGCGGTCACACCGACCGTTAGTCATAAAGACTAAGCCGTTTTGTCCTCGCCTCCCTCCACGACTCCTAGGCACCGAGCGGGAGGAAGAAGCGGAGGACAAACAAGGGGTAAACAAGAAGGTGGTGACATGGCACTACTCTAGCAGGTATAAGTAAAGCAGCAAAAATCTAGCTAGCAGTATAGTGCAGGTATAAGGCAGTAAAGTAGAGCAATGAAGTAAGCAGTAAGTAGAAAGGAAATGCAGTGCAGTAAGAAAATCTAAACTACCATCACAGATTCGTACCTTAACTTATATGAACGCCCATACGACATATAAGTTAAGATGTCTAGGTAACTCATCATATAAAAGAGCCCATACTAATTTATATGATGAGGGTATGCTATGTGTATGTTATGTTATGCTATGGTTATGATGTTTTAATGAATCTATGCAATGTGACTCACCCACACGACTCTATGCGCACAGACCTTTATAGTTCCCAATTTGTTTGAAAGGAAGCCAACCTTTCGGGTACCGACCGTCGTGGCTCACGGTGGTAGTGGATCGGGCACTCCACATCCTAGGCGGGTATAGTCACTACCAAGCCTAGACCTCATGTATGCCTCAACGCTAAGAACACAACAGCGGAGCTCCTGCGTACTCTTGCTGGAATCCACCAGACTTTAAGGTCGGGGTGGGTTATTAGGGATTGTCCTCCAGACCGCGGTACTCAAACTTACCGGCCCTCTAAACCTCACCCTCACCTGAGTCAACGTACTATCATCGGTGACACGACTAGCCTAGTACCGAAGACTCGCCACTATTTGAATAAGTAACAGGTGTTAACAATGTCCACTCGAGCTTCCGGCTCAGGGACTATCACACAAGCTGACCCAACCCATCTCCTTACCGGAGGATATCCATATCAGTTTGTATCCCTACTTAGGCTACTCTTGCCTACAATTCAGTTAGTGATATAATTAGGGTGAGTCTTAGACTTCCCGCGGTGTACTTCATAAGGGGCCCCTAACGGTACTACAGATCAATGGGCTCAACCCCACAATCCTCTTCAAGACAATTACTTTAGTTGGTGATTAATGTTTGGTTCACCCTTCATCATTTCATATAGTTAAAGTGACTTAGCTCATCTCCCGTCCCACCCAATCGGGTTGGACGTACCTTCACTCCTTCTACATTAACTCTAGCACCACCCCACAAGTAACCCTAAAATTGACCCTCCTTGAATGATGGTGTGCTACAACCCATTTACTGATTGTATATACCTCCTAAACACTACTTAGGGGACTGAAATGTCTAAAACTCAAAATTCTATTTTTACTAAACGCAGACCACCAATTTGAACTATCCATCAACCCCATAAGGGAACCCTTTTAAATACTCATCACCAAGTTCTCTAATAATTATCCAAGGTTCCCACTGACCTTAATAGGGTATGTTACAATTTCCATAATTTTCCATTTTAAATTGGTATTTAATATAATTTAAAGTAGTTAAGGCCTTAAGGCAAATTACACATGAACTACCCTCAAAATGATTCTTCATGATACATGAAAGTTATCAGTAAGGTAATATTCTATAACATGTTGTTTCACTAAGTATCATGACCCTAGGATGTCATTTGGCCTACTATATCACCATAATTGTATAATTACCAAAATGCCACTATAATTAGGAAAAATAGTATTTCACTTCTGAAAATTCTACAAAAATTACCAAGTGTCCATATGGTGACCTAGAGTCCTCTGCCAAATTATTGTGTCATTACCATGTGATTTGATATTTTACAATGATTAAACATTCAAAGGTAGCAATTACCAATTTCTACATGAGGTACTTGAATTACACATCTACAAGCTTCCAAACTGTTGTCATGGGCATAACATAACATAAAACTACAGTTAACCAAGTATCATAACATTGCCCCATGATTTGATATTTTAAAAAGATTTAATACTCAAGTCTTGTAAACTTCAATTTCTCATGAGGTATAAGACATATAATTCTACAAGCCTCCAAATAATTATCATGGGCATATAATAGCATTAAATGACAGATAACTAAGTTTCACAATTTATCCCCATGATTTGGCATTTATCAAAATTAAATTCCCTTAAGCTAGCAAGTACTTAGAATTTCCTACACAAGGAATAATACTTCAAGAAATCATAACAAAATTACCATAGCCTTATTTCACCCTATTTCAGCCATTGACAGTATGACAAAGTCATACAAGGTCATAAGACCATGCATTTCATTTTATTAAGGAAAGGGTGGCTATTTCATTTATTAGGAAGAAAAAATACTTAAATACCTCCAAAAATTCTCATTTAATTAACTAAGTCATTTCATGCTCCTACAAACATATCTCCAAAGTTCTGAGCCAAGGCAAGAACATTTGCTCTCATGCCCTTCACAAGTCTCACTTTGCACCCTTAAGGGTTTACCCTTAGGGTTTTAGGTCACACCACCCTAATGGCTCCAAATGGACCATTAGGGTGTGACACAAGCATTAGTATACCATACCCACATATCCAATATGATGGGAGGAGGCTAGCACACTCAACTCCTCAAAATGACCTAAACCCTAATTTGACCCTTAAAGTCCCTCATTAGGGTTTCCAATTTTCCATATCAAATCAACTCCAAATGGAGTGAAATTTTAGGTAGGCACTACTCATGTACCAAAGAGTATGCCACCAAAATTTGGTGTCATTTGGACATCATATGCTCCAAACATCAACTTAATTTAAATATTCTAATTACCACAAAAACCCTAGGTAAATGTGTCCACCATGGGTTGTCCCTTTGGCAAGGGTGCCCCTAGGGTATACCAACCCATGGTTAAAAGCACAGCTCCAAAGATTGAAGGGTTTGACCTAGGTAAATTTTCTAATGGACTGACCTAGTGTAGGACCAGTCCTAGTAAAACAGCTCCCTAGGGAGCTGTAGGTCACCAAATGACCTAAACTTAAAGCCAAATAAAAGTTAAGACCAAGACCTACAACTTTCATGTTGGGCACCTTTTCTAAATCGCCCATTAAAAGGCCTTAATTAAATGTTGAAGAGGACTGATTATTATAAGCAGAATAGCTAATATGAGGAATTAATTAAATACAGAATAAATAGAGTTGCACATATCTTGAAGCACATCCAACCCTCCTCCTTCATCTTCTTCCTTCAGCCGACGGCTGGGATTGATCCATCCTGGGCCGACTTCCTCCCCCATTTCCCGGCCACCTGGTGGCCTCCACGGCCGGCCACCACCGCTACCACCTTCGTGGTGGTCGGGGCTATAACTCCCGGCGACATGGCGGCCGGATGGGGGATTTTCCGGCGATCCTGGGTGTCACAAATCGAGCCAAAAACCATGGATTTTGGAAATGGATCCGGGCTCAATTGAGCCCGATCCTTCAGTATTATGTGATGAGAAGCTAGCATGAGGGGAGGGGAGGAGAAACGAACCATTGTTGGTGCGTGGCGGCGGCTCCGGCGGCGGTTGGCCATGGAAAAGCTTAGCTCTGGCGATCCTGCTCATAGCCGCGATTCTCCACCAAAAGCTCTGCTCCAAGGGGTGTTCCCGTCTGCTCTCGGCCTCCTGAAGCTAGTGGTGTGGCTGGAATGAAGTGAGGAGGGCTCTTTGGTTGGTTTTGAGCTTGAGCCTCCTCGGTTCTCCCATGGCTGCCACCCTCCTGCAGCTGCCAGCCTCCTTGCTTCCATCTGGGTCAAGGTCAGACCCCCAACAATCAGGGAAGGCCCCTAGGCTGATTGGAGGAGGAGTGTGGAGGAGGGGGTGATTGCTTTTAGCTTTATACCTTTTGCTTTTGTCTTTTTGATCAACTTTTGGTCCCCCCCCCCTCCATTTGATTAATCAAGCTTAGCTAGGGTTCAGTCTAGGGCTGATATGGCTTGACTTAGGTCCAAGAGTAGGGTTAATTAATTGGGGTTGGGTCCCATTCAATTTGGGCTTGAAATTCACTTTAAAGGGCAAGGTTGACCATGGTTGACTTTGGTCAACCAAGGTGAGTGGGTTGACCCCACTTGGGGGTCAAGGGTCCCTTAACATCACCCAACATAGGTTGGTCCATGGTGGGGCTCCAATTGGTTCAATTTAATCAAAGGGTGTAGATTTGACCAAAATTGGGTAAAGTTTGACTTTGGTCAACTGGGGTCAATTGGTCCCACCATGATGGGGCTTTTTGGTCCATTGGGTTCCTTAAGGTGTTTAGAGTGTGGAGGTAAGGTCAATTTGAACACTTGAGGGTCAATTGAACCCTAATTGACTTAGTTTGGTTAATGTTGACCTATTGTTGACTTTGGTCAATTTCATGCAATTGGGTCCCACCCAAGTGCAATTTCCATGGTTATGGTCTTCCTCAATGGTTAGGGTGGTATGGGGGAGGTAAATTTGGTGAATTGAGGGTCAATTGGCCTAAGGGAGTGGTATTGGGCTATGTTGATTTTGTGCCCTTGGTGTGCACTTAGCACACTCTACTTGGCCCAAGGGCCTTAGTGGCCACTCTGCACACCACCCATGCCCTAACACCATCTAGGGGTCTAGAAGGATTGGGGATGTTATACCTTCCACCCGCAAAATGAGCTAAGTGCGCTCAGAACGCTCCCATGTTTATTGCATGCTCAGAACGCTCTCGTGTTCTTTGCGTACTCAGAACGCACTCATGTTCGTTGCACGCTCAGAATGCTTCCACGCTTGTGACGCGTGCCACAGTTAACCTTTCCAAATTTCCTATATTGCAGCTCCAGTTCACTTTGTTCAACGCCATCAACGAAGCTGCCCGAACTGACCTAGTTGACCGAACTGCCCGGGGGCAAGGCGAGAATATCCAAAAACTGGCGATCTATGTGCTCCAAATCAAACAATGTGATTCGTCCATGAGGTGGTTACGGTGGTTACGATGATGAAATTACCGGCTACCCCTGGCCAAGGATATAAAGGAGCTCATGACCTTCATTTCAAGACACCTTGTCTTCTATGCCCGAGAGAGCTCCTTTGAAGATTTCCTTTGAATTCTCCTTCGGCGCTTGAAGATCTCCTTCAATCTTCGAAGATCTTCTTCTAATCTTCGAAGATCTCCTTCGAGCCATCGAAGGTCTCCTTCGCGCCTTTGAAGATTTTCCTTCGCTTTGGAAGATAGTCTTCTAAGCGGATTGAGAATCCTTCAATTTACGAAAGGCGACTCGAGAATCTCACTTCCGCTCCGAGAAAAATACTTAGTCTCTCGAGAGGTGACCTGTCACCCTCGAGGTTTTTTTTTCTCTATCATTGTAACGATCGGCGGTCTGTCGCGCTTAAGCTCTCATCTTTCAATTGTAAACGAACAAAAGATAGTGGAATTTGGTCGACACAGCTCCGACCGCGTGGTTTTTCACCTTTTTTGGGTTTTGCATGATAAAAAGTATTCTTGTCATTTAATAACTCTCTTATTGACTGTTTGCGCTCTCGGGCCGCTCGTGAGTTAAGGTGGTTAAGTTCGACCTGTCTACCAGAGCATTGAGTGACCCGCAATAATTTGGTGTCGTCTGTGGGAACCGAGTTCCCGGTTACAACTAGAAGCAATCTCCCTTAAAAGATCGAAAAGGATGGATACTTACTCGGACATTTCGGACACGGGCAGTTCCTCTCACCTTGCAAATTTACAAGGAGGCAGGCTCGTCGCCGCACCTTTCCTACCTCAACGGCCTGACATAGCCGAGAAACAAATGCCTCTGACAATGGATCAAGTTCTAGACAACAACGTGCTCCAAGATAGTCCATCCCCCTTGTAAAAATAGATTTTGATATATCCCGTTCCACTCTGGCTCAAGCCCCGACGGTATAGGAAATTATACGGATCAGAGAACCTGTACGAGCACGTCAACTACTTCCTAACAACAATGTAAGCATTTGGGCTTTCAGACCAGATCACTTGCAAGATTTTCCCCGCCACTCTCCGTGGCGACGCTCTCAATTAGTATCAATCACTACTAGAAGCAATCATTCACAACTTCACCGAGATATCCCAATTATTCACTGGATGGCATGAGGTCCGAGAACGGAGTGTTGGAAAACTAACTCAGACAACGAAGAATCTTGAGGAGGAGGAACTTTCCCCCACAAAGCAAGCGGAGCACGACCAGCACCAGGAGGACGTCACCACAAGATCGCGCAAAGAGTGTCTCCGCAAAGGTTTGGATTTTGCCATACACGCAATCATTGGGAACCCGTCATTCGAGCTGAGAAGGGATTTGATAAGCCACCGCATATCGTTCAACATCCGGTTCATGGCAACGGTGACACGACTTAAGCTCCTTGGCGGGAACCTCAAGCTCAGAGCTAGTGATTTAGGGAATCAATCCCAGTTTTGCGACTTTCACCAGGGCCGGGGGTACAATTTAAAGTAGTGTCTGTGCTTGAATGATGAAATCGAGCACCTCGTTCAGCTAGGACACCTAAATACTTTTTGCAAAACAACTCAGAGGCAGGAAACTCGGGAAGAGGTCGTCGAAGACCAGTCATTGAAGTGACCTGGGCCGGAGTTACCATTACATGTCATGCCAAAGACCCAAGAAAACTCATCTAAGCACAACCCAAGGAAACAAAGAGTCGAGGAAAAAAGATCTACGTTATCTAGATTTCGCTTTGTTTATATTTAAAAACTGTCAGTAGTTCAAAAATCGCAAGTTCATACCTGCACATGTATTAGAATTTGCTTCAATTCAGTACAACTTGTTCTGCTTATTCCAAACGCTCTTCACCGTCAAATCTGGGGCATGTTCCCCCTATAACCGTAAGGGCCTATCCCTCGAACGGTTACCAGCAGTTTGAAGACAAACGCTATTCACCGTCGACTTCGGAACCTGTCCCCCTATAGCCGTAAGGGCCTGTCCCTCGCGCGGTCATCCTCAGATTAAATACAAACGCTAATCACCGTCTACTTCGGGCGCTGTTTCCCCTATAGCCGTAAGACTCTGTCCCTCGTGTGGTCATCCTCAGTTTGAATACAAATGTTATTCACTGTTGACTTCGAGACCTGTTCCCCTATAGCCGTAAGGGCATGTCCCTCGTCTGGTCATCCTTGATTTGAATACAAACGCTAATCACCGTTGAGTTCAGGACCTGTTCCTCCATTAGCCGTAAGGGCCTGTCCCTCGTACGGTCATCCTCGGTTTAAATACAAACACAATGCACCGTCGAATTCGGGAACTGTTCCACCTATAGTCGTAAGGGTCGGTCCCTCGTGCGGTCATCCTCAGTTTGAAGACTAACACTCTTCACCGCCAAATCCGGGGCTTATTCCCCCAGTAGCCGTAAGGGTCTGTCCCTCAAACGATTACCAACGGTTTGAAGACTAACACTCCTCACCATCAAAAATAGGGCCAATCTCTTCATGGAAGATAGCTAAAACAAGGGAGTCACGAGGTCGACGTAGCAAAATGAAGGAAGAAAGTACAAATAGACTCTCGACAACGTCCAAACGATCTTCCTCCTAAACGTCTCCCGATCCTAGACAGCGCAGGGAAGGTGACGAAACCTTTGAACTCAGTAAGTTATAAGCTGCTCCGAGGGGTGCGATTAGTAAAAACCCCGCAAACGTCCGGTACGACCAAATTCGCGTAGCCACACCCCATTAAGCGGATGCAGCTAAGCGTGACCCCTCTTAAAAAGGGATCGGCCCGCACCCCTCTCGCGGAGTGCGGCCAAAACCGCACTCCGCATAGTAAGGGGAGGCTGAAATCACACCTCACTTATTGGGGTGCGGCCAAGGCCACACCCCATAAGGGGTGTGGCCGGAGCCGAAGCCAGCGCCGCACCCCTCGGGGTGCGGGCGACGCCGCACTCCCCTCGAGGTGTGACCGCACCTCCCGTGGTGGTGTGGCCGGTGTCGCACCCCCTTTGGGGATGTGGCCGGCACAGCATCCTCTTCTGGTGCGGCCGACGCCGCCAACATCACACCCCCCTTTGGGTGCGGCCGGGCCCCGCACCCCCTTTGTGGTGCGGCCGGCGCCATGCCTCTCTCGGGGGGGGGGGGGGACTAGCTAGGCTGCAGACACCCCTTCTTTTCCAGAGGTCGCATATCCCCGTCTTGAGAGGCGCGGGGTTTAGTAGGCGCGTGCAATAGCATTTTTGACCTTCCACCCGCAAAACGAGCTAAGCGCGCTCAGAGCGCTCCCGTGTTCGTTGCGCACTTGGAACGCTCTCGTCTTTGTTGCGCGCTCAGAATGCTCTCGTGTTCGTTGGCGCTCAGAACGCTTTTGTGTTCGTTGTGCGCTCAAAACGCTTACACGTTCGTGACGCGCACGACAGATAACCTTTCCCAATTTCCAAGATTGCAGGTCCAGTTCACTTTTCTCAGCGTCATCAACGAAGCTGCCTGAACTGCCCAAGCTGACCGAACTGCCCGTGGGGCAAGACGGGAATATCCAAAAAAAGGCGATCTGTGTGCTCTAAATCGAACAACGTGATTCGTCCGTGAGGTGGTTACAGTGGTTACGACGACGAAATTACCAAGCTACCCATGGCCAAGGCTATAAAAGGAGCTCACGGCCTTCATTTCAAGATACCTTGCCTTTTATGCCCAAGAGAGCCCCTTTGAAGATTTCCTTGGAATTCTCTTTCAGCGCTCGAAGATCTCCTTCGATTTTCGAAGATCTTCTTCGATTATTCGAAGATCTCCTTCGAAGGTCTCCTTCGCGCCTTTGAAGATTTTCTTCTTCGAAGATCTCCTTTGAAGGTCTCTTTCGCGCCTTTGAAGATTCTTTTCTCCGGCGGATTGAAGACACCAACTAGTGGTATGCCACCGGCCAATAGGCAATAGCTGAGATTGTTTTAATTTGATAATCCAATATTTTTTTCTTTTATGAAATAGTATAAATTTCACCACATAGAGGCATAGAGCCATACACCACTAATCTCATTAAAAAATAAAGTACATTACAAACTTTTACAATTTATAAAAAAATTGATTCTCTCGAAATTTTAAAGAGGACAATTTATAAACATTTATTAACATAAATATCAAGGTTTTGAGAACCGGACCGGACCGGCCGGTTCAACCGGTTGGACCGTCAACCGGTTCTACAGCCGGTCCGGTCAAGTCCTTAGAACCGCTCCCGCTGAGAACCGGCCCAGAACCGGTTAACCGGGCGGTTGAACCGGTTAACCGGAAACCAGGCCGGTTTTAAGGCAACCGGGCGGTTCACTTTTTTTGGCCAATCCACCGTTCATTATTATTTAGGTGGCTGAGATCATCTGTAGGCTTTAAGATTTAGGTTTTACTTTTAACTTTTAACATTTTAGACTTTAGTTTTACTACCCATTTCATCACTCCAGACGGCGCAGCCCACGCGAAAAGCTGAAAACCCTCTTCTTCCTTCCAGCCACCGGCGACTTCCTCACTCCAGATCGACGGCGCAGTCCACGCGAAAACCCTCTTCTTCCTTTCAGCCACCGGCGACTTCCTCACTCCAGACGGCGCAACCCACGCGAAAACCCTCTTCTTCCTTCCAGCCACCGGCGACTTCCTCACTCCAGACGGCGCAGCCCACGCGAAAACCCTCTTCTTCCTTCCAGCCACCGGCGACTTCCTCACTCCAGACAGCGCAGCCCACGCGAAAACCCCAAATCCCGGTGAGTTACGATATCTGGAAAGAGAAATTTTCATTAATGAGTTATTAAGTTTGTGAACTGTAGCCTGTAAGCTTAATTACTAATTAGTGTGTTGAATTGTAGGCTTAATTAAGTTTGATATCTGGAACGAATTAATTTTGTGAACTGTAGGCTTAATTATGTGTTGAACTGTAGCTCTTTCATCCTCTTCTTTCTCATAATTATGTGTTGAACTGTAGGCTCAATGTTGATATTTTTTTCAACTGTAGGCTTAATTCGGAAATAGGGAGACAGAACAAAGTTGCTGCATCCTCTTCTTCCTCACTTCGACCGACGACTTTGACAGCCTCGAAATCTTTGGGGAAGGTAACTAACTAACTATAAAAATAAAATTATAAATCACTGATCTTATATTAATTATATGGCTAATTTTTTAATGGCTTGATTTGCTCGAAGTGTGATTCTGATAATCTGAGTTAAGCAACGTGATATCTTATATGGCTAATTTTGTATAGTTGCTCGAAGTGTGATTTGCTAATTTTGTATAGTTGCTCAAAATGATATCTATAAATTAGTTGATCGGTTAATTATGTGTACATGAATGTTTACAGAGAATGGAAGCTCCATCAGAGCCATCTAATACTTCTTTGCAATGTGTTCGTGAAAAAAATGATCCCGCTTGGAATCATTTTACTCTAATTCAGAGTTCTGGTGAGAAGAAAATAAAGCACTATAAATGTTTACATTGTGGTGTGGTTTATAAGGGAGGAGGGATTAATAGAATGAAGCAGCATCTAGCTGGAGTGAAGGGAAATATTGCGGCTTGCAAAAAAGTTGATCATGACATTAGAAATCAGATGTTAGAGAATTTAAAAGAGATTAGTACCAAAAAACAAGAATCTTTGGGTAGTGTAAATCCATATGATGATCCGGTTAATGATGAGCGAACATCATCTTTGGCTAAGTCACAACAATCAAGTATACATGATAAAGGTAAAAGAAAACTTGATCAAGTTGAAAGTTACTTCGCCCCTAGAACATCTGCAGGATCACAACCATCTTTAAAGAGCGTCTTAGCATCAAAGGAGGCAGTGCATCGTGCTGACATGACCATAGCTCGATGGTTCTTTGATAGTTGCATACCAATTAATGCTTTAAATTCAATTTTTGCCCAAAAAGCTATTGATGCAATTGCTTCAATTGGACCTGGTTATAAGCTACCTTCTTATCATATGATGAGAACTAATTTATTGAGGGATTGCAAAGAAGAATGTCGGCTTCTTATAGACTCATACAGAGAAAGTTGGAGAGGAACTGGATGCACATTAATGGCGGATGGTTGGACGGATAAGAGGAGTAGAACATTGATTAATTTTTTAGTTTATTCACCACGTGGTGTCTCTTTTTATAAGTCAGTGGATGCATCTGATGTCACAAAAGATTCTATGACTCTATGCATGTTATTTTCAGAAGTTGTTGAATGGATCGGTTCGACAAGTGTTGTACAAATGGTAACTGATAATGCTGCGAACTACAAGAAGGCGGGTGAGTTACTTCATGCAAAATATGGCAATATATATTGGTCTCCATGTGCAGCTCATTGCTTAAATTTAGTTTTAAAAGACATTGGAAATTTGAGTCACGTGAGTGAAATTGCAGTAAGTGCTTCAAAGGTTACCATATTTGTTTACAATCATATTTTTCTTTTATCTTGGTTGAGAAAACGAGAAGGGTGGAGAGAAATTGTACGTCCAGGAGCGACACAATTTGCTACTACATTTATTACTTTAAAAAGTTTACATGAGCACAAACATGATTTGCAAGCTTTAGTAACTAGCAAGTATTATACCGACTCAAAACTTGCAAAAACAATTAAAGGAAAGGAGGCAGTTGCTGTCATTTTAGATGGTAAATTTTGGAACATGTGTTTGATAATAACAAAGGTTGCGGGACCACTAATAAGATTATTGCGAATTGTTGATTCCGATGAGAAGCCATCACTTGGGTATGTGTATGATGGAATGTATCGGGCAAGAAAAGCTATTAAAAATATATTCAAAAATGTCAAGAGATTGTATAAGCCATATACAATTATCATCAAAGCTAGATGGGATCGCCAGCTTCGCCAAAGACTCCATTCTGCAGCATATTTTTTGAACCCTGCTTTCCAATATGATCAAGTTAATTATTCTCAAAAGCCTGAAGTTGTGCAAGGCTTAATTGAGCTTATTGGAAATAAAGATATTTGCAATAAAGCTTCAATTGCGATGAATGAAGTTAGGATTTATCGGGATCAACTAGAAAGCTTTGGAAAACCCTCGCAATCAAAATGTCAAAAGAAATGCAACCTGGTGAGTACAATCACTTAAGTTAATTTTCCAACCACCTATTATTTTTTATGTTTTAACTTTTGGTTCTATAATTTCTTAGATGAATGGTGGAGAATGTTTGGTTCAAGTGCCCCTCAACTGCAAAAAATAGCTATTCGCATTCTTAGTCAAACTTCTTCGTCATCTGGTTGTGAAAGAAATTGGAGCGTCTTTGAGCAAATACATACAAATCGAAGAAATCATCTCGAGCATCAAAGACTCAATGATTTAGTTTATGTCCGTTACAATCTTAATATGAGGGATAGGTATGAATATTTATTGGTTATTTAAACAAATTCAAATTTGTAATTTATTATTGTCAATTGATTACTTGACTTATGCATCGTGGATCCTCGATAGGGTATACTTCAAGAAAAAGAAATATGATCCTCTTGATTATACTAGTATTGATTCAATGGATTTCTGGGTAGTTGAAGAGGAGCCAACTCCAGAAATTAACTACAATGAATTGGAAAATGAAATCTATGAGGAATATGTTATACCAGTTGATGGCGAAACTCAACCAAGTGACCAACAAAATGAACAAGTACATGGTAAGTTCTTGTATTTGCTAAATAAATGTTTGTGTATATTACTATATTGTTTTATTATATGTATGTAATCATGTAAATGAATTATTTTTAATTTATTTTTGTAGATGATGAGTGTGCTCAGATTGCTCTCGAACATGTGGATCTTGAAGCTTTCGAAGGGGAATCATTCAGTCGTTATGATTTCGATGATATTATATGATTGAGATGGAGTAGTACTCAAATACTATATATTTCTGATTTCACTAGTTTTTGAAAACTATTGTCTTAACTCTTAAGATAGTTTAATGGATATGTTTTGTAAGATTAGTTTTTGATGATATTACGACTGTATCACAAGGATAAGTGTGTAACATTTTATTTATCATATGTTAAATTGTTAACATTAGTTGTTTTATTATTTGACTATGTTTATGTGTAAAGCCCCTAAACGGTTTAAATCCGGTTCAACCCCGGTTCGACCGGTCTAACCGGTTGAACCTTGAACCTCTCCTTCCTCCGGTTCAATCACCGGTCCGGTTCTCAAAACCTTGATAAATATATAATATATTTGAACCGATGCCATTAATAATCAAGAATATAAAATTGTTAATAATATTTCTAAGCTGCACATATGCCGTGGTGAATCCAATAAATTATAAATGAGGGTGCACAATTTTTTTTTCTAAATATAATAGTACATAAAATGTTACATTGATAACACTACAATGTTGTGCAAAATTTCATTCAATTGTCTAAATTTGAAAAAAATGACATGTAAAGAAAAATTATAATTGTCCAAAAAAAGTATCTCTCTCAATAAAAGTAATCAAATAATCATTCAACATATGATCACTCATACTATTTCACAGCTTGTTATTGACATGATTCATAGCTGAAAATACTCTTTCAACACTTGCAGTAGACATATGAAGAATCAACACCAACTTTAAAAAGCTTGTTGATTTGTTGATAAACAACATATTGTTCCGCTTCAACAAGCTTCGTAGAGAGTTGATAAAGATCTCTCAAATTAAAAAAATCTATCATCGCTTCTCATATTGACAATGAAATTGTCGATTTGAAAATCAAAATTAAAAAACTCAAAATTTGAAAATAATTATTAGGATAAAACTCTGGAAGTCTTAACACTTTTTACTTGTCAACACAACCAAACAAATTAACATGATTCAAGTAAGTCATACAATGAAATAACATTAATATATTCAGCTCATCAAACCAATTGTTAGGCTGATTTTATAGTTGTAGATTGACGATTTTTAAAAATATTTTAACATTATAATGATGCATATTTATGTACTTTACAACAAAACGTTTTGATTTTCCTCGGGAAATATATTGACCATCTATATTTGAAATTTAAATATCAAGTTTGCCATAAAAATATCACCTTATTAAACATAGTGTCCCATTCAGTATCCCTCGAGTTTTGAATTATTATTTTTTGTCAAACTAACAAAAGATATAACATTAACAATACCTTGATCATTTTTTTACAAAACAAGATTTAACTCATGTATGTACCCAAATATAATTGTCATCACGTGAACCATTAAAATAAAATCAAATGATTCAAATGCAAACAACACACAATTTATTTTATATCTATTGCAAACGAGCCTAATAAAGCCCAAGTATTGGACCCAAAGATGCATCTAACTTAATATTTTTTTCATGTTTTTTTTATTGAATTGTTGATCGAAAATATGAAATTAGTTATCCTCATACATTTTCCCCTTCATTTGGAAAAAAAAAAATCCAACATTATCATAAGATTTTCAAAAATAAATTATTTTAAATTGTTTGAAAACAAAGAAAAAAAATACTATTTCTAATTATTTTGAATTAGAAGTCATAATTCTAATTTTGTTTTGTTACTTGATTTAAAAATCAAATAATAATATTCGTGGTTGGTTGATGCCTCTTCTATCTTCAACCGTCGCATCAAATCGAAGAAAAGACAAAAACTAGCATTTAGAGGGAGCGGCCACTGGACACTAGCCACACCAGCTTGGCATGCTGGTTAATTATTAAATTAATATCCATATTTAGATATAAAATATGCACATTATATTTGCTCCGTTTGATTCCGCCTTTTGGTCCGGTGAGTTAGACAAAAAATGTCACCATCATAGAATGTATGTTTGCATGACAATGCATGGTTACGACCACCACCAAAAGAATAAATAGTTATGAGCATAAAAGTAGATAAGTTTCTTAGGTGAGCTCGGACGTTCACGAACGACAGTTCATAACCACTGCATTCATGACCGCCACCGCAATGCCAAACAGGTCCCTTATCTGGTGGACTAGTGCACGTGGTTCTCACTACTCTCTCTTGCTTTCTCATAAAGTCTCGCTTTGAAGTATGTTTAAAAATGCACACAACATTAAAAAGAAACTCAACATGCACAAACCTAATCGAATCGAATAGCTCTTTAATCGAATCTAAATGTATTATAGAATGCAGAGATTCACATTAGTTCTATTATTTGAATTTGGATTCATATTCAATTTCTTCCCAAATTATGGATTTGAATTTGGGTTCAAGTTCGCTTCAAATGATGAACGAAATAGATTTTGATCGGACGGTCATGATCATCTTTATATATAATATCGTGAATCTTGCTAATAGAGGTAATATTATTCGGGTTCGAATTCAAATACCACTCGAATCCGAATTTTGATTCGAATTCAACTACCACTCGAATTCGAATTTTGATTCGAACTTGAATACCACTCGAATCCGAATTCGAAAAATACGAATATTAATCGAATCTTACGAATCGATTCCTGAATTATTTACAACTATTTGTGATAGGGTCCCAAAAATAAACCTGGTCAAACCCACGATTTACTGCCGCTACCTCGACCGGCACGCCGATACGATTCCAACGGATCCATTCTTGCGTAATTCTGAGTCCCTTTGAACCTCCAAACGGACGTCGGAGCGCACGCATATGTGCTAACCGCACCCCCCATTATGGGGGTAAGTGCACTCCATCATGGGCGGGGGGATCATACCCCCAACATGGGGGTCCGTAACCTCCCTTTCTCACTCTCTCTCCTTCCTGCACGTACCTCTCCCCCTCTCTCTCCTCAGTGCCACCAAGCCTCGCCGTCAGCCGCACACCTCTCCGGCCGCCCGCAGCACCTACCCGGCACGGCACCGGTCGAGCCAGCCGCACCTTCTCGGCCATGGCCGCACCTGGAAGGGGCGGCCATGGCCACACCTCCCCAAGTGCGGTCAAGGCCTCACCTCCCAGGTGCGGCCAAGGCCCCACCTCCCCCGGGCGGCTAGCACCGCGGACGCCTCCCCTTGCTCGCACCACCTCGGTGCGACGCAAACCATGCCGCCGCGGCGCGGCGCTCTCCACTTAGCACTCGCTGCTCGACCCTCGCCGCGTAATGCAGGTCGCGCCTACTTGACCGTGCAAGACTTGATGCACGACACCGCATGGCCTCGACATTCGGCTCCAACCACACCACCCCGCGTGCGCCTTTTATTGCGCTATCTCGACCGGCGGGACCGCACCTCCTCGATATCGCCATGAACGACACACTCCCAACGCATCCACCTCCTAAGTCCACATTCACGGCGCGCGCGGAGCGCCACAAGTGCACACAGCGCGTCGAGCGCCTCCGCGCTCCCCACACGCTCAGAACTCCTCCGGGCTTACGACGCGCGCAGAACGCCTCCACGTTAGCCACGCTCTCAGAATGCCTCTGCGTTGATCGCGCGCTCAGAACGCCTCCACGTTCCCCGCGCGCTCAGAATGCCTACGCATTCCCCGCACGCTCAGAACGCCTCCGTGTTCACAGCGTGCTCAGAACACCCCCGTGTTCCCCGCGCGCTCAAAACGCTCCTATGTTTCTTGCGCTCTTAGAACGCTTCCGTGTTTGTCACGCGCTCAGAACACTTCCGTGTTCATTGCGCGCTCAGAACACTTCAGTGTTCACGATGCGTGCATCAATTAACCTTTCCTAATTTCCTAGATTTCAGGTCTTGTTCACTGCGCTCAACGTCGTCAACAAAGCCGTCCTAATTGACCGAATTGCCCGAGGGGCAAGACGGGAATATCCAAAAAATGGCGATCCGTGTGCTCCAAATCGTAAAAGGAGTTCATGGCCTTCATTTCAAAATACCTTGTCTTCTACGCCCGAGAGAGCTCATTTGAAGATATCCTCTGAGTTCTCCTTCGTCGCTTGAAGATCTCCTTCGATCTTCGAAGATCTTCTTCGAGCCTTTGAAGATTTCCTTCACTTCAGAAGACAATCTTCTTAAGCGAGTTCGGAATCCTCCGAGCACTGAATGACGACTAGAGAATCTTACTTTCATCCCATAAAATAACACAAGGGACGATGTGCGCAAGGTGCAATGTGCGCAAGGTGCAATGTGCGCAAGGTGCAATGTGCGCAAGGTGCAATGTGTGCAGGGTGCAATGTGCGCAAGGTGCAATGTGCGCAGGGAGCAATGTGCGCAACGTGAAACGTGCGCAGGGGCTCTCGAAGGAGATCGAAGATCTTCGAGTGATCTTTGAAGACGCTTGAAGATCATCGAAGGATTCTTCGAAGACGCAAGGAGACCTTCGAATGAGCTCTCTCATCCGTAGGAGGAGAAGTCTAAATGAAGGAGGGACCTGGGTCCTATTTATAGTTTTGAGGGTGACATTTTCATAATTAAATGAGTGGTTATGGTGGTTAAGGTGGTTATTGT
Source organism: Dactylorhiza incarnata (assembly GCA_033032865.1). Lineage (NCBI taxonomy): Eukaryota > Viridiplantae > Streptophyta > Magnoliopsida > Asparagales > Orchidaceae > Dactylorhiza > Dactylorhiza incarnata. The sequence goes on from JAWHQI010000246.1 coordinate 629,526, forward strand.
ACAACCCCATATTCGTCGAGTGGGTCCCCTAGACCTCGTGGAGGGTCAAGGAGCGGAATAGGAGTCCAAGAGGTCCTTGGGCGAGTGAGGCTCGCACTCGCGGGCCACTCGCCTGGCATCATGACAAATAGGCGAGAGCGCCCAAGATCTCGCCCATCAAGCGAGTCGAGCGCATGGCGAGTGATGACCTCATAAGCCATTCGCCCGGCGAACCATGATGGGCAAGGAGCCCGGCGAGTGGTGCCTGCACGGGCCACTCGCCCAGAGGGATTTGAGGGGAAAATTACCTAAATACCCCCTTGTGGGCTGCCAATAGCCCTTCAAAACAGCGGAGTTAGGTTGTTAGTAGACCAGTTTGGTGTGCGGTTAGTAAAACCAAAAGGCGGATTTACTCTATTTGTAGTCCAAGACTAGAAAATCTATAAATAGACCCTTAAGGGCACCTTGGAGGAGATCAGACTTTTTGAGCTCTCTCCTCCAGGAAATTTTTGTGCCCTCCAAGGTGCCTGGTTGAGCATTGGTTTGGGAGGGGAAGCTATCTAAGATCTTCCGGGTGTGTGGCGGGACCTCCTCGCTACAGCCTTGGGTCTGTTCCAGATTTTCCATCCACGGTCAAGAGAGTTTAGTGAGGGAGAAGTAAGCGCAGACTACACCCCCCTGTGGGTCCGAACTCAGAGACCGGTTGACGGTTTCAACATTTTTGGTGCGGTGAGCGTGGACCGTAGCCAGTGCAAGAAAATCTCAAGCTGAGCTCGATGGAAGGAGATGGAGGAAATGGTTCCGACCCAGGCCACTCGCAGCCACCTGCAGCAATGGAGTGGTTGGAGATGTTCAAGAAGTTCAAGCGAGAGGTCATGCAGACCATGCAGGTAGCTCTCACCGGGAGAAGCGAATGCGAGACAACCGTGGTCCCGGTGGTTCCGCCCCAACAGATCGGTGAGAATGCTCCTGGCCAGCGGCTTGGGAAGGAGGTCGCGGCGGAAGCAAGCGCGCGAGATATCCCTGGGCGGCAGCAGTTCAGCTGCCCGGCGAGTGAGGAGGTGTGTGAGCTGACTCCGCGCAAGAGGACCACTCGCCGAGCACGGGAAGGGAAAGGGAGCCCCTTCTGTGAGTTGATCCTCTCGGCTCCAGTGCCAGAGGGGTTCAGAGGGCCGGAGATGTCTTACTATACCGGCAAAGATGACTCAGTCCTGCACCTGCATTGGTTTGACGACATGGTCTCGATCCTTCCAATGACAGATGCCTTCCAGTGCCGGCTCTTTGCCACCACTCTGAAGGAGAAGGTGAGGGACTGGTTCCACCAGCTTCCCGTGAATTCCATCTACGCCTTCAAAGACTTACGTTGGAGCTTCAGATTGCGCTTCTCAACATCAAAAAAGAGGAAGAAGGATGTGAAGGCACTCTTTAAGATCAAGCAAGGGCATGGGGAGTCGTTGGCCCATTATGTGGATAGGTTCCAAGAAGAGGTCCTGCAAGTCCAGGAGGTGTCCGGGTTTACCCTTCAGCTAGCCTTTATAGTGGGGCTGCAGGAGGGGTTCTTCAAAATGGACTTAAAGCGAAAGGCCCCTCTATCCTTTGAGGAGATGATGGAGCGGGCAGCGGAGGAGATCGAGGGAGATGCCGTCAATCCTGAGTTTGCAAAGAGGTTGGCGAGGCTGAGCGAGCCGGAGGTGAGGCACCAGGAGGGATGAAGAAGGGAAGAACCCAGAGGACAGGGGTTTCGGGGGCAGCAACGGGATTGGGGGTACCAGGAGCCCAACAACCGGTTGGCTTGAAGGCCCCAAGAAGGACCGGTGAGAGGTTAGGAAAGAGATCACCAATGTAGGGGGAGGGAAGGGGCAATCACCCGGGATGGAGGCAAGGTCCCAGTACCCCTCACCCCCCTCGAGAGCAAGTCATGGCGGTAGGTCGAGGAAGAGGAGGAAGAGGAGGAAGAGGAGGAAGAGGAAGATGAGGAAGAGGGGGCAGGGTGGCGTTGCCCTATTGTGACTTTCATCAAGAATATGGTCACGTGACCGCCACCTGCCCGGAGTTTCTGGAGGTAAGGGGAAGAGGTCAGCAGCAGCAGCCTGTGAGGATCAAGGAGGTGCTACCTGGAGATGAGGAGGATAGGTGCGAAGACAGGACGGACGTAGGAGCCAGGGGAGGGGTCGGAGTGATCCATGGTGGGGTAGGAATAGAAGTGACTCGCAAGAGAAGCTTCCAGGCGATGTTCAGGAGAAGCGTCGCGTCGACCTCCCAAACCCCACCCCTTCGGAGAAGCTCACCTTCTTGGCAGAAGACATGCCGGACTTTGAAGACCCATTCTGTGATGCCTTGGTGATCCAGTCGGCAATCGAAAACTTCACAGTCTCCCGAATCTTGGTCGACAACGGGAGTTCAGTGAATGTTATCTTCAAGAAGGCCTTTGACGCGCTGGAGGTGGAAGCGAAGAGGGTACAGGCCTCAGATGGACCCATGTTTGGGTTCTCAGGGGAAAGGAAGGAGGTCGAGGGAGGAGTAGGCCTCCAGGTGATATTGGGAGGGGTCCCCAGGAACTGTCGGTTCATCATTGTTGATGCTCCGAGCAGCTACAATGCCATATTTGGACGCCCTCTCATCAGCACCTTCCGGTGCGTTCCCTCGTCCTTCCATCAATGCTTGAAGTTCCTCAGCAGAGGAGTTCAGGTCCAGATCCGGGGGGATGCAAAGTGGCGAGGCAGTGCTATGTTACTGCCGTCAACACTATCTCTTGGATAGCGGAGGCTGAAAAGGTGGATAGGGAGATGAAGAGGCCGGAGGGGCCAGGTGGAACTGAGAAGGAAGAAGAGGGGGAGAGCAGCATCCAAGGGAAGGAGCAGGAAGTGGCTACGGAGGAGCGCATCAAGCCAATGGAGGAGGAGGCTTCGAAAGAAGAGAAGACCCTTCCCGAGAGAGGGGAGGAGAAGGGCAGATGAGAAGAGCCGGCCCGTCTGGAGGCGGCTGAAGAAGTGGTCGAGATAGAGGTCATCACCCAAGGAGGGAGAGTGGAAAAGGTGCGGATCAGCGGGGGTCTTGGCCCGGAGGACGGGAAGAGGATGCTGGAGTGCATCCAGAGGAGCGTGGACATCTTCGCATGGAGCGTGGCAGACATGCCAGGCATCGATGCAGACGTGTCCTGCCACCGCCTCAACCTCGAGCCAGGAGCCCGCCCCATCAGGCAGAAGAGGAGGGCCATCGCTGACAAGCTGGAGGAGCTGATTTGCGAGGAGGTGGAGAAGCTCCTCAAGGCAGGTTTCGTATCAGAGATCCAGTACCCAGGCTGGGTCTCCAATGTCGTTATGGTAAAGAAAGGCGATGGTCACTGGCGTATGTGTATTGATTTTTCTCTATTAAACAAAGTCTGCCCTAAGGATTGTTATCCTTTGCCTCGAATCGACGCACTGGTTGACTCAGCCGTCGGTTTTTCTGTAATGTCTTTCTTATATGCTTTTCAGGTTACCATCAAATTAGGATGCACCCCGCGGACGTCAAAGACGTCTTCTTCATCACAAGGGAAGGGTGTTATAGCTATAAGATGATGTCATTTGGACTAAAGAACGCAGGGGCGACGTACCAAAGAATGATGAGCCGGGTCTTCCGGGAGAAAAGGGGGAGAAACTTGGAGGTTTACGTAGATGACCTCATGGTGAAGAGTAGGAGCTTGAGCTCTCACCTTCAGGACCTCGAGGAGACCTTCACCACTCTGCGAAAATACAAGATGCGTCTAAACCCCATGAAGTGCATATTTAGAGCTAGCAAGGGGAAGTTCCTAGGTCATCTCCTCACCCCAGCGGGGGTAGAACATAACTCGGACAAGGTCAAAGCCATAATGAAGTTGAGATCGCTGCAAAATGCTAAAGAAGTTCAGCGTCTAACTGGGAAGCTCGCAGGGTTGAGTAGGTTTCTCTCCCGGGCTGGAGAGAAATGCTCCCCCTTCTTCAAGGTGTTGCGAGGTAATCAGAGGTTCGAATGGACGGAGGAATGCGAGGAAGCCTTCCAGGCCCTGAAGGGTCAGCTCACCAAGACTCCGCTGCTCCAAGGTCCAAAGGAGGGGGAGGATCTAACCTTGTATCTCGGGGTTGGGGCTGAAGTAGTAAGCTCCGTCTTAGTCCGAGAAGAGGGCAAAAAGCAGCTGGCAGTTTACTACGTAAGCAGGGCTTTGAAGAAGGCAGAACTCCGATATCTGATATTGGAGAAGCTGGCCTTCGCTCTGGTCATCTCGTCCAGGAAGCTCAGGTCATATTTCCAGGCCCACTCGATCCGGGTAGTGACTGACCATCCCCTTCGCAAAATCTTTGAGGGGGTAGAGCACTCGGGGAGGCTCGCGAAGTGGTCGGTGGAGTTGAGTGAGTTCGACATGTAACATCCCAACTTTTATTGAGCCACTAGACCCTAGTGAGCCCAATAAAAGTAGGCCCGAGCAGTAGAAAACTACCATTTTAAGTAATGTTGCGTGCTGCAACTAAATCATTGGGGTACAGTGACCAAACAAACCCCGATTGAACTTCCGTCAGTTCCGTTAGACTCGTATGGACAATACGAGCGCAACGGAATTTGTTGCACTTCGATCCGAGGTCGTTTGGAGAAAACGACTATTTCGGGTGTCGTAGCGCGCCACTACCTCATTATTATGAATAGTGACCAAACAAACCCCGATTGAACTTCCGTCAGTTCCGTTAGACTCGTATGGACAATACGAGCGCAACGGAATTCGTTGCACTTTGATCCGAGGTCGTTTGGAGAAAACGACCATTTCGGGTGTCGTAGCGCGCCACTACCTCATTATTATGAATAGTGACCATACGAACCCCGATTGGACTTCCGTCAGTCCCGTTAGACTCGTATGGACAATACGAGCGCAACGGAATTCGTTGCACTTCGATCCTAGGTCGTTTGGAGAAAACGACCATTTCGGGTGTCGTAGCGCGCCACTACCTCATTATTATGAATAGTGACCATACGAACCCCGATTGGACTTCCGTCAGTTCCGTTAGACTCGTATGGACAATACGAGCGCAACGGAATTCGTTGCACTTCGATCCGAGGTCGTTTGGAGAAAACGACCATTTCGGGTTTCGTAGCACGCCACTACCTCATTATTATGAATAGTGACCATACGAACCCCGATTGGACTTCCGTCAGTTCCGTTAGACTCGTATGGACAATACGAGCGCAACGGAATTCGTTGCACTTCGATCCGAGGTCGTTTGAAGAAAACGACTATTTCGGGTGTCGTAGCGCGCCACTACCTCATCATTATGAATGGTGATCGTACGAGCCCCGGATTAACTTCTGTCAGTTCTGGTAAACTCGTACGAACAATACGAGCGCAACGGAATTCGTTGGGCCTCGATTCAAGGTCGTATGGAGAGTATGCCATTTTAGTACTATGCAGATCGCCTCAGTGCAACGCACGAGATATAAAGCACACAAACCCGGCATCGTCCCCGGCAACTCTTATTGGACCCCGGGGGCCAAGGAGGACCCCTCCCTAAGTTGACTTGGTCAACCCCCCCCCCCCCCCCCCCCCCCAAAAAAAAAAATCGAATTTGCTAAAGAAAAAGGGGGGGAGAGAGAAAGCCCCCCCCCCCCCCCCCCCAAGGGAGGGGGCTGCCCATGAATGGGCAACCCTATTTGGGCAAAGGGGGCAAGAGAAAGAGAAGAGAGGGGAGGGGGAGAAAATATCTCCCCCTCCCTTATCCCCACGTGGGGGAAAAGGAGGAGAGGGAGGGGGGAGAGCTTCCCCCCTTCCTATAAAAGGAAGGGGCAGCCCCTCTCAAACCCCTACCCCACTCACTCTCCCTCTCAGCCTCTCCCTGCCACCAACCCAGCCGAGCCTCCTCCTCCTCCACCTTGCCGGAGCAAGCCACCCAGCCGAGCCACCTCCTCCTCCTTCCTCATGGCAGGACACCGCCCCTCCACCTCTCGAGCCCCACCTCACCCCCAGGTAGAACCACCTCCCCTCCTCCTTCTTATCTCCTGGAGGCAAGCCGCCCCCTCCCAGTCGCCGGAGCGCCACCAGCGCTACCCCGAGCTTGCTCGGGTGGCGGCGCTGGCCGTGGAAACCAAACCCCCAGCGTCGGTGGTGGCGCTGGGGGAGCAGGTCCCCACTCGGGGACCTAGGCGCCGACGAAGGGGAGGCGGCCGGGCCGCCGGAGGAGGCGGCCGGGCCACCGGAGGACGCAGCCCCGGCGGCGCCCGAGTCCTCCTCCCCCTTCTCTTTTCCTGTAGGGGAAACCCCGCCAACCCCGGCGGAGGCCGGCGGCGCCAGGCCGTCGGACCCCCGTCGGAGGTCTGCCCTCTCCCCGACGCCCCGACCCGGGGTAGCAGTTAGGGCCCTCCCCGAGGAGGCGGTGGCGCTGCCAACTTGCATGGCCCATGCAAGCTGTGCCGCGCCTCCCCGCCGCCTCATGCCCTAACTTCCGGTGGGATACGGCGGCGCCAAGCCGCTGGACCACCACCGGAGTGGTTGCCAACCCCCGGCACGCCGACCGGGGGCGGCACCAGCCCCTCTCCCCACGGGGGCGGCGGCGCGGCGGCATGCATGGGGCATGCAGGTCTCCGCCTCCCGCCCCGCCTTTCTGCTCTAATTCCAACGGTGGCTGGCGACGCCAGGCCGCCGGACCACCACCGGGGGAGTCGCCGGCCCCCGGCGCGCCGACCGGGGGCGGCGCCAGCCCTAGCCGGCCGCTGCCCGACGGCGGCAGCGGCCGCCTCCCGGTGATTAAATCGGGAGCCGCACGATTTCCTCCCAGGAAATCGTGCGGCTCCCGCTACCTTAACTCCCTCCATTTCCCCCCACCTCAGCATATGTGCCCCCCTCAGCGGATCCGCCGCGGATCCGCTGCGGGGGCCGCGGGAAGGCGCAGGGTGCAAGACCCCTGCGCCTCCTCCCTTTCTCTATTAGCACCCCAAAACAGCCCCTCCCCCACTTTAATTTTTTTAGGGCAATTGGGGCCTTTTCAGGGGAAACTTTCTAAATGGAAAATGTGCCCCACTCCAAGGGGCACCTCCAGTAATTTTTGGGGAATTTTAGGAAAAGATTTAATATTTTTAAAACCCTTTATAAAGTTTATTTTGAGAAAATAAACGCCCAAATAAGTTCGCAAAAATCACCAAAAATTAAGGGCTCTAATTAAAGGTATTTCACAACTACTATTAAACTTGGGAGGTGTGACCTCTTATTTTGGTCCCCTAAGAGTATTTTACAAGCGAAATAAACGCCCGAAAAAGAGCGAAATTCATCGAAATGAATCGGCGCCCCCTCGGCGCATATTTTAAAATGCCTAGTAAAAATATGCGTATCTATCCAAGGAATCGACTAAGCTCGGAATATCAACGCGAAAATCGGAACGAAATCGCGGCGCGGCGACGAAATTTAACCCCGCCGCGACAATAATAAAAGAACGGAGTTGACGATTGAAGCCTCCTCTTATGGAGTGATTGGATTACTAACCCTTTCTTTTATGCTTTTACTGCTTTCCGTACTTTCCGTTAAGTCCAGTCTCGCACTGGTCCCCCGCATTTACTTTCTGTACTTCCCTTTAAATCCAGTCTCGCACTGGTCCCCCGCATTTACTTTCTGTACTTCCCTTTAAATCCATTCTCGCACTGGTCCCCCGCATTTACTTTCTGTACTTCCCTTTAAATTCAGTCTCGCACTGGTCCCTCGCATTTACTTTCCGTACTTTCATTTAAATCCAGTCTCGCACTGGTCCTGTCATTATGGTCTCTGCTTTCGGCCTACTTTTCTGTTTATCATTATGGCCTCTGCTTTCGGCCTACTTTTCTGCTTATTACCATGGCCTCTGCTTTCGGCCTACTTTTCTGTTTATCATTATGGCCTCTGCTTTTGGCCTACTTTTCTGCTTATTACCATGGCCTCTGCTTTCGGCCTACTTTTCTGTTTATCATTATGGCCTCTGCTTTCGGCCTACTTTTCTGCTTATTACCAGGGCCTCTGCTTTCGGCCTACTTTTCAGCTTATTGTTATGGCCTCTGCTTTTGGCCTACATTTCTGCTTAGTGTTATGGCCCCTGCTTTCGGCCTAATTTATTTGCTAATGCAGAGCTGGCATGGCAACCATGCAGTGCTTATCCTCCCTTCAGCGAGGCCTTAGTTGGGAGGAAAACCCGGAGTTGAGTCCCTCCTCCCAGGTTAGCCCCAAGCAAGGAGCCCTCATACCGCTAATCCTCCCGGTCAGAGGTCGTGTGACCGGTCGAGTAGAATTGCCACGTCACTTATGTGCTTGTTTTTTTTATAAAGCGGGTGAAGATTGTTTGGGAGTGGCGGGTTGGACACGCCCGCAGACCGTTCGTACCGGTGCGGGTGGGTTGACAACTCATGGCGACAGGGAGATGTGCGCAGCGGGTTATCACCCTCCGAGCCTGCAGTTTTGCCTCCACTGGTCGGCCTACAAATCGGCTCGCCGGATGTCGCTCACATCCAGTTGGTACACCAAGTTGTACAGGAGGGCCTGAATGATACGGTACGACTACATTCAGAAGTGGCAAGACTGGCCACTGTCACCGACGGCCACATCGGTGAGGCCCGCGGGGTTAGCTCCCCTGCTTGAAGAAAAGCAGTCTAAACTGTGTCGACACAGGGTCTTTTTGTGTGCGTACAGGTTTGAACACCTGGGTATGCGTATGCGCGAAATAGTGTTGCGTATTTACCATATGGCGCGATTACGGATATTAGGGCGGAAGGCCCTATCTATATATATATATATATATATATGTTTACCTGCTGCTAACCCTCTTCCTTGCTTCGGCTATTTTATTTCTGTACTTTAGCCGCCCCCTGGATATGGATCCGGGGAGGGGATGTATTTTCTACTTAGCTCTGTGACTAACGGTTATTTCTTATAACCAATCACAGGAGATGGGACAGCGAGGATCCCCCGCACCACAGGATGACATACCAGCCTTGGAGATGGCCCGTTCGATTACCCCAGCCTCGCCCCCTATCTTCCACGACGTGAGTCCTAGATTATAAGGACTAGCCTAGGGATCCCTTTGTTTTGGACTATGTAGCCCTCGAGGCGATGTTTTGTAAAACGATAGGCCCCGGCCATATTTAAATATGTAATATAATCAGCATGCTTAGCTTTTCTTATTTCGATTGCTTCCGCTGTGCGTTCTGATGTGTTGTGATGATTCTTGTGCCTGACAAAGAGACCGCTCAGCGCTCGAGAGGGTGGGACGTCGCCACCCGGAAAGCGCTGGGTAGTCCTCTTTGGTCAGTAAGATACCCCCTCCCTGAACCCGGTTCAGTCTGGGGAGGGGGGGTCTTACACGACATCTCTTTCGTCCCCCGATTGTCGATGAAGGCTCAAGCGGTTGCGGATTTTACGGCGGACTATGTGATCGAAACGGAGGAAGTCCAAGCCCTCCACCACATCCCTTGAAGTTGTTGGTTGATGAGGCGTCAGGCAAGAATTCCTTAGGGGGAGGGGTGGTGTTGGAGAGCCCTCATGGAATGAAAATCGAACAAACACTAGTAATACACTTTCCCATCACCAATAACCAGGCAGAGTATGAGGCGGTGATCACTGGCCTACATTTGGCTCAGGAGTTAGGGGTTCACGATGTGGAGGTTCTTACTGATTCAATGGTGGTAGTCTCGCAGATCAAGGATGAGTTCGATACAAGAGAGCCCACCCTCGTGAAGTATCTGGTCAAGGTAAGGGGTCTCATTGGGGTATTCAAAACCTTCTCCATCAGGCACATACCGAGGGAGGGAAGTGTCCAGGCAGATCGGCTGGCCAAGTCCGGCCCTCGGGTCGAAGGAACCTTGACAGATCTGTTTCGCCCTTCGATTGAGGAAGGGGAGCTCATGGACATAGAACAACGCCGCTCGTGGAAGGACCCTTTCATGACCTTTCTGGCAACGAGTGAGTTTCTGAAAGGGGTCCCAGATCAAAGGCGCTTTCGATATAAGTCCGCCTACTACGTGCTTCATGAAGGGGACTTGTATCGGAAGACCCTCTCTGGACTCTTGGCGCGATGTGTCTCGGAGGAAGAAGCCCCGAGGGTCCTGGAGGAGGTTCATTCCGGCGAATGTGGCAGTCACTCGGGGAGCAGGACGCTGGAAGCAAGGATAATGAGGCAGGGATACTTCTGGCCGACCCTGAGCAGAGATGCGGCGGCGTTCGCTAAACAATGTCAAAAGTGCCAGCTGTTCGCCCCACTTCAACTTTTGCCAGCTCATAGGCTAAGGAGCATCACTGCGCCCAGACCCTTCGCCATATGGGGTATGGATCTGGTAGGACCTTTTCCTCAGGCCAGCGGGCAAAGAAGATTTCTCTTGGTTATGATCGACTACTTTTCGAAGTGGTTGGAGGTCAAGGCCCTAGCAAAGGTCACCTCCCAGGTAGTCCGCAACTTTGTATGGGGAGAGATCATCTGTCGACATGGGCTCCCTCAAGCCATAGTCACGGATAACGGTCCGCAGTTCGCCAGCGAGGAGTTCATCAGCTTCTGCAGCCAGCTGGGGATAGACCTCAGGTTCGCATCCGTACATCACCCCAGGAGCAACCGGCAGGTGGAGGCGGCAAACAAGGTCATAGTGAACTTGCTCAAGAAAAAGGTGGAGAACTTGAAGGGGAACTGGGTGGAACAACTCCCCTCGGTCCTATGGGCTCTAAGAACTACCCCCAACACCGCCACCGGCGAGACCCCCTTCAAGCTCTCTCATGGTTGCGAGGCCGTCATTCCCGTGGAATTTGAAGTCAAGACACCGCGGGTAAGGGCAGCCTCAGATGGGGATGAAGAATGGAGAACGGGAAACGAGGAGGAGCTGCGGCTCTCCTTGGACCTGATCGAGGAAGTCCGAGATCTCACCGCCATTCGCCAAGAAGAAGTCAAGCGGTGGATGGCCAAGTACTTCGATAGACACGTCAGGATCAAACAGTACGAGAAGGGGGACCTCGTGTTGAAAAAGGTCGACGCGGCCGGAAGGTCAGCCACGATAAGAAAGCTCAATCCCAATTGGGAGGGCCCCTATGTCGTGGAGGAAGCACTGAAGTCAGGGGGTACCGCCTCCAAAATGTGGAGGGCGAGTCCCTCAATCACACGTGGAGTGGTGATTACTTAAAGCGTTTCTATCCCTAAGTCCATGTAATAAGAATACTTTGCTTTACAACTTGATTTTGTATATACATGTGCGGTATGATGGCTTGTGTAATGATTATAAAGGTTTCAAAGGTTGGCCCCGAGCAGACCCGCCGACCAGGCTCTCACCTAGCTGGCAGGGCCGAAGGCTCACTCGGTGGCAGGTTCCAAAGGTTCGAAGGTTTATAAGACCCCTTTTTTTTTCACTACAAAAACCTGGGTCTTATGCCCAGAACCGCCGCTTTGCGGTGACACCCTCGCACGGGAAGGTCGCCACTACAAAGCGCCGATTCTGCTGGCCAGATCGATCACAAAGAAGAAAAGAATAATTAAACAAATATAAATCCAAGTCCACAATCACATGCTATATATAAATATAAATATCCACATTATATTAATTGAATACAAAGATAACAATAATAAGAAGAAGGGCTCATGCCCAGTACATCATAACCTCACTACAAGATCACTCGCGGAAGCTAACTACTAATCACTCTCTGATCCTGTGACTGGTGCTCCTGTACTAGACTTATCCGCCTTCGTCTGCACCGGCCTCTGGTGTTGTTGCATCTCCTCGATCTCCTAAAATGATATGGTCCACCGACCGTTAGTCAAAAAGACTAAGCCAATCCCCCACCCCTCCCCCTGTGACTCCTAGGCACCGAGCGGGAAGGATGAAGCGGAGGACAATAAGGGGTAAAATCAAAAAGCAGATGACGGGGCATGATCTACAGGAAGAGTTCTACCACTACTCAAGTATATATATACATAATTGAAGCAGTTAATAAAGCATGGTAAGAGCAGGTAAAGAGTAAGTAAAGTGCAGTAAGTAAAGACAATAATAATAGAAAAGTAACCATTGATTTATAGGAATGCCCATACAAACCTATAGACTAAGGGGTCGTTTAGCAAGGCCTATCGTATAAGAAGTCCCATAACCGACTTATACGATATGGGTAGGGGTTGAAATGCAATATTTATGCTATGACATGCAAAGTATGCAGTTTATGCTATGTTCACACAAGTGCAACTCACACACTTCGACTCTATGCGCACAGACCTTTAGTTCCCCCTTTTTGGAGCTAGCTAGACTTTCAGGATACTCCCGTAGTGGCAAACGGAAGCGGTGGGTTGGGCCTCGCCCACCTCTAGGTTGGTATTCACACTACCTAACCTAGACCTATCGTACGCCTCAACGCAAAAACCGCGGAGCATCTGCGTACTCTTACTGGCTGGACCACCAGACTTTTATGGCTAAGTGCAAATTCCACACTTGCCGAGTCAACGTATTGACGTCGGTGTGAACGATCGTCCAATACCGAAGACCCACCACCTTCGTGCACATGCAAACATGTTATACTATCTATCTCCGAGCCATAAGCTCCCCGGGTATCCCGCCCATGAACATAACCTTCCGAGCCACCGGCTCGCCGGACCAACCCGTCCGTACCAACAAACATTACTGAGTCACAAACTCACCAGACTAATTAGTCTACTGCTACAACCACCGAGCCTACCGCTCAAAAACCAAACCATCTAACATACCCGTGACAACGGAGTGTGAGTGAGTATATTACTGAATTAATCTTGTATACAACTTAACCCTATAATTTATGGTTAATCTTGGACTTCCCGAGGATTACCCTGTAAGGGGCTCGCTACGGTACTAGGAACTATAATGGGATGACACCCCAAAGTTCCCTTTCTCAAGAAACTTAGTGTTATTGGTATCTACCCATAAGAATACCCCTCTTATCATTTCACTTGAGCTAAACCTAAGTGCTTTATGACACGCTAGGGAAAAGACGACCCTTCGTCAATCTCAAGCACAACCTTACCCTTAACTCACCAGCACTCTTAATACATAACTCCTTTTTGGTGACCTCAATCTCTTCATCTTGACCATGTACACCAACTACGTGACATTTCCACTTAGTAGGCTACTAGTTACCCAAGTTTCACAGTTTTACTATACGCAGACCAAACTAACTATATGAAGCTTATAACTAGAGGTACTCCAAATATTCATCCAACTGACTCAAGATATTTACTGGAGATCTATCATAATGTTATAAGACTAAATACAGATAATCATATTTTTCCTTAATTACTTAGCATTTATTTTAATTTCCCCAAACATTTGCCAAGTATGAAAATGAACATGAAGTGTAAGGAATTCTTATGATATGGCTCTCCAAAAATTATGATAAATCTATGATGACTAAATAACAGCAAATACAGCATATCAAAATTTTACAGTAAGAAATTGTTCTCTATTTTTATTATTTGTCATCTATCCAAACTTGTAGATTTATGAAGGAACCACCAAAACTATCTACACCAAAATTATGGGAAAAATCCCAAGCTCTTGTATTAATCAAAAAAGTCTACTGACTAAGTTTCAGGATTTATGGAAATCATTGTCTCGCTTAAATAAATACTTTAAGAAAACCTCAAATAAGATAAGTTGTGAAGTAGCCTACTGATTTAAGTCTCCAAAAATTATATAAAAAATCATAGAGTTTCCTAATGCTCTGAAATCTCCTATCACCAATTTTCACAATTTAACAAAGAGTATTGGACCCTCAATTATTTTTCTTAAGCCTAAGACAAAATATATGCCTTGTGAATGAAGTACTGGTTAAATCATTCAATTAAATACACAAAAATTACCAAAGGTGTATATCATGATAACAAAGACACTGCCAAAGTTTCATCATCATCCAAGGCCATTTAAGTATGTAAATTTCTCTTATAAGGAATTTCCCTAAAGGGGTTATGACCTATCTCAAAGGGAATAATTGCTCCTAAAATTCTTATAAAATTACCTAGGGCCTATTTATACCCTATGAACGTATCCACCAAGTTTCATGACCATTCTATAGCTTTTGACCATATGTCCTTCACAAAGCTCTACATGCACCCCAAGGGGTAAATCTAGGGTCCTAGGGCATATCCACCTCCACACCACCCCAACTCACTCATGGGGGTATTTTAGGTGATCCTAAACCAGTGTCCAAGGTTTCACCTCATGGTGAGGAGATATGACCACAATATCTCAAGATAAACACCATGCCCTAATTTTGACCTAATTAGACCCAACTTAGTCTAACCAAAATCCAAACTAAAACAGTCCCAATTGGGCTGAGATTTTTACCAGGGTCATAACATAACCCTAAGGAGCACCCACCAAAATTTGGAGGGCATTGGAGGTCATTTGACCCACTAATTAATTAATATATGATTTATGAAATTATCTCAAAAACCTTAGAAAAAGGTTCTCCAAAAAATCCTATCTTTTAGTATGTTAGCATCTACCTATAAAAAGATATGAAGGAAAGAGTGACTGCCCTACCCTAGGGACAAGTCCCACCATCTAGACTCTACAGGGAGCTACAGAACTCCTTCTTGGGTGAAATCAATTTTAAAACACAGTAGACTCCAAGGGCTACAACTTTGATGTTGACCGCTTTTTCATCAGAGGACCCTAAGTATTTTTAATAATTAAATCTAGGTACATCAAAATATGTGACGGAAATTACATAAACATTTATTTATATAAGGGATTCTGCGTTCGACGAAATGTTTACTGCGCTCGACGAATTGTGAACAACGTTCGACGAAATCTTATATAAGCTTCGTTCGACGAATTAAACTCTGCGTTCGACGAAATCAAACAGCGCTCGACGAAAGCAGAACAAATCTGCGTTCGACGAAATACTGACTGCGCCCGACGAAAACAGATTAAGTAAAGCCAGCGTTCGACGAAATGAATTCCGTTCGACGAACTCTAAAATCAGTTCGTCGAACTCAACTATCAGATCGACGAAGACTAAAACGCGATCGACGAACCAGTTGCGTTCGACGGATCCAGGATTCCGTTCGACGAACTCACAATTGCGTTCGACGAATGAAATGAATATAAACAAAAACAAATAAAACTAATCTGACGGCTCTCTATAATCCTCCCCAAGGAATGGACGGAGCGCGATAGCCCGACCTGGGCTTCTTTGCGGGGTGATTTCCCAGCCACCTACGCCTCTTTCCGGCCAGCCAATGCCACCACCACCTCCGTTGAGGTGGTGGCCGGCGATAGGGGTGGTTGGCCGGCCGGAGGTGATCGGATCGGGATTTTAGAGGAGGGAAAAAGAGTACATATTGCACCATTTCGGAAGCACAATCCGAGCCCTTTTGAACACGGATCAAGCCCCAAATTTAGAAAAGATCTAGCACCAAGGGAGAGGAGGCGGATCGGACCTGTGTGGGGGCTGGCGTGAATTCCGACGAGTTGCCATTGACGGTGCTGGAGCTTTTGGTGCTATGCCGATCCTTGCTCCTGGTGCTCGATTTCTTTGGGGAAGAGGGTAGTTTCACTCCTTTCCAACCTCTGAAAATGTTAAAAGGGTCGATTGAGGCTAAGGGTGGGGAGTTACTCGGATTGCCATTAATGGCCATAAGTGGAGATTTCGGTTACACTTAGGGGGGATGAATTGGTCATCAATTAGGCCAGGAAGAAGCTGAAAACTTCTCCTCTCCCCAAGGGGAGATGAATGGAGCCATTAATTGCTCAGATTGGGGGGTTTCTCCTTCTCCTCCATTAATTCCTCCTTCTTTCTCTCTCTCTCTCTTCCAAATTGGGCTCTCTCTCCTGGCCGATTTCTGAAATTGAATGGCCAAATCAGCAGAATTCAATCCCCAATAGGGGGTGGACCACACCAATTGGGTCTATCTCAAGTGTAATGGGTTCAATTTGGGTAAAGTAGGTCATGTTGACCTAAATTTAGGATAGTGTTGACTTTAGTCAAATTGACCAATTGGGTTGACCAAAGTGGGTGGCTTAGGATCCAATGGCCTCCCTTAAGGGTTAGGAAGGTGTAGGTTGAGCCAATTTGGCAAGGTGAGGGTGAATTGTCCCTTAATAGGGTACTTTGACCAAAATAGGGCTAGGATTGACTTAGGGAAATTGGTCAAATTGGAGGTCCCATGATGGGGCTTTTTGGTCCATTAAGTTCCTAGTACCCATACAAGGGTAGGGGCAGGGTCAATTTGGCATGGTGAGGGCCAATTGACCTTAATTGAGTTAGTTTGACCAATTTAGGGTTAAGGTTGACTTTAGTCAAATTGGCCTCTTAAGTTGACCCCAATGGGTCCCTGGGGCTCCAAGGAGACCCCTAATGGGTTAGGGATGCTATGGTGGGGTCAACGATCAAGGTGGGGCCCTAAAGTCCAACCCTAGGCTTGGTATCTGAAAATTGCTATTTGCAGACCACTTGGGTTTTCTCCTTCTCACCTAAATTCACATGGTCTTGGGCTCTTCCTATGGTTTTGTCATGACCTAGTCATGACAAAACCAACTTAGGGGTCTAGCTGTTTGGGGGATGTTACAAGGTTGGCCTCGAGCAGACCCGCTGACCAGGCTCTCACCTAGCTGGTAGGGCCGAAGGCTCACTCGGTGGCAGGTTCCAATGTTTTGAAGGTTGGCCCCGAGCAGACCCGCTTACCAGGCTCTCACCTAGCTGGCAGGGTCGAAGGCTCACTCGGTGGCAGGTTCCAAAGTTTCGAAGGTTGGCCCCGAGCAAACCCGCTGACCAGGCTCTCACCTAGCTGGCAGGGCCGAAGGCTCACTCGGTGGCAGGTTCCAAAGTTTCAAAGGTTGGCCCCGAGCAGACTCGCTGACCAGGCTCTCACCTAGCTGGCAGGGCCGAAGGCTCACTCGGTGGCAGGTTCCAAAGTTTCAAAGGTTGACCCCGAGCAGACCCGCTGACCAAGCTCTCACCTAGCTGGCGGGGCCGAAGGCTCACTCGGTGGCAGGTTCCAAAGGTTCGAAGGTTGGCCCCGAGCAGACCCGTTGACCAGGCTCTCACCTAGCAGGCAGGTTCGAAGGCTCACTCGGTGGCAGGTTCCAAAGGTTCGAAGGTTGGCCCTGAGCAGACCAGATGACCAGGCTCTCACCTAGCTGGCAGGGCCAAAGGCTCACTCGGTGGCAGGTTCCAAAGTTTCAAAGGTTGGCCCCGAGCAGACCCGCTGACCAGGCTCTCACCTAGCTGGCAGGGCCGAAGGCTCACTCGTTGGCAGGTTCCAAAGGTTGGAAGGTTGGCCCCGAGCAGACCCGCTGACCAGGCTCTCACCTAGCTGGCAGGGCCGAAGGCTCACTCGGTGGCATGTTCCAAAGTTTCAAAGGTTGGCCCCGAGCAGACCCGCTGACCAGGCTCTCACCTAGCTGACAGGGCCGGAGGCTCACTCGGTGGCAGGTTCCAAAGGTTCGAAGGTTGGCCCCGAGCAGACCCGCTGACCAGGCTCTCACCAAGCTGGCAGGGCCGAATTCTCACTCGGTGGCAGGTTCCAAAGTTTCAAAGGTTGGCCCCGAGCAGACCCGTTGATCATGCTCTCACCTAGCTGGCAGGGCCGAAGGCTCACTCGTTGGCAGGTTCTAAAGTTTCAAAGGTTGGCCCCGAGTAGACCCGCTGACCAGACTCTCACCTAGCGGGCAGGGCCGAAGGCTCACTCGGTGGCAGGTTCTAAAGGTTCAAAGGTTGGCCCCGAGCAGACCCGCTGACCAGGCTCTCACCTAGCTGGCAGGGCTGAAGGCTCACTCGGTGGCAGGTTCTAAAGTTTCGAAGGTTGGCCCCGGGCAGACCCGCTGACCAGGCTCTCACCTAGCTGGCAGGGCCGAAGGCTCACTCGGTGGCAGGTTCTAAAGGTTCGAAGGTTGTCCCCGAGCAGACCCGCTGACCAGGCTCTCACCTAGCTGGCAAGGCCGAAGGCTCACTCGGTGGCAGTTCTAAAGGTTCGAAGGTTGGGCCCTAACAGACCCGCTGACCAGGCTCTCACCTAGATGGCAGGGCCGAAGGCTCACTCGGTGGCGACCCAGGGGAGGGCAAGGGAAGAAATGAAAATCCAATAAAAGAAGATTAACACAGGGTAAGCCTTGATACCAGAGTGGCGAATGATGCCCAACACAAGGATCACTCGCCCGCGAATGGTGTCATAAGAGAAGGGCATTCGCCTGACGAGGGCACAATGGCGTGTTGGCCGACCCCAAGGGATGCACGAAGCGAGCGAGATGAGGTGGATCCTCGGCACAGTCTTGCTTTCGGCAAAAATCAACAAAATCGTCTAAGTCCTAAAAAGGCACGAGCGAATGCGAAAGGGTCGCGTCAGCGGGGCACGCCTATGTGGCGGAATCATCTCGGTCACGACCTAAAGATAGGGGCCATCGACACTCAAGCAAGTAAGGTATGCGAGTGCGAGCACGATAGCTTGAGAGCACGCGAAAGGGCATACGAGTGCGCGAGCTGTCGGGTGACGATAACGAGAAGTGCACGAAAAGAGATGAGCAACAGTAATAAAGATCGCGAATGGCAACAAAAATATTACTTTTATTTTCGTCACAAAATTACAAGAGGCTCTCGCAGTACATCAAAAGAAAGAAGAAATTTTCAAGGGTCACCGGCCTCGTCGTCGGAGTACCCGCTGCTCGGAGAGGAGAGACCTCCAAGATCTCGCCCGTTGCCAGCATCATCTGCGGTATCGATCGGGGCAAAGAGTTCTGGAAGTACATGACGGGCCAGGATCCTCTCGCCTTCTTCTTTCAGAAGGCCGGCCCTCCGCAGCACATCTAGCGCATGCTCCGCCGCTCCCTGGGCCGTCCTCTGCATCAACCCTTCAAACTTGGTGTTGGAATAGAGATGCCGAGTTTCCCTCTCCGCGGGGGGTGGCCGAGCGACAGCATCTCGCAACCTCCGGTTCTCGGCCTTCAGCGTCAGATTTCGCTCTTCGAGGATGCGAGACCGAACGAGCAGGATGTCATAGTTGGCTATGTCCTGCAAGAGAAAAGAAGATTAAATCGCAAGGAAGAAAGAAAGGGAAGCGAGAACTCGAGTTGCGGGAGGAGGAAAGGGATACCTCTCGGCTCGGGCGACTGGCGAGAAGGGCCTCGGCAGCGGCCAATTGTTTCTTCGATGTCGCGGCCTCGGCGGCTGCAAGAGAGCGGGTCTTCTCGACCTCAATAATGTTTTGCGTGAGCGTCATACCCCGGCGAGAGGACATGTGGGTCAGCTCATGGGCCCGCATCATAGCCCTCTCCGCCTCATGTGCGAGAGTTCGCACCGACTCGGTGTCGTAGATAGAAGCACCCCCGCGGCTTTAAAGCGCGTACGAGAGGCCATAAACGTGACTAGTGGTGGTCTCCTTCTCCATCCAAGACAGAGGAAGGGTGGAAATGGAGACCCGGTTGGCCCGTCGGTCCCAGTGAACAAGGGGCTCGCCGGCGAGATCGGCGTACTTCTCGCCGAGAGGAAAGTTTCGGTGACCTCTCAGCACCGACCCCGAAAAGGTCGCCGCTGGCGCAGCGGCAGGCTGGACGGTCAAGACCCCCGCCGCGGGAGCACTCGAGCCCGGAACATCCTCCACGACCGCCTTGCCCTTATCGGCAGCGGAGGGTTTCGACCGCTTGGCAGGAGGGCTCAAAGCCGCGTCAGGCTTCCGCTTCTGCTTTGGCTTTTGCCCGCTGGACTTCGCGGGAGGCGGGTTCTCGCGGCATGCCGCGGCAGCAGACTGCGCGCGGGCGAGGTCGTCGGGAAGAGGGATCCCCACGTTCGCATTCGGCGGATGAAGGGGGGAGGCTCTGAAGCCCTGTGTTCAAAAGGTCAGTTAAAACAAGCGGAAACGAGCGTAGAAAGAGCGAGAGCTCAGGTCGAAGTAATTCAGCTTACCTTCTCCGACGGGACCACCAGCAGCGAGCCGACATGCTTTCGCAAGTGCACGACGTCCATGTCGTGCTTCAGGAAGAAGGCGTGGAGCTTAGCCTCAAACCCTCCCAGCGTTGTAGGTCGGAAGGTCGACTCGTCCTCTTGCACGGGTGCGAGTGGCACGTTGCCAAACTTCCCCGTGACAAAGATGAACCGCCGAACCCAGTCATGGTTCTTATTGGCGGTGCCGGTCACGTTGAGGGGGCTCTGCCCAGAGAAGAACGCCACTCCGTGGGTAGCCCTGAAGGTGAAGAGCTTGCGGAAGACTGGGAGCGAGAACTCAATCCCCTCCTCGTGCAGATAGCAGGCGAATGCTACCAGCATGGTGATGGAGTTGGGATTGAGCTGCGCAGGAACTACCCCGAAGTAGCGCAGGGTCAGGCACACCTCTGGCCACAGCGGGAGGCGGAGCCCTACCTCGAAGTGTTCGAGGGGGATTGTGAGTATGTCGGGCGAGAACTGATTAATGCGATCCCGGCTCCCCGGGAGGCGCCCGACGAAACCCGGCAGGACGAAATCCGTGATAGCCTGATTGAAATCTGCCTCCGAGAGGTCGCAGGTGTCGAAGTCTCGATTAGAGAAAACCTGTGCGCAGTTAGCCCTACCATCCGCTTCTTTCGGCATCGTGGGGGAGCGAAGTGATCTCGCGAGAGTAGAGGAGTAGAGAGAAGGGCGAGTGGTATAGCGAGAGCAAAAGAGAAGAGAGAGATGAAAGCGCAATAATGACCGTGGTTGGACGAACTATTTATAGAAAAAGGGAGACAAATGACGGAAATCATTTGCACGCGGGGTGCGGATAGCCCCCGCGACATCTTAGCGCCTCGAGATCTGAACCACCCACCTGAACCCAACCACGTACAGAAGGCGAAAGCAGTATGCGAGACCCTTTCCTGCAAATTCAAATCAAATGGCACGAGAACGAAAACAACCGCAAGGCAGCATTCTGAAAAATAGCAAAAAGCAAGACATATATATATAGATATGCAAGCAATAGTTCGCGAGGCATAAAAGGTCTCGCCTTGGTCCGGTACGAAAAAGAAAAAGTAAGTAGAAAGGAAGAAATAATAGGGATACGGGAGAGCGCAGGGAGCGAGAGCCGGTAGGCTTAGTACTGATCCCACCGCCATCAACCCCGGCCTCGCCTCTCCGTCCTTGGAGGCACTCGCTTGTAGTGAAACGCGCTGAATGCTGTCAGCTCTTGGCTGATCAAGCACATTTGATCCCTGGCCCGCGCGATGTGCCTTTCAGGTGAGGTCTCCTCGCACCCACCCCCCTGGCGCTCCATCTCCCTAACCAGGTGCCCGTAGTCTCGCTCGAGGACGCTAATCCGACGCTTGAAGGCCGCCCGGTGCTCCTCTGTCAGGTTGGCTTGATCTTGCTGCATCCAGATCAGCTTGCCGAAAGACTCTATCATCCATTCTTTTATAGTACGGGCATCCTCGTGGTCGCCAAGGAATTCAGAGATGTCGTTGGGGGAGGGGGAGGCGAGATCAGCCCCTCCTCCTCTAAAGGGTCAGTGATCGGGATCTGGCGAAAGCCTGCAAAAGCAGAGATTAGACCTCTCTCAGGTATAAGCCGTGAGTTCTGCGGAAGAAGATAACTGACCGGGTACGTATTCTTCGACGGGAGACCGGCGAGAGGCGCTGGGATGTCCTGTGAATGGTTGGCTTGGGAGGTGTAAAGATTTCCCCTTCCCGGGGCGGTGCACCTGGTCGGCCGCGGTGGAAGTGATGGCCAGGTCCGCAGCAGGAGAGTTGGGCCCGGGACTCTTCCTCGCCGGGCATTCCTGCTCCGGAGCAGGGGGGCTTTTGGTGACATTTGGGACAGGAGAAGTGCGCAAGGTAGGAGGCAGCCCCGTGGTCCCGAAGGTAGGAGGCAGCCCCGTGGTCCCGAAGGTAGGGGCAACCCCGTGGTCCCGAAGGTAGGGGCTGCGGAAGCCCGAGTTAGGAGAGTTGCAAAAGGAGGAAGGCCAGCGAGAGGGCAATGGAATGCTTACCTAGCGAGGACAGGACCTCGCCAGAAGTGTCGAGAAGGGCGGATTCCTGGGGCGGAGGGGCGTTCTCGAGAGCAGGAGGAGGAACGACAGCACTCGCCTGGTTGAGCCCAGGACCACCCTCGGTCGTCGACAGATCCTGCGAATGGTAAGAGAGGGTGGAGATCAGTGGCGTCATCGTAATAAACCTCGAAAGAATCGCGTTACCTCGTTGGTGTTGATAGGAGGATCGTCAGAGGGGGGAGTCTCAGACGCTGACTCCCTCTCCCCCTGGTCTCACCGGACCGTCTTGGCCTTCTTCAGCCTGTAGGGCTTGGAGGGGTCTCTTGCTGACGAGAGCCAGGGGGCGTATCGAGTGGTATTGGGAGCGGTCCCTCCCTGTGCGGTGACGAGACAAGCCATCATTCCTTCCGAAAGTGGTCGTGGCATTGGCTTCATGAACGTCATGGCGAGTGCTCCGAGGGAGAAAATGAGGAACAGTGATTAGAAGATGGGCAATCTAAAGACAGCAACTGGGGCTGTATTTATAGCTAAGTGGAGGGCCCCACCAAGAAGATTCCCTCCAGGTCAGCAAGGCACTCGCCGAATGTGGGGGTTGGACTCTTCTTTCCGAGCGTAGAACCCACTCGCAAAGAGCGGGGATTGTGTACAACCCCATATTCGTCGAGTGGGTCCCCTAGACCTCATGGATGGTCAAGGAGCGGAATAGGAGTCCAAGAGGTCCTTGGGCGAGTGAGGCTCGCACTCGTGGGCCACTCGCCTGGCATCATGACAGATAGGCGAGAGCGCCCAAGATCTCGCCCATCAAGCGAGTCGAGCGCATGGCGAGTGGTGACCTCATAAGCCATTCGCCCGACGAACCTTGATGGGCAAGGAGCCTGACGAGTGGTGCCTGCACGGACCACTCGCCCAGAGGGATTTGAGGAGAAATTACCTAAATACCCTCTTGTGGGCTGCCAATAGCCCTTCAGAACAGTGGAGTTAGGCTGTTAGCAGACCAGTTTGGGGTGCGGTTAGTAAAACCAAAAGGCGGATTTACGCTATTTGCAGTCCAAGACTAGAAAATCTATAAATAGACTCTTAAGGGCACCTTGGAGATCAGACTTTTTGAGCTCTCTCCTCCAGGCAATTTTTGTGCCCTCCAAGGTGCCCGGTTGAGCATTGGTTTGGGAGGGGAAGCTCTCTAAGATCTTCCGGGTATGTGGCGGGACCTCCTCGCTACAACATTGGGTCTGTTCCAGATTTTCAATCCACGGTCAAGAGAGTTTAGTGAGGGAGAAGTAAGCGCAGGCTACACCCCCCTGTGGGTCCGAACTCAGAGACCGGTTGACGGTTTCCACAGTTATGATGGTTATGGTGGTTATGGTGGTTACGCGGCTACCCGCATACCATAACAAATTTATGTGTTTTATAGACACCATAACCAATTTATGCATTATACACATCATAACCAATTTATGTGTTAT
This sequence comes from Dactylorhiza incarnata, assembly GCA_033032865.1. NCBI lineage: Eukaryota > Viridiplantae > Streptophyta > Magnoliopsida > Asparagales > Orchidaceae > Dactylorhiza > Dactylorhiza incarnata. The sequence continues at coordinate 652,849 of JAWHQI010000246.1, forward strand.
ACACACACCCGTTATGAATATGGCTTCGTGCACACAGTAACCATATAATTTGTTATATGCACACCCATTACGCGTGATTTGTTGTAATACACTCACATATTATGAATATGGTTACGCGCACACGGTAACCATATAATTTGTTATATGCACACCTATTATGGGTGATTTGCTATGCACACGCCCATGATGGGAATTTCATAATGTTCACACCCATGATGAAAATTTCGGTACATGCACACCCATGATGGGAATTTTGCTATGCGCACACCCATGTTTGGGTGGTTCAGACATGGAGTTAGTGGGGAACATGGGGATTCCGGCTATCCGCAGCTCGAAATCCCTATAAATTTAGGGTGCACATATCATTTGCCCCTAAGTTTCGGGATCCATAGCCGGAGCGAGAGGAGTGCGAGAACTTTTCTCGAGTTGCATGCATGGATGTGCTACCGCGACCATATCAGAGGTAGGCGGAGCGGTGATGGCATGGAAGGAGATCCGCGAAAGGGGAAGGCGAAGCAAGGGTGGAATGCACGCATTTGCGCGCAGGTGCGCACAACACGTGAGTAGGGTGCGCGCACAGGAGTCCACGGGGGGAGGGGCATGCGTAGGCGTCCGCGTGCTTGGGCGGGGCGCGTGCTGTGTCAGTGCACTTGCACGCGGGCTGCGATCGCGCGGGGCACGCGCAGTCCAATCACATGCTTGTGCGTGAGCATGCGACCATTGTAATTTGGCAGGGATCGACCACCAAACGGGGCAGGCCCTTGTCGATTGTGTGTGTAGTTTTGACCTTCTCCTTTGTAATTTGGCAGAAACCGACCGCCAAAAGGTGGCAGGCCCTTGGCGACGACGGATGTAGGTTTGACCTTACCCATTGTAATTTGACAGGGACCGCCCTCCAAAGGGGGCAGGCCCTTGGCGATGACGGGTGTAGGTTTGCCCTTCCCCATTATAATTTGGCAGGGACTGACCGTCAAGGGGGCAAGCCCTTGGCGATGGCAGACGGAGGTCTGGCAACCTTACTTATTGTAACTTTATTATCTGAAACATATATAGTAAATCAAGTCAGAAAAGTAAGTCGCAGAAACAATGTGCGAGAGTTCAATCACACATCTTTATGGGACGCTGAAAAAGTTGACATGACAAAGAGGAGGCGTAAGTATAACTCGATGAATGGGGAGGGAGCTTTCTTTTGGTGCAATTACTTTTAGGGGTTGCCCCCTAGCAAGCGGGCAGTCGATCTCTCGCTGACCCGGGTGGCATCCGCCGATTTAATGTTTTGCTTCGCAAGAACCTTCTCAGAAGCCCTTGGCGAATAAGATGCTTGATCTCCTTTTTCAGCTGGGTACAATCTTCCGTGTCATGCCCACGTCCGCGGTGGAACTCACAGTGCTGTGATTGTTCTCCTTTGTTTGGAACGATCGACTTGATCCTATGAAGTTCCACCTTATCTTGGATTGTGTAAAGTATGTTGTCCCTATAAGTGTCGAGAGGAGTGTGGTTCTGATGTTGCTGGGTGCGAGGTTCACCATAACGGTCATTGCTCTTCTTTAGGGGCGACGACTGTTCTCGCTCCTTCCGCTACGAACTTCCTTTGAACTGCTATCGGTGTGCTTCAATCGCCTCATTTGCCATAATATGAGATTTGACCCGGCGTACAAGGTCGAGGTAGCTGGATACCATCTCCCCCATTTCTGCTGAGTAAAATCCGCTGGGTCGGAGCCCTCCCAGGAGGAAGCTACGTAGGAGTTGAGGGTCGATTCCTGAAATTTGTCGCGCTTCAGACGTGAAACGACGAAAAAAGTCCTTGAGGGTTTCACCCTCGCTTTGACGAATCCTCGAAAGGTGAGAGGGGTTCCATGTAATCCTCCGATTTGCGATGAACTGGTTGACAAAGAGTTGAGATAAATTGGCAAAGTTGTCGATCCCTCCTACCTTCAAAGAGAAGAACCAGGTGCGAGCTTGTCCCTTTAGTGTTGCCGGGAACACTTGACATTACATTTGATTGGGGGCATTGTTGATCCTCATGATGGTGACGAAGTGGTGGATGTGCTCTGATGGAACGTCCGTTCCGTCGAACGTCTCGATATTCGGAAGGTCAAAACCATGCAGGACTAGATGTGCCAGGACCTCAGGCGCTAATGGTGAGTGATGATGGAGGGTGGCGGGTCAAAGCGGCACGTTGCCTAGCTTATTCATGTTCTTCGGCAATCTTGTTGTGAATTTCTTCGTGAGTAGGCCAATCAATTGCGTCCTCGATGGCTGCCGCTTCCGGGCGGTTGTGGTAATGAGCTTCAAGTTCTCCACTCAGATGGATTAGGTGCGTTGAGTTGGCAGTGTTGGAGAACTCTTCTTCAGGGAAGTGGTGCTCGCGAGCGAAGTCCTCTGCTAGAGTATGGTCCAGGGCTGGCAGAGGAGGATTTCCTTGTTCGGGGGCAGGATTACGAGCTTGTGGCGCTTCTCTGTTTGTGAGGTACTCTTCAATCTGGCGTACGCGTTCCTCTAATGTCGCATGAGGTGCGTGCATGGCCTCTTCCGCAAGAAGTGTGTTGATGTGTGAGTGGGAGGGAACCGATCGACGTGCCCCCCAAGGGCTAATCCTTCGGTAGCGCGGGTAGCTCCTCTTGCCATTGTCGTTAGTCTTCGAGTATCGCTGTAAAGGGGATACTGTCTTCTGAATCTTCTGGGTATGCTAGGAACAGGTTCCCACAGACGACGTCAAACTGTTGCAGTCAACTCGAGGCTCCTACAAATAGGTCTAGATTGCACCGTCTTACCCTGAGAGCAGTCGAGCGCGCAAACAGTCAATGAAAATGAGACGGCTAGCAAGAAGGTTTTTTTAACGTGGAAAACCCCAGAAAGGGGTGAAAAATCACGTGGTCGGAGCTGTGTTGACTAAACTCCACTATTTGTTGGTGTTGTACAAAGCTTTTTAAGAGAAGGTAAGGGCGACAGACTGCTCCTCGTTATAATTGTTGGGAGAGAGAGAGTTGTGTTTGGAGGGTGACAGACCACCGCTTTCGAACCTAAGTTTTTCTTTGTTGCAGTGGGGAGCGATGTGCTCTGGATGCTTTGAGGTATTCTGCTGGTGCTTGAAAGCTGGAGGGGCATGCTCTGCGTGTCTCAACGTCTGCGACTTGTCTCCTGTAGCGCGCAGAGGGATCTGGAGCGGTGAAACGTAATTAACATAATATGCACGGGGTGCAATGTGTGCAAGGTGCAATATGCACGGGGTGCAATGTGCGCAAGGGGCAATGTGCGCTAGGGGAAATGTGAGCAAGGTGCAATGTGCGCGAGGTGCAATGTGCGCGAGGGGCAAGGTGTTCGAGGTGCAATGCGCGCAAAGTGAAACGTGCGCAGGGTCGCTCGAAGGAGATCAGAGATCTTCGAGTGATCTTCGAAGACGCTGGAAGATCTTCGAAAGATTCTTCAAAGTCGCAAGGAGACCTTCAAATGAGCTCTCTCGTGTGTAGGGGAAGAAGTGGAGGAGAAGATTCAAATGATGGAGGGTCCTGAGTCCTATTTATAGTTTTTGAGGGTGTCATTTCCGTATTTAAATGAGTGGTTATGATGGTTACGGTTAGCCGTGAACATAAAGCCCGATCGGGCCGGCCTGGACCGGGCCCGATCGGGCTTTTCCTGTAGCGGGCCGGGCCGGCCCGGTCCTCCCCTGGAATCGGGCCGGCCCGGGCCGGGCAGGCAGCACTTATGTGCTGCCTGCTCCGGCCCTTCAGGCCGGGCCGGGCAAGACCGGGCCGGTCTCGGGCCCGATCCGGGCCGGCTCGGTTTTTTATTTTTTATTTTTTAATTTTTTTTTTTTATTTTAATTTTTATAAATAATTACATATTGAAAATTTGAACGGAAAATTTAAAAAAATTGAAAAAAATTAAGTTTAGAATTAGATTGTATTAGTATTGAACAATTGGAACGAAAAATTTGGAACAAAAAATTTTATTAATATTGAAAATTTGGAACAAAAAATTTAAAAAATTACAAAATTTAAGTTGTACAATTGTACAAAATACAAAATACAAACCTATGAAGGTTATGATTCTTATAAAATTTAATTAAAAAAATTACATATATAAAAAAAATTACATTTAGATTTTAGAGTGCTCGATTTAATCATCCTGTAGATTCAAGTTCAACGCGTCCATTTCGTCTTTAATCTCCTCCGAGCTATCCTTCAATGTTGTTATGTGTTGCTTCCTCTTTAAACTGTCCAAGTAGTCCTTGTAGCATATGCAAATCTCCAGCGAATCTTCGTTAAGCCGGCTCCTCCGCTCGTTCAAAACTCTGCCACTAAGAGAAAAAGCGGACTCCGAAGCTACTGTACTAGCTTGGACAGTTAATAAATCACGGGCCATACAGGCCAAAACAGGATAGGTATTAGCTTTACCTCTCCACCAATTTAAGAGTTCGAAGTTTTCGATCTAGTCCAAACTCATAAAATCGCTAAATTGAGTTTTTGTGTATAATCCTAATTCATCTAAACTACCAGATGTGCGCGCTTTTTTCCTAGAAGCTAAATCTAAAATTTTATTTTTAAGACTATCCTTCGTTTTGGGTTGCGTTATTTCTTCGCGGGGTCGTGACCCGTATAAGTTATTGTAATAATTAAAACTTTGCGTAAAAAAGTAGTAAAACTTGTACTACTAACGGGGTCATCCTCATCATAATTTATATTTAAGGTTAGATTAGTATTGATTTCGTCGATCAAATTTTCTACGCCTTCTACGTTAAGTAGCGGATTTAAAGCGGCAGCGCACGAAAATATAGGCGGTATTTCTCTATAATATTTTAAAAAAATTTCTTCCATTACTTTAATTAAAGGAGCTCAACCTTGGTGTTTTCTATAATAACTAAATCTTTCTGTGATATGTACGAAATGTTCAATTACTAATGCGCTCGTTGGATAATACACTCCAGATAAAGAAACGGTGGCCCTATAAAAACACTTTAGTAAATCTAAAAAATATTCTATAATATTCCAATCAGTTTCACATAAACCGTGTTCAATATTAAGCAAACTATAATATTCCATTAGAAGATCCTTTTGTAGAACGGCTCTTTTTAACATTTTATAGGTTGAGTTCCATCTAATAGGCATATCTAATTGTGGTTTCAAATATTTTTGATTTTGTTTTACAAAATTTTCTAAAATTTTGAGCTCGTTGTTTAGTACAATAAATTGCTTTTAACATGTTGCGAATTTTATTAATATATTGTGACATTGCCTTTAAACTATCCTGTACCACTAAATTTAGGACGTGACAAACACATCTAGTATGAAAAAACGCGCCGTTGAGAAATGATTTTAAATCTCGTTTTAACAATTCAATTGCGGCGCCATTATTGGAGGCGTTATCAAGAGAAAAACTAAGTATTTTATCGTTTATTTTAAATTTCCGCGCACATTTCATAATAACCTTATATAAAGCTATAGCCGTGTGCGGGAATTCAAAACCTGTAAAACATATTACGCTTTTATTTTGCTCCCACGAAATTGGATCAATCCAATGACAAGTGATGCAAAGATAAGCTAATCCTAAATTTAAATTACTCGTCCAAACGTCGCTCGTTAGACTCACACGTCCTTCAAAATTTTCAAAATACGTAATTAATTCTTGTTTTGCTTCTAAATATAACCTAATCGTGTCGCGCCTTAAAGTAATTCTACTAACCTTTTGGTATTTGGGCTGAAGCCCCCCATGTATGTGCTCTGTGCCGTCGTCATTGTCGAAGACGCTGAATGGCAGCCCACGTTTGATGACGAACTTCGCCTGCAGCTCTCGCTGTCGCATTTGATCGTACGTCCAAATTTGTCCGGCTCCAGAAATTTGGGCTTGACTTGACTCGGGAGGAGCTTGTTTCGACTCGCAAGACTTTTGGTGTTTAACGAGCGTCGAGTTGCCGCTGATGGATAGCAACTTCGAGCACATCTTGCACGCGCTTTTCTTTCGGTCCCGACTTGTACCATCTCGAAATGCTCCCAAATACTCGCTCTACGGTTGTGCTCCACCACCGAAGCCGTACTTTGGGAAGACGACACTGGAGCTGAGGAGGACGACGCCATTGGGAGAGCTAAGAAAGAGAGAGAGAGAGAGAGAGAGAGAGAGAGAGAGAGAGAGAGAGAGAGAGGGGAGGGGGGGTATTTATAGGATTTTTTTGTTTTTTTTTTAATTAAATAAAAAATAATAATAATAATAATAATAATATATATTATTATATATAAAAGGCTCTCATGGCAGCATGGCTGCCACATGGCAGCCATGCTGCCATGATGAGCCTAACGGCTCTAATAAGAGCCGTTAGGCTCAATCGGGCCTAGCCCGAGACCGGATCGGGCTATGCCCGGCCCGGTCTCGGCCGAGACCGGATCGGGCTATGCCCGGCCCGGTCTCGGACTAGCCCGATTTTCGGGCTTTACCCGGCCCGGACCAGGCCGGGTAGTGCGGCCAAACCGGGGCCCTTTCAGGGCCCCGGGTAAGGGCTCGGCCCGGTTCGGGCCTGAACCTGGCCGGGCTTGACCGGGCCGGTCTCGGGCCGGCCCGGCAGGCCCGGTTTTTATGTTCATGGCTAGTTACGGTGGTTATTATGATTATGCGGCTACTCGTACACCATAATCAATTTATGTGCTATATACACCATAATCAATTTATGTGCTATACTCAAATCACAACCAATTTATGCGTTATACACACACTCGTTATGAATATGGCTACGTCCACATTGTAACCATATAATTTTTTATATACACACTCATTATGCGTGATTTGTTGTTATATGCACACACATTGTGAATATGGCTATGCGCACATCGTAACCATATAATTTGTTATATGCACACTCATTATAGGTGATTTACTATGCACACACCGATGATGGAATTTCGCTATGCGCACACCCATGGTGGGAATTTCACTATACACACAACCATGATTGGAATTTTGTTACGCGCACACCCATGATCGGAATTTCGCTATGCACACACCCATGATGTGAATTTCGCTATGTGCATACCCATGATGAGAATTTTGACATGCGCACACCCATGATGGGAATTTCGCTACGCGCACATCAATGATGGGAATTTTGCTATGCGCACACCCATGTTAGGTGGTTTTGCGGATGTTGGGGCATGATGACGATGGCGCTGAGGCGGTTCAGAGACATGGAGAGTGGAGAACATGGGAATTTTGGCTATCCGCAACCCGAAATTCCTATAAATTTAAGGTGCCATGTCAGGTGAAATATTTCATTTTTCAATTTTACCTTTATTTGTTTCAAAAATTTCAATTTTATTTAGTTTTAAAAAGTTTGTAATTATCCCCTTAATTTCTTATGAGGTTTTTTTATTCAGCACGACAATATTTTACGGAAACGATAACTGGTAGATGTATTAACACATATTTAGTAATAGTAATAAAAAAACAAATTTGATGAAAAATTACCATTCCACCCTTGTTTTACAAAACCGCAGCCCAACATGTATAATTCGAAAGATTGCAGCAACCACACGAATCCACATTACTCACAAACCATAACTTCCATATTTAATTATTAATAGTAAAACTAAATTCACTATTTGCCTTTAAATTCATCGTATAAACTAATAATAAACATACAATTACTTCTGATATTACACATTAAATACAAAAATCAAATTATAACAGATCATTAAATTCAAATTTAAATGATTTAATCTATAATTAATCACAAATTCGATCCTATGGCAACATGTAGTGCACGTTCTCTGTAAAAGTTTCCCGCATGAAATAGTATTTCCAACGTGAAAATACAAATATTTGAATCATTTATACGTATTATATATCTTTATAATATTACATTTTACTTTAAAAAAATACAATTCTCAATTTAATAATTAATTCGTATTCTCAAACTAAAGTAACGATTAAAATTAATAAAATAGAAAAAAAAGTAGAGCTCCTATATTTATTGTTGGGAAAAACTCATTTTGATTTAACTTAACAAATTAATTATAGGTGATTTTACTTTCTATGGTTATTACTCACGTTGTATACAAAATGTAATTTAGTTATCAGATGTCCTAAAATATCACACTCACATTAGAGTGTTAAAACCTATCCAAAACAAGCACAAAATTCAGTTGAGTTAAATTGCGTCGAATAGAAGTCGACGCAACTTCGACTAAAAGTCGCAGCAATTTCGAATACAAATAGATGTAACTCAGACTGAAGTCGAAGTATAGTTAAAGTCGACGCAACGTTGAGATGTACTCGACGTAGAAGAAGAGTCTGTCAAAGCAATATCAGAAGTCGATGCAACTTCGATTTGAATTCAACGCAGAAGATGAAGTTCAAGGTCCAAGTCTACAACTCGACGGATACGTCGAGTTGTATTCGACGCAACGTCAACATTTGAGTTCAGTCAATGCTAAAAAGGATTTCGAAGCTGCTTCTATAAGAACTCAGAGGTGTGTCGATTGTAAGTGAGATGAATTCGACGCTACGTCGAATACAGACTGAAATATAATATTTTCTGCTGTCTTTCCTGATTCTTTTTCAAAAAGTATCCAAGGCTATAATCTGATTTCTAACTGCTCGTTTATTGCCAAGAATGAAATGAAGTACTCCAGAGAGACAACAAAGACATTCTTAGATGTTATTCAAATTAGATTGACGGGTCGTCAAACAGAAACATAAAGAAATACTTATTGTCCAATGTATATTCCTTTTGAGGACATAACAGAAGAGGAAACAATTTAAAAAACTATTCGACAAAGAATAAAGATACAGAAGAAAGAAGAGAACAAAAACAAGGGTACTATTCAGTCTTCTTCCTCCTCAAGCTCTCTCTCTCAAAAATAACAAGGAGAACATAATCTATGTACACGAAATACAAACACTGCTACTACTTCTTCATCTCTCTGACATCAGGAAGCCAACCAGAGTACAAAGATTATCAGGCTCACAAACAAAACAACTCTTGCATTCTCCTTTATCTTAAGCAAGAGTTCATCCTATACAGATCCTGAAGAACATCAAGTGACAACATCCTGAGTGATAGCTGAAGAAGGATTCAAACAGAAGGTCCTATTCTTTCTTCTTCTTCTTCTCCTTTATTCTCACTTTTTTTCCTGTAACTGTGAAAGAGTCCTAAGAATCTCTCTCCAAAGGATTAAGTGGTTCTAAGAGTCTCATTATCAAAAGACTCATTTGTTGGTTCTAAAAGTCTCCTTATCAAAAGACTCAGTTAATAGTTCTAAGAGTCCCCTTATCAAAAGACTCAGTGAATGATTCAAGAGTCTCTTTATCAAAAGACCCAGACACTAGATAGTGCATTCCTACCAAAGTGGTAGAAGATTAGAGTACCCACATTTTGGGGAACCATTATAAAACTTGTCACTTCTGTGTCTTGCTTTTCTGTGTTGTCCCCTTTATTATTCCTGCAATCTGTGATTAATTTATTCTGTGTTGATTTTTTTGATTGCATAGTCATTAGAAGTTTTGTAATGTGTGTGCACATTTTGTATAAAAGTTTTAATCTCTATTCACTTCCCTCTAGAGAATACTCAGAGGTTACACTGTGCACTTTCATTTACTATGATAAGCTGTGCGACATGTCAAATTTATTAAAGTTAATTTGAAAAAATAATAATAAAAATCATAAATTTGATTTGAAAAAGTAATGATATATGAATCATGATGAGAATTTTTTTAATAAAAAAATATGTATAATTATTTTATGTATTAATTAATTAATAATATATTTATTTTAAATTGCATTAATTAAGAGTTTGATATTAGCAGTCCAATTCTCGCTATTCGCACCCCAAAAATTGTACAAAAATCCTAATTATATTCGCAGTCTAATTCTTGCTAATCGCACCCCATCGAATAACCTCCTCTCCATCTCTCTCCTCCCGTTGCCTAAACTCTAGCAGTAGTTCTATCGCTCGCGTCGTCTTCCCCCCTCTTAGATTCACCTTCTTAAAAAAGAAGGAAATTATCCAGCAAAAATCCAAAAAAGTAGTCAGTTTTCTGGTTAGAGGAATGTTTGCATGTCATTTATCTTGTTTTAGAGTTAATTCCTCTATGCATGTCATTTAACTTGTTTTCCTGCTAGGTTTTTAAATTATTTTAGAGTCTTTAAGGTGTTTCTCTAGGCTTCTAGTGCTTAATAAATCAACAAAGTGTATAACTTATTTGGGATCAGAGTGAGGTGCAAATATAATGTTGGATTACAAATATCAAAGAACTACGAATAGCCAATTCCAGACTGCTAATATCAGCTCTCTTAATTAATTGATAGACACGAAGCTTCATACCTATCAAGATATTTCACGATTGCACGGCCTTATCTGTCAAAAGTACAAATATAAATGACAATTCCCTCTTTGGATTTCGGTCATCAATCAGGGAAATAAGATGGAATTTAACTCTCCAATCACTATTACTGTCGTCATAAATCCTCCCACTAAACAATTCCCAAAGTAGAGCTGAAAAGCTACGCAAAGCCGTCCTCTCTCTCTCTCTCTCTCTCTCTCTCTCTCTCTCTCTCTCTCTCTCTCTTTTCTCTCTCATTCACTGCTCCCTTTCCTTTTATTCGCCCCCTCTCCTTCCTCTCACCCCCACTTTCTTTTCGAATCCTCGAGTCTTTTGCATTTCACAAAAACTTCTCGATCTAGGTCTACCCGAATACATTATATTCTCTTGAATTCTTCAGCCAGTTTTTCGGTGAATTTGGGATTCTGGTTTGTTTCCTGTTAATGGTTCTCTGGTTTCCTGTTCAGCTGCCGCCGTTGCTTTTAGTTTCAATCCTTCTTTTTTTTGGTGTGTGATGAAGCCTCGATTTTATCCCTATTCCTGAATTCTGGAGCTGCAGCTGGATTTCTGTTGTTTGGATCTTCAAAACTTCGTGGATTCTGGTTTCCATGGGACTCTGCTATGGTAAACCAATCCAGGAGTTAGAACTCCAACTTGAAAACCTTTCATCGCCCAAAGGATCCAAAAATGAATTGCCTCCTCCGATTCCGCCGACTCCAAAGCCACATAAAATGCCCATCTACAGCCCCAGCCCCATGTGCGGATCATACAAGAATTCGCCGGCTAATTCAAGCGTGAGATCGACTCCTTTGCGATTCTTCAAACGGCCGTTTCCACCGCCGTCACCGGCGAAACACATTAAGGCGCTGCTCGCTCGCCGTCATGGATCGCTGAAGCCTAACGAGGCCTCTATCCCTGAGGGTGGCGAGGCTGAATTGTGCCTCGATAAAAAATTTGGATTCTCGAAGCAGTTCTTTTCGAAATATGAACTCGGTGAAGAAGTGGGAAGGGGGCATTTTGGGTATACTTGCTCAGCCAGGGTGAAGAAGGGGGAGATGAAGGGCGAGGAGGTGGCTGTGAAGGTTATTCCTAAACTAAAGGTTAGTTTTTCTCTGGTGATGATCCGCCATTTTTATGATTTCTAATTGATCCATTTTCTGTATTACCTCTGCTTCTTTTTTGGATTGGGTTTGTGGAATTACTTCAGCTCTGGTTTTCAGAGTTGTCTCTGTGCTGAAGGAATGTTTTTTTAAAAGTTTTTTTTTCGATCTGAAGTTAGTATTTTGATTAATATTGATTAGTATTCATACAAACATAATGCCAATTCTCATTAATACAGAGAGAAATAGTAAATTTGTAAGCAAAAACTGTTGATCTTTGCTCATTCAAAAATTCTGCGCTGAAGAGGCTTCTTTAGATCCAGTGGTCCTTTCATGTCCTTTATAGTAGATTTGTTTTGTGCATATTTTGTCTTTTTTGTATGCATAATTCAATTCAATCATGTGCCGTCTTCTGAAGGATTCAGCGTGGTGGAGCCCTATAGATTCTAACTTTCAGTGCTTGCTATTTGCCAATGGAAGCATACCTGAAAGATATTAGATGCAGTGCACACTTTTCCTTCTGTGTTTGTTGTGTAGATTGTCTTCCAATATTGCATGGTTAAGCTCGAGATGAAATTTTGCTATCTTCTTTACCTGTTATAATTTTGATATAGTTTCGATAGCACTTTGCACCAGACACGAGGGAAAGCATTTTTTGTGTGAAAATCGTCATATAGTTTAAATTTTTTAAAAATGGCATTGTCATCTTTTTTTTTTAATTTTGGAGAAATTGGCATAATATTACAATTGGAATCTTACATAACCATCCCTTCAAAATAAAATAAAACATATGAGAGTGTTGAGAATTTAGGCCCAAATTTAGCCTTGTGTAATTAATATTGATTTTAGTTCCCTCCACCTATAACCAATTGGTTTTAGGTTGGATACATAGTTTCTAACATGGGACCAGGGAAGGCTAGTCTGAATGACCCAATACCATGTCAATTAAAAAAGAAGCCAACATATTAGAAGCCAATGACCCTACACATGAGGGGCATGTTGAGATTTGGGTCCCACATTTGGGAAAATTCATGTTGTCTCATGCACTTAATAGTTAATATAGATCCTTGGTCCTACACAATAACCAATTTGTCTTAGAAAAGATAATGATTCTGGGTATTTTTCAAACTTACTTCCCATGGTTTTGGCCTTTTGGTATGAGACGTAGTTTACGATTCTGTATGGTGAAGTGAATCTTAAACAATTTCCATTCTTTAAAAACTTTCAAATAAATGAGCTTTTCTTAAATGAAACTTCTTGTTTTTTTCCAAAAGTACATGCACAAAATTGTGTATGAGGGTCTTTTATTTTTTTCATATTTAACCTTATGTTGCAAATGTTTTAGGAGCAATTGAATGCAATCTATATTGGCATTCTTACATTTTTTTTCTTAACCTACTTTGGCTAGCATTTTAGTAGAAATTGAAGGTACTATATGTAATCTATATCTTTATTCTGAAGTATTATTCTGCATTGGCAGATGACAACAGCTATTGCTATTGAAGATGTAAGAAGGGAAGTTAGAATCTTGAGTTCTATCACCTCTCATAAGAATCTAGTAAAATTCTATGATGCCTATGAGGATGAAGAAAATGTTTACTTAGTTATGGAGTAAGTTACAAATTTATCCTATCCCTTCACACAAATTGATATGTACTGTGATTTCCTTTTTGTTATACTAAATGCCATTGAAAAGATTTTTATTGCCATGAGCTGACATAATTGATGGTACTGGGTGAGTCAAGCTTTGATGATTTTGATCTCATCTCAAGCAAAAGTCCAGTCGGAGAACGATTACTTTCGGGTTGAGTGTTGAACTTATCTGTGTAAAATCTATTAGTTTATAAAACATTTTTAAAATATGAATTATTCATTATATATATATATATGTATTATAATATTATTTATAAAAATTTATTTAAAAATACTATAGATATACATGCATAGATGTATTTATTAGTTGTATGCTTTATCATTAAGAATACATGTATATGTATGTGTTAAAACACATAAAAGTATATTTTTAAATGTAATATACATATGTGATTTGGGTCATTATGAATATACGTCCACATATGTGTTTATATGTGGTAAACACGCTTATGTGAATCAACTAATTTCAAGCAATACTTTCTCTATTCAAGAGAATAAAATTGTATTAAGAGTTTATTAATTTAAACAATTGTTGAGTTAACTTTTAGTGCCTCTTTAATTTCACATCCACCAACCTCATTTCCATTTTCTGGAAATATAGTATATACAATCTTTTATCTAATCTTTTATTAATTTTTGACATTTACAGAGGTTAGGAAGGAAATGTAGTCTTTTATATCGTTGTCCCAAATGGTTGTGCCTATCTTGCAACAATTGATGCAGGAGAAAATGATCACAATAGTTCCTCGTCTATTTAGGAAATACTAATAAAATTGACTATTTCTACTATCTGATCATAAAAGTAAATTGAAAAGGCTCAATCGGATGTGCTATATCATATCCCTTTGTGGAAGTTGATTCTACAGATGAAAATTAAGCTCCTCAAAGGTTATTACTTGAAGTTTGTCCTCCTTCGGTTAATAGAAACCAAGTTCTTCAACCTCAAGCTTTGTAGCCTAATAGTAAGAAGAGAATGGAAAAAAAAAAGATTTTTGTTATATTCAAATTGTTATTTGTGTAAATGCAGGGTAAGGTTTGCCTACATTTCACCCTTGTGGTGGGACCTTTCCCCGGACCCTCGCTGCGCGGGGATGCTTTGTGCACCGGGCTGCCCTTTTTTCAAATTGTTATTTGTCTAGCCCAGTTAAGATTTGGCCCACTTTTTAACAAAAAAGGTTGACATACTCGTGATGTTAAGTTTAGGGATCATATTCGAGTTAAAAAGTACCAGAGTTAAAATCAATATATCCTACAAATTTATGAAAAACATTGACTTGAATTTCATAACTCAAAATCCTCATCTTAGGCTCCGTTTAGGAGAGCGGTACTGGTAGCTCCGGTGAGAAATGGACCTTCCATCCTTCGGTGAGAAATGAAGCTCAAAATTAATTTTTTTTGACATTTCCCACGGCACCGGGCTCCAAAATGGAGATTACCAAACACAGAAATTTTTCCGGTGGCATTTCTATCCCACCAAAGTATATTTAAAACACCTAAACAAATAGAGTCTTAGTTGTTTGGATTTAAACATCACTATGTTTCTTTTATGGAGAATGGAATGACGATCGAGAAATTGGACCCCATATAGTTGGGATAAGGCTAACGATTATAATGATAATGGTTTCTTGCTTGAATGACATTTTTTCTGAGTTAATAGTACATTTCTTTCTTCAGGTTGTGCAAAGGTGGTGAACTATTAGACAGGATACTAGCAAGGTATTTTTTTATAATCAATTTGAGCTGTTTACTATGATCGATGTACCTGTTCCTAAAGAAATTGTCTCTTGTGTTTGAACTTTATAGGGGTGGTAAATACTCTGAACAAGATGCAAAGGTCGTCATGATCCAGATTCTAAGTGTTGCCGCCTTATGTCACCTCCAAGGTGTAGTTCATCGCGATCTCAAGCCAGAGGTAGCTGCTCCACTTACCTTTTTCTCATGTTTCTTCTTAATTTTATCTTAATTTCATCTTATTTCTTCTTAGAATTTCCTTTATTCCTCCAAAGATGAGAATGCATCATTGAAGGCTATAGATTTTGGCTTGTCAGACTTTGTTAAACCAGGTTAGACTTGAGAAATGAAACTAATATCTTCAAGTACGATGTCTGTTAATGGAATCGAACTTCTTGTAATCATATTAGACGAAAGACTCAATGACATCGTGGGGAGTGCATATTATGTTGCCCCTGAAGTTCTCCATAGATCTTATGGCACAGAGGCTGATATATGGAGTATTGGCGTGATTGCGTATATTCTACTATGTGGAAGCCGCCCGTTCTGGGCTCGGACAGAATCTGGTATATTTCGAGCCGTGCTGAAGTCGGAGCCCAGCTTCGATGAAGCTCCTTGGCCTTCATTGTCTGATGACGCTAAGGATTTTACGAAGCAGTTGCTGAATAAGGATTATCGAAGACGAATGACTGCTGTCCAGGCTCTTTGTATGTTTTGAATTTCCTTGACTTGGTTAATTGAATTCACCTGAAACATTGTGGTAACAATAGCCTATTTTTGAACCAGGTCATCCATGGCTGCGGGAATTTGAGGAGGTCAAACTTCCCTTGGATATTTTGGTATATAAGCTTGTTAAAGCTTATATATGTTCGTCTTCCTTGAGAAAATCAGCACTAAGGGTACGCATATCTTTGAATGTGTTCTGTTTTTATTTAAATTAAGACTAAAAACATTCTTGGATTTACAACTTATTTCTTGTTTTTAGAAATAATCAATAGAAATTAGAAAACATGCTTGAAAATGAAAAGGAGAACAAAAATTATCTGCATTTATTTAATGTAATTTGTATTTGAGCCTGATTGATCTAAATTATCATCATAATGGCTTCTTAATTATTAACTTATTAGGTTAATTTAAGAAATAATATAGATTTAGTTATACAATATAATTTAATTAGTATTTTAAAATTTGATCATAATAAAATTTGGAATCAGTTTTTTAATATCATAATAAGTAGTTTAAGTTTCGTTTAATATGGTTAAATGAGTAATGAATTATATCATATCAAATTACCATGATTGAGCATCACTAAAACTGTAATGATGTAGAGAAAATTCTAATGATCTGACTAGTGTAGATAAATTGCTAGTAATCTGCTATTATAGCTATGTATTCAATTATAATCTAATCATCATTAAAAATATTAGCCATTTAGTTAAAATCCTAAATAACATGTAACTAGCCTAAGTAATGACTTAATACTCTGTTCAAATAATTTTTTTTTAATTAACTTAGACCAAATTATCATTATTATATACTAATAAATATATAGATTGCTATTAATTAAAGTATAATCAGTCCCTACTCAATCTATTTTATTACTTGATTACCACATTTTCTCACTAATTATATTTGCTAAGTTGAATTATTAGCGTTAAACACGCAGAAATATAACTAAAATGAGAGAGGTAGAGCAAGGAAAGGAATGGAGGAGGGGGGGGGGGGGACATGGGGGACTCGAAGAGCGATGAGAGCTGAGGGAGGGGGAGAGCGCGAAGAAGAGAGCAAAAGAAAAAAGAAGAGAGAGTGAGAGAGAAAAGACGAGAGCATGGGGACCCTTGCAATGGGGCTACTATTTTTAAATAACAATTTATAAATGAGCAGTATGTCCTATTTTAGCTATATTTTTATGTCGTAAGAATCGATCAATATTAAATACCGTGACTATCTTAAGAACAATTACAGTCTGATAACACTAATTACACAATCAAACACACAAATTTACCAATTTGTAAAAGCTAGAAGGATATCCAACAACACTTCTACATAACATTAAAGCAAACAACTGCTAAATTTCCTTCTCCAATGAAATTTTAACTGAATCAAGATTTGGATTTATCTGCTTCTCATGCGTTAAAGCCCGAATAGAAATGCCCACTCTAATGTCTATGTATTTTCTCCTATTCTTTGTTTTGTCCCACATCTCTATTAGAGATTTGTGTCACTCTAATAGATAGCTGATTTTAAGATTATATATATATATATTTGTGTTCTTGCATGGTATCAAAGCAAAACAAATTTTTTTGATGCTCTCGCTCCCTGCGCATACGTCTGCTCCTTTCGCGTGAATACTTCCAGTCCCGCGTGAACCCTCCCGGTCTCATGTGAACTCTCCCAGTCTTGCGCGAGAGCTCACTGTTCTTGTCTCGCTCAATCAACTCTCGTCGATCTCGTCCTGCACACTCTCCTCGATCTCGTCTGGAGATCGTCGAATGTCTTCTTGCTCTCGCCTGTTCCGCTCTTGAGGGAACGAGAATATCACTTGTTTGAGCTCTCGCTCGTTTGGTTTTGTCGATCTCCAACAAGCTCTAGCCTCCAGGAGTTCCAATCCTACACAAAAGCTCAAGCCCTCTCCCGCGAGTTCCATTCCTCCCACGAGCGCCTAATCTCGTAAATCTCACGGGAGCTCCAACCCTTGCACAAATTTTATCACTCGCGGAGTTTCAACACTAAGGAGCTTCCTCACACGTTGAAAGTGGGCACCCCTTAAAACATCCCTACTCTTGTTGTTGCGACTCCATCTCTAGCCCATTTTTTCAGTGCTACAGCCTACAGGGAATCTCGACATGACATCGGAATTGACTGGTTACAACTATGTTGATTGAAGCGTTTCCTTCTCATTTCTTGTGTGATCTCAATGGTGGATACACTATATCATTAATGCTCCCCAATTTACATCTTCTGTCTATGCGGAATGGGATGCGAGTGATGCCCTGGTTCACACATGGTTGACCAACAGTCTTTCAGACGAATGTTTGTTAATGATTCTACATGATGAAAAAGTGAAAGCCGCTTGGTACCACCTTTCAACTTTTATTCCAAAGGAACCATGAATTCTCGATATACACTCTTTATTCTGACTTGTTTGCTCAAACCTTTTTTCCCTCTCTCCCCCTATGTTGCATATTAAGAAGTGCAATCTCTTGATGCTGAACTTCTCCAACATCACCCCTTCTTTACTGATCTTGCGACTCAACGAAGATATTTTGAAGAGCTCCTGGTAGTCTGTTATCTTCAAGGACTACCTGAGTCCTATGAGTTGATCGATCAACAATTTTTTGGGGAGAGCACCGTTTCGATGTTGACTAATGCCGCCTCGTGTCTCCTCTGTTTCTCATCTGCTGACTCTCAACATTCATCCTCTGGAAAGTTTTGCTCATACTGTCGGAAGGAGAGAAGGTCGTAGTGTGTGTGGGGGGGGGGGCATTGGAGGTCGTGGGGAAGGTTGCCTTGTTTGCACTCGTTGTGGCAAAGTGGATCACCTTGTTGATCCCTGCTTCACTAAAAATCTGCTCGTTCGCCTCCAGGATCATGCTGGCATTGGTAACTTTGATAACACTGCGCATGTTGCCTCAACCTTGCCCTCAAACATTGGGACGTTGTTCTCTCAAACTGATATTGACGCTTTATTGCGTCATCCAGGAACTCCACCACTTTTGTAGCACCGCTCTATGCTTCAGGTATTGCATCTCTTGCCTCATGGTAAATGGCTTATTGACTCAGACGCTACTAGGCATATGACTGGTGGCTTATCGTCTTTCAGTAGCTTTTATAGACAGGATGCGATCCCTCCAGTTATTGTTGCAGTAGTGCATGTCTTGCCTCATGGTAAATGGCTTATTGACTCAGACGCTACTAGTCATATGACTAGTGGCTCATCATCTTTCACTAGCTTTTATAGACCGGATGCGATCCCTCCAGTTATTGTTGTAGTCTTGCAGATGGTTCTCTCGCTCTAGTCTGTGGGTTTGGGGTTATCAATACATCCTCTCACCTCACGCTGGAGAATGCTCTTTTTGTTCCCAACTTCCCTCGTTGCCTTTTCTCCATTAGTACTATTATAATGACTTTAAATTGTTGTAACTTATTCTTTCCGTCTCATTGTTATTTTCAGGATCTTTGTACACAGAATTAGATTGGTATTAGGACTGAAATGACTAGATAATACTTGGAAGACATCGATTCTTCCGACACTACTGCTCTCCGTTTTTGTGGTACTTGGAATCTCGTCATAAGCCCCTTTGACGCTTGATATTATTGGTTGTCTTTGGGTCTTTGTCGTTAAGTTCCTTCAAATGACAAGATTCACAGCTACAAGACCAGACTTGTCGTCAAAGGTTTCACCCCAAATATATGATGTCGATTTCGTCGACACCTTCTCTCATGTGACTTGTATCAGTTTCATTCGAGTCATCTTCTTTGTGGTTGTAAACAAGGAGTGACCTATGTTTCAACTACACGTCAAAAATGATTTCCTCTGTGGTGATTTAAATGAAACCATTTACATGGAGCAACCTCCAAGGTATGCTATTCAGAGGGAGTCTCAAATGTGCCACTTGAAGATGGCTATATATGGACTCAAAAGAGTCCTAATGCCTGGTTCGACAAGTTCCCTTAGGTTTTTTTTATCATTGGTTATCAGCGGACTCATACTAATCTTTCGGTCTTCATAAGGAAGAAAACTATTGGACTTGCTATTCTCACATTCTATGTAAATGATATTTTCCTTACAACTGATGATGTATTTGGGTTAAAAGAGATCAAAGTGTATCTAAGAGCACCATTATTGTAGATGTCGCCCGACATGTCTGTTGACATAAAGGTTTTGAGAAGAAAATGACACGATGTTGATATTTTAAGCAAAAATATCGCATTTAAAAATATCGCCCGATATATTGGTTTTACCGGATATATTGGGCGATATCTCGCGACCGATATATTGGCGTGTGTATTAAAAATATTTTTTTCATTTCTTTTTGTCGTAAGTTATGAAAACCCAAATTGATTGATAACAGAGAGTCGCCTCCTTTATATATAGGAGAGACAAGGAGCTACAAGAGAGCGGAAATAAAACATAAACTAAATACAGGATATTCAACACTCCCCCTCAAGTTGGGCTTGTGATGTCTGTCATACCCAACTTGGACATAATGCTTTCAAAAGCTCTAAAACTCAACCCCTTGGTGAGGACGTCTTCCAGCTGTTGATCAGATGGGACAAATGGAGTACTCACATCTCCACTCACTATGTTCTCCTTGATGAAGTGACGATCGACTTCAACATGCTTAGTGCGATCATGCTGAACTGGATTGTGTGCGATACTAATGGCTGCCTTGTTATCATAGTAGAGACGGATGAGACCCTCGCCTTGAATCCCAAGATCAGACATAAGGCACCGAATCCACATTCCTTCACATATTCCATGGGTCATAGCTCTAAATTCGGCTTCGGTACTGGACCTGGCAACCACCGGCTGTTTTTTACTTCTCCAGGTTCCCAAATTTCCCCCAACTATAGTGCAATATCCAGAAGTAGATCTACAGTCATCAACTGACCCCGCCCAGTCGGCATCTGTGAAGACTTCAATGGTTAGATCTTTGTTGGGAGTAAACAAGATGCCATGCCCAAGAGAGGTTTTAAGATACCGAAGAATCCAGTGGGCAGCATCCAAATGGTGAGATTTAGGCGTGTGCATGTATTTACTAATAACTCCAACATCATAAGAGATATCAGGGTGAGTATGGGATATGTAGATGAGCTTCCATACAAGGCGTTGAAACCCACTGATATCAACAACGACTTCTCCACCATCCCTCCCCAATCTGTGGTTAACTTCAATAGGGGTGTCTGCAGGTCTACACTCTCTCATTCCTGTTGTTTGCAGCAAATCCATGATGTACTTCCTCTGGGAGATAAAGATGCCATGCCTGGATCTAGCCACTTAAATGCCAAGGAAGTACTTGAGGTTCCCGAGATCTTTTACCTCAAATTCACTAGCCAATCTTGTCTTCAGGTTTCTGATCTCGTCCGTGTCATCCCGAATTATGACAATGTCATCCACATAAACGATCAACACTGTCATTTTTCCTTGTCTGTGTTTTACAAACAGAGTATGATCGTCATTACTCTGAGTGTACCCAAATGTCATCATGGCTCTTTGGAATCTTCCAAACCAAGCCCTCGAAGATTGTTTCAGGTCATATAAAGTCTTCTTCAGTCTGCAAACCTTTCCTTCAGATCCCTTAGAACCAAGACCCGGAGGTAAGGACATATAAACTTCCTCTTCCAAATCCCCATGGAGGAAGGCATTCTTCACATCCAACTGGCTGAGGCTTCACCCTTTGCAGGCCGCGCAAGAGAGCAGAATTCTGATTGAATTCATCTTTGCTACGGGGGCGAAGGTTTCATGATAGTCTATTCCAACCGTCTGTGTGTATCCTCTGGAAACCATCCTAGCCTTGTAACGGTCCACAAGACCTTGAGAGTTTTGTTTCACTGAAAAAATCCATTTACATCCAACCACGGTCTTGCCTTGAGGAAGAAAAACAAGGTCCCATGTGCAATTTTTCTCAAGAGCCATCATCTCTTCCAGCATAGCTTCTTTCCACTTTGGATGCCCCAAAGCTTCCTGCCATGAGGTAGGGATGGATATGGAAGACAAAGAAGTAACAAAGGCTCTATGCAAGGATGACAAAGAGTCATAAGTCACATAATGAGACAATGGATGACAAGTGGAGGCACGGTTACCTTGGAGACCAGTAGGCGGGTCAGGCGGTAACTCTGGTATAATGTGCGAGACCGGATTGTTTGTACCCCTTTGTCGACGAGTATACACCTGCAGAGGAGGAGTAGGGCGAGGGGGCAATGTTGGAGGCAGAACACCAAAAGGAAGAACAAGCGAATAGGGAGGAGAAATAGGTAGAGGAATGGAGGGAGAGCTCACTTCCATGGTACCAGACTCCCCCTGAAGTGAGCTCCCATAATAAGACGTGGATTCATGGAACGTGACATCTATGGAGACAAAAGTCTTACGCGTCACAAGATGAAAACATTTATACCCTTTTTGAGTAGGAGAGTAGCCAATGAAAACACACTGAAGTGCCCGGGGATCAAGCTTGGATGTGTGGTGCACGTGAACATAACACACACACCCAAAGATACGTGGAGGGATCTCAGTAGGCGTAATTTGGAGAGCTTCCAGGGGTTTTATGGTGAAGGATACGGGTTGGCAAGCGATTAATAAGATGCGCCGCCGTAAGAACAACGTCCCCCCAATAGTATTTGGGAAGGTGCATCTTAAGTAAGAGGCATCGAGCAACCTCAAGAAGGTGTCGATTCTTTCGCTCAGCGTCCCCATTCTGGGCAGGAGTGTAGACGCAGGGCGTTTGGTGGATGATACCCAACTCAGAAAGGTATCGCTCAAAGTGAGAGTCCATGTACTCTCGTCCATTATCACTGCGTAACACTTTAACAGTGGCATGGAACTGAGTAACGACCATTTGATGAAACTGTTGAAACAGAGAAAAAGCCTCATATTTGGATTTCATGAGGTACACCCAAGTGCAACGAGAAAAACAATCTATAAACGTGACAAACCATTTACATCCAGAAATAGAAGCATGCGGGGAAGGTCCCAAAACATCAGAATGAATAACCGCAAAAGGAGTATCACTAGGAGGGGAGAACTGAGGAAGAAATGCCCGTTTGTGCTTACTAAGTTCACATACATCACAAGTAAAATCATTAAACACAGAGTTCGACATAGTTGGAAATAAAAGTTTCATAATAGAGGGAGAGGGATGTCCTAGGCGACAGTGCCAGGAATCCAAATCAGGAGAGGACGCCACATGAAGAGCACGAGGAGGAGCCGAGCTGGAGGGGTCAAACAGGTACAGTCCATCACACATGCTACCAGAGCCAATCACCTTCCCCGTCTTCAGGTCCTGAAAAATACATGAAGAGGGAAAAAAGTTACGGAACAATTCATAGAATGAGTTAGGTGACTAATAGACAGAAGGTTTCGAGTAAACTTAGGAACGCGAAGCACGGACGAGAGAGAGAGAGAGAGGAGCAGGGAATGGTTCCCTTCCCCGCGATTGAGGAAAATGAACCATCAGCGACACTCACTTTATCGCGACTCGACAAGGGAGAGTAAGAGACAAAACCTGAAGAAGAGCCAGTCATATGATCGGTGGCTCCGCTGTCGATGATCCACTGAGTGGGGAAATGGCTGGTGGCAGAATGAGCACCTGGGGCCCCCTGGTGGGCGTAAGAGGAGGACGAAGTATATGTCTCGGAAGATTGGTCGTGCATCATACGTCGGAACGCCAGAATCTCATCTGAAGAGAGAGCAAAGGTAGCAGTAGGAGGAATATCTTCCGAAGATTCTGAGAGATGAGCAGAGCGTGGCAGAGGAGGACGGCAGAAGAGCGACCATTGCCACGGCCACCACGAGGAGCAGGACCCCCCCGGGAAGGAGGAAAGCCATGAAGCTTGAAGTAGGCGTCCTTGGTATGACGGGCCTTCCCGCAATAATCACACATCAGATGATCCTTCTCACCAGAGCGGGGCTTGTAATCACGTGAGGGACGACCACTAGGGCCAAAGTGGGCCGCAAGAGCAGCAGGACATTAAACACTTTTAAAAGAATGAGCGGTAATATTTTGTTTCATACTTCATTTAGTGTATCATTCTGAGCCTAGCTTCGACGACCGAGCGGTAATATATTATTTTGTGTTCAATACTTCATTAAGATCATATTAGTACATGTTTATTGTGTAATTTATAAACATACATTATGTGTACAATTGTACATATTTACAAAAAATGTGTATATATATAAATGAATTTATTTATATATTAAAATACGACATTGTAAAATATTCCCGATATATCCTCCGCAACCCGACATCAGACATTTCAAACTCAAATCGACATGAATCCGACATCTACAACCTTGAAGAGCACTTCGTGATAAAGGATTTGGTGACTCCTTGACACTTCCTCGACATTGAGATCGTCCAACATAGTAAAGACATTGTATCATCACAAAGGAAATATATCATGGATCTTCTAAAAGAGACTGGCTTATTTGGAGCCAAGACAACTCGTACTCCTATGCCTATGGGGATCGACAATCTCTGGAACGACACCTCTCCTCTTCAAGAAGTCACTCGCTACACGTGCTTTGTTGGAAAACTCATTTACCTCATAGTCACAAGACCAAACATTATGTTTGTAGTTGGGAAGGTCAACCAGTTTATGCATAAATCTAAAGAATGTCATCTTTAAGCGGCCATGACGATATTGGAATACACCAAGGGCTCTTTTGTCCAAGGTATCTAGTTTAGGAAAAATAGGCACCTATGTATCGAATCATATTCTGATGATAGCTATGTAGACAACAAGATAGGCAAGAAATCTACTTTAGGGTATTATACGTTCCTAGGGTGAAACTTGTCACATGATGAAGTAAGAAACATATTATTGTTTCTAAATCCAGTGCAGAAGCAGAGTTTCATGGAATGACATAGACATCATGTGAATTAATGTAGCTCAAAACTCTTCTAAAAGACTAGGGAGAAATTTACAATATACCTCTGTCTATGTATTGTGACAATAAGATAGTCATCTACAAATATGAAAATTCGGTGTTTCATGAAAGAGCAAAGCATATTGAAATCGATTGTCACTTCATCAGAGAGGAAGTCATCAATGGGCCTATATGTACCTCATTTGTAACATCAGACAAAGAATTAGCTGATATATTCACCAAACCTTTTCTTTCATCTTTTTTCTAATATATATAACAAGCTTGATATGATTGATATATATGCTCCAGTTTGATGCGGTGTGTTAAGTCCAAATTGAAAAACCCACTCAAAAGCCTGCCTCTGTTCTCTTATTCTTTGTTTAGTCTCACATCTCTATTACAAATTTGTCACTTTTCTTCAATGCATGTATAGATGTGTTGCATGTAATAAATAGTTGATTCTAATATATATATATGGCCATTTACCGGGACCTCCCCTCTAACTTTGCTAAATTACTGAGAGCACCCCTCTTACTTTCGAAATTACAAAAAACTCCCCTTAAGTTTTCATTTCATTACCAAAACCTTCCCTGAAGTTTTCATTTCATAACAACCATGCACAAAAATACCCCCCTCGGTGAACAGTGTTCAGGGGGTATTTTTGTTCATGGATGTAATGCAATGAAAACTTAAGGGGAGGTTTAATTTCGAAACTAAGAGGGGTGCACTCAGTAATTATGCTAACTTACAGGGGAGGTTTGGGTAATTATTTCTCTCTCTCTCTCTCTCTATATATATATAGGAATATTTACCAAAACTTTCCTTGGAAGTTAGCATAATTACAGGTTGCACCCCTTATATTTTTGAAATTATAAATACCTCTACTGTAAGTTTACATTTCATAACATCCATGCACACAGAAGTACCCACTTGGAGTAAATCTTCAGGCTGGTCTTTTTGTGCATGAATGTTATGAAATGTAAACTTACAGGTGAGATTTTTGTAATTTCAAAAGTAAGAGGGGTGCAACCTGTAATTTAGCAAACTTAGAGGGGAGGTCGCGGTAAATGGCCATATATATATATACTTTATTATATAAAACAATAGTGATATTTGGAAGCACACCAAACATTTGATCTGGACCGTTGGATAAGGCTGCTTCAATGAATAGCCATCGGATTCAAGATAATGGGTCTGCAAATATCCATTATTCCTCCTAAAAAACCAATCTCTCAACTGTAGAAATCCCGATGCCAATTTTCCGGAAAAAATGCACATTCTCCCTCTGCCGCCGCCGCGCGGAGCCACCGACGGCCTAACCGGCTCCCACCGGGGGGGGTTTCGCCGGCCTCCGGCAAACCCGCCGGGGTTTGTCCGGCAGCGAGCGGGCAGGGCCACCACCGGCGGTGGCCCTGCCCGTGAGACCGCCGGACAACCCCCGGCGGGTTCGCCGGAGGCCGGCGAACCCCCCGATGGGCGCCGGTCAGGCCGCCGGCGGCTCCGTCGGCGACGGCAGAGGGAGAATGTGCATGGCAGCTTTGGCGGAAGGCGGAAGCGGAAATCTGGGGGAGGGTGTGGATTTTTTATTTTTTATTTTTTTTATTCTGTTTTAATAATTAATTAAATTAATAATTAATTAAATTCTAACGGCGGGGCGGGCGAGAAAACTTTAAAAATTTTAATAACTGACGGGGGCGGGCGAAGCCCGCCTTGAATGCCAAGCGGGCGAAGCCCACTTGGTTGCGGGCGAGGCGAGCGAGAAAACTTTAAAACTTTAAATTTTTTAATAACCGACGGGGGCAGGCGAAGCCCGCCTTGAAAGCCAAGCAGGTGAAACCCGCTTGGTTGCGGGCGAAGCTCACCTCGACGCATCGAGAACGGGCGAAGCCCGTTCGAAGATGCTAGTATATAATATATGTGCGTGTGTGTGTATATATATATATGTATATGTATGTATATATATGTATATATATGTATACATATATATGTATATATATATGTATATGTATGTATATATATGTATACATATATATGTGTATATGTATATATATAGAGAGAGAGAGAGTATTCTTACATCATCGAAGAGACAATCATGTAAAATGCATAGTTATCATGGTTGTATTAATTTTTGTCTTATGTGGCAGGCTTTAGCCAAGACCTTGTCTCCTTCTCAGCTCTCTTATATGAGAGAGCAGTTTGCTTTGTTAGGGCCCAACAGTAGTGGCTTCATCTCCTTGCAGAATTTCAAGACAGTTAGTCAAATTTGTCTTTCTTTTTTTGCTTATTTCTTGGATTTATTACTATATTGGATTCCCTTTTTGAATTGAATTCTAATTATCATATGGAAGGCCTTGTCAAAGAACTTAACCGAAGCTATGAAGGACTCGAAAGTTCTTGATTTCATCAACATGGTACGCTGCACATCATGTTCATTTAATTCTTGGGTACATATTATTGTTTTTTCTGACCTATATGTGCCTTCGTCAATGAAGACGAGTTCTCTACAGTACAAAAAACTCGATTTTGAGGAGTTCACCGCTGCCACAACGAGCGTTCATCATCTGGAATCACTGGATACTTGGGAGCAGCATGCTCGTTCTGGATATGAGTTATTTGAGAAGGATGGGAATAAGCCTATCATGATCGAGGAACTTGCGTCGGTATGTCTATTACCACATATTATGCCTCATATCTATACTATAAATATAAGGGAAAAACACATTTTGGTGAAACATTTATCTTTTCAAATTTACCTTCTTTTACAAAATTTACAACTTTTTATAAGTGTGTTTAATTTCTATGTTTTTATTTAATTTTAAAAAGTTTGTCTTATTCCCTCAATTTTTGTTGAGTTTTTAATTTGGTTTGGCAATAATGTTCACGCGGACTGCTAACGGAGGATGTACTTTCAATGCCGGGGAATGGGGAAACCCCGTGCACGACTGCTTGTTAATCCATATATTTTTTAAAAACTTCTTAAATTGGTCCCGAGGGTGAAATTTTTGTTTTTTGTGGAGATTCTTTTTTAATAAAGTTTTTTTTTGTTAACTTATCTCACACAATGCTCACATTCTTAAATTTTTAGGTATATTTAATTGATATAATTATTTGTGACAAAAAACTCGGGTTCATAATTCCAACTATATTCATAAAGAAAGATTTATGCGAGGAAATATAGGGGATATTCATAAAGAAAGCTTGTTATGGGAACTATCTTCATGAAAGAATCTTGTGTACCAGAGAACAAAATGAGTGGTTTTTAAATAGTGCACCTACATGAAGCGCCGTATAAATCTCAGAGAACTGTGTGATATATACCTTTTTGCTCTTCTTTCATCCATAAATTCATATGAAGAAGATAGGTTTGGATTAATATTTAATGTTAGTTATATGCCTCGAATCTTTGCTTCATATCATGCATGGAAGTTGTGATTCGAAGGCACATATTAAGATCCCGACAATGCAAGGTTAAGACTGTGCCCGTCAATCTCTACTCGGATCCTTTATTGATAAGTGCTTCGCGCGTTAAATTACAAATCTCATGGGGCATATTGAATACTTTCTACACCTTAAAAATTCATATAACTATGTATGCTCATTTCTACACCTTAAACATTCATATAACTGTGTGTTCATTTCTTAACCAGGAGCTTGGTCTTGGACCATCAGTCACAGTTCAAGTTGTTCTCCAAGACTGGATTAGGCATTCTGATGGAAAGCTTAGCTTCCTGGGCTTCCTTAAACTTCTACACGGTGTGTCGAGCAGATCGATACCAAAGATTAGCGAAAATTAGGAAACCCACGGCTTCTGAATCTTTCGTCGGTTAAACCGAATTGAGAAGATGATATAATAGGGCCGGAGCCAGCATAGCACAACACTCGAAATCAGAAAAATTTGTGTTCAAGCTTCCGTTTCTCACCCTCTTCTTCAGCAACTCTTCTTTGACTTCTGTTGATATCCATGAAAAGTTCAGAAGAATGTACAGTTGGGAGGAGGATGAAGAGAGTTGAATCCCCTTTAATGTCGTGTTGTTATTATGATGTGATATTCGAAACAAAGTTACCATTATTTTCATAGAGATTGTGGAAATGTGTTGTAATTGTGATGCAAATGTAATGTGAGGGTTTGAGTGTTCGGCGCAAATCAAATTTGTGATATGTTTGAAAATTAAAGCGACAATTACACGATAATTCCATCCAATGGCTTCGAGTTTCAAACTTTGGGGAAGAACCACGGGCGGTGATTCTCGTATTTCTACTGGTTTTTGGATCAAAATAGCTTTTATTGGGTTGCGGCAGCCATTAGAGTTTTGAGAAAGAACTCTGAAACCCTACCAATCTATTGATGTAGGGTCCAGTTGTTGCAGGCAGCTTATCCTCTATATGATTGCAGCAGGCTCCCTTATTGAAGTAGGAAGCAAAATGGAAGGTATTTTGGAGAGATTCTTTGGATTTTGGTTATTATTACCAGTTTGGCAAGTGCTGAATCAGTCACAGGGGTACTTTGGTAATTTAAATATTAGAAGTCCTCTATAAGATTTCAATATTTGTGTAATGGGCAATTTTTAGCTTTTAACTTTTCTTTATTGGAATATTGTGTGTTATGGCTGGTCATAAGAGCAAGCAAAGTATATTCATGCATGTGCCTCTCTACATGTGTTTTCATTGTGGAAGGTTAGGTCTGTTTCCAATCTTCCCCCGCCCATACCCCCAATGATTGGGGCCTATATGGGTTATGTTGTTGTTGTTGTTGTTGATTGATATTTTGAATGAGTGATTGTGAGTTTTTGTGAAAGGTGTGGTGTTTTTAGAGAGAAAAATAGAGTTGTTTTTAGAGAAGTGATAAGAATCACACCATGAGCACTGATCATCACATGTCGATGCCTAAGGGTGAGGAGCAAAAATTGAAAATCGATAACATCGATCAAACCGACCGAACCGCACCGATTGTGAAACCGAGCCGCCCGATTTGGTGTCGGTTCGGTTTGGGGTTTGTGAAAATCGAAGTCATTTCGGCTCGGGTCAACTTTTAAGTTTTAAAAATCGGTCAAACCGAACCGAACTGACTAATATTATAATAATTTTACGCCTCATTTTCACTTAATAAATATAAGATGTTCCTCATTTTAACTTAATATAAATATATAATTTTAAGTGGTCAAACCGAAATGACAAATGACTACATGAGCTAACTTTAAAATTATGTACAAGCCAACTGGTCTAGCTTCTATTTGCACTTAGCCACTTAATAAATATATAAAAAAAGCTATTATTTCACGCAAGCTTCATTTCCGTGAAGCAGTGAAGGACAACTATGGTATTGTTGCATGTTTATAATTTCTATGGTTATAATGTTTATTTTGACAATATGATTATAATATTTTTAAATATTGTTGCATGTTTATTTATCATTTGTATATTATATTGAAACAAATTTAAATATTTTGGTAACTGTATGATGAACGATCGTAATATTTGCTTCACTTAATATACAATAGTGTAAATGTGTAATTAGGGAAGTGCAAAAACCGACATCGAACCGCCAAAAACCGAACCGACCGAGTTTGGTTCGGTTCGGACCTTCCGAAAACCGAAGCATGTTGGTCCGGTTTCGGTTTGGGTACAAACCGACCCAAACCGAACCGCTGTCGATGCCCATATAGATCTACACTTCTAGAAGATAAGATTGTCATTTGGACGAACGGAGTTGGCTTTCATATTCTTATTGATTGTGATATATTTCTATGTATTTTTATTTATGTACATGTATTTTATTTATGTATGTGCAAGAATAGCTGTGTACAAAAGGTCTGGCAGACTTGGGCTTTTATGTGCTTAGACCCAGACCCTCCTTCCTAAGGGTGTGGGAGGGCCTAATGACCAGGCTTTTATTAGGCACAAATCCGATTTGATATTTTTTTAAATAAAATAATTTATTTAGTTAACAAATTAAATATAAAATTTTATCACATTTCATAAGTCACATTGTCACAGCTAATATTAATTATTAAATAGAAGCATGAGCATAAACAATTCTAAAAAAAGAAATCCAAAACTAAGAAACAAAATTAAAATTTTATTGATATTTGCAAGAAATATTAATATACAAGATATTAAATCATGAAAAAAACAAGATTACAAAGACTAACAATTTACAACATTACATAAAATTTCAAAACGGAATCTACAGGTTATGATATTACAATTTTACCCGTAAAATATTTAATTTGAAATAATAGATATAAATGGTCGTCATGCAAATCTAACGAACTCAATTCTTCCTCATCTTTTGACGAACTATCTTCAATAGATGAAATATGTGGCTCTCTGTTGAGTGCATTTAAGTGAACTTTGTAACAGATGCAAATTTCCAACGACTCTTCTTTAAGTTGATTTTGTCTCTTGTTCAAAACCTTGCCACTAAAAAAACAACAGACTTCAAAACTACTGTACTAACTTAGATAATTAGTATATCGCGGACCATTAACGCCAAAATATGATTTGTTAGTTTTGTTTTTTCACCGTTCCAATAAATTAAAATTTTCTATCTCTGCATTATTCATAAAATCTCGAAATTGTATCTTAGTATATAATCCTAATTCATTTAATGAACTAATTCATTTAATGAACTAATGTAGTTTGAGTTTGTGTTATTTCATTTCGCGGCCTTGAGCCAAATAATTCATAATAACTATTATAAAATTTTATATTTAAAATTGAAATGCAAATTTTTTTCATAATCCAAAAATTTTAAACATAAGTGTAAGTTATTATTAATTTCTTCTAAAAAAATTCGATGCCTTCTACACCTAATACAAGATTAAAGCCGCAACACATGAAAATATGAAAATATAGGGGGCATTACTCTATAATAATTTAAAATTTAAGTTTCCATTATTTCAATTACGGGCCGTCATAATACATTTTCTTTAAAATAATTAAATATTCTTATAATAATTAAAAAATTGATACTTGTTGCGGGTCGCTCGGGTGCTTTGGTAGACCGGTCGAATTGAACCACCTTAGCTCGGAAGCGAACCGAGCGCGCAAACAGTCAATTAGAGATTCGTTGAGTACACTGAGACTTTTTAACGTGGAAAACCCAGAAATGGTAAAAAACCACGCGGCCGGAGCTGTGCCGACCAAACTTCACTATCTTTTGAGAGTTTACAGTTAGGTACTTAGAAATCGAGCGCGACAGGCCGCCGCTCATTACAATAATAGAGAGAGAGAGAGAGAGAGAGAGAGAGAGAGAGAGTTTTGGAGGTGACATGCCACCTCTCAGAAAACTAAGTCTTTTTCCTTCTGAGAATGGTGGAGAACAAAAGTGAGAATGCTGAGTCACCTTTCGGGAGAACAAAAGTGAGAATGCTCAGTCGCCTTTCGGGAGAAAGGAAATCTTCAAGTCCACGAAGGAGATCTTCGAGTCCACGAAGGAGATCTTCAAGCGCCGAAGGAGATCTTCAAGCGCCGAAGGAGAATTCCGTGGAAATCTTCAAAGGAGCTCTCCCAGGTGCCGAAGGCAAGGTCCCCCCAAATGAAGGTTCTGAGCTCCTTTTATAGCTTTGGCCGGGGGTAGCCCGGTAATTTTGCCGTCATAACCACCGTAACCACTTGACGGGCGAATCACGCTGGCCGATTTGGAGCACACGGATCGCCATTTTTCGTAAATGATCGTCTCGCCCCTCGGGCAGTTCGGGCAGTTCGGGCAGTTTTGTTGAGGGTGAAAAAGGTGACAAGCCGTTCCTGCAATCTGAGAAATTAGAAAGACAAAAAGTGAGCGTGCCCGGAATGTGAAAGTGCTCTGAGCGCGGTCAGAAGCGTTTTGAGCGCGTAACGAACAGGGAAGCGTTCTGAGCGCGTAGGGAAGCGTTCTGAGCGCGTAGAGAAGCGTTCTGAGCGCGCAACAAATATGAGAGCGTTCTAAGCGGAATCTGGAACCCGAAGAGCGCGCGGCGAGTCAAAAGAGGCGGATTTGCCCTAACCCCACTACAGGGGGGCGCGGCGCGGCCACACCCTAAGGGGGGCGCTGCGCGGCCGCACCCGAGGGGTGTGCGGCTTGGCTTGGCCGCACCCAAGGGGGTGCGGCTTGGCTTGGCCGCACTCAAGGTGGTGCGGCCTGGCCGCACCCCGCATGGGGTGCGGCTTGGCCGCACCCCACACGGGGTGCAGTTTGGTCGTACCCCCCACTATGGGGGGTGCGGCTATTCGCACCCCACTAGTGGGGTGCGGGCTAATCGCACCCCAGTAGTGGGGTTCGGCTATGGCGGCGCGCGACATGTTCCGTGCGTGCTCTCGCACTGGCGAAAATGGCGGCGAAAATGGCGGGTTCGGTTTCTCCAACTCGAGCGATCATGCGTTGACCGTTGACCCCACCTCTCTTTAGTGGAGTTTTCTCTAGACGCACCCCAAGGCCTTTATGGATGTATAACATAAGCCCCCCAAACCTTTGGAGTCCGAATTTCTGCGCGGAGGAGTTCAGAGGTTTTGATTTTTCTGTGACGGCTTTGATCATTTCTCTCTTCGTGGTGCCTTGGGTAGGAATTGCTTGTCGAAGGATGAGTGTGTGATTGCTTTTGTTTTCTTGTTCTGTTTAGGCGTTTCTCGCTCTGCGCTGCATTGTGATAGCACTCTCGTGGCCCCGCCGCCCTGGTTGTTGTCGAAGTGTCGATTGAGGGAAGAAGCTTCAAGATGGCCGACGAAGGATGTTCGCACTTTGAGATTGTTGCTGGCTTGCTATTTAGCATTGATACCTGAATAGCTTGATGACCTTTTACAAAATAACGGATGAGTATGCGCAGGTCCAAGCCCGCGGCTTTTTCATAATAAGAAATTAGTTTGCGCGAGTCTGAGCTCGCGACTTTTACATAATAGAAAATTAGTTTGCGCGAGTCTGAGCTCGCGGCTTTTATAATATAGCAAATTAGTTTGCGCGAGTCTGAGCTCACGACTTTTACATAATAGAAAATTAGTTTGCGCTAGTCTGAGCTCGCGGCTTTTACATAATAGAAAATTAGTTTGCGCGAGTCTGAGCTCGCGGCTTTTACATAATAGAAAATTAGTTTGCGCGAGTCTCAACTCGCGACTTTTACATAATAGAAAATTAGTTTGCGCGAGTCTGAGCTCGCGACTTTTACATAATAGAAAATTAGTTTGCGCGAGTCTGAGCTCGCGACTTTTACATAATAGAAAATTAGTTTGCGCGAGTCTGAGCTCGCGGCTTTTACATAATAGAAAATTAGTTTGCGCGAGTCTGAGCTCGCAGCTTTTACATAATAAAAGATTAGTTTGCGCGAGTCTGAGCTCGCGGATTTTATAATATAGATTTGGCCGGTGAATAGCGGGTGTATTCAAACCGTGGACGAACGTAAGAGGGGCAGACCCTTACGACGCCGAGACTCGACGGCGGAGGAGAAGGACGAACCTTCAATCGACGGCGGTGCAAAGTCCCCGGGGCAGGGCCCCGAAGTGGCCGGTGAATAGCGGGTGTATTCAAATCAGGGGCGAACGTAAGAGGGGCATGCCCTTACCACGCCGGGACTCGACGACGGAGGAGAATGGCGAACCTTCAATCGACGGCGGTGCAAATTCTCCGGGGCAGGGCCCCGAAGTGGCCGGTGAATAGCGGGTGTATTCAAACCAGGGGCGAACGTAAGAAGGGGCAGGCCCTTACGACCTCGGGACTCCACGGCGGAGGAGAAGGGCGAACCTTCAATCGACGGCGGTGCAAAGTCCCCGGGGCAGGGCCCCGAAGTGGGTGATAAAGAGCCTTTTTAAAGAAGATAATAATGATTTTTCTTAATCGAATGTAGGTGTCAAAAACATATTTTTCATAGTAGAAAATCATTTTTGTGTGGGTTTCGTAGTACAAGATAAGTTTGCACGAGTCTGAGCTCGCGGCTTTGCATACAGTATATAATATAGGATAAGTTCGCACGAGTCTGAGCTCGCGGCTTTGCGTACGATACATAATATAAGATAAGTTTGCGCGAGTCTGAGCTCGCGGCTTCCTACGTGATAGAAGACTTGATATTACTGATAAAAGCGGCGTAGGTTCTGGGCGTTCCAAGTGCGCGGTAGAGTCTTTCCTTCCGCTACTGAGCCTGTATGTTCCGGGTTTTACGACCGCAGTGACAACGTACGGACCTTCCCAAGTTGGTGAGAGTTTATCTCCTTGGGGGCTTTTTCCGGCCACCTCGATGCTGCGTAGGACGAGATCTCCTACGTTGATTGGTCTGGGCTTCACCCTTCTGTCATAGAGCCGGGCTATGCGCCTTTGGTAGGATGCGGCACGCTGGGCGGCGGCGTCTCGGACTTCGTGGATTAAGTCAAGATTCTCTCGAAGCAGTTCGCCATTCTTGTTAGGATCGAAAGTTAGCACCCGGGTGCTTGGAATGCCGATGCCGATGGGGATGACAGCTTCAGTACCGTAACAGAGGTTGGAAGGCGTCTCTCCTGTAGGGGTCTTCTCCATTGTGCGGTACGCCCATAGTACACTTTGGAGTGCGTCTACCCATTGTCCCCCAGCTTCTTCCAAGCGCCTCTTCAACCCTTTGAGGATGGTGTGATTTGTGACTTCCACTTGCTCGTTAGTTTGCGGATGTGCTACGGCCGTGTGACGGAGATTGATCTTTAGGTCCTCGCACATCTTGGTGAAGGATTTCCCGGTAAACTGAGTACCGTTGTCGGCAATGATCGTTGCTGGGATACCATAGCGGCAGATAATGTTCTTCCAGACAAACTGTTTGGCGTTCTATTCTGTGATCTTGGCCAGGGGCTCCGCTTCCACCCACTTGGTGAAGTAGTCGATGGCTAGGATGATGAACTTCCTCTGCCCAGATGCGAGAGGTAGGGGGCCGAGGAGGTCGATTCCCCATTACGCGAACGGCCACACACTTTGGAGTGTGGAGAGCGCGACCGGGGGCTGATGAGGTACGCTTGCGTGCAGCTGACAGCTCGTGCACTTTTGGACCAGCTCGGTCGCGTCCTTCTTCATTGTTGGCCAATAAAAACCTTGGTGTAGTATCTTCTGGGCCAAGGCTTTCCCGCCTAGGTGCTCTCCGCAGATTCCCCCGTGCACTTCTCTTAGGGCGTAGTTTGCCTCTCCTGCTGGTAGACACTTTAGGTAGGGCCCTGAGAATGCCCGTTTGTAAAGCTCCCCGTCCACAATGGTGAATGACGTCGCTCGCATTCGTAACCTTCGCGCTTCAAGATGATCCTCGGGGAGGTGTCCGTGCTCAAGGTAGGCTCGCAGTGGGGTCATCCAGGACGACTCTTCCTGGTGGATGGCTGTGATTTCCCATGGCCCTTGAATACTTGGAACCACAATCTCTTCCACTCGGCGCCTTCGGGATTGGTAGCTGGTGGGTGAAGTTGCAAGCTTAGACAGAGCATCTGCCCTGAAATTCTGCTCCCTGGGGATGTGTAGGATTTGGTACGATGAGATCTTCTGAAGGAGCAATCTCGCAAGCGCGAGATATTTCGCAATTTGGTCATTCTTGGCCTCGTAGTCTCCCTCAACTTGCGAGACTACGAGTTGGGAATCTGCGTAAATCGTCAAGTTCTCTGCTTTGCAATCGATGGCGAGCCGGAGGCCAGCGATCAGTGCCTCGTATTCCGCGATGTTGTTGGTTGCTGAGAATTTTAACCTGAGGTCGTAATCTAAGGTGATCTCATCGGGGCTTATGAGGAGCAGTCCTGCTCCGACCCCTTCAGCTCCTGAAGCACGGTCGACGTAGAGAGTCCAGCGGGGACTAGTGGTGTCCTTGATAGGAGTTGCTTCTGGTTGGATGGTGTATTCTACAACAAAGTCGGAAAGTACTTGCGACTTGATGTCCGGCCGGGGCAGGAATTGGATGTCAAACTCGCCGAGCTTTACAACCCATTTTACTAGCCTCCCAGAGACTTCTGGTTTCTGGAGGATTGTTCGTAGCGGGAGCCGAGTCAACACTTTTACTGTATGAGCCTGGAAGTGGGGCCGAAGCTTTCTTGCTGAGAAGACGAGAGCCAAGGCTGTCTTGTCTGCTGCCGGATACCTGGTTTCAGTATCGGTGAAGACTTTGCTGAGGTAGTAGACTGGCCGTTGCACCCCCCCCCCCCTTCATCTTTCACGAGCACCGAGCTGAGAGCCGTAGGAGAAACTGCTAGTTATAGGAATAGGATTTCTCCGGGGATGGGCTTCGACAGGAGCGGTGGTGAGGCCAGGTATTATTTGAGAAGTTCGAAGGCCGCCTGACACTCGTCAGTCCACTGGAACCCGTAGTGGCGCGCTCCCCGAAGAATTTTGAAGAAAGGGAGGTACTTGTCTCCTGTCCGTGACAAGAAGCGAGATAACGCAGCAATCCTCCCGTTCAGATGTTGCACTTCCTTAATTGAACGAGGTGTCGACATATCCTCCAACGCCTTGATCTTCTCGGGGTTGGCCTCAATTCCACGATGGGTCACCATGAAACCCAAGAACTTTCCCGCCGTCACACCAAATGCGCATTTGCTGGGGTTGAGCCGCATCTGGAAGCGACAGAGAAGTTGAAAGCACTTTCCCAAGTCTTTCAAGTGGTCGCAACGGTGGACGCTCTTCACCAACATGTCATCCACATATACCTCCATCGTTTCTCCGATGAGGTTCTTGAAGACCTTGTTCATCAGCCTTTGGTAGGTAGCCCCGACGTTTTTAAGGCCGAATGACATCACCTTATAGCAGTAGACTCCTTTGTCGGTGCGGAAGGCGGTGTGCTCCTCGTCTGTGTGGTTCATCCTTATCTGGTTGTAGCCTGAATAAGCATCCATGAAGCTGAGTAGCTCATGGCCAGCCGTCGCGTCGACGAGCTGGTCGATCCTCAGGGAGAGGGAAACTGTCTTTTGGGCACGCCTGGTTTAGGTTGTTGTAGTCGACGCACATTCGCCACTTTCCCGAGGCCTTTTTTACCATAACAACGTTAGCGAGCCACGTGGGGTATTCAGCTTCGCGGATGAACCGCGCCTCCATGAGTTTATCCACTTCTTCTTTGATTGCCTTCAACCGCTCAAGGCGAAGTTCCTCTTCTTTTGAATCACTGGCCTGCAGACAGGGTTAATGTTTAAGGAGTGAAAAATGACTTCAGGATCTACCCCGGGCATGTCTTCCGGGCTCCAAGCGAAAATGTCTTCGTTCTCCTGTAGGAAGGTTGTGAGCTCTTCTCGTTCTTCCAGCGACAAGAGGGATCCGACTTGAACGGTCTGAGTCTGATCCTGCTGAGAGAGTGGTACTTCCACTAATCCTTCAACGGGCGCACCCCGCTGCAGAGTAGTTTCGTCCCGTAGGTCGAAGTTGTTGATGTTGAGGGCGGTTGCCTTTGTCGGTTGAGCTTGCGTCAGATAACAGGTTTTGGCTGCCTCCTGGTTTCCTCTTACGACCCCTATTCCTACGGTAGTCGGGAACTTCATAGCTAGATGCGGAATGGACAGAACTGCTCCAAAGATAGATTGGAGCGGCCTCCCAAAGATGGCATTATAGGCGGAAGTGGATTCCACCACCACGAACTGGATGTTGTACGTTGACTGTCTCAGAAACTCACCCAATGTGACTAGGAGAGTGATCATGCCTTGAACTGGGACAGGTCGGTTGTCGAAGCCGTAGACGGGCCCGACTGCAGGGCTGAGCTGATCCTTCGTGAGCTTCATACTTTGCAAAGTGGAAAGAAACAGAACATCAACTGAGCTTCCGTTATCGACCAATATCCTTTTTACGTTAAAGCAAGGGTCCCCGATCCCTGCGCTGATTACGAGGGGATCCTGATGCGGTAGCCGTAACCCTTGCCGGTCTTCTTCCCCGAAAGCGATCGTAGTGTCCTGTTTGAGCTTCTTGTCTTCGTGGTCTCTTGGGGGTTTGGCAATCGAGAGGATTTGCGTTGCTAGGATGGGGGTCCAGCGATCGTTTCGATTTCTCCCACCATCGACCTTCCTCCTCCCGCGCCCCGGGGAGCGGGAGTCTGCTCCCTTGCCTCCCTAGGCTGCTGAGGTTGATTGGGAACCTGGCCTTGTAGGAATCTCCCTAGGAGTCCCTGGCGGACGAGACGTTCGATTTCGTCTTTAAGTCTGGTACACTCTTCAGTGGTATGCCCGGTCCTCCGATGGAACTCGCAGTACCTGGACTGATTGTCCCTTGGGTTTGGGGCTAACGCCCGAGGTGCGTGGAGCTCTGGGTTGTTCTGAATGGCGTAGAGTACATTTGTTCTGGTGGTATTCAATGGGGTGTAGACCCTGGGAGGCTGCGGACCCAGGTCACTTCAGGGGTGGCGGCGACGTTCATCGTTGCAGCGTCCCTTGCCATGCCGCTCTTCTTGTCCACGAGGGGCTTGATCCGACCCCCTCTTCCTTCCTTGGCTACCTTCGAATTGTCGATGGTGCGCTTCGATGGCCTCGTCGGTAGCTATCCGAGCTTCAACTCGGTGAACGAGGTCAGGATAACTTGGCGCAGTTTCTCTCATTAGAGCTGAGTAGAAACCACTTGGGCGGAGGCCTCCGTGGAAAACTCCTCGCAAGAGCTCGGGGTCGACTCCCGGGATCTGTCGAGCCTTAGAGGTGAAGCATCGGAAAAAATCCTTCAGAGTTTCCCCGTCGTTCTGGCGGATTCCCGAGAGATGGGAGGGATCTCGGACAATCCTACGATTGGCTATGAACTGGTCCACGACTGCTGCGCCATTTCTGTGAAGTTGTTGATGGCCCCATCTCGCAGGGAGTGGAACCAAGTGCGCGCTTGTCCCTTCAAGGTTGTCGGGAACACTTGACAGAGGAGTTGATCGGGGGCGCTGTAAATCCTCATGATAATGGTGAAGTGATTGACATGTTCCAACGGGTCGTCCATCCCGTCGAATGTTTCGATGTTGGGAAGCTTGAAACCGTTTGGAACTGGATGGGCCAAGACTTAAGGCGATAGTGGGGAGCCGTGATGAAAGTGGAGGTTAGATCTTAAATTAACTCTAGAGGGGGGGGGGGGGGGGGGTGAATAGAGTTTAAAACTTTTTACCTTAGTTTTATTTGCGGAATTGAAAATAGTGTTATATATATGTGTAAGCAGAGTGATTAATAAAAACAGAATAAATAAAATCACACAGCACAATACAGAAAAGAAATCAAACACAGAGGACACAAGGAGCTATAGTAGTTCTCCACTAAACTTGGGTACGTCTACTCTTCTACCACCCTTGGTAGGAATCCACTAGGATTTTTGATCAGGTGCCCTCACACCAATGAGCTTTTGATAAGGTGCCCAAAAACCAACTAGATGTTTTGATAAGGTGTCTTGCCACCAGTGGGTTACACTTTTGAAGGGAGTATTAACCCTGCACAGAATGGGATAGAGAGGGGTTTAGATGTTTTTCTCTGTCAATATGTATAGAGAAGACTCTAGTGGATTTGATGTAGAAAAGAACTCCTCTGTCTGATTGAAGATGTTTGACAGTAGATTGGCTGGAGCCTTTTCTTGAAGAAATAATCTTCCTGTAGCTGATAAATCAGAGAAACAAGAATGTTTCTCAGATTGTTTGTTGCTCTTTGGAGATTTTTGCTTGCAGCTGATGACTGAGAGATAAAAGCAAATGTTCTCAGAAAATGAATGCTGCTTTGAGAAAGAAGAAGATCTGTATGAGCTTTTGATGTTCTTCTTTCTTCCTGTAGCTTTTTCTTCTTTCTTTTGATCTGAATCTTTTCAACAAAAATAACTGAGAGAAGGTGTTGAAGATGTTCTCAGAATATTACTACTGCTCAAGAGAGATAGAGAAGAAGAAAGCTCTTCTGTGCTATATTTCTTTTTTTATCTCCTTTTCTTTCTTTCTTTTCTCTATACTTTTCCTGTACAGCAAAACTGTAAAGTATTATGTACTTTTTCTGTTGTCGTGTAAGCTTGTGTATATTCTGCTGTATATTAAGCTGCTATGTCTTCTTCCATACTTTCTTTTGAAAACTCTGACAGAAATTAAATGCAAATCCTTATATTAAGGTAAAACATGCGCTGAAGAGATATCAGTACGGTACTGCTGCGCCGTTTAGCCTTTTCTTTTATATGGAATGTCCTTTTCTGCTGGAAGGTCAACGACTATAACTTGAATAAATAAATAAAATATATTTTCCTTACTTGATCTGACAGAAAGAGCCGTTGTTGTAAGTCGAACTGAGTTCAGAGAATGAAATGATATATTCTTTCTGAAATTTCTGAGCTTAAATAATAATTCTTCGATCTGAACAAAATTCGTCGAACGCAGATTCGTCGACCTCAGAATTTTCGTCGAACACAACATTTACTTCGTCGACCTCAACATTTAATTCACTGTTCTGAACATCTGCTGAATATTCGTCGAACGCAGACTTGAGTTCGTCGAACGGAAAGATTCGTCGACCGCTGAGCCTGGATAAATTCGTCGACCGCTGAGCTTGAGTAAAAACGTCGAGCGCTGAGCTTGAGCAAAAGCGTCGAGCGTTGAGCTTGAGCAAAAGCGTCGAGCGCTGAGCTGGGGCAAAAGCGTCGAGCGCTGAGCTGGGATCTGTTCGTCGACCGCTGAGACGGGCTTGAAGCACGCCGTTCGTCGAACGCAGAAAGCAATTAGTCGAGCGCTGCACTTAGACAAATTCTTCGACCGCTGAGACTTGAACTATTCGTCAAACGCAGAATATATGCCGATCGTCGAACGCAGAGAGCTTGCCGTTCGTCGAATGCAGAGAGCTTGCCGTTCGTCGAACGCAACTAGCCGTTCGTCGAACGTAGTGTAGAGTTCGTCGAACGCAGAATCTGAATGAATTCTCTAGATCTAACAGCCTAAACTCTTGACCCATAATCTATACATTGGGGTCAACTTGTCCTTAGTCAACAAATAGTGATCCTAGCCCAAATCAGAAATAGGGTTGTTCCAACAATCTCCCCCTATTTGGGTTAGGACACTATTTGACAAAAATTGAAAATAAACAAATACTAATACAACAAAAACAACAGAGCATGAATATATCTGATATATTTTGAATATTTTATCCGATATGAAGTGAAAAGTACTCTGAGTTTTGAAAATACATTTCAATAAAAACAGAAATGAAAATACAATCAGAACCTTGATTTTTCTGAATTCAGCTATTTCTGAATTCTGAAATTCTGATTTTATCTGATCTGTATTATTCTGAATTCTGATCTGAATATCTAACTGATTTCTGAATTTCTGATAAGCTGAGCTGTAGCAATAACTGATACTGAATTTTGCTATAATAGAAAAATACTTCTTCTGATCTGTACTGCATTTTTCTGAAACAGAAAACTGTAATCAGCAAACTGCTGTAAGCTTTATCAAGCTTCTTCATACAGC
This sequence comes from Dactylorhiza incarnata, assembly GCA_033032865.1. Classification (NCBI taxonomy): domain Eukaryota; kingdom Viridiplantae; phylum Streptophyta; class Magnoliopsida; order Asparagales; family Orchidaceae; genus Dactylorhiza; species Dactylorhiza incarnata. The sequence continues at coordinate 694,557 of JAWHQI010000246.1, forward strand.
AACTCCCCCTGAGAGTGTCTCCCCCTGAGTTTTGGAGATTCTTCAGCTTTCTCTCCTTGCTTAGTTCATAGAACAACTCCTCCTGAGCAAAACAGTGCATCAAATGGAGCTTATTCATACAAACTTCTCCCCCTGCCTAGTTTCAGGAAAGGCCTGAAGCTAGGCCCCTTGAAGAAGTGTGATGAGTAGTATTTATGCGTATTTTAATTATAGTATTTAGTCTAGTTTTAATTTAAAATTGCAAATATTATTTATATTTTAGTTTAAAATCACTTCTTTTATAATTTCTGTTCTAAATATAGTTTACTTTTATTTTTGCAGAATTTTAGGGAAAATTGGAGAAAATCACAAGTTACGCCCCCAGTCACGCCCGTGACCAAGGGCGTGTAACCTAAAGATCTGCGTTCGACGAAATTGGAGCTGCTTTCGATGAAAGTTCTCTGCCGCTGCGTTCGACGAAATTGGAGCTGTGTTCGACGAAAGATCTCTGGAGCTGCGTTCGACGAAAGTTCTCTGCCGCTGCGTTCGATGAAATCTGAGCTCCGTTCGACGAACGCTCTCCGTCCCTGCATTCGACGAAATCTGAGCTGAGTTCGACGAACGCGCTCTGCCGCGCCGAATTCTATCCCACGCTGCATTAATTGTAGCCGCCCAGGTACACGCCCGTGACCCGAAATGTCACGCCCGTGACTTCCCGCGTGATCCCTGCACGCCGCCGAGCCGCAAGCCAGCCCATGCTGCATTTAATGAAGCCTCCCAAGTACACGCCCGTGACCAAAGTTACACGGGCGTGTAATGTCCGAATGTCTCCCGCCGTCACGCAAAGCCACGCCACTGTCAGATCTGATGTCAGTAATGTTTACACGCCCTAGGTCACGCCCGTGACCGATGGCGTGTAACTTGAAAATTTCTGCTATAAATTCAGAGGCTCTCCTTGAGTCCAGGGTACAAAATTTTGGAGATGGGGAGGTGCTGCTAGAGCTGTTAGTGAGCTTTTCATGTTCATGTTCATGTTTTTCCTTAAGCTTTCATGTTCTTTTTTTCATGCAATGTACTAGTTTTTCTTCTTCTCAATGCAATAGTTTAGTAAGCTTGTAATTTTTTCCTTCCTAGCCTTGTAATCTCTTCTTAAGCTTGTAATCGTTTTGGTTTTCAATAAAATTAAATTTGCTTCCTTTCATGTTCTCTTTCTCCTTAAGCACTCTTCCTTTCATGCAATGTTAATTTTTTTTCCTTTTCTCCCTCCACTATGTTTGAGCATTAAGCCTTTTTATTTTCGTTTAATCTTTTCTTTTAGCTTGCATTTTGTCTTTTTAATTAAGCAAAACAAACCTCAAAATTTCGTCGATAAGATAATGGTGACTTTCCTCGAAGTAGAAGTAATCAACGTGGAATACGACCTTGATATTCCTAAATATCCTATACTATAGACGATAAGGTACACTTGTCTTAATCAGATATAGTTTTGGATAAAATCTTCAAACCTTCACTTAATTTCAAAAACACGAAATTTTTATATCAAGTTTTTGGCGCCGTTGCAGGGGACTTTGCGTAGATATTTTGAAAAGAGGATAGCTATTAATTTTATCATGCTTCTTTTTATTTTATTTTGCTTTTTCTAGATTTCAAAAAAAGAAAAAAAAATAGTTTTTCCTCTTCCTTTCTTCTCTTTTTAGTGTATAACCCGAGGTAGCGCTTCGATTATTCTCTTGATCCAGAGATCGAGCGAACCTTTTTGAGGCACCGTCGTTCTCGTGATCAGGAAAATCAAGTAGAATTCGAAGAGTTGATCGGGGACACTAACACAGCGAATATGGATCATAATCTTAATCCTCATAATCTTAACGAGCCAAATCCTGATGAGGACGCGCAACGGACCATGTCCTATTATGCGCGGCCGAATTTGGATGGCACACAGTCAAGTATTGTTCGCCCCGCGATGACGAACAATAATTTTGAGATCAAGTCCAGCATCATACAAATGGTGCAACAATCAGTGACCTTCGATGGTCAACCGGACGAAGATCCAAATTCGCATATTTCTTACTTTCTTGAAATTTGTGATACTTTTAAAATCAATGGCGTCACTGATGACGCCATTCGATTGCGTCTTTTTCCTTTTTCTTTGCGGTCTAAGGCCAAGCAGTGGCTGGGCTCCCTACCTAGGGGATCCATCACTACATGGGCCGAAATGGCGGAAAAATTTCTAAATAAATATTTCCCGCCTTCAAAGACAACAAAATTGCGCACGGATATTGCGTCGTTCATGCAAATCGACTCGGAGACTCTCTATGACACATGAGAGCGCTTCAGGAGCTTTTGCGCCGATTCCCTCACCACGCACTTGCCACTTGGCAACAAATGCAAATTTTTTATAATGGCTTAAATCTCTCAACGAGACAAATGATTGATGCGGCCGCCGGGGGGACGTTAAATAACAAAACCCCGGTCACCGCTCAAGAGCTTTTCGAAGAGATGGCCACGAATGCGTACCAATGGAACATGCCCCGAGCGCGGCCTAATAAGCCGATCGGAATTTTTGAAATAGACGCAAATGCAAATTTGGCTTTACAAGTTGAGCGCTTAACAAAGCAAGTGGTGGAGATGTCTGCTTCCTCCGCCACTCCTCCTTGGGCTAATAACGTTTTAATTGAAGAACATGTTGACTACATGGGAAATCCGCCTCGACCTTCCTATAACCCCAATACCACTACGTATAACAACACATACAATGCGGGTTATAGGAATCATCCGAATTTCTCGTGGAGCAACCAAGGAAATGCTCAGCGTCCTATGAATCTAAATCAACCCCCCTAATCAACTTCTTAACTTAACTCCGCCTCTAAATTTGATTTCTCAAAATTTTAATCCACCTGATTTTCCACCGCAACAACAAAAACTCTCTCTGCTTGAAGAGGTTTTTGCAAAATATGTTGCTACAAATGAAACGAACATCCGGAACCTCACCGTGTCGATAAAAAATTTAGAGAATCAAGTGGGCCAGCTCGCAAAGATGATTTCTGAGCGTCAACAAGGAGCACTACCGGGGAATACAGAGCAAAATCCAAAGGAGAGCGCGTACGCGATTACACTCCGAAGCGGGAAGGAGGTGGTTTCAAAAAAGGACGAACCCAAGGTAACTTCCTCTCCTCCTCCTCCTATTCTTAATTTATCTTCGAATTTGCCCGCTATGTTAGCTCCGCGCGCTTCTACTTCTAATATTTCGTATCCGTCTAAGTTTAAAAGCGAGTGGGCCGAAAATTATTATAAAAAGTTTTTAGACATTTTAAAACAAATTCATATTAATGTACCCTTCTGCGAGGCTATCTCTCAAATGCCTAAATATGCGAAATATCTAAAGGAGTTGCTCTCCAAAAAGAAAAAATTAGAAGATATTTCGCATATTTCTTTAAACGCAGAATGCTCCACGGTTGTACTCAACAAATTGCCTCAAAAAGCAAATGACCCGGGACGGTTCTCCATCCCATGTGTATTTGGCAATTCGTTAGTAAAACACGCCTTAGCGGATCTTGGGGCAAGCATCAATCTCATGCCGTTTTCATTATTCAAAAAGCTAGGTCTAGGAAATCCTAGCCCCACTCAAATTAGTATTCAATTAGCGGATCGTTCTTTAAAATATCTGGTAGGAATAGTGGAGGACGTGCTCGTCAAGGTTGACAAATTCATCTTCCCGGTGGATTTTGTCATTTTTGACATCGAAGAGGATGCCGAAGTATCCCTCATACTTGGCCGCCCCTTCCTTGCCACCTCCCGCGCTATTATAGACGTAAGTAACGGAAAGCTCCTCCTACGGGTTGGAGACGATGAAGTTACTTTTGGCATAAATTCCTCAATGCGGAACACATTAGAAAATGACGATTCGTGTTTTTACCTGGAAGAGTGTTGTGAGTTCTATTCACCCCCATTATATGATCGGCAAGTGGGTCAAGCTACGCGACCTTAAACAAAGCGCTTTTGGGAGGCACCCCAAAGTTATCTTTTTATTATTTTTCTTTTTATTTTAACATGTTTTGTAGGTAACCGCCGCTTCCCCCGCATCTTCATAACCAGGGAAGCCCTCTTAACCTCTCCTTCGGTTCTATTATTATTTTTGTTTTGTCTTGCACTTTATTTTCTTTTACTTCATACTTAGTTTTAAACATTGGAGACATTGTTTAACTTTAAGTCTGGGGGTGTAAATAGTTCTTTGTAAATAGTTTTTAAATTAGAAAATTTTCAAATAAATAAGAGATTGTCTTTTAGTTAAGCACTTGTAAAACCCAAAAAACTCAAAAAAATTTAGAAAATCGAAAATTTAAATTCTCGGAAAGGACGCTTTGGGCTTGAATTCCCATCACAGCCTCTAGTACCTTGCGAGCCCTTCACCGGGTAGACCTCGGGAAGTCTGAGAATTAACAAAAACAATTTAGTTTTTTTAAGTTTATTTTTAGCTTTTTTATTATTTAGATAATATCAAAAATCCAAAAAAAAGATAATATTAAAATTCAAAAAAATATATATATATGAAAAACTTTGAACAAAAAAAAAAAATACAAAAATCTTATACCTCTCCTATTTGTTGTTTTTGTGATTTCTTAGAAATCTAGTTGAGAATATTTATAAGCATGTTTAGGTTTTTAATTAGCTAAAATTTGATTATCATAGTTTGTTAATTTTAAATTTGAGGTAATCTTGTTTTAAGAATCATCTTATAATTTTAACTTGATTAGAGAACTTATTTAGCATGACTTATCTTTTTTACTTTTAAATGGCTTTATTTTGTAGTGAATTTGCTAAACCTCTTTAGATTTTAAATATATTTTCTTCTAACTTTTTAGATCTTAGGAAATTTAATTTTACTAGAATTTGCTCTCAAAATAATTTAAAGCTAGCTAGATTTATTTTCTCTACCCTACCCCTTTGATGGCATAAAAAAGTATTTTAAAAGATCATATGTCATGGGAATAAGAGGACAAAATTCATTATTCCCTAAACATATGCACTCAAAATCATTTAAAAGATTATATGGCATGAAGTAAGAGGGTAAAATTCATTACTCCTAAACATATACATTTTGGGTTTTTATTAGAAGAGAAAAAAAAAGAGAAAAAAATATTCATGATGAGGATAAATTCCATTTCCTCCATTCAAAAATATCTCTTCTTATGCCAAATTTTATGAAATCCCCCTTAGCCAATTATCATTGTTCTAAATTTAGTTTAAGATTATGGAGAGAGCAATATTTAGTAAGTTATTTTTCCTTAAGTTTCTTTTAAGATAGAGTTCTTATAATTTTAATTTAATCTCGTTTTATAATTTCTACAATATTATTAAACTAATTAATTTTCTTGAGAAATCCTTGCCTAAACATTTTTCCCTCTTTTCAAATCATCATCATAATTTAGGACTTAACTCCTCATTGAATTTACTCTTAACTTAACTTTTGGTTTAAATGAAATTTTAGTTTAAAATAAAAATTTTTTAAGGATGCTTATAAATTATGTCTCACACTTTTGCTCTGGAATAGCAAAACCTCAAGTATGGGGGTATTTGATGAGTAGTATTTATGCGTATTTTAATTATAGTATTTAGTCTTGTTTTAATTTAAAATTGCAAATATTATTTATATTTTAGTTTAAAATCACTTCTTTTATAATTTTTGTTCTAAATATAGTTTACTTTTATTTTTGCAGAATTTTGGGGAAAATTGGAGAAAATCACAAGTCACACCCTCAGTCACGTCCGTGACCAAGGGCGTGTAACCTAAAGATCTGCGTTCGACGAAATTGGAGCTGAGTTCGACGAAAGTTCTCTGTCGCTGCGTTCGACGAATTTGGAGCTGCGTTCGACGAAAGATCTCCGAAGCCGCGTTCGACGAAAGTTCTCTGCCGCTGCGTTCGACGAAATCTGAGCTCTGTTCGACGAATGCTCTCCATCCCTGCGTTCGACGAAGTCTGAGCTGAGTTCGACGAACGCACTCTGCCGCGCCGAATTCTATCCCACGCTGCATTAATTGTAGCCGCCCAGGTACACGCCCGTGACCCGAAATGTCACGCCCGTGACCCGAAATGTCACGCCCGTGACTTCCCGCGTGATCCCTGCACGCCGCCGAGCCGCAATCCAGCCCATGCTACAATTAATGAAGCCGCCCAAGTACACGCCCGTGACCAAAGTTACACGGGCGTGTAATGTCCGAATGTCTCCCGTCGTCACGCAAAGCCACGCCACTGTCAGATCTGATGTCAGTAATGTTTACACGCCCGTGACCGAGGGCGTGTAACTTGAAAATTTCTGCTATAAATTCAGAGGCTCTCCTTGAGTCCAGGGTACAGAATTTTGGAGATGGGGAGGTGCTGCTAGAGCTGTTAGTGAGCTTTTCATGTTCATGTTCATGTTTTTTCTAAAGCTTTCATGTTCTCTTTTTCATGCAATGTACTAGTTTTTCTTCTTCTCAATGCAATAGTTTAGTAAGCTTGTAATCTTTTCCTTCCTAGCCTTGTAATCTCTTCTTAAGCTTGTAATCGTTTTGGTTTTCAATAAAATTAAGTTTGCTTCCTTTCATGTTCTCTTTCTCCTTAAGCACTCTTCCTTTCATGCAATGTTAATTTTGTTTTCCTTTTCCCCCTCCACTATGTTTGAGCATTAAGCCTTTTTTATTTTCGTTTAATCTTTTCTTTTAGCTTGCATTTTGTCTTTTTTTTAGTTAAGCAAAACATACCTCAAAATTTCGTCGATAAGATAATGGTGACTTTCCTCGAAGTAGAAGTAATCAACGCGCCCCGTGGAATACGACCTTGATATTCCTAAATATCCTAGACTATAGACGATAAGGTACACTTGCCTTAATCAGATATAGTTTTGGAGAAAATCTTCAAACCTTCACTTAATTTCAAAAACACGAAATTTCTATATCAAAGGGACATTTGATGGAGGTAGGGAGGGATGCAAGATTTATATTGCTGTTGTTCCTGCACAAGAAAATAGAGATCAAGTGCAAAGGGAACTGGAAAGAGAAGTAATTATGTAGGCATTTCTATATAATAAAATATTTGATAAATGATAACAGGCTAAAATAAAAAGCTTCAAATCAATGAAGAGATGGGTATGTAAAAAACTTAATTTTTTGACAGATTGAATCTCCATCTATCATACCTAGCTGATTTATAAAGAAGATATGTTTCTTTTCATCCAAGGGCTTGGTGAAAATGTCAGCTCTTTGCAAATCAGTAGAGATGAACTGTAGGCATATTTTGTTTTTATCCACATTATCCCTAAGGAAGTGGTGCCTAATTTCTATGTGTTTAATCCTACTATGGAGAACTGGATTTTGTGCTATAGATATTGCACTAGTGTTATCACAAAATATAATTGAATTATTTAAGTTGACACCATAGTCGAGGAGCTGATTTTGTATCCACAATATCTGTGAGCAGCAACTGCCTGCAGCTATATATTCAGCTTCAGTTGTTGATGTAGACACAGATGTTTGTTTCTTACAAAACCAAGACACAAGCCTATCACCAAGAAACTGGCAAGTTCATGATGTGCTTTTCCTGTCTACTCTGCATCCAGCATAATCTGAGTCTGAGAATCCTGTTAATTCAAATTCAGATGATGTTGGATACCAAAGTCCTAGATTAGGGCAACCCTTTATATATCTCAAAATCCTTTTTAATAAAATTAGATGAGATTCTTTGGGGTTAACTTGGAACCTAGCACAAATGAATGTATCAAATATTATATCAGGCCTACTAGCTGTTAAATAAAGTAAAGAGCCAACAATTGCTCTATATACTTTAAAATCAACAGGTTTCCCTGATTCATCATTATCAACAACAACATTAGAGGGCATGGGTGTTTTCATGGTGGAAGAAACAGACATACCAAATCTTTTCACTAATTCCTTAGCATACTTAGATTGAGATATGAAGATTCCATTTGGAGTTTGCTTCACTTGAAGACCAAGGAAGTATGATAGTTCACCCATACTACTCATTTCAAATTTAGATTGCATCAGATTAGAAAATCGTTTGCACAAATTTGAATCAGTAGAGCCAAAGATAATATCATCTACATATATTTGAACTAGTAAAGTATGATTTTTATGTATCCTGAAAAATAAGGTTTTGTCTACTATGCCTCTACAGAATTTATTCTCTAAAAGAAAACTAGCTAAAGTCTCATACCATGCTCTGGGAGCTTGTTTGAGACCATAGAGAGCTTTCTTAAGCTTAAATACAAAAGAGGAATGAGTTGGAGAGATGAAACCTGGTGGTTGTTCCACATAGACTTCTTCTTTGATTTCTCCATTCAGGAATGCACTTTTTACATCCATTTGATAAACTTTGAATTTCTTGTATGCAGCAAATGCAAGGAAAATTCTGATTGCTTCTAACCTTGCAACTGGTGCAAAAGTTTGATCATAGTCTATTCCTTCTTCTTGTGAGTATCCTTGAGCTACTAGTCTACCTTTGTTTCTCACAATATTTCCATCTGCATCTAGCTTATTCCTGTAGATCCATTTGGTTCCAATGACTGGATGATCTTTTGGTCTAGGAACCAAATCCCAAACTTTGTTTGTCTCAAACTGATTGAGCTCCTCTTGCATAGCAATGATCCAGTTGGGATCTTGTTCTGCATCTTGTAGGAATTGAGCTTCAATCTGAGAGAGAAAATAAGTGTGCATCAAATTCTGATTTACTTGATGCCTTGTTTGCACACCTGCTGAAATATCACCAATAATTTGAGATATTGAGTGATCTCTAACTGTGATGTGTTCAACAGTTGGAGTGGGTTCAGCAATAATTTCCACTTGGAGAATTTGTTCAGCTGCTATATCCTATGGAGGATGAACTGCTGTTATCTGTACTGAACTTTCAGCAAAATCTGGGTGATTTTCCTCTTCACTGTCTTCAGCATTCTGCTGTTCAGGATTTAGAAATCCTTCTTTATGTAGAGCTAATTGATCTAGCTGCTCACATAGTGTAGGTACTTGTAGATTTTCTATGGTAGAAGAATTCTTCTCCTTGTAAAACATATTAGTTTCATCAAAAGAAACATGCATAGATTCTTCTATTTTAAGAGAAGATTTATTATAAATCCTGTAAGCTTTGCTGATTAGTGAATAGCCTAAGAAAATTCCTTCATCAGATTTTGGTTCAAATTTTCTAAGATATTTCTTATCATTATTATGAACAAAACATTTACAACCAAATGCTCTAAAATAGTTAACTTTAGGTTTCTTCCCTTTAAGTAATTCAAAAGGAGTCTTACCCTTAAGTTTGTGTATCAAACATCTATTCAGTACATAATTTGCTGTGCTAACATCCTCTGCCGAAAAAGATAGGGGCAAATTAGCATCTGCAAGCAATGTTCTTGCTGATTCAATTAGAGTTCTATTTTTCCTTTCAACTACCCCATTTTGTTAAGGAGTTCTAGGAGCTGAGAAGTAATGCATGATACCTTCCTTCTCACAGAATTCTTGCATAAGAAGAGACTCAAACTCAGTGCCATGATCACTTCTGATCAATGCAACTTCAGTAGAGTACTCAATCTTTATGCTCTTAAGAAAGTCTGTAAGAACTTTAAAGTTATCTGACTTTTCTCTCAAAAAGAACACCCAAGTGAATCTAGAGAAGTCATCTACAATAACTAGAGTGTAAGACTTCCCCCTAAACTCTTTGTTGCTATAGGTCCAAAAAGGTCCATATGTAGCAAATATAAGATTCTAGGTGAATCACTTTTAGATAATGATTTAAAACTATTTTTAGTTTGCTTGCCTAGTTGACATGCCCTACAAAGACCTTCTTTCTTATATGAACCTAAGGGTAAACCTCTAACAAGATTATCCTTAGATAATTTAGCAATGGTCCTAAGGTTTACATGTCCTAATCCCTTATGCCAAAGTTCACTAGGTTTGCTTAATTCATTAAATAAACAAATTTTGGATGTAGATGAATTGAAATTTACTAAATATATATTACCCTGCCTAATACCTGATAAAACAATAACATTATCAGCAGATTTAATAAGACACTTAAATTTATTAAAGGTTACCTGATAACCTTCATCACATAACTGACTTATGCTGATGAGATTGTGCTTTAGTCCCTTGACATAAGCTACCTCTTTGAAGGTGACTTCTCCAACCTTGACTTTTCCATAGCCTTTGGTCTGTCCACAGTTGGAGTCTCCAAATATAACTTTTGATCCAAGCTTTGCCTTGTAATTGTTCAGGTTAGCCTTGTTCCCTGTCATATGTTTTGAACAGCCACTGTCCAAATACCATTTTTCATTTATTCTTGGACAGCTGTGTACCTGCAAAAACAGAAAAACAATCTATTTGTTCTTGACCAAGATTACCTTGGGTCTTTTTGTATTTCCACAAAAATCTGAAATAAAAGACATTTCAGGTTGGTCCTTGTAACCTTGTGGATGATATCTCCTTGGAGGTATTATCCATTCAGTGAAAGGATTGATAGAATGTGAAGAATGAGAATTGTTCAGATTTGCTGTATAGTTTCTGTTTGATGAATTTGGCTGAGTTCGTTGAGCCCCATTCATAAAATGACTATATTGAAAATCTGTCTTCAGAGTTCGTCGAGCTCCGTTCGACGAAGTGGTTACATTTCGTCGAGCTCCGTTCGACGTTCTGCTGAATTCTGCTATTCTCGACAGTCTTAATTGAAATGTTTTTATTTACTCCTACAACCTCGTTACTCTTAGCAGAGATGAATTTTATAGGTGTAGAGTGTATGTTCTTCTTAATTAGAGGTGGCTCACTTGATGAAGCACCCAAGACCAGTTTGCTATTAAGTCTAGCATTTACTATTCTTGTAATGTCCATCAGTTTGATGCTTCTCCCATTTAGGGATTCTTCAAACCTCTTGGCTTCAGACAACTTGCTCTCAATGAGAACAATATGTTCCCTGGAGGCAGCCAAATCTTTCTTAAGATTTACATTTTCTTCACTTATACTATTCATTTCAGCTTAGCTTAAGTCTGAGTGAGATTATTTCTTTCTCAGATTTGATTAAGTCTGAGCAAATGACTTTGAATTCAGCTTTGAATTCAACTAAAGTAAAATCAAAGGTAGATATTACCTGATCTGCATCAGTTTCTGCTTCTGATTCTGATCCCTCTTCATCAGAATTATTGGCTGAGGCATTGATTGCCATCATGCAGAAGTTCTTCTCTTCTTGATTATCTTCATTATCACTGGATGAAGAAGCATCTGTTGATTCACTGCTTGAGTCATAAATTGCCATCAGGCACTGATCATTTTCTTTTGTTTCTTCTTCATCATCTGATGAGCTGGATGATGATTCTGATTCAGTTTCACTCCAAGATTCTGCTACAAATCCTCTTCCCTTCTTCTTGTGTTTGTGGGAGGAACACTTGCTGGAGATCCTTTTCTCTTCTTTGTCCTTTTTCTTTTCTTTCTTCTGGTTTTCTGGACAATCTGGTGCAATGTGTCCTGATTTTCTGCAACAAAAACATATAATTTCTTTAGAATTGATTTTGTCATATCTTGGCTTTCCATAGCTTCTGAATGACTTTTTCCTGAAGTCTTTTCTTGCCATCTTGTAGAATCTTTTGGCAAACAGACTCATCAACTCCTCATTGTCAGGAGTCTTTCCTTCTTCTTCTGTAGCTTTGAAGGCAATGTTCCTGTCCTTCTTTGTTGAAGAGGAGGTGCTCACTTGTTCAACTTCCCTTGTCTTGATGAGTTGTTCATAGGATTTGAGCTTTCCTAGCAGTGTCTCAGTAGTTATCTCATTAAGGCTTCTGGCTTCCTTGATAGGCCAGATCCTAGAGTCCCAAGTGCTGGGGAAGCACATTAGGATTTTTTCATTGATCTCAGTTAATGAGATTTCCTTGTCCAGTGTTCTGAGTTCACTTATGATTACACTTAATCTAGTGTACATATCTGCAACTGATTCATCTACACCCTTCTTGAAATTCTCATACAGAGAGATCAAGTGAGATCTTCTATCCTTTCTTTCATCAGCAGAGCCTGAAACCATATTGTTGAGAGAGGTCCATATCTCTATAGTTGAGGTGCAATCCACCACTCTCTGAAAGATGTCATCAGACATTGTTTGAGCCAGAATATTCACGGCTTTTGCATCAGCACTTCTTTGCTTTTTTTGAGCTTCAGTCCATTCAGGAGGTGGGACAACAATGTTGTTTGTTGCTGCATCAGTACTTGTTGATGCTGTAGGTGCTGGAGGCCCTGTCAAAATCACATTAAAATTTTCTTCATCAATTGAGTTCATATATAACCTAATCCTTGCTTTCCACGGTGCAAACTTACTGAGATTGCACATAGGAGGTCTTGTGCTAGAAAACTCTTTGTTTTGTGCCATGAGTTTGTAACAGAAATAAAAACAATAAAAACTCTAAAATAATTTAAGATCTAATTGATCTTTGTGATCCAGGTATTAGCCTGTAAATAAGATCAACCTCCCTCTGATACCAATTGAAAGCGGAAGTTAGATCTTAAATTAACTCTAGAGGGGGGGGGGGGGGGGGGGGGGTGAATAGAGTTTAAAACTTTTTCCCTTAGTTTTATTTGCGGAATTGAAAATAGTGTTATATATATGTGTAAGCAGAGTGATTAATAAAAAACAGAATAAATAAAATCACACAGCACATCAAAGAAAAGAAATCAAACACAGAGGACACAAGGAGCTATAGTAGTTCCCCACTAAACTTGGGTACGTCTACTCTTCTACCAACCTTGGTAGGAATCCACTAGGATTTTTGATCAGGTGCCCTCACACCAATGAGCTTTTGATAAGGTGCCCAAAAACCAACTAGATTTTTTGATAAAGTGTCTTGCCACCAGTGGGTTACACTTTTGAAGGGAGTATTAATCCTGTACAGAATGAGATAGAGAGGGGTTAGATGTTCTTCTCTGTCAAGATGTATAAAGAAGACTCTAGTGGATTTGATGTAGAAAAGAACTCCTCTGTCTGATTGAAGATGTTTGACAGTAGATTGGCTGGAGCCTTTTCTTGAAGAAATAATCTTCCTGTAGCTGATAAATCAGAGAAACAAGAATGCTTCTCAGATTGTTTGTTGCTCTTTGGAGATTTTTGCTTGCAGCTGATGACTGAGAGATAAAAGCAAATGTTCTCAGAAAATGAATGCTGCTTTGAGGAAGAAGAAGATCTGTATAAACTTTTGATGTTCTTCTTTCTTCCTGTAGCTTTTTCTTCTTTCTTTTGATCTGAATCTTTTCAGCAAAAATAACTGAGAGAAGGTGTTGAAGATGTTCTCAGAATATTGCTGCTGCTCAAGAGAGATAGAGAAGAAGAAAGCTCTTCTGTGCTATATTTCTTCTTTTTTTATCTCCTTTTCTTTCTTTCTTTTCTCTATACTTTTCCTGTACAACAAAACTGTAAAGTATTTTGTACTTTTTCTGTTGTCGTGTAAGGTTGTGTATATTCTGCTGTATATTAAGCTGCTATGTCTTCTTCCATACTTTCTTTTGAAAACTCTGACAGAAATTAAATGCAAATCCTTATATTAAGGTAAAACATGCGCTGAAGAGATATCAGTACAGTACTGCTGCGCCGTTTAGCCTTTTCTTTTATACAGATTGTCATTTTCTGCTGGAAGGTCAACGACTATAACTTGAATAAATAAAAGAATTATATTTTCCTTACTTGATCTGACAGAAAGAGTCGTTGCTGTAAGTCGAACTGAGTTCAGAGAACGAAATGATATATTCTTTCTGAAATTTCTGAGCTTAAATAATAATTCTTCGATCTGAACAAAATTCGTCGAACGCAGATTCGTCGACCTCAGAATTTTCGTCGAACACAACATTTACTTCGTCGACCTCAACATTTAATTCACTATTCTAAACATCTGCTGAATATTCGTCGAACGCAGACTTGAGTTCGTCGAACGGAAAGATTCGTCGACCGCTGAGACTGGATAAATTCGTCGACCGCTGAGCTTGAGTAAAAACGTCGAGCGCTGAGCTTGAGCAAAAGCGTCGAGCGCTGAGCTTGAGCAAAAGCGTCGAGCGCTGAGCTGGGGCAAAAGCGTCGAGCGCTGAGCTGGGATCTGTTCGTCGACCGCTGAGACGGGCTTGAAGCACGTCGTTCATCGAACACGGAAAGCAATTAGTCGAGCGCTGCAATTAGACAAATTCTTCGACTGCTGAGACTTGAACTGCTCGTCGAACGCAGAATATATGCCGATCGTCGAACGCATAAAGCTTGCCGTTCGTCGAACGCAAAGGGCTTGCCGTTCGTCGAACGCAGCTAGCCGTTCGTCGAACGCAGTGTGGAGTTCGTCGAACGCAGAATCTAAATGAATTCTCTAGATCTAACAGCCTAAACTCTTCCTAAACTTTTGACCCATAAACTATACATTGGGGTCAACTTGTCCTTAGTCAACAAATAGTGATCCTAGCCCAAATCAGAAATAGGGTTGTTCCAACACGTGATGCGCGGGACGGCGGGCGAGATCTGCGTGTCGCCCTGCCTGATCGTACTCTTCCGCTATCATATCACGTATCTCCTCTCGCGTGGTTCTTTCTACTGCTCGGCCAGAAGCAGCTCTTCCTTAGTGATGGTGATGGGGGTCAACCTCCGGTCCTCTGACCGGCGGAGCGGGATGAGCGGAGCTTGCAGCATCGGAGAAATCTTCTGAGGCTTCATCTTCCCGATCGGCTCCCTCGATCGGAGCATGATTCAGAGCTGGGGGCGGCAGAACGTTCGATGCCGGAGGCTGAACGGGAACTCGAGGAGCCCCAAGGTTTCTTACGAGAGTCAGCATCTCGGCTTGTTGCTCTTCCATCTGCCGAATGCGCCCTTCCAACACTGTCGCAGGCGTAAGCACTGTCTCTTCTGCGAGAGGCGCATTGATAAGCGAGTGGGAGGGAGCTGGGTCGACGTGCCCTTCCGGGATTGATCCTTCAGTAGTGCGGGCACTTCTTCTCGCCATTGCAATTGGCGGCTCGTGCTTCTTCTAGTGAGTCTTTACAGAATTTCGGGAACTCGGTTCCCACAGACGATTCCAAACTGTTGCGGGTCGCTCGGGTGCTTTGGTAGACCGGTCGAATTGAACCACCTTAGCTCGGAAGCGAACCGAGCGCGCAAACAGTCAATTAGAGATTCGTTGAGTACACTGAGACTTTTTAACGTGGAAAACCCGGAAAGGGTAAAAAACCACGCGGCCGGAGCTGTGCCGACCAAACTTCACTATCTTTTGAGAGTTTACAGTTAGGTACTTAGAAATCGAGCGCGACATGCCGCCGCTCGTTACAATAATAGAGAGAGAGAGTTCTGGAGGTGACATGTCACCTCTCAGAAAACTAAGTCTTTTTCCTTCTGAGAATGGTGGAGAACAAAAGTGAGAATGCTGAGTCGCCTTTCGGGAGAATAAAAGTGAGAATGCTGAGTCGTCTTTCGGGAGAAAGGAAATCTTCAAGTCCACGAAGGAGATCTTCGGGTCCACGAAGGAGATCTTCAAGCGCCGAAGGAGAATTCCGTGGAAATCTTCAAAGGAGCTCTCCCGGGTGCCGAAGGCAAGGTCCCCCCAAATGAAGGTTCTGGGCTCCTTTTATAGCTTTGGCCGGGGTAGCCCGATAATTTTGCCGTCGTAACCACCGTAACCACTTGACGGGCGAATCACGCTTGCCGATTTGGAGCACACGGATCGCCATTTTTCGTAAATGACTGTCTCGCCCCTCAGGCAGTTCAGGCAATTTTGTTGAGGGTGAAAAAGGTGATAAACCGTTCCTGCAATCTGAGAAATTAGAAAGACAAAAAGTGAGCGTGCCCGGAATGTGAAAGTGCTCTGAGCGCGCTCAGAAGCGTTCTGAGCGCGTAACGAATGAGAAAGCGTTCTAAGCGCATAGGGAAGCGTTCTGAGCGCACAGGGAAGCGTTCTGAGCGCGCAACAAATATAAGAGCGTTCTAGGTGGAATCAGGAACCCGAAGAGCGGGCGGCGAGTCAGAAGATGGGGGATTTGCCCTAACCCCACTACGGGGGAGAGTGGCTTGGCCGCACCCTAAGGGTGCGCGGGGCGGCCGCACCCGAGGGGGGTGCGGCTTGGCTTGGCCGCACCCCAAGGGGGTGCGGCCGGGCCGCACCCAAGGGGGTGCGGCCGGGCCGCACCCAAGGGGGTGCGGCTTGGCTTGGCCGCACCCAAGGGGGTGCAGCTTGGCCGCACCCCACATGGGGTGCGGCTTGGCCGCACCCCTCATGGGGTGCAGCTTGGCCGCACCCCACACAGGGTGCGGTTTGGCCGTACCCCCCTGATGCAGGACGGTGCGTAGGGTTTGCGCGTCTGTCGGCTATTTCTAGGAAACCCTAAATGCATGCAATTAAAAGTTATTTTTTTTTAAAATTTGAGCGGGCGTGCACGAACTTTAAGGAATTAAGCAACTAAATTTTGTAAAGCATAAAATTACTAATTTTGTTAAAAATAAATTTTCTTGAAATTATGGTTCGATTCTAAATCCGGGAAGGAAGCTCGCAACTTTCGTTCCGTTCTCCTTGTTGTAGCAAACAGAAATCGTGAACTCTAAATACGTTTCCGTTTGGAGTTTTCAACGTAGCGTTCGCTGACAAAACCCAGGCGAAAACCCAACAATGAATCTAATTATCCTAAGAGAAAATTTAGAAGCACACAAAGGAAGGGATAGAAGCAAGTTACCCACGGAAAGAAGCGTCTTTCCGTATATAAAGTCGATGGCGATCACGCGAGGAACTCCTCGTCACCTTCGATCTCCCGCTCCGAAGTCGGCCACTATCGCACACGGCACTAAGGAGAAATTTCACTCACTCTCACACGAAAGTGGTTCCGCGGAGACTCAAACACTCACTAGTGTAAGGAAGCCACAAACTAATAAACCTAATTTCTCACTCGCTCTCACACCCAAGGTGGAACCACGAAATCTCAATCACTCAAGGTGGGTCCACGAAATCTCAACAAGAAATAAAAGTTCTCTATTCACTACCAAAATTCTACCATCAACTAGAGAATAAAGACCCAACAATAATATTAAACTAACCATGAACAGTAACTTTGATGTTACTGTTCATCTTCTACAAAAAATCCATACGGGACTATGCTAATCAACAGCAACTTCAATCCCTCAACATACACACCTACATCCACCAACAGGAGGGATCCTGTTCATCTTCAACAACAACAAATGAATTCATATATTCAACATTTACCCATACAGAAACATCAACTAAGACCTACAACTCTGAATCACTATTCATCATCTCCCTTACGGAAGCAAAAAAAAAACGCAGAACACAAGTTTTCGTTCTCCTTTTTTTCAAATCCAAACATCCATCCCAACACACGCACAACTCGCCCCCTTTTATAGGGTGTTAGAAACAGGAATTAAACGAACGATACAAAAAAAAACTTACGCCAACTGCTGGCGTCGTGGAAGAGGCGACATAGTTAAGTTGGCCTCAACTGCCGGAGGGGAGGTCGTGGTCAGAAATGGCAGCAGGGCTGGTCGGGGTTGGATCGTGGGTGCGGGAACTTCTCCTGGTGCAGCGCCAAGGTCGGGGAAGTGCGCTGGGAGCCCTACTGCGAACAGCAATTGCACGGTTTTCTTCTGGCCGAACAAGGAGAGGGACCAGCTGGAGTGGTCTGAACCGGGCTTCATTTAAATATGTTGAATACACACGTACATATATATATATGTGGATATATATATATATAGATATTATATATATATATATATAAATATATTTCATTGGAGAATATAAGAAAAACTCTAAACATGGCGACGCACGCAGGTGTGCACTTAATATTTAGGGTCGGTAGAGGTCCGGACGGGTGCGGCGGCGGGCACTTTTGCGCCGACCTGATCTGGGTTGGTCTCCACCAACTCCCCTCCCTCTCGAAATCACTCATCTCTGGTGAGTGTCCCGACCGGTAGTGTTGTAAAAGATCGGCATTCATACGCTGTAACTCCTCGGCCAAGACCCAGCTGGTCTCGGTCTCTGGTCTGCCATGCCAACGAACCAAGTATCTCTGAAAACCACCATCAGTAGTGGTCACTGTCTCGTCATCCAATGTCTGCTCGGGAACCAATATCTGTCGCGGAAGTCTGTCAGCGGCTCTGGGAACTGGTATGAAAGAATCACCTGGTGTCTCATGTTCAATCTGAAAACTGTCAGTGGAAAATGGTAGAACTGCAGATGGTGTGTCAGTAACTGAATGTGTGTCGGTATGTCCGGAATGTGGCTCCTCACTCTCACTCACCAACCCAGAAGAAACAAATGGAGGAGAAGGCAATGGAAGAATCTAAAGACTCATGCGGAAATTCATGGAATAAAGTCAGATAGGCTACGTTAAAAACCGGATTTGCTCCCCAAACGGAAGGCATCTCAAGTTCATACGCATTTTGCCCAATCCTATTCACCACGCTAAAGGGTCTAGCTCTACGGTCAGCTAACTTCTTTACGGTACCCGAAGATAACCGTTCCGGATTTAGCCGAACCATCACCAAGTCATCCATTTTAAAACAAGTAGCTTTTTCATGCTTTCTAGATTGAGTTGCATATAAGTCATAAATATCGTACAATTTTTCGCTCAAAATATTTTATATGCAAATCATGCAAATACAAAGATGAACTACCAACACGACAGACTCCACAAACTGATGGTTTCAGATACTAGAAACAACTCCTGAAAGAGGCACATGATCAGGAGGCTCAGGGGGTGGATCATAAAAGAATTCATCGCGGGGGCGATGAACACTCAAGTGCAATGCAGAGACATCAGTGATAAGATTTATCAACAGTGTGCGCGAACTGTCTCTACAAGTGCGGGTGATAAGATATAACATCAGCGATGCAGTGAGTGCACCCTCAAGCTCGACGGTGCAACTAAGGATAGATACATCCCAAATGTGTGGTGAACCCAAAGGTGGATCATCTGGAGGTTCACCGGGAGGGGTATAATAAAATTCGTCGCAAATACGACAAGTACCGCCGTTGACTCCTAATACATAGGAAGTGCTCTCATATAAACGATAACTCTCGTGCAGTGTGACATCAATGACAAATATAATAAAGTCGGGTGAGGCATCAGGGGGCTCACCGGGTGGGACATAATAAAACTCATCGTGAATACGATGATCAACAAGTGGTGTGTCCCATAACTTAACTAAAGTGCTAGTAGCCAGATGGCTACAATCAAGCCCTGCTATATGGATGTCACGCTCATAATCATCTCTCTGGAGCACTGTCGACATCAAGGGAGCTAAGGAAAATGGTATCCAAGTTTTAAAATATATAGGTGCGTCACTCACGTGAATCACATCTACACGTGGTCGAGGTGGCTCATCTGGAGGCTCAATAGGAGGGTCATCAAAGAACCCATCAGTGGAGTGATGGTCCTCCAGAAGCGAACCCTCAGAAGGGGTCATGCTCACAGATAGGGTAGGAGTGGCTACCTCGAGATCACAACTACGCTTGAGATCATTACTAAGCTTTGTAAAGCGACTCGATGTGTCATCGGGTGAAGTGATGTGACTCGATGCGCCATCAGGTGAAGTGTGCAAAGAATCTACACTCAATAGTGAGCTAGTAGATATAGACTCAAGGGTATGCTCACTAGGTGGAGTGGACTCACGTGGGGATCGACTCCACACATCCTGTACTAAAATATCAGATCGAGTAAGTGACAGAGACGGCGAGGTTTCCCTGTTTTGGGAAATAGGGTGCTCTTCCTGTCCCTTAACGACCTTCGTCAAGTTCTTTTTCGCACTAGGAGGATCACTAAGTGTGGTAACTGGACGAGAGTGTCCTACATAGGATACTCGAGAGTCATCGCGACGATCATCCATAACATAATCATTTGCTCGAGGTTGGACGTAAGTCCTACGATCGTAAGGTGGAGGATGCGCATATACGGACTCAGACTCCTCATACAGTGGAGACGTGTAGTATCGATGATAGGAGTGGTAAGGAACTCTAGGAGAGTGGGTGTAAGTGGACTCGTGATCCTCAAATAAAGGATTTCTCCTAAGTGTGGGTCTTTCGGAGTAGTGGTGTGGGGTTTCGTGATAGGGTTCAACGAAATACCCATCTCCAATTGGAGGTGGAACTGACGCTCGGGGAGAATCCTCTAGACTACTCAACCTAACACTGAGGTTCCTGAACCCCTTTCGCACATAATGCATACTCTCAGTTATCTCTGTCATTTGGTGGACAAAAGATAAAAACCACGGGGGTGGTTCACTCTCGTCGTCTCCACGACTCGGTTGACTATATCCAACTCGACTCATCTTCAAAGTACCAAATATGCAAGTGTATGAAATGCTTAAAAACAATTTTTTTTTTTTGAAAATAAAATTAGCAAATGCTATGCGGGGTTCCTATTCTACGCAGCGCGGATCTCGAAATTTAGAAAATTTCGGAACCTCCCTCTGATACCAAATTGATGCAGGACGGCGCGTAGGGTTTGCGCGTCTGTCGGCTATTTCTAGGAAACCCTAAATGCATGCAATTAAAAGTTAATTTTTTTTTAAATTTGAGCGGGCGTGCACGAACTTTAAGGAATTAAGCAACTAAATTTTGTAAAGCATAAAATTACTAATTTTGTTCAAAATGAATTTTCTTGAAATTATGGTTCGATTCTAAATCCGGGAAGGAAGCTCGCAACTTTCGTTCCGTTCTTCTTGTTGTAGCAAACATAAATCGTGAACTCCAAATACGTTTCCGTTTGGAGTTTCGATGTAGCGTTCGCTGACAAAACCCAGGCGAAAACCCAACAATGAATCTAATTATCCTAAGAGAAAATTTAGAAGCACACAAAGGAAGGGATGAAAGCAAGTTACCCACGGAAAGAAGCGTCTTTCCGTATATGAAGTCGATGGCGATCACGCGAGGAACTCCTCGTCACCTTCGATCTCCCGCTCCGAAGTCGGCCACTATCGCACACGGCATTAAGGAGAAATTTCACTCACTCTCACACGAAAGTGGTTCCGCGGAGACTCAAACACTCACTAGTGTAAGGAAGCCACAAACTAACAAACCTAATTTCTCACTCGCTCTCACACCCAAGGTGGAACCACGAAATCTCAATCACTCAAGGTGGGTCCACGAAATCTCAACAAGAAATAAAAGTTCTCTATTCACTACCAAAATTCTACCATCAACTAGAGAATAAAGACCCAACAATAATATTAAACTAACCATGAACAGTAACTTTGATGTTACTGTTCATCTTCTACAAAAAATCCATACGGGACTATGCTAATCAACAACAACTTCAATCCCTCAACATACACACCTACATCCACCAACAGGAGGGATCCTGTTCATCTTCAATAACAGCAAATGAATTCATATATTCAACATTCACCCATACAGAAACATCAACTAAGACCTACAACTTTGAATCACTATTCATCATCTCCCTTACGGAAGCAAAAAAACGCAGAACACAAGTTTTCGTTCTCCTTTTTTTCAAATCCAAACATCCATCCCAACACACGCACAGCTCGCCCCCTTTTATAGGGTGTTAGAAACAGGAATTAAACGAACGATACAAAAAAAAAAACTTACGCCAACTGCTGGCGTCGTGGAAGAGGCGACATGGTTAAGTTGGCCTCAACTGCCGGAGGGGAGGTCGTGGTCAGAAATGGCAGCAGGGCTGGTCGGGGTTGGATCGTGGGTGCGGGAACTTCTCCTGGTGCAGCGCCAAGGTCGGGGAAGTGCGCTGGGAGCCCTACTGCGAACAGCAACTGCGCGGTTTTCTTCTGGCCGAACAAGGAGAGGGACCAGCTGGAGCGGTCTGAACCGGGCTTCATTTAAATATGTTGAATACACACGTACATATATATATATGTGTGGATATATATATAGATATTATATATATATAAATATATTTCATCGGAGAATATAAGAAAAGCTCTAAACATGGCGACGCACGCAGGTGTGCACTTAATATTTAGGGTTGGTAGAGGTCCGGACGGGTGCGGCGGCGGGCACTTTTGCGCCGACCTGATCTGGGTTGGTCTCCACCACCCCCACTATGGGGGGTGCGGCTATTCGCACCCCAGTAGTGGGTTTCGGCTATGACGGCGCGCGGCGCGTTCAGTGCGTGCTCTCGTACTGGCGATTGGCGGCGGAAATGGCGGGTTCGGTTTCTCCAACTCGAGCGACCATGCGTTGACCGTTGACCCCACCTCTCTTTAGTGGAGTTTCTCTAGACGCATCCCAAGGCCTTTATGGATGTATAACAATACCTAGAGTGCTAGTAGGCTAATAAATGCGAGATAAAAAAACGTTAACATCAAACCTCGTTTGGTTGTTAGCAAACCAAAAACCCGTTTTATTTAAATGTATTTTTTTTTATTTTCATATTTGGTTGTTAGCAAACCCACGTCTACAGGAATTTGGTCGGCGTGGAGGGCGGACCAGCATTGTATCTGCCCCGCTGTGAGGTCGTTGAACTTCTCCGGCAACCCTCGCTGAGATTTCCGATCTAAGAAATCTACAAATCTCATTCAATAATCTCTCCGGCGAGCTCCCAATAACCCTCTCCGGCAATCCTTGCTGAGATCTCACCCGCTACCTTGCTTATTGTTCTTCTCTAGAGGCCATTAACCTCTCCAATAACAAATTCTCAGGTAAGATCCCCGTGGAAACCCTCGCTGAGATTTCCAATCTAAGAAATCTGTAGATCTTGTTCAATAATCGCTCTGGCGAGCTCCAAAAATCCCTCTCCAATCTTTTTTCCGGACACATTCGCTTTGGCCACACCACCACCAAATTCCATTTCTTCTTATTCTCTGTAATAGGCAAGATTGCACTTCTTATTATTCTCCTCCTCATCCACCTCAACCACCATGGAAGAGAGATCTTTTTCTTCTTTTTGCTGCCGGAGAGAGAGAGAGAGAGACGGGTAAGTGCCCGATTGTTAAATCACAACTACCAAAAACCATCATCGTGACCGCCAGAACCAGCATTATTCCGGTCCACTTGCTGGAGATCGATACCGGTTCCAACGTTGCAAAAAGCTTGGCTGATTATGCGCGTCGGAGGCATGGGCGGATGCAAGGGGGGCCAGCTGGGGCCCTGGCCCCCCCCCCCCCCCCCAATTTTTTTTTATATTGTGTATTGTTATACCTATTTTATCTAATAAAATATATAAATATTGGTTTTAATTAAGTGGGCCCCCCCAATCCCCCATCACTCCATCAGTCAAGCCAAAAGCAGAGGGGCCCACTTAATTAAATACGTTTCTCTTTTCTGAGTTTCTCCAGGCACATTGCGTGAAGATGAAGGCTGCTCCTTTTCGATCCGACGATCCCTGCTTATCCCTCTGAAAACGCCGCTTTTTCCATCCCAAATCATCCGAATGAGAAGAACCAGGAATCGCATCCCTGCTTAGTGCTTAGTGCTTATCCCTCTCGCCGTCGGCCGACTGCTTCTCGTTTTCCATCTGCGCTTCTTCTCTACTCATCTACAGAGGTCGTCCGCTCGCCGTCGGCCTTCTCCTCCGCCTGCAAGTAGCATTTCAAGGTGACCTTCTTCCTCAATCCTCAATGCCTCATGTCGAGCTTCTTCCTCAATCCTCATTTTTACAGCCAGACATTTCAAGGTCTTCTCATCTGAAGAATCCTTTTTTTTAGACTGCAATTTTTTTTCGCTTTAATATGAGTTTTATGCATCAGGTCTAATTATAGTTCTACTTATGATACTTTGGTGGGAGAGCTTTGTGAATGTAGGCGGTTTCATGGGCATTGTCATAATGATTAAACGACAACTTACACCCGATGATGTTTTTCATCTGTGCTTCTTCTCTTTGCTACATTTGATCGTATACCCAAATTTGCCTGATAGCTGAAAGTCGAGATTGACTGGATTCCAGAGCTTGTTTAACAACAAATGAGTTGATATGCCGCACAAGTGTAATATCCTGAAATATTTGATTACATTTAGCGATGCATGATAACAATAATCATAGACCATTAAGCACGATCGCAATTAGAAAATCTAAACATAAAATTGAGTATTAAAATACCAAACAAAGCTATATTTTAGGAAACAGAGTCTGCGGTTAGGCTCAAAATGTTGAAATAACTACGAATCAACATATTATTTACAGAAATCAGAACCCGTATGAAAAAGTGTAATTTTGGCGTGAACCGATGATAAATTTGAGAAACAGATGCCGCCGTTAGGCTCAGAATGTTGAAATACCTATAGATCGACAAATCATTTGCCTAAATCAAAATTTGTATGAAAAAATGCAATTTTAATGCGAACCAATGTAAATTTCGAGAAACGGAGTACGTAGTTCGACTCAGAACATCAAAATACCCATAAGTCGATATTTTATTTGCCAAAATCGACATTAATGAAAAAAAAGTAAATTCAGCAAAATCATTAAGAATTTAGGGAAACCGATGCCGGATTTGGAATCAAGACATCTAAAAACCCCAATGTATGTATATCACTTTTTAGGCGGCTGCGCGCCACATGGCACCGCAAGGCTGCATGGATGCTAAGTGATGATACGCGTTGTCGTGCGTGGATGGCATGTGGCATTGCATGGTTTGGTGGAAGCTACGTGGCAGTATGTGGCGGCGCCATGGATGCATGGCCTCCACATAGCACTGCCATGGATGCATGACCACCACGTGTCATCTCCACCACGTGTCATCTCCGGAGAGCCAAGTAAAGAGCGATTTGATTTTATGGACTTTTCGGGAGTTCTAGAGCTTGAATTTGGGCGATTTTGGTAGCGTTGAAAAAATATTATAAATATGAATGTACTGAAATGTTTAAACACTTACTTACACATCCCTCTCGGGCGAAGGGCTCTTTCGGATGCTTGGGTGTGGCATTACTCTCCGGATGGTTTGTTTTCTGTTCGTAGTGCGTACCGCTTGGCGCTTCGCACCCTCCTATCCGGGGGAGCTTCCTCCTCCACTAGGCCGCCATCTTGGGATTTTCTTTGGAGGGCTGGGGTGATACCTAAGGTTCGTGGCTTTTTATGGCGCCTTGCTCAGGACATTTTACCGACGGCGGCTACCCTTCGCCATCGACACTGCTTGGATGTGGTGGGCTGCCCGCTTTGTGGAGCTTTTATTGAGGACTTTCGCCATGCTTTTGGTACATGTTCGCTAGTGGCCCCTATTTGGCCCCTGTTGGGGCTCCCGAATTTGGCCCAGGATGGAGGCTTCTGTTCTGGATTTGATTGGCTCCGGGCGATTCATACATCCTTGTCGTCGGATGACTTTGCCCTCTTCTCAACTGCATGTTGGGCATTATGGTGGCGCCGCAACCATATGCTTTGGGAGGGATCTTTGCAGGACTTGGAGGTGACTGTGCTCTTCATCCGTACATCTATATTGCGCCCTCCGGTATTGGTCCCGCCTCCTAATCTGGCACCTTTGTCTGCCTGGGCCCCTCCCCCTGAGGGGTTTATTAAGATCAACTTTGATGGCGCTACTCGTGCTGATCCGACCTTGGTTGGTGCTGGGGTTATTGCTCGGGACTCAGCTGGTAAATGTTTGGCGTGGCGCTCTGCGACTTGGGCTCACTTCTCATCTCCAATGGTGGCTGAGGCACTTGCGGCTCGGTTGGCGGTGGAGTTGGCTCTTGAGTTCTGTTGGCCATGTGTGCTGATTGAGGGGGATTGTGCTACTCTTATAAAGTTATTACGGGCTGGCGTGCCGCCATTTTCACTGGATAGGCCTATCATTTTTGACACTATGCTGCTTGCTAGGCGTCTTCCGTGTGTCGAGTTTTTGTTCTCCGGGCGTCTGTCTAATCGGGTGGCGCATGCTATTGCGGCCTTGTCTTTTCACTCGCCCATCTCTTTGCCTAGTTCTGTTTGGGACTTGCTTTCTTCGGATTGCGCTATGAATGAATGAATGAATACCCCTTACTTTCAAAAAAAAACACTTACTTACACATCCTTTTTTGTTTCTCTGAAATCAAGAAATAGTGAGATAGATAGGAGAGAGAAAGCGTTTGAATGCTGCAAAATTTCGGGGAAACTTCTAGAGGGATATTTCAACTTTAGTTAATGTTGAAGTGTTGTCAACATGGGCGGACCCACCCTAAGACAGGCCCGGGCACTTGCTCGAGCGTGTTTTTCGCGAATACGCACCTAGGGTGGTTTGGTCTATACTCCTCCGCGCGAGTCCGAGCCCTATTCTAGACTCCTTCTGCGGCGGCTTCCCCCCTTTCTCCCGTCCGGCCATCCCCGAGCAGTGGAGCAGTCACGCATAACTGCTGAGCAGTGAGCAGAGCATGTGTTGTTTGCCCCCTTTCTTCCGTTTCCAGTCTCCTGGTTCCCCTTTCTTCCTCTTCCAACACTCTCTTCCTATTTTTACTGCTTCTAGTTCCATGCTCCCGGTTCACCCTCCAAATTAAGCAATAACAGTTAGTTTAAATTCAGATTTTAGGTATAAATGCATTTTGATAAGGGTGTTAAAGAGATTACGGGAGGAGGACGCGAGTTGTGAAATTAAGAAGGATTATGAACTTTGGAGTTATGGAACTTTGGGGATGGACCACCAACTGTTCGATGAAATGCCACAGTAAAGAAAAATTCTGATTAGCATTTTTGCTGTTGGATGTTACACTGCAGATAGATGGAGCAGTTCTTCAGTCGTTCATAGTTATGTAAGTCTTATTATTGTCATTTCTGGTTGATTTATTTTGTAATTTGTACATGATATGCGGAGGAGGCTCATGTCTAGTACCTCCAAGATTGACCGGTAGTATTATTTGGGTGATTATATTTGCAGGCCCTAAAGAGATATTTGCAATCCAATTTTTACGAGTTATTACGCGCCTTTTGAAAATACTCTTTGCCCATGCATTTTTAGGAAACGTGTTCAACATGAAAGTTGTAGATCTCGAGAAGATCTACAACTTTTGTGTTGAACACTTTTCCTAAAAATGGACACACAAGACGTACTTCCAAAACTTTACGTTCATGTTTCAATCAGGGCGGCAATACGCCTTGTGCATGCATTTTTAGGAAAAGTGTTCAACATAAAAGTTGTAGATCTCGTCGAAATCTACAACTTTCATGTTGAACACGTTTCCTAAAAATGCATGGGCAAAGAGTATTTTCAAAAGGCGCGTAATAACTCGTAAAAATTGGGTTGCAAATATCTCTTTAGGGTCTGCAAATATAACCACCCTATTATTTTTACACCTCTTGTTAGTCATTTATGGTCAATTTTACATGATCTTTACATATTGACTTAAACTAATTACTCTTATAATATATCTAAAGTAATGAAAACACAACTCAAAACATTGATTCCCTTCAATTTGGTGCACAAATGTCCTTGATGCCGTATAGTTTATATTCTAATTTTCTCATTCTTTGTTATGTTCTGAACGCACAACAATACAACAAGCTGTCTGTTTTGTTCAAAATGTTTTGAATCACATAAAGTACTATTTTTTGAAGTCAAAGACAACTTCTTAAAAAGCGTCGAAATACCGTTGGACATTAATTCAAGCTCCGAAATCATGGTAGTGAAAGCTACGCGTACTATTTTTTATTGAAGTCAGAGACCAATTGTGTGTGACGAAATAACCAAACTAGACAAGAATGTCCCTACGATCATTGGTGCGCGAGAATGAGAAGCCGGGGGGGGGGGGGGGGGGGGGGGGGGGACATGCTGATAATGGGCCACGGGAATTTGCCTATTTCATTTCTTTAAATGACTATCATGAAGTTCCTTTTACTACAAACATATATACATGGTGCAACAACAAATACAGTTCGCGGGTGTTTTCGAGGCTTGATCAAGTTTTGCTCAATTCTCTGGCTTTGGGCCTTTCCAGGATCCCTCGTCCACCAACTTCCAAGAATTACATCCGACCATGCCCCCTCTAATGTTGGAGATTGATAAAATGCGGTTCAACTCGCATAAGGCTGCCAAAAATTTGAAGAGGCTTGGATGTCCAACCCTGATGTTCACTCAGTCACATTCGGTGCTTGGAGCAGGCCCACATCGGGCAACCCGAATAGGATCCTTGCTTTGAAATGTTCAAGAACAATCAAAGCTTTGGTGTGTTGTAGTAAATTTAATGCAAAACCTGAGAGCGAGCAGGCCAGAATGCTCGAAGAGGAAATCAAGGAGTTGCAGATGCGTGAGGCGCCCAGGCCGCTTGAGGATGCTGAACTGTTTTCGCTCCGCAATCTTATGGCTAATTATAATGAAATCCAATCTAAGCCGGAAGCCTGGTGGTGGCAGCGCACGAAAGCTAACTGGCTGGAACTGTTGAATTTTGTGAAGTGGAAGTAGAAGTGGGTTGGGTGGTCTGAGGAAGTCAGACCGCAGAGATCGTTGAGACCGCGCGGTTTGCGTGTAACGGTCTCCCCAGCTCACAGCTCGCAAGGACGACCGCCGACACCCCCAACACACAACTCAAAAGGGTTCAGCCTCAACCGGTCTGCAGACCGTGCACCCCAATCCCTCTTCGTCCCACCACAGGCCACAGTGGGTTGTTGGAGGTCACAACCCCCCTTTTCATGAGGAACGATTCAGTTAAACAGCAATGCAGAGACTTCCTAGGAGGTCACCCATCCCTAAATTGCTCCAGCCCTATGGAGTTTTTTAAGCTCAATTGGTGATGAGGAATGAAAAAACTCCATAGTTAAGCGTGCTCAGGCTGGAGCAATTTAGGGATGGGTGACCTCCTGGAAAGTCCCTAAGTTGCCGCTTAACTGAATCATTCCTCATGAAAAGGGGGCTGCGACCTCCAACAACCCATTGTGCCCTGTGGTGGGACAGAGAGGGGTTGGGGCGCACGATCTGCAGACCGATTGAGGCTGAACCCTTTCGAGCTGTGTGCTGGGGGTGCCTACGGTCGTCTTTGCGAGCTGTGAGCTGGGGAGACCATTACAAAAAGTGTGTTTATTGTATAACAACTTGGTATACAGACCGCACCACCCCCAACCCCTCTCCACTTAACATGCGGGGTGGGTTGTTGGGGCTGTGATTCAATCTCACACCCCCTTGATGAGGAAAGCTCCAGTTAAGCTGCAGCGCGTGGTCTTCCCAGGAGGTCACCCATCCCGTGACTACTCCAGCCCGAGCATGCTTAACTATGGAGTACTTTCACTTCTCTGCACCAATTGGGATGACTCAATTGGTGATGAGAAGTGAAAGTACTTCATAGTTAAGCGTGATCGGGCTGGAGTAGTCACGGGATGGGTGACCTCCTGGGAAGTCCACGCGCTACAACTTAACTGGAGCTTTCCTCATCAAGGGGGCGCGGGATTGAATCCCGACCTCAACAACCCGCCTGGTTAAGAGGAAAGGGGTTGGGGTGGCATGGGCTGCAACCCTGTTGTATCCTGTTGTATATTAACAAGTGCACCTTTTTGTAACGGCCTCCTCAGCACACGGCTCGCATGGATGACCGTCGGCACCCCCAGCATACAGCTCGAAAGGGTTTAGCCACAACCGGTCTGCAGACCATGCATCCCAACCCCTTTCTGTCCCACTACAGGGCACAGTGGGTTGTTGGAGGCCGCAACCCCCCCCCTTTTCATGAGAAATGCTTCAGTTAAGCGGCATCGCATGGACTTCTCAGGAGGCCACCCATTCCGTGACTACTCCAGCCTAAGCACGCTTAACTATATAGTTCTTTCATTCCTCATCACCAATTGACCAGTTGAGGCTGAACCCTTTTGAGTTGGATGTTGGGGTGTCGGCGGTCGTCCTTGCGAGCTGTGCATTGCAGCTCAATTGGTGATGAGGAATGAAAGAACTTTATAGTTAAGCATGCTAGGGTTGGAGTAGTCACGGGATGATTGACCTCCTAGGAAGTCCATGCGATGTCGCTTAATTGAAGCATTCATCATGAAGGGGGGGGGGGGGGGGGGCTACGACCTCCAATAACCCGTTGTTCCCTGTGGTGGGACTGAGAGGGGTTGGGGTGCACGATCTACAGACTGGTTGAGGCCGAACCCTTTCGAGTTGGATATTGGGGTTGCCGATGGTCGCCCTTGCGAGCTATGAGCTGGGGAGACCGTTACAAAAAATATACAACCGGATACAACAGGGCTGTAGCCCATGCCACCCCCAACCCCTTTCCTCTTAACCAGGCGGGTTGTTGAGGTCGGGATTCAATCCCGCGCCCCTTGATGAGGAAAGCTCCAGTTAAATTGCAGCGCGTAGACTTCCCAGGAGGTCACCCATCCTATAACTACTCCAGCCGGAGCACGCTTAACTATGAAGTACTTTCACTTCTCATCACCAATTGAGTCATCCCAATTGGTGCAGAGAAGTGAAAGTACTCCATAGTTAAGCATGCTCAGACTGGAGTAGTCACGGGATGGGAGTATGAGACTATGAGAGAGAATTTAATTCCATAATTATATAAAAAAACAAATATATAAAACAAAAAACAAAATTTTAATTTTATTTAAGAAAAAAATAAAGCTGCATGCATGCCAATATGGCCTGCATGTACATTTGCAACGGTTACAAGAGCCGTTGCTATCAACAACCGCTTATAGTCATTGATAGCAACAACTCTAACAGTTGTTGCTATTAAAAATGCTTTGGCCCATGCGCCGGGCCCGGGCCAGCCTGTTCCAGGTCCAGCATGGGCCTAGCGCCTGGGCCTGGCACGGGTCAGGCAGCGGGCTAGGCTTCAGGTTAATATAGCGGCCTCCATAGGCCCCCAAGGTCTGGCCCGGGCCCATGCCTTACCAGGTTTTTTGCCTGGTAGTCCGGGCGGCATTTCCAGGCCCGGGCCTTTTGCGCACCACTAGGTCAGCAAGGATCACTATGATTGGACATCCATGACCACCCTTAATGGTCTCCTACATCCTCCAATTCTATAACTACGTGTATATTGGCTCATTTGCATCTATCAGAGATCTTAGACATAATTTCTAAGATTGCTTGATTCATCCATTGTGTTGAAGTCATAGAACCTAAGAATTAGAGCTAAGCTTTCCCAATCCCTCACTTGATATGCTACTAGTTCTCCCTATTCCTATCCAACTGCCCGACTACCTCCCTTGCCTGGCCAACCGCAACCTCCTTCCCTCTCCAACTATATACCCACTTGTTCTCCCTATTTCTAAGATTGCTTGATCGAATAAACCCACAACACTCTCCCAAATAAAAGCCAACCTCCCATCTTATTTTGATAATCGTACTTAAAATCACGCCTCATTTTTCCAGAACTACTCGGCTCCAATCCATATACAATAGAACAGGATGATTCCCTCCTGGTGTAACGACCCGCCTAGACCGTAACAATTAAAAGCGTTTAACTTTTTAAATGATCATGAACTGAGCTCTGCAAAATGTAAAGAGAAATAAATTGACACTATAGTAAATCAAAAGGTTTTGTATACATCATAAAAGAATCTACATATATATACTCTTAACTATAAGATACATAAGCAGAGCATCACATCATAACTATTACATAGATAAAACTAGACTCCACCTTAGTTTCAATGACACTGTATTATAAACTCTAATCTTATGACTAAGGGTTTTCTTTTCCTTCTTTACGTCGTCCAACTTCTCCAGTACTCCCATGATGATCTGGACCCAAAGACAATACTTTTCGTCCTTCATTTATCGACGTCATTCTTTTTATAATTTTTTGATAATTTATTCCTCACACTTTTCCCGCTCCTAAAAATGTAATAGCAGGGGCATATAAAAAAGCTAGCGAGTAAAAAGCTATGTAGTAAAAATGTTATGTAAGAAAATGGCATGTAGTAAGAATTAAGGAAAACTGAAGCGTTATACTAATATCAGCAATAGATTTACTTTAAGATCATTACCTTCATATATATTACCTTCACACACACACACACACACACACACACACACACACACACACACACACACACACATATATATATATATCAGAATTACATATATAACCTCAAGCTTTTTTAAGCCTAAAAAAGCTTGAGCTTATATACCACATACTTATTGGAATTAGGCAAATAATATATGCATTTTGTATCCAAGAACGAGATCTACAACTTTCATGTTGAACATTTTTTCAAAATTTGCATGGTTTGGCCGGAATCTGGCCCGAAAGGTTGCTGGCTCGAAATGAATATAATAATAATAAATTTCAAAATTCGAGCCAGCAACCTTTCGGGCCTGATTCCGGCCAAACCATGCACATTTTGGAAAAATGTTCAACATGAAAGTTGTAGATCTCGTTCTTGGATATAAAATGCATATATTACTTGTCAAATTCCGACATGTATTGTAGGAGAACCAACTCAAATTTTTTAGGCTTAAAAAGCTTGAGCTTATATATTCCAAACCCATATCTTTATTATATAAATGAATATGCATATCTTCAAAGTCACACCGTACTTTCAATCACGTCCGTTCAATTTATAAAAAAATTATTTACACCCGTTCGATCTCCTACTCTCAAGCATACCCTGGAGTCCACGCTCCTCGCGCTTTCGTTCTTTTCTCCGAACCGTCGGTCATCGCGATAGAAAATTTGGTTGTTGCCTTCTCCGCCAAAAACACGCTAGGTCAAGACCTCTCCTCGATCCCACGAAGCTCCGACGACGACAACAACGCAGGACCTCCATCCTCTCGCTAGGGTTTTCGAATTCCATCTCCAACGCCGCCTTTGCTCTGGCTTCGCTTAGAAATCTGCATCTTTCTTCCTTCCCAAGGAAATCTAAAGCAGGTAATGACGACTTGGATCAACTCCAGCTTGGCTTCCGAATCGTTCTTCCCCACGGAAAATGCCGCTCCTAATTCCTCTCCAACTCCCGCTCCCTCCTCCGAACGCTGCTTTAGGGCTTCAAAATTCTCGATGCTTGAAGCCCGAACCTGGCCTATGAAGTCCTCGCCCGATCTCACATTAGGAACAGGGCCACACTGCGACCCCACATCTCTAACCATCCTCCACTGGGACCATGTCGTCCGCCTCCAGGTCTTCTCCGATGTTCAGTGGCGCACCATCATACCCAAAGTCGTCGCCTTCGTCGCAACATTGGGGATACTTTCATGGCATGTTTCCTAGACCTTCCATCTCTTCCCCTACTTTTGTATCTGTTCGATTTACTTATCTGGGTTTTTTCTTTGCCTGCAGGCTGTCTTCACAGGGCGGCGGTGAACAGAGAGGTGTTCAGGAAGCCAACGGAATGGTAGTGCAGGAAGAGGGGAATTTAATCTCTTGGCCTAAGGATTTGGTTTTTCTCTTCCGGATCTTGATTTCTCTCCTAGGTATAAGTTTTTCTCCATGGTTTTTTTGTAGTATTCTCCATAGGTGGTTGTTGGAGAAGATGAATGGTTTCCATGAATTCTCTTCACTATGGTTTCTCTTACGTTTTTCTAAATAATATTTTTTAGTTTGAACAGGATGATGATGAAGATACTTAAGATACTTCTCTTCTAGAGATAATTTTTACCATGGTTGTGTCTCATCTGCTCTCCCGTTGAGAATTTCTGGCAGTTCTTCACAAATAAAATTTCAGTTTTTTCCAGTTCTCATTGAAACCATGGCTCTATATTCATCAAAGCAGAGATTCTTACTTCTTTGTTAGAGTAATTTTGCACCCAGCTACTTCAACAGATGATACATTGAAGGTGGTATCTACCAAGGTATGAATGCTATTTCAGGTTGCAGTCATACCAAAAAAAGTTCATCTGTGTGACATAAATGGAAGTATAATTTTCTTTATAAAAAAACAAACACTGGTGGATCTTTTTAATTCTGAGAAGTTGGCTCTTACTCAGATGTAGAAATTGGTGCGCAGTGAAATACGTGGTTCTTTTTTGGTTACAAATGATGCTATTGAAAGGATCAAAGGGGCTACTGAATGGTTCGAGATTTTATCAATGACTTCAAGGAAATGAGTTTTACCAAAGTGCGTTTCAATGATGCTCAGATATTTTGCATGGACTCTCCTATCTTCCAAACCCATCTCCAACACTTCACTTTTTCAAGTTTTTATTATTATGATATAGAACTCATAATATGATTGCTCTTTATGGAATGCGTTTATAATTTATTTATTTATTTATTAAGATGTTCTTAAACTCTTTAAAATCATGCAAACAATGACAGTTAGTGAGTCAATCCACCTGCTCCAAATACATCTTACAGGTAGCAAGCTTTAAAATCATACAACGAAGGACTATTAGGGGTTCAATTAATCTACTCCAAATCCCTGTCAGGTTCTTAAAGCACTAACTGTTCTTTTTTTAAAGCTTTTATACTCTACAGAATTTTGTAAGAGCTCTAAAAATTATTGCCCCTTTTCCATAAAACAATTATACTATACAAAATTTTTTAATGGAAAAACTCTATTTCGATGGTGATTTTCATATAAATAGAACTCATTGTCCTTTAAACACTTGAAAATAGTTATATTGTTCAGTTCCATCCATTTTCAAATGCTTGCTGAAGGTGAACGGGCAATTTATGCAATAAACTACTCAAAACCCCCCATATAATAAACTCAAAAACTGAGCTAAAGTAAAATTGCAACCAACAAATACAAAATAAAGATAAAATAACACTTTCAACTAAAGCTCAGAATGTACATTTAGATAATTCTGCAGTTGTTGCATTGCTTAAAATAGGAAGCTGAAAGGGAGAACTTATCTCTGAAATATGTGAATTTTAAAAAACTTTTCCTTATTTGAGACTACTAATTCCCAGCTACTAAAGCTTTGGTCAAGTTGAGTATTTTCTTTACTAAAGCACAAAATTGAATTACTCCTTTTTATAGGATCATAATTCTCTTTTGCCATCTGACAAACTGCTCAATCCAGTGCATTCCAACTTTGCAGCTTCAGCCAAAGCAAGAAAACGACTTGGAAACTTTTGGCAAGAGGACGACTTGGAAACTTTTGGCAAGAGGACGACTTGGAAACTTTTGGCAAGAGGACAACTTGGGAACTTCTGCAGGTAGAGATATCTCCTAACCTACACAACATTAACAAAGGTAAGGTTTAATTTTTATTTTCTTTCTCTTCAGTACTAAACTTTTATATAAATTTGTTTGATTTTTTTTATTATAGAGCACTGAATTTTGTTATTATCAAAGTGTCTTTACACCTATTCTGTATTTCAAGCATAATGTAACTTTTAAAAGATCATAGTTAATTTTTATGCAAAGCCCTTTCCATAGACCTTCAATAATGTCGGTTTAGGTTGGCAGTCTGTGAAGAAATTCAGTGTCATATTCCTCTCCATTTTTACTTAATTTGGAAGTCATACGTGTATGATAACCTACATTCATAGCCCATATCGCCGCATCGAATGTCCCCGCCCCCGTCGAATGTTCCCACCCTCGCCGAATGTCTCCGCCCCCGCAAAATGTCTTTGCCCCGCTGAATGTTCTCCCCCCGCCGAATGTCCCCACTCCCGCAAAATGTCCTCACCCCCGCCGAATGTCCCCGCCTAAATGTGGAATAATTAAAATTTAGAAAACTCTACAATTTTTAAATTTTAAATAACTGTCGGGGGGCGGGCGAAGCCCGCCGATGGGGTGGCCGAAGCCCGTAACTGCCGGGGTCGGGCGAAACACGCCTAAATGCGACCGAAGGCCGCAGTGTCGCATCAAGAACAGACGAAGCCCGTAACTGCCAGGGGGGCGGGCGAAGCCCGCCTAAATGCGGCCGAAGGCCGCAGTGTCGCATCGAGAACGGGTGAAGTCCACTTGAACGCCAAGCGGGCGAAGCCCGCAACGACGCATCGAGAACGGGCGAAGGCCGCATGAATGACAAGCGGGCGAAGACTGCTTGGGTGCAGGCAAAGCCCGCAGTGCCGCATCGAGAACGGGCGAAGCCCGCCGAGGGGGCGGGCAAAGCCCGTTTCAAAGCCAAGCGGGCGAAGCCCGCTTGGT
Source organism: Dactylorhiza incarnata (assembly GCA_033032865.1). Lineage (NCBI taxonomy): Eukaryota > Viridiplantae > Streptophyta > Magnoliopsida > Asparagales > Orchidaceae > Dactylorhiza > Dactylorhiza incarnata. Next base: position 730,423 of record JAWHQI010000246.1, read on the forward strand.
TACGGGCGAAGCCCGCAGCGACGCATCGAGAACGGGCGTAGCCCGTTCGAAGATGCTAGTATATATATATATATATATATATATATATATATATATATATATATGACAAGCTTGGCACCGGATAGCCTTTTTTTTAATCTCTTTCATTCATATGACAAGGTTAAGGATAACTTGCTCTTTTATTTCATAATCATTTAACATGTCCACATTTCTTTTTAGTTAGGGCTATTAACAAGCATAGAGTCCCTCTGAGACACCTGAACCTACATCTCATCATCAACATCATTTCGATTCAAGACTATCAACAAGCATGTATTCCCAATGAGACACCAGAATCATTCTCTTCTTTGCCAAGCAATTCGCACCCCCTATAAAGGTTAACACATAACATTGTCCTATTCTTATAAATCAATGCAATTCTTTTCATTTGTCTTTTCTTCTTTTTATTAGTGTTCATGCAACTATATTTTTATATTTATGCTCCTTTAAGAATTCATATAATCTGCGTCATCAGGCATCTAGAATATGAATTCCTTTGTGTTATTGGTATTATTTAGAAAATGTCTTCATCAATATCATAAATATATAATTATTCAATTAACCATGTTATTAACACATAAGCAAGAATAAATATGCATAATAGAAACTAATGAAATAAGAACTCACCGAAGCTTTCACTTCCCCTTTTCCTTCCTAGGGTCAATATCTCTTCCTTCTGTCAATGACCACCGTGTTCACGACCGCCACCATCGCGCCAAATGAAGCCTTAGGCTCCGTTTGGCGCGGTGGTGGCTGTCGTGAACACGGTGGTTATGAACCATCGTTCGTGACCGACTGACCTCACTTAAGGAACTTCATCCACTTTTATGTTCATAACTAGTTTTTTTTGCTTGGCGGCGGTCATAATCATTGTCATGTCAAACAAACATTCTATAATTGCAGCGTTTTTGTCCAAACTCACCGGAGCAAAAAACTCCGCGCCAAACGGAGTCTTAAAGTCTCTAAATCGGAGAGCAGTGGATCTCTAATCTTCGAAGAAAGGCAAAAGGTTTGGCCGGCTCTAATGGGAGAAAGTCTTTTGTATTTTTGGGAATGCTTGGCTTTTTCCTCTTCTCCTTCTCTATCAATTTCTCTATGGAGTGAAGTTTATGAGAATTATTGTTCTTACACCCTTGCAACCCAGCACCAGATAGCCAGTTTAATAGCAGCTGGATTTTTACACTTTCAAGATGCTAGCCATGCTAAAATCTAGTTTCTGTAGCACTTCAATTAAATGAAGCGATATTTTATATGCATATCCTGAAATAGAACTAAGAGCCGAAAAAAAATTACATTATTCATGAAAGTTGCATTCTGTATGATGAGTTGAAGATAAGTAACTAAGAAAAAAATTTGTGGCAGATTCATTTGACGTTTTAGCTTGTCAGCAACAAATTTGTAGAGCCGATAGATTTTAACTCTTTAGATTTCAAGTTAAGTGTATATTGTACAGTTTTGTGTACAATAAGTGTTGCACCGATCTAAAATTATTTCACAGGATCTCAGCTACTTAAATTTTTATGAGAAATGTTTAACATTTAAATGTTTTGATTTGTTATTATCCTGTTGGATGATATTGAGTAGGATATTTAAGAATTTGTTGTCTTGGTTTAGGAGGCTATTTGTACCCTTGAAGAGGAGATAACTGCAAGTAGGACCTGCACGGGAGAGCCCTTGATGGGGTGGATGTGCTGTTATTTAATAAAGTGAAAGATCCTAAAGTTAAACATCAAATAATGTCTTTGAATTTCATTTTGCAACCGAACAAAAAATTGTCAGATTCAATTTTTGTGTCTGAAAATATTCCCGCAAACGAACAAAAGAAACGGTTTTGGCCCAATTTCAAAACCTATGCGTTGAGGATTTTTGGCCAAAACGGATTCCTTTCTCCCAATTCTTGCAAAACAAACGGGCCCTTATGTGAATGTATATTTGCATATATAATGGGTTCGGAGGCTTAACGGGTTTGGTTCAGATACCGGGATATCCGATACCCGCTAGCTCTAACCCTAGGGTTTGTCTATATAATCCCAGATAGGGGCAACAGGTAGGGGGTTCTACCTTAACGGGTAGGGGGTTCCACTTTGACCAAGACAACGCTAATCTGTTGACAGAGCTCACTGATATAAAAGAATCTGTGACCGTTGCAAATGGCGAAGTAGCTGACGTGCTGAAGGTGGGGAACGCTACACGTACTACTGCTCTCCCCTGGTAAAAATTTAATTTTAAAAAATGTTAAATTTATTCATTCAATAGCTGCTAATTTAGTGTCTATTAGTTTACTTTGTGATGCTGGTATGTCTTTCAATTTTTGTAGCGATAGAGTAACACTGTCAGTTGACTCACACTATTTTAGTTGTGCATATGTCCAAATAGAATGTACCGACTAAGTCCAGCAAACGAAATAGTTTAACAAGTTCAATCAAACTTAGTTAGCCCTAAGACTCTACATGAGAGACTAGGACACGTGAACTATAGGAAGATGTTACAAATTGCTAGAACTCACCAGATCACCTTAGACACTACAAACAAAACTGAAAAATGTGAGGTGTGTGCTTAGAATAAGATCACTAGAAAACCTTTAAGTGTGGTTACTAGGAGCACAACACCCCTAGAATTAATACATTCCGACATCAGTGACTTTACAGGTTTTGTCACTAGAGGGGGCAGGAAATATATAATCACCTTTATAGATGACTGTTCTAGGTTTTGCCACATTTACCTTCTTAAAACTAAAGATGAAATGTTTGAAAAATTCTGCATTTTCAAAACCATGGTAGAAAACCAACTTACATGAAAATCAAAAGATTTAGAAGTGATAGAGAAGGAGAATATATGTCCAGTGAGTTCAAGTGTTTCTTTGCCCATCAAGGAATCATAACAGAAACCACTGCACCTTGCTCACCTCAATCAAATGGCATAACTGAGAGAAAAAATAGAACGTTAACAGAAATGTTGAATTCTATGCTCTTAACTGCAGGCATGTCTTCTGCTTATTGGGGAGAAGCAGTCTTAACTGCAAACCACATACTAAATAAAGTTCCTCATGCTAAGTTCAAGGTTATACCCTTCGAGCTTTGGTTTAAGAGACCCCCAAACATACTTAAGACCCGAGGCTGTATAGTTTATGTTAGGGTTCCTGACCCAAGCAGGTTTAAGATTGGACCTAGGATCAACACATGTGTCTACCTAGGTTGTGCTAAAGATAGTGTTGTAGACAGATTCTTAGATATTTCCAATAATGTCATTATAGAATCTAGGGATGTTGTGTTCTTTAAAGATAAATTCCTTAAAGATAAGAACCTATCACTCCCAGGTATGGAAGTAGCTATTACTGACGAAGATCCTGAATCAGTACCGAACATCTCCTATTCAGTTCTTGTAGACAACTTTGGCCTAGAGTCTAGGAGGACTTATGTAACATAGAGAACTCCCAGAACCTTCGGTAGTCATTTTGTCGCTTACCACGTTAAGACTGATTCATCCACATATAAGGAAGCGATGACAACACCTGAAAGTTAGTTGATAAGCCAAAAGAGGCTAAAACTATATGGTGTAAGTGGGTTCTGAAAAAGAAGTTAAATCATGATGATAATGTAGTTAAGTATAAAACACGCCTGCTGACTAAAAGATTCACACAAGTTAGTGGAGTGGATTATTCTGATGTATATTCACCAGTGTGTCACCTAATAACCATTAGGATCCTCCATGTCATTGCATATATTGAGAACTTTATAGTTCATCAAATGGATGTTAAAACTATATTTTTGAACGGAGATCTGACCGAAGAGATCTACATGATACCTGATGGTTTCATTGTAGAAGGTCACGAAAATAAGGTCTGTAAGTTAATTAAATCACTATACGGACTAAAACAAGCACCAAAATTATGGCATGAGAAATTTGACTACAGTGTAAAGGTCATGAGATTCATGTCGAGTCTCTCTGATAAATGTCTTTACATACGTCATAGATCAAATAAAATCGATATAATATGTTTATATGTAGATGATATGCTAATTCTAGGATTTGATTAATCTGAAATGGATGACGTAAAGTCGGGTCTAATAAAAAAATTTAGCATTAAAGACCTAGGTGCAATTGAAACTATACTAGGCATGCAAGTGAGTTTTGGGAAAAATGACATATCCCTAAGTCAAAGCCACTACATAAAATCCATGTTGGATACGTGAGGACACAGTGAAAGTAAAACATTAGAGACACCATATGACTACAATAACCGCTTAAAGCCCAATGAAGGAGCTATGGTTAGACAGTTAGATTATTCTAAATTGATTGGTAGTCTCATGTATGCTATAATCTGCACTAGACCTGACATAGCCTTCACGGTAGGCATGTTAAGCAGATTCACTAGTAATCCTGACCAAGACCATTGGAATGCCCTAGATAGGCTGATGAGATACTTAAAGCACACCCAAAAGTATGTCTTATGTTATACTGGTCATCCTTTAGTTCTTGAAAGATATTCTGAGGCATCATGGTGCTCAGAAATAAATGACAGCAAGTCCACTAATGGTTTTGTTTTCACACTAGGAGGAGCAGTTGTAGCCTGGAAGTCCATGAGGCAATCATGCATTGCTCTCTCTTCTATGGAATCTGAAGTCTACGCTCTAGATTTCGCAGGAGAAAAAACAGAGGGGATAAGATATTTGGTTATGAACATTCCACTGACAAGCCTGGAACTGAGTTCTGTTGCAGTTTACCCGACAATCAGGCTACAAAAATGATTGCTACGAATACTTTGTTTAATGACAAAAGAAAACAACTAAGAATGAAACAAGTCTGGTTGACCTCCCTCACAAGTCAAGAGATTATGACCCTGATTGATGTACGGTTAAAGGATAATATTGCAGACACTTTGACAAAGGACCTAAATAGAGTTCTCGCAATCAAAACATCCGGGGAGATGAGATTGAAATTCATAGAAATATGAAATTTTCCTCATATGTTTATGTTTTGATGGCAAGAATCTATAGCTGCAAACATTCAAGCATCTATTAACAGACTGAAAACCCCAAATAATCTCTTGATGAAAACCCAAGATGGATAGATGCTAGTCATTCCACTTTTGATGACTTAACATCTTTCTCATTATAAGTTGATTCAAGGATTATTCAACTAGGAATAAAAAGTCGTTGTAAAAAGGTTAATTTAACATTAATGATCATAGCACATTATTCCGTATTTGATAATGTTGCAAATGATGTTATGCCAGATCATTCCACATTTGATGATAAGGTACATAGTGATCATTAATGAGAAGATAACAATGTTTGATTTATTAAAATCATCACTTGATTGATCCTTGTTAGACTAGATAGAGATGCTGAAAGTGTTACTTCACTACTACTACAAGTATTAAACTCATTTAGGTAGAGCTAGCTTACTTTAGATGTCACTGCATATGTTTATGAATTCATAGAGTCTAAGCTCATGAAATTCCTTGCAGACATTGGTGAAGATGGATGAGAGAAAATAGATCTTGATCTGGATGATGATCAGAGAAAGTATATGATGATCTACTCTTTGAGTAGAATTGTCACTTGTTGATCCATGTTATCAAATTTTCAGGCTTTTACTCATGTATTGCACTTTATGTTTGGTGTTTGTTCTATGCAAAACTTCTTTGTTATGGTTTTTTTAGCCGTGTTATCTTTTCTGGATAACGAGTAAAGTCTGAATTTTGATATTATCTACTTTCCTGCACTCTGAAACGTAAACGTTATATATTACAAATATAGGAGGAGATTGTGAATGTATATTTGCATATATAACGAGTACGGAGGCTTAACGGGTCTGGTTCGGATATCGGGATATCTGATACCCGCTCTAACCTTAGGGTTGTCTATATAACCCCAGCTAGGGGCAACGGGTAGGGGGTTTCACTTTGACCACCATCCGGGATGCTTCGAGCGACTTATCACCTTAAAGTAATTATCTCAGATTCCAATGATGGAAAAATTTAGGTGCGTCGCTACGAAATTGTATTACTGAAAATTTAGGATAATTACAAAACTGTATGTAGCGACGATGTAGGATCGTCTTATTCAAAATCCATTATTCTCTATGCGAGCATAAAATGCATGATTAATATATTCTAATTAATTAATGAAATAAGAACACACAAATAAAATAAAACTTGAGCAAACGATATATGTAAAGTGCGGAATTAGATTATACCGTTATTTGCTTCGAGCTCATGCTTCGTAATGGCGGGTATCTTCAAGAGCTTCGACGTGTTCTTCCTTTTGAAACTCGCTATGTTACAAAGTCGAGCTAACATGCAAGAGTTTGCAAGATGAGAATTCACACAAATATATAAGAGTTAATTCAACATGAAATCTTGCAATAGAGATCTGTCATTCACTCTAAAATTAGGCCAGCAATCTTCAAGAGTTGGGCTTCGTTTGGCGCGGCTTATTTGCTCCTGTGAGTTTGGCCAAAAACGGCATATGTTTGGCAAGATAAATGTTACGACCACTACCAAGAAAAAAACTAGTTTTGAGCATAAAATGCACGAAGTGTTTTAGGCGAGGTCAGCCGTTGACCACTGCGTTCACGACCGCCACCACCGCGCCAAACGAAGCCTTAAAGGAAAAGATCATTTTTCCTCTCTTAAGAGCGCTGTCCACTTCCTCTCAGAAAACGAAGAGAGAGAAACATCCCTCTCTGGATCTGAGAGAAACTAGTTGTTCTCCTGGAGCCGAATAGGAGGGAAAGTAAAATAGCAGAGCCGGCTTGATGTTCTGAAGACTGCAGTAGAAATCAACCCAAATGCCTTGCAAGCCAAAATATTTGTTTGAACCCCTCTCGATCTGGTGCCCGGCGACCTTGATCCAGGAAAAATTAGCCGAGTCCTCTTAGATGGCTATAACGACAAGGATGAAGAAGCACAGTAGGCTTGGTGTCGCCGGCGACGGGATCTCCTCAGAACCGAAGGAGGAATTAAGGCCAGCGGTTTTCCAATAACGAGGGTGAGGAGAGGACTCGCATTTCAGCCCCTGCTCACGTTTTTTTTTTTGGTACGAAGGGAGTGATTGGCAAGAGAATAGACTAGACTCTAACTTTTGCGTACTGATTTTATTGGGTCTTCTTGATGAATCGAGTCCACCATAATAAAAAAATTTCAACATTTTCTCACTTGGACTTTGTATTCCTCATAATTTATGACATTTTGTATAAAGTCTTCACTAAACTTAAGGGTATCATTAGCGAACGCGATTTTAAGAGTTCACTCTCACGTCAATCCGGTCCAACCAAATCCTTCACTCCGAATCATGACGGCAACCGCATCATTGAGCGACACGAGCTCTTTCACGGTCACAGTAGCTTACAGATTCAATCGACATGGACAAAACGCGGTTAGAATTTAGAACAGGATAATGAAGAATGTATACACATGTAGTTGTCTTAATTTGACGGTCAATCAATTTCACTAATGAATGCATTACATCATGCTTCAAGAAATTCTTAAGTGTTCAAAAGAACATGTATGTCACTTTCTTAAGACTTTTAATTAATGTGTCATAATAGACATTCCAAGGCTTAACGAAATAAAATGAGTGTCCTAAGCCTTATGCTCAGACTGACACACGCCTGAGTCTTTTAAATGAAGTGTGAAATATCACATAACCTTTATGAATATCAATATTTAGTGATACTCAACATGAATATTCTCTTAATGCTTGATCTCAAACTTATTATTCATGAATTTAAACAAAGTGCAAAATGAATAACAGATGAATGAATTGAAATTTTATGTAGTCTCCCACTAATTTAACTTATCAATCGACTCCATAAGCCCTCCCTGACCATTCTAATAACATTAATTTAAATTTACGTACAAATTCCTCATCAGAAAGGGTTCATGTCGCCTGATTATTTCATCATCCGGGAGTCTTTGTAATTTCGTGCTCACATATTCATTTGAGTTAATATTATGAATTAATTTTGCAAATATTATGCGTGATAGCAAGTATTATATCCTAGGCTTGACGAGGCAAGGTATTACACTCGGGCTGCTGAAATTTCTCGCTAACATCTTCTAGCCAACGGGACCCCACAACGCAAGCCATATCCTCCACAATCCCTCCCCGACCATTCTACAACCCACAACCTCTACCCACACCTATGACAATCTCTCTACATCCCTCTTCCCCTCTCCAAAAGTTAATCTCAACCACTTCCCATACACGAGAACTACCACCTCCCCCTTATAACGAAAAAATTGTTTGTGCGTGTAACGCATCAAAGACCACCATGCGTTATACATTATCAGATCACCTGAAAGCACGATTTTTTAAGCGTGATTGATCGAAAATACGGCTGTATTTCAATATGACCGTATTACGCCTGTATTTTCACAAAAAATCTCCACAGTAAGATCGCAGATCGTAGGACTGTATTTTATCTCGCATGGTGAGAACCATGCGTTGCCCGTACCTAATTATCTCTTCCTTCTAACGACCCTCTTTCCGGCAACCACCATAATTTAACATTTTCATTTCATGTATCATCATGCACAAGGTAAGAATATTTAACGTGCATTATAAATATTCATTCCATAACATAGTACTAAAAGAGAAATGACGTACAAAATATGTCACTTCATTTCATTAAACATGTAATAAAATACATAGGGAAAGCCTTCCATTTTAGTACTCAGGTCATGCAAAGGTTCGTAACCTCGTTCTGATACACTTAGGGTCCGTTTGGTTGGACTGTTGCTGATGAAAAGCTGCTGATCAGAAATGGAGTTTTGAAAAAGTGCTGTTCCAGAGAAATGAAGTTTTGTCAAAAAAACTGTTTGGGTCAAATGGAGTTTTCAGTGCTTATTGAAATGGAGTTTTGAAAATTTTGTTTGGGAACAAAATGAAGTTTTTGATAAAAAAATTTCGATACATAAAATACATAATCTTGATAATAGTTACTGCAATAAATAAAAATACCAATAATTCTTCCCACCATCTAAGATCTAGAAGCGTACAACTGTTGCGCTATACTTTCACGCAACATGATCATCTCGTCTACCCCGCATGCAGTATCCGGACAAACTACTTGATGCCCTTGTGCGCTCACCCCCTCATCACCATATCCCTGCTCGCAGTCATTGAAATCAATATCCCTTCGCGAAGGGTGCCGTCGAATAAAATTATTCAATGTCATAGTCGCCATCACAATATCGCTTTGTTTAGCGAAGTTGTAGCTCGGTATATCACGTAATATGACCTACTTCTTCCAAATGTCGAACGATCTTTCAATCACACTTCTAAAGGATGAGTGCGCATGATTGAATATCTCTCGGCATCCTTCCGGTGCACGACCGTCACGAGCAAAGTCTGGAAGATGATAACATGTCTCTTGATATGGTTTCAAGTATCCCCTTTGTAGCGGATAGCCAGAATCCACAACGTAATATTTTCCTGAAAACCTTGAGCTCAGTTGTTTTGCTCCAAAAGTGAGAAGTATAAAAAAAGGAATAGAAATCATTAATTATTACCTAGTGGTGGATGCGGAAATTTGTAACGGGGATCCCGAAGCGCAAAATTGAAAATGCGGCTATCATGCGCAGAGCCTTCTCAACCTGGCATAACGAATGTGAAACACATGTTGAAATCACAAGCAGCCATCACATTTTGTGTTAGCATGTCATGTCTCCCAATGTACGGTACTTGATCACGAACAGGTACGCATGCATGAACATGTGTTCCATCAATTGCATCGACATAATCTTTAAAGAAGGGCATGTAACGTGAGTCGTAGAGAATCTTTGGCGGTGTGCTACTGAAAGATCTATCTAATGGCTGAATCACTTCATCCGCTAGTAATAGCAACACGTGAATGCCTTCTCCAAAAAACCTGCTAGCAGTCTCCGTCGAGTGCTGAAAGCGCTCACATGTCTTTCTCATGACCTCATTATCAGACAATATGTCCAAGGTCAGTGCCAAAATCTCTCTAGATGCAGTCTGTCTCGTCCCGTGAAATCCATACTTCTCCTCCAGGACATGCAATAGATCCATAAAATATTCTTGAGACATCCGAAAAGAATTATGAAATATGACTGTCGAAGATTGCAGCATTTCTCTAACCCATTTATCACATGTTTACTTCGATGTCATGCATGGTACTGGTTGGTTGAAAAGAGAACTACTTGCAGGCAAAATACTAACTGCTGATACAACATTTTGATGATGTGCGGTTGCATAACTTTTAATAGCGTCAAAGCTATCTTCTGAATCATCAGAGTCAGTGGTAGACATTTTCTGATAAACAAAAGACATGACATAAATAAGAATAGTGTCATTGACATAAATATTCTAATCACAACCACAACAGTCTAGCAGAAATACTAATAATAATATCCAACAGAAATAACTTTCTAACAGAAATACTAATAATATTCAACCACAACAACATAAATATTAATAATATTCAACCACAACAACAGAAATAACAATAACATTCTAGCAGTACATGAACATAAATATGATAAGTCTACTCCCCACCATTGTAGCGGTTATAAATCCACTTTATGTTCGTACCCTCGGGTAGGAACATAAATGCCTCTCTATGACCTTTGTCCAACAAAAATGTGATGGCAAAGTCATAGAATTTCTCGTCCGCTACAATGTCGGGGTATCCACTTAACCGCTCTAATGCCTGAGTAATAGTATAAGGATTGCTCTTCAGATGTCCCTGAATGCATCGACCGATGGTCCTTGAAGATTCTGCCAAATCTTCTAAGACGGAGCTGGAGACACTTTTTTTTTCCTTTCTTCCTCTTCCTCGTCGATGTGACCTCGGGGGAGGTGGTACAACATTATCCTCTTGGATATCATGCTCCTCAACGGACAACTCTCTCTTGTCGGTGGACTCGCGTGGAGTATTCCTTAAGCTAGGAATGGTAGCATGACGTCCTCCGACAACTACTGAATCGAACATCGTCCTCAATCGTTTCTCCAACTCGGGGGGATGCCAGTATATCTGAACTTTTTGGCCGCTGGGACAACCTACAATATTATAACAAAAATTAGGAAGGGCAAAAAGTTGAACATAAAGTAAATCATCATTATTTAATAAATGTATACCTTCAATCTCTCGGTCCACCACTCGTCTGAAGCATCTATAATCTTTGTAGTCGGATTCCAACCCAAACCAGTCTTATCATGTTTCAGCACACTCCAAATTTTCCACTCCTTCAAATGATCCCATTTGTTCTTCATTTGAACCTTATCGTACTGTTTTCCAGTTTGTAGGTGGAATATTGTAGTCACATTTACCCAGCCCTCTTTGCTAAAATGGGCTGTCAGTTGGTTACCAAGCTCTATTTCATGAATGCATGTCGCAAAAAATCAGGACATCATTTGCATCTCATATAACAGAGACACCACCGTCTTTCGGCTTACCCATCTTTAAAAAAATCAATTCTTAACTTAACACAATATTAAATTCAAAACACACATATACACACACACACATACACACACACATACACACACACACACATACACACATGCGCACACACATATACACATGCACACCAAAATTAAAAAAAAAATACACACACACACACACATATAACACACATATAACACACACACGTACAAATACACAAACACATATAACACATATACACAAACACACATATACACAAACACACATAACACAAACACACCCTAATACACACACACATACACATATAACACACGTATACACAAACACACATACACAAACACACATATCACACACATATGAACACATCTCACACATACATGCACATACAAACACACACACACACAAACACATACAAATCTGCACAAACACATACCCACACATATACATACACATACACACACTACAAAAGAAAAAAAAACCATACCCCCCCCCCCCCCCCCCCCCCCCCCCCCCCCCCCCCCACACACACACACACATATACACAAACACATATGAACACATCTCACACATACAAACACATACACACACATATACATACACATATACACACACTACAAAAGAAAAAAAAAACATACCCACACACACAAACACACACACATATACACAAACACATGAACACATCTCACACATACAAACACATACACACACACATATACATACACATTTACACACACTACAAAAGAAAATAAAATACCCACACACACGCACAAACACATATGAACACATCTCACACATACAAACACAAATCTACACACTCACATATACATACACACACACATACAAATCTACACACACACACGTATGCACACACACACACACATCTACACACTCACACATACACACACACACACACAAACACAGACACATATGAACACATACACACAAATTCAAATGAAAAAGAATTGAAGAGTCGAGAAGAGGGTTGGCTTATCTCCTTCTTTTGTTGGCCTTGTCTTCCCGGGGCGCTCTTTCACCTTGTCTTCCCGGGTGCGCTCTTTCTAAGGATGCGCTCTTTCGCCTTGTCTTCTTTTCCCGGCTCGGCATGTTTCACTCGACAGAAAATGGAAATAAAAAATACAAGCCCTAAAAAGGAGGGAGTGAAGTGAATACCACTCCTATCAGTGGAGGAGGTCAACACCCTCCCAGAAATTCAATGGCGGGAAGAAGATCCAACACCCACAGTCGATGCCCTAGCAATGGAGGAGAGTCGATGCCCTAGCAATGGAGAGTCGGCTACACGATCCAACACCCACAGTCGAACTCCAATGGCAGGAAGAAGATCGATTCCACCATGGCGAGTCGGCGGCATGCTACCGGCGGCGCAAATAACCGGCGAGGATGGGGGCGTCGAGGAGAAGCGGGGGAGAGGCGAAACGAGAAGCGGAGATAGCGCATCTGGACTGGGGTTTAGGAGGCCGGCTGCGAATATAATAGAAACGGCGGTTTTAAGTAACCACCGTTTCTATTAAACCGGAGCGCCAAACGCTGCGTCTGGAAGAACCAGCGTTTTCCTCCAGACGCACCGGAGCGTATCAGCTCAACCAAACGAGCCCTTAATTCTAACGATCCTCTTTCCGCTAATCGCCACAATTTAGCATTTTCATTTCATGTATCATCAGAGGCACAAGAAAAGAACATTTAGGGTGCATTATAAATATTTATTCCATGACAGAGTACTAAAAGAAAACTATAGTACAAAATAAGTCATTTCATTAAACATATAGCATGATACATAAGGAAAAACTTACATTTAGTACACAAAAGTCTGGGCCAACAAAAGATGTATCACATGGTAACAAGCTAACAAACTTCTAGAATATACATCTTAGCTAAGTAACCAACATCTAGAATATATACATAACACATAGATGAGACCGGTCTACATAAAATAAAAATGAAAGTTCTCATGTCGGCAGTTCGGGTCCCTATAGCTCTCCAGGTGAGTGCCGAGTACCCCACAGATAGTTGTAGCCATCTCCACCCAAAGACGATACTTATTCTCTATCTGGAGCCACTTCTTCTCCGCCATCTGTTTATTGGTCGTGTCGGGAGACGCTTCGTCCTTCAGCTATATTAATTAATTAATTTGAAGAATTAGTCAACAAACTAAGCGAATTCTTACATTCGTTAATTACCTACAGTAGAAATAAGGATTAACAATAATTTATAAGAATAATTAAAGGATATCATTATTATCTTTATTCTTAAAAGATATTCTTTTCATTATGAAATAGAAATTCTTACATTGTAAGTGTTAGGCGTTCAAAACTACGTTAATAAGCTGGAGATTTCAGAAGAGAATGCTCTTCCCACGATCAGCATTGCCTCAGATTGGATATGGGAAGATATTAGTGCTTCTTTCAGTGTCATCGAACAAATTATGATGAGTTTTCGAGTGAAGAAGACAACCTCGCTAAGTTCTGAGCGAAATTAGAGTAGGGTTTGTCTTCCTTCTATAGAAGGATGAGTTATCTTACTTCTATAGAAGACAAGCTCGCCAAGTTCCAAACGAAGGCCACTTGGGGCACGAGATCATGCTTCCAAGCGGCCTTCGTTTCCTTGGAAGGACAAGTTGAATCTTCTACCCTCCCATGGCAATGAGAGCTAAAAATGAAATTTTTGGCTTTTCCAACCGCTGCAGCTATCAAAATGGAGGTTTGCTAAACACATCTATTTCCGATAACATTTTTCTCTCACCGGAGATGAAGCTAAAACACCCAAACAAACAGAGCCTTGGAGGAGATGTGCATTTTGTAAAGTTATAAAGAAAAGTTGCTTCTTGAAAATTCGATATGATGCTCCAAGTTTTAAAGTTTTTCTTTTCATTTTTTTTAAACTGTTATGACAGTACTTTGTGAGGGTGAGCGTTCGAAAGGTTGTAGTGATAGGGCAGGGAAAGGGGAGGGCGGATTGAGAAGGTTTTTAGATGCAATGATCATGAATCCCTATTCGAATCTATGTTGTATTTACACTACTGGAGTAGTTGTTATCCACATTGCTCTCTTTTAGAAGAAATGCCTTGCGGCGTATTAGCAGCATATGCACAACATCAGGTGTTTCAGATTCCTCGAGAAAACTGGATTTTTATGTGTATGACAAGATCTATACATTTTTTTAATTTTCAATCATGTTTTTTTTTTGAAATTTTGCATTTGCATTAGAAAGGAATAAAAAAGAAAAGAGTACAAAGCTAAGTTGTTACAACATGCTGTCCAAATCAGTTTGGACAAGCTCAACAAACTCAGACGGAGTACCTACAGTACTGGACCAAAGAAAATCCTCATGGATAGCAAATCGGGCACAAAAATCGGCAACTCTATTTGCCTCCTGGCACACGTGCCGAAAGCATTGCTGGGGAAGCTACTGAAGAAAAAGAATTCCTCACCATCAACAATCTCACTCCAGCTACCACGCCGCAAGCTCTCAAAACACAGATCAATCAGGTTCTTGCAGTCCCCTTCAACGATAGCCCCACGAGCGTCCAACATAGCCGGCGCAATCAGCGGCTTCAAAGCAAGCAGTGCCGCCAACTCGACCCCTCCCGGGTCCCAATTTACTTGTGAAATAATGCCAATTTACTTGTTGGTAGATATAAAGAAGTTTCTTGTGGAATAATGCCAATTTACTTATGTTTAACCTTGTTGAATTTGAATATAAAATGCTTTTTCAGCTGGCACTATAGACAGATGGGTTGTTCCTTTGGGTTTCATCAATTTTAAATTGCTAGAAACTTGTCTAGGCTATTTAAATGTCTATGATAAGTGCGAAGAATAGGAAGTTGGCCGGGTGTAGATTTTCTGAAGCGGGTAGGGATGTGAAAGTGAACCTGGGCAATACAAACTTCAGGGTGCGGCTTGGGAAATAGTCTTATTTAACCATAGAATGATGCATGCATACAAGGAGTGATCTGACAATGCTGTGCAAATAGAAAGAAATAAAGTCATAATACCCACGCAGGTAGTACAAACAATATTCAAATAAATTTAGGCAAGTGAGCACTTTCCTTCGATTAGATAACATTAAGTAATATGCGCAGAGGAATGAGCCTTGCAAATCATAATAAGTCAGAAGAAAATAGGCATGCATCCATAAACATATAAATAATCCAGTTCATACAATAATGATGATAACACAATAAACAATAAAACTTAAGGAGTAAAGAGGCCGCAGACGAAGGAGTGGGGATCCGGAGAGGTGCAAGCTGATGTATAGTGACTATCGGGATGGATATGGCCTATGGGGGGGGGGGGGTGTTTTGGGGCAGGTTTTGGTACGGAAGAGTATGGGGAAGGGTCATTTATGGTTAGAGCGCTGGAAGAGGGCTTGGGTCGCTAGGAGAGGGGAGATTGGGCCCTAGACTGCTTGGCAGGGTTAGGGAAGGAGAGGAAGCGGCGACCGGACTCAAAATGACTAAAAAGCACCTTGCTAGATAGGTGGTGTGGAGAGAGGACTACCCAAGATATTCTTGGGGAACCTCTATAAATCCTTGTGTGTTTTCTGTGCTTGAATTTTTCTTATCTTGCTGAAACTTTAAAAATGATTAAAAAGCACTCATCACACTATTCACCCCCTCTAGGTGTGATCCAGGAGACCCAAAGTAAAATAACAATTGATATCAGAGGGAGGTTAAGTTCTAACTAGCCTAACAGCTATAGAACAAGATCTATTTGGGTTCACTCAGGATCAAGAATCATGTCTGCTGGTGAGAATTACAACGAGCACAACTCTATGAAGTTACCTATATGCAGGAAGGAGAATTTCGCTATCTGGAAGGAGAGGGTGAAACTCTTCATGGAGGCTTCAGACCCAAGAATTTTCATCACTATAGAGGAAGGGTCTTTCATTCCAATGACATCATCTGCTATCAACAGTGAAGCCCCTGTTCCCAAGAAATATTCTGAGATGTCCAAAGATGAAATGGTACTTGCCACCATGGACAAGAGTGTCAAAAACTTTCCAAAAACTTCTTCATTGTAAAACAACCAAGAGATGTGGGATTCCTTGGTAGTATATATGGAAAGGACTGCTGAAATCAGGGATAATAGAAAATCTCTTCTCTACCAGGAGTATGAGACTTTTAGACAAGAAAAGAAGGATTTCATTTCTGAATGTTATGAACAATTCTCCAAAATTGTGAATGGTCTAAAGACATATGGAAAGACATTCACTAGCTATGATCTAAATGACAAATTTCTCAGATCACTCAACAAGGAGTGGGATATAAAAATCTGTGTAATCAGAGAGATGGGGAATCTAGGCAACATAGAACCCCGGAATCTATTTGGGAAACTTCTTTCCCATGAACTTCAGTTGAACACAAGGAAGGCTGAAGAAGAGAGCAACAGATCTCACCACAGAGAAACATCTGTGACACTGAAAGCTCCAGAAAAATCAAGGAGAAAGAATCTGAGACCAGCTCCACTGGATCAGATATATCTGAAGGAGAACTCTCTATTTTCCAAGAATCTGATGAAGCTCCTTAGAAGTTGTCCCGACCCGTCTCGACAAGAGTCAGAGTGCGCTTCGGGGTGGGCCGTGATGCCACAGGCATGGGCGGAAAGAAATCCATGCCTGCTAAGGCGGAGACAGAAATACTACAAATAGCTTAAAAAGAGTTACTTTTGAGTAAAAACAGGTTGTTTTGTTGCGGAAGCTTTAAAACATGATAATTTGAAACAAGTGCACATGCATTTTAGTAAAAGCTCAAGATACAAGTTTTGAACAGATTTTTGTGCAGTGTTCATCGCAGATAAATGAGCATGCAAAACATGATAAATTCTAGTACATATAATACTTAGCCTAGCAGTTGTCCATGAAACAAGAGAAAATGGCTGATCGTAATTACTACATAACAGAAATATCCGACAGTAAAAGAAATGAAACATAAACACAAAACCTGAAGCTTGACGTAGATCGGCCTCAGCGAGCAGGCGCCGCATGCGCAAACACTAAGGCAAATCCAAAACAAGAAAGAAAAGCCTCAGAACATTGATAACATAAGCAAGGTAAATTACAAATTAGCAAGGGAAACAACAATGTATAAGTACCAGTTTTATCAGAAGCAAAGCTAGCAAGGCAGACAGTAAGCAAGACGAGTAGAAATAATCAGAATTATTAGGCTATTCCGAAGCACAACAAAGATTCAGTCATGTAATGTCATTAGTTGTAATCATTGAAAGGCGCAAGTGTTTCTTTCTGATGCACGAGATTCTAACAGGAGTCTAAATGCAAGGCTTATCAAAGTAATTGGGCTTGCTATGACATTATTGGTTCCCGTTACAAGGTAAGCGGAAACTCGCTTCAAGGCGTCACATCAATTTAACACTATCTTTCAATGATTGCTAAGCACATAAATGAACTGAAGGATTCATGATTCAGACAGATTCAGGTTCAGATACAGGTTCAGATTCAAGACTTGCCGGAGATACAGGAATAAGCAGATAAAAGATCATGTAATATCATAAGCTGAAATCAATAAAATGCGTAGGTGTTTATAGTGGGTGCACATGGTTCACTCTCATATCCGGGTGTAAGGCTTACTAGAATAAGAGTATTTCCTGCTTACCGTGACCATGCAATCAAGACGATGCACCACCTAAACCCTAGTTTCCAAGATTTACTTATGACACACAGGACCTTAGTGATTCAGAAATTTAAGCTCGCTACTACCGGTCCTTTGTTCTCATTAGGGAGTCAAGAGGGAACCCAAGTCAAGGAGTTTCATCAATTAAACCCTACCTTTCAATGTTAACTTACGTTATTATTGACTTAGCGCAGGATTTCGTGGATTCTAGCATATCAAGACATGTAACCGAGATTCTGATTTAGATATACAAGGGTATATTTTATAAATGTGAAACAGGAAGAATCAAGTTATAGAACGTTATTTAACCACGTCTTGAAACCAGACAGGCATAAGAAACAAGATTCGATGACTCAGAGAACTCGATATCTTGCGGATTCAAGTATTCACGAGTAATAAGATTGGTATATATCACTTTCTAGGATACCAAGCATTCATTCAGGTTGATCCATTTCAAGACACGATTAACTTCTAAGTAAACATGTGTACGATCCGAGTATGATAGAAAAACACCGATCATATACTTGTTAACCAGAGATCATTACTATTATTATCACGACGCTTGTTACACATGCTCAACAATTTATCATTCCTTGAATTATCCATCAAATAAGGAATTCATTCATCTATGTGACTAATCAAAATAACATCATTCATGTTCACGAATTCGTATCATTTCAAACACGTGAAAACCTCAATTTGTTAACAAGTCAAATCAGGGATCTAAGATCTAAATTTATTTGATGAAACGTGGATTCAAAGGTGAAACCTATAATTATAAGAACAAACACATGAATTGCAGCTCAATGTTTGCAAGAGAGAAGGATCTCTACTTGCCTTAAATAACTTAAAGGTGACGGAGGCGGACAAATAGCGCGAGCAAAATTCCAAGAACCTGATCAAGCACAACGAAGGCGACATAGCATAAATTACTATTCTAATACAAGCATTCTACGAAGCGGAAATTAACAAAAGAGAGCTTAGCAAAAATTACCTCTCTCAAAAGAGAGGGGAGCAGAGATTCCACATGGAGACGGAGACTTGGCGGCGCTTAGGTTGCGGAAACTCTAAATCGGAGAGGTCTTGAGGAGATCCCGCTGAGAGATTCGACGATCAGCGCCGGAAATCACAAATAAACCGGGGTTAGATGAATATAAGAGGGCAAACATCTGAAATAGGAGGGGAAGAAGGAATTTCTTACCAATAGGAAGTCAAGATCGGGCTCAAGGAGCCGAATCCAAAATCTGAGAGGAGGAGGGTTCGAGCAAAACCCTAGGCGAAATCGGAGAAGAAGAGGGCTGTCGGAGAGAGGTGGTTGTTGTCCACGAGAAGGAGACAAGGCCGTCGGTCCCTTGGAGGAGAGACCTTGCTGCCGGAGGGAGGAGAAGGGCTGCTGGCTTGGAGAGGTAGCTGCTTCCGGCCAGAACAAGGGGAGATTGCTTCCCTGGAGCCGGCCTGAGGAAGAGATCTCGTCGTTCACGAGCACAGAGGAAGCAGAAGGCGGAGGAGGCCACGACAGGAGGAGCAAGAGCAGGAGGAGGCGACGGCCATGGCAAGAGGAGCAGGAGCTGCTGGCGGCGACGGCGTTGCGTGCGGGAGACGGGAGCGGAATCGGGAGCAGGATCGGAAGCGGGAGCCCTAACTGTGCGATTTGTGAAAGACTTGACCGGGGGGTTTAATTGGGAGTGAGGGTGCCGATAGAATAATAAAAGGGGGGGGGGGGGGGGGGGGGGGGGGGGGGGCTCGACTGAGGGTTTAAAGGGGGAGGGGCTGCGATTAACATTTTTTATACCTTTTTTTTTAACTTAAATTTTTGGGTTGTTACATTCTCCCCTACTTAGGAAGTTTCGTCCCGAAACTTTCTGAGAATTCTCTGAATTGGGCCTCTTATGGCGAAGATTCAGATGTCATTTATTTCAAACAAGATTTGCAGGTCAAGACATGGAAGCTAACTATGAGTATGCTGAAACAGAAAGCGAAACAAGCGCGGAGACTTACCGAGATCAAGAGAAATTTTGCGGATAATTGCTTCGCATATCAGGTTCAAGTTCTCGAGAGAATTATTCAAACTTTTCATGCATTCAAAACACAGTTATCATCGGGATGATTTTTCTTTCGAAGCTTGCGCACTTGATACTCTACGATCTTAGCGGATATGGCCAGACACGAAGGATTGAATTCGGGAAACACACGAATTGCTTCACTCAGCTCGAAATTGAGGGATAAGACTCAAAAATTCGGGAGCGAAAATCTTTGCACGAAGGGGGTAATTTACTTGCGATGTTGACGCTTAAGAGCTAACTAGAAGGGGATACTAAAGAATCAGATGAGGTCGATAGACAAGCAGAACAGGAAGCACTGATTACGAATACCGGAGATTTGAAACTAGAGATTCTAACACATTTCTTACTGTCAGGTACATAAATTATGTAATAATTACAGCATTTTCATTGGACAACTCTAGTTAATGATCATGCAAGTGCAACCATGAGATCGCGTGCGATGTCAAGCAAATAGTAAAACCATGCGTGTTCAATCATTATTGTTGTTCTTGGCTTCACACTTGTGCACTGATTTATGATATGAATGCAATGAATGGATACACATGCCATGTTAAGCGCCCATATCACTTAACATGTCATGCATATTAAGACTCTAATGCCAACGCACTTGAAAATATTAAACTGCCCATAACCATTTAATATTCGCAAGCGGTGTATATCCTAGTGAAATTCATATGCACAAAAATGTTAAGTTTGCCTATAACCCCTTAACATTCGTGTGCATACTATTAATGCTTATGAGTGAGTGTGTGCGTGTTTCAGCCGCGAACAACAGATAATGACAAGGTGCGTGAAGAAATGATGCATGCATAAATATTTATAAAATAAGATTCAAAATATTTGATAATTGTTAAATATTTTATCTTTAGAAACAAACCTAGCTCCGATACCAACTGTCACGACCCGTCTCGACAAGAGTCAGAGTGCGCTTCGGGGCGGGTCGTGATGCCACAGGCATGGGCGGAAAGAAATCCATGCCTGCTAAGGCGGAGATAGAAATACTACAAATAGCATAAAAAGAGTTACTTTTGAGTAAAAACAGGTTGTTTTGTTGCGGAAGCATTAAAACATGATAATTTGAAACAGGTGCACATGCATTTTAGTAAAAGCTCAAGATACAAGTTTTGAACAGATTTTTGTGCAGTGTTCATCGCAGATAAATGAGCATGCAAAACATGATAAATTCTAGTACATATAATACTTAGCCTAGCAGTTGCCCATGAAACAAGAGAAAATGGCTGATCGTAATTACTACATAACAGAAATATCCGACAGTAAAAGAAATGAAACATAAACACAAAACCTGAAGCTTGACGCAGATCGGCCTCAGCGAGCAGGCGGCGCATGCGCAAACACTAAGGCAAATCCAAAACAAGAAAGAAAAGCCTCAGAACATTGATAACATAAGCAAGATAAATTACAAATTAGCAAGGGAAACAGCAATGTATAAGTACCAGTTTTATCAGAAGCAAAGCTAACAAGGCATACAGTAAGCAAGACGAGTAGAAATAATCAGAATTATTAGGCTATTCCGAAGCACAACAAAGATTCAGTCATGTAATGTCATTAGTTGTAATCATTGAAAGGTGCAAGTGTTTCTTTCTGATGCACGAGATTCTAACAGGAGTCTAAATGCAAGGCTTATCAAAGTAATTGGGCTTGCTATGACATTATTGGTTCCCGTTACAAGGTAAGCGGGAACTCGCTTCAAGGCATCACATCAATTTAACACTACCTTTCAAAGATTGCTAAGCACATAAATGAACTGAAGGATTCATGATTCAGACAGATTCAGGTTCAGATACAGGTTCAGATTCAAGACTTGCCGGAGATACAGGAATAAGCAGATAAAAGATCATGTAATATCATAAGCTGAAATCAATAAAATGCGTAGGTGTTTATAGTGGGCGCACATAGTTCACACTCATGTCCGGGTGTAAGGCTTACTAGAATAAGAGTATTTCCTGCTTACCGTGACCATGCAATCAAGACGATGCACCACCTAAACCCTAGCTTCCAAGATTTACTTATGACACGCAGGACCTTAGTGATTCAGAAATTTAAGCTCGCTACGACCGGTCCTTTGTTCTCATTAGGGATTCAAGAGGGAACCCAAGTCAAGGAGTTTCATCAATTAAACCCTACCTTTCAATGTTAACTTACGTTATTATTGACTTAGCGCAGGATTTCGTGGATTCTAGCATATCAAGACATGTAACCAAGATTCTGATTTAAATATACAAGAGTATATTTTATAAATGTGAAACAGGGGGAATCAAGTTATAGAACGTTATTTAACCAAGTCTTGAAACCAGACAGGCATAAGAAACAAGATTCGATGACTCAGAGAACTCGATATCTTGCGGATTCAAGTATTCATAAGTAATAAGATTGGTATATATCATTTTCTAGGATACCAAGCATTCATTCAGGTTGATCCATTTCAAGACACGATTAACTTCTAAGTAAACATGTGTACGATCCGAATATGATAGAAAAACACCGATCATATACTTATTAACCAGAGATCATTACTATTATTATCACGACGCTTGTTACACATGCTCAACAATCTATCATTCCTTGAATTATCCATCAAATAAGGAATTCATTCATCTAGGTGACTAATCAAAATAACATCATTCATGTTCACGAATTCATGTCATTTCAAACACGTGAAAACCTCAATTTGTTAACAAGTCAAATCAGGGATCTAAGATCTAAATTTATTTGATGAAACGTAGATTCAAAGGTGAAACCTATAATTATAAGAACAAACACATGAATTGCAGCTCAATGTTTGCAAGAGAGAAGGATCTATACTTGCCTTAAATAACTTAAAGCTGACGGAGGCGGACAAATAGCGCGAGCAAAATTCCAAGAACCTGATCAAGCACAACGAAGGCGACATAGCATAAATTACTACGCTAATACAAGCATTCTACGAAGCGGAAATTAACAAAAGAGAGCTTAGCAAAAATTACTTCTCTCAAAAGAGAGGGGAGAAGAGATTCCACGCGGAGACGGAGACTTGACGGCGCTTAGGTTGCGGAAACCCTAAATCGGAGAGGTCTTGAAGAGATCCCGCTGAGAGATTCGACGATCAGCGCCGGAAATCACAAATAAACCGGGGTTAGATGAATATAGGAGGGCAAACATCTGAAATAGGAGGGGAAGAAGGAATTTCTTACCAATAGGAAGTCAAGATCGGGCTCAAGGAGCTGAATCCGAGTCCAAAATCTGAGAGGAGGGTTCGAGCAAAACCCTAGGCGAAATCGGAGAAGAAGAGGGCTATCGGAGAGAGGTGGATGTTGTCCACGAGAAGGAGACAAGGCTGCCGGTCCCTTGGAGGAGAGACCTTGCTGCCGGAGGGAGGAGAAGGGCTGCTGGCTTGGAGAGGTGGCTGCTTCCGGCCAGAACAAGGGGAGATTGCTTCCCTGGAGCCGGCCTGAGGAAGAGATCTCGCCGTTCACGAGCACAGAGGAAGCAGAAGGCGGAGGAGGCCACGACAGGAGGAGCAAGAGCAGGAGGAGGCGACGGTCATGGCAAGAGGAGCAGGAGCTGCTGACGGCGATGGCGTTGCGTGCGGGAGACGGGAGCGGAATCGGGAGCAGGATCGGAAGCGGGAGCCCTAACTGTGCGATTTGCGAAAGACTTGGCCGGGGGGTTTAATTGGGAGTGGGGGTGCCGATAGAATAATAAAAGGGGGGCTCGAATGAGGGTTTAAAGGGGGAGGGGGCTGCGATTAGCATTTTTTTATACCTTTTTTTAACTTAAATTTTTGGGTTGTTACAGAAGTAAAAGGAGGGAGAAAAGAAGATCTTCCTCCGCATTCAACTCAAGGAGAAAGAACAATCCCCACAAGTCAAAGGGGACAGGTATGACACTAAACAGAATAAACATGTTTCTACTGATATTATCTGTTTTGGATGCAGAAAATCAGGTACATAATAGCCGACTATCCTTCTAAAAGGAAGGATAAAAAGAAATCTGATGAGAAAGGATCTCACAGAGACAAGAATAAAGAAAGGAGCTTCCTGGCAAAGAAGACTATGACTCTAAGTGATAGTGAGTCTAGCTCTTCCATCTCAGACGAAGATGAACAATTGGCTGTTATGGCCATAATTGATGATGATAAGCAGGAGGATTCCCTCTCTGCACGGGTTAAAGCTCCTGTATCAATCTCAGAAACAGATTGTGAGGCAGAATCAACCTCAGAAAATGAGTCTGAAAGTGATCTAATAAATCTATATAAAGAACTGCTTGAAGCTTTCAAGAAAAGAAAGAAGATGTGCAAGGCTCGGGCTCAAGAGATAAACACCCTTGAAACCAGCAAATCTGAATTACTTGAGAAGGTTGAAAAACTGACTCAAGAAAACTCAGACTTTAGTAAGATTAAGCAAGACTTCAAAGCAAGTTCCAACACTGAGCTAATAGATCAGTTTGGGAAATTAATCAGGGCCTTGGTTGACAGCAAAGAGCTGTGCAAGACTCAAGTAATAGAGATTGAATCTCTAAAGAAGGATGAAGATCAATCCAGTGCCCTTTTATTAAGGGATAGAAATTTTTTGGAATTAGAGAACAAGCGCCTCATTGAGAAAAAGCTAGTTGCAAGCTTCTCTAAGCCCAAAATAATTCTGTCATTGATTGATGGGTTCTCTCCTGTTCATAAGGGAGGTGTAGGATACCTTAAAGAGAATAATAAGGTAAATCTTATAATTAAGAAGATCAACTTTAGGAAGGTAATTCTACCCTCCAACAAGTTTGATCAAGAGTCCATTTATGGACATTTCTCCAATGAGTGTTCCACAAGTGGAAAAAAGGATGTGCATTATGGGAAGAGTGCTCTTAAGGCAGCTCATGAAGAAATTATGATGAAAAGTCATGGAACATTTGCATTTGGTCTAAACACTAGCACCAAAAGCAAAGAGGATATACCTGCTAAGAGAACTGCTGTCAAAGGCAAGGCAGTGGCTGTGCACCCCAAGATCAATCCAAGACAACTACATGCTATGCAAAGAAGCTCATGCAGTCTCCTTCAGGTATCCCTCTGTTCACAAGCAAAATCATCTAATTCTTATTGTAAGCAAGAGGAAGAAGTACAACAAGTTTGAATGCTGGTGCTGTAACAAGATTGTCCACTATGCCATAGACTGATGGTTCAATCCAACAGTCCCTAGGGCAACAAATGTCAAACTAGCATGCAATCTTGTTAGGATCCATCATGCACATCAGAGTGGAAGTAGATCTAATATGATTTTGAGTACTAACAAGAATCTAGGACCCAACAAGGTTTGGGTGCCTAAGAAGAAATGATTTATTTTTGCAGGTATGTCCAAAGACCAGCCACGCTCCTATCTGGTATTTGGACAGTGGATGTTCCAGGACAATGACTAGAACAAGAAGCCTATTTAAAGAATATTCCTCAGCTGATGATGGTTCAAAAGTTATTTTTGGAGGATCTGACAGAGGAAAAACAAAGGGCTATGGTAAGATCAGCAATGACATAGCCACCATCACAAGGGTAGCTTATGTAGAAGGAATGCAACATAATCTAATAAGCATAAGTCAACTATGTGATCTTGGCTATGTGATTGAGTTCCACAAGAATGAGTGTCTAATAAAGAAATCTGAAGATTCGGAAATTATTCTGAGTGGTACTAGGAGTGGAAATATCTATTGTCTTAATTTTATATGTTCAAATTCTCCAGTTTGTCTTATAGCTAAGAATAGAACATCTCTTTGTATGCAATGACATAAGAGATTGACTCATATTAACTATAAAATAATCAATAAGCTTTTATCAGAAAACTTAGTTAGGGCAGGCCCCAAGTGAAATTGTGCTCAAGAAAGCCCTTGTTATGCATGCCAAATGGGTAAGCAAACAAAGGCTTCCTTCAAGACAGTTGGTGTCAAGGATTCCACTAGGTGCTTACACTTGCTGCACATGGACTTGTTTGGTCCCATGTCAATTCACAGCTTAGGGGAAAAAATCTATACACTTGTGATTATTGATGATTTCTCTAGGTTTGTTTGTGTTCTTTCTTAAACAAAAGTCCGATATACTAGACACCTTCATTATCTTTGTCAAGCAAAATGAAATGAACTACACTGTAGTCAAACTAAGAAGTGACCATGGAACAGAATTTCAGTCAGGTGTTATGATCAAGTTCTGTGAAAGTTTAGGTATCTTTCAGGAGTTTTCCTCTTCAAGAACTCCACAACAAAATGAAGTTGTAGAGAAAAAGAATAGAACCCTTATTGAAGTAAGTAGAACTATGTTGAGTGACTCCTCACTGCCAGAATATTTCAAGACTAAGGCACTCAACACATCTTGTCATATGCAAATTAGAGTTTTAATCAACAATAATCACAATAAGACACTCTATGAGCTTTTAAAAGGCAGAAAACCAACCTTGGCATACTTCAAACTCTTTGGAAGTAAGTGTTATGTTTTAAACAATAGAAAGCACTATTTAACCAAGTTTGCTGAGAAATCCTATGAAGAGATTTTGTTGGGTACCATCATTGTACAACCCCCATATTTGTCAAGCTGGTGTGACCCGACGCCGATGAGGTCGCGGTAGATCGACTAGTTGGAAGTAAGCGAAAACTGACCGAACCAAGAGAAAGGCCCGGGAGGAGGCTTCCCAACTTGGGCGAGTGGACCATTGTCCACTCGCCCAATGTGTTGGGCGAGTGGACCATATGGTCCAATCGCCCGAGCCAGGGGACGAGTGGACCAATGGTCTACTCGCCCAACACATTGGGCGAGTGGACCAATGGTCCACTCGCCCAAGCTGGGGGGAGAGTGGACCTATGGTCCACTCACCCCGAGCAACTGGTGTACCTCGGTCCACTTTTTTAGCCTCCGACAAGGGGGGAGTGGACGTCTCGACTTCCACTCGCCTCCTCTCCTGCCTCGATCGTTCAGGTTCGTAGTTGAGCTGCGCATAGTAGGTTTTTGGCTATCCGCGGCCCAATTTTGGGAAGTCTATAAATAGACCCACATGGGCACCTTGGGAAGGGGCTGGACTCTCCTCTCCCTCGCGTGTATCTAGTGAGCAAGAACTACCCCCCCCCCCCCCCCCCCCCCCCCCCCCCCCCCCCCCCCCCCCCCCCTCATCCCCTTGTCAGCTAAGGTTGACGGTGAGGTGGTCCTTAGTGCCCTCCGAGGTGCCCAGTCTCAGCATTGGCTTGGGAGGGGAAGTTCTCCTTGAACTTCCGGGTGTGTGGTGGGACCTCCACGCTGCAGCTTAAGGGGTTCGTTTTTGGACTCAAGTGCTCTTCAAGGGTAAGGTCTTTCGGTTCTCAGCAACTGATCAAGGGTTCTAGCTCGGGTCAAGTAAGGGTTAGTTGCATCCCCCTTTCGAACGTCGAGACCAGTTCTCTGGTTTCAACATTCTGGTGTGGTGAGCGTGGAAGCAGCTAGTTTGGAAAACCCTGAGCAAGTCTCATGGCTGGAAGCAATGAGCCGGTGAACTCGCCCCCCACCAGCAAGTATGTGAAGAAGAGTAACCTTGACGAGTTCAAGAAGTCGGTTCTGGAGCTCATGCGGGTCGCACTCCCCCCTCACGGTGAGTGCTCGACACCACCCGCACCCGTGCTCGCCTTGCCATCTCCGATGGACACGGGGCAAGCACGTCGGCAAGAAAAGGGGTTAGCCTCAGAGGAGGGATTGGGTCTCCAAGCGAAAGTGCTCTTCAACAACTCTCCTGGGACCGGCTATCCCAGTGAGGAGGCAAAGAGAACGCCTTCGACTCACCAGGGAGGATGGGGGAGTCCCTTCTGCGAGCTGATCACCTCGGCTCCCTTTCCAGACGGGTTCAGCGAGCCCGACATGTCTTACTACGCAGGGAAGGACGACCCTCTCCAACACCTCCAGTGGTTTGAAGACATGGTCTCGATCAGGCAGATAACGGACACCTCCAAGTGCAGGCTCTTCGCCATCACTTTCAAGGGAGAGGCAAAAGACTGGTTCCACCAGCTCCCATCAGGTACCATCTACAGCTTCAAGGACCTGCGTCGGAGTTTCTTGTTGAGGTTCTCCACCTCGAAGAAGGGGAGGAAGGGGGCGGAGTCCCTGTTCTTGATTCAACAAAAGCACGGGGAGACGTTGGGAAGCTACGTAGATCGGTTCCAGGAGCAAGTCCTCCGCCTCCAGGTTGACCAGAGAAGAAGGAGGGACAAGGAGAAAGAGAATGAATAAGAAGACAAAGAAGATGGAGGAAGTAATGAAGGAGATGACCAAGGTACATGTGGCCGAGTAAGCGCGAGAAAGCGCATTGTAATGGTATGTAATCTATTTATAATGTATCGAAAGTAGTTAAAGAGAGCATCTAGATCGAGTCCCCGACTAGAGACCATTCACCGGGCTCAGTAATGCCGGCAGATGGGAGGCTCATCAGGTCGACTCGCTACAGGATGATTGGTTTGGGAAGGTGTTGAGTTCCTCTGCCTCCAGGTGAGGTAAGCACCTAGGACGCGGAGTAGTTCTCCGCCCCCAATTGGTAAGATCCCCGACTAGAGACCATTCACTGGGCTCAATAATGTCGGCAGATGGGAGGCTCATCGGGTCGACTCGCTACAGGATGATTGGTTTGGGAAGGTGTTGAGTTCCTCTGCCTCCAGGTGAGGTAAGCACCTAGGACGCGGACTGGTTCTCCGCCCCCAATTGGTAGGATCCCCGACTAGAGACCATTCACCGGGCTCAGTAATGTCGGCATATGGGAGGCTCATCGGGTCGACTCGCTATAGGATGATTGGTTTGGGAAGGTGTTGAGTTCCTCTGCCTCCAGGTGAGGTAAGCACCTAGGACGCGGACTGGTTCTCCGCCCCCAATTGGTAAGATCCCCAACTAGAGACCATTCACCGGGCTCAGTAATGCTGGCAGATGGGAGGATCATCGGGTCGACTCGCTACGTTCTAATTGGTTTGGGAAGGAGTTGAGTTCCTCTGCCTCCAGGTAAGCTAAGCCCCTAGGACGTGGACTGGTTCTCCGCCCCCAATTGGTTTGGGAATGTGTTGAGTTCCTCTGCCTCCGGGTAAGCTAAGCACCTCTAGTGTGGACTGGTTCTCCGCCCCCAATTGGTAAGAATCCCGACTAGAGACCATTCGTCGGGCTCAGTAATGCCGGCAGATGGGAGGCTCATCGGGTCGACTCGCTACGGGCAAGACTTCAGAAAGGGTAATTGGTTTGGTAAGATGGTTGAGTTCCTCCGCCTCCAGGTGAGGTAAGCACCTAGGACGTGGACTGGTTCTCCGCCCCCAGTTGGTTTGGTAAGATGGTTGAGTTCCTCCGCCTCCAGGTGTGGTAAGCACCTAGGACGTGGACTGGTTCTCCGCCCCCAGTTGGTTTGGTAAGATGGTTGAGTTCCTCCGCCTCCAGGTGAGGTAAGCACCTAGGACGTGGACTGGTTCTCCGCCCCCAGTTGGTTTGGTAAGATGGTTGAGTTCCTCCGCCTTCAGGTGAGGTAAGCACCTAGGACGTGGACTGATTTTCCGCCCCTAGTTGGTTTGGTAAGATGGTTGAGTTCCTCAGCCTCCAGGTGAGGTAAGCACCTAGGATGTGGACTGGTTCTCCGCCCCCAGTTGGTTTGGTAAGATGGTTGAGTTCCTCCGCCTCAGGGTGAGGTAAGCACATAGGACGTGCACTGGTTCACCGCCCCCAGTTGGTTTGGTAAGAGTGTTGAGTTCCTCTGCCTCCGAATGAGTTAAGCTCCAAGGACGTGGACTGGTTCTCCGCCCCCAGGTGGTTTGGGAAGGTGCTGAGTTCCCTCCATCTCAGGTTGAGTTCGACTCGACTAGAGATGTTGAGTTTCATCCATCTCAAGTTGAGTTCGGCTCGACTAGAGATGTTGAGATTCCTCCATCTCAGGTTGAGTTCGGCTCGACTAGAGATGTTGAGTTCCCTCCATCTCAGGTTGAGTTCGGCTCGACGAGAGATGTTGAGTTCCCTCCATTTCAGGTTGAGTTCGGCTCGACCAGAGATGTTGAGTTCACTCCATCTCAGGTTGAGTTCGGCTCGACTAGAGATGTTGAGTTCCCTCCATCTTAGGTCGAGTTCGGCTCGACTAGAAATGTTGAGTTCCCTCCATCTCAGGTTGAGTTCGGCTCGACCAGAGATGTTGAGTTCCCTCCATCTCAGGTTGAGTTCGGCTCGACCAAAGAGGTTGAGTTCCCTCCATCTCAGGTTGAGTTCGACTCGACTAGAGATGTTGAGTTCCCTCCATCTCAGGTTGAGTTCGGTTCGACTATAGATGTTGAGTTCCCTCCATCTCAGGTTGAGTTCGACTCAACTAGAGATGTTGAGTTCCCTCCATCTCAGGTCGAGTTCGGCTCGACTAGAGATGTTGAGTTCCCTCCATCTCAGATCGAGTTCGGCTCGACTAGAGATGTTGAGTTTCCTCCATCTCAGGTTGAGTTCGGCTCGACCAGAGATGTTGAATTCCCTCCATCTCAGGTTGAGTTCGGCTCGACTAGAGATGTTGAGTTCCCTCCATCTCAGGTCGAGTTCGGCTCGACTAGAGATGTTGTGTTCCCTCCATCTCAGGTCGAGTTCGGTTCGACTAGAGATGTTGAGTTCCCTCCATCTCAGGTCGAGTTCGGCTCGACTAGAGATGTTGAGTTCCCTCCATCTCAGGTCGAGTTCGGCTCGACTAGAGATGTTGAGTTCCCTCCATCTCAGGTCGAGTTCGGCTCGACTAGAGATGTTGAATTCCCTCCATCTCAGGTTGAGTTCGGCTCGACTAAAGGTGTTGAGTTTTCCTCCACCTCGGGTCGAGTTTAGCTCGACCTAAGGTGTTGAGCTTTCTCCACCTCCAGTTGAGCTCAACTCACATGAGGGTTGTTAAGTGGAGAAAGGTTCGCCTTCCACCTCAGGTCGAGTTCAGCTCGACTAAAGGTGTTGAGTTTTCCTCCACCTCGGGTCGAGTTTAGCTCGACCTAAGGTGTTGAGCTTTCTCCACCTCCAGTTGAGCTCGGCTCACAGGAGGGTTGTTAAGTGGAGAAATGTTTGCCTTCCTCCTCAAGTCTAGTTCATCAAAAAAGCTCGGCAAGAGTAACCCGTTGGCAGGGCCCTCCGTGGATTATTCTAAAACCCCACTTACTCGTCAAATAGGTGGGTTGGACTTTCTTTCCGAGCTTGAGACAAGCTCGGAAAGAGCGGGGATTGTGTACAACCCTCATATTTGACGAGCTGGTGTGACCCGACGCTGGTGAGGTCGCGGTAGATCGACTAGTTGGAGGTAAGGGAAGACTGACCGAACCAAGAGAAAGGCTCGGGAGGAGGCTTCCCAACTTGGGGGAGTGGACCATAGGTCCACTCGCCCAAGGCTTGGTCCACTCGCCCAAATGTGTTGGGCGAGTGGACCATATGGTCCACTCGCCCGAGCCAGGGGGCGAGTGGACCAATGGTCCACTCGCCCAAGCTGGGGGGCGAGTGGACCTATGGTACACTCGCCCCGAGCAACTGGGCGAGTGGACCTATGGTCCACTCGCCCGGATTGGCTGAGTGGACCGTGAGGTCCACTCGCCCAGTTCATCTTGTGGACCTCGGTCAACTTTTCTAGCCTCCGGCAAAAGGGGAGTGGACGTCTCGACTTCCACTCGCCCCCTCTCCTTGTGAAATTTTTCCGGACCTTGTGAGAGCAAGCAGGAATAACAACTAGAGTTACAAGCCAAAACAACCAGAAACAATTTGGGGCAAACAATTGATCTTTATTGATTTTCTAACTTCAGTTACAGGGCAAGACATGCTTGACGAGACATGATTTCGTCAGCACAACACTCCAGAACCAATACAGAGAAGAATACTGAAGGACTTCAGACCACACAACCCGCGCGACCTCTCTTTTACAGACCGCGCGATCTCCCTTGCGATCTCCTCCTGTTGCTAGACCGCAACACTCTGCCGATCTCAGACCACCACCAAACCGCTGCACAGACCGCTCCCTTCTTTCGACCTCCTGACCTTCCCAAACTCCAGCAACACAACTCCAAGCCGCAGACTGCCCGAACACTTTCAGAGGAAGAGGTGATCGCTGCTGCCCGCACTATCCGCAGAAGCTGCACAAGAAGAATTCGATCAGAGACCGCCCGGTCAGAAAACACAGACCGCAAGAAAGATGCGAACTCAGCTTACACTTGGTGTGTTCTATTTGTTGCAACAGTGGCTCCCTATTTATAGGCGTGAGACCTGATCCAGTCACCACCCTATGAGATAGAGTCACCACCCATCAGATCGCGCGACCTTACCGGTCAACCCGCGCGATCACTGCAACCCTCCTGCTTCATTTTGGTGAGCGCCGACTTCACTCCAGACCGCGGGAGATCGCTACTCCCTTGGTCTGAACACGACTCCACACGGAGATCGCCAGACCGCCTAGAAGTCACCCACCACCTGTGTTCGCCTGAGACTGCAAACACAGCCAGCTCGCCCTCCTGGTCTCCTCCTGAGACCGCGAACTGAGACCGCGCGACTAAGAATGACTTAGTCCGCGAACTCCTTCAGAACCCTCTGGAAAGCCACCAGACCGGATTCAAGAGCCAACCCGTGCGGTCACGCCAGACCGGCACGTCCTTGAAGAGAACAACTTATCACGCGGTCAGAGACAGACCGCGAGACCCTGAGGATGATCAGCCGTCATGCGGTCACAGCCAGACCACACGACCTCCACCTCCAGCAACCCTTGGACCAGACCAGCGGTCAACCCTGGAAGCCGCAGCTGACCAATAGAACAGATCGCCATTGCCAGACCGCCAGACCGTGCGGTCACGCCAGACTGCCCGGTCTCTTCCCAGACCGCCCAGGTCCAAAAGCCTCCTCCACTTCCACTTCAATAATTTCAACACTCCCCCTTGAAGTGGGAAGTGGAAACTAGCCCAAGTAGCTCCCTTAGCCGTGTGAACGGCCCCTTTGCCAGCGCCTTTGTGAAGATGTCTGCGACATTGTCCGCACTCCGCACATGCTCGACCGAAAGAGATCCCTCCAGCACCTTCTCCCGTATGAAGTGATGTTCGATCTCAATATGCTTGGTCCTCGCGTGACAAACTGGATTGGTTACCAGTTTGAGAGCACTCTCGTTGTCACCGCGTAGCAGAGTCGGCTCCCGAACCTCCTTATGGACGTCTCCCACCAACCTCCTAAGCCAGATGGCTTCCTGAGCTGCCAAGGCCGAAGCCTTGTATTCCGCTTCCGTGGTAGAGACTGACACGGAATCCTGCTTCTTGCTGCACCATGATATAGCCGTAGGGCCCGCCATGAAGACGAATCCAGATGTCGACTTCCGATCATCCGAATCTCCCCCGTAATCAGCATCCATGTATCCATGCACTTCGAAGCCCGCATCCCTCCTGTATAGGAGACCCATGTCCGAGGTCGCCTTGACATACTTCAGAATGTTCTTGGCCGCTAGCAGATGAGGTACTCGTGGTTCCGCCATAAACCGACTCACCCTGCCCACTGCATATGCAATGTCCGGCCTCGTGATCGTCAGATAGATTAAGCTCCCAACCAGAGCTCGGAACACCAACGGATCTTGCATGATCCTTCCCTCATCCTTCCGAAGCTTCATAGCCTTCTCCAGAGGTGTGGAAGTGCACTTCCCTTCCTTCATGCCGAACCGCTCCACGATCCGCTCCGCATATCCAGCCTGGGAAACCAGCACTCCACCTTCCTTCCTTTGCACCTCGAGTCCAAGGAAATGGTGAAGCTCACCTAAGTCCTTCATCTCGAACCTGATGGCCAGCTCGGCCCGAAGCTGTGCTACCACCTCCTTCGAGTTCCCCGTTACGATCATATCGTCAACGTATAGCAGCACGATGACCTGAAGCTCCCCGCTCTTCTTGACGAACAAGCTCGAGTCTGAGTCTGAAGCAACAAATCCACAGAATAGGAGATATTCTGCGATCTTCCCATACCACGCCCTCGGCGCTTGCTTCAACCCATACAGGGCCTTCTTCAACTTGCAGACATGCTCCGGAAAATCTTCAGACACAAAACCTGGTGGCTGGACCATGAAGATGTCCTTGTCAATCTCGCCGTACAAGAAAGCGTTCTTGACGTCGAGCTGCCAAATCTCCCATCCACTGAACGCCGCCAAGGCAATGATGAACCGAACTGAAGTCATTTTTTCCACCGGACTGAATGTCTCATCATAGTCTTCACCGTATTGCTGCGAGAACCCCCGAGCTACAAGACGAGCCTTGTAATGCTCGATACTGCCGTCAGCTTTCTTCTTCAGCTTGTAGACCCACTTGCATGTCACAGGAGCGATGCCCTTCGGCTTGGGCACAAGAGACCAGGTCTCATTCTTCTCGAGAGCTGCCATCTCTTCTTGCATCGCAACATCCCACTCCTTCACACCTTGGGCCTTCTCAAAGCTCGACGGCTCCCTCTCATCCAAGGGGCCAGCAAAGAAACATGAGACAAAGCTCACTGCGTTTCCTCCTGTATAGCGATCAGGGGCAGTGATAGATCGCTTCGATCTCCTCAGCTCCTTCCCCTGAACCGCTTCATCTCCAGCTGCTTCTTCCCTAGCTCCCCTTCCAGACGTGCTAGGAGCATTGCTCCCCCTGCTCCCTGAACCAGAAGCCCCCGTCTCGGAACTAGAAGGAGATGGACCACCTGGTGACACAGGTAGCTCCACCTGAAGATTCTCCACAGCTTTCTCCGGCACTTCCACCCTGCTTTCTGGTAGCTCCACACCAGATCTTGTAAGATGTCACCTCATCGAACACGACGTCGCGAGATACAACAAATCTTCGCGTCTCCGGGTCCATGCACTTCCACCCTTTCTTCCTCTCATCGTATCCCACAAAGACTAGCTTCCTAGCCTTCGCTTCTAGCTTTGTCCGAAGAGCATCAGGGATGTGCACGTAACAGGTGGAACCGAACACCCGAAGGTGTGCCACGCTTGGCTTCTCCTTGAACATCATCTCATGCGGGGTCAACATGTTGATGGGACTCAGAGGCATCCTGTTGATGACGTAAGCAGCACAAGACATTCCCTCCGCCCAGAAGGACTTTGGGATACTCTTGGCATGTAGCCAACACTTGCAGGTCTCCGTCAGATGACGAATCTTCCGCTCTGCAATTCCGTTCTGTTGTGGAGTATGAGCACAAGTGAGCTCTCTCCGGATGCCCGCCTTCCTGCAAAAAGTAGAGAACTCACTGGAGGTGAACTCCCCTCCGTTGTCAGTCCTCAGCTTCTTCACCCGCAGTCCCAGCCGACCTTCCACGAGCTCCTTGAACTCCACAAACTTGGCAAACGCTTCCGCCTTCTCCTTCAGGAAATAAACCCAGACATATCTGGTGTAATCATCGATCAACACCAGCATATATCTGCTGCCTCCGAGGCTTGGGGTAGCAGTAGGTCCCATCAAGTTACCGTGGATGCACTCCAACGGCTGACTACACCTTGTCTGCGACTTGTCAAACGGTAGTCGATGAGACTTACCGAACTGACATCCTGCGCAAACATGACCTTCTCCGTAGGAAGACAGACTTGGCAGGCCCTTGACCAGACCTCTCACCGCCATAGCTTTCAGCTTGTCCATTCCTACATGCCCCAACCTCTCATGCCATATCACGGCACCATCATTCGTCTTCATCTTGTCGACGTAGGAACTTGTTGATAAAACAAACAAGTCCTTTGCCCGTCTCCCGACATGGACGACCTCGGCCTTTACGACCTCTATATTTCGCAGAAATTTCACTTCTGTCGGGCCGAACAGAACGTGATACCCAGCGTCAACCGCGTTGGTCACGGAGAAGAGGTTTTTCTTCATTCCGGGCACATGATAGACACTCTTCAAGGTAAGTGGCCCTCTATCACTGCCCAAAGAAACAACCCCCACCTTCTCGACTGCATGCACAATATTATCAGCGGTGATGATAGCATTGTTACCTGTGTACGGCTCTGCTGAAGAAAGCTTCGACTCATCTCCGGTGAGGTGATGACCACACCCTGAGTCCACGATCCAGTCTTCTTGATAGTTGATAGTAGCCGAGGCTTCAACCGAAGCCGAGAAGGCTCCTCCCCATCCTCCATCAATGTGCCTGGCCTCCACTTCCACCTTTCCAGCAACATGCCCCGATTGAGTAACAACTGGGCATTCCTTCTTGAAGTGCCCAACCTTCCCGCACTTGAAGCATCTCGGACCTTCCCCCTTCTTCTTCCCGTCAGCCTTGGGAGCATACCCCCTTTCCTGCTGCCCAGAAGTTGAAGGCCCATAGCCTCCCGCGATCTTTTTCTTCTTCTCCCACTTCTTCTTCTTCCCTGAGAAGAGCACCTCGCCGTCTCCCCCAGTCACTGACACCCCCGCCATCTGCCTTGCCAAACTCTCTTGCGATGCAAGCAAGTTCTCCAGCTCCAACAGAGACGGCTGATTTGCCCATCCCTGCACCGACGTCACAAAGGCCACATATTCCTTCCGCAAGCCGCGGATGATGTGCCTCTTCAGCTTCGCCTCAGAAATTGGCTCATCAGGATCCAGTGCTGATATCTCAGCGCAGAGGTTCTTCATCTTCAGAAAGAAGTTTGAGATAGAAAGATCACCCTGAGCCGACCTTGCCAGCTCATTCTCCAAGAACTGCAGCCTCGCCACATTCTTCTTGTTAAACAGCCCATCCAGGGCTCTCCAGATTTCGGCAGCTGATCCACACCCTAAGATGTGATCAAATAGTTCCGGTGAAATGGCACGCTTCAAGGTGAACTCGGCTTTAGCATTGGTCTTTCTCCACGCCCTCACAGCCGGACCATTATCACCTGCTTCCATTGCCTTCACCTCTTCAGTTGCATCTCCTCCAACAACCTCCCAGAGGTCCTCCCCTAGAAGATAGCTCTGCATACATGACCTCCACTTCTTAAAGTTGGTCGAAGTAAGCATATCAATCCCAAGACCTCTTGCAAAACCACCTTCCATTGTTCTTCCTCTGGTTCCTTCTTCACAAAGGCGATGGCTACTCTAAGTTATTCACTGCTCTAACCACTCCAACCTCGCTCTGATACCATGTGAAATTTTTCCGGACCTTGTGAGAGCAAGCAGGAATAACAACTAGAGTTACAAGCCAAAACAACCAGAAACAATTTGGGGCAAACAATTGATCTTTATTGATTTTCTAACTTCAGTTACAGGGCAAGACATGCTTGACGAGACATGATTTCGTCAGCACAACACTCCAGAACCAATACAGAGAAGAATACTGAAGGACTTCAGACCGCACAACCCGCGCGACCTCTCTTGTACAGACCGCGCGATCTCCCTTGCGATCTCCTCCTGTTGCTAGACCGCAACACTCTGCCGATCTCAGACCACCACCAAACCGCTGCACAGACCGCTCCCTTCTTTCGACCTCCTGACCTTCCCAAACTCCAGCAACACAACTCCAAGCCGCAGACTGCCCGAACACTTTCAGAGGAAGAGGTGATCGCTGCTGCCCGCACTATCCGCAGAAGCTGCACAAGAAGAATTCGATCAGAGACCGCCCGGTCAGAAAACACAGACCGCAAGAAAGATGCGAACTCAGCTTACACTTGGTGTGTTCTATTTGTTGCAACAGTGGCTCCCTATTTATAGGCGTGAGACCTGATCCAGTCACCACCCTATGAGATAGAGTCACCACCCATCAGATCGCGCGACCTTACCGGTCAACCCGCGCGATCACTGCAACCCTCCTGCTTCATTTTGGTGAGCGCCGACTTCACTCCAGACCGCGGGAGATCGCTACTCCCTTGGTCTGAACACGACTCCACACGGAGATCGCCAGACCGCCTAGAAGTCACCCACCACCTGTGTTCGCCTGAGACTGCAAACACAGCCAGCTCGCCCTCCTGGTCTCCTCCTGAGACCGCGAACTGAGACCGCGCGACTAAGAATGACTTAGTCCGCGAACTCCTTCAGAACCCTCTGGAAAGCCACCAGACCGGATTCAAGAGCCAACCCGTGCGGTCACGCCAGACCGGCACGTCCTTGAAGAGAACAACTTATCACGCGGTCAGAGACAGACCGCGAGACCCTGAGGATGATCAGCCGTCATGCGGTCACAGCCAGACCACACGACCTCCACCTCCAGCAACCCTTGGACCAGACCGGCGGTCAACCCTGGAAGCCGCAGCTGACCAATAGAACAGATCGCCATTGCCAGACCGCCAGACCGTGCGGTCACGCCAGACCGCCCGGTCTCTTCCCAGACCGCCCAGGTCCAAAAGCCTCCTCCACTTCCACTTCAATAATTTCAACACTCCTGCCTCGATCGTTAAGGTTCGTAGTTGAGTTGCGGATAGTAGGTTTTTGGTTATCCGCAGCCCAATTTTGGAAGTCTATAAATAGACCCCCCATGGGCACCTTGGGAAGGAGTTGGACTCTCCTCTCCCTCGCGCGTATCTAGTGAGCAAGCATTACCCCCCCCCCCCCCCCCCCGGTCAGTTCAGGTTGACGATGAGGTGGTCCTTAGTGCCCTCCGAGGTGCCCAGGCTCAACATTGGCTTGGGAGGGGAAGTTCTCCTTGAACTTTCGGGTGTGTGGTGGGACCTCCACGCTGCAGCTTAAGGGGTTCGTTTTTGGACTCAAGTGTTCTTCAAGGGTAAGGTCTTTCGGTTCTTAGCAACTGGTCAAGGGTTCTAGCTCGGGTCAAGTAAGGGTTAGCTACATCCCCCTTTCGAACGTCGAGACCAGTTCTCTGGTTTTAACAGTCATCATAACAAAGCTTATAGGATTTATAATCTTAATCTAATTTGGTTGAAGAATCTATACATGTTGTCTTTGATGAATCTAACATGTTGCTTGAGGATTCTCCAAGATGTCAAGTTGCAGGTACAAGCTCCAACCTTAAGGATTTAAAGATAGATGACACTGAAGAAGTATAAGAAGTGATCTCATCGGATCCCATCAGTGTCGAAGAAGAAGCTGAAGAACAAGAGACAAATCCTGAAGTGGAAGTCATTCAGCCCATAGAAGAAGCAGTACCTGAAAGGAAAAGAGGATTGGTTATTGCCACCAAGTTCCATAAAGACCACCCACAAGATCAAATCATTGGGGACATCAATCAAGGAATTCAAACAAGAAGTAACACCATGAATGAGGCTCTCTATTTGAGCTTCCTTTCACACGTGGAGCCAAAAAAATTTGAAGAAGCCAAACCAATTCCAAAGATGTAAAGTCTAAAATTTGGTTCCCAGATCCCAAGACCACAACATTATTTGAACTAAGTGGGTGTTCATAAATAAGATGGATGAACAAGGAGTGATTATCAAGAATAAAACAAGGTTGATTGCAAAAAGCTATAGACAAGAAGAAGACATAGACTTTGATCAAACTTTTGCACCAGTAGCAAGATTAGAGGTCATCAGGTTGTTTCTAGCATATGCAGCTCACAAAAGCTTCAAGGTATATCAAATGGATGTGAAGTTTGCATTCCTCAATGGAGACTTGAAAGAAGAAGTATATGTAGAACAACCCCCAGGTTTTGTAAATTCAACTTATCCCAATCATGTTTTCTATCTTAAGAAAGCTTTATATGGTCATAAGCAAACACCTAGAACTTGGTATGAGACTCTATCTACCTTAAATAAGGGGGAAAGATAGATAAGACATTAGTCCTAAGGGAAATTAAAGGCAAGACTTTGCTCATCCAGATATATATTGATGACATAATCTTTGGATCTATAGATGATCACCTTTGTAAAAGGTTTGTCTACCTTATGCAAGGGATGTTTGAAATGAGCAGCATGAGAGAGCTAAAATATCTCTTAGGTCTCCAAGTGAAGCAATCTGAGGATGAGATATTCATCTCTCAGACCAAGTTCACAAAAGAGCTCATAAAGAAGTTTGAAGTGGAGAGTGCAACCTTAATGAGGACACGAATGGGCTTCAATGTGTCTTTGGATAAGGAAGAGAAAGAGAAACTTTTTGATGAGACCATGTACAGATGCATCATTGGATCTCTGTTTTACTTAACTGCTAGTAGACCAAACATTATGTTTGCTACATGTGTTTGTGTCAGATATCAAGTGAACCCCAATGACTCTCACTAGAAGTAATGATGTTGAACTAATAAGCTTTTCAGATGCAGACTTTGCAGGATGCAAGGAAGATAGGAAAAGCACTTCAGGGACATGACAATTCCTTGGAAGAAGACTAATCTCATGGAGTAGTAAAAAACAAGTGTTGCAATCTCAACTGCAGAGTCAAAATACATCTCTGCTGGGAGCTGATGTGCTCAATTGCTTTAGATTCAGCATCAGCTAGATGATTACAACCTTCAAATAAGAAAGACCTCATTATATTGTGATTCCTCAAGTGTCATCTCAATTGCCAAGAATCTTTTGACACACAACAGAACCAAACATATAGAGATCAGGTATCACTTCATTAAGGAGCATGCAGAGAAAGAAGATATTTATTTGGAATATGTACCAACAGACAAGTGTCTGACATCTTCACTAAGGGTCCGTTTGGTTGGGATGTTGCTGATGAAAAGCTACCGATCAGAAATGCAGTTTTGAAAAAGAGCTGTTTCTGAGAAATGGAGTTTTGTCAAAAAAACTGTTTGGGTCAAATGGAGTTTTCAGTGCTTATTGAAATGGAGTTTTGAAAATTTTGTTTGGTAATAAAACAGAGTTTTTGATGAATTTTTTTCTTATGATACTCAACACACATAAAATACATAACATTGATAATAGTTACTACAATAGATAAAAATAACAACATTTCTTCCCACAATCTACGATCTAGAAGCGTACAATTGTTGCGCTATACTTTCACGCAACGTGATCATCTCTTCTACCCCGCCTGCAGTATCAGCACAAATTACCTGATGCCCTTGTGTGCTCACCCCCTCATCACCGCATCCCTACTCGCAGTCACTGAAATCAATATCCCTTCGCAAAGGGTGCCGTCAAATAAAATTATGCAATGTCATAGTCACCATCACAATATCGCCTTGTTTAGCGAAGCGCTAGCTCGACATATCCCGTAATATGGCTCACTTCTTTCAAATGTCGAACGATCTTTCAATCACACTTCTAAGTGATGAGTGTGCGTGATTGAATATCTCTCGGCGTCCTTCCGGTGCACAACCGCCACGAGCAAAGTCTGGAAGATGATACCGTGTCTCTTGATATGGTTTCAAGTATCCCCTTTGTAGCGGATAGCCAGAATCCACAAAGTAATATTTTCCTGAAAAACATGAGCTCAGTTGTTATGCTCCAAAAGTGAGAAGTATAAAAACAAACACATATAACACAAACAAACATATAACACACACATATAACACAAACAAACACATATAACACAAACAAACACACACACACACATACACATACAAACACATATACACACACATATAACACAAACACATATAACACAAACACAAATATACCACACACATACAAACACACAAAACACACACATATAACACAAGCATATACACATATAACATACGCACACACATATAACACAAACACACACACACACACAACACACACACATATAACACAAACACAAACACATACACACGCATATAACACAAACACACACACACACACATACATACACATACACACATACAAACGAATGTGGTGAAACTACAAAAAAAATTACAAAAAAACATCAAGCAAGTCACGGTAAGATGAAGATTTGTCCACTGGAATCTCCTCTAAACTTGTTGGAATGAGGAGTTAAACAAATCGCTGCGAAGAGAGGTTGGAGGAGGAAAGAAAACAAATGGATACCTAAGATTGTGCCTGGGGTGGAGGAGTGATCGAATTCTTCTCTTCCAGTGGAGTCGGAGGAAACTGCCATCCAGACGCCTTGCAGCCGTCGTCAATGTCGACGCCGGAGAACGTCGTCGGAGATCGCCGTCGTCAATGCCTTCAACGGGCGCGAGAAGGAGGGGCGGGGGGAGATGGAACCCTAGACACGGGAGATCGTCGCGTCTGGACTGGGGAGCTCGACCGCGGCTGCTGGATTAAAAGAAACGGAGCTTTTAATTAAACGCCGTTTGGGTCCAACCGGAGCGCCAAACC
Source organism: Dactylorhiza incarnata (assembly GCA_033032865.1). Classification (NCBI taxonomy): domain Eukaryota; kingdom Viridiplantae; phylum Streptophyta; class Magnoliopsida; order Asparagales; family Orchidaceae; genus Dactylorhiza; species Dactylorhiza incarnata. The sequence continues at coordinate 772,611 of JAWHQI010000246.1, forward strand.
CTGCGTTTACTCCAAACGCGGTTGCTTCCCAGCCGCACCGAAGCCCGGACGCCCAACCAAACAGACTCTAAGCCTCTTGATGAAGCAAAATTCAATCAATTCAAAATTGAGTTTGATATGCTTAATATGAATTGATATATTTCTCATAGAATTATATTAATTATATTTTTCATTTAAAAGATTTATTGGTGTAAAGACCAAGAGATCTGGTTAACACAAATGTTGTCTAACCATTTTCTGAAAGTGTGCAGAATTTCTGCTAAGTGTAGAAAAATGTCGTCGAGAAGGTCTAGACGACACAAAAAATGTCATCGAGAAGGTCCAGACGACACAGAAAATATCGCCAGGATGCAATTTCTAACTATTGGCACACCAAAATTAGATCTTTATTAATAATATCTTCTCGAAATTATTTCCAAAATAGGTGCACACATCTTTATATTCTTTTTATATATTATAATTAGAATTATTGTAAACATTAGGGTTTAAATGCATCATAAACCCTAGAGTCGTCTGCGCGACCCCTGAGCTTCCTTCATCCCGCCGACGAAGGATTCTTTTGCGCTCTACAACTTGATCGTAAATGGCTCCCAAGATCATCTCCTCCACTAGGATGAACATCGGTAATGAACTCGTGCGAGACGGATTCAAGAACGCGTCAGACGAAATCAAGAATGTTATCTTTCTCCTCAGTGCATCAGGTTTGGACTATGTTCTATCAGAACCTACATCTGTCTGGTTAAAAGAAGTTCGGTAATTTCTCCAAAATGAAAAGATAAGTTCAACATGAAGATATATTAAGACTTCTATAGGAAGAAAAGATTTGAAAATAACTGCTAGAAGTATTAGCAGAATTCTTCATCTACCCTCACTTCAGAGGATGAAGAAGAAGATGAAATCAGTCAGGCAGATAATGAGTTAGCCCTAGATTGGTGTGGCTACTCAAATGAGGAATATGGATCATTATACAGGATGGAAATGAATTCACCAGGAAAATTGCTATCTAACATAGTGGGCAAGGCAATGTTATATAAGCTTGGTTCACATGATAGAATTTACAAAGAGATGTCCAAGGTCATGACTACCATCATACTGACCAAAAAAACTTACTGGAGTCGGTTCATGTTTGAGAAGTTCAAGACATGTTTGAGTGCCCCTAATTTGGGGAGGATTATCTCTCTATATATGTTGAAGACTTTGGGTGATAAACTTGATGAGTCACAAGGCACCCACCCATCTACATTATCTGAAGAAGATTGACTTCAAATCAATAGAGAGGTGGGCAAATCCTTTCTCTAAGTCTGGAAAGAGTCAAGAAGAAAGCTCTAAGAAGAAGGAAGAAAAAGAAAGTGGTAGCAAGCTCTAACAACCCTCCTAGTCATATTGAGAGGGAGCAATCTGAGCATCATGTTTCTCTAGTAGAAGTGGAAGAAACAACACTCATGGAGATGCCCAAAGTGGTTGATGAGATTGAGAAAGCTGGTGAAGCGGAGAAGGCTAATGAAGTAGAGAAAGAAGATGAAGCAGATAAAGAAGTTGTAGTTGAGAAAAATGTTGCAATAGAGAAGGTAGCTTAAGTTGAGGGGGAGTCTCTCTTGGAGAGCCCAACCCAATATACTGAGATAGTTGGGGGGGGGGGGGGGGGGGGGGGGGACTTTCTTTGAAAACTCAACCCAATATACAAAAGTACTTGCTAATGAAGTAACTGAAGTACTTGATGAAGCAACTAAAGTGATTGAGGGGGAGTCTCAACATGAGGGTTCTGCCCAGAATACAGATGATATAGAAGTTGTAGACCAACTTGCAGAGAAAATTGCTGAAAGCATTCCTATAGTTGTTGGTAAAGTGGCTGAACAAATAATTGAGCCAGAAGAAATAGTTTACATTGGACAAAAGATTATATTGTTCAAAGGAAAGTCAGTTGTGGCAGAGCCAGAAGCTGAGAAGAAATCTGCTAAGGCTGACACTCCTGACTGCATGTTTGAGAATTATGAATATGAAATATATCCAATCATTCCAACAAATGTTGGACTGCCTAGCAATCTCATTCCTACAACCAGTGAAACACTTCCTAGTTCCTTTATGGCTCAGATGACAGCTTTGTTGGATGGTTAATCAAAGAAATTTGAATGTTAAATGGGCAAGGCTGTCCAAAGTTTGAGAAAGGAATTATCTGAAGAAATAGCATAAGTAAAAGTTGAGATGCATCAACTGAATGCCCAAACACTGAACTCTTTCCTAAGGTCTGCTCCTGTTGTGGACCATACAGCTCATCAACTGAAAATAACTCATAAAGAACTAGAAGATATAATAGAAAGTTAATGTGCTACCTCAGAAAATCTTCAAAATACTTTTCAGTTAACTGTTAACAACATGACAGAGCATAGGATGAACATCCTTGAAAGAGTTGACTTTTGTAGCCAACTGCTGGATGAACACCTCCTGGAAACAAAGAATCATATCACTAAAGGTGTGAACATGCTCAGAAGTACAATATCTGACCTCTAGAGCAGCATTTGCCAACATGTATCTGAAGAAGTCAGAAAGGGGGAGGAAGTTATCATAAAGCATGGTGCTGATCAGGCTATTTGGATCTCAAATGCCACAAGGCTTGCCTTGAATCTACCTCAGCTAAATTATGATTCAGAGCCTACATATCCTGAACCCCAAGTTGAGCAGTTCTCTGACAGTCCTCACATTGTTGAATCATCTCATAAAAGGAAAGCAGTAACACCTGAAGAAGAAATGTTGGCAAGGAAGAAGAGAGGAAATTCAGAAACTTCTCAGCTATGAATAATGGAGCCCTAAATCCAAGTCAATTATATTGTACACTTGGAATCAGTTTGGCAGTCAAGGTATTAATACCTCAAGGTATTATAGCTCTGTGGAATGGAATAAGCATGAAGAGCAAGAGAGGAAGAGGAGGATTCACATGAGAAAGTATCCTAATGAACCGCCTCTTCCTCCCAGATACATTCCTAAGCCACTAGACTATGTTGAAAGACAAAGGAGGAAAGCTGCTGGAGACAGTGATTAGAAATCAAGAAAAGATAATGAAAAGTTGACACTCTTGGGTTACTGATGTTCTAGTTAAATCACTAATGTAAACATTATTCTAAATTTAGTATATAATGAAATGTTTACCTTATGTCTTGTGTCAATTTTGTTTATAATATTGTATGTGTCTATTGATATATGAGGTTCTGACTTCTTCAAATATGGGGAGATTGTTGAGAATATTGACCACAAGATTCCTGATTTGAAGAAGCTCTCAAGATAACAATAAACACATCATGTATTTGATGCTCTATTCTAGTTTTGATGTGACAGGTATAACAAAAGTGCACGCTAATGTAGGGTTAGACTTATAGTCTACCAAACAGTATTTGCCTATGTAATCCCTCATGGTGCAAAACATATGTTGACTTATGATCTAACACTATATTAGACTTATCACTATCAAGGAAAAGTCATTTGGAAAAGGTCTGGAAATGAAGCTGCAAAGATAGTCAATAGGTTGGAATAAGCCTAAAATTGGCTAATGCAAAAATTGGCTAGATGATCTAGATGGCAAGGATTCTATGTTATCTAGACCACTGTTGTATCGGCTAGACGATCTCGACGACAAAATTCTATATCGGCTAGACCATAGCTACATCATCCAGATATGATCTATATCTTCAAATTGGTTAAGTTCAATGTCGTCTAGAAGAGTTGTATCGTCTAGAAGACTTATATCATCCAGAAGGCATGTATCGCTCAGACGGCTTATATCGTCTAGAAGACTTATATCGTCCAGACGACTTATATCGTCTAGATGAGCAAATCTTCCAGAAGATTTCTACATATGCAAGGCGCGGGAATAAAGCTGGGAATTATGCCTTAGCTTAAATTTCAATTTGAAATCCACCATCTGATGCGCCAATCAGAGAATTTCTTCTAGAAGGTCTTAATTAAATAAATCTCTCTTTATTCCTAGCCGTTGGCAGATATTTTTATAAATAGGCCTTGAGGGCTCACAATTCAGACAATAATTAAGATTAAATTTTATCTAAAGCTTTTGCAAATCATTTGCGATAAAGAACGAAAATGTAAATCCATTAAAGAGAGCGGCAAAATTTCTCAAGGAAGAACCCTAAGGTGTTGCTACTGTTTGCTCTCCAGTATTCTTGCCAGAACTTCAGAGTCTGTACAATCAAGATCTGATTCATCTCATTGCTCAAGTATTACTCAGCAATTGAATTTCTCCTTGAAGATTATCTATATGAGTAAGAAGTTTTATTCTGCAAGAAAGTTTATTTTGCTCAAGATCAAATCCTTCAAGAAGATTATTTCTGAGATCTAAACAAGGAAGAAGAAGCCTATCTGATGTGCCTCTACAGAAGACTCAAGTTTAATCTTTATTCATCTTTTGAGTCTAAGTTGTATTGAAAACAGTGAAATTATAAACTAATTGTTGTAGGATCTTTTGAGATATGAGTTGTAGGGCTTTTGGTGTAGCCTGAGTTGTAGGGCTCTTGGAGCCTGAGCTGTAGGATTCCATTGGGAATCTGAGTGTAGGATCTTGAAAAAAATCTGAGTATAGATCTCTTGTTGGAGAGATTGAGGTAGAGCTTTGGTGGCCTGAGTGTAATACTTAGAGAAGAAGACTGAGATTTGGAGGAGTTTACCTAGTCTAGCATATTGCTAGATAGGTGGTGTGGAGAGAGGAGTACCCAAGGCATTCTTGGGGAACCTCTATAAATCTTTATGTGCTTTCTGTGCTTGAATTTTTCTTATTATCTTGCTGAAACTTTAAAAAGGATTAAAAAACACTCATCACACAATTCCCCCCCCCCCCCCCCCCCCCCCCCCCTCTAGGTGTGATCTAGGCGACCCAAAATAAAATAACAATATACCATAAAATTTAGGCAATATTTTTTTTAAATCATTGTGAGATTTCGAGTCAGCTATCAAGCCGAATCAATTTTATTTCGAGCCAACCATAATCAAGCCATTCCGAGTTGGGCAAGTTAGGCTCAAAATTTTGAGTTGAGTCTGTATCGCTCGAACTCGACTTGAAACCATCCCTAAGCAGAGTGAGCTCCTGTCTCCCAATAGAGCCTTCAAGGCTAGTAGTTTCCTGCTCATTTCTTGGATTGTAGGAATATCTTTACGAGTATATGAATCTTCACTATCAAGAATATAGATCCCAGAGTAAGCAGGTTGAGGCTTAACCACATGCGACCACGGCATTTAAAAATGAGATGAGAATACAACTCCCAACATTTCTCTCGCATGCTTCTTAGCCACGCAACGAGCGAATTACAGGTCAACTCACGCTCATCTCATCTTTTGAATCATTATTCAATCTCCACATGTTAGCTACTGTTGAAAAGTAGAAAGGATAAGTGGTGCGATTTATTCTTCCACAATGTGGCTAATTTATAAGACTACAAGAGGACTCACAAACTAAACTCATGATGTGGGACTAAACCCACACATATATAAAATACCTAAATATTAATACTTCCAACACTCCCCCTCAAGCTGAAAGGAGACCCTTCGGCTTGGACATCATAATAACGGCAATGGAGGAAGACGATGTGGGACAAAACATCAGACGAGACACCGGGGGAAATTCCAAACCGGGGAATCAAGCCGGGGACATAGCCACACACGACGCTGACTCACACACGACGCAGGACCCACGCACGACGTGGACTCGCTGGGAAACCGGTCAACCAACATCACCTACACACAACATGTGAAAGAGAACGAAAGGTGTGGAGCAAATCATCAACCGGGGATAATCTGTCGGGGATAATCCACACAAAAAAACTGTCCCTCACGACACAATCCCGCACGACACGGTCCCACACGACACAACCCGCTGAGATTATAACAACCAACACAATCGTGTCCCAACACACGACCAATCGAAAGAAATATGGGGAGACACAAACCCACATATAACATAAACCTAAAGGCCGTGTGGAACAAAGGCGAAAGGTCGGGAAAAATCATCTGAGTCGCCTTCGTCCCAAACACTCCCCCTCACGTGGAAAACACGTGCATATAGGCATAACAAGACGATACGAAGCAAACACTAACAACAAACAATTACAACCACATAAAACGACCAAAAAAGAACACAAAACTTCAACTTTTGCGAGAGATCAGCGCCTTAGAAGGGGCGGCAGCCGCTGGAAGTGACAAAAAGCAGAAGGACGGCGACAGAGAGGCAAATGCTGAATCTCAGCAACAAGAGGAATGCAGCCCGAACAGCGTCGACAACAACAACAAGAATATCGAACAGGATCTCCAACGACAGATACGGAAGGAGCACAGACAGGAGTGGCTGGAAGCGGAGAAACCCAGGAAGCAGAGTAACCAATCGTCGAGGAGGATAGGACGACGCTGCTAGGGTTCCGACGAAGCAGCACTGAACGATAGCAGACAGGAGACGGGATCGATGAGGCAGCAACGGGAAGCTGTAACAACGATGAGAACAGCAGCCAGTCGACGGGAACGACGTCAGAAGCATCGTGAGAATGAATCGTCGGCACCTGAAGGAGTGGTCACTGAAGGGTCGGAGGCAGCACGACGAGATCGACGCAGGATCGTCGACTGGAAAAGGAAACCTGTCCTTCGTCGATCCAGATTAGGGAGAACGACGCCAGGAGAAATCAGACGCAGCAGGCGAAGGTGTCGTCGAGAAGCGCCAGGAATCACTTCGACGAGCCTTCTTGATGGGATCGACACAAGAGGCAGACACGAGATCGACGACGGGAGAAATAGACGGGAGAGGAAAAATCAGGAAGAATCGAGAGAGGAAGCCACCGTGAAATGTACGTTGCCCATAATTAGGGCAACCAAATTTCAGGGAGAAGTCAATTCCACCTCTGATACCATGTTGAAAAGTAGAAAGGATAATAATTGGTGCGATTTATTCTTCCACAATGGGGCTAATTTATAGGACTACAAGATGACTCACAAACTAAATTCATGACGTGGGACTAAACCCACACATATATAAATACCTAAATATTAATACTTCCAACAGCTACCATAGTTGATCTCTCATAATTAACAAATACACTGATTTCCTTCATTTAAATCCCGCGAGTTTCCCCACTAAGATAACTAGCCACATTATCTAAATCTGGAACAATAACTTCCAAACATTTGAACCCCTTGAAACTCAAGCTCAGTAGGCAAATATGTAACTAGTTTGACCACTCTCCACTGGCTCTGTTCTTTCTATCTTCACATTCAGCACATGACAAATTTTCACATCAGAGTATTCATCAATCTCTTCCAATTTTTTTTAAATAAGCCTCCTATAGAAGTCTTTAGAAAGGGTACTCCTTTCCATGCATATAATAAACTCAAAGTTCAATTCATAGATCATTAAAGAGGGAGAGATTTTCGTCCCAGTTACATACCCCAACTTTTCATTTTCTAGCAATGAACATCTTTATGGACTGAGCTGAAATAACTAAATTTTTTCGTTAACTTCACATTAGTGACTCCCATTATCGGATAGACACCACTAAGGCTGGAAACATATGATAGAAAACTAACTACTTAATTTATCTTGCAGAAGAAGAATGAGAGGAAGGACAGGTTTTACTTGAGAGGAATTTGATTTTTTTTCACACATTAAACATTTGATCTCAATCGGTATTTATACCAATGTGAGATCATTCTGGATACAGAATATTCTGGGCTCAATACATTTATAAGGGGCAGAATACAAAGCATTACATTTAAGAATACGAAGCATTACATTTATTGTTTAATGAACTGTGAAATGCAGATTTGGGTTGTCTGGCTGTCGGGCTTTTACAACATAAAAAGGATGTTTTTTGCCTTTTCCATGAATGTATTAGGTTCCATCAACCATTAACACACACAAAATTGAAGATTCCCAATCCAGGATCAGAAACTAGCTAACCGCGTGTACTGAGCTAGTGAAGCATATGCTCACCTTGTGGAGGAAATCAGTAAACTCCCGTCCCCAGTCCAGGTTACATGTGAGAAAACAGGGTCGCAATGGCAGCCGTCTAAGGAAGAAGCAGCGGCTGCAGCGGGCTTCCATTGAAGAACTACAGCGGCACCTCGCTGTCAACGTTAAGAAACAAGAAAACAAGAGACATCGAGCGGCAGAAACCAATAAACTGCTAGATGAGAATCATCGAGGGGCAGGTAATGCACGACAAGGCTGAAGGAAGTTGGTTAGAGGAAGAGCAAAGATGAGTATTCTGACGAAAACAGAGGAGAAATATATTCCATTCATTTGTTCTTAATATTCGATTACATCTTCCTGCTTATATATGCGCATGGATACGGGCAAGTCAACACAGCCGTTTACAACAGTATTATGGTACATGACAACATTAAATAAGACCTTGATTTGATTCAACACCATGCAGACCGGTTTATATTCTATAATACCCTTCTTAAACCAGTTTGATTTCTTCTTTCCCATTCTTAAGTCGTTCCCTCGGCGAGCCCTAATCTCCCTCACAGGCTCATAAATTTCTCCTTGCTTAATGGCTTTGTAAAAATGTCGGAAAACTGTTTTTTCTGTGCTGCAATGAAGCACTTGAATCGTCCACTTGTATCATCTAGACTTATCGGCTTATTGACACCATGCAATGAAGCAACTGTGGGTTGTTTTCTTGATGCCCAAGTGATGAGATTTGTCCCCAGGCAGAATAAATGTCCACTTGTACTTCTTCTATCATCTAGACTTGCCCCTAATCTAAATCCAAAAAGCCGATAAGATTGGGATCTTCTTCCTTTTTGTACAGAATTCCATAGTGTTCAGTTCCTTGCACATAGCGTAGAATACGTTTGGCAGCAACTAAGTGCAATGCAGAGGGGTTGCTCATGAATCTTGCCACTATATTAACTGCATTTTCAATATTTGGGCGAGAGTTTGTGGGGAAAAACATCTTGATTTAGTGTATCAGATTAAATAAGTGATTTAGGAATGTCTTATAAAATGTATAGAAAGACTCTATATGTAATATGTGTAAGCATGAAAAGCCCAGTATTGAAGACTGAATAAAGCTAAGGAAAAGCATTGAGAAAAGGCTCAGTACGACGAAAAGTATTTGACGTACGTCGAAGAGCTAAGACAACTTATGTCGAATTCTCTAAAAGCTTAACAGAAGAAGTCAATATTCAGTGTATGAGAAATCAGCTTACGTCAATATATACATAGAAATCGACGTACATCGAGAAGTAATCGACAATTGGCTAAACTTATGTCGAATTCTCCAAAGGATGTCAGTTAAAGTAGCGAGCAGATTGAGACCGTGATTGCAGTTCAAATCTAACCATTGGTGCTCCACTTAAAGAAAGAGATGATATCGAATCAGAGATAAAAAGGAATGTACTAATTCAGATGGTCTCCTATATAGAGAGAAGATTCAAACCGAGAAAGGTTAATCGACTGAATCAAGGAATTGAAAAGAAAATTTGTGTCTTCTTCTCTTCTCTCTCACGAACTCAAGAAGGGCTCATCTTCTCTCTGAGTCTCATTTACATTCTTCTTCTCTCAATCTGAAAAGAATCATTCTGCTGCAGGCCCTCAAGAAAAGAAAAAGAAGTTGCGTGATAGAGTTTTAAGAATCCATCTTTAAAGGATTCAGTGATAGAGTTTAAAGAATCCCTCTTTAAAGGATTCATTGATGGAGTTTTAAGAATCCCTCTTTAAAGGATTCAGTGATAATTTTACGAATCCTTCTTTAAAGATAGATTTTAAGAATCCCTCTTTAAAGGATTCAAAGATAGAGTCTTAAGAATCCTTCTTTAAGAGAATTTAGTGGTTCTAAAAATCTCCTTATCAAAAGATTTAGTTGTGGTTCTAAGAGTCTCCTTATCAAAGACTCTGCACTGTTTAGTGAATTCCTACCAAGGGATAAAAGAGAGGACGTACCCAGATTTGGGGAACCTTTTATAAAACATTTGTGTCGTTTGAATGTTTGCTCTATAGTTTAGATGTATTTTACTGCATAATCTTTTATTTACTACTTTATAATTTGTGGTATGTCTTGTGATTGATTGTGTTAAAAAATATTTTAAAACTATATTCAGCTCCCCTGGAGTGATTTTCAATTATTATTCCGCACTTTCAATTAATATCAAAGCTAGGTTGATCAAAAAAGAATTAACACATTGATCAATCAAGATTCTCACACTTGAGAATTATTTCTGTGATAAATCATACACAATCATGAGTTCTACACAAATTAGAGATTATGTCACTTTTTTATGTAACGCCCCGGTCAACTGTGGGTGCGTTATAGGTCTACAGACCAGTGACCCCAACCCATCTCCACGGATCTGATTGGTCATAGAAGCTAATTCCAATGGCGGGTCGTTGAGGCTGGGGCATGAACCTCAGACCTCCTAGATAATGGAGTTCTAAATTGGTCCTCATCCCCAATTGGAATTAGCGTCTGCGATCAATTGGTGATGAGGACCAGTTTAGACCTCCCTTATCTAGGACTTCTGGGGTTCAAGCCCCAATCTCAACAACCCTCCATTGAAATTAGCATATGCGGCCAATCAGATCGGTGGAGATGAGTTGGGGTCACTGGTCTGCAGACCTATGGCGCATCCACAGTAGACCGGTGTGTTACATGTGTAATCTAGATAAATTATCTTATGGAAATCTAAAATAAAATTGTATATGAATTCTACTGATGAGGATATATTTCATTATGTGCTTACAGGACCATATATTCCAACTAAGTTGACATCAATGGAGAATCAGTGCCAAAGCCAAAGGTTGAATGGAGTGAAGGAGGTAAGAAGGCTAGGTCTTAGGATGTCAAGGCAATGAACATCCTAATCTCTACAATGAGTCACGACATCTACCAAAGAGTGGTAGAATGTCAGTCAGCTAAAGAGATCTGGAAATCTCTTGTGAGTATTGTAGATGGGAGTTCAGATGAAAGAAAGGACAAGAGATCTCTCTTGATTTCTCATATGAGAACTTCAAGAAGAATCAAAAGAGACGGTTGTTGATATGTACCAAAAGTTTAGATTGATTGTGAGTGAAGTAAGAGGCCTTGATAAGGAGATCACACTCACTGAAATAAATGACAAACTTCTCATGTGCTTTCCTAGCTCATGAGATTCTAGAATCTGGGCTATAAGAGAATTTAGCTGACATAAAGAGATCACCACGGATGCTCTCATGGGCAAGTTAAAGTCATATGAGATGGTCCTCTAAACAATAGGAGAAGATGAGTTGAAGGAGAAGTCTATCTCCACTCCAAGGGAGAAGTCCATAACACTGAAGGCAAATGATGAAAGCTCGGCTCTTGATGATGAGCTAATGAGCCTGGTGACCAAAAGATTCAGAAAGTTGATCAAGACTAAGGACTTCAGAAAAAGGAGTAGCAACTCCAGAGATAGTAAAGGTTTGATAAAATTTTATTGAATGAGATTGTCTGTTATACCTGTAGGAAAGCTGGACATATTGCTCCAGAGTGCCCAGAGAATAGCAAAGAAAAATCCCAGGAAAAGGAGTATAAAGTCAAAATGACTCTACAAGGAGAAGGAAAGAAGAGAGAATAAGATTTCATTGCTGAATCCTGAAGTGAGCCAGAATCTGAGTCAACTTCCAGCTCAGACAGTGAACCTGAGAAAGTAAGAACAAATGCCTGATGACATTGGATCTTCCTGTTCAGAAAAATGAAGTAATAGATCTAGATAATTTTGATTTTACATCACATGAATTTAAAAATGCATTTGAGGGATTCCGCAAGGATAAATTTGCTGCATAAAGGAAGATTAAATTTATTTTTTGAAGAAAACTCTTATCTCTTAAATAAATAAATAAATTTGTTAAAAGAAAAAGTAATCTCTATAAATCAACTTGAAGATGATATATATCAACTTAGAGTTGAAAATGTTTTTCTCAAAAAAGACAAAGATAAGTTTATGAATGAAAACAGAAATTTAAGAGAAGAATTAACTAGAGCAAAGCAATTTGAGGATAGCTTCAATGATAGAAGTCAGCAGCTAAAATCCATTTCTAAAAATTTGTCTATTAGAATTAAGAATTTGGGCTTAGGTGTTGATTTTAACATAGAAAATGATTCTGATAATATTCTAGCATGGAAGAATCTTGTTGCATTTGTTAGTGAAAAGGAGAAGTCAATTGAGTATAAAGATATTGCTTTTATCTCTCAGAAAATCAAAGTGAATAAGAGAAATAGAAAACAAAGAATCACAAAAAGACTCTCATGAACATTCCTCCACAACAAGGAATTCTGGGCAAAACTCCAGTAATATAGAAAAATGTACAGAACTTTGCTTTGAACAATATTCAACAAAAGTCAAATACTAATCAACAGACGACTGAATATGCGTTGAATACTAATCAATGCACGATGCAATATGCGTCGATTTCTTCTCTTTCTCTCTCCTTCCCAAACCAAACTCCAAGCCACCATGCCTCCCAGCCTCCCTGATTTAAACAAGTGGTTGTACTTCTCTACTCTGCTGAAGGTCAGGTGCCCCCTTGACCTAACAAGGGTTAAGAGAAGCCCTAACCCCAAGGGTTAGCTAAAACCGAGAGAGGGGAGGGGGACGATTAGCCTTCAGTTCTATATAAACCCTCCCCTCCCTCCGGAATGAGGTCACACCTCAGGCCAACCCCATTCCACCCACTGTCGACACTCCACCTCGCCGGAAACGCCTTAGCCCGAGCTCCACCGCCTCGCCACCTCCCATGGAAACTCAACCAGGAGGCACCCGAAGGCCCTCAACAGAGGTGGATCCTCCTCTCCTCCGTCCCTATCTTCTGGATGCCTTGCATGCGGGCTCCCTCCGCCACAACTCCACTCAAGCTTAGCTTGGGCTCGGGGTGGTAGGCTGTGTTAGGGTGAGGCCACCAGCGCCTCCTGGCCTGCTGGGGGAAGCACCTCGCCGGGGAGGGCTCGGAGACCCTCTCCGAGAGGCACAAGGGCAGTGGCACCGCCAGAGAATAGAACCCTGGCGGGGCTCTATTTCTCTTACGTGCTCTGTAAGCACAACTACGGCGGTTTCCGGTGGCTCCAGGTCGCCGAACCACCTCCGGAGATGGAGCGAGCCGGCCCCCGGCAAGCCGGCCGGGTGTGGTGGTGCAGCAGGCCGACAATCGAACGGCGGCGGCAGAGGCTCCAAGGATTGTTATTGGACAGGAATTATAAGGTATTTCTTTGAGGAAGAAGGGCAACAAAGATCTCATTGGACATCTCATGAGGTAAGGGTTCCTATAATCAGTTCTTCCTCGGACTCTTATATGTATTTTTTTCTCATAGAGCACTATAAAGATTTCTCTCACTGCACCGTAAATCGATACTCTATCAATAGAACCGTGTTATGTTTGCTCTTCATAAGGTTAAGGCTTCTTACGATCACGACAAATAATAGAAACTATTTGGGTCTTTTATCTCTCTGATCAAACCATCCGTGGTGGAAAGAAAGTAATATTGGATGATGCAACTATAGTTTATAACATTCAATCAACTAAAAAGGAAAAGTGAAGGAACAGTAGAAATTTTCTGAAGGAGAATGCATAATTTAAAAGATTAAAAAGTTATGTCTCTAACAGAGAACTACAGGCAGAACTAGCAATCATCAATCTAAGACTAGAAAAAAAATTGGGGACGGTAATCTTACATCAGAACAGTATCGAGGAAGAGTTCGTACTTCCTGATTTGGTGATAGTGTAGGGTTTCCCCGAGTTTTTGCTCAATCATCCGAATCCATAGAAAAGAGATAGGTGACCTTCAGGCGGGGAAGAGAAGAATAGCATCAGGGTAGAAAATGGCAGTGGGAAATGGAGAGAGCAGGAAGCGGAGAAGAGGTAGGAGTTCTGGCTCGCCCTTCGATGGGAAAGAAGTCATAGCTCTCACTAAAGAACTGGCTCGCCCTTCGATAGGATGTATTTTCCCAATTAACTACCGTTAGAATCAAAAATACAGTTTCAAATAATCTGGTGTTGATTTTAAGCATAAGGGTTCGTCCATTTGTGGTCATTTGGAAATGGATTCGGATGACCAATTTCAATTACAATGTTCGGTTCCTAACTAAAATTAATAATTAGAATTTAAGTTTAATATCATGGAATTGATTTTAAGCTAAGCCCAATATCTTGTTGAAAATGGAGTGGCGAAGAAACAAAATTTGCTCCTCGATATGGGGTTTATTATTTGCGGAAGAAACACGCTCATTATAAAAAAGAGATTGAAGCGCTCCTCCTTGACTGGTGCTCAGACTCTTCCACTTCGACGATCCAACAGCGGTGTCCAGTCTCCTCCTTAACGATCCAGGAATTGAAGCCAGAGCTCCTCCTCGACAATCCAGGAGATGAAGTTAAGGTTCCTCCTCAAAGATTCAGGTATGGTGCCATGGTTCCTCCTCCTCGGCGGTCCAGGAACTGAAGTTAGGGCTCCTCCTCAACGATCTAGTAGGTGCTCAGGTTCTTCCTCATGGACGATATGCAGCGGCTTCAGGGGTCCTCCTCAATCCGACAACCAACTATAGAGTTCCTCCTCCTTGACAATCCAGCAACCAGCGAATTCATTCTAGATCATTCAGTTCTGATATCATTTGTTCATTCCAGATCTTCTTCACACGCTTGGTCCTCAAGCCCACCTTCAATAAGGGTTGTATGCTTCATTTTTGAATCTCTTAACATCAAGCCAAAGTATAGAATGTGGTCCTTGAAATGAAATTTGAACATATATAAAACAATACACTCCCAAGCATCAAAATCTAAATCAACAACCTGGTAGCAAGTCCAAAGGACCAATAAAAGAAATGAATGTAGTAAAATATTGGTGGTTGCAAATAACCGCAAAAGTTCATTTTCTCAAGGCCACAAACATTGGTAAAAAACAATAGTTGACTCAAGTTATTAAAACACCATCAAAATCATGTATAATACTAGAACAATGATCGGTCAAAGAAGCAACAAAGATAGAGATCTTTTTCAAGTACGAGGGACTCAAACTTATTAATGACTTGTAGAACTTATGAGAAGTGAAACAAATTTCCAGAAACAAATGATGAAATCAACTATTTCAATTTGCTCATGACCTTTAAATCAAAATCTCTCTTAACGGAGAGGAAGGAGTTAGCAAATGAAAGAAGGAATCGTAATCTACGATTATCATGATAGAGCATATATGAAACAATACACTCTCAGATCTCATAACATTGGATATACTAGATGTAATTTTTTTTGTCTTCTTTGACTTCGTGTTTTTCATCTCGAATATCGATCATAACTCTTAGATTTAATTTTCTTTTGCCCAATTAGTTGTTATTGGTAGATGTTTGATGTTATTGGCAAAGAGGCATGGGCAATGCGAGCGTGGCAAAAAATATTTGTCACGCTCATTCCATGACAAATATCTTTTGTCGTGACTTTTAGCCACGATTTTAAACTATGGCTAAAGTTCTTGATTTTAGCAGCTTTTTGCCATGATTTCTCAGCCATAGCAAAAAGTCCATTATTTGTCACGATATTACACCATGGCAAATACTAGTTTGTTTTATTTAAAAAAAATATTTGCTACGGTTTGAAATCGTGGCAAATACTTGTGGATTTATTAAAAAAAATTGCCACGATTTGAAGCTGTGACAAATACCTGTTTGATTTATTTTAAAAAAAAGTGTAATGAAACTTTGTGTATACTACTCCAGCTTTGTCCTCTAAAATACAAAGTTTGATATAATCACCATACAATTTCCAATTTACGGGAAGAAACGTGATGTGTTTGAAACCATATGAGCTCATATACAAAGAAAATACTGAGTGATGGATAAAAAGTAGCATAACATAACTATAGATAGATAAAATGCATGTATTGAAATTTTTTAGGTAAGCGATCAAGTCGCAAATGTGAAATGGAACATCTTACTATTACAATACACTGTAACTTGAGCTTTGAAAATGGAAGTGTTCATGAAGCATGATAACTGAACAGGACGTGATGTCGAGCTTCAGAAACATCCAATATTATCAGTAAAATTAACTTACATTGTTCAGAAGGTTGGTTTCCCCACCCCCACCGTCCCCTGATCAACCCTCCCCCATCACACACTCTCAGCTTGTGTTCAGTATGTGGATGTGAATTATATGATTGAACACCCCCTTCATTGCCTCCATGTAAACATTAAAAAAATAGAATTCATATCAACTTTTTATTGACGACATGTCTAAAAAGAACACACTACTTCATAGAGCTTAAGAAAACTTCAACAAATTTGAGGATGTCTACGACATTCTCCATCAAAACAAATTTAGGCTTAAGAAAATCAACAATTTCCGTGACATCTGCAAGAGGATTCTGGGAATTCCTAAATATGTTAAATCCACTTATAACTTGGCAAGGAGGGTCACCACAAATAACATCAGCAACTTCCTGAAGAATTATCACAAGTGAATATAGACTACATTACGATTAAAAAAAACTATTGGTTGAAGAAACTATTATATGTGAAATTAGTCCATATTTTCTCCATTATCATGTGAACATAAAAGAGGTTAAAAAAAGTTTAACATAGAGTAAAATAGGAAGTCCTGATGTTACTCAAAAAGGAAGAGATTTCCTTTATATATAATAATAAGAAATAGTATATATAACTAATATGGTGCACCCCATGCAGATTGTAAGGTTGCAAAAATACTCGATCAGTGCTCATATAAAATTATTCTTGCAGCAAGGGTTAAGAGATACATCGACAAACAGCAAAGCCTCTACTATTTAGAAGGTAAATGCTCCTAAAATAATGAGTGGAAGGTCATTCACATGAACATAACAACACTACTTTACTTTTAACCATCTGTATATAATTATTTTTTGAAAGAGAACAAAATATTATCTAGCAAACTACACTCTATCATTAATAAAAGTGATTGTCGGTGTAATTTTGTGAAATTAACAAATGCGATATTTGGAAGAAAAAAAGCATGCCATCAATACTTTTTTGTAATATGTATAAAGTGCAAGGAAACTCACAGGTAAAGACAAAATTTTGCTTTTAAGTTCTCATGTATCTTCATTTGCCCCGTATCATTTCTGTTGGTGTGCATTTAGTAAATTGTGTGTATTGGTGTGTAGATAGTAAAGTAGGAGTGGTATTGTATAGAGGGGGTATAAATAGGTATATATGTTGTATTGAGATGGTTAAGATGACAAACCCTATTCTTTCTACTTGGTATCAGAGCGAGGTTCCGTGACTGCGCCGAGAGGAAGCCGTTGTCGTCGCTGGAGAGGAAACTGCCGATCAACGCTGGAGAGGAAGCCGTTGTCGTCGCTGGAGAAGAAACTGCCGATCGACGCTGGAGAGGAAGCTGCTGTCGTCGATGGAGAGGAAACTGCCGATCGTCGTCGCTGGAGAGGAAACTGCCGATCGACGCTGGAGAGGAAGCCGCCGTCGCTGGAGAGGGAGCCGCTGTTGTCGCTGGAGAAGGAGCCGCTGTCGTCGAGGGAGCAGATCATCGAGGAGCCGCTGTTGTCGCTGGAGAAGGAGCCGTTGTCGCTGGAGTAGATCGTCGATCTGGGAAGGTCGCCTGCTTCCTGTCTGAAGTGTCGATTCGATTCGGCTATAGCTCTCACGATTCGACTATTGCCTTTCCCGATTCGGTTATTCAAGTCCGGTTGTTCAAGTCCCGATTCGGCTATTGCTCTCACGATTCGGTTAATCAAGTCCCGATTCGGCTATTACTCTCACGATTCGGCTATAGCATCTCCCCTGATTCGGCCATTGCATTTCCCAGCTTCAAGTCCCGATTCCTGCTGCAGAAGGTTGGAGGTACGACATCGATTGGTGTGGACTTTGGTTGAAGCTGTTGGATCGACGACGAACGGATGGAGGCCATCTTCGAGAAGCTAGATCCGGCAGAGGTGGTTACTTTGTTGAAGTTGTTGGGTTCATCACCCCGACCGGTGAAGTTGGACCTTCCACCAGTTGACCTGAAGCTTGAAGGGCCGACCACCTATCTAGGTTGGTCGCGCCGCGTGAAGAAGACACTTACAGCGCAGAAGGTTGGAGGTTTCTTAACAGGGGAGTTGAAGAAGCCAGAGAACCCAACTGTAGGAGATGAGTGGGAATCAACCCACATGACGGTGTTCATGTGGCTTCTCAGCTCGGTTGTCCCATCGATCGCTGCCACAGTTGATGGCCTGGAGACAGTCGCTGAGGTGTGGGACCGACTGAGATGCACCTATGATGGAGTGGGGAATACTCTCTGAGTCTTCCAGGTGAAGGGAGAAGTAGACGATACAGCCCAAGGCGAGAAGACCGTACAGGAGTACGCCTCTGAGTTAGAACGACTATGGGTGGACTATGACCACGCGTCTGGCGGGGTGAGTTGCAAGGACCCTGAATGCAAGGCCTCCAAACTGATTGTAGAAGAAAGGACTATGTGATTCCTTAAAGGGCTACACGAACGTTTTGATCAGAGGAGGGCATTACTTCTGTCAGGCACGAAGATTCCCACCTTGTCAGAGGCCATCTCGGCCATGATTCAGGAAGAGACTCGATTCAAACTCCAGGCGGGACCAGGGGATTCTGCTGTGGCGAAGTCGGCATTGGCGGCAACTGGCTTGCCCTTCAACAGAACTCAAGAAGACACTCGCCAGTGCTATAACTGCGGGGAAATTGGACATATAGCGGCTGTGTGTTCTAGGACACCCAAGGAGAGGGGCCCCCGCGGTCGTGGACGTGGTGATGGGCGTGGCCAGGGTCGCAGTGGCAGAAGCAGTCATCGTGCCAATCTGGGCATTGGTGGAGGTGATGACAATCGTAGCGGTATCTACACTGAGGAGGAGCAGACTCTACTCAGTATGATGAGTATGATGGAAGGTCTCAAGGGGAGACAGATTGGAGAGGGCAGCAAGAGTGGAACGGGAGGGGCATCAGCCTTAGCTTCGTATGCCCGCCCTTCGAAGACGTCGGATTGGATTGCTGACTCGGGCGCCTCTCAGCATGTGACAGGAGATGCTGGTGAGTTCTCTTCCTATACTCGCCTAGTTAAGACTGATAGCATACAGACAGCAGATGGGATTTTCTAATCCGTGATCGGTAAGGGCACTGTCGATTACACAGGTTCGGTAAAACTCTCTAATGTCTTGCATGCTCCATCCTTTCCAGTTAGCCTTCTCTCTATAAGTTCCATAATTCTTCAACTCAAATGTATTGTTTGCTTTGACATTCCCAAGGTGACCTTCCGGGAGAAAGAGACGGGTCGGATACTTGGGACTGGGACCTGGCATGATGGGCTATAGTACTTGGACCGAGGGGAACTCGATGTAGCTCTCACCACCAAGACAAGGGAGTCAGAAGAAGGAGGAGCGAAGATGAGTGCAGAGGACAGTATTCTCTTACATCACCAGCGGCTGGGACATTTATCTTTTGATACTCTAGCTAGAGTTTACCCTGTTTTGTATAAACATTTGAATCGAAGTAAACTTATTTGTGATGCATGTGATTTGGGAAAACTCACTAGGAGTTCTTATGTTAGTACTGGACATCTAAGCTCTGCCAGTTTTGATATGGTGCATTCTGATGTGTGGGGACCGTGTGCGGTGAATTTTTTGAATGGCTACAAATACTTTGTAACATTTATTGATTGTGCTTCGTGCGTTACCTGGCTATATTTAATGAGGAATAAGAGTGAAGTCTTCACTTACTTTCGAGACTTCCACAAATATGTTCAAACGCAGTGTGACAAGATGATAAAAGTGTTAAGGTCGGACAATAGGACGGAATACACTAACCGAGCTCTGGGAGAATACCTATCTGCCCATGGGATCCTACATTAGACAACGTGTCCGTACACCCCTGCACAGAATGGTGTTACAGAAAGGAAAAGCAGACATCTAATGGAGGTGGCTAGGAGCATGATGCTGCACATGAACTTTCCACAAAGTCTGTGGGGATACGCCGTACTAGCCGCAACCCAACTGATAAACAGAATGCCATCACGTATTCTCGGATGGAAATCTCCATGTCAGAAGCTGCAAGGAAATAATGGCGGGATGCTTCCGTTAAAGGTTTTTGGCTGTGCGTGCTATGTAAAGGACAACAGACCGGGTGTTGGAAAACTCGATGCAAAGGCGCTTAGGTGTATCTTCGTAGGCTACACTGGGACCCAGAAAGGGTACGTATGCTGGAGTCCAGTCGAGAAGAGAAGTTTTATGAGCATGGATGTCCACTTTCGAGAATTGGAACAGTACTACCGTTATGAAGAAACTACACACACACCAGAACCGACGAACTCCGAATGGATTAGGAGAGAGAGAGAAAGTCTGGTGACCGAACTAGAGATATGGGATGAGGAATCGGCGAAGGAGTCTGGGAGCGATGGGATGCAGGAGGAGGAAGTGAGAAACGTGCGTCCTACGGCTCAAGGGGAACTGCTTACCTACCATAGGAGGGAGAAACAAACTGCTGAACCAGTACCGATGCCCAGAATGCCAGTGCCCAATCCCTTGTCTACGCCAGTCTCTCATTCTGGAGCACCTCCAGCTCCACAGTCTTGTTCCGGTGAGATCGTTTTCCTTACACCCTCTTCCCCTATGAAGAGCAACCCCTTCCCCGGGGAAGCCCTCAAATACCGTAGTATCCGGTACACAGTATCCATATGCCCCTTTTTAGGATCGTGCATATAGCGACTCACTACACTAACTGCATAGGAGATGTTTGGGCGTGTGTGGCTCAGGTAAATCAGCTTCCCAACTAATTTCTGGTACCTCTCTCGATCAACTGTGTCACCTGCCTCAGCACCCAGCTTACACTTCTGATCGATCGGTGTTGCGGCCGGTCTACACCCCAACATTCCTGTCTCTGTGAGGAGATCCAAGGCATACCTCCTCTGTGATAGGACAATGCCCCTTCTTCCGTAGGCGATCTCAATTCCAAGGAAGTACCGTAGCATCCCCAAATCTTTTACTTCGAACTCCTTGCCCAACGCTGTCTTGAGCCGGACAGTTTCCTGTTCATCATCCCCTGTGATGATCATGTCATCCACATACACCGCAAGGATGGTAATGTGATGACCTTCACTTTCCCTGAAGAACAATGTGTGATCAGCGTTGGTCTGCCGGTATCCCATCCCAATCATAGTCTTCCTGAATCGATCAAACCACGAGCGGGGTGACTGCTTCAAGCCATATAGTGACTTCTTCAGTCTACATACTTTACCTTTGGTCTCAGCGGTCTCGAACCCCGGTGGTATTTCCATGTACACTTCCTCGGTTAGCTCTCCATGAAGGAAGGCATTCTTCACATCCAGTTGATGCATTCTCCATCCACCATTTGCTGCCAAGCTTATCAAAGTTCTGACCGTGCTCATCTTGGCCACGGGTGCAAATGTCTCGTCGTAATCTATGCCATAGGTCTGATAGTATCCCTTTGCAACTAGTCGAGCCTTGTAGCGCTCGATAAGTCCATCCGGGTTCTGTTTCAAGGAGAAGACCCACCTGCATCCGACGGCCCTCTTGTTGTCAGGTAGATATGCCAACTCCCAAGTTTTGTTCTTCTCAAGGGCTCTCATCTCCTCCTTCATCGTTGCTTTCAATTTCGGATCAGTCTTGGCAACCTGCCAATTGTTAGGTACAGTAACACTATCTAACGAGGCGATGAATGCTCCATGAGAAGGGGAAATATTATTATAAGAGACAAATGACGCAAGGTCCCAGCCGTATCTGTCCGGAGGATTGCCCGCATTGCTGCGTGTACTCCGCCAGACAGTGACGGTAGGGGAAGAGGGTGTAAGGGAAACGATCTCACCGGAACAATTGGCAGGTTGCCAAGATTAATACGGCTGGGACCTTGCGTCATTTGTCTCTTATAATAATATTTCCCCTTCTCATGGAGCATTCATCGCCTCGTTAGATAGTGTTACTGTACCTAACAATTGGCAGGTTGCCAAGACTGATCCGAAATGGAAAGCAGTGATGAAGGAGGAGATGAGAGCCCTTGAGAAGAACAAAACTTGGGAGCTGGCATATCTACCTGACAACAAGAGGGCCGTTGGATGCAGGTGGGTCTTCTCCTTGAAACAGAACCCGTATGGACTTATCGAGCGCTACAAGGCTTGACTAGTTGCAAAGGGATACTGTCAGACCTATGACATAGATTACGACGAGACATTTGCACCCGTGGCCAAGATGAGCACGGTCAGAACTTTGATAAGCTTGGCAGCAAATGGTGAATGGAGAATGCATCAACTAGATGTGAAGAATGCCTTCCTTCATGGAGAGCTAACCGAGGAAGTGTACATGGAAATACCACCGGGGTTCGAGACCGCTGAGACCAAAGGTAAAGTATGTAGACTGAAGAAGTCACTATATGGCTTGAAGCAGTCACCCCGCTCGTGGTTTGATCGATTCAGGAAGACCATGATTGGGATGGGATACCGGCAGACCAACGTTGATCACACATTGTTCTTCAGGGAAAGTGAAGGTCATCACATTACCATCCTTGAGGTGTATGTGGATGACATGATCATCACAGGGGATGATGAACAGGAAACTGTCCGGCTCAAGACAGCGTTGGGCAAGGAGTTCGAAGTAAAAGATTTGGGGATGCTACGGTACTTCCTTCAAATTGAGATCGCCTACGGAAGAAGGGGCATTGTCCTATCACAGAGGAGGTATGCCTTGGATCTCCTCACAGAGACAGGAATGTTGGGGTGTAGACCAGCCGCAACACCGATCGATCAGAAGTGTAAGATGGGTGCTGAGGGAGGTGACACAGTTGATCGAGAGAGGTACTAGAAATTAGTTGAGAAGCTGATTTACCTGAGCCACACACGCCCAGACATCTCCTATGCAGTTAGTGTAGTGAGTCGCTATATGCACGATCCTAGAAAGGGGCATATGGATACTGTGTACCGGATACTACGGTATTTGAAGGCTTCCCCGGGGAAAGGGTTGCTCTTCCAAAGAAATGGGCACATGAAGATCGAAGGCTACTGTGATTCTGATTGGGCAAGCTGCATAGATGACAGGAGATCCACGTCAGGCTATTGCATATTTGTAGGAGGAAATTTGGTCTCCTGGAGGAGCAAAAAGCAATCAGTGGTGGCACGATCGACTGCGGAGGCTGAATACAGAGCTATGGCATCGGGAGTGGCTGAACTTTTGTGGCTGAAGAGGATGCTGACGGAGCTGAGTCTAGATCAAGGGGACAAGATGAAGCTGTTGTGTGACAGCCAGGCAGCGATCAGTATTGCACATAATCCAGTTCAACATGAGAGAACTAAGCACATTGAAATTGACAAGTCCTTCATAAAGGAGAAATTGGACAGTGGGCTACTGGAGCTTAGTTATGTTGCAAGCAAGGATCAGGCTGCGGATTGTTTGACAAAGGGGCTGAGCTCGAAGGACATGAGTAGGAACTTGGACAAGCTGGGTTTAATAGATATATTTCACCCACCTTGAGGAGGAGTGTTGGTGTGCATTTAGTAAATTGTGTGTATTGGTGTGTAGATAGTAAAGTAGGAGTGGTATTGTATAGAGGGGGTATAAATAGGTATATGTTGTATTGAGATGGTTAAGATGACAAACCCTATTCTTTCTACTATTTCCATCTCACCTATAAAAAGATAAATATAATAACAAATATTAGTTACTCTGTTGAGATCCTGATAAATAAATGATTGCTTTCAATAAATATACTTATAAGAACAAGAGCAGCAACATTAATCTCATTATTCTAGTATACCTCACCTTGAACATCAACTGTTTTTTTCCCAATTTCATTTGGACCTCCGTAGCAAATATCACCAAAATGATCCACTTCAAACTCCCCACTAGGCACAAAAGAAGAATCAACATTAGTGTCATCATCACTAAGACCATATGTGTCCTTATTTGTCTTAGGTGAATTTTTAACATCCAAAGAATATTTCTCACATAACCTCTTCCACTCTTTTATAAATAAGGATAAGAAAATCATCAGCTTTCTCATTGCTGACCTTCATTTTCACCGCAGGAAAAGCCCGTCCGCGTCCTCCCTACAGGGAGGAGGAGATGCCGCCCTTTGAGAAACCGTCGTTGTGGAGGAGCTTCGCACAGGCTGGAACATCGTGTGTGGAGGAGAGGGGAAGAATCTGGCGACGTGGTCATGGAAGGGCTATCAGGTTCGGTCGAAGCCTGCGTGGGCGCTGCCGCAAAGGGTTCCGGCCTGCAGAAAAACTTTTGAAATGAAGATGTAGAGGAAGGAGGAGGAGAAGATGCCTACCTTGAAACCTCCAACCAAATCATAAAAGATGGAGATCATCCATGACAACCCTTAGGACATTGGAATTGCGTGTACGGACATAAGTGAGTTCCTTCCGTCCTCCTACAGTGCCTAGATCTAGGTTTCAGTGCATTTATATCCCTATTTCGCTATTAATGGCCGAGCTAAACTTGAAACGCCGTCGTCAGGCATGAACCTGCCCCTCATGGGTTCTCCAACAATGTAGATGGACTAATTAGTTCTCATCTCTGGTGGCCCTTGAGCCTTTCTGAAACACAAAGCTTGTCTCGACTGTGCGCAGCCATGATCGATACTTCCATTTTGGCAATTCTTTTTACTGAAACCTTTCTGCTTTTTGACCACCCAGCCGCTGGCCGGAGCTATAGTAGCTTCGACGACACCAAAAGGAGGACTAGCCGTTGTTTACAAGACCTCTCTGATGCACTAAAATGCACACTCGCGGCAGTGAATCGGTCTTTCTCAAGTAATAATAAAATGAGAATAAAGACTTGAGATGAAAGTCCTTTAGGATATGTGTTAACAGGGGATTTTGATTTTGGTAACAAAACGGAAATAAAAAAGAAAAGATAAATTAACAATGTGGTTCGCAAGCACCGCTTCGCACCTCTGCGGGTCGTCTTCCTCCGCTTCGCATCTCTGCGCTCGCCTTCATCCGCTTCGCACTACTAAGGGCCATAAGCACAGTATCGCTCGTTGCGCCTTGCAAATGCAAAGGGCAACTATGTTGTTCGCAAGCCTCCGCCTCACATCACCACGGGTCGTAAACACCATATCCCTTGTTGCGCCTTGCAAATGCAAAGACTAACTATAGCACTTTGATTTTAATTAAACACAAAATAATAATAATGATTATTGCGGGTCACTTGACGCTCTGGTAGACAGATCGAATTGAACCACCTTAGCTCGAGAACGAACCGAGCACACAAACAGACAATGAGAGAGTTAATAAATGACAAGAAGATTTTTTATCGTGGAAAACCCGGAACGGTTGAAAAACCACGCGGTCGGAGCTGTGCCGACCAAATTCCACTATCTGCTGGTTTGTTACAATTGAAAGCTGAGAACTCGAGCGCGACAGGCCACTGCTCGTTACAATGGTAATAGAGAGAAAACTTTGAGGGTGACAGATCACCCCTAGAGAGACTAAGTACTTTTCTGGGAATGAAAGTGTGATTCTCAAGTCGCCTTTCGGTGTCCGGAGGATTCGCTTAAGAAGATTGTCTTCCGAAGCGAAGAAAATCTCCAAAGGCTCGAAGGAGACCTTCGAAGATTCGAAGAAGATCTTCGAAGATCGAAGGAGAACTCAGAGGAAATCCTCAAAAGAGCCCTCTCGGGTGTAGAAGACAAGGTATCTTGTAATGAAGGCTCTGAGCTCATTTTATAGCCTTGGGCAGGGGTAACCCGGTATATTTACCGTTGTAACCACCGTAACCACCTAACGGGTGAATCACACATGACGATTTAAAGCACACGGATCGCCACTTTTTGGATATTCCCGTCTTGCCCCACGGGCAGTTCGGTCAGCTTGGGCAGTTTGGGCAACTTCGTTGATTGCGTTGAGCGCACTGAACTGGACCTGCAATCTAGGAAATCAGGAAATGTTAACTGCCGCGCGCGTTGCGAACACGGAAGCGTTTTGAGCGAGCAATGGACACAGAAGCGTTTTGAGCGCGTGATGAATGCGGAAGCACTTAGCTTGTTTTGCGGGTGGAAAGCCAAGGATGTGATTGTGAAATTTTCCGTAGATCTTGGAGTGAGCAGGAATAGTTCAACTTAAAGTTACAGCCAACAACCAAAAGCACATGAAACAAAACAATCTTTATTGATAACAGCAGGAATCTTCATTACAGAGCGAGGTATATATGGCGAGACATGATTTCGCCAGTACACAAGGAAAACAGAAGAAACAAGCAAAAAAATATAACTTGCGGTTAGCCGGATTAAGACCACTGAAACCGCCTAACCACCTGTCCGCTGCGACTTGCTGCCTTCACCTGAAACCGACTATCATCAGCTGAGTCCGCCCGAACAGAACAGAACGAACACGAACAACAGCAACTCGCGGCCTTCCAGAACTTGACCTCTAATCTCCTGACCTCCTGCACACTGCTAGCTACTACCCGCAGAACTGCTACCAGACCGACTAGAAGAATAGCCGCAAGTCGCAATCCACGCAACCCGCAAAACCTGCACAGATGAGATCTATCAGCAAGACCGCCCGGTTAAAAAGATGTTAACCGCAGCTTCCAGAAAATGAGTACGGTTTACAGTTGGTTCGATTGATGAACAGTGCCAGGGGGTCCTATTTATAGGCACGGGACAAGATCCAGTCACCGCCCATGTGATAGGGTCACCACAACAAAACCGCACGACTAGAGCAACTCGCGCGGCTAGCACCTCTGCCATAAATGAGCATCGCAGGCTAGCCAGACAAGAATTCATCAAACCGCCAATTTGAAGACCGCGCAACTAAGGCAAGAATGCCAAGTCGCTACCATCAGTATCCGCATAGAGAGCTCGCGCGGACACCAATAAAAACCGCGCGGCTAGACAAATATACAGCCCGCGCACAAACACCATGAGCCCGCCTAGCGGGTATCACTGAGAAAACAGGTCAGTTAAGCCGAAGCAAATACTATCGGTCAAGATAGAGAACAAGCCACGCCATTAAACAAGTTTAACCGCACGGCAACATTACCAAACCGCCACGTAGTCCGAGGGGCCAGACCGCGCGGCAACACCCCGAAAGCACCTGAGCAGAAGTGAAGAACCCGACTAGCTGAACTAGCTAGTTAACAAAACAGACCGCGAGACCACCCGGTCTCAGCGGCAACTGCGGTTAGCCATTGCTAGCCGCCCAGCACCCTTTACTTAACACTTCAAAAATTCAACACTCCCCCTTGAAGTGGGAAGTGGAAACTAGCCCAAGTAAACTCCTCACCCGAGTGAACGGCCCCTTCGCCGGCGCCTTTGTGAATATGTCAGCAACGTTGTCCAAACTCTGAACATGCTCAACCGAAAGAGACCCCTCCAGCACCTTCTCACGAATGAAATGATGCTCGATCTCGATATGTTTAGTCCTCGCGTGACACACTAGATTAGTAACCAGTTTGAGTGCACTCTCATTGTCGTCGCGGAGCAGAGTCGGACCCCGAATCTCCTTATGGACGTCTCCCACCAACCTCCTAAGCCAGATGGCTTCTTGAGCTGCCAAGGCCAAAGCCTTGAATTCTGCTTCCGTGGTAGAGACAGACACGGAATCCTGCTTCTTGCTGCACCATGATATAGTCGTAGGGCCCGCCATGAAGACGAATCCAGACGTCGACTTCCGATCATCCGAATCTCCCCCGTAATCAGCATTCATGTGTTGGACATGTGTGCCACATCCCTTTATTTGAGAATAACAAACCTCATATTGTATTTGATTCTATTTTTATTAATGGTGTGCAGGTAACATGTATGAGATGTTCACATTTCTGCTGGAGCTAAATTTGAATGTAGGAAAATTTCACTGTCGAAAAATTCCGACAGCCGATGTCGCCCAGGCGACAGCAGAGAAGTTACAACTACTTCCCTCCACGGCAGCACGACGAAAGGCAGTTTTGAGCTGTCGGAAATCCGACAGCGATGTCGCCCAGGCGACAGCTCGGCGGTTACAGCAACTGCCCGCACGACGGCACTCCAGCGGCAGTTTAGCGCTGTCAGAAAATTCCAACAGTCGATGTCGCCCAGGCGACAGCGATTTTCTATAAATTGACTCCTTGTGTTCGTGCATTCCAAGCTTTGAAGATTCTAAGTCCCTTCCTGAGTGCATTCCATCCAGAGAGCTCCAGAACCTCATGAACTCCCATTTATGTTGAGAAGGTTTGAAATTGAAGACGAGATCGGACGCGCTTCTACATCAACGATCATCTCGAGGCTTCAACCTTCCTTTCAGAGATCTGAATTTCTAGGGAGTTCTTATTTTATCTTGTATTTTCATTTATATACATTTTACTTTGTATTGGTAGGGAAAATCGCTTCCTTGTGCGGAGCGTCTAAGTCCTTGCGTGGCTTAGGGGAAAATCGCTTCCTTGTGCGGAGCGTCCAAGTCCTTGCGTGGCTTGGTGGGAAATCGTGACCTTGTGTGCTACGTCTAGATCTAGGGAAGATCTAGAGGATAGGCTTGGGCTTGGTCTAGAGAGAGACAAGTGATAGCCTTCCGATCCTTGGTAGAAGGATTGGTAAACACAAATTGTTAAAAGTTTATTTTTATTTAGCATTGATTTTAAGCTTTATTAAGATCGACAATCCTTTGTATTCATCACTTGTGGAAATAAATTTGATTTCCAATTTCTTATGATTTTCTAAGTGTTTATTTGGGTTGTCTAAAAATCTACTTGTTTATCCGTTAAACTTATCATAATATATTAGAAAAATTTCAAAGTAAATTTTAGCCCTTATTCACCCCCCCCCCTCTAAGGGCGCCACAAGATCCAACATCATGTACCCATGCACCTCGAAGCCCGCATCCCTCATGTATAGGAGACCCATATCCGAAGTCGCCTTGACATACTTCAAAATATTCTTGGCCGCTAGTAGATGAGGCATCCGTGGTTCCGCCATATAACGACTCACCCTGTCAACGGCATACGCAATATCCGGCCTAGTGATCGTCAGATAAATCAAGCTCCCAACCAGAGATCGGAACACAATCGGATCTTCCAAAATCCTCCCCTCATCCTTCCGAAGTTTTGTGGCCTTCTCTAGAGGTGTAGAAATGCATTTCCCTTCCTTCATGCCAAATCGCTCCACGATTCGCTCCGCATATCCAGCCTGGGATACCAGCACTCCACTTTCCTTCCTCTGCACTTCAAGTCCAAGGAAATGGTGGAGTTCACCCAAGTCCTTCATCTCAAATCTGATAGATAGCTCAGCCCAAAGCTTTGCTACCTCCTCCTTCGAATTCCCCGTCACGATCATATCGTCGACGTAAAGCAACACGATGACTTGAAGCTCCCCGTTCTTCTTGACAAACAAGCTTGAGTCAGAGTCTGAAGCACCGAATCCACAGAATAGGAGATATTCTACGATCTTCCTGTACCACGCCCTCGGCGCTTGCTTCAACCCATACAGGGCCTTCTTCAGCTTACAGACATAGTCTGGAAAATCTTCAGATATGAAACCTGGCAGCTAGATCATGAAGATATCTTTGTCAATCTCGTCGTACAAGAAATCATTCTTTACGTCGAGTTGCCAAATCTCCCACCCACAAAATACCGCCAAGGCAATAATGAACCTTACTGAAGTCATCTTCGCCACCGGACTAAATGTCTCTTCATAATCTTCACCGTATTGCTGCGAGAATCCACGAGCCACAAGGCGAGCCTTGTATCGCTCGATACTGCCGTCTGCCTTCTCCTTGAGCCTATAGACCCATTTGTATGTCACAGGGGTGATACCCTTGGGCCTGGGCACCAAAGACCAGGTCTCATTCTTCTTAAGAGCTGCCATCTCTTCCTTCATAGCTGAATCCCACTGTTTCACACCTTTGGCCTTTTCAAAGCTCACTGGTTCCCGCTCATCCAGGGGACCATCGAAGAAACACGAGACAAAGCTCACCATGTTTCCTCCTGTATAGCGATCAGGGGCAATGATTGTCCGCTTCGATCTCCTCAACACCTTCCTCTGACTCGCATTATCCTCAACTGCTTCTTCCCTAGCTCCCCTTCCAGACGTACTAGGAGCATCGCTCCCCCTGCTTCCTATCCAGAAGCCTCCGTCTCAGAACTAGAAATGGATGGACCACCTGGTGACAAAGGCAGCTCCACCTGAAGATTTTCCACAGCTCTCTTCGGCTCCTCCACCATGCTTTTTGGTAACTCAACACCAGAACTTCCCTTGTACGACGTCACCTCGTCAAACACGACGTCGCGAGATACAACAAATCTCCGCGTCTCCGGGTCCATGCACTTCCAGCCCTTCTTCTGATCATCATATCCCATGAAGAATAGCTTCCTTGCTTTTGCATCTAGCTTCGTCCGAAGCGCATCTGGAACGTGCACATAGTAGGTGGAACCAAACACCCGAAGGTGTGCCACACTTGGCTTTTCCTTGAACATCATCTCATGCGGGGTCAACATGTTGATGGGACTGAGAGACATCCTGTTGATGACGTAGGCGGCACAAGACATTCCCTCCGCCCAGAAAGACCTTGGGATACTCTTGGCATGCAGCCAACACTTGCAAAAAGTAAGCTCCCTCCGGATGCCCGCCTTCCTGCAAAAACTAGAGAACTCACCAGAGATGAACTCCCCCCCCCCCCCCCCCCCCCCCCCCCCCCCCCCCCCCCCCGTTATCAGTTCTCAGCTTCTTTATCCGCAGGCCTAGCCGACCCTCCACTAGCTCCTTGAACTCCACAAACTTGGCAAACGCCTCTGATAGTTTATATAGATGTAGTCAATAATACCTAGAGGGGGTGAATAGGTTTTACTTATTTTCTTTGTTTAAACCTAATGTTTCTAGCTGCAGAAAACACAATCACAGAAAGCACACAATGATGTATAGAGGTTCCTCAAGACAGGGTGTCTTGAGTAGTCCTCTTTCCCCCTTCACCTTTCTAACAGTGAGTTAGACAAGGCCACAAACTCCAATCTCGGCTCCTTGAGCTTACACCACAAGTTACTTAGAACTTCTCAGATCAAGAGTGATCCTACCTTAGGCACAACAGCCCTACACTCAGGCTCAGCATCCCTACACCTCAGGCTCAGCAGCCCTACACCTCAGGCTCAGCAACCCTACACTCAGGCTCAGCAGCCCTACACCTCAGGCTCAGCAGCCCTACACCTCAGAGTAATGTAACTCCTACAACACAGAAATCACACAGATTTCCTACCTCAGACCTATCAAGAAGTCCTACCACTCAAGCTGTCAACACAGCTCTACACACAGGCTCAACAGCCTTTCACTCAGGCAACAATGCCTTACAAATATATAAAAGAGTTTGAACTAAATACATAAGACAAAAGATTTACTCTTAGGTCTTCTGAATCCTTTCTTCAGATCTGAAAAACAACAGCTTCAGATTTGTATCACCTTGATCTTCTCCTTCAGTAAAGCAGAAGATCAATTTGCCCTTCTTGAGTTTGTACAGGAAGAGCTAACTAATCTCCCTTAGAAGATTAACTTCAGCTGCAGAGAACAATTTCAACTGGCTGAAATGTGAATGCTCGATTGCGGCGTACAACAAAGACTTTTCAATGGAACAGTACTTGTTGTTGTGCCCTAGCATCTTCTTTTATACCTCCAGAAGGCTTCAACGGCTATATCGATCCTTCTGACACGGTATGGGGCAGATTGGAGTTGCTTTTCCCTTTCAATTGTCGTTTGCGCCAAAAGCAGATCCCGTCAGCACATTTGGATCTGTCTCAGCGGTTGGGCTGAGACAGCTTCCAGTCTCAGCGGTTGGGCTGAGACAGCTTCCAGTCTCAGCGGCAGCTCCAGTCCCCTTCTCAGCGGTTGCTCCAGTCTCCTTCTTAGTGGATCCGCTGAGACGGCTCCTCGTCTCAGCGGTTCTGACCCTTCGTCTCAGCGGTTCTGCTGAGACAGATCTTCATCTCCTTGTGGATGGTTTCTTCTCATCTAAGGCCATATTTGGCCCTTCCTTTTGAGTTACATGTGCCTGTATATCCTACACAAGTATAGCTTTGTTAAATACAATATGTCCTTAGCATTGAGAGTGATGCCTCTTCAAATCAAGGTAATATTGAGGGCAATATACCCAACAATCTCCCCCTATTTGAAGAAGGCAGAACATCCTCAATGCTAAGGTCCATTAACAATAAAAATCTTATCACAGAAAAAAATGATCTTATAGAGAAATTATCTGTGAAGCATAGGACCTAACACCCTAGGCATTTGCACTGGCCCTTTCTCCCCTTTCTCCAGCATTGGTACTGGCCCTATCTCCCCCTTTCTGGTTTCTTCATCCTTAACCTGCTATGGATAGAGGGACAACATTTATAGATCCCTTTGGATCAACTTATAGGCTAACCTATACACTCTTAGCATTTGCCAACTTCCCCTCAACCTGAGCAAGGAATTTACTCTCCCTCAATTGGAGAGCTATTTTCTGTAATAACTGATCCATTTTAAGTTGAACATCCCATTTAAGCTACTGAATACTAGAGATAATAAATAAAGAGTACATATATCAATAGTAACAAACACAATATTATGATCAGAATATGAAATTTCATTTCATTATAAATGTTCAGTACAGAGAAAAAAAAATTCAACTTATAGTTGTACATTCAATCCTTAAAAAAATTTTCAAGGCTGGTTCTTCTAAGATAGACCCTGGGAAGAGCTTTCTCCATCTGTAGACTTTCTTTTCCTAGCTTTAGCAGCAGCCTTGATCTTCTCCTTTACTTTGAAGTACAGAAGTGGCTTGGGAAGATATATTGTGGGAATCCTTAAAGGAGTTTCCCTTCTTACCATGTTTTCTTTGAGAATCCTTTCCCTTAAAGATTCCCTTTCAAGGTGTTTGATCCACTCAGCAGCTGAATAGACATGGTCAATGTCCTTCATTGGATTGCCATGGCTCACCCAGGTATTGACAACAATTGTGTCCAACTCCATATTATCATCTTCATGGAGTGGATCCTCTAATCTTTCCATTCTTTTCTGTGCCATATATTCTTCAGTAGTTTGAATACCCTCTACCCTTCTCCTCTTTGCTGCTCTCTCATCAGTAATTAGATTTGATTGACTTTGAAAAAGTCTTCAACTCTACTAGGGTTCAAGATTGGCAGATTCAAAGCAATTCTTGTTCCTTGCAGCACCTTTAAGCTTGAGTCCCATTGATTATCAGTGACCTTTCTGGCCATGGTAAGGATATTTTCTTGAATAGCACTGGAAGCATTGCTGACCACTTCCACCATTTGCTTGCTGGCTTCTTCTTGATTGGAGAGTATCAGTTTGTGGGAGGACTCCATGTTGTTATACAACTGTATATGAGCTCCTTTCAGCTTAGCATGTAGATTGAGAATCTTCTCCTCCCCTTCTTTGCTATGTTCCACTATCTTCTTCTCTATTTCAGAGTGTTGATCCAATATGGATTGAGAGAGAGTTTGAAAGGTGCTGTCCACATCATCCAAAATGCATTCCTTTGCCTTGTCAATGTGGGACTTGACTTGGCTGCTTGATGTGTTGACCACTTGTGCCATTCTGGCAACAACTTTTCCCAGACATTCTCATTTTTGTAGAGCTGATTCTTTACATATGTGATGTCCTTTGTGGAATCCCCTTGATGGTCTGTAATATTCTTCAGAACTGTGTGCTGTGCAACAACAGTATTTTTGGCCATTTCAAACCATCTTGTCATCTGCAGAAGGATATGATCTGATGCAGTTTTGACATCATTAACCTGGGCATTCAGTTCAGTTCTTACTGCAGCCACTCTTGACTCCATTCTTTGCTCACTGGCCTGGATCTCCTGAGTCAATGCAGCTCTTGTTACATACAATTCATCCCTTATCTGAGCAGAGACATCATGGACCTTTTCAGCAACAATCTCTTTTATAGACAACATCTGACCCTCAATCATGGTTTGTATTGAGTTTAATAGGGCAGATGTGTCCAGAACAGCAGCTGGTTTTTCCTGGGTCAAATCCTTTTCAACCAGCTCTTCAGCTCCACTTTGAGCATTAACCCTTCCATCATCAGGGATCTGCTCCCCCTCAGATGGGGCATTAGGTGTACCTTGTAGATTTGGAGGGGTTGATTCCTGTTGATGTTCTCCCTCACTTGCATACCCACCTCCGCCTTCATAGGCTGGGCTATGCTCCCCCTCACTTGGGGCATCCATAGGAGGAGAATTTTGTCTAAGGTCACCTGAAAAATGATTGATGAGTTAGACACCTAGACTATACTATTGATAGAAAAGAGAGGTCTAACTGAAATCCTAATTTACCAGGGATAGGTGAATTGGGAAATTCATCTTCAGCTTGAGGAACAGTTGGATCAGCATTCATCTGAGTTGGCTCAGGATTGGGCTCAACTCTTCCTTGGGGCTCCTCATCTTTTCTTGTCCTGGGGACATCTTCATCATCTATGTTCATTGGGTTGCTGCCAGATATAAGATCAGACCCATGAATGTCCTCATTTTCAGACCCATCTGACTTTGAGGTTGAATCTGATTTCTGCTGGGATGGCTCTTTCTTCTTTTCCTTTGCCACAGATGGCTGACTCATAGGGAGCACTCTGGAGAATCTATCCAGAGTCTTAATGTCCATTCTTTTGAGATAATGGAGATTGGACCCCTTAGAGTTTGCAAAGGTCTCTGAATGACTATTCTGTAGGTACAGAGATAGTATTCTTCCCATATTGGGGGCTTGTAGAGATTCCTTTATCCTTTGAAAAATAACTTCTCCCCATGAGGTTCTCTTGGACAGAATTATCCTAGTCATTAATTCAAACATGAACTGTGAGACAGTGTCATGTGAACCAGGCTTGCATAGGATGACTTTGCCCACTATATCAGACAACAGCTTCCCCTGTTGATTGAAGAACTTCCTCCTTAGACAACTTGTTTTAGTATCACTGTATCCTGTCCACTTTAGGGCAGTCTGCTTATCTTTTTTAGATATCTCCTCCTCTTCAGATTTACTGCAGGGAGTTAATTTCAGCCCCTTCTCCAACCTTTTAGTTGTGATCTTTATCTTCTCACTTCCTATCTTGGACTTCAGGATGGTTTTGGAAGGAGATAATTTGACATTGTTGAACCATTCCAGAACTTCAGTTCTGAGAATGCAGCAGGGTTCAGATAGCATGTGCTCCAGACCTTGAGCTTCCATTAGATGAATCACGTGACGTATTTCTTCTGAGGCATGAGAGAATCCATCTCTTACGATTTCATAGCCTTCCAGGAGATCTTTTGAGCTTTTTGGCACCATGGAAGCAGAAAATCGAGGCGCTGAGACGGGAGAGAAGATGAATCGTCTCGGCGGCTAAGGGTTTTACTTTGTGGTGTGTTTTAAGTTACAGTGTATCTATTTATAGAATTTCAGTTTCATTTTTATTAACCCTGGGCTTTTAGACTTAATTACCTTATTGTGTTAAGGAGTTTTGGGTTAATTATCAGATTTCATATTGAACATACCCCGTCTCAGCGGTTCAGTTGAGATGGGGACCTAGGCCGCTGGGACAGTGAACTATCAACCGCTGGGACATTTTGCTTGTCTCAGCGGTTCAGCTGGGATAGTGAACTGTTAACCGCTGGGACAGTTTGCTCGTCTCAGCGGTTCAGCTGGGATTTTTCTCAGCTGATTCAGCTGAACATACACCTGCAGTTTAACTGATCATAGAGTTTAGAACTAATGTAGATATTTTGGCTGAAGATGTGTCCTAGTCATGTCACTAAGTTGTAGTGTACAATAATGTAAAGTTTGATAATTCACCATGCATAATCATCAACAGTGACAGCTATTACTCATACATTTAGGACTATTCTATACTAAGCATGCCAAGATCAATTTTGAAAGCATTGAATTTAGATTCATCCAGTGGCTTTGTAAAGATATCAGCTACTTGTTTGTCAGTGAGAACAAATTCAAGACAGATGTCTTTACACTCTACATGTTCTCTAATAAAATGATATCTAATCTCTATGTGCTTAGTCCTGCTATGAGAGACAGGGTTTTTAGCAATAGATATTGCACTGGATGAATCACAATACAAAGGAGATTCCCTTACCTTGAGGTTGTAATCCTCCAACTGATGTTATGTCCAAAGAAGTTGTGCACAACAGCTACCTGCAGCAATGTATTCAGACTCAGCTGTGGATATTGCCACACTAGTTTGTTTCTTGCTGCTCCAAGATATCAATCTTCTCCCTAGGAATTGACAGGTACCACTTGTACTCTTCTTGTCTTCTTTGCAACCTGCAAAATCTGCATCTGAAAAGCTTGTTAGTTCAAAGTCATTGTTCCTAGGGTACCACAGGCCAAGATGCAAGCTGCCCTTAAGGTATCTCAAAATCCTCTTCACAGAGGTGTAGTGAGATTCCTTAGGACAGGCTTGATACCTAGCACAAACACATGCAGAATACATAATGTCTGGCCTACTAGCAGTCAAGTACAATAGGGATCCAATGATGCATCTGTACATGGACTCATCAAAGGCCTTTCCCTTTTCATCCTTGTCTAATGATACATTAGACCCCATGGGCGTTCTCATGGTGGAGGCTGATTCCATCCCAAATTTCTTGATGAGCTCCTTAGTGTACTTGGTCTGGGAGATGAAAATTCCATCATCAGACTGTTTCACTTGGAGCCCAAGGAAATATTTGAGCTCACCCATACTGCTCATTTCAAACTCCCCCTGCATTAGATTTGCAAATCTCTTGCAGAGGTTGTCATCAGTAGACCCAAAGATTATGTCATCAACATAAATTTGGACTAAGAGACACTTGCCCCTTGTTTCCCTAAGAAACAATGTGCTATCAATCTTTCCCCTCATGAACTTGTTCTTGAGGAGAAAGTTGGACAAAGTCTCATAACAAGCTCTTGGAGCTTGCTTGAGACCATATAATGCTTTCCTAAGAAGATAAACATGAGAAGTTAGGGTTGGATGCACAAAACCTGAAGGTTGTTCAACATATACCTCTTCCTTCAAGTCTCCATTGAAGAAGGCTGATTTGACATCCATTTGGTAAACTTTGAACCCTTTGTGGGCAGCATAGGCAAGAAATAGCCTAATTGCTTCCAACCTTGCAACTGGTGCAAAGGTTTGATCAAAGTCTATACCTTCCTCTTGCCTGTATCCTTTGGCTACTAATCTGGCCTTGTTCTTGATGATTGTACCATTCTCATCAAGCTTGTTCCTGTATACCCATTTGGTGCCAATTACATTGTGTCCCTGAGGTCTTGGCACCAACTTCCATACTTTGCATCTCTTGAATTGTAGGAGCGCTTCTTGCATGGCTTCAATCCAGAAGGTGTCTTGATTGGCCTCTTCAAACTTCTTGGGCTCCATTTGAGAAAGGAAGCTCAAGAATAGTGCTTCATTGTGAGCTCTGCTTCTTATCAATATGCCTTGGGTATGATCTCCAATTATTAGATCTCTTGGATGATCTCTCAGGTGCCTTGCAGTAGCAGGAAGAGGGTCCTCTGGTGGCTGTGTTTGTTCCACTGGTTCAGCTATGACTTCACCATCTTGTACCTCTTCTTCTTCAGGAATTGCAGCAGCTGTTTGTGTTTTGCTGCTGCTGGGCTTGTCTTGGACAGTCAGCTCATGCATCCCTTCTTCATTTCATGTCAAAATAGAAGAACTAGACCATTCTTTGTAGAGAAGGTTGGTCTCATCAAACACAACATGCATAGATTCTTTTACAATATGATTTTCTTGTTATAAACTCTATAAGCTCTACTATGTGAGCTATACCCAACAAGAACCCCCGCATTGCATTTTTCTGCAAACTTTGTTAATTGAGATTTTCCATTATTTAGAATGTAGCATTTGCAACCAAAGAGTCTAAAGTAAGAAATTGTAGGTTGTTTGCCTTTCAGAATCTCATAAGGGGTTTTCCCAAGGACCTTATTGATGGAGGCTCTATTGAGAACATAACAGGCTGTATTGACTGCCTCAGCCCATAAGTATTCTGGGAGTGAGGAGTCACTAAGCAATGTTCTCCCAACTTCTATCAAGGTCCTATTCCTCCTCTCAGCCACACCATTTTGCTGTGGAGTCCTTGGGGAGGAGAACTCTTGGGTGATACCAAATTCTTGACAAAATTTTGTCATGGCTTCAGATTGAAATTATGTGTCATGGTCAGTTCTTGTCCTGACCACAGTACATAGTAGATCATTTTGAATAGCCTTGACATAATTTATAAAGACATGTAAGGTATCTGACTTCTTCTTAAGAAAGAATACCCATGTATACTTTGAATGATCATCTACAATTACCAAGGTATACAACTTCCCACCTAGGCTCTGAATTGGCAAAGGACCAAACAAGTCCATGTGCAATAGGTATAAACACCTTTCAGTATCCTTGGAGCCAATACTTTTAAAGGTGGTCCTAGTTTGCTTACCCATTTGGCAAGCATGACATGGACCACTTTTAACATATTTTAGTTTAGGACTATTTCTAACAAGGTTTTTAGAAAATAATCTATACATTGTCTTATAGTTAATGTGGGCAAGTCTCTTGTGTCATTGGACACAAAGTGACTCACTTTCATTAGCTACAAGACACACAGAAGAGATAGAATAATTACAAATGAAGTCTAAGCAATAAACATTTCCACTCCTAGTGCCTGAGAGAATGGTCTCCAAGTCATTAGACTTTTTGATCAAGCACTTGTCATTGTGGAATTCAATGACATAGCCTAAGTCACATAGTTGGCTTATGCTTACAAGGTTGTGTTGCAACCCTTCAACATAAGCTACTATTGTGATTGAAACTATGCCATTTGAAATCATACCATATCCTTTGGTGACTCCCTTTTCAAATCCAACAAAGATAACTTTGGGTCCATTCTTCACTGGATGGTAATCCTTTAGAAGATCCTTAGTTCCTGTCATGTTCCTTGAGCACCCACTGTCCAAGTACCATATTTGGTTGAGACTAGTACTTGAACTACCCTGCCCAACTGATTTTGGGTCCTAGGTTCTGGTTAACACCATAAGGCATATTCCTAGAAAGGGCTGGTTTGGCTTGAGGCTCAATCTTTGCCTTTGGCACATTGGGGTTGTGCCAACAATCAATTGCAAAATGTCCCACTTTGCCACAGCACCAACACTCATATATATTATATCTCCTCTTCTGAACAATCCTAGAAGATGAAGCTTCCTGTTTCTGTTCAGTAGGGGATGCAGCTGCTGTTTTCTTTTTCTTATCAGTAAAGGCATGGCTTTTTACCATCCTATAATCAATCAAGGCAGCCTGTTTTTGTTTGACATCAACAACCTTTAGCTTGGCAGCTAAACATGTGTGGATGGCAGCAGAAACTAGGCTTTTTGGCTTGGTTGTAGGACAGTCAACAGTCATGGACTTTGCTGAACAATGTTTAGAATTGACAGCCTTAGTTATCTTGAGTGAAGGGGCCGAGGTTCCAAAAACAAAGGGTCCATGATGGGCCATTTGAATTTCCTCATGCAGAGCCTTGAAGGCACTCAAGCCTAACTCCTTTCTATTTCCATAGCTGTGAGCATTCTTGCTCAAGTTATAGGAACTTCCATTTAATAAGTGACCATGAATACTTTCTTGATCATACTTGTTTAAGGGCATCAAGACTTTCACAAAGGAGGTCTTAGATTCTTTTGAGTCCTTGACCTTTCCCTTAGTGCTGCTAGTAGTTGCCTCCTTGTTGAAACCAACACCTCTCATGTCATGGGAGTTGAAGGTGTCAATAATAGGCAGCACTGTCTTGGGCTTGGAGAAACTAGCCACTAGCATCCTCTCCTTGAGGAGCTTTTCTTCAAGATCCTTAATGATCTTGTTCTTGTGGCTTATGGTGCCCACATGTATGATTAACATTCCCCTTAGCTTGCCAATCTCCTTGCTCATTAGAGCTAGCTGGGTAGTATGCTCAATGCACTCAGAGTTTGATTGCTTTAGGGAAGTAATCTCTTGAGTTTGCCTCTTGGCTAGCTTTTTGCTTTTTTTCAGAGCTTCCAGGAGTTCACCAGCTCATGTTCTGAATTGTTGTGGTTGTCCTCATCTTCAGTTATAGTCATCAGCCCATGGTCATCTGGAGTGACCTCATCCTCCTCTACATCACTATCTGAATGTGATATAGGGGCCCTGATTCCTATCCTGGCGGCAGGATAGTCTTCTTCCTCCTGATCAGCAAACAGCCCCAAGTAGGCTTCCTCCTCACCATCTGAATCTGAAGATGAAGATTCAGACTCACTCCAGCTCTTGCTTTTCTTAGCTAGGAAGGATTTTTCTCCCTTCCTCTCCTTCTGGTGATGAGGCTTCTTGTCACCTCTTTCCTTTCTCTTGACTGGATAGTTAGCAATGACATGTCCAGACTTACTACAGCAATTGCAAATTATGTCAGTTGAAACATGTTTCTAGATTTAGAGTTATACCTGTCCCCTTTGGGATGTTGCATCTCAGATCTGTAATGATCCTTCTTGGGATGAGAAGAGGAGGAAGGTTTGTTCTTCCATTGTTTCCTCTTGATCATCTTCTTGAACTGCCTTGTGAAGGCAACAAACTCCTCATCAGAAGAGGAGCTGTCTGATTTGCTGCTCTCAGATTTCTCTGATTCAGCAGTCTTTCTTGGAGGTGACTGCACTCTAACCTTGTTCCTCTTAGAGCTTTCAGCTTTGAGAGCAACAAATCTCTCCCTTGTGTGAGCCCTGGAGGAAGAGTCCTCCTCCTTTCTTGCAGAAAGTTGCATCTCATATGAGAGCAGTTTCCCAAATAGTGTATGGGTGGGGGTTTCTCCAAGTCTTGCCTCTTCCCTGATTGCACAGATTTTAGTGTCCCATTCTCTAGTTAGAGATCTAAGGAACTTGTCATTGAGTTCATAATATGTGAACACTCTTCCATAGGTTCTTAGTTCATTTACAATCCTAAAGAACCTTTCATAGCATATGGAGATATTCTCCTGGCTCAGCTGTCTGAAGGCTTCATACTCTTGATTGAGGAGTGACTTTCTATCATCCCTTACTTCAGCTGTTCCCTCCATATAAACAACCAATGTGTCCCACATTTCCTTGGCAGTTTGGCAGTGGACCAAGTTTTGAAAAGTAGTGTCATCAATGACATTTACTATTATGTTTTGGGCTCTCTTGTCCGTGGTGTACAATGATATCTCATCATTGGTCAGCTCAGAAAATACCTTAAGTACTTTTCTAGTAGGGTCAATAGTGGAGACTTTCTCAAAGGTATAAGGACCATTTTTGACAGTCAAAAAGATCCTTGGGTCTGAGGCTTCCATGAATAGCCATACCCTTTGCTTCCATATCCCAAAGTTTTCTTTGGAGCATATGGGCAACTTCATTGACCCCAACTCCTTCATTCTACTGTTGGCCATTGGATTTCAGATTTGACTACTCCTGTATAGGATCTGATCAGACTGTTAAGTCTTTTTGATCAACCTCCCTCTGATACCACTTAATAGTTTATATAGGTGTAGTCAATAATACCTAGAGGGGGGTGAATAGGTTTTACTTCTTTTCTTTGTTTAAACCTAATGTTTCTAGCTGCAGAAAACACAATCACAGAAAGCACACAAGGATGTATAGAGGTTCCTCAAGACAGGGTGTCTTGAGTAGTCCTCTTTCTCTCTTCACCTTTCTAACAGTGAGTTAGACAAGGCCACAAACTTCAATCTCGGCTCCTTGAGCTTACACCACAAGTTCCTCAAAACTTCTCAGATCAAAAGTGATCCTACCTCAGGCACAGCAGCCCTACACTCAGGCTCAGCAGCCCTACACCTCAGGCTCAGCAACCCTACACCTCAGGCTCAGCAGCCCTACACTCAGGCTCAACAACCCTACACCTCAGGCTCAGCAGCCCTACACCTCAGAGTAATGTAACTCCTACAACACAGAAATCACACAGATTTCCTACCTCAGACCTATCAAGAAGTCCTACCACTCAAGCTGTCAACACAGCTCTACACACAGGCTCAACAGCCTTTCACTCAGGCAACAATGCCTTACAAAGATATAAAAGAGTTTTAACTAAATATATAAGACAAAAGATTTACTCTTAGGTCTTCTGAATCCTTTCTTCAGATCTGAAAAACAGCAGCTTCAGATTTGTATCACCTTGATCTTCTCCTTCAGCAAAGCAGAAGATCAACTTGCCCTTCTTGAGTTTGTACAGGAAGAGCTAACTAATCTCCCTTAGAAGATTAACTTCAGCTGCAGAGAACAACTTCAACTGGCTGAAACGTGAATGCTTGATTGCGGCGTACAGCAAAGACTTTTCAATGGAACAGTACTTGTTGTTGTGCCCTAGCATCTTCTTTTATACCTCAAGAAGGCTTCAACGGCTATATTGATCCTTCTGACATGGTATGAGGCAGATTGGAGTTGCTTTTCCCTTTCAATTGTCATTTGCGCCAAAAGCAGATCCCGTCAGCACATTTGGATCTGTCTCAGCGGTTGGGCTGAAACAGCTTCCAGTCTCAGCGGTTGGGCTGAGACAGCTTCCAGTCTCAGCGGCAGCTCCAGTCCCCTTCTCAGCGGTTGTTCCAGTCTCCTTCTCAGTGGATCCGCTGAGACGGCTCCTCGTCTCAGCGGTTCTGACCCTTCATCTCAGCGGTTCTGCTGAGACAGATCTTCATCTCCTTGTGGATGGTTTCTTCTCATCTAAGGCCATGTTTGGCCCTTCCTTTTGAGTTACCTGTGCCTGTATATCCTACACAAGTATAGCTTTGTTAAATACAATATGTCCTTAGCATTGAGAGTGATGCCTCTTTAAATCAAGGTAATATTGAGGGCAATATACCCAACAGCCTC
This sequence comes from Dactylorhiza incarnata, assembly GCA_033032865.1. Classification (NCBI taxonomy): domain Eukaryota; kingdom Viridiplantae; phylum Streptophyta; class Magnoliopsida; order Asparagales; family Orchidaceae; genus Dactylorhiza; species Dactylorhiza incarnata. The sequence continues at coordinate 815,354 of JAWHQI010000246.1, forward strand.
CGCCTTCTCCTTCAGGAAATAGACCCAGACATATCTGGTGTAATCGTCGATCAACACCAGCATATACCTGATGCCTCCGAGGCTTGGGGTAGCAGTCGGTCCCATCAAGTCACCGTGGATACACTCGGCACACTACTCTTTGTCTGCGACTTATCAAACGGCAGTCGATGAGACTTGCTGAACTGACATCCCGCGCAAACGTGACCGTCACCATAGGAAGATAGACTAGGCAGCCCCTTGACTAGACCTTTTATCTCCATAGCCTTCAGCTTATCCATCCCTACATGCCCCAATCTCTCGTGCCATATAACGACACTATCATTTGTCCTCATCTTGTCAATCTCTCGTGACATGAACGACATCGGCCTTTACCGCCTCAACATTTCGTAGAAACCTTATTTCTGTTGGACCGAACAGAACGTGATACCCAGCGTCTACAACATTGGTCATGGAGAAGAGGTTTTTCCTCATTCCGGGCACATGATAGACACCCTTCAATGTTAGTGTCCCCCTATCACTGCCTAAGGAAACAACCCCCACCTTCTCGACAGTATGCACAGTATCATCAGCAGTTATGATAGCATCATTACCTGAGTAAGGCTGCGCTGAAGAAAGCTTCGACTCATCCCCGGTGAGGTGATGACCACACCCCGAGTCCACGATCCAGTCCTCCTGATAGTTGATAGGAGCCGCAGCTCCGACAGAAGCCGAGAAGGCTCCCCCCATCCTCCATCATTTGGCCTGGCCTCAGTTTCTTCCTTCCCTGCAGTAGCATGCCCTGGCTGAAGATTCACCTGGTAGTCCTTCCTGATGTGACCAAGCTTTCGGCACTTAAAGCATTTGGGTCCTTCTCCCTTATTCTTCCCTTCAGCCTTGGGAGCTTAGCCCCTCTCCTGTTGTCCAGAAGTTGAAGGCCCATTGCCTCCAGCGGTCTTCTTCTTCTTATCCCATCTCTTCTTATTCCCTGTGAAGAGTACCTCGCCTTCTCCCCCAGACACTGATACCCTCACCATCTGCCTTGGCAGGCTCTCCTGCAACGCAAGCAGTTTCTCCAGCTCCAGCAGAGACGGCTGATTTGCCCAACCCTGCACCGATGTCACAAAGGCCACATACTCCTTCCGCAAGCCGCGGATGATGTGTCTCTTCAGCTTCCCCTCAGAAATTGGCTCATCAGGATCCAATGCTGAAATCTCAGTGCACGGGTTCTTCATCTTCAGGAAGAACGTAGAGATAGACAGATCTCCCTGAGGCGACCTAGCCAGCTCATTTTCCAGGAACTGTAGCCTCGCTACATTCTTCTTATTAAACATCCCATCCAGGGCTCTCCAGATCTCGACAGCTGATCAACACCCTAAGATGTGATCGAATAGGTCAGGTGATATTGCCCTTTTCAGAGTGAACTCTGCTTTCGCATTAATCCTCCTCCAATTCCTCACCTCATGACCATTATCCCCAACTGGGAAAACTTCCTGCGTACTATCTCCTCCAACAACCTCCCAGAGGTCCTCGCCCAGAAGATAACTCTGCATGCACGACTTCCACTTCTTGAAGTTAGTCGACGTGAGCATCTTAATTCCAAGACCTCTTGCAAAACCTGCTTCCATGGCTCTACCACTGGTTCCTTCTTCACAAAGGCGATAACAACTTTGAGTTGTTCACTGCTCTATCCACTCCAACCTACCTTTGATACCATGTGAAATTTTTCGTAGATCTTGGAGTGAGCAGGAATCGTACAACTTAAAGTTACAGCCAACAACCAGAAGCACATGAAACAAAACAATTTTTATTGATAACAGCAGGAATCTTCATTACAGAGCAAGGTATACATGGCGAGACATGATTTCGCAGTACACAAGGAAAACAGAAGAAACAAGCAAAAAAGATAACTTGCGGTTAGCCGGATTAAGACCACCGAAACCGCCTGTCCACTGCTGATAGAGAAATTTGTGTTCTCCAATCTATACTCGATTAAGGCAAGAGTACCTATCGAAATATAGCATAGGATATGAAATATATCAAGGTCGTATTTAAACTCAGGGCAGACAAATACTATTACTCACAACGATTCTATTATTCTACCGAATAAAGATATGAGTTTTTGAAACTAAAAATAAACTAAGCTTAATTAAACTGGAAATAAACTATTGCAAAAGAGTGCTCGATCGACGATTCACTTTGAAATAAAATAACGGAATAAATTAGTTTAACATTCGTAATTCTATTAAGACCGTGGCGGATCCGAAAATAAGAAATAATCTCGCTAGAGCATTAAATCTCCTAACTTCTAGACATTTTGACCGAAATCTCTTTGCAAATCAAAAGGCCCAAAGTCGCATTATCGAAGTGAACCGCGCTATTGGATTTGACTCCAATCCGGAGGATTTACGTCATCCTATCTCTAGGGTTGCGTGCAACTCCTTCCTTCCTTGAGTGATCTTTCACATTCACGAGCCTCTCGGCTACTCAAATATGAGATCGGAATCTACTACCATATACTAGAAATACGGAGTCGATACGAAATAATTCAAGGTCAGATCAAAAATAAAAATACAAATGCAAACATAGAATGAAAAATATTATTTTATTGCAAAGATCATCGCGATCGGGCACCAACAAAATTAGCTACGCATTAGAAAGAGAGAAAAGAGGAGAATAGAAATAAAAACATTCATATTCATTAACTATAAAAGAGAAAACATAACAAGATGCAAAATACTCTTACAACAATACTTGAAGGAAGCTCTCTAAATGAGAAAAGAAAAACTCTACACTACTTCTACATTCACTCTCCAAATTCTTCTCCAAAAGCTTGAGACTTGTGCTCCTTATATAGAAGAGGGGGAAGGTTCTAGATGGGGGAAAGGTTCATGAATGAGATTTATGAGGGAGAGAGAGAAGGGTCATGCATGAATGGAAGAATGCATGCATGAGTTTAATGAGGAGGAGAGAGAGGGTGAAAATGCAATGAATATTATTTAAAGAAATATAAAATAAAATATAAAATTAAAATGGAAGAGAGGGGGGATGGATGAGAAATAAAGAGGGAAAATAAAAAGGAGAGAGAGATAGGAGAGAACCGGCCATGCAAAGAAGAGAGAGATGCATGAATGGAATGGCAATGCAAGGTGGCGGTCATTTATTGGAGTGGAAGAGGGGAGCTCACGGTTTGGATGGAAGAGAATAATGTGAAGTGGGCTGATATTAAATTTATTGGTGGAAGCATGCATGGTGGGCTCATGGATTGGATTGGGCTGGAAGAGAGGGTTGTACTTCATCATATATGGAGGACGGGCTGCTTCATCTTGGAGCTGAATCGTGAGGACTAGCTGCAGCAGATCACCAAAGGTGGCCGGATGCATCAAATAAAATGGAGTGGACTGCAACATGTTGGTTGTACGTGCTTGGACAGCATGGAGGTTGCGTTGCGACATAACTATTGACGGCGCGACGATGGCGACATAGACGGGCACACGACGGCGATGGTGGCATTCATGCAAAGGTGGCGGCAATGGCACGGACGTGGCGTTGCGGCGAGCATGGCGTTGCGGCATGAATATTGACGGCGCGACGATGGCGTTGCGGCGACGATGGTGGCATGGACGGGCACACGACGGCGAACGCGACGACTTCATGCAAAGGTGGCGGCGACAACATTCCTACAAAATAAAATAAACAAATTAAACACATAACATAAACATGAGATAACCAAATTAAAAAACATGAGATAACAACATTTAAACACATAAAATGACAACATTAAAATTAACAAACATAACATAGAACAAACATAAAAAAACAACATAAATTATAACATAAAATGTAACAAACATAAATTACAATAACAATATAAAATAACAAACATACAATAACAACAATAAACATAAAATAACAATAATAAACATAAAATAACAAACATAACACAACAAACATAAATATAAAGAAAATATAATTAAAAGTAGGAAAATTTATACTAAACTATCCTAAAATATTATGACTAAAAACTACTTATCAAACTCCCCCATGCTTAAGCTTTTGCTTGTCCTCAAGCAAATGGAAATCAAAATAGAGGGGAAACAAAAAGGAAAATATTTTTTAAGTTGCATAATTAAGAAAACCAAAATGTGGAAAATTAAACTATCCTAATTTCTATGCTAGCAACTAGTGAGGTGAGATATCCAAAATAGAAAACTTGAAAAGTGGAGACCTAAAAATATTATTTAAACATAAAGAAGGATTACACATTTCTAAATCCCTAAAACAGGACATCCAAAAGTTTAGGAAAATAAGAAAAACAAAAATATAGAGTTTCTAAATAAACGGTGCATTAGATGAATTACTAGGTTGCTAAAATAGCGACTACCCCTAAATCACCTCAAAATAACCTCCAAAGAAATCCATCAATGATGGTGTCCATAGGCTTGCCCGTTAACACTCTCTCCACTACGCAGATTTGTAACACGTTCTAAAGATCACTAGGACTTAATAGGCGTAATAATTTGGTTTAGGTAAATGATTAGGAGTGATAATTCAAAGATAAGAAGGAAAACTAAACACACTAAACCAAAGTTGAGCACAAAAACAAGAATTGAGAGGTACAACTTTTTTCATTTCAAAAATAAAAACAAGGCCATGTAATTTTTTTCTTTTCATAATTGGCCACGAATAAACTTCATTTCATTTTTTTTCGATGATGATCTTCTTCTTTTTGGTACTACTTTTTCTAAATGGGAGCTCCAAATGTAAGCTTTCAAGTTTCTTTTCATTTTTCAAACATAAACCCCATCACAAAAATGAGTAAACATAAAGCTCAAGGTTTAGTGTGGAAAAAGGGTTAGGCATTTTGGCTTTGGTGAAAAAGTGAAAAGTGGAGCTTAGACAAAGAAAAAGGGAAAGGCCCAAAATAGTTTGCAATGGTGTAATGTTTAGGTGGGCAAAAGGCTCAAACGGGTCAAAGGGTGGCCTAGATCATTTCTAAAGTTCGTGAAAATCAAAAACTACGCACATGCTTCGAGAGTAGCTAGGGACAAGTTCTAGACACCAAGAAAGAATTATTCCTAAATGAAAAAGTGATAACGCTATTTAGCAACCGTTCCTAGGCAATAACACCGAATAAAAAGAAAAACTACACTTTGCTAACTTATAGTCCTTAAAGGACTGATGTCTATATTTAGAGATTAGAAAATCGTAAAACTAAAATATGTTAAACTAATAAGTTTAGAAAACCTATTCAAGAAAATTCTACCTAGGACAAAAGAACCGCTCGGGCATACACATCACTAGAAGACACATAAAAATAAAGATAGAAAATAATTTTTTGACTTTGATTTTCAAATAGATTATATATATATTTTTTAATTTTTTTGGATTTTTTCACAAGGCTAAAGAAACAAAATAGTACTATAATAAAAAAATTTTGATTTTGTTTTGTTTTCAAATTTTTTTTGTGTTTTTTGAAAGACTTAAAAAGAAAGGGAAAACACTCCCCCGTGCTTAAAGTTCAACATTGTCCCCAATGTTGAATAGTAAGTATGAGGAAAAAAAAGAGGGGGTGCAATAAAGTAAATAATTAAAAAAAATGACTTCCCCGGATTCGTGAGCCCGAATGCTAATGTCTCTCCCCCATGCTTAAGCTGGACACCGGCTCGGGCCTAAGGGAGAGAAAGAATGATGGAGCCAAACAAACCGCCGGGGGTTTTATTCCTGCAAAATAAAAAAGCAAAAACAAAAAGAAAGAAAAGGATAAGCAAGGGGTGCCTCCCAAGAGCGCTCTTTGTTTAACGTCGTCTGAGCCCGACGTTATTGGTTAGCTAAATGGAAAATAAAAACTGAAGTGAAGAGGTAACTCCCTAAGTATGCGCTTAGGAGAGTAAATAAGAAAAAAGAAGAAATGAATAATCGCACGGACATGCAGTGGAATCTTCAAAGGAATGACGCCCGAGAATGTACGGACGGAGTTATTGAAGAACTCCGCCATATGCGGAACGGGGAAGAAGGGGTCGTCAAAAGAAGAAGAGATAAAAGAAGAAGAAATAGAAAGAGGAATAAAAGAAGGTGAAAAAGAAATTTCATCAACAGAAATTTCACAAGGAGAAAGAGAATCTTGTGAAATTTCGGGAGAAGAAGGAGTAGAAAGAACTAAAGATGGATTATCTAAAATAAAAGAAGGAGAATTATCTAAAATAGAAGAAGAAGAAAAAGAAGATTCGCTAAAAATAGAAAAATTTGGAACAGATGAATTTAAGACTGAAATGGAATCACCAACGTCATCGGAAAAAGAAAGAGAATTATGAGACGTCTCGTCATCCTCAAGAGGTAAGAAGCACGCCGGAATATCCATATGTGTGTCATCCAAAGGAGGAAGGAAACAATCCGGAACATCCGAATAGTTATCTTCCTCGAGAGGAATAAGACAAGCCGGGATATCCGGTGACTCATTACATAAAGAAATTGGAGGAGACGGAGAAAAAGACGAAGAAAAAGATGCGGCCTCACGAGAAAAATAATCGATAATGGTCTTAAAATGCGAATTGATATTATTTAAAGAAGTTTGCAATTCAAGATACCCATTATCGATAGAATTAAAAATTTGAGGCGCGGCGCTTTGCGGGGCAAAATCATGCGAAAAATATGACGGGTTCCCCATCTCCCAAGTAGGATAAAAATTAGAGTAAGGGTCAAATTGACCACTTTGACTTACTCCAGAAAAATTGAAATCATATGAAGGAGGGGTTCCCGAAAAACATGCAAAATTAAAGTGGTCGGGCGACCCACAAAGAGCGCAAAAAGAAGATGATTCCATGATAAAAAAAGTTGTTACCAAAAAAGAAAGAGAAAATTAAATTTGTTTTTTGATTGATTTTTTTTTTGGCGGATTATGTTAGTCCTGGACTTCCCGAGATCTACCCTGTGAGGGGTTTGCAACGATACTAGAGGCTGTGATGGGAATTCAAGCCCAAAGCGTCCTTTCCAGGAATTTAGGTGGAATAGAAATACGATGATGTGGGTTAATTATATTTTATAATAATAATAAATTTTTTTTTTTTTGAATTTTAGTAGAAGTAATAAACCCGATGCTTTCGTAATATTGCCAAAAATATTCCCCGGCAACGGCGCCAAAAACTTGATAGAGAAATTTGTGTTCTCCAATCTATACTCGATTAAGGCAAGAGTACCTATCGAAATATAGCATAGGATATGAAATATATCAAGGTCGTATTTAAACTCAGGGCAGACAAATACTATTACTCACAACGATTCTATTATTCTACCGAATAAAGATATGAGTTTTTGAAACTAAAAATAAACTAAGCTTAATTAAACTGGAAATAAACTATTGCAAAAGAGTGCTCGATCGACGATTCACTTTGAAATAAAATAACGGAATAAATTAGTTTAACATTCGTAATTCTATTAAGACCGTGGCGGATCCGAAAATAAGAAATAATCTCGCTAGAGCATTAAATCTCCTAACTTCTAGACATTTTGACCGAAATCTCTTTGCAAATCAAAAGGCCCAAAGTCGCATTATCGAAGTGAACCGCGCTATTGGATTTGACTCCAATCCGGAGGATTTACGTCATCCTATCTCTAGGGTTGCGTGCAACTCCTTCCTTCCTTGAGTGATCTTTCACATTCACGAGCCTCTCGGCTACTCAAATATGAGATCGGAATCTACTACCGTATACTAGAAATACGGAGTCGATACGAAATAATTCAAGGTCAGATCAAAAATAAAAATACAAATGCAAACATAGAATGAAAAATATTATTTTATTGCAAAGATCATCGCGATCGGGCACCAACAAAATTAGCTACGCATTAGAAAGAGAGAAAAGAGGAGAATAGAAATAAAAACATTCATATTCATTAACTATAAAAGAGAAAACATAACAAGATGCAAAATACTCTTACAACAATACTTGAAGGAAGCTCTCTAAATGAGAAAAGAAAAACTCTACACTACTTCTACATTCACTCTCCAAATTCTTCTCCAAAAGCTTGAGACTTGTGCTCCTTATATAGAAGAGGGGGAAGGTTCTAGATGGGGGAAAGGTTCATGAATGAGATTTATGAGGGAGAGAGAGAAGGGTCATGCATGAATGGAAGAATGCATGCATGAGTTTAATGAGGAGGAGAGAGAGGGTGAAAATGCAATGAATATTATTTAAAGAAATATAAAATAAAATATAAAATTAAAATGGAAGAGAGGGGGGATGGATGAGAAATAAAGAGGGAAAATAAAAAGGAGAGAGAGATAGGAGAGAACCGGCCATGCAAAGAAGAGAGAGATGCATGAATGGAATGGCAATGCAAGGTGGCGGTCATTTATTGGAGTGGAAGAGGGGAGCTCACGGTTTGGATGGAAGAGAATAATGTGAAGTGGGCTGATATTAAATTTATTGGTGGAAGCATGCATGGTGGGCTCATGGATTGGATTGGGCTGGAAGAGAGGGTTGTACTTCATCATATATGGAGGACGGGCTGCTTCATCTTGGAGCTGAATCGTGAGGACTAGCTGCAGCAGATCACCAAAGGTGGCCGGATGCATCAAATAAAATGGAGTGGACTGCAACATGTTGGTTGTACGTGCTTGGACAACATGGAGGTTGCGTTGCGACATAACTATTGACGGCGCGACGATGGCGACATAGACGGGCACACGACGGCGATGGTGGCATTCATGCAAAGGTGGCGGCAATGGCACGGACGTGGCGTTGCGGCGAGCATGGCGTTGCGGCATGAATATTGACGGCGCGACGATGGCGTTGCGGCGACGATGGTGGCATGGACGGGCACACGACGGCGAACGCGACGACTTCATGCAAAGGTGGCGGCGACAACATTCCTACAAAATAAAATAAACAAATTAAACACATAACATAAACATGAGATAACCAAATTAAAAAACATGAGATAACAACATTTAAACACATAAAATGACAACATTAAAATTAACAAACATAACATAGAACAAACATAAAAAAACAACATAAATTATAACATAAAATGTAACAAACATAAATTACAATAACAATATAAAATAACAAACATACAATAACAACAATAAACATAAAATAACAATAATAAACATAAAATAACAAACATAACACAACAAACATAAAATATAAAGAAAATATAATTAAAAGTAGGAAAATTTATACTAAACTATCCTAAAATATTATGACTAAAAACTACTTATCAACTGCGACTTGCTGCCTTCACCTAAAACCGTCTATCAACTGAGTCCGCCCGAACAGAACAGAACGAACACGAACAACAACAACTCGCGGCCTTCCAGAACTTGACCTCTGATCTCCCGACCTCCTGCACACTGCTAGCTGCTACCCGCAGAACTGCTACCAGACCGACAAAAAGAATAGCCGCAAGTCGCAATTCGCACAACTTGCAATACCTACACAGATGAGATCTATCAGCAAGACCGCCCGGTTACAAAGATTTTAATCGCAGCTTCCAGAAATGAGTACTACTTACAGTTGGTTCGATTGATGAACAGTGCCAGTGTTAAAATTTTTGATTTGAATCATTTATGAGTAAGCAGGAGTTGCATCAACTGAGTTATAGCCAAACAGCCACTATGCCACACAGCAACACAAGAAACTTTATTGAATCACAAACTTCATTTACAGTGCGAGGTATACATGGCGAGACATGATTCATAAGAATCACGGAGAAGAGAAGAACAAAACACCAAAAAGCAAAACTGGCGGCTTGACAAGCAGAGACCGCACAGACCGCTCGACTCCAGAGATCGCCCGGCTTGACCTGAGATCGCGCGAACAGAAAACAGACAAACCGCCTGCACTGCAAGACCGCCACCTCAGACCGCACGAATTGGAGCTTTATTGAACTGAACGAAGAACAGAGGCTGCCGCCAGACCGCAACTCAGATCGCCTAACCGCTGAAGGTCGCCTGATCGCTGAGCTCGCTGCGAACAGCACAAGAACACCATAAACCAGTTCACAGACAGACCGCTGCCGAACTGTTTATACAAGCCGCTGGGAATCACGAAGGAAGGAGACCGCAACCTGCTGACTGCAAACCTGCGAACACAACAAACAGTCAACTCACTTCCGAGACCTCCCGACCTCAAGTTGAGACCGCACGAATTAACCCAGGCTCAGTTCTTATAGTTCTCATTTTGAATGACGGGCCATGCACCCCTATTTATAGGCGGGTAGACGGATGTCGTCACCGCACAGGAGAGATACAATCACCACCCGTCAGATCGCCGGCGGTCTCACAAGGCAGACCGCGCAATCATACCACTTGGACAACCTTCCGACCAAGACCGCATATCAGCAGACAGATCGCGCACAAGTCGCGCGAACACGAGACCGCGCACAAGCCGCGCGGACACAAGTGTACTCCTCCCTTAGACCACCAGGAGCAAACCAAGAACCATCTGGCCGACTTTAGACAAGTCGCCAGATCGCCAGCACAAGCCGCCCGGTCAGGCGGTTACATAAGAACAGATCGTCCGGTCTTCCAACAAAGAAGACAGACCAACCAAACAGAACAACTCGGGAACAGACCGTAGCAATTAAGAACAGACCGGCCAACCAGCAGACCGCCAGAATAGACCGGCAGAGCCAGACCGGCAGGTCACTAACACAGACCGCGCGGTCTCTGCGGTCACCCAAAATCAGACCGTCCGGTCACCCCCACTTCACTTCAATAATTTCAACACTCTCCCTTGAAGTGGGAAGTGGAAACTTGCCCGAGTAAATTCCGCAACCGAGTAAACGGTCCCTTCGCCAGCGGCTTTGTGAAGATGTTTGCAACATTGTCCGCACTCCGAACATGCTTGATCATAAGAGATCCTCCCAACACCTTTTCACGAATGAAATGGTGCTCAATCTCATTATGCTTGGTCCTCGCGTGACAGACTGGATTATTAAGCAGCTTGAGAGCACTCTCATTGTCCCCGCGTAGCATAGTGGGACCTCGAACCTCCTCATGAATGTCCTCCACCAACCTCCTGAGCCAAACGGCTTCCTGAGCTGCCAAGGCCGAAGCCGTGCATTCCGCTTTTGTGGTAGATACGGACACCGAGTCCTGCTTTTTGCTACACCAAGAAATAGCCGTGGGGCCCGTCATAAAGACATAACCAGACGTTGATCTCCGATCATCCACGTCTCCCTCGTAGTCAGCATCCATGTATCCATGCAACTCCAAGCTTGACCCTCTTCCAGAGGTATAGAGCCGCTCTTCCCTTCTTCCATGCCGAATTGTTGAACAATCCGCTCCGCATATCCAGCCTGAGAAACGAGCACTCCGCTCTCCCGCCTCTGAACCTTGAGTCTAAGGAAATGGTGAAGCTCACCCAGATCCTTCATCTCAAACATGATAGCAAGCTCAGCTCTCAGCCTTGCTACCGCCTCCTTCGAGTTCCCTGTGACAATCATGTCATCCACATACAGCAGAACAATAACCCAAAGCGCCCCCGCCTTCTTGACGAACAAGCTAGAATCAGAGTCTGAAGCAAAGAACCCGCAGAATAGAAGATACTCCGCGATCTCCCCATACCACGCCCGAGGCGCTTGCTTCAACCCATATAGGGCCTTCTTCAGTTTGCAGACGTAGTCCGGACGATCCTCCGAGATGAAACCCGGCGGCTGGATCATGAAGATATCCTTGTCAATCTCTCCGTATAAGAAAGCATTCTTCACATCGAGCTGCCAAATCTCCCATCCACTGGATGCCGCCAAAGCAATAACAAATCGGACCGAAGTCATCTTTGCCACTGGACTAAACGTCTCATCATAATCTTCACCATACTGCTGTGAGAACCCGCGAGCCACAAGGCGAGCCTTGTATCGCTCGATCATACCGTCAGCTTTCTTCTTGAGTTTATAAACCCATTTGCATGTCACAGGGGTAATGCCCTTGGGCCTGGGCACTAGAGACCAAGTCTCATTCTTCTTGAGAGCATCCATCTCCTCTTGCATAGCAATATCCCACTGCTTCACGCCTTTGGCTTTCTCAAAGCTCGACGGCTCCCTCTCATCCAAGGGACCAGCAAAGAAACATGAGACGAAGCTCACCATGTTTCCTCCTGTGTATCGATCTGGTGGCTTGATAGTCCTCTTCGACCTCCTAAGAGGTTGCTCCTGACTAACCACCTCCTCAGCTGCTTCTTCTGTGCAAGCTCCTCTTCCAGACGAACTTGGAGCATCGCTCCCCCTGCTTCCAGAACCTGAAGCCTCCATCTCAGAGCTTGACACAGCTGGAGCTCCTGGTGAAACAGGCAACTCCATTTGAAGATTTCCTGCAGCCTTCTCTGCTTCATCAACCCTGCTCTCCGGTAGTTCAACTCCTGAACTCCCCTTGTAGGAAGTCACCTCATCGAACACCACATCCCGAGATACCACTGATCTCCGTGTCTCAGGATCCATGCATCTCCATCCTTTCTTCCGCTCATCATACCCAACAAAGACTAGCTTCCTTGCTTTCGCATCTAGCTTTGTCCGAAGAGCATCAGGAATATGCACATAACAGGTTGACCCGAACACCCGAAGGTGCGCAACACTCGGCTTCTCCTTGAACATCAGTTCGTGAGGGGTCTTCATGTTGATAGGACTTAGAAGCATTCTGTTGATGACGTAAGCTGCACAAGACATTCCCTCCGCCCAAAAGGACTTTGGGATACTCTTGGCATGAAGCCAACATTTGCAGGTTTCCGTCAGATGACGGATCTTCCTCCCCGCAACGCCATTTTGCTGTGGAGTATGGGCACAAGTGAGCTCTCTCCGGACGCCGTGTTTCCTGCAAAAACTTGAGAACTCACCAGAGGTGAACTCCCCACCATTGTCAGTTCTCAAGTTTTTCACCCGCAGGCCTAACCGACCTTCCACCAGCTCCTTGAACTCCATGAACTTCGCAAAGGCTTTCGACTTCTCTTTCAGAAAATACACCCAGATATATCTGGTGTAATCGTTAATCAACACCAACATATATATGTTGCCTCCAAGACTTGTGGTGGCAGTCGATCCCATCAAATCACCGTGAATACACTCCAACCACTACTAGAAAATTGACTTTTAGTGACGAAATTTTTCATCACTAAAAATTGAATTTTGGTCACTAAAGATATTTAGTAACCAAATTTTGTCAGTCACGAAGTGGTCACGGTAGCCCCGCCACTAAATGTCTCTAGTGATCAAAAAGTTTGGTCACTAAAGGTGCACATTCAGTGACCAAATTAATTTGGTCCCCAAAAGATTTTTTTTGCGACCAAAGTAATTTGGTCACAAATATTTTTTAGTGACAAAGTATGCCCTGTCACTAAATGTCATTAGTGACTAGCAACATTCGTCACTAAATGTACACCTTTAGTGATCAAATTAATTTGGTCACCAAAAGAGATTTTAGTGACCAAATTAATTCAATCACCAAAAAAAGTTTCAGCGACCAAATTAATTTGGTCACTAAAAGAAATATTTGGTCACTAAAGAGACAACTCAATAGTGATAATTTGTTACTAAATTTTGTTCAATTTCTCAAAAAATAATATAAAATTATTTAATTTGTTATTCACTGGAATTCAATTTTAAACATTCAAACACAATAATAAATAAGATACTCAATTGCAATAAAGAGACGGTTCAACATAATTTATTTTATTAATAGAGAAAAAGAGGGTGGGAGATAGCCCAAACCCCTCAATACAATGTAATAGTGTTTTCATCTCTAATTAAATTGAAATACATGAAAAAAATCTACAAATGTACATTCTTTAGCCTTTTTTAGCACATCTACACGTGCTTCCAATTCTCCTCTCTCTTTTGCCGCAGCCATTAGCAAGGCTTTCTTCGGTGGATTCAACATATATAAACATTATCTGCCTGAAACAAAAACAACAAGTTTCTAAGTTGATCATCTCAAGTAAGCATGCGTTCACTTGTTTCGTAACCTAGCAAACCAAATTGAATCACCATGGATTTATATTTTCTTGCAGCATTTTGTAATAATGGGACGAAGGGCTTGGAATCATCAGACTCCGTGAAAAAATAAACCTGCAAACATAAGATAACCACTAGATTTATTTTTAAACATCCAGAAATGAGAGATGATATCTCCACCGTTCACTCTATCAATACCATATAACAACAAAAGGACTTCCCACTACTAAAGCATTAATGACAGATTCCATTGAGAAAGATTAAAAACTGGGTGGGGTATTTAACTGACATGACAATAGACAACAAGAAATATGTTAAAAAGTGAGAGAACATAAAACAATAAGATGACTACATAAAGGTGCAGCTATCAACGCTTTAGCATTTCATATCAAAAAATATAAATAGGTTTTTCTGGTTCTTCTTCTAGTCAATTAGCTATTGATTTCAAAAAAATATTAGAAATCTGCATTCAAAACCTCAGAAGGCTGTACAAGGTGTATGTAGCTCCTACCAAAACAAGAAATTCACCATTGCATTTGGAGAGACATTGTGACTTGTAAGCTTTATTACCTCTATGGAGCCTTTTCACACTCCAAAATTACGTATAATACAATAGTAAATTTGAAGTTGAGATCTAAGAAATAAGAAATAAATGATGCACCTGTAATTTTTAAGGGCTTCACCCGAGCAGTTTTGCCGCTTGGAGATTTTTGCCGCATCTTGGAAGATACTGTTGATGGCTCTCTCCCATCTTTAGCAAGCTCCAATTGAAGTCATAAAAGTGCTGCCGATGTTAATTTATTGACATCTGCACCCAAGCTACAGTAATCACAAAGCATGGTCATTGTGTTAGAAAACTTACAGAAAGGAGCAACAGTTAAAGATAATTCAATTGAATGGACAAACCACAAATGTTTTGTTTCCAATCTCATCAGAACTAATCCAATCCATTTTGCAATTGGCAGAGCCAATCCAATCCACAAACGCTGTAAAGGAAAGGCAGGCATCTCCTTCAACAAAAAATTCTTGGGCTTCCATCCCTACAAGAAAAAATTCAATATGTATTGAAAAAAATTGTGATTATATTGTCCGTAAAATTCACATTCTCGAATCATTTTGCTCTACTACTTGTGAAATGTGTATCTTTAGTCTTGCATGGTCACACACACAGGAAATATATTTCAAGTTCTAGAGGAAGTCGGACAGAAAATTTAGGATCCTTTCTGGATACAATGGGTAACCTTCTTAATTAGCAATGGAATTTTAAGAGCGGTTAGAAATTGTTCAACCAAGACTTTATAAAGGTCCTTCAAAGAAATGGCGTTAGAAATTATATAAGAAATAATGAGGGGAATTAGAAAAAAAGGAATGTAATATTTCTAGTACATCCTTAGGTCAAGAGTGATATGCAGAAGGTAAAAACTGTTAGTACTCATGCTCCACCAGTCAACAACTTCAAGAGAACGGTAAGATATAACGTTGGAAACAAAGTTAATTACTGCCGAAGTATGAAAATGTGTCGCCGCACCAAAAAATTGAGACAGAGCATGAGGCAAACATCTACAATGAATAGGAAAAAAACAGGAGAAGCAAACTATCGAAGCAAATTTCAGCGAACTGGGCGTCCGGTGCGCTGAATTTAGGCATAATCTGCATGTGCAAGACAATTAAGAATGACGTAAAGTATTAATTCCAAAATATTTGTAGAATTTCACTTGGTATAAGAATTAAAAGTATGAATAAATAATCCGCCCCGCCAAACAAGGCCTATATTAGCATATAGAACTCATTAAAAAAAGCATATAGCAATTGTATACTTATATCTACTGTAAATTTTAATTGAACTTCACGTTCTACTAGTAAAACGTGGGAAATTTACTTTGGGAAATCCAAAATAAAATTCTCACTGAAGACATGCTTGCAGGAAAGAAATCAAAGATTGGTCAGAATGCATAACTTACTTCGTAGAGAGATGGTACTAAATTAGGAGTGCCCTTCAGTGAATTTCTTAATTATTAAGCCTTTGGGCATGGTTTTTCTCCAAATGCCCTTCCTTAACCTGCAGTAGCATTTGGCACACAATAAACAATTGACATCACTCATCAAAATATGTGGCTCACAGCAGCAAAATATTTGAAAATATATGCGTATCTTCAATGTTTTTGGTATACTACAATATCATGAAAAGGTGTTTTGAGTTTAGTATGCTTTAAACAATCATCACAATTTGATGCCTACTTGGATCATTATCCCTCATACCATTTCTCAATTACTGTGACTTCCTTTATTTTTTGTCTGCAAAGAAGTAAAATATTTTAATGAACAAACAAAACACAGAGAGAGTTAGTAGTGGTTTCGGGGCTGAGAGCAGAGACGAGTAGTGGAGCTTACAAGCCTTGGCACGGAAAATGGAGGAAGACAGCTCAGAAATGTGGTCTGAACTTTCTGTGCTATCAAAAACAGGAAGTAGAAGAACGTTTAGAAAAAACACTTTTGAAAACATGATTTTATCATATGTATCTTCTTCTCTAGCTATAATTCTCCCCAAACCAGTGGCGAAGCAATCTATGGAAAATGAAGAGAAAAGGGGAAAAACTACTGTTCGTTAGATATAACAAAACATTACTCTTCAAGACGACAATCCCCACTCCTCCTACAACGGCACAGGAAAGGCCGGGCTGAGAAGCTGCAACATAAATTCCCTCTACAAAATTACAAAAAACAATATCAGCATAGTCTAAACTGATTATCGAAAGGAAAGGCTTGAGCTAAGGACAAAAACCCTTAATCTTCTCAACCACCAAATTCTCGTACGCAGTGTACTCGTTCTTCAACAATTTCACCAAGCCCTGCGAATCCACCAACAATACAGATCACATCAATCGAAACAACTGGAAATGGGGGAAAAAGAATACCTCGGCTTCGTGCAATGTCTCGGCGGAAGAAGACAGAATCTGAGAAAGACCGGAACGAGCGGAGAATAATACGGCGTCGGCGGACGTGGAGACGACCTGCTTAAAAGTTACAACCTCACCAATGGCAAACTCTACCAAGCGCTTCGCATCGTCGACGATTCCATATGACACCGCCGTCGACCTCGCCGGCGCATTCTCTGAGCCGTCGCCGCCCGTTGCCATGTGCGGGAGATGCGATGCCACTACAAGAAAACTGTCTGACCAAAAATTTGTGACGAAAAGTTTTCGGTCACTAATGGTTCACTTTTTGCGACGAATATGATATTTGGTCACTAAATATATATGTTTGATTAATTTATGACCGCATTTAAAATTTAGTCACTAATAATAAATAATTAGTGACCAAAAATTTATGTAGTCACTAAAAAGCATCTTATCTATTTTAAGTGACCAAAAAATACTTGGGTCACTGGAGCTAAATTTAATTTTAGAACAATTTAATTTTATACAAAAGCCATTAATTACAAATCTAAAACTTAACAAAAGTCATTGCTTAGGTCCGTCGCCAAAATTTGATCCCCCGCCATCAGACACGATTTTGCCGCGCCTCCACACGCTCGCCCCCAAAATTAACAGAAGTCCAAAAAAATTGAAACATGTACTACTTCTCACGATCTATTTCCACGCACTTTTCCTCTTCCGCAACATTCCTTCTTTCCCGATGCCACTCTTCATCAAGGCGCACGCTCAAAAGCCCTAAAAACTGATACTCGATGCTCTTCCCCAACCGATGCATGTCGATCTTCGGCCGTTTACCCGATCTCCTCCCCAGCGCATCTCTGGTACGGCCTTATCTCGCCATGAATGTCCTCCATCTTCAATCTCTCTAGCAACCACATTTCTTCTCCGATGTGGCCCTCCGTCCACCCGCGGCTCCACGATCCTCCAGCCGCACGGTGCAATCACACCTGTCTCTAGCTGTACTCTCTCTGGTTGCAGTCTCTCTCTCTCCAACTACTTAGGTATGATTTAGGTAAGAATTTCTTTGTTCAGTCATAATGTTTTCAATTATTTTGATAAGAATTTGAAACCTTGCTGCAATGTTCTTGTCCCATGCCTTCCTTTTATTTCATGCACCTAATAGAACATACGATTTTTTCCCATTCTACAACTAACCATATTAGAAGTGTGTTGATCTAAATGATGCATGGAATGTGCTCGTTGAAATGTCAGTTACGTTTTCATTACTATTTATTGCAGGAATTAGTTTACTAATTTGAGTTCTGTAACTGTGATGGTGTTGCACGGTGGGGGTGTATGAAAACAGTTGGCAAGAAGTACTCACTAATTGATTCTTCTAAGAAGAATTTGTTTTTATAAACCTTGCCATGTCAATCCATTATTTATGTCAATCCATTAGAAACAAGCTCCAGTATATTGAGATTTCTGGAGGAAGCAAAATTTATGAGCAGATGAAGAGGGAAATGTTGTCGATGAACCCGAAGCAGAGAAATCATCAAGAAGATAACCATCTATTTCTACGAAGTTGAGTACCTTTCAACATTTACAACACAATCTCCATAGGGTTGTGAATAAACAAAATTAATTTATGGAGTGCTGCCCGTTTGCAATAGCAACTGAGCACAGACAAACATTAATTTAATATATATCTTTTTCATTTACCAAACATTACTATGCCACTGTGTTAGTTTAATATCTAAAAAGGAAAAATTACCATGTGGGAGTCTTTTCTTATATTTTTATTTTTGACATGCTGATACTTTAATGTTCATCATCTAATTAAAGTTGGTGTTAAGTTAATTACTATTTTAATCATCAACTTGGTCCAATGTTTTTATGCACATGTGATTGTGTGCATATTATTTCCTCATGCCTCTCAAAGTTTCGTATGCATTTTAGATGCTTCTCCGTTTCACTCGCTCATTCCAACATGTCTCTCACTATATTTTTGAGGAGAATAGTTGATTACTAACTATTGCATTGCTTAATTGTCCAATAGCAATTAATACGGCATATTGTGAAGTTGCAATTGAATTAGTTGGCAGATAAAGTCCTATCGCGACTTCGGCTGTCTCTACCTTTGGAGATCTCTGTGCATCAGGGGACAAATATGAAGGCTATTGCTGCTATGGAAAATTGTGCTTGAGGAATTTTGATAATTGAACTAGGAGAAGAAATGCACAAGATGGAGAAGAAAAACACATGAGATTTTAAATTCGGGTAGATTGTCTCAAAGATTAGCGCATGAGATTGACAAACAATGATTGTAGAGAAGTGATAATGTCATCTGCTTTAGTCTGTCGGCAGGGCAGACACTTGGTTAACAGTCTTTGAAGAGAGAACTATGCAGTCGCAAAAGGCAGAGCAAGGCTCTAATTATCGGAGAAGAAGAAAAATTGCGGCAAGCTATAGGCGAAGGTTTAATAGCCTTCTTGAAGAAGACAATAACATTCAAGAGAGCTTGGCTAAAGCTCAAAGTATCAGAACGCCTTATGCACTGAGAATGTTATTTACATGTGGTGATGCCGACAAGAAAGCTTCTTTTTTTCTGATTATTTTTCTAACTTTTTATTTCTTTGCCTACCTTTTTATTGGTAATGTCGATCCATTTTTCAATTCACATATAATTCATTACTTGTAATGTTAATTATTTTGTTGCTGTATCATATAATAAAGATGGATCAAACACCTTGCATTTTATTGGGCATATGAATTGCTGATCCCAGTGGCTGTTCTTTCTATCAAACAATTAAAAGGTTTTCTAAAAAAAATTAGGCTCATGGATTCATGATTATACTCTTCAGATAACATGCTGACTACTGAAATCTGGGCCCATGGATTCATGATTATACTCTTCAGATAACATGCTGGTAAATAAAATCTGGGTGTATGAGGATGAAACCAATCAGTTAACTGCCCGCACCAAAGAGAAGACGTATGAAGCATCAGTGTAAGGTATAATCTGTTGAGGTAGCTATCTATCTGAAGTTTTTGTACATTATTACAATCATGAATGAAACATAGAACTGTTGTTTTTTTAATATAGGCTCCGTTTGGCGCTGTGGCGGTGGTCACGAACGTGGTGGTTATGAACCGTCGTTCGTGAACGCCCGACCTCACCTAAAGAATTTCATCCACTTTTATGTTCAAAACTAGTTTTCTTTTTTTAGAGCGGTCATAACTGTTGTCATGCCAAACATACATTCTATGGCGGCCGCATTTTTGTCCAAACTCATCTGAGCAAAACAGAGCAACACCAAATGGAGCCATAGTTCTTTATATTTTATGATTTACTTTTTACTATGTTATCCAACGATCAAATAGTGGAAGTGTGAGCAAGGGAAAATAGAATCTTGCATAAACTGTTTGCTGATAACTCATAATTGATGCTAAATGTAGTGTTTAAGCTGCAATGTTTTCATGCTTTTGGCTATGTTTGGCTCCACCTTACAGGAGCTGCGTGCCGCAATTATTATAAGCCTTGTGAATTAAGGGTAGAAGTTGGGGAAAATCCATCGCTCAAAATTGCTTGGGAGGTTAAAATTTGCGCCATTGTTGTAATCAAGCTTGTTCACTGATCACTTTCATATATGTTGAGAAGTAATCTGCCGTTCTTCAAGTTTTATGCAGTATCATGCGATTCTGTTTGATTACATCCTAAATTTTTTTGATGGTTATATTGGGATCTTAGATTTTAATTGCTTACAAATTTTCTCTCGTATTTTTTCTTTCTTTGTTGGCTAGAAAAAAAATCTTGTGTAGAACATCTAATCCATCAATAATACTTATGAAAACATATATATATACAACTAGTTGTTGAGCACCTATAAATATTTAGTACAGAGTGTAGTTGCTGCACACGTTCCAACACAGTTTAATATGAAACTAATTCATTCATACAGTTTTATGTTAATTAAAATATATGCATTATTCATAATTTCTTTTGCATATTACAAATCACTTGGTAGCATTGATATGATATGAGATTTCCGCATTTTAATGCCTTCATATGTTCTGAAATTTAATACCTTCATCTGCAAATTTTAGAATTTTGGGAATGAAGATAGCTTAAGGAGATGGAAGGAGCAGCTATTGAGGACTGTGTATATTAATATTGTTGGAGGTAAAATACATTTTTTTTCTTTTCATCTAGATCTATTTGAATTCAGGTTTTGATTAAAAAATTACCTTCATTTTTTTTGTTTCAGGCGATCAACGGGTGTTTATCAGCTTTAAGTGATGTGATATTTCAATTGCCAAGAAGAAGGATCATATGCCCTTTAGAAATTTGTATTGAGTTTAATAAGAGTTAATAGCTCTATTATTTTGTATTGAGGGGTTTGGTCTATCTCGCACCTCTTTTTTTTAATCAATAGAATATTATATGTTCGCCAAATTTTTCTCTGTGATGAGTATTTTATTTATTCTTTGTGTTTGAATATTTAATATTAAATTGTAATTAATAACAAAAGAAATATGCCTATGATTTTTTGTGAGGAATTGAACACAATTTAGTTAAAAAAATTGTTACTATTGTGCCACCTTTGTAGTGACTAAATATTTCATCACTAAAAAAAATACACCATTTTAGTGACCAAATTAATTTGGTCACTGAAACTGCTTTAGTGATCGAATTACTTTGGTCATTGAAACTTATTTTAGTGATCAAATTAATCTGGTCACTGAAATTTTCTTAGTGACCAAATTAATTTGGTCACTGAATGTTTTTAGTGACCAAATTAATTTGGTCATTGATTGTTTTAGTGACCGAACTAATTTGGCCACAAAATATGCATATTTAGTGGCTAAATTTTTTTGCCACTAAGGACATTTAGTGACTGGGGCTTTAGTGATGGCTTAGTGGCGAAATAAATTTGGTCGCTAAATATCATTAGTGACCAAAATACAACATTTAGTGACGAAATTTTTCGTCACTAAAAGTCAATTTGCTTTTTGCTGAATTCAATGCTCCGCAGCTACCAGAAAGAACAGCTTTCGTGCCAAGGCATGTAAGCGGGTCGGGAGCCAGAGACGAGTAGTGGAGATCGAGGGGGCGAGGGAGTTGTGCGCGCGGGGGGTTAATTAAAAAAAATTAAAAAATTTGATCATAAATTTTTTAGGTGAGATTAATGATAAATTACTAATTTTCTTAGTGATAAAAATAATTTTGATCTTTATATTTTTAATATTTGTGATCAAATTTTAATTTAGTCATAAAATAAATAACTTTAGTAAATAGTAATCAAACTACTTCTTTGCCACAAATGAACTTCAAATTTAAATTAAAAACTACATATTCATTTTAGTCTCAATAACTTTTTTTTATTACCAACAACTAATTTTATCACAAATTAAGTTAATTATATGTTAAGAAATATTTTCATTTATGAGTGAAAATTTTATTTGTTGGTGATTAGTGACTAATATATATTTGTCATTAAATAATGTTAAAATACTTTAATTTGTAATCAAAAAATTTGGTCACTAAATAGATTAATTTAGTGACAAATATAACGTTGGTCACTAAAGAATAACATTAAGTGACAAAATTTTTTTTTAGTCATTACATAATAGTATTTCGTGAAGAATAAAAAAAAATTTTGGTGACTGAATATTTTTTGGGTACCAAATAAATGAAAATTAATATTTAGTGACCAACTTCAATTTTGGTCACAATTAACACACTTTTGGTGACAAAAAATATTTTGTCACAAATATTTCGTCACCAAAAGTCAAATTTCTTGTAGTGAACGACGCTTTGCATCTTGTTTGCGATTTATCAAATGGAAGTCGATGAGACTTACCAAACTGACATCCCGCACAAACATGACCGTCTCCATAAGAGGACAAGCTAGGCAAGCCCTTGACAAGACCCCTTACCGCCATAGCCTTCAATTTGTCCAAGCCAACATGCCCCAACCTTTCATGCCAGATAGCCGAGCTATCGTTGGTCTTCATCTTATCAACATAGGTACTTGTCGATAACACGAACAAGTCCTTTACCCGCTTTCCAACATGGATAACATCTCCCTTTATCTCCGGTTAAGTTTTAAGAAACTTCACTTCTGTTGGGTCAAACAGAACGTGATAACCGGCATCGACCGCATTGGTCACAGAGAAGAGATTCTTCTTCATACCAGACACGACCCTTATCACTACTCAGGGAGACAACACCTTCTTGTTTGACTGCATGAACAGAATTATCAGCCGTAATGATAGCATCGTTACCTGAGTAAGGCGCCAAAGAAGAGAATTTTGATTCATCCCCGGTGAGGTGATGCCCACACCCTGAATCCACGATCCAATCCTCTTCGAAGTTGATGGCAGCCAAGGCCTTAACGAGCATCGCCGTCATATTAGCCGCAAAGGCTCCTCCCCATCCAGCTTCATCAGACTTTGGCTTCTCCTTCTCCGCTACATGTCCCGACTGAAGATTAACCCGACAATCCTTCTTGAAGTGGCCGGTCTTATTACACCTGAAGCACCTTGGTCCCTCTCCCTTCTTCTTCCCATCAGACTTATAAGCATAACCTCTATCTTGCTGACCTGAAGTAGAGGGTCCATCCTGACCTGGCTTCTTCTTCTCCCACTTCTTCTTCTTCTTCCCAGAGAACAACACATCACTATCTCCCCCAGAGATAAAAGTCCCTGCCATCTGTCTTGACAAACTTTCCTGCGAAGCAAGTAAGTTCTCCAGCTCCAACAGAGATGGTTGATTTGCCCAACCTTGAACTAAAGTCACAAAGGCAAGATACTCCTTCCGCAACCCGCGGATGATATGCCTCTTCAGTTTGCCTCTGAGATGGGCTCATCAGGGTCCAATGCAGAAATCTCTGCTGTGAGGTTCTTCATCTTGAGAAAGAAGGTAGAAATAGAGAGATCACCTTGAGAGGCCTTCGCCAACTCATTTTCAAGAAACTGTAGCCGAGCTACATTCTTCTTATTAAACAACCCGTCCAAAGACGTCCAAAGACGTCCAAATCTCAGCAGCAGATTTACATCCAATGATGCGATCAAATAGCTCTGGTGAGATAGCTCTCTTGAGTGTGAACTCTGCCTTAGCATTAGTCCTCCTCCAAAGTCTCACCTCTGCCATATTATCTCCTGCTATAAACACTTCTTGTGTGTCTTCTCCTCCAACTATCTCTCGTAGATCCTCGCCAAGTAAGTAACTCTCCATACACGACCTCCATTTCTTGTAGTTAGTCGATGTTAGGAGTTCAATACCAAGCCCTCTTGCGCATCCACCTTCCATGGCAATCTATGTGGTCTCTTCTTCACAAAGACGATGGTAACTCAAGTTGAACACTGCTTATTCACTCCAACAACCTCCCTCTGATACCATGTTAAAAATTTTGATTTGAATAATTTAGGAGTAAGCAGGAGTTGCATCAACTGAGTTATAGCCAAACAACCACTATGCCACACAGCAACACAAGAAACTTTATTGAATCACAAACTTCATTTACAGTGCGAGGTATACATGGCGAGACATGATTCATAAGAATCACAGAGAAGAGAAGAACAAAACACCAAAAAGCAAAACTGGCGGCTTGACAAGCAGAGACCGCACAGACCGCTCGACTCCAGAGATCGCCCGGCTTGACCTGAGATCGCGCGAACAGAAAATAGACAAACCGCCTGCACTGCAAGACAGCCACCTCAGACCGCACGAACTGGAGTTTTATTGAACTGAACGAAGAACAGAGGCTGTCGCCAGACCGCAACTCAGATCGCCTAATCGCTGAAGGTCTCCTGATCGCTGAGCTCGCTGCGAACAACACAAGAACACCATAAACCAGTTCACAGACAGACCGCTGCCGAACTGTTTATACAAGCCGCTGAGAATCACCAAGGAAGGAGACCGCAACCTGATGACCGCAAACCTGCGAACACAACAAACATTCAACTCACTTCCGAGACTGCCCGACCTCAAAGTTGAGACCGCACGAATTAACCCAGGCTCAGTTCTTACAGTTCTCGTTTTGAATGACGGGTCATGCACCCCTATTTATAGGCGGGTAGACGGATGTCGTCACCGCATAGGAGAGACACAATCACCACCCGTCAGATCGCCAGCGGTCTCACAAGGCAGACCGCGCGATCATACCATTTGGACAACCTTCTGACCAAGACCACAGATCAGCAGACAGATCGCGCACAAGTCGCGCGATCACGAGACCGCGCACAAGCCGCGCGGACACAAGTGCACTCCTCCCTTAGACCACCAGGAGCAAACCAAGAACCTTCTGACCGCCTTCAGACAAGTCGCCAGATCGCCAGCACAAGCCAACCGGTCAGGCGGTTACATAAGAACAGACCGCCCGGTCTTCCAACAAAGAAGACAGGCCAACCAAACAGAACAACTCGGGAACAGGCCGCAGCAATCAAGAACAGACCGGCCAACCAGCAGACCGCCAAAACAGACCGGCAGAGCCAAACCGGCAGGTCACTAACACAGACCGCGCGGTCTCTGCGGTCACCCAAAATCAGACCGCTCGGTCACCTCCACTTCACTTCAATAATTTCAACAGCCAGGGGGGCCTATTTATAGGCACGGGACAAGATCCAGTCACCGCCCATGTTATAGGGTCACCACCACAAAACTGCATGACTAGAGCAACTCGCGCGGCTAGTACCTCTGCCATAAATGAGCACCGCAGGCTAGCCAGACAAGAATTCATCAGACCGCCAATTTGAAGACCGTGCAACTAAGGAAAGAATGCCAAGTCGCCACCATCAGTATCCGCATAGAGAGCTCGCGCGGACACCAATAAAAACTGCGCGGCTAGACAGATATACAGCCCGCGACAAACACCATGAGCCTGCCTAGCGGGTATCACTGAGAAGACAGGACAGTTAAGTCGAAGCAAATACTGCCGGTCAAGATAGAGAACAAGCCGCGCAATTAAACAAGTTTAACCGCACGACAACATTACCAAACCGCCACGCAGTCCGAGAGGCCAGACCGCGTGGCAACACCCTGGAAGCACCTGAGCAGAAGTGAAGAACCCGACTAGCTGAACTAGCTAGCCGCCGGAACAGACCACGAGACTGCCCGGTCTCAGCGGCAACTGCGGTTAGCCATTGCTAGCCGCCCAACACCCTTTACTTAACACTTCAAAAATTCAACAACGATCGCACGTGGCAAGAGCGCGCCTGCTTGAGATCGTGTCCCCCTAAGATGGGAAAGTTCACCCTCCTGAAAAGGAAGGTGCTTGTAATTCGGCCGCACCCCCATGGGGAGTGCGGGCCCCTGTCGACACCCTATGAAGGTGCGGGTTTGGCCGCACCCCTAAGGGGGCGCGCCGCCGGCCGCACCCCCTAACTCCACTCTTATGGTGGGGACATGGCTAAACGCACCCCCGGGGAGCTGTATAAATACATGAGTACACATCATATGCCCCCCAAACCTTCAAAGTCCACTTTGTTCCTTGAAGGAGTTTGGAGGTTTAATCGTCTTCTTCGTGGTGGCTTGGAGATTTTGCACGCGTGAGGAGAGCTACGTCATGTAGGAGGTAAGCACTTTTCCAATTTGCATGAAAAAGAGGGAGAGAGGTCGGGCCAGGGCGCTCGACCGGAGCACGGGCAGAACGCATGCGACAAGTGGTTGGGGAGTGGTGCGAGCGGTGCTCGTGCGTCCGACCGGTGCTCGGCCGCAGTGCGGGCGACGCGCACGCAGTCGGGCAGCATGCGTTCGGCCGATGTTCAGCCGGCGCGCGGTTGGCCGGCTCCCGGGCGAGGCGCCCGACCTGTGCCCGACCAGTGTGCGAGCGACGCGCAAGGCCGGTGCCCGGCCGATGCGCGGGATGTGTGCGCGTTTGGACTCTTCGCTCCCTGTGGTGCGCATGTTTGCTTAGCAATTCGTTGCGCCGCTTTCTCTAGGTGCGCATACTAAAATATTTTTTCCTTTTATTATTTCAAGCTTCAAAACGGAGCGGCCAATCAAGATCGATGTGACTGCGCTCCACCCTTGATAGCACACGGATTGACATGTGGCAGAAGCGTTTAGGGTTGCCCTGAAGCGTTGAGGTGAATATTCCTCGAGAGGAGGAGCGTACTCAGAACCCCCCGACCGGCTTTATAACTCTTTCTGAGAGTTGTTTGAAGTCCGGGTTCCGCTTTCCTCCTTAGGATGAGGTTATCGAGGTGTTCCTATTTGCAGAGTGCTGATTTCTCAGTTTACCCCGGCTGGCATGATGTGGATTATGGGGATGATAATGCTCTTTCGAGAGCACGGTGCGTTATTTACCGTGGAGATTCTTAAGGATTGGTGTGAAGTTTTTTTGATCCAGGCGGTCGTATTGAGATTTGCAGCAACAAAAGATGATTCCGCTTCGGAGAGAAGAATGACTACCGTCACGGGAATACCCTTTACGGGTATGTTCAGAACCACTGGGATTTGCCCGAGCTTTGGAGGGATCTTCCTGGTCATTGCCGTCGGCAGACGGGTTGGGAGAACGATTTCTTGCCTATTTCTGTCTTTCAGGATCAAGAAGGGTTGGCGAAATCCCTATATTGTGTTGCTAGCTATGTAGAGGAAAACAAGTTACTCTCAGTAGGACTTTCCTAGAATGCCGAGCGTGCGGTTGTCGTTCCCTTGGTCCGTGGTAAGAAAAGGAAGATTGTTTTTAAGAACGGAGGCGCTGATTCGGGCCTGTTTCTTTCACACCGAGGAGCCATGATCACGAGGCTGGTCCTAGCAACCGGGGGTGGAAGTGATTTCGGCTGACCCCGAGGTTGAGATCCTGGCGTCTCCTATTGCCAATCAGGCCCCGCGGGATGATTTGTCGCTGCGTCCCCCTTTGACGACGGCGAGGCGGGTTTCTTCCTCACTTTAGGCGATGACTTCCGCGGTAAGCATGATTGCCTTTACTCTGATTTTTGTTTTCCCATTCTTATTGACATCTATATATTCTAATCGCTCGCTTTTCCATGCAGACCTATGTTTTGAACAGTGCTGCCTACATGGAACGATTGTTATGTGGATCTTAAGGATGGTTACTTCATCCCTCAGGAAGAGCTGGGCGCAGCGAAAAGCGCTTTATCTGATTCCAAAAAGAAGAGAGACTATGATTCTGCCTGCATTCGACGGCTGGAGTCGGATGTTTCTTCATCATGGGTGGAGGTTGAGAAACTGCGAGAGGAAAGCGACGACGAAAAGGCGCTTGCTCAGGATGCCCTTCGCTAGTTATCGGAGGCGCAAGACGAGATATTCTGCCTAGAAGGAGAGCTGTGCATCTTAAGGAGTGAAGCAGACAGGTTGTCGTCTGCGGAGCAGAGTGTTGAGGAGATCAAGGCAACGGGGGTTGCCGAGTACAAGGACTCCCTTGCTTTTGTGGAGGAGCGGTTCTTGATCTCGGAGGAGCATCGTGCTGAGATCATGACCAAGGAGGTCGAGCCCTTATTAGAGGATGAGTGTGAGGTCGCCTTTCAGAGAGGCGTCCAAAAGACTCTTTGTTTGATGGAGCGGAAATTCGGGTGCGGTATTGCTGGACTTGGAGCTGGGGACCTCTCGGAGGAGGATCGTCCTGATGTGGCCTGGATTGATCTTCGTATTTACTGTACTTTCCATTTATGTTTTGTTGTTCTATTTTCCCCTTTTATAGTCTCGCTTAGTTATGTATAGCATCATAGTGATATCTTTGTACCTCGTGACTCCATTATTTTATGTAGTATTTGCTCTTTCGTGTACTTGGTAACTTATTGTTTTAGCCATTTTCTGTGTGGACGTTGGGGGGACTGGTTCCGAAGTTGACAGTGAAGAGCGTTAGTCTTCAAACCACTGGTAACCGTGCGAGGTACAGGCCCTTACGACTACAGGGGAAACTGACCCCAGAGTTGACGATGAAGAGCGTTAGTCTTCAAACTGCTAGTAACCGTGCAAGGGACTGGCCCTTACGGTTACAAGGGCAACTAGTCCCGTAATTTTCTTGTGGTGATAGGGTTAAGAACAAACAAAACAAGACATACTGAATTGAAGCGAATTCTAGTTCATGCGTAAATACATATTTGTGGTTTTTGAACTAATAATTGTCTTTAAATATAAACAAAGCGGAATTGTAAATAACACAGAGCTCATCTTTCTGACCTTTATCTTCCCGTGCAGCGTTTGGATGAGTTTCTTGAGTCTTTAACATGACGTGCAACAGTGATTTTGGCCCAAGTCACTATAGTGACTAATCTTCAGTTGCCTCTTCCTGAGTTGTTTGTTTCTGAGTTATTCTGCGAAAGGTCTTTAGGTGTCTTAGCTGGACGAGACGCTCGATTTCATCCTTTAAGCACAGATATTGATTTTTATGGTGTCCTCGACCTCGATGAAATTCACAAAATTGGGACTGATTCCCCGAGTTGCGAGGGAGCGGCCCTGACCATCTGACAATCTTGCGGTTGTAGATTATAGATAGGATATGCTCACGGGAGACATTTAACGGGGTGTAGACCCAAGTTTTTCGGTTCCCCAACCCTGGGAAACATACTGGCTGACTCTAGTTAGGCCGACTAACCTCTGTGTTTGGTCGTTGTCCTTTTTTCTTCCGGTCCCTGGTTTCGAGTTCTGGTGGATTGGTTGATGCCGAGAGATTGGTTTCTGCGGTCAGCGCTGACATCACGTGGCTTTTCTCCGAGCAACACTACTTGGGGTGCAGGCTTTGTGGGGGCTCATGGCTAACCAAAGGGACCTCGACTGTTGCATTGCTGAGATGATGAACGGAGTTTTGGAGGATCTTTCCTTTGCTCGCAATACGACCCACAATGGAGGCGTCATGTTGTAGTGTCTCGAGCAGGATGCTCCCAAATATTGCGTCATATGGTGAATCAGCTTCCGCGATAACGAATTGGACTCAGTATTGGACGGGGTTTAGAGATTCCCCTACGTGTAGAGGGAGGATGATGTTTCATATGGTGGGTATTATTGTTCCGTTCGGAAGTTCTGTATGGCTGGCTCTGAGCTTGAGGTTCCCGCCAAGGAGCTTGAGTCGTGTCACAGCTGTCATGAACATTATATTGAATGATATATGGTGGCTTATCAACATCCTTCTCAACTCACATGTCAGGCTCCCAATGCTTGCGTGTATGGTGAAATCCAAACCTCCGCGGAGATTCTCTTGACGCGATCTTATGGTGATGCCGCCCTAGTGTTGGTTGCGCTCCGTTCGTTTTGAAGGGGTGAGTTCGTCTTTCTCAGGCTCCTTAGTTGTCTGAGTTAATTTTCTGACACTTCGTTCCCGGACTTCATGCCACCCAGTAAACAAGTGGGATATCTCAGTGAAGTTGTGAATGATTCCTTCTGGCACTGATCGATACTAATTTAGAGCGTCACCACGAAGCTTTGCGGGAAAGATCTTGCAAGTAATATGGTCTGGGAGCCCGAATGCTTCCATCGCGGTCATGAAGTAGTTGACGTGCTCATACGAGTTTTCTGCTTCGTGGAACTTCCTATACTGTGGGGGCTTGAGCCAAAGTGGGACTAGATATGCCAAAATCTGCTCTAACAAGGTGGATTGAATGGCCTGGGGTACGTCGTTATTAGGAACTTGCTCCGTCGTCAGAGGCACTTTCTTGTCGACAAAGTCGGGCCGTTGAGGTAGGATAGGTGCAACGACGGGCGCTTCCCCTTGTGAATTTGCAGGGAGAGAGGAATTGCCCGCGTTTGAAATGACCGGGTGAGAATCCATCCTTGCTGGTTTCTCGGGGAGATTGCTTTCAGATCTAAACGGGAACTCGCTTCCCACAGATGTCGTCAAATTATTGTGGGTCACTCGATGCTCTGGTAGATCGGTCGAATTGAACCACCTTAACTCGAGAGCAAAACGAGCGCACAAACAATCAATGAGAGAGTTAATAAATGACAAGAAGACTTTTTATCGTGGAAAACCCGGAAATGGTGAAAACCACGCGGTCGGAGCTGTGCTGACCAAATTTCACTATCTGCTGGTTCGTTACAACGGAAAGTTGAGAACTCGAGCGCGACAGGCCGCTGCTCATTACAATGGTAATAGAGAGAAAACTTCGAGGGTGACAGGTCACCTCTTGAGAGATTAAGTACTTTTATGGGAATGAAAGTGAGATTCTTAAGTCGCCTTTCGATGCCCGGAGGATTCCCAACTCGCTTAAGAAGATTATCTTCCGAAGCGAAGAAAATCATCAAAGTCTTGAAGGAGACCTTCGAAGGCTCGAAGGAGATCTTCGAAGATTCGAAGAAGATCTTCAAGCGTCCAAGGAGAACTCAAAGGAAATATTCAAAGGAGCTCTCTCGGGCGTAGAAGACAAGATATCTTGAAATGAAGGCTCTGAGCTACTTTTATAGCCTTGGACAGGGTTAGCCCGATGATTTCGCGGTTGTAACCACCGTAACCACCTGACGGGCGAATCACGCTGACCGATTTGAAGCACACAGATCGCCACATTTTGGATATTCATGTCTTGCCCCCGAGACAGTTCGGCCAGCTTGCACAGTTTGGGCAGCTTCGTTGATTGTGTTGAGCGCAATGAACTAGACCTGCAATCTAGGAAATCAGGAAAGGTTAACTGTCGCGCGCGTCGCGAATACAGAAGCGTTCTGAGCGCGCAACGGACACAGAAGCGTTCTGAGCGCGCGATGAATGCGGAAGCACTTAGCTTGTTTTGCGGGTAGAAAGCCAAAGATGCGATCGCGCGCGGCAAAAGCGCGTCTGCTTGAGATCGCGCCCCACTAAGACGGGAAGGCGCACCCTCCTGAAAAGGTGGGTGCTTGTAATTCGGTTGCACCCCCACGGGGAGTTCGGGCCCCTGCCGCACCCCCAATGGGGGTGCGAGTTTGGCTGCACCCCCAAGGGGGCACGGCGCCAACCGCCCCTCCATGGGTGTGTGTGGGGGGGAGGGGGGGGGTGTCCATGGCCACACCCCACCATGGGGGGTGCGGCTAGCTGCACCCCCTTAGCGGGGTGCGGCAAGGGGGTGCGACTGAAGGTGGTAGGGTGCGACCTCGTAGTCCGCATATGCGAACGATGGCGCGCGACGGCTGTGGCGGTTTCTTCCCCATTCCCCTTGTCATGGGGCCTAACATGATCCCACTAACTCCACTCTTATAGTGGGGACATGACTAAATGCACCCCCGGAGCTGTATAAATACATGAGTGCATATCAATGATAAAATTTTATTTATTATTATTTTTTTTGAAATTATAATACTGAAAAACTGTTTTAAATGTAGAATAAAATTGAGGGACTGATTTAAATATTTTTTATTTAATTTTGTAAGTGATAATTTCTCAATTACACTATATTTATTCAGCAAGTAATATAATTTCACCTCTTCTAAATTCTAAATTAGGGCGAAAAACCAACTTTTTAAGAACAGGACCGGACCGGCCGGTCCGACCGGTCGGACCGCCGACCGGCCCTCCGAGCGGTCCGGTTCTGTGCTAGAACCGGTTCCGCCAAAAACCGCCCGAAAACCGGCTGGCCGCCCGGTTGAACCGGCGAACCGGGAACCGGTCCGGTTTTCACGTGACCGGCCGGTCTCCTAATCCCCCGTTGATTTCAATTTGAACGGTGCAGATGAATGGGAAGGCGAGATCTCACGCGAATTTAGGGCTTGGACCGGCCGCCTGGAGCATCCCCTTCCAATTTTTCCGCATTCGGCTACGGCGATACCTCACAGGCTCACATCCTCTTCTTCCTCGCAACGACTCTTCTGGAGGCTACCGGCGAGGAGATCACACATTGTCTTCATTTTCTTCCTCGCGGTGAGTCTTCTTCCTCGCCAACGACTCTTCTTCCTCGCACACCACTTTCGTCGCCGTCTAATGTGAATTCATCAATTCAATATTTCAGATCCTCCCTCCGCTTCTGTTGTCCGTGGCATTGACTTGCTTCTGTTGTCCGCTTCTGTTGTCCGCTGCATTTTACCTGTGAGATTTCTGGTTATAGTTTTTCTGTAATGTGATTACAATGCTGAATTTATCAAAAATAAAATAAAATCCAAGCTGCCTAAAGTTTATATGTTTGCTATATGTGAGACGTAGAGATGGCAAAACAAAATTTTGTTATTTTCTACATAATGTTAGTTACAAATTTCTTGGTAATGTGTGGTTAAAATTTGAGATATGTACATCGTTCATTGATGCTTATAATTCAACGTTCATTGATGCTTATTATTCCAACAGTCTTTGTTGGCATTCTCCAGGTATCAAAAGGGGTGCAGGAAACCTCAAATTCAGTAACATACCCGCTTCAAAATTGCTGTCCAAGCCTAAAACAGCAGCCATCCTCGTCTTTGTTCTTAATTGCTTATGTAAGTTCTAAATTTTAAAGTAATTTACTGTGTTGATTACCTGTAGTAATTCATACAATTTGAGATATGTACTCGTATTAGTTTGCCTAATTATCGTTCTATTTGAAAGGGGTATTCGCACTTTCGCAGAGCATTTTGTGGAAGCAACTTAATTTTGTTGATCAATGAAATAGTTAATCAAGGTCTACAGATGTTGATCTACTAGTTAACTATGATATTTGTTGGATCAATTTTTTTTTGATCTCATATGAATATGTTTGGATTTATATGTTCTCAGCTTATTTCGTAGCGCAACGACATTGATCACATCAATATCATGCACATGCTTGCATAATGTATACATTCCATTTGGTAGATCCATGTGTTGACATCAATGCATTGTTAATGTTGATTTCTCTCATTTTTGTGTTTGATCTAACATTGGTATGCATGTGTGATTGTTTAATGTTTGTATCAGAAAATGGACTCTTCTTCCGAGCCGTCTAATGTTTCTTTACAAGCTGTCCGTGAAAAAAATGATCCCGGTTGGAATCATTTTAGTCTTATGCAGAGTGTTGAGGGTAAAAAACACTATAAGTGTTTACATTGCGGAGTGACTTACAAGGGTGGGGGGATTAATAGAATGAAGCAACATTTAGCTGGGATTAAAGGAAATATTGGTGCTTGCAAAAAAGTTCCGCATGATATTCGACATCAGATGCAAGAAAACTTGAAAGGAATAACTGAAAAAAAAAGAAGCACAAGAATCCTTAGATAGTGTAAATCCATACGGTGATCACGTGAATGATGATAGAACTTCTCTACCTAGGTCTCAAAACTCCATCGTACAGGAAAAGGGTAAGAGAAAAATTGATCAAGCTGAAAATTACTTTGCCCCTAGAACATCTACAGGATCACAACCATCGTTGAAAAGTGTCTTATCCTCAAAAGAGGCGGTACATCGTGCTGATATGGCAGTAGCTAGATGGTTTTCGAAGAATATGTTATTTCATGAATTTGTGATTGTTATCATTGAATTATGAAGGTATAACATTAGTTGAATTACATATATAGTTCTACGAGTGACAGTGCACGGGGGGTGCCCCCGTGCCCCGCGCGACAATACGCCCCCCCCGGCGCGCTTCGCCCGCCCCAGTGCGGGCTTCGCCCCCCCTCCCTGCACTGTCACTCAGTATAAAAAAAAACTAAAAAAAAAACTATTAAAAAACGGAGCCTTAATTTCCTAAAAACGTTAAGTTTTTTATTTTTAAAAAACTTTTAAAAACTATTTTAAAAAACTAATGTTGATAATTATTAAAACATTATTAAAAGTTTTGAAAATAAAACATTAAAAAAAATATTTTAAAAAACGTTAAAGCTAACGTTAAAAAAAGAGTTAAAAACGTTTTAAAAAAAAAGTTTTAAAAAAACGTTAAAAAATGTTTTTTAAAAAACGTTAAAAAAAGTTTTAAAAAAAAGTTATTTTTTTATTAAAAAAAACTTAAAAAAAAAAGGTTTATAAAAACATTTGCGGATGAATCCGCAAAGTTTTAATATTTTTTTTTAAAAATTTGCTTGCGGGGCCCACCGGCGGGCCCCGCACGCTGTTTTGGCTATGACGATATGAGACTTTTTAGTCCCACATCG
The DNA here is from genome assembly GCA_033032865.1 of Dactylorhiza incarnata. Lineage (NCBI taxonomy): Eukaryota > Viridiplantae > Streptophyta > Magnoliopsida > Asparagales > Orchidaceae > Dactylorhiza > Dactylorhiza incarnata. The sequence goes on from JAWHQI010000246.1 coordinate 850,115, forward strand.
CCCGGAACAATGGACTTCCGCTGTTAATAAGATGGAAGCCTGCTGCTCCATTCGATATAAACAGTGGGCTGCCCTGTGAGGCCCGCCTGCTGCCCCGCCCATTGTCGCCCTGATCCAGCCCCTGCCCCGCCCGTTGTCGCCTTGATCCAGCCCCTGCCCCGCCCGTTGTCGCCTTGATCCAGCCCCTGCCCTGCCCGCAATCTATTTTTTTCAAAATATTGGGGGTAAGATAGTAATTTCACTTTGTAAGGTAAGGGGTCCTATAAAATTTATAGGTTTAAGACACCCTATCAAGGTAGGTTTAGGAGACCTAGGTAAAAAAATGGACGGTCGAGATTGAATCAACGTTCTAGGTTGATCGAACGGCTGAAATGTTGTGATGAAATCAGATCGGACGGCTGAGATTGCTTGAGTGATTATTTGGATCTTAATCCGACGGCTCGTATTCGTTTGTCGACCGGGTTACACCATAACTCAATATCTTTATATATTAGTATAGATAAATGTTCGACCCCGGTTCAACCGGTTCAACCGTTTAAACCTTGAACCTTTCACTTCACCGGTTCTCAAAACCTTGCGAAAAACTCAAAGTGGGCGTTATAAGAAAAGAATATTAATGGCTAATGCGCCTCATATTCCGCCAATAATATTAAATACTTAGCGTACGAATTTATCAAAGATAGGGACAGACCATAAAGATCGAATCCAATGATCTCCACCCTATGTTTTAAATCAAGTACATAATCCAAATCTACTGTTTGACACGTCATCATAATATTGCGACAGCCTGACAGATAGAGAATCATCAATGCCTCTAAACCGGGATGTGGGACACCACACCGCACCATCCCCTCCAATGCATGAGATTCCAATTTTAGTAGGACTAAGATTCTGTTTCGGAAAACCTATGAAAAGAAGATGATATTTGATAAACTGTTTTTTTTTAAATTGAAGCTCTATTTAGGTAATATTTAAAATTATCTCAACTCTGTTTAAGTTGATTTAAACAAAATTAAATAATATATATATATATTATAATTTTATATGTACAACCCTCATATTTTTTGAATCGGTGTGACCCGACGCGGATGAGGTCGTGATAGAGAGGGTGACCGTGACGCAGTAGACCGACCCGTCGGAGGTCATCAAGATCGAGAAGAGAAGGCCCGGGGGGGGGGGGGGGGGGGGGGGGCAGACTTCCCCACTTGGACGAGTGGACCTCGCCCAGGCTTGCGGGCGAGTGGACCATAGGTCCACCGCCCCGGGCAGTTGGGCGAGTGGACCCACTCGCCCGGGGGGGGGGGGGGGGGGGGGGGGTGAGTGGATCACAAGGTCCACTCGCCCAGCCTGGGTGGTGGACCTTCAGTCCACTCTCCCGACCCCCGGCAAGGGGGGAAGTGGACACCCCGTGTCCCACTCCCCCCTCTTGTGTTGATCGTTCATATTCGTAGTTGAGCTGCGGATAGCAGAATTGTGGCTATCCGCAGCCCGATTTTGGGAAGTCTATAAATAGACTCCCATGAGCACCTTAGTAAGGGTTGGTCTCCCCCTCCCCTCGCGCGTGTCTTGTGAGCAAGCACTACCCCCTCCCCATGTCAGTGAAGGTTGACGGTGAGGTGGTCCTTAGTGCTCTCCAAGTTGCCCAGGCTCAACATTAGCTTGGGAGGGGAAGCTCTCTTTGAACTTCCGGGTGTGTGGTGGGACCTCCACACTGCAGCTTAAGTGGTTCATTTTTGGACTCAAGTGTTCTTCAAGGGTAAGGTCTTTCGGTTCTCAGCAACTGATCAAGAGTTCTAGCTCGGGTCAAGTAAGGGTTAGATGCATCCCTTTTTCGAACGTCGAGACCAGTTCTCTGGTTTCAACATTCTGGTGCGGTGAGCGTGGAAACAACTAGTTAGGAAAACCCTGAGCAAGTCTCATGGATGGAAGCGATGAGTCGGGGAACTCACCCCCACCATCGAGTACGTGAAGAAGATTAACCTTGACGAGTTCAAGAAGTCAGTTCTGGAGCTCATGCGGGTCACACTCCCCCTCACTGCGAGTGCTCGACACCACCCGCATCCGTGCTCGCCTTGCAATCTCCGATGGAGACGGGGGGGGGGGGGGGGGGGGGGGGGGGGGGGGGGGGGGGGGGGGACGTAGGTAAGAAAAGGGGTTAGCCTCAGAGGAGGGCTTGGGTCTCCAAGCGAGAGTGCTCTTCAACAGCTCTCCTGGGACCGGTTATCCGAGTGAGGAGGCAGTGAGAATGCCTCCGTCTCACCAAGGAGGGTGGGGGAGTCCCTTCAGCGAGCTGATTATCTCAGCTCCCGTTCCAGACGGGTTCAACGAACCGGACATGTCTTACTACGCAGGGAAGGACGACCCTCACCAGCACCTCCAGTGGTTTGAAGACATGGTCTCGATCAGACAGATAACGGATGCCTCCACATGCAGGCTCTTCGCCATCACTTTCAAAGGAGAGGCAAAAGACTGGTTCCACCAGCTCCCATCAGGTACCATCTACAACTTCAAGGACCTGTGTCGGAGTTTCTTGTTGAGGTTCTCCACCTCGAAGAAGGGGAGGAAGGGGGCAGAGTCCCTGTTCTTGATTCAACAAAAGCACGGGGAGACGTTGGGAAGCGACGCAGATCGGTTCCAGGAGCAAGTCCTCCGCCTCCAGTTTGACCAGAGAAGCAGGAGGGACCAGGAGAAAGAAAAGGAATAAGAAGACAAAGAAGATGGAGGAAGTAATGAAGGAGATGACTAAGGTGCATGTGGCCGAGTAAGCGCGAGAAAGTGCATTATAATGGTATGCAATCTATTTATAACGTATCGAAAGTAGTTAAAGATAACATCTAGGTCGAGATCCTCGACTAGAGACCATTCACCGGGCTCAATAATGCCAGCAGATGAGAGGCTCGTCGGGTCGACTCGCTACGTGCTAGTTGGTTTGGGAAGGTGTTGAGTTCCTCTACCTCTAGGTGAGGTAAGCACCTAGGACGTGGACGGGTACTCAGCCCCCAATTGGTAAGATCCCCGACTAGAGACCATTCACCGAGCTCAATAATGCTGGCAGATGGGAGGCTCATCGGGTCGACTCGCTGCAGGTAAAACCTCAGGAAGGGTAATTGGTTTGGGAAAGTGTTGAGTTCCTCTGCCTCCAGGTAAGCTAAGCACCTAGGACGTGGACGGGTACTCCGCTATCCATTTGGTAAGATCCCCAACTAGAGACCATTCACCGGGCTCAGTAATGCCGGCAGATGGGAGGCTCATCGGGTTGACTCGCTGCAGGTAAAACCTCAGGAAGGGTAATTGGGTTGGGAAGGAGTTGAGTTCCTCTGCCTCCAGGTGAGGTAAGCACCTAGTACGTGGACTGGTTCTTCACTCCCAGGTGGTTTGGAGAGATGTTGAGTTCCCTCCATCTCAGGTTGAGTTCAGCTCGACTAGAGATGTCAAGTTACCTCCATCTCAGGTTGAGTTCGACTCGACTAGAGATGTTGAGTTCCCTCCATCTCAGGTGGAGTTCGACTCGACTAGAGATGTTGAGTTCCCTCCATCTCAGGCCGAGTTAGTCTCGACTAGAGATGTTGAGTTCCCTCTATCTCAGGCTGAGTTCGGCTCGACTAGAAATGTTGAGTTCCCTCCATCTTAGGTTGAGTTCGACTCGACCAGAGATGTTGAGTTCCCTCCATCTCAGGTGGAGTTCATCTCGACTAGAGATGTTGAGTTCCCTCCATCTCAGGTTGAGTTCGGCTTGACTAGAGATGTTGAGTTCCCTCCGTCTCAGGTCGAGTTCGGCTCGACTAGAGATGTTGAGTTCCCTCCACCTCAGGTCGAGTTTGGCTCGACTAGAGGTGTTTGAGTTTTCCTCCACCTCAGGTCGAGTTTAGCTCGACCTAAGGTGTTGAGCTTTCTCCACCTCCAGTTGAGCTCGGCTCACAGGAGGGTTGTTTAGTGGAGAAAGGTATGCCTTCCACCTCAGGTCGAGTTCGGCTCGAGTAGAGTTGTTTGAGTTTTCCTACACCTCAGGTCGAGTTTAGCTCGACCTTAGGTGTTGAGCTTTCTCCACCTCCAGTTGAGCTCGACTCACAGGAGGGTTGTTAAGTGGAGAAAAATTTGCCTTCCACCTCAGGCCGAGTTTGGCTCGACTAGAGGTGTTTGAGTTTTCCTCCACCTCAGGTCGAGTTTAGTTCGACCTAAGGTGTTGAGCTTTCTCCACCTTTAGTTGAGCTCGGCTCACAGGAGGGTTGCTAAGTGGAGAAAGGTTTGCCTTCCACCTCAAGTCTAGTTCGGCTCGACTAGAGGTGTTCGAGTTTTCCTCCACCTCAGGTCGAGTTTAGCTCGACCTCAGGTGTTGAGGTTTCTCCACCTCCAGTTGAGCTCGGCTCACATGAGGGTTGTTAAGTGGAAAAAGGTTTACCTTCCACCTCAGGTTGAGTTCGGCTCGACTAGAGGTGTTTGAGTTTACCTCCACCTCAGGTCGAGTTTAGTTCGACCTAAGGTGTTGAGCTTTCTCCACCTTCAGTTGAGCTCGGCTCACAGGAGGGTTGCTAAGTGGAGAAAGGTTCGTTCACCTTCCGCCTCAAGTCAAGTTCATCTGAAGAGCTCGACAAGAGTAACCCGTTGGCAGGGCCCTCCATAGATTCCCCTAAGGCCCCACCTACTCGTCAAATAGGTGGGTTGGAATTTCTTTCCGAGCTTAAGACAAGCTCGAAAAGAGCGGGGATTGTGTACAACCCTCATATTTTCCGAGTCGGTGTGACCCGAGGCGGATGAGGTCGTGATAGAGAGGTTGACCGTGACGCAGTAGACCGAGCCATCGGAGGTCGTCAAGATCGATAAGAGAAGGCCGGGGGGGGGGGGGGGGGGGGCAAGGGGGGAAGTGGACACTCTCCCGACCCCCGGCAAGGGGGGAAGTGGACACTTCGTGTCCCACTCGCCCCCCTCTTGTGTTGATCGTTCGTATTCGTAGTTAAGCTGCGGATAACAGAATTGTGGCTATCCGCAACCCGATTTTGGGAAGTCTATAAATAGACCCCCATGGGCACCTTGGGAAGGGTTGGTCTCCCCCTCCCTCGTGTGCGTCTTGTGAGCAAGCACTACCCCCCTCCCCCTGTCAGTGAAGGTTGACGGTGAGGTGGTCCTTAGTGCTCTCCAAGGTGCCCAGGCTCAGCATTGGCTTGGGAGGGGAAACTCTCTTTGAACTTCCGGGTGTGTGGTGGGACCTCCACACTGCAGCTTAAGGGGTTCGTTTTTGGACTCAAGTGTTCTTCAAGGGTAAGGTCTTTCGGTTCTCAGCAACTGGTTAAGGGTTCTAGCTCGGGTCAAGTAAGGATTAGCTGCATCCCCCTTTCGAACGTCGAGACCAGTTCTCTGGTTTCAACATTATAGATATAATTTTATTATTTATACAATTTTTATTGATTAAATAAAATAAAAAATATCAAACAGTTTTAAGTATCATTTTGCATTGTCTATTTTCGAGCACCATGATGCATCAAAATATTCTTCAAGAACTGAGGGATGACCATTGTAACATAAAATATACTTTTGGGTGTTCTTTAAGTATCTCATCATCCTATCAAGGGCATTCCAATGGTCTTGGTCATGATTACTAATGAATCTACTTAACATGCCTACCGTGAAGGCTATGTCAGGTCTAGTGCAGACCATATCATACATGAGACTACCAATCAGTTTAGAATAATCAAGTTGTCTAACCGTAGCTCCTTTAGTAGGCTTTAGACGGTTATTGTAGTCATATGGTGTCTCTAATGCTCTACTTTCATTGTATCCCATGTATCCAACATGAATTTTATGTAGTGACCCTGACTTAGGGAGATGTCATTTTTCCCAAAGCTCACTTGCAAGTCTAGTATAGTTTCAGCTACACCTAGGTCTTTAATGCTAAATTCTTTTATGAGGTCTGACTTCACGTCATCCACTTCGGATTGATCAGACCCTAAAATTAGAATGTAATCTACGTACAAGCATATTAAAGTGACTTTATTTGATCTGTGATGTATGTAAGGACATTTATCAAAAAGACTCGACATGAATTTCATAGTCTTTACACTACAGTCAAATTTCTCATGCCATAATTTAGGTGATTATTTTAGTCAGTATGTGATTTAAGTAACTTACAGACTTTGTTTTCTTGACCTTCTACAATGAAACATTCAGGTTGATTCATGTAGATCTCTTCGGTCAGATCTCCATTTAAGAACGCAATCTTAACATCTGATAGATTATAGGGTAGTAGTCTAATTCACCTAGAGGGGGGGGGGGGGGGGGGGGAGGGGGTGAATAGGTTTCTTTGATTTTCCTTTGTTGTAGCTAGCAGTTGTTAGATATAATTTAAAAAAAAACACAACACAGAAAACACAACTATCTATAGTGGTTCCCCAAGACAGTGTGTCTATGGGTAGTCCACTTTCCTTCTACACCTTTCTAACAGTGTGTTAGACAATGCAACCTCCTCCAAACTCAGTTCCAAGAGCTTACAATATAGATCCCTCAGGTTCTCTTAGGTTTTCTCCTAACCCTACCTCAGGCTAAACAACCCTACCAACTCAGAGTGCTCCCACTCCTATAGCTAAGAAATCCCCTTGATTTCCTACTTCAGGCCTATCAATAAGCCCTACCTCAGATCTGCACAGAGATCCTACACTCAAGCTTTCATCTCTACTTCTCAGGCTCAATAGCCCTACAATCACTCAGGCTCAACAACCTTACAACTCAGGCTTACCAGCACTACACCTCAGGCAAAATGCCCTACAGACTCAGAACACAAGTGTTCTTACAATGGTAATAAGTTATGCTTACAACAGATGACAGTTAGATGTATTCTTCAGCTTTTGTCTTCTGTCGTGGATGTTCTTCTGGTGCTGACTTGAAGCAGGGCTGAAATGCAATAACTTCAGACCTTGCTCCTATCTGACCCTTCTCTTCAGAAGATGAAGAAAGATCAACTTGCTCTCCTTGATTGAATCATGAAGAGCTATCTTCTCTCATTGTATTTGCTTTCAGGTTCAGGAAGCAGGAAGGAGAGCACTTATGGAAGCCGTCAATAGAACAGTGAAAATCTTTCTCCACTTTTCAGCACTCTTTCTACAATGCCCTAACTTGTTCCTTTATACTCTTATCCATCTGCAACGGCTCTAAGAAGGCCCCTGACACATCATGGAGGGTAATAGAATACTTTATCTTGATTTACAGCTGTTTGTGCCAAAAGTAGATCCTGTCAGTGTATTATTCAAATATGAATCTGTCTTAGCGGTTGGGCTGAGACAGTCTTCAGTCTCAGCGGCTGAATCTATCTTTGTCTCAGGGGATCCACCGAGACAGATAGTCTTCTCAGTGGATTCTGTCTAAATGCACCCCAGCTAAGCCAGTCCTCTTCTCAGCGGCTCCTGGCCTCGTCTCAGCGGTTCAGCTAAGACAGTGAAGTCTTCTCAGCGGTTTTATCAGTAAAACCACAGAACTTATTCCAATGTTTGGAACAACCTAACCTTGCATATACATGATGTAGAATAGAGTTTATCAAATACAATATGTACTTAACATTGAGTGTGATGCCTCTTCAAATCAAGGGAACATTGAGGGCAATATTTCTAACAATCTCCCCCTATTTGAAGAAGGCAGAACATTCACCAATGCTAAGATACATAACCACAAAAAGAACTGTCATGACACTATATGAAATAACATTCATGATAACACAACAAGTATTTGTTAACAGAAAATGAGCATTATGGAAAATGTCATGACAAGTTATAAGATGGTCATGACAACATAACAATATAGCAATAATATTATTCAACACATATATGCACCACAGAATATGTAAAGCATTAATATAGAACTATATTAAGCATAACTAATGATGGCATATAACACATGATAATATATCAACCCTTCAGAATCACTTTCATTTATGGAAAAATGTTGATATATTGTTCAATTTACATTTTGATTTAATGAAAAACTAAATACATAAACTTAAGTTTTTCTCTTCTTTGCTGAAGTTGAGCATTCAACATCATCAGCAGCAACCTTCTTTCCTTTAGCAGCAACCTCCTTTTCTTCAGCAACAACTTTGATCTCAGCTAGCTTCCTTTTGTTTTCTTGCCTCTTGAAGTAAAGATAGGGCTTGAGAGAATATCTTGAAGGCATCCTCTTTGGATTACGCTTCCTTACAAGATTTTCTTTGAAGGCCCTTTCCCTCTTGGAATTTCTTTCCAGATGCCTTATCCATTCTTCAGTTGGGTATATCCTGTCAATGTCCTCGCAGATTTTGTCATGGTTCAGCCAAGCATTCCGAATAATGCTTTTGGAGTCCTCACTCCAATACTCATAATAAGGGTTATTGCCCTGCACTTTTCTTTGCTTAGCCATGAATTCTTCAGCTAGCAGCACACCTTCTCTTTTCCTCCTTTTTGCAAGCTGAGCATTTTGTGTTATCTTAGCTTGAACTTCAAAATCAAAATCTTCTTTTTGAAGTTGTCAAGCAGATGAAGATTTAGAGCTATTCTTGTTTCATGTAGAACTTGGAGAGCTAGCTCAGAGTTGGTTTCAGCATTGACAACCTCCCTCTTTTTGGATTCTTCAACCACTTTAGCTTCTAAGCTTTGGGAGGCAGCAACAACAGATCCTGAGAGGGTTTGGAAGGCATTTTCTAAGTTTGATTTGAGCTCATCCTTCATCTTTTCTGCCTCTCCAATCATTGATGTAGCCGTGTTCCATACATAGTCTTCAATGTGATTGGAGGACTTCTCTATGACCTCATCAATCTCGCTAACATAATTCTTGACATATGACATGTCTTGCTCAGATAGCTACAAATGTTTGTCCATTGATCTTAAAATTGTATTCTGAGATACAACAAATTTTTCTGCTAGGTCAAACCACTTTGTCATCTGCTTATTAAGAAAAGAAGTTTCTTCCTTAATTTCTTGAATTTCATCCATTACTTCTTTCTTTACTGTCAAAACAGAACTATCAATATAATCCTTAATTGAAGTCATATGACCTTCAATAATTGAACTGATTGAACTTAGGAGCTGTTCATGTGATACTCCTAATGTGGAGGGATGGACTTCATGTACCACTATTAATGACTCCATTGCATGCTTGTCATGCTCCCCCTCAGTCTGAGCAGGGAAATGCTCCCCCTTAGCTGCATCATCCTTCTTGGCAACATCATCTTCTATAACCTCCTTGCTTCCTTTGCCAGCTGAGCCTATTTGCTCCCCCTCATTAGGTGCATCCCTATCTTCCTTATCAGAAACTTTCTTCTGCTGCCCCCCCAGATGGGGCATTATCATCTTCAATATCATCCCTTCAGTAATTTGTTGGTTCATGAGGGATTAGTTTAAATCTTTTCTCTAGATTTGATATGATTAAATCAATCTTACCTTGTAGGTCAGCAGTGTCCCCTTGTTCATCCTCATGATCTTATGATGATGGCACATTATGTACACTTTTATCAGCTACATGGGGATTAGGAGCATCACATGGAGTGTGATCTCCTTCATTTCCTTATGATTTTTCCTCAGCAGCATTAACATCCTTGATCTTCTCATGCTTTTGAATAATAACATTATCCTCATGATCTACAGTGCCATGATCCTCATTATCATCTCTTACTGGACTGCTAGCTAGTCCTTGATTATCCTCAGCAGGGACATGTTTAGGATCATCTGACTTAGAATCAGAACAAATCATTCTGGTCTTCTTTAGTCCTTTGACTAAAGCCTTCTTCTTTTCTTTTGGCTCAGAGGGCTGGCTCAATGGTAGCACCCTTGAGAACCTGTCCAAGGTCTTAATATCCATACTTTTCAGATAATGAAGGTTTGATCCTTTTGACTTATCAAAGTCCTCAGGATATGTGTTCAGAAGATATAATGAAAGAATTCTGCCTAGGTTAGGGGCCTGCAGACACTCTTTGATCCTTTGAAATAGAACATCAGCCTAGAAGGTCTTTTTCTTCAAGACCACTCTTGTCATTAGTTCAAACAGGTGCTTAGAAATAGCATCATGTGATCCTGGTTTGCACAACACTGCCTTGCCTACTATATCAGATAGTAGTTTTCCCTTTTGATTGAAAAACTTCCTCTTCAGTGAGCCAGTTTTGGCATCACTATATTCACACCATTTAAGGGTCCTTTCCTTGTCTTTCTCAGACACTTCATCTTCTTCCTCATGATTGCAAGATGACAGTTGAAGGGTTTTCTCCATCTTCCTTGGAGATATCTTTATCTTCAAACTTCCTATCTTGGATTTTAAAGAAAAGTGGGAAGATGAGAGTCTTGCATTGTTGAATAATTTCAGAACTTCAGTTCTGAGAATTACAGTTGGCTCTGAAAGGATATATTCTAGACCTTGATCACTCAGAAGTAGAATCACTTCTTGAATCTCAACTAGTGCATGCTGGAATCCGTTTCTAATGATTTTATAACCTTCCTAGAGATCGTTTGCCATCTTTGGCACCATTTCTTCAGAAGGACAACTCGCTGAGACAGAAGGGAAGATGTTTCGTCTCGCCGGCTAGGGTGTAAGAGTTTGTAAATTAATTAATCAACTTTACTCTATTTATATAGATTTGGTTTAGGATTAGGTTTGCCCTAATAATAGATGTTGATTTGACTTATCAATTTAATTGGTTTTACATTGCTGACATGTCAATTAGGGTAAAATTTAATTGAACCATCCCGTCTCAGCGGAACCGCTGAGACGGAGTGACAACCCGTTGGGACAAATTATTATCAACTGCTGAGACAGTTTTAGTCGTCTCAGCGGATCAGCTGAGACTTTCTCAGCTGTTTTAGTGGTTCGGCTGAACCTTTCTCAGCTATTTCAGCTGACCTCACTACCTATCAGTGAACCATATAAGGAGGATTATTACTAGTCCTAATCATGCTACTAAGTATTCAAGATAGCAATCTATCCTAGCAAAGCTTGTGATACATGTTGACATGTTTTAGCAAAGTTAAGGAATAAAGTAATATGCATGATAGATAATTTGACATGATGAAATCTATTCTAGATTTAACATACCAAGCTCAATTTTGAAAGCATTAAATTTAGCCTCATCCAATGGCTTTGTAAAGATATCAACTACTTGTTTGTCAGTGGGGAAAAATTCAAGGCATATATCTTTACTTTCTACATGCTCTCTAATAAAATGATACCTTATCTCTATGCTTAGTCCTGCTATGTGGGACAAGTTTCTTAGCTATAGAGATAACACTGGACGAGTCACACTACAATGGAGAGTGACTTACCTTGAGGTTGTAATCCTCTAGATGGTGTTGTATCCATAATAGTTGAGCATGACAGCTCCCTACAACTATATATTCAGACTTAACAGTGGATATAGCCACACTGGTCTGCTTCTTGTTGCTCCAAGAGATCAACCTCCTTCCTAGGAATTGACAAGTTCCACTTGTGCTTTTTCAATCTTCTTTGCATCCTGCAAAATCTGCATCTTAAAAGCCAGTCAGTTTAAAATCATTGTTCTTAGGGTACCAAAGGCCAAGATGTTGGCTGCCTTTAAGGTATATCTCGTAATCATCTCTGCAGCTGAGTAGTGAGATTCCTTAGGGCATGCTTGGTACCTAACACAAACACATGTAGCATACAAAATGTCTGGTCTACTAGCAATTAGATACAACAGGGATCCAATAATGCACCTGTACATGGATTCATAAAAGGCTTACCCTTCTCATCCTTGTCCAGGGAAATGTTGGACCCCATGGGAGTTTTCATGGTGGAAGCTGATTCCATCCCAAACTTCTTAATAAGCTCACTAGTGTACTTGGTCTGAGAGATGAATATCCCCTCATCAGACTGTTTCACTTGGAGGCCTAAAAGTACTTGAGCTCTCCCATACTGCTCATCTCAAACTCCCCTGCATAAGGTTGGTAAACCTTTTGCAAAGGTTGTCATTAGTAGATCCAAAAATTATGTCATCAACATAAATTTGGACTATGAGACATTTGCCCTTTATTTTCCTAAGAAACAATGTACTATCAATCTTTCCCCTCAAGAACTTTTTCTTGATGATAAAGCTAGACAAGCTCTCATACCAAGCCTTAGGGGGCTTTCTTTAGACCATATAATGCTTTCCTAAGTAAATAGACATGAGAGGAAAGGGTTGGATGAACAAAACTTGAGGGTTGCTCCACATATACCTCTTCCTTTAGATTGTCATTTAGAAAAGCTGACTTGACATCCATCTGGTATACTTTGAATCCTTTGTGGGCAGCATAGGCAAGAAATAGCCTTATTGCTTCTAACCTTGCAACTGGGGCAAAGGTTTGATCAAAGTCAATACCTTCTTCTTGCCTGTATCCCTTGACCACCAGTCTAGCCTTATTCTTGATGATGGTGTCATTCTCATCAAGCTTGTTTCTGTAGATCCATTTGGTGCCTATGATGTTGTGTCCTTGAGGCTTTGGCACCAACTTCCATACCTTGCACCTTTTGAATTGTAGAAGCTCTTCTTGCATGGCTTGAATCCGGAATGTATCTAGATTTGCTTCTTCAAACTTTTTGGGCTCCATCTGTGACAGAAAGCTCAGGAATAGAGCTTCATTATGAGCCCTGCTTCTGGTGATCACCCCTTGGTTCTCATCTCCTATTATCTAGTTCCTTGGATGATCTCTTAGATGTCTGTTTGCTGCAGGCAATCTATCCACAATCTGCAGCTCTTCTTCTGGAGCAGCAGGATCTTCAGCAGCTTGTTGATTTTCATTTTCAGGAACAACATCATCTGAATAGATCTTGCTTGTGCTGGGCATGTCTTGGATAGACATATCTTGCATCTTCTATTGATTACCTGTCAAAACAGGAGAACTGGACCATCCCTTATAAAACAGGCTGGTCTCATCAAATACAACATGCATAGACTCTTCTACAACATGAGTTTTCTTGCTGAATGCTCTATAAGCCCTGGTATGTGAGCTATATCCAACAAGAACCCCAACATTGCATTTTTCTGCAACCATTGTTAGTTGGGATTTTCCATTATTCAAAATATAGCATTTGCAACCAAAGATTCTAAAATATGAAATGGTTGGTTATTTTCCTTTCAGAATTTCATAGGGGGTTATATCAAGGGCTTTATTGATAGAAGTTCTATTGAGAACATAACAAATAGCATTGACTGCCTCAGTCCAAAAATATTCTGGGAGTGAGGAGTCACTAAGCAATGCTCTCCCAGCTTCTATTAAGGTCCTATTCCTCCTCTTAGCCACACCATTTTTCCGTAGATTCCTTGGGGAGGAGAACTCTTGGGTGATACCAAGTTCTTGACAAAACTTTGTCATGTCCCCAAATTGAAATTATGTACCACGGCCAGTTCTAGTTTTAACCACAGTACATTGCAAATCATTCTGGATTTCCTTAACATGGTTTATGAAGAACTCCAAGGTATCAGATTTCTTCTTCAAGAAGAATACCCATATATATTTTGAGTGATCATCAACAACCACTAAAGTATACAACTTCCCACCTAGACTCTGAATTAACAAAGGACCAAACAAGTCCATATGCAACAAATAATGACATCTTTCAGTGTCTTTGGAGCCAATGCTTTTAAAGGTGGATTTAGTTTGCTTGCCCATTTGACATGCATGACAGGGACCACTTTAATACATTTTAAATTTGGACTATTCCTAACATGGTTTTTAGAAAATAGTCTATACATTGTCTTGTAGTTAATGTGGGCAAGTCTCTTGTGTCATTGAACACAAAGAGATTCAATTTCATTGGCCACAAGACACACATGAGATAAAGAAGTATTGCATATAGAATCTAAACAATAAACATTCCCACTCCTAGTGCCCGAGAGAATGATCTCTAAGTCATTTGACTTTTTGATCAATCACTTATCATTGTGGAATTCAATGACATAGCCCAAGTCACATAGTTGACTTATGCTTACAAGGTTGTGTTGCAACCCTTCAACATAAGCCACCTTCGTGATAGAGACTATGCCATTGGAGATCATACTATATCCTCTGGTGATGGATTTTTCAGACCCTCCAAAGAGGACTTTAGGTCCATTCTTCACAACTGTGTACTGCTGCAGAAGACTTTTGGTAGCTGTCATGTGCCTTGAGCACCCACTATCCAAGTACCATATTTGCCCTAGGCTGGTACTTTAACTATCCTGCAAAAAGCAATTCACTTTCCCTTAGGAGCCCAATTGATTTTGGGTCCTAGGCCTTTGTTAGCATAACCAGACTTTACTCACACCTGCTGCAGCCCTTGCAAGAAAAGTCTTCTTTGCAATAGGCACATTGGGATTGTGCCAACAATCTATGGCAAAGTGTCCCACTTTACCACTGCACCAACATTCATGAATGTTGTACCTTCTCTTCTGAACATTCTGGGAGGTGGAAGGAACATTAATATGCTTATATTCAGGAGAGAAGAAAACAACATTCTTCCTATTCCTGTCAGCAATAATCTGGCTGAATGACAGTCTATGGTCAGTCTTAGCAGTCTTAATCTGAATGTCATCAGCTTGCCTTGGCTTGACAGCTAAGCAAGACTTGATGGCCTCAGATACTGAGCATTTAGATTTAACTTTAGGCTTGACAACAGTCAAGTGTTTTGCTGGGAGGGATTTGGAAGAGCCTGCTTCCTTATTCTTGAATGAAGGGGCTGAGGTACCAAAGACAAATGGTCCAGAATGGGCCATTTGAATTTCTTCATAGGGAGCTTTCAAAGCACTCATCCCCATTCCCTTTCTTCTACTATAATAAGGAGTATTTTCCTTCCTATAGGAACTTCCATTCTTCCAGTGACCATACATGCTATCATGGTTATACCTGTTAGAGGGAAGCAACACCTTTTGAAAGGTGGTATGTGTAACATCTCGACTTTTATTGGGTCACCAGACCCTAGTGGACCCAATAAAAGTAACCCAAGGGATAAAAAATAACCCAATTTTAGGGTTTTGTGATAAGGAACCCCAATTTGAGCTCCGTCAGTTCCGTTAGACTCGTATGACTAATACGAGCACAACAAAACTCATCCCATTCCAATCCGAGGTCGTTTAGAGAAAACGACCATTTTGAGTATCGTAGCACGTCACTACAACATCATTGTGAAATAATGACCATACATACTCCGAATTGACTTACGTCAGTTCCATTAGTCTCGTATGACCAATACGAGCGCAACGAAACTCGTCCCATTCCAATCCGAGGTCGTTTAGGGAAAACGACCATTTTGAGTATCGTAGCACGTCACAACAACACCGTTATGGAATAATGACCATACGTACTCCGAATTGACTTCTGTCAGTTTTGTTAGACTCGTACAGTCAATACGAGCGCAGCAAGACTTGTTGTGTTTTAATTGGAGGTCGAATGAGAAATGTGTCTGTTTTAAGTTTTATAGGTTGTCACGACACTATTTGTAAAATACCAAGCATACGAACTCGGAATCAATCTCAGTCAGTCGCAGTGGACTCCTAAAGTCAAAACAAGTCCAATGAAGTTTGTTGTAACCAATTGCGACATTGTAAAGTCAACCCACAGTCAAATCAAGCTTTATGTCACACCGAAAAGCGTGCACACACCCATGATGAGTTAGTGCCTGATGAGTCCCAATTATATACATATTTTCAGACTCATTTGGGCCGATTTTCTAGTGTTTGCACTACACTTTAGGCATGTTTTCATGCATATTTGATATTCCATGTTATGTGCACTTCTAGGCCCGTTTCAGTGTATTTTCATGTCTATCTTACTCATGCTTTATGTTGCAATTTAATTTCTATATTTGAGAATGTGTGGAATGCCCATTTCAGTGACCCGATGATCTTTCATGTTGATACGGGGGTTGTGCGAGTGTTCCGGGGCGCAAAAACTGCACAGGAACACTGCGCACGACCACTGGACATAGTGCGCACGACCACTGGTCGTGCGCTAGTGATTGTGCATTAATTACCAACTAAAAAGTGGCCGACTGGCTTATCGCACGACCACTGGCCATAGTGCGCACGACCACTGGTCGTGCACCACTGATCATGCGCATTGAAAACCTGCACCTGTCTATAAATAGCTGCTCCGCGAAAACAGCCGTAACTCCTTCGTTTCTAGGTCTTTTTGAGCGCCGTTTTTTGCGTTTTTTCGTTCTAAGCCTCCTCTATTCATCTAGGGACTTCAAGGAAGAGATTGGATCTTACTTTCATCATCAAGGAAGGTTTAAAGAGCATTTGGACATCGCCAGGTCGTGACACGAAGAAGACGGGCCATTGGGAGGAAGTGACAACCCTCCTTTACCCCGGACGCAGTTGAGGACCGAGCTTGGATGCGGATTGACAACCCAGCGATTCCAACCATGAATCCCAGCAAGGCTTCGGAGTCGGTCAAATCTCTTACTCTTTATTCTTTCGAAATGATGTTTGTATGCTAAACTCTCTATTCATGTGTATGAGGTGCGCTATTGTCATTCATTTTATCGATTTCATTCCGTGAGCCTACTCTTCCATCCGCCAAGCTAAGCGGTGCTAACGACCCGTGTAATCCACCATGACTCCGCCGGTGCGAACCATTCCATCCGCTAGCCTACTCGTCCATCCGCCCTTTCGAAGTAGTGCGTTCAAGGCCTACGTAGTCTCCATCCCGCCTAGCGAAGCAGTGCGCTCAAGGCCTGCATAGGAGTAGTTTAATTTTGTTACTTTTATTTTCCATAACCCAAACAACCCCCCTTCGCGTTCCATCCGACTAAAGGACTTCAATCTCAAGTCCTGCCTCAATAGTAAACTCCACCTTACTGTGTTCCTTCCGAGATCGATACTCGGTGATTTACTCCTTGTTTTATATTACTTGAACGATCGGTACACTGCCGTGTCGTGCCGCAGTCTAGCCACCATCTATAGTGGTGTGTAGGATTAGCGCATCAAGTTTTTGGTGCCGTTGCCGGGGAACATAGTCGTGTGAGTTTTCTAGAGAGGGAGAACCTGAGAGAGAAGCCCTTCCATTTGTAAATTGCATTTCTTTGTTTTATTTCTTTTTATTCCATTTTCCTGTTTTAATTAGGTTGCTTTAGTAATTTTTGTTAGGTGTAGTATTTTGCACAATAGCATTTTTATTTTTGAATCGTTTTATCTTTGCACTATGTGGGCACATCTTAATTTCCGTTGCCGTTGGTGTGGAGCTACCTCCCACTCTAGTGATGAATGCCCTACGGAGAATAGTAGGCATAATTCTTATAGCCCAGCATATGGAGCACCGACTTCGTCTGATACTCCATATGGTGCGCGTAAGTCTTATGGCTACTCTGCTGGGCCTTTACCGTCATACTTCTTCTCGGCTTCAGCACCCGCTGTGCCAAAGAAGCCCGCTAGGTAGTGCCGGTTTTGCCGGAGCACTGATCATGTCTTGAAGGACTGTGCCGAGTATCTTCGCCAATTGGATGAGGATGACGAGCCGGATATCCGGATCGTCCCAACTCCTAACTCTGGCGGCACGCCTTCAACATCCGGTTATGTGTCTTTGTCACCTTCACATCTTGAAGGGAATGGCATGGATACGGTCACCGGATGTGCGACCGATCTATGCACCGATAGTGCTGAGTCTATTCTCCCAGTGCATCCACCACCTCTAGTGGATTCGATTCTTTGTGAGGAATCGGTGCTCGACTTTTATCCGAGCACTATTCTTCCCCCTGTTGTGCATACTATACTTGTCTCCGACGACATTGTTGAGGATGTGTCGCAGGATGAGGCTGACGATCTAAGTATTGTGCTTACTCCTATGGAGGAGGACAACCTTCTAGGTGAAGAGGAGCTTTTCTCAACACCGGTGGAGGAAGTCCAAATCTTGGGCATGACCACTGTCGATCCCGCCGAACCTTGTAGCATTGATGACAATGCAAACATTATTTTACTTACCCAACCTGATGGGAGTGAGACCGGGATCACTCCCCCGATTGATTTTTGTTCATCTTCTTCTTCTTTTTTATTTCTTGATCCCCTTTCTCTATCTGAGCCTGTGCATGTTGAGTCTTCACAGGTACCTCAGGAGGACTTGGAGCATGATGCTCAAGTCAATGATGAGAGCATCCTCTTATGTAAGGAGGTTGATTCCCCCTCCGTAGAGGAAGCTCCACTCATTTCCTTCTCCTCCTGCTGCCTCCCTGGAGATGATACCTTGCTGGGCAAGGATAGTTTTGGTGAGTTGAGTGAGGATTCCTCCTCTTCTTATTTTTTATTCCCTCTACCTGTGACGAGCATGTATTATTTATATTCGGGTAGAGGCGTGACTGCTCTGTTGCCGTATCGGTACCCGCTACCGACACGCATATTAGAACAGTTACCTGTGCACTTCTCTTTTCATAGACCCATTAGCTAGAACTGTTTTCAATTTGAATAAGTCGTGCTGGGAGGACAATAACCCCAGTAGTTATCTTATTTTTCCTGCATTTTTATTTCTTCTAATCATGTTTAGTTAGCTGTAGTTTATTTTAGTTTGTCTTTTTCTTTTGTTTTTGTGGAGCTCACCCCTGGTACTCATTGCAAATTCTGAATGGCGGGTTTGCTTCAGATTTCCACGCACCTTCTGGTATGCTCACTTGCTGAGCATTGGGTAACTTCTTCCCTAGCTTTCGATTTTGATTTTCACTGTCATATCATTATGTTGTATTGTTTAGATTAAGTCTGGGGGAGAGCCGTTATATGTTACCCACTGCACGTGCACATCTCATTTGCATACTAGAAGTATTTTAATTTCAGTTATTTAGTATTGTTCATCTTCACTGTACACCACTGCACCCACTTTAGCGCGCACTCGCTTGTTTGTATGCTTCCGTATATTCAATTCTTGGATGTGATGTAGGAAGTGCTGTATTAGCCAAAATAATTGCAAGATGGAGTGGAATGTTGACTCTTGTAGTGCTCTAGTTGAATACTCGTGTTTGCATAGGGATTTGAGTAGAATTAGTTTTTGTTTATGCTTCTAATTTATAATTTGTAGATTTGCGTAGATTTTAATTTATTTTACTTAAAATGGTGAATGTGGTTGAATCTTGCGGTAGCGTGGTATTGTGTGTAGGCGAATGTGAGGTTCGTGTTGCTCGAGTCGGGAGGAAGGATTACCTTTCTCGGGGGTTAAGAACTTGCCCCAAGCGACTCTCGAAGCATGGGTGCGAATGACTTGCAAGTTGAGCGTGACATAGGCCATCTATTTGGCAAGCTTGAGCTTTGTTCTACCACTCCTATACACTAACCGTTGCTAGCCTATTTTGTGCCTACCCGATCTTTTGATTTAGCCCCACCATACTTCACCAAGGCCTAAAAGCTAATCCTATTATCGCGACCAAAAATTAAGCTAAGAGCATTTATGAATTGTAATTTTTCAATGCGGTGCGGTGATGCGTAACTTCAGTG
This sequence comes from Dactylorhiza incarnata, assembly GCA_033032865.1. Classification (NCBI taxonomy): domain Eukaryota; kingdom Viridiplantae; phylum Streptophyta; class Magnoliopsida; order Asparagales; family Orchidaceae; genus Dactylorhiza; species Dactylorhiza incarnata. Next base: position 869,502 of record JAWHQI010000246.1, read on the forward strand.
TTGATGTGGAAGTTTTAAAAAAAAAATGTCTTCGTGCTGAGAATTGTGCTAATTAATTTGGGGATAAAAAGAAAAGAAAAAGAAAAAGAAAAAAAAAATATATTTATCCCTAGCGCTTTAATTGAAGCATATTTTGGTATTGATTGTTGTAGGCCGTGTGCACACCCGGTTTCAAAGTCATGTCTGGGGGTGTGTTACACGTGTATTATTGGGGCTGCTATGATTTAGCACTTTGTGTGCTCATTTGGGTTGCGATTAGCCTTCACGTTTATCTTTGCATTCCAAACCGTAACCCAAGCCTCATGTATACCTAAAGTCCTATCGATTCGTCTTGTGAGTTCACTAGCGCCGTGGAGAGAGTGTGACCGGGCGAGCATATAGTTCTCGACGTTGATGGATTTCAACGGAGATAATTCCGAGTTCCGGTCTTGGGTAACATTCACCTGCGCGTCTAGCTTACTTTCGTACTACGCGAGACCACGAGATTCACCAACATTCCATTTTTGAGTAAAAATAAATTCCTTTTTACGCATTTACACTTTTATAAAGTAGCTAGCATATGTAAAAACTTCTTCTAATGAACTTCTATGCACACTAGTAGGAAACTTCGCATTCTATTCCATGTTTGCAAATTTTTTGGTTAGCTATGCTTTTCCTACTCCGCCGGATATGTTTGCTCGGGACGCGCAAACATGTAAGTCTGGGGGTGTGATGAGTCCTAATTATATACATATTTTCGGACTCATTTGGGCCGATTTTCTAGTGTTTGCACTACACTTTAGGCATGTTTTCATGCATATTTGACATTCCATGTTATGTGCACTTCTAGGTCCGTTTCAGTGTATTATCATGTCTATCTTACTCATGCTTTATGTTGCAATTTAATTTCTATATTTGAGAATGTGTGGAATGCCCATTTCAGTGGCCCGATGATCTTTCATGTTGATACGGGGGTTGTGCGAGTGTTCCGGGGCGCAAAAACTGCACAGGAACACTGCGCACGACCACTGGACATAGTGCGCACGACCACTGGTCGTGCGCTAGTGATCGTGCATTAATTCCCGCCTAAAAAGTGGCCTGACTGGCTTATCGCACGACCACTGGCCATAGTGCGCACGACCACTGGTCGTGCGCCACTGATTGTGCGCATTGAAAACCTGCACCTGTCTATAAATAGCTGCTCCGCGAAAACAACCGTAACTCCTTCGTTTCTAGGTCTTTTTGAGCGCCGTTTTTTGCGTTTTTTCATTCTAAGCCTCCTCTATTCATCTAGGGACTTCAAGGAAGAGATTAGATCTTACTTTCATCATCAAGGAAGGTTTAAAGAGCATTTAGACATCGCCGGGTCGTGACACGAAGAAGACGGGCCATTGGGAGGAAGTGACAGCCCTCCTTTACCCCGGACGCAGTTGAGGACCGAGCTTGGACGCGGATTGACAACCCAGCGATTCCAACCGTGAATCCCAGCAAGGCTTCAGAGTCGGTCAAATCTCTTACTCTTTATTCTTTCGAAATGATGTTTGTATGCTAAACTCTCTATTTTGCGGATGAAGAACATGATAAATCTAGATCTGTAACTTTTATTTCATCTTTATGAAATTCCTTTTGATTTATTCATGTGTATGAGGTGCGCTATTGTCATTCATTTTATTGATTTCATTCCGTGAGCCTACTCTTCCATCCGCCAAGCTAAGCGGTGCTAACGGCCCGTGTAATCCACCACGACTCCGCCGGTGCGAACCATTCCATCCGCTAGCCTACTCGTCCATCCGCCCTTTCGAAGTAGTGCGTTCAAGGCCTACGTAGTCTCCATCCCGCCTAGCGAAGCAGTGCGCTCAAGGCCTGCATAGGAGTAGTTTAATTTTGTTACTTTTATTTTCCATAACCCAAACAACCCCCCTTCGCGTTCCATCCGACTAAAGGACTTCAATCTCAAGTCCTGCCTCAATAGTAAACTCCACCTTACTGTGTTCCTTCCGAGATCGATACTCGGGGATTTACTCCTTGTTTTATATTACTTGAACGATCGGTACACTGCCGTGTCGTGCCGCAGTCTAGCCACCATATATAGTGGTGTGTAGGATTAGTGCATCAGTGCCCCAACATTAACCATCCACCCGACGAGTTGGACCCACTTGGACCTTGACCTACATGGGGGACCCACCCTAGGGTTGACTTTGGTCAAACTGTTGGGTATTGAATCCACAATAGCCTAGATTTGTAAGAAGTCACTCTTGAACCAAGGTTAATTACGAGTGTATTTGATGTTATTTCCTAGTTATATATTTGCAGGTTATGTCTGCTAAGTGTAGACCAATGTCAGAACACAATGGGTCAGTAAACACAGTATCATACAATGTAATCCCTCATTGTGTGGAACATGGTGTTGACTCATGTGTGATCTCTCTATTGGGATACACTTCATTTTCAAGACTCTTGAAGCTTGGAAGTTGGAAGAGCTGTTGGTGTTCAAGAGAAGAAAGGAGAAAAAGTTCAGAATTTTTCTAAGGGTATTTCTCGAGAAATCCAAGTTATCTCTCGAGAAATCCAAGTTATTTCTCGAGAAGTCCTCTTCAGTTTTCGAGAAATCCCTCTCTGACTTCTAATCTAAAGTTTCTAAGGTATTTCTCGAGAAGTCATTATTGTTCTCGAGAAATCTTCTCAGATGTCCTTTGAAAGCTTTTCTAAGCTGTTTCTCGAGAAGTCATATGTTCTCTCGAGAAATCAAAGTCATTTCTCGAGAAGTCTCTTTGTTCTCAAGAAATTTTCTTCAAGTCTTCATGAAAGCTTTTTCCAGCCTTATCTCGATTTGTTGCAGCCATTTCTCGAGAAGTAAAGTTCATTTCTCGAGAGGTCAAATCCATTTCTTGAGAAGTCCATATTGTCCCAAGAAAATTATTTTCTTCCAGTACTGCTTTGAAATAATTTGGTTCCTGACGGGTTGTTAATTTCTTCTGACGGACTTGACGGCATGTGTGAGAGGTTTTAAGGTTAATCTTACCTTAAATCAAGGACTCTTAGCCGTTACTCTTGATTACTATATACGGCTCTTATCCGATCTTATCAAAACCTATATTTTTAATCTTCCATTTGATCGAATCATCGTAAAGAAAAGCTGCTGCCTCCGGCCATTGTTGAAGGATCGATCTCTCACTCTCAATCAATCGATTCCTTCTAAAGAAAAGATTCAACTGATCAGCACTCTAATCATCTACATCAATCTATTGGATTGTGTTGAATTCTAGAGATCAGATCTGATATTTCAATCATTTCTTCCTCATCTTCTAGCCAAAGTTTTTCAAGACTCAAGGAGGAAGAAGATCTCAAAAGTTCAGATCTATACAAGTTTTGTTAAGTATTTTATTGTACTCAATCTCAATTTCTTGTAGGAGAGTTTCTCCGAGTTGTAGGAGAGTTTTCTCCGAGTTTGTAGGAGAGTTGTCTCCGAGGTGTAGGAGCGTTGTCTCCAAGGTGTAGGAGCGTTGTCTCCGAGGTGTAGGAGCATTGTCTCCGAGGTGTAGGAGCATTGTCTCCGAGTTTGTAGGATCTTTCTTGATCCGAGATTTTGTGAAGTAGTCGATGCTAGTCGTGGTGCTAGATTGGCGAGGCCGGAAAGTGGAGTACCCAAGATCGGGGAACCACTATAAAATTCCTTGTGTCGTCTGTGATTGTGATTTGCTTTTCTGTGCTTTCTATTTCTCAAGTTTTTAATCCGCAAAAGACGCATCTATGACCTATTCACCCCCTCTAGGTGATTTAGGTAGGCAACTAGATACTTCAATTGATATCAAAGGTAGGTTGTTCGTTTCTAGGTTAACACCTTGAACAGGATCCATCCATTCTAGTTGCTAGCAAATCATGGAAAGAAGTAACTAATCCTCCTCGTTGAAGCTGCCAATCTGCACAAAGGCTAATTTCCCCATATGGAAAGAAAGAGTTAGATTTTTCATGGAAGCCGCAGATCCGAGAATCTTCCAAGTTGTGGAAGAAGATCCTCATGTGCCTATGCCTGCCTCTACAATTGACCCGAATATTTTGGTGCCAATGAAAATGATGGACTTAACCAAGGATGAGATCGCCATCGTAGCCCTAGACAAAAAGGCCAAGAACATAATTGCCAGTGTAGTGGACGACTCTATGCTTCGAAACTTAATACACTGCAAATCAGCCAAAGAGATGTGGACGTCCTTGATTGCCCTCATGGAAGGTACCGAAGAGGTAAGGGATGATAGAAGATCTCAACTCAACCAAGAGTACGAGGCCTTCAAGCAAAGCAAAAAGAAGTGCATTGCTGATGCTTATGAAAGATTCTTCAAAATTGTAAATGGCCTAAGAAATTATGGTCGAGAATTTACAAATGGTGAACTGAATAACAAATTCCTGCGATCCCTGACGAAAGACTGGGATAGTAAGATAGTTACAATCAAGGAGTTTGGAAAGCTACCAAACCTAGACCCATAGAATCTGTTTGGGAAGCTACTATCCCATGAGCTGCAGATGAACATCCGCAAAACAAAAGAAGATGGGAATCAAACTTCAAGCAAGGAAAGGACCTCGGCGATGAAGGCTGAGAGCTCCAGGAAAAGCAGAACTGTGTCTCCAATTAGGGCACACGAGTCTGATGAAGAAGAGGAATCTGAAGCTGGCTCCTCCTGTTCAGAAATGTCAGATGGGGAATTTTCTCTAATCTCCCGTCAGTTTAAGAAACTGCTAAGCAAGAGAAGGCTTATGAAGAACAAGCCCTCTTCCTCTGACTATAGACATTCTTGCCGTGATGGTGATCATCACAGAAAAGGCTCAAGCAGCAATGACAGGTACAATTCTAAACCGAATAAACATATTTCTTCTAACATTGTTAGCTACTGTTGTAACAAGCCATGACATATGATTGCTGAATGCCCATACAAGAATAAAGAGGGTGGAAGAAGAGAAGAAAAGAAATTCAACCATATGAAAAAGAAAACTGAAAGAAATTTCGTCGCCAAGAAGTCCAAAACTCTAAGCGACAGTGACTCGGACAAGTCGAGTGATGAAGAAGAAGCCTACTTTGGGCTAATGGCCATGACCGATGACGAAGAAGAACCTCCGTACAAAGGGAAGGTAAATCCTCACACCATCTTGTCTGAATCTGATTATGCTTCAGTTGAGCAAGAGAACTACTCCTGATACGAGGATTCAGAACTCATGACCTAATATAATAAATTGCATAAAAGCTTTGACAAATGCCGAAAGGTCGTCAAAACTCAGGACAAGGATATCATGTCTCTCAACGAAGTGGAATCCAATCTGAGAGAAGAAGTTGCAAAACTTACTCCTCTCAGAGAGGAAATCCAAGTTTTGACAGACAAGATTAAAAGCTCAGATGAGTTACTTGTCTTGAGAGAGAAAATCATCAAAGAACTGGAAGAACAACTAGCAGCCGAGAAAAAGCTAGTTGAAAAGTTCTCCCAACCGAAAACTGTTCTTCCAATCATTGATAGATTCTCTGCTAAAGCGAGTGGCAGTGGATTAGGTCATGTGGTTGGTCCTAGTAAATCTTCTAAGAGCTTCCGAGCCAAGAAGAAAGATAAGAATGCTATGAAAGCCACCGCCGAAGAGAAAGGGAAGGCCCATCTGGATAAGACGACATTTAAGAAAGTTATCTTTCCTACAAATGCCTATGATCTGGAAAGCTCCTATGGTCACTTGACTAGAACAATTGAGTTTGGGACTGTCAATGACTACAAGGGGTGAACTCATCCCCGAAACTTTGGTGCAAGTTCGTTCAAAGCACCCTATGAGGAAATAAATCTGAGAAGTTATGGTCATTTTGTTCATGGACCTAGTGCAAAGAAGGCACCAACAATGAAGATTGTTTCTTCTAAGCCAAAGGAGACAGTTATACCATGTGTATGCTGCACGCATGAGGGATCCTCATCAAAAAGCAATGCTCCTGCCAAAACTAACGTTCAAAAAGTAAACCAAGAGAATACAAAGCAGAGATACAACAGATTTGATTATTGGTGTTGCAGTAAGATTGGTCACTTTGCCGTAGATTGCTGGTTCAATCTAATTTATTTTAAGAGACCACAAGTAAACATTGCAAGGAAGACCACTCGTAATGTTAACGTTCATCGTGGTGCTCAGCTAACAAGGGACCAAAGACCCAAATTTGTTTGGGCTCCTAAGGCAAAATAATCTGTTTTTGCAGGTATGTCCAAAGGCCAACAGAAATCCCATATGGTATTTGGACAGCGATTGTTCTCGGCACATGACCGGGACAAGAAGCCTATTGCTGAATTTTATTCCAGTTGAGAACGGTCCAAAAGTTATTTTTGGCGGATCCGATAGAGGAATAACCAAAGGCTATGGTATGATTTCAAATGGTAATGTATCCTTCTCCGATGTGGCTTATGTGGAAGGATTAAAACATAATATCATAAGCATAAGTCAACTCTGTGATATAGGATACATAGTTGATTTTCATAAAGATAAGTGTTTGATAAAGTCGGCAGAAAATTCAGAAATGATTTTATCAGGCACTCGTTGTAGAAATATTTTCTGTTTGAATTTTCTTTGTTTAACTTCCTCTACATCAGTGTGCTTTTTAGCAAAAGATAGTGCATCTCTTGTCGACCAATGACACAAGAGACCAACACATATTAATTTTAAATCTATAAACAAATTATTTTCTCAAAACTTAGTGCGTGATGCGCCAATTGTTAAGTGCGTTAAAGATAGACCTTGCCATGCATGTGTAAAAGGCAAGCAAACAAGAGCTACTTTTAATAACATAATTGGCAAAGAATCAACCAGGTATTTACACCTACGTCATATGGACTTGTTTGGTCCTTTGCAAATTAGAAGTTTAGGAGGTAAGTCTTACACATTGGTTATTGTAGATGACTACTCACGTTTTGCATGAGCATTCTTTCTAAAACACAAGTCAGATACCTTTGATACTTTCACCAAATTTGTCAAGAAAATCCAGAATGAATTTGATTGTTCGGTGGTCAAAATCAAAAGTGACCATGGAACTGAATTTGAATTCGGGGCCATGACAGACTTCTGTGAAAGCCTTGGTATCTTTCATGAGTTTTCCTCTCCTCGAACTCCACAACAAAATGGGGTAGCTGAGAGAAGGAATAGAACTCTCATTGAGGCTTGCATAACAATGTTGAGTGATTCTTCACATACGGAATACTTTTGGGCTGAATCCGTCAACAATGCTTGCCACGTGCAAAACAAAGCACTCATAAATAAAAACCATGAAAAGACTCCCTATGAACTACTAAAAGGCAAGAGACCAGCCATCTCTTATTTTAGAATCTTTGGCAGTAAATGCTTTGTACTTAATAATAGAAAGCATTACAAAACCATGTTTAGTGAAAAGAGCTTTGAAGGTATTTTCGTAGGCTATAGTAGCCATAATAGAGCTTATAGAGTTTTTAATAAGAAAACCCTGGTTGTAGAAGAATCCATTAACGTTGTTTTTGATGAGACGAGCATGCTACAAAGCGGCTCTTCTAGTGCTTCTGTTGAAGATGCAGGTTCAAAGTTGCAAGATTTATGCTTGGATGAGCAAGTTAAAGAAAATGCTCAAAACTTCATCAAGATCTCTCCCCCAACCTCAACTGTAAAGGAAGATCACCAAGATGAAGAGTTAATCCAAGTGGAGGAAAACACTCCAGTAGCAGAAGAAGTTCCTGGTGGTCTAATTAATGCAAGGAATCTAGAGATCAGACATTGAGGGATCATCCGATTGATCAGATCATAGGAGATCCTCATGTCGGCATAAGAACAAGAAGAGGTACTACTAATGAAAATATGCATTTGAGTTTCCTCTCGCAGGTTGAACCAAAGAAATTCCAAGAAGCAAATGAAGAACCCTATTGGATAATTGCAATAGAAGAAGAACTAAATCAATTCAAGTGGTGCAAAGTGTGCACTCTTATTCCAAAACCCAAAGATAAGAATATCATTGGAACAAAGTGGATCTACCGAAACAAATTGGATGAAGAAGGAACAATAATCAAGAACAAAGCCAGACTTGTAGCTAAAGGATACAGACAGGAATAAGGGATCGACTTCGATCAGACTTATGCTCCTGTAGCAAGGCTCGAAGTTATCAAGCTGTTCCTTGCTTATGCTGCATTCAAGGGTTTCACCGTATACCAAATGGACGTCAAGTCAGCTTTTCTAAACGGTAATATAAAAGAAGAAGTATATGTGGAACAACCCCCAGATTTTGTTAATCCTGATCACCCTGAATATGTTTATTTATTGCAAAAAGCTTTATATGGTTTGAAACAAGCTCCTCGAGCTTGGTATGAGACGCTGTCTAACTTTCTTCTTTAGAACAAATTCACAAGAAGAAAGATAGATAAGACATTATTTCTTAGGGAAGTTAAATGCAAGATTTTGCTAGTACAAATCTATGTCGACGATATTATCTTTGGCTCTATGGATGATAACCTTTGCAAGAGGTTTTCCAAACTTATGCAATGGAAATTTGAAATGAGAAGTATGTGTGAGATGAAATATTTCTTAGGACTCCAAGTGAAGCAATCAGAAGATGGAATTTTCATCTCTCAGACGAAGTTACCAAGGAGTTGATAAAGAAATTTGGAATGGAGAGTGCATCCTCTATGAGGACTCCAATGAGTTCAGCTATGTCTCTGGACAAGGATGAGAAAGGGAAACCTTTCAATGAAACCAAGTACAGAAGCATAATTGGCTCTCTGCTCTACCTTACTGCTAGTCGGCCTGACATAATGTTCTCTACATGTGTATGTGCTAGATATCAGGTGAACTCTAAGGTACCCAAGAAGTAATGATAGCTGATGAGCAAAACTATGCTTGCAAACGACAAAGACAAGTGTACCGTGTCGGATGTAGTATAGGCTTATATAAAACCAAGGTCGTATAAAAATCCGGGCGTGTTGATTACTCTTACTCAAGACGATCTCTATTGTTCTATCAAAAGTACTTTGATTTGGTTGCAATAAGAAGAATAACTTAACTTGCAGATTATAACTGAAGAAAAGAGAGGTGGATAAAATAGAAGAAAGGATGAAAAAAAGCAACAACAACTATTATTGATTCAAGAAAAAAAGATTACAACTATTAAAAGAAAACATTACAAGTGCAGGAAGAAAACTAGAATACGCGAATAAAAACTCTGGAATGAAAGCAGGAAGATGGAGGCTTCGACTCCAATCCAATATTTTTTTTGATCATCAGGGGTAGCTGCCTTTAAATAGCTGAATAATAATATGGTAAAGGGCGTGATTGAAGCAGCAGTAATTGCTGGCGGGAAGCTTTGGCTGAGGCGTACATGGATTGCTGACGTGACAGAGCTTGGGCGGATTGCTGTACGGTGGCTGTGGCGCAATTGAAGGCGGTGCTTTTATTATTTTGTCGAACGCAGTTCGTCGACCTCACGCGCGTTCGTCGATCGGAGGCGGCCAGACTGGAATTCGTCGAGCGCCGTTCGCCAGACGGGAATTCGTCGAGCGCCGTTCGCCAGACGGGAATTCGTCGAGCGCCGTTCGCCAGACGGGAATTCGTCGAGCGCCGTTCGCCAGACGGGAATTCGTCGAGCGCCGTTCGCCAAATTCGTCGAACGCCCAAAAATTCCAGAAAATCTGAAAATATAAGAATAGCCTACATTAGACTATAGAATAGAAAAGATTATTACTTTAAATGAGAAAAACATAGAAGCTATATAATTTCGTAACAAAAATACATTAAACTTATACTAAAAAATGAGTAAATAAATTACTCATCAAACACCCCCATACTTATTCGTTTGCTAGTCCCGAGCAAACAACTTTTCATAGGAGTAGAAAAATTTAAATACTAGAAAAGAAATTTGAACTCAAGGAATAAAAACGCGAAGTCTTACGCCTACGTGTAGAGATCCTAGTTGAAAGATCTATTCAGCATAATGATTAGCTTATAATTTTTCAGTAATGCGTATTAACAAATTGCTTTTACTTTTAAATTGAAAGTTCGGCAAATTCTCGAATGCTATTCAGGGAGCGGGTAGCGTATTTTCTAAGATCAATATTACCCAAAATTGAGTTTCAGGATAGCCTCCAAAGAAATCCATCAATGACGATGGCCATAGGCTTGCCCGGTCACACTCTCTCCACTACACAAGTATAATGTTATAGCTTAAAGATCAAAAGGGCTTTCATTAGGAGTGAAACTTGGCTTAGGTATATGATTTGGATTTGGAAATCAAAAAGATAGAATATGACGGCTAAGGATCACACTAAACCAAGGTGAGAGTTACCCAAAATTATCAAAAATTTAAACCTCGCATAAGAGTTGTTATGAAGCAAAACTCTCATATTTTTCAAAAATGAGGCCATGAATACTTTTTTATATTTTTTTCACAGTTGGCCAATAATTTTTCATATATATTTTTTATATCCTTTTTTTTCTTTTCATAATAGCTCCGAATAAGAAGTTGTAATTTCCTTATTTTCACAATTGGACCCATTGCAGAATTTTAATAAATCTCAATTATTTAGTGTGATCATGGGCTGGATGTTTTGGCTTTGGTGAAAATGAAAGGTGGAGGTAGCAAAGGAAATAAGGTAAGGCCCAAAGTGTTTAAGCAATGAAAAATTTAAAAAGGTGTGCAAACAGGCACAAACGATCAAAAGGTGGCCTAAATCACTTCTAAAAACTATGACAAACCTATGTAAATGCTTCGAGAATCGCTAGAGGCAAGTTCTAGCCATCGAGAAAGAATACCCTTCCGTTCAAAATTGTGTAATATTTCTCTAGTAAGCTTCTACATAATCACTTGAAATTATTCACAGATTCTACCGGATTCAAGGTAAAAGTAAAACAAGAATTGTTTTTTCGCAGTTAGAAAAACATAAATCTAATTTTATGCTGAATAGTTAATTTGACATAGAATTCTACAAACGCGTGCATTTAACTAGGAACACTGCATGAGTCAACAATTTTATTCCAAAATTCAAAATCTAATGAAGTATAAAAATTCCCTACTACACTAAACAAAAGCAAATCTACTAAGGATTTTGCAAATGAGTAAGTATAAAAATTCAGCAAAAAATATTTATATAATTTTTTTCTTCTTGGACTTCCCAAGATCTACCCGGTGAAGGGTTTGCAAGGTACTAGAGACTATGATGGGAATTTAAGCCCAAAGCGTCTTTTACAAGAAATTTTATTTAGCTAGAAAAAATATATATATTTTTTCAAATAAATAGAAATTCAAAGAAAGCAATGCTACACCCCCATACTTAAAATTAAACATTGTCCCCAATGTTTAAAACTAAGTAAGAAGATAAAAACAGGAATTACACTTTTTATTTTATTTTATTTTTATTTTTTTAAGAAAATGAAATAAATTAACAACAAAAAGAAAGAAAAATAAAAAAGTGACTAAAGGGTGAAGAGGGCTTCCCTGATCGGTAGACGAGGTTGCCGGACAGAAAATAAAACTTGCAAAATTAAGTTAAAGAAAACAAACAAAAAATAACGTTGGGTTGCCTCCCAAAAGCACTTTGTTTACCGTCGCATAGCTTGACTAAGTGGCGTTCTACAAGTTTGTGAGGTTAAGCGTTTCAATTTTGCCGGGCGCTAGGTCGCCAGAATGATATAATTTCAATTGGTGTCCGTTAACTTTCAAAAGGCCTTGATCCGGGTGTTCTATTAGCACGGGTCCCATATGACCAAACCTCTTTTACAACAAAAGGGCCGGACCATCGGGATTTTAATTTCCCCGGAAAAAGTTTTAATCTAGAGTTATATAGAAGGACTAAATCTCTCGGTGTAAAAGATTTTGGAAATTTTATTCTCTTATCATGATAAAACTTAGTGCGCTCCTTGTAAAATTTATTTTTTTCATAGGCGTTTGCGCGCCATTCGTCTAATTCATTAAGTTGAAATTTTCGTTGATCGGAGGCTAAGTTCAAATCTAAGTTTAAAAATTTTAGAGCCCAGAATGCGCGATGTTCTAATTCTACCGGTAAATGACACACTTTTCCATAGACTAATCGGTACGGTGTACATCCGATGGCGGTTTTGTACGCTGTCCGATAGGCCCATAGTGCGTCGTCTAATTTTAGCGACCAATCCTTCCTATTAACGGACACAGTTTTTTCTAGAATTCTTTTTAGTTCGCAATTCACCACCTCCACTTGGCCATTTGCTTGTGGGTGGTAGGCGGTAGATAGCTTGTGGGTAACTCCATACTTTGCTAAAATTTTAGCAAGCTGGTTGTTACAAAAGTGTGTGCCCCGATCACTAATTAGTGCTCGGGGTGTGCCAAATCGTGAAAATATTTTTTTTTTAAAAGTGCACGACGATTCTCGCGTCGTTGGTGGGAAAAGCTTGTGCTTCCGCCCACCTTGACACGTAATCGACCGCAACAAGAATATATTTATTATTGAAGGAGGAGGGTAAAGGACCTACGAAATCTATTCCCCATAAATCAAAAATTTCGCATTCTAAAAATATATTTTGGGGCATTTCGTCCCGGTTAGAAATGTTACCTGACCGCTGACAGCTATCACATTTACTCACAATGGTGTGAGCATCTTTGAATAAGGTGGGCCAGTAGAAGCCCTATCGACCTCGATCCCTTTACTAGAAACCTTATGTCCGAGGACTAATCCCTCACGGACCATAAAATGGCACTTCTCCCAGTTGAGTGCCAGATTCGTGTCTTCGCAACGTTGAAGAACACGATCAAGATTTTTTAGACAGTTTTTAAAGGAATCGCCATAGACTGAAAAATCGTCCATGAAAAGTTCCATGACGTCCTCAACTAATTCATTAAAAATTGCCAGCATACATCTTTGAAATGTAGCTGGCGCGTTGCAAAGCCCAAACGACATTCTTTGATATGCGAAGGTGCCGAACGGACAAGTGAAGGTGGTTTTCTCTTGGTCTTCGGGCGCAATTGGGATTTGGAAATATCCCGAAAGACCATCAAGAAAACAATAGTGCGAGTGACCGGATAAACGTTCTAAAATTTGGTCAATGAAGAGCAACGGAAAATGATCCTTGCGGGTAGCATCATTTAATTCCCTATAATCGATGCATACCCGCCGACCCGTAACAGTAAGGGTTGAGATTAACTCGTTATTTTCATTTTCAACTACTGTGATTCCGCCCTTCTTAGGCACGACTTGCACCGGGCTAACCCAAGTGCAATCAGAAATTGGGTAAATAATCTCCGCGTTTAATAATTTTATAATTTCGGCCTTAACGACGTCCTTCATATTAGGATTTAAGCGTCGTTGATGCTGAATAATGCCGCGAGAATTATTTTCAAGATTTATTTTATGCGTGCAGAATGAGGGATTTATACCATTTATATCAGAAAATTACCACGCAATTGCGTGACTGTGGTTATTTAAAATTTTAATTAATTCGGAAATTTCCGAATCATTAAGCGCAGAAGAAATAATTACGGGTAATTTTGAATTTTCTTCTAGAAATACATATTTTAGATGATCCGGTAGTTGTTGAAACCGATTTCTCGGCCTCGTGTGGAGCTCGGGGCCCTCACCGAAATGAGGGGCAGCTAGCCCTTACCGGTCCCGAGGGAGAGATAAGGCCGATGATTTGAGCAAAGAACAAAGACCCTAGTCTCAGCGAGGAGGTCCCTCCACTAACCCGGAAGATCGTTGAGCGCTTCCCCTCCCAAGCCAAAGCTAAGACTCGGGCACCTTGGAGAGCTAGAGAGCCCAAACCAAAGCGACCTAGGGAGAGAAGAGCTCAAAGATGATGAACCTCTCATCCAAGGTGCCCTTTGAGGTCTATTTATAGATTTTAGTTTTGTGGTCTGTCAATAACCAAATCCCGCTGTCCATTCCCACTATCCGCACACCGGATTGGTCTGCTAACAGCCAAACTCCGCTGTTTGGAGAGGCTAAACGCGGACCACCGGGGGCCTCTTGGTAAAAATCCCTTCCTGGACTCTTACGGGGCGAGCCAGCCCGCTTCGCGACCTCCCTCGCGAGTGGAGCTCGCGAGCCTCTGGGTCAGCGAACCACAGAGGCATTATCGACACATTACATGGCTCGCTCGCCCGCACTACCTCGGCGAGTCCCCGGATGACTATCTGCTCTCTCTCTAGGCGGGCTCGCCTAGCGAACTCCTTCCTCGAATGGTTGGGCTCGCCAATAGCGACCCGGCCAAGCCGACCTCCCTCGCGAGTGGAGCTCGCGAGCCTCTGGGTCGGCGAACCCCAGGATGGCTATCCGCACCCCAAAATGGCTAATTGCACCCCAAGACGGCCTTCCTCGCGAGTGGAGCTCGCGAGCCTACGCTACCTCGGCGAATCCCAGAATGGCTATCCGCACCCCAAAATGGCTAACTGTACCCCAAGACAGCCTTCCTCGCGAGTGGAGCTCGCGAGCCTACGCTACCTCGGCGAATCCCAGAATGGCTATCCGCACCCCAAAATGGCTAACTGTACCCCAAGACGGCCTTCCTCGCGAGTGGAGCTCGCGAGCCTACGCTACCTCGGCGAATCCCAGAATGGCTATCCGCACCCCAAAATGGCTAACTGTACCCCAAGACGGCCTTCCTCGCGAGTGGAGCTCGCGAGCCTACGCTACCTCGGCGAATCCCAGAATGGCTATCCGCACCCCAAAATGGCTAACTGTACCCCAAGACAGCCTTCCTCGCGAGTGGAGCTCGCGAGCCTACGCTACCTCGGCGAATCCCAGAATGGCTATCCGCACCCCAAAATGGCTAACTGTACCCCAAGACGGCCTTCCTCGCGAGTGGAGCTCGCGAGCCTACGCTACCTCGGCGAATCCCAGAATGGCTATCCGCACCCCAAAATGGCTAACTGTACCCCAAGACGGCCTTCCTCGCGAGTGGAGCTCGCGAGCCTACGCTACCTCGGCGAATCCCAGAATGGCTATCCGCACCCCAAAATGGCTAACTGTACCCCAAGACGGCCTTCCTCGCGAGTGGAGCTCGCGAGCCTGCGCCACCTCGGCGAGCTTCAAAGAAGCTGGTTAACTCCTCTCCGCTGGGCTCGCTCCCTCGAGCGCGAGTGGCGAACATAGGGGTTGTACACAATCCCCGCTCTTCGCGAGGTTGTTCTAAGCTCGCGAAGATACATCCAACCCATGATGTTCGCTGATTCTGCTGACGTGGCGGGAATCTTTCCGGTGGGCCCCATGCCTGAGACTATAAATACCGTCCACCGTGGCTAGTGGTCGAGCCTTTCCTTCCCCTTCCTCTTCGCCGAAATCCTTCTTCCTTTAGGATGTCTACCAAGCAGAGCGCGTTGGAACGGCTGAAGGCTTCCAGGGAGATGGCGAAAGCTCGGGCCGCCGAGCACAACGCCTGGATGTTCAACCCTGCCGCCTCTTCTTCCCCCCAGACTAAGAAAGCTAAGTCGGTTAGGAGGTCGCCGGGGGAGGACGCGACATCGCCACTTGACTCGTCCCCTCCGCCGAATACCGAGCTTGCACAACAGGTATCCTTTGCCTAAAGCCTTTACATCGACTCCTTGCTCATTCTCTTCCTTTTCGCAGAATTTTCCACCCGAGGACCGCATGGCGAGCCTCGCGCTGACAACTTCCCATGCTTCGTCCCCCGCGAAGCTGGGATCGCTAGATGCTGGGGTCGGGACCTCGTCCCAACAAGCGCCTCTCTCGCAACCTCGTAAGTCGCTCGCCTCCTCCATTATTTCTGCATAAGTCCAGGCGGTATCTACGCGTTTGTGGTCCATGTAGGTACCCCATCGCCGAGCCCTAAGGAGAAAGGCTCTACACCGGCGAACTCGCCGGTCCCGCCTAAGGTTAGCGTGGTGACCCCTGGCTTCGGTCTGATGGGGAAGCGAAGTCCAGGCGGCTCGCTTCTCGACGGTGCCAAAGTCGCGGAGAGAGTGGTATACCCTCCTGGTCTGGGGAAACCCCACGTCTCGGGATTCCGTGAAAACTTCCGGGGTCGGCCGGAGTCTTCGTGCAAGCCCCATCGCGGGTCCCCCTCCTCGCCAGGTTGGCATGTTTTCGCGAGCTCCCATCTCTTGCTTGCCTTCAGATCCTACTAACTCTCCGCTGAAATCCCAGGAGCCACCCCTGAGTCAGAGCACGGGAGGATGGAGATGTCACCACCGCCTTCGCCCAGCCAGATTGAAGATTTCTTGGGTGACCCCGGCGACCCCGTGCGGATGAAGAGTCGGGTGTCCGAGGTGCTTCAGAAGCACGGCATGATGTTACGCGA
The DNA here is from genome assembly GCA_033032865.1 of Dactylorhiza incarnata. Taxonomy (NCBI): domain Eukaryota; kingdom Viridiplantae; phylum Streptophyta; class Magnoliopsida; order Asparagales; family Orchidaceae; genus Dactylorhiza; species Dactylorhiza incarnata. The sequence goes on from JAWHQI010000246.1 coordinate 885,720, forward strand.
GTTGGAAGAGCGGTATGACGCGGATCGGGCTGCCTTTGATGAGAGATTCGCCGTGTTGGAGGACGCGAATGCGCGCTTGATCGCCGAGGCGGAGCCGGTGCCTCGCGCCGATGTTACCTCACCCGGCGTGCACATCTCGCGGGGCGAGGATCAAGCGCACCTGATCCTGCGCGAGTTTAAAGCGCTTCGCGACTACCATTATCCGAGAGTGCCGCCGCGTGCGGGGAAGCGAGGCCGGGGTCGCTGGAAGTGGCTTCCTTACCCCTGAGACCGCCGCGGGTTGAATGCTACTATCCCGCTGTTTTTGCTTCTTTTATGACGTCTGTATGAACAATATTTGGTGCGGTAATACTCGCGAGTCTATCGTGACTCGCCTTTTATCGTTTTTCTTTTATTCTTCTATTTGTTTCGGCGGTGTGCCTGTGGTTTGTTTAGTTCGTTCGCTGTGTTTGATACGTTCGCCCTCGTGGAGCGTTTGTGAGTTTTTATGCAACGCTAGGCATAGACCCTTTTTCCTCGCAGGCTGGCCGCAGCGAGCTTGGGTTCGCAAGACTACTGTACCATCGGGTAGGATTTTACTTTATTTCCGTTATCCGCACTCCTGACGCTTCGATTCCCGTGCCCATCAGAGCCCTCTATAAATAGTTTGGATTCGATCTTCTACCCGTCGCATTTATTTCCCCCGTCTTCTCGCGCCTACGCTCATCTCCGTTCTCGCAAGATCGTGTTCGCGTTCGCTGCTCGTAGGCTGTCTTTTCCTGACTCGATGCGGACGAATCAGCAAGTGGGAGCGGATGGCGAGAGCGAGGGGCGGTCAAAATGCGCCTCAGCGTTTCAAGCCCACGAGTTCTACTGCGCGAACATCACAGCCGAGGAGTATAAGCTCGCGGTGGACCGCTATCTCCCGGAGGGTTACTCGGCTCGCTGTCCAAGCGAGAACTCCACCTTAAACGAGACCGAGGCTGACGAGCTCGCGATCCCCATCGCGCACTTTGAGAATGGGTTGCGACTCCCTCTGTGGCCTGAAATCCGTCAGGTATTTCGCCTGACCTTCTCGCTGCCTCGTGTTCGCTATCGCAACTTTCTCATCGTTCTTTGTAGGTGTTGCGATATTATGGGGTGTTGCCGAGCCAGCTGACCCCAAATGCGATCGCGGACATTGTCGCGTTCGCCTGTTATCTGCGGGAAGAGAGGATCGAGTTCAGCCTCCTCGTCTTCCGCAAGGTATTTTCTTTCTGCGCCTTCCGAGATGGGACTACCTATTTCGTGAGCCAGCACGTCACCGTCTGCGAGACGGTGAACAAGAGCCACTATTGGACCCAGAAGTTCCTCCTAGTGAAAGGACCCTTCGGCAACCTCCACTTCACCCCCATCCAGCGGGATGACGCCACTTACCGCCCTCCGAGCTCGCTGGGCGGCGCCGACGCCAAACTCCTCCAATACCTCTCCGGCAAGAACTTCGAAGTCGCCTATCTGCGGCGCAACGTTGATTCGTTACTCTCCGTTCCTCAAGGGGAAGGTAGGGTTCGCTCGCGCCTCACTTTCTTTTCCCTTTCTTCATCGTATAACGCTTACTTTACAGGTGAGCGCGAGGTCCCCGTCAATCCCCCGCACGCGCAGGGCATCACCCTCACGGTGGATACTCTCGCGACCGCGGCGGCAGAGGCTTGCCGCGACCTTCCCGCCGTCGGGTCCGGCAAGAAGCGGCCCCCTTCTGCGAGTCAGCCGAGTTCGCGGTCTTCCAAGAAGCTGAAAGGAAAGACCTCCGCTGTTAAGGATAGGAGCGCAGTCGTCTATCTGAGCGAGACCGACGGCTCGCCTCCTTCCCCTGCGGAAAAGCTTGACCCCCCGGTGAACCAGGGTGCTGGGAGTTCCTCCGTGACCCCTCAACCCAAAGGTCACCGGAACTTTGGTCTAGGCGAGAAAGTTTCCGACCTCCTTGGCGAGCCCCTGCTCGCCTGGGACCCCAATGCCAACCGAATTTCCTGCTCCACCCTTCACCCTTCCTGGGTGGAGCTTGGTAAGGCCGGGGAGGAGGCGTTCTCCATCTCCTTCGGTTTATATGGCCGCGAGGACGCCGCCGCCTACAAAGAGATGGGGCCCAGACAGTTGGTCTATGAAGAAATGCGAGCCCAATTCCGCTCGACGGAGCTCGCACATATGGCGGGGCGCCGATATCTGCAGGCGGACAGGGACATCCGCGCGTACAGGGAAGAGCTGAAGAAGGCTCGCGAGGAAATCAAGGGCCTCAAGGAGAAAGAAGAAGTGACGGAAACCCTTCTCGCCGGGATGCAGGGCAAGATGGTACGCGACCCCCGGGTTTCTTTTCTTTGCTGTTTACGATCTCTGGCCTTCCCCTAACTCGTTTGATGCTCAGGATGCCGACGTGGCCACCAAGCTCCTCGCTCGCAATGGCGAGCTGGAGTTGGAGAATATCATGTTGAAGGCTCGAGTGGATGAGCTGGTTCGCGGCGTGCTACCTCCCTCTCCTGGGCGAGTCGGCTCTCAACAGAGGGCTGCCGAAAGTGAGGAGCAGAGGCGGCGGGATGCACAGGAGGTCGCCAACCTTGTTTTCACGACCCTTAAGGATGCAAGCCTGCTAGCCGAGGACGCGATGGAGTTCACAACGGAAGATGTCTGTCCGGACCTCTTCGCCATGGCGCCCTGGTTGGGGACTCGCAAAGACGGCGAGGGCCCCCTAGGGTGAACTCTTTTCTTCTTTCCCCCTTTTCGCAAATGTATATCATTTTTTGGGCTGGCGAGATTGCTGCCGAACATATAGTTATAACTTTTTGTTAACCTTTATGATCATGCTTGTGTTTATTTCTTCTCGTGGATTTCTTTTCCAACCTCATAACTAATCGTCACGTGGTGGTGCTCCCGGAGAGTTCGCGAGCGCGCGTGCCTGGGCTCGCCTCGCCGAGGTTTTCTTTTCAATGGGTCTCGCGAGCCCGAGTTGTCACCGCCCGCGAGCACTGCCCGGCGAGTCTAACTTTGGTGAGTATGGATAGTCATCCCGTGAGCTGAGATTCCCTGACTAGTATTCCAACCTGTTATCTTAGTCCTTGACCCTTATTGCTAGCCTTGCCAGCCTTTCCCGGGGTTAACCAGAACCCCCCGTCTAGGTGAAAGCCCGGGAGCGGAATCGATCTGGGGCATTCCGGCACCAACATATCCAACCTTGCCAGCCTCTCCAGAGATCAACCAGAACCCCCCGTCTAGGTGAAAGCCCGGGAGCGGAATCGATCTGGGGCATTCCAGCACCAACATATCCAACCTTGCCAGCCTCTCCAGAGATCAACCAGAACCCCCCGTCTAGGTGAAAGCCCGGGAGCGGAATCGATCTGGGGCATTCCAACACCAACATATCCAACCTTGCCAGCCTCTCCAGAGATCAACCAGAACCCCCCGTCTAGGTGAAAGCCCGGGAGCGGAATCGATCTGGGGCATTCCAGCACCAACATATCCAACCTTGCCAGCCTCTCCAGAGATCAACCAGAACCCCCCGTCTAGGTGAAAGCCCGGGAGCGGAATCGATCTGGGGCATTCCAGCACCAACATATCCAACCTTGCCAGCCTCTCCAGAGATCAACCAGAACCCCCCGTCTAGGTGAAAGCCCGGGAGCGGAATCGATCTGGGGCATTCCAGCACCAACATATCCAACCTTGCCAGCCTCTCCAGAGATCAACCAGAACCCCCCGTCTAGGTGAAAGCCCGGGAGTGGAATCGATCTGGGGCATTCCAGCACCAACATATCCAACCTTGCCAGCCTCTCCAGAGATCAACCAGAACCCCCCGTCTAGGTGAAAGCCCGGGAGCGGAATCGATCTGGGGCATTCCAGCACCAACATATCCAACCTTGCCAGCCTCTCCAGAGATCAACCAGAACCCCCCGTCTAGGTGAAAGCCCGGGAGCGGAATCGATCTGGGGCATTCCAGCACCAACATATCCAACCTTGCCAGCCTCTCCAGAGATCAACCAGAACCCCCCGTCTAGGTGAAAGCCCGGGAGCGGAATCGATCTGGGGCATTCCAGCACCAACATATCCAACCTTGGCACCGCAGCGGTCAAAAACACAACAAACGAAAGTAAGATATTGATTGAATGACATAATACAGTTTTTAAGGGTAGAATCGTTTCAAATCGTCCCCACTTCGAGCTCGGTCAAGGGGTATCCCTTCCACATCCTGGAGGTGATACCTCCCCGACTTGAGCACCTCGCTTACGATATATGGGCCTTCCCAGTTGGGGTTAAGCTTACCCACTGTGGCCCCTCTGCCGGCCGCATCGACCTTCTTCAGGACTAGGTCCCCCTTCTGAAAGTGTTTGACCCGGATATGTTTGTCAAAATATCGAGCCATCCGCCTCTTGACCTCTTCCTGCCTGATGGTGGCCAAGTCTCGGAGTTCTTCCACCAGGTCCAGGGATAGCCTCTGCTCGGCACTGTTACCTTCTAGCCACTCTTCATCCCCCTCGCATGCAGCGGTCACCCGGGGGGTCGTTACCTCGAACTCTATGGGGAGAACGGCCTCGGACCCGTGGGAGAGCCTGAACGGAGTCTCCCCGGTGGCGGTATTCGGAGTAGTCCTCATGGCCCAGAGGACGGAGGGTAGTTGTTCCACCCAACTTCCTCGTAGGTTCTCCACTTTCTTTTTTAGCAGGTTGACGATTATCTTGTTCGCCGCCTCCACTTGCCCATTGCTCCTCGGGTGGTGGACTGAAGCAAACCTGAGGTTAATGCCGAGCTGAGTGCAAAAGTCGACAAACTCTTCACTCGCAAATTGTGGCCCATTGTCCGTTACTATGGCTAGAGGGAGCCCATGTCTGCAGATTATTTCCCCCCACACAAAATTCCTTACAACCTGAGAGGTCACCTTAGCTAGCGCCTTCACCTCTACCCACTTGGAGAAGTAGTCGATCATGACTAGCAGGAACTTCCTCTGACCGCTGGCTTGGGGGAAGGGGCCGACCAGGTCTAACCCCCATATGGCGAAAGGCCAGGGAGCCGTGATGGATCGGAGCCTCTGAGCGGGGAGGAGTTGGAGCGGAGCATAGAGTTGGCACTTCTGACACTTTCTTGTGAACTCTGCTGCATCCTTGCTGAGAGTGGGCCAGAAGTAGCCTTGTCTCAACACCCTCCCTTCCAGGGTCCGACTCCCGGAGTGACTGCCGCACTCCCCGGAGTGGATTTCTTCCAGCACCCTCGGGACCTCTTTCTCGGAGACACAACGAGCCAGAAGTCCTGAGAGAGTCTTTCTATATAGCCCCCCTGCATGCAAAGAGTAATAGGCGGACTTGTACCTGAAGCGCCTCTTGTCCACATCCTCTCCAGGGAACTGTCCGGAGGATAGGAAGGTGATGAATGGATCCATCCATGAGGCCTGCTGATCCACTTCCATCGACTCTCCCTCCTCGATGGAGGGCCGGAAGAGTTCCGAAGTCGTTCCCCCCGCTCGAGGACCGAACTTGGCTAGGAGGTCCGCCTGGGTGCTCTCCTCCCTCGGCACATGTTTGATTGAGAAGGTGCGGAACTGCCCGATGACTCCCTTAACCTTCTCCAGGTATAGTAGGAGGGTTGGATCCTTTGCTTCAAACTCGCCTTTGATCTGGCATGCCACCACCATGGAGTCTGTGGAGATCTCCACGTCCTGCACACCCAGTTCCCGGGCCAGCCGAAGGCCCGCTATCACTGCTTCGTACTCCGCCTGGTTGTTGGTAATTGGGAAATGGATGTTTAAGGCTTGTTCAATCCGAGTCCCCTGAGGACTCACTAGGACTATTCCCCCCCCCCCCCCCCCCGAAGGAGTGTTTTCCCGACGCTCCGTCCACCAACATCTTCCATGCTTCCGGGGGAGGTGGCTCGTGCTCCCCCACTTCGGCCGCGTAGTCGGCCATGAAGTCTGCCACTGCTTGAGCCCTGATGGATGTCCTGGGTACGAAGGTGATATTGAACTCGCTTAACTCCACGGACCACTTTGCCAACCTTCCTGAGTGTTCCACCCCTTCCATGATTTTGCGGAGCGGATGGTCGGTCACTACTTTAATTGAATGGGCTTGAAAGTAAGGCCGGAGCCTCCGGGCCGATACCACCAAGGCGAAGGCTAACTTTTCTAGGATTGGGTATCGGAGTTCCGCCTTCTTCAGCACTCGACTAACATAGTAGATTGGGAACTGTTTCTTCCCCTCCTCCCGGATTAGCACGGAACTTACTGCCTCGGATCCTACCCCTAGGTATATAGATAGGTCCTCTCCCGGTCTCGGTCCCTGGAGCAGAGGGGTTTGAGTGAGCTGTTCTTTCAGGGCTTGGAAGGCCCTCTCGCACTCCGGGGTCCATTCGAACTTCTTGTTTCCCCGCAGTACTTTGAAAAAAGGTGCACATTTTTCTCCCGCCTTGGAGAGGAATCTACTGAGCCCAGCCAGTTTCCCTGTGAGGCTCTGGACCTCCTTCGGGTTCCTCGGCGACTCTAACTCCATCACCGCTTTAACTTTGTCCGGGTTGGGCTCCACTCCCGTGGGGGTGAGCAAATGGCCCAGGAACTTCCCTCGGCTTGCCCCGAAGACACACTTCAAGGGATTGAGCTTCATCTTGTACCGCCGCATGGTCCCGAATGTCTCTTCGAGGTCTCGGAGGTGGGTCCCGAGGTCTCGGCTCTTAACCATGAGGTCGTCGACATAGACCTCTAAATTTCTTCCTTTCTGTTCGCGGAAGACCCTATCCATCATCCTTTGGTATGTTGCCCCTGCGTTCTTGAGCCCGAAGGGCATCATCTTATAGCAATAACATCCATCCCCCGTGATGAAGGAAACGTCCTTAATGTCCGGGGGATGCATGCGGATTTGATGGTAACCTGAAAAAGCATCTAAGAAGGACATTACAGTAAAACCGACGGCTGAGTCAACCAGCGCGTCGATTCTGGGCAAGGGGTAGCAATCTTTCGGGCATGCTTTATTAAGAAGTGAAAAATCGATACACATACGCCACTTACCTCCACCCTTCTTCACCATAACGACATTGGAGACCCAGCCTGGATACTGGATCTCCGATACAAATCCGGCCTGCAGGAGTTTTCCCACCTCCTCGCGGATGGGCCCTTCTAGCTTGTCCGCGACGGCTCTCCTCTTCTGGCGGATGGGGCGGGCACCGGGGTCGAGGTTGAGGCGATGGCACGCCACATCTGCATCGATCCCGGGCATTTCGGCGGCGCTCCAAGCGAAGACGTCCACGTTCTGTTGCACGCAAGCCAGAATCTCCGCTTGATCTCCTGGGCTGAGTCCTCCGCTGACCCGGACTTTTTCCACCACCCCCAGCCGGGTGACGACCTCGAGCTCCACGACCTCGTCCACGGCCTCCAACCGGGACTGCTCCCCCCAAGCCTTCTCTTCCTCGGCACGAGCGGGAGCCGGGATCTCTTCCTCGACTCCCTCTCCTAACACCATCAGCTCTTCCGCCCTTTCCTCCTGGGCCTTCTCCTCTTCTTCCTTTCTCTCCGCCCGGGGTATCTCAGCCACCCCTTCCTGGGCATGAACTTCACCTCCCTTCTTCTCTTCAGCCACCTCCAGACCTCCGGCTTCGGCTACCTCCTCCATCACCTTATCCCACTCCTCGGCTTCTCCCATCCAGGAGATGGTGTTGACGGCCGTCACGTAGCACTGTCTTGCTATCTTGGGATCCCCCCGGACCCGCACCTGGACCCCTCCGTCGTTGAACTTGAGGCACTGATGAAAAGTGGAGGGGACGCAACGGAACGCGCTGATGAGTGGCCGTCCGAAGATGGCGCTGTAACTGCTCGGGGCGTCCACTATGACAAAGCGACAGTTCCGAGACTGCCCCCCCAGGGTCACATGGAGCCCTACCCCTCCTTCTACTTCCTTCCTCTCTCCCGAAAATCCGAACAGAGGGCCATCCGAGGCCAACACCCTTCTGGGCTCCACCTCCATCTTGTCGAATGCCTTCTTGAAGATGACATTGACCGAACTCCCATTGTCCACTAGGATCCGGGAGACGGTGAAGTTCTCGATCGCCGTCTGGATGACCAGCGCGTCGCAGAACGGGTCTTCGTAGCTCGGCATGTCCTTTTGGGTGAAAATAATTTTCTCAGTCGGGGGTGGAGCGGTGGATGTTGACGCCACGCTCCGGCGGTAGATGGTATGGAGACTAGCCTTGCGGGTCGCCTCCACCCCTACCCCCCCATGGATCACTCCGATCCCCCCTCTGTTCCCCAGATCTGCTCTATCCTCACATCTTTCATCCTCCTCCCGAGGTTCCACCTCCACGATCCTTAATGGCTGCTGCGGTGGTGGCGCGGGTGCTCGGCCCCTCTTCACCTCCAGGAACTCCGGACAGGTGTCCGTGGAGTGGCCTTCCACATCGTGGAAGATGCAATAGGGCACCGCCGCTTCCCTTGCCCCGGTCTCTGCTATCCTGTTCCTTCTTCTCCTAGCGGCCGCCGCCTCCGCTTCTCCTCTTCCCCTTGCTCTTCCCCGGCCAATTGCCATGGCCTGTTGAGGTGGGGGAGGCAACTGCATTGGGCCTTGCCTCCACCCCAACTGGGGGGTTCTCCATTGTCCCTCGAAACGGTTACCCCGTCCTGGGCCATAACCCCTTCCTTGCCCCTGCACTCCTCCACCCTGCGGCCTCCATCCCCCCTCCGGGGCCCGGGGCTCTTCTCTTCTTCTGACCTCTTGCTGCCTCACCTCCGGCTCACCGAGCTTGGCCAGCCTCTTGGTGAGCTCTGGGTTGGCTTCTTCGCTTGCTACTTCCTCCGCCACCCTCTCCATCAGCTCCTCATAGGAGACGGGGGCCTTTCTTTTCAATGCCATCTTGAAGAAACTTTCCTTCAACCCGACCGTGAAGGCGAGTTGAAGTGCAAACCCGGGCACCTCCTGAGTGAGCTGCACTTCCTCCTGGAACCGATCCGCGTACTGAGCCAACGTCTCCCTGGACTCCTGCTTCACCGCGAAGAGGGAATCAGCGTCCTTCTTCCTCCTCTTTGAAGTTGAAAATCTCAACAAGAAACTACGGCGCAGGTCCTCGAACGCGTAGATGGAGCCTGCCGGAAGCGAGTGAAACCAGTCCCTGGCCTTCTCCTTGAGAGTGACGGCGAAGAGCCGACATTTGAAGGCATCGGACATCGGCCTGATGGAGACCGAGTCCTCGAAAGACTGCAGATGCTGAACTGGGTCATCTCTGCCATTGTAGTACACTCTATCCCATTCTCCGAATCCCGCCGGAACGGGTGCAGACAACACTAATTCGCAGAAGGGGCTTCCCCCTCCTACCATCTTCTCTCGCTCGGCTCGCGGACCCTGCTCGCTCGCCAAGCTTGGGATCGCACTCGCGAGGGCGACGCTCGCCTGAACCACCCCGACTGTCGTCGCGTTTTCCTGGCGTGCGCTCGCCTGTGTCGTGCTCACTGGGGCAGAGCTCGTCGGCACCGAATTCGCCGGCGCGGAGCTCGCTAACACCGGGCTCGCCGGACTGGCGAACAACACTCGCCCTTCCCTGTCATGTCCTGGTTCAATGACAATTTCTTTTCCAGCCCTTCCTCCTGGTGCCCTCTCGCCGACTGCTGTTGGGGGAGTGGTCGCCTGAGGTGCCGGGGTCGCGAACTCACTCCGCAGAGCCGTGACCGTGAACCCCAAGGTGTCGAGCACCTCCTTCCTGAAATCCGCGAACATCCTAGCCATTGCTTCCTGAGGGGTCTCGCCGAACTCCTCGCCCTGCTCTTCATCCCCAGCCATAACTCTTCCTTGGGACTTTCTTGAACCAGCCGCGCTCCACGCTCACCGCACCAAAATGTTGAAACCGATTTCTCGGCCTCGTGTGGAGCTCGGGGCCCTCACCGAAATGAGGGGCAGCTAGCCCTTACCGGTCCCGAGGGAGAGATAAGGCCGATGATTTGAGCAAAGAACAAAGACCCTAGTCTCAGCGAGGAGGTCCCTCCACTAACCCGGAAGATCGTTGAGCGCTTCCCCTCCCAAGCCAAAGCTAAGACTCGGGCACCTTGGAGAGCTAGAGAGCCCAAACCAAAGCGACCTAGGGAGAGAAGAGCTCAAAGATGATGAACCTCTCATCCAAGGTGCCCTTTGAGGTCTATTTATAGATTTTAGTTTTGTGGTCTGTCAATAACCAAATCCCGCTGTCCATTCCCACTATCCGCACACCGGATTGGTCTGCTAACAGCCAAATTCCGCTGTTTGGAGAGGCTAAACGCGGACCACCGGGGGCCTCTTGGTAAAAATCCCTTCCTGGACTCTTACGGGGCGAGCCAGCCCGCTTCGCGACCTCCCTCGCGAGTGGAGCTCGCGAGCCTCTGGGTCAGCGAACCACAGAGGCATTATCGGCACATTACATGGCTCGCTCGCCCGCACTACCTCGGCGAGTCCCCGGATGACTATCTGCTCTCCCTCTAGGCGGGCTCGCCTAGCGAACTCCTTCCTCGAATGGTTGGGCTCGCCAATAGCGACCCGGCCAAGCCGACCTCCCTCGCGAGTGGAGCTCGCGAGCCTCTGGGTCGGCGAACCCCAGGATGGCTATCCGCACCCCAAAATGGCTAATTGCACCCCAAGACGGCCTTCCTCGCGAGTGGAGCTCGCGAGCCTACGCTACCTCGGCGAATCCCAGAATGGCTATCCGCACCCCAAAATGGCTAACTGTACCCCAAGACAGCCTTCCTCGCGAGTGGAGCTCGCGAGCCTACGCTACCTCGGCGAATCCCAGAATGGCTATCCGCACCCCAAAATGGCTAACTGTACCCCAAGACGGCCTTCCTCGCGAGTGGAGCTCGCGAGCCTACGCTACCTCGGCGAATCCCAGAATGGCTATCCGCACCCCAAAATGGCTAACTGTACCCCAAGACGGCCTTCCTCGCGAGTGGAGCTCGCGAGCCTACGCTACCTCGGCGAATCCCAGAATGGCTATCCGCACCCCAAAATGGCTAACTGTACCCCAAGACAGCCTTCCTCGCGAGTGGAGCTCGCGAGCCTACGCTACCTCGGCGAATCCCAGAATGGCTATCCGCACCCCAAAATGGCTAACTGTACCCCAAGACGGCCTTCCTCGCGAGTGGAGCTCGCGAGCCTACGCTACCTCGGCGAATCCCAGAATGGCTATCCGCACCCCAAAATGGCTAACTGTACCCCAAGACGGCCTTCCTCGCGAGTGGAGCTCGCGAGCCTACGCTACCTCGGCGAATCCCAGAATGGCTATCCGCACCCCAAAATGGCTAACTGTACCCCAAGACGGCCTTCCTCGCGAGTGGAGCTCGCGAGCCTGCGCCACCTCGGCGAGCTTCAAAGAAGCTGGTTAACTCCTCTCCGCTGGGCTCGCCCCCTCGAGCGCGAGTGGCGAACATAGGGGTTGTACAGTAGTTGTTTTAATTCTAGACTCGGCGGCTCTTCATAAGATGTTTTGATTTTAAAAATATTTAAATTTGTTTGTTCAAAATTTTCCTGCCGGGTCGTTTTTTCAAGACATAATAAAGTTTGTAACTCCGGATTTTCATAAAAAAGGGAATTTATTTCCGCAAAAGTTGATAAATCTTCTTCAAAATTTGATTCTAAAATAAAACAAGAATCATAGTTTATAATTGCATTTCTCATTGATTGATTAACATTGAAAATAACTTCCTCTTCTCCAACTCGCAGGAGAAGTTTTCCGTTACTTACATCTATTATAGCTCGAGCGGTGGCTAGGAAAGGTCGGCCAAGTATTAGGGGTACTTCAGAGTCTTCTTCAATATCGAGGATGACAAAGTCTACTGGGAAGATAAACTTATCAACCTTTACTAGCACATCTTCAATGACCCCTATTGGGTATTTAACTGATCGATCCGCTAGTTGGATGCTTATATTAGTTGGGCTTGGGTTGCCCAAACAAAGTTTTTGAAATAACGCAAAAAGCATTAAATTTATACTAGCCCCTAGATCAGCCAAGGCGTGCTTGATTGATAAATTACCAAACATACACGGGATGGAGAACCGTCCCAGGTCGTTCAATTTTTGTGGTAATTTATTTAATAAAGCCGTCGAACACTCTGCGTTTAAAGAAATACGCAAAAAATTTTCAAGTTTCTTTTTATTTGAAAGTAATTCTTTTAAAAATTTAGCGCACTTTGGCATTTGAGCAATTGCTTCGCAGAATGGTACATTTATTTGGATTTGTTTTAAAATTTCAATAAATTTTTTATATTGCTCCTCATTGCGCTCATCTTTTAATTTCGAAGGATAAGGAATAGAAGGATTTTTAAATATGCGCGGAGCTAAAACAGCAGACGATAAAACATGTGAAGAAATAACTTGCGGGGGAGAAGATGAAACATTTACCCCGGGCTCGACCAATTTTGAAGAAGTTACCTCCTTTCTGTTGCGGAGTGTGATTGCGTTAGCGCTCTCCCGCGGATTGGGCTCAGTGTTGCCCGGAAGTGCTCCTTGCTGGCGTTCGGAGAACATTTTTGCGAGCTGTCCAATTTGATTTTCCAAATTTTTGACCGATCCGGTGAGATTCCGGATATTGGACTCATTGGAGGCAATGTACTTAGTGAAGACCTCTTCAAGCGGAGAGGGCTTGTGTGGTGGTGGTGGAGCAAATCCGGGGGGATTCACTTGTGGTGGACGATGAGCATTATTGGGGTTGCTCCATGAAAAATTAGGGTGGCTCCTATAACCCGGATTAAATGAATTATTAAATGGAATGTTAATATTTGGGTTATAGGGAGGACTTAGCCCAATTGGTGGCGGAGGAAGCAGACATCTCCGCCACTTGCTTAGTTAATCTTTCTACTTGTAACGCTAAATTCGTGGTTGCCTTGACTTCATAAAGTCCGGCCGGCTTGTTAGGGCGCGTCCGTGGCGCATTCCACTGATATGCGTTCATGGCCATCTCTTCAAAAAGCTCTTGAGCGGCTTCGGGGGTTTTGTTATTAAGAGTTCCCCCTGCTGCCGCATCAATCATTTGCCTTGTTTGGAGATTCAAACCATTGTAGAAAGTTTGAATTTGTTGCCACGAAGGAAGGGCATGATGAGGACATCTCCGCAATAATTCTTTGAAGCGCTCCCATGTGTCGTAGAGAGACTCCGAGTCTATTTGCGTAAAAGAGATAATGTCCATACGTAATTTAGCCGACTTTGCCGGAGGAAAATATTTCGTTAAAAATTTCTCGGTCATTTCGGCCTATGTAGTGATGGAACCTCTAGGAAGAGATCCCAACCACTGCTTGACCTTAGTCCGCAAAGAAAAAGGAAATAAACGTAAACGAATGGTGTCATCGGTGACGCCATTGATTTTAAACGTATCACAAATTTCCAAAAAATTTAGCAAATGCAGATTAGGATCTTCATCTGGTAAGCCATCAAATATGACGGTTTGCTGTACCATTTGAATGATGCTCGTTTTAATTTCAAAATTATTATTCGCCACAGCCGGGCGAATAATACTAGATTGTGTACCCTCCCAATTCGGTCTCGCATAATAGGACATGGTCCGTAGCGGGGCCTCATTATGGATGAGATCACCCACTATGCCTTTCGTTAGTCTCTTCGATTGACTCTTCTTGAATTATAGGTAGATCGCTAAATCGGAGACGCCGCCGCAAGGTGCGCTCGATTTCCGGATCAAAACAAAATTCATAAATATTTGAAGAGTTTCCTCGGGTCATAAACCAAAAAGAAAAGAGGAAAGGATGTGGATAAATAAAAATAAAATTTCAGATAAATATTTTTATTAAATTTTTTTTATTTTATGATAAATTTTTTAATATAAATATAATTTTTTTTATGAAGTTTTTTTTTTAATTTAGGCGAATTAAAATTAATTAGTCCTGGACTTCCCAAGATCTACCCCGTGAAGGGTTTGCAAGGTAGTAGAGGCTATGATGAGAATTCAAGCCCAAAGCTTCCTTTCCAGGAATTTAGTTACACCTTGAATGATAAAAAAAAGAAGAGAAAAAAAAGAAGGGATAAAACCAATAGATATTCTCTTTCGCAATATCAACTCAGGTCCCCGGCAACGGCGCCAAAAACTTGATGAGCAAAACTATGCTTGCAAACGACAACGGCAAGTGTACCGTGTCGGATGTCGTATAGGCTTATATAAAAACCAAGGTCGTATAAAAATCCGGGCGTGTTGATTACTCTTACTCAAGACGATTTCTATTGTTCTATCAAAAGTACTTTGATTTGGTTGCAATAAGAAGAATAACTTAACTTGCAGATTATAACTGAAGAAAAGAGAGGTGGACAAAATAGAAGAAAGGATGAAAAAAAGCAACATCAACTATTATTGATTCAAGAAAAAAAGATTACAACTATTAAAAGAAAACATTACAAGTGCAGGAAGAAAACTAGAATACGCGAATAAAAACTCTGGAATGAAAACAGGAAGATGGAGGCTTCGACTCCAATCCAATGTTGTTTTTTTTATCATCAGGGGTAGCTGCCTTTAAATAGCTGAATAATAATATGGTAAAGGGCGTGATTGAAGCAGCAGTAATTGCTGGCGGGAAGCTTTGGCGGAGGCGTACATGGATTGCTGACGTGGCAGAGCTTGGGCGGATTGCTGTACGGTGGCTGTGGCGCAATTGAAGGCGGTGATTTTAATATTTTGTCGAACGCAGTTCGTCGAACTCATGCACGTTCGTCGATCGGAGTGGGCCAGACTGGAATTCGTCGAGCGCCGTTCGCCAGACGGGAATTCATCGAGCGCCGTTCGTCAGACGAGAATTCGTCGAGCGCCGTTTGCCAGACGGGAATTCATCGAGCACCGTTCGCCAGATGGGAATTCGTCGAGCGCCGTTCGCCAGATGGGAATTTGTCGAGTGCCGTTCGCCAAATTCATCGAACGCCCAAAAATTCCAGAAAATCTGAAAATATAAGTATAGCCTACGTTAGACTATAGAATAGAAAAGATTATTACTTTAAATGAGAAAAACATAGAAGCTATATAATTTCATAACAAAAATACATTAAACTTATACTAAAAAAATGAGTAAATAAATTACTCATCAATAGCGAACTAATTGGTTTTTCAGATGCAAATTTTGCAGGTAACAAAGATGATAGGAAAAGCACTTCCGGGACTTGCCAATTCCTTGGAAGGAGGCTTATTTCTTGGAGTAGCAAGAAATAGAATTGTGTTGCAATTTCAACCGCCGAGTCAGAATACATTTATGCAGGCAGTTGTTGTGCACAACTTCTCTGGATAAGGAATTAACTTGAAGATTATAACTTGAAGTTCAAGGACATCCCAATATTTTGCGACTCCTCCAGTGCTATTGCAATTGCTAATAATCCAGTTTCTCACAGCCGGACAAAGCATATTGAATTAAGATATCACTTCATCCGGGAGTATGTGGAGAATGGTGACATCAACCTATGTTATGTCCCAACGGATAAGCAAGTTGCATATATTTTCACGAAGCCGCTGGATGAGACCAATTTCTCTTTCTTCAAGACAGAACTTGGAATGCTCAACATGGAGCCCTAATCAAGTCATAAATGAAGCCAGGAAGATCTTCAGCTTTTCAATCTCTCAAGAAATCAAAGATCTAAAAATCTCAAGGAAAGTTCAAGTTATCTCTGTGATTTCTCCAAAAATGACCATACTTCTCGAGAAATAATGTTTTTTCTCTCGAGAAAAGGACTTAAGAAGGGAATTCAGGCACTTTTCGAAAAATGAACTATATTTCTCGAGAAATAAAGTTTATCTCGAGAAATGACCTTTTATATCTCAAGAAATCATTTTTATATCTCGAGAAATGGGCAAATCCCTCGAGTATTGATCTTAAAGAAACTCTTCAACAGATTTCTCGAGAAAATACTTCAATTTCTTGAGAAATACGATTTATCTCGAGAAATGATCATTACTTCTCGAGAAATACAGATTATCTCTGGCATCAAAATCTTAAAGTGCTGACACAGCAATTTCTCGAGAAATAACATACGTCTCGCGAAATAACTTTTGATTTCTCGGGAAATGAATTCTACCTCTTGAGAAATATCAATTAATTTTCTGATATCAACTGTTCATTCTCTAGAATTCGAAAGGTCGGGTACTCACAGTTTGATATTTAGATTTTTATCTCTTTTATTTTTTTTCGTCAAATCAAAGAATATATATAAATAAGATGTCTCGAAAGAATTAAAGGTCACGCTCTCTCTCTCCGAGAAACCCTAGAACCTCTCGCGACATTCCCGATTCTC
The DNA here is from genome assembly GCA_033032865.1 of Dactylorhiza incarnata. NCBI lineage: Eukaryota > Viridiplantae > Streptophyta > Magnoliopsida > Asparagales > Orchidaceae > Dactylorhiza > Dactylorhiza incarnata. The sequence continues at coordinate 901,919 of JAWHQI010000246.1, forward strand.
TAGCTTCTCGCGATTTCTCTCTCGACAGTTCTCGATTTCTCCCTCGATAGTTCGGGATTTCTCCTCAATTCATGGCGCCTCTTCCAAGACCTAAGATCGGAATTGGCAGTGAGCTAGTGCGTGCAGGGCTCAGTTCGATTTCAGACGACTTCCTCAACCTATTTTATCTCCTAGATGCTGCAGGATTGACCTTTGTTCTGGAGCACCCGTGAAGAATTTTATTCAAGGAAGTGGAAGAATTCTTCATAAATATCAAAGTTTGAATGGATGGTAAGCTATTGAAATCCACAGTGAATAACATCAAGCCGTGACCTTTTGTGGTCTGGATAAAGCTGCTACAACAGTTCGAAGACAGAAAATGAATGATGTAGGCAAGCTATTGGCAGACATTATTTCAAAAGTGTTATTTTGCAATACATGAAGTTTGGGTTATGTCTCTGCAGATGTCTTCTGCTTAGTGACAACAATTGTCTGTAGGAAGAAATGTGACTGGGCAACTCTTCTCCTTACAAAAATTAAAGAAAGTCTTCTTGCTCCGAATTTTGCAAGAATTCTTTCCCTTTATCTGAATCAGATCAACCCAGAAGCTTTTGATTTGTCCAAAGGAGCAGTTCTCCATCACTTGAAGAAGTTAGATGTCTCCACAATTCAGAGGTGGGACATCTGGATAAAGATGCCCATGGATGCAGGTGCATCTTCCAAGGGGGAGCATGTTCCTTCTGATGATGATGGGAATCAGAATGTTTCTCCAGCTCCCCTCCCCTCTTCTCAGCCATCAAGTGCTCCATCAATACCTTCTCAGCAACCAATTCCTCCTAAGCAACCTGTTCAACAACAAGAACCAGTTCAACCCCAGCAACCAATACCACTACAACAACCAATTCAACCTCAACAAACAGTTCAATTAGAAGAACCAGTTCCTACCTAGACATCAGTCCCATCCTCTGCTGTTCCTGAGATTACTGTTGAAGAAGCTGTCCCCTCCTCCATAGGTGCTGAATCTACTATTCCACCTCCTCCAGATGTTATTCCTGAAATTGTGCAGACAGAATCAGTGGCAAAGATTGTAGCAGATACAGTTGTAGATATTGAAAGAGATTTTCATGTAGAGCACAGTCCAAGTGTGCATTAGGCAGGGTCAGGGGCTGACCTAGAGTTTGCTGATGATGATGATATAGACTCAGTGCAAGGGCACTCTCCTCCCCCATCAGTTGTTGAGGGGGAGAAGGAGTTTGTTTTGGAAGAAGGCAAGACTGCTCTATCTGAGCATGCCAGTGAGGGAGAGGATGTGAAACCATCCTCTGACCAAAAGAAAGTAAGTTCTGTTGTTCTACAAGAAATTCCAGAACTCTGCAAAGTTGATATTTTACCTTCTCCACCTCCTTCCCCTCCTATGCATGATGCAAAGTCTCTTCTTGGCCAGATAGAAATGATGCTAAATAAGTAAAGAGAGAAGTTTGAGAGTTCTCTCAAAGATGTGCATACAAGGATCTCTGCTGTAGAAAAAGAGATGAGCAGAGGCCTTGCTGAAATTCAGGCTAATACAGATAATCTTAAGAAGCTTGTCACTCAAGGTGGCAAAGCCATAAATCACTCTGTTCGGAGTATGGGAAACTTTTTGAAGAAACTATCAAGGTAAGAAAAACTCATGACTCCATTGAAGGAAAGGCAGAAGCCAATACATTTCAGATAATAGATGAAATTGGACAGTTCAAGGAATCTGTAATCCAAACCCTAACTATAGAAGTCAGAAAGGGGGAGGATAAGATGGCAGAGCTATTGGATTATCAAGTATCTCAGCTTCAAAGAAATTGGGTTGATCAGTTTGAGCAGTTGAATGCTGGTGTTTAGAAGCAGATTGCAGATGCCAATGCTTATACTTCAAAGACTGCAGCGTGGCTTCATAATGAGATTTTTCCTGAGCTGGCAATCTATCCTGATCAACCTCAGTTCTCACCTAGACCTAAAAGGCAACCTGAGTATGATCCTCCTGTTGACTATACTCAGGTTTGGCCTGCAGAGCAATCTGAAATTAAGTCTAAGGTGCCAGGCTCATGGAAGAGGAGATATGGAGAAGGTCCTTCAGCCAGTAGATCTATTCCTGTAAGAAGTTCTGAAGGTTCAGGTAAGGGAGTTGCAGTAGAAGCTGCTGAAGCCTGGAGTCCAGATTCAAGAATTATCATTTTAGACACCTTCAAGCTAGTAAATGAAGGTGGAAGAAAGTACAGGACTACTACAGCCAAGAGGAATGACACAAATATAAAATGAGCATGACTAAAAGAAGAATACATTTCAGAACTCATGGCAAAGACAATCCAGAAGCTCCAAATCCTCCTCCTAAGTACTATCCAAAGCCCGAGGCTTATTTCAAAAGACAGGAAAATAAGAGGAGAAGCTATTGAAGAATAGATCTTGAGACCTTTCAAAATCTTTTGTTAAAGAGATTGTGTGAACTTTAATTCATGTTAAACAATCTTGATTATATATATATAATGTTTGATTTTGATGGTCTCTGCTGTTTTTATTATTTTTTCTTCTGTGATGTGTAGCTTATATCTTTTATCATGTTGCAATTCATCTTAGTGCATATGGTTCTGACTTCTACAAATAGGGGGAGATTATTGGGTATTGAATCCACAATAGCCTAGATTTGTAAGAAGTTACTCTTGAACCAAGGTGAATTGCCAGTGTATTTGATGTTATTTCCTAGTTATATATTTACAGGTTATGTCTGCTAAGTGTAGACCAATGTCAGATCACAATGGGTCATTAAACACAGTATCATACAATGTAATCCCTCATTGTGTGGAACATGGTGTTGACTCATGTGTGATCTCTCTATTGGGATACACTTCATTTTCAAGACTCTTGAAGCTTGGAAGTTGGAAGAGCTGTTGGTGTTCAAGAGAAGAAAGGAGAAAAAGTTTAGAATTTTTCTAAAGGTATTTCTCGAGAAATCCAAGTTATCTCTCGAGAAATCCAAGTTATTTCTCGAGAAGTCCCCTTCAGTTTTCGAGAAATCCCTCTCTGACTTCTAATCTAAAAATTTTAAGGTATTTCTCGATAAGTCCATTGTTTCTCGAGAAATCAAGTTCATTTCTCGAGAAGTCATTATTGTTCTCAAGAAATCTTCTCAGATGTCCTTTGAAAGCTTTTCTAAGCTGTTTCTCGAGAAGTCATATGTTATCTCGAGAAATCAAAGCCATTTCTCGAGAAGTCCCTTTGTTCTCAAGAAATTTTCTTCAAGTCTTCATGAAAGCGTTTTCCAGCCTTATCTCGATTTGTTGCAGCCATTTCTCGAGAAATCAAGGACGTGTGAGAGGTTTTAAGGTTAATCTTACCTTAAATCAAGGACTCTTAGCCGTTACTCTTGATTACTATATAAGGCTCTTATTCGATCTTATCGAAACCTAATTTTTTTAATCTTCCATTCGATCGGATCATCGTAAAGAAAAGCTGCTGCCTCCGGCCATTGTTGAAGGACCTGTCTCTCTCTCAATCAATTGATTCCTTCTAAAGAAAAGATTCGACTGATCAGCGCTCTAATCTTCTACAACAATCTATTGGATCGTGCTGAATCCTAGAGATCAGATCTGAGATTTCAATCGTTTCTTCCTCATCTTTTAGCCAAAGTTTTTCAAGACTCAAGGAGGAAGAAGATCTCAAAAGTTCAGATCTGTACAAGTTTTGTTAAGTATTTCATTGTCCTTAATCTCAATTTCTTGTAGGAGAGTTTTCTCCGAGTTGTAGGAGAGTTTTCTCTAAGTTTGTAGGAGAGTTGTCTCCGAGGTGTAGGAGCGTTGTCTCCGAGTTTGTAGGATCTTTCTTGATCCGAGATTTTGTGAAGTAGCCGAGGCTAGCCGTGGTGCTAGATTGGCGAGGTCGGAAAGTGGATTACCCATGACCGGGGAACCACTATAAAATTCCTTATGTCGTCTTTGATTGTGATTTGCTTTTCTGTGCTTTCTATTTCTCAAGTTTTTAATCCGCAAAAGACGCAGATATCACCTAATCACCCCCTCTAGGTGATTTAGGTAGGCAACTAGATATTTCACAAATCCCCCCCCCCCAAATTTCCTAGTTTTGGGATTTTCTCTAAGTAAGGGCCTCCCTCCCCCCCCACCAAAGAAGGCTACCCCTATCCCCATGAGTGGCCAGCTGGTCTTAGGGTAGTGGAGGGAGGGAGGGGGGGGGGGGGGGGGGAAATATCTTCCCTCACTCCCCCTCCCTTTAGTCCCACATTGAGAGGAAGGGAAGGGAGGTCCCCCTCCCTCCCTATAAAGGCAGTAAACCCCCTCCCCTCTGAGCACACACCCCCAGCCAGCCCCTCCCCTCTGCACAAGCTCCCTCACCGGAAAATGCTCCCCAAGCCCACCACCACCACCGCCACCTCCCATGGCCACTCAGCCCAACGCCACCCGAGCACCCCCACACTAGGTGGAAGACCTTCCCCTCCCCCTTCCCCTTCCCCACTCCCCCAGCGTGGTGCATGCCGCCCCGTAGCCGGAGCGCCGCCAGCACCACCCGAGACATGCCCCATGCTCAGGTGGTGGCACGACAGAGTAAGCCTCACCCCAGCGCCGGTGGTGGTGCTGGGGGAGCAGTACCCCACCCGGGGACCCCTGCCCTAGCGATGGGAGGCGGCGGGGCCACCAGAGAACACGTCTCCAGCGGCACCCTCAAGCCCCCCTCTCCTCTGTTTTCCTGTACCCGCATTTCAGCTGTTTTCGACGACGGCCGACGCCGCTTGGCCGCCGGACCACCGCCGGAGACAAGGAAGACCCCCGACGAGCCGACCGGGGGTAGTAAGCCCGACCATCCAAGATGGAGGGGCGGCGGGACACCAATAGAAATGGTGCAGGCCGCGCCACCCCCACCCTCGAGTGAATTAGTACCGGCGGTGGCCGGCGACGGCAGGCTGCCGGAGCACCTCCAGTTAGGCGGCGGCCCCCGGCGAGTCGACCAGGGGAGGCACCGGCGCCTGGCGGCCGCTGCCCGGCAGTGGCAGCGACTGCCACCTCCCGCATCCCCGTCCAGAGACGGGGGTTGTCCGATCTCCAAGATGAGATCGAACGACCCCTATAACTTTAATTCCCCCCTGTGTGAAATTATGCGCCCCCACAGCAGATCGACTCCAGATTCGCTGTGGGGATCAAAAAATGGCGCACGGTCTGACGCCTCTCCCTCTCCCAGAACCTGCTATCCGCAAAGGCGCAAACCACTCCTAATAAACCCTTCCTGATTTATCTGAGGAGAATCTCGGGAAAAATATTTGAACATGAAAAATGTTCCTTATAATGAGGGCTAACTCCAGTATTTTTTTGGAATTTTCTGATGAGTTTTGCTACTTACAAGGGCCTTTGCAAGATTTATTTGAAGGAAATAAATACCTCAACATCCTTGGAAAATTCTTGAAATATTACAGGCTTATGCTTATGGCCTCTTGAAGACACTATCAAAGTTTGGAATTTTTATAAACTGATTTGATAATTTTAAAAGCCTAATTAAGATTTCTCCGGACAAAATAAACCCCCAAAGGGGGATGGAAAATATTGGAATAATTTAGTAGCCTTTAATATAATATTTTGAGTATACTATCAAAATATGGGGACATTTGGAGATAAACGATGGAATCGCCAATTTTTTTTTCGGGAAAAATAATAGAGACTTATATTATCGGATTTTCAAAGAATTGGGAGAAGGAATCGTGGCACACAATCGCGTCATAATCGTAGGACAATTTTACAGCCCGATGAATATAAGTGGACACTCTAGCTCGAAGCGATGTGGGGTCTTTATGAAACATCAAGCTGGGTTTAGGATGATTCCCGGGCCTTGGAATTCATCTCTTTTTGAGAAGCTAAGAAACACCTAATAAAGTGATGTTTAAAAGGAGCAATTAAAATCCTTGGTCGGACTATAATTAAGAAAGGCATAATTGGGAAGAAACTCCTACAAACGAAGGTAGAATAGATCATTCTTACTAAGAATCGAGATGAGACTGAAGCCTCCTTATTATGGAGTGGCGGACTACTAACCTGTTCATATGTTTTATTGTAACTTCTTTGACTCCAGTCTCGTACTGGTCCCGCAATTACTGCTTTATTTAGTCTCTTTGATATTCCAGTCTTGTACTGGTCAAGTAATTACTGCTTTTTGTTTAATTTTTTTTCGATACTCCAGTCTCGTACTGGTCAACTAATTACTGCTCTTTGTTTAATTCTTTTTGATACTCTAGTCTCGTACTGGTCAAGTAATTACTGCTCTTTGTTTAATTCTTTTTGATACTCCAGTCTCGTACTGGTCAAGTAATTACTGCTCTTTGTTTAATTCTTTTCGATACTCCAGTCTCGTACTAGTCAAGTAATTACTGCTCTTGTTTAATTCCTTTCAATACTCCAGTCTCGTACTGGTCAAGTAATTACTTCTTTCAGTTGGTTCTTTTCAGTACTATTCCAGTCTCGAACTGGTCCGGTTATTTCGGCCCTTTACTTACGACCTTCCTTTTAAGTACTTTAATATTCAGCACTGTAACTCTGCAGCTCTCTTTGCACCATAGTCACCATACTCAACTACTGCAAATTGTTATACCTGCAGTGCTAACCCAGGTTCTGCTCTAACGAGCGACCTTTCCTGTTTTGTGAAGCCTTAGTTGGGGATAATCGCGAGTTGAGTATCTCCTTCAGCGTTAGCCCCAAATAATGTGCCCTCACGCCTGTTGCCCCGCCTGACCAAAAGATGGATAGCTGGTCGAGTCAAGGAAGCCGCGACAGACCTGAGGTGTATGCTCTTTTCCTTAATTAACTGTTTGTAAAATGCTTGCGGTAAAAGTGGCGGGTCGTTCATGCCCGCAGACCGTTCGTACTGGTGCGGGAAAATTGACGGCTCATGGCAATAGGGAGATGTGCACTGCGGGTAATCACCACTTCGTACCCGTTGATTTGCCTCCACTCGTCGGCCTAAATCTCAGAATTGCCGGATGTCGCTCACATCTAAGTAGTAAACTGAGTTGTGCAGAAGGGTCTGGGTGATGTGGTACGACCACACTCAGAAGTGGCAGGACTGGTCACTGTCAACGATGGTCACATCGATGAGGCCCGCAGGGTTCGCTACCTTACTGGAAGGAAAGCGGTCCAAACAGTGTCGGCACAGGGTTTTCTGAGCGGGTTTTGAACATCCACGGTGTGTGTGCAAATTATGATTATCAGTGTTATTAAGATTATTAGCTGAGCACTTCCTTTAAATAACTGTTAGTGTTATTAGGATGCCCGATTATAAACATGATGCTAACCCTTCTTGCTTCGGCTATCTATTTTTTGTTTTGGTGCTTAAGCTCATCCCCAGGATACGGATCCGGGGAGGAGATGTGTTTTCCACTTAGCTCTGTGACTAACAGTTGTTCTTATAACTATTTACAGGAGATGGGACAGCGCAAAACCCCCGCACTGCATGTTGGCATATCGACTCTCGAGATTGCCCATTCAGATACACCAGCCTCACCCCCATCTTCCGTGATGTGAGTCTTAGAGTATAGGAATAAATAAGGAGTGTTAGAGTTGTAGTAGTTATCCTTAGCCCACAGGGCCGTTCATGTAAACAGTTGGCCATGACCTTTTGCTTATGTATATATGTGTGCCTTGTTAGTTTGCCTTATGATTGCTTCCGCATTGTGTTTCTGATGTGAGGTGTTGATTCTCTTGTCTGACAAGGCGACCACTCAGTGCTTGAGAGGGTGGGTCGTTGCCACCCGAGAAGTGCTAAGTGTCCACCGGGCAGTAAGATCCCTTCTCCCCCAACCTGGGTTCAGTTCGGGGGGGGGGGGGGGGGGGAGTCTTACAAATGGATCAGAGCTATCATGATCCGATCACATGGGGCAGTCTTTAGATCCTTCCTTCCCATGTTTCATTTCTTGGTTCGGGACAAACCACGCAGTGGAAGGTTGGTGGACCCGAAGGTTAGAAGTTTAAGGATTCTAGACTGCACAGTAGCACACCCACACTTCGCTTCCGTTTCACTCAGTTTTTGCAAAATTCCCTTACATTTGCAAGTACTGACTTTTGTCTGTTACTTCTCCAGATACTGGAGTCCAGTGACAGGAGATCATCCTCTAGGGACCAGTACCATGCTACTACTCTACCTCCAGACCCGGTTGCTCCAGCTGCAACCCCTTTTGCCAAGACTGACCTGGGGCGGACGTTGACATCACTATTGGCCACCTTCCAGACGGCCATCTTACGACCACCCCAGCAACTCACCGTGCCTACAGACCTTCTAACAACCTTCCGGGGGCTAAGGCCCCCTATCTTCCGAGGCACCAAATCCACCATGCAGGCGGAGAAGTGGGTGGAGAGAGTTGAGGAACTACTAGTCGACATGATGTGCCCACCATTGCTGCAGTGTCCTTAGTGGTGACGTTATTAGAAGGCTACGCTCGAGATTGGTGGAGGGCAGCCAACCGCTCCACATTCAGAGGGCGACCACTCAACACGATTCTCTGGGGAGAATTTTCTGAGGCCTTCCTGGAGCACTTCATCTCCGATGCTGACCGAGTTGCACTCCAGGAGCGGTTCCTGCACATCCGACAGGGAGAGAGGACCGCGCCAGAATACCAACGCGAGTTCATCCACTTAGCCCGCTTTGCGGGGACACTGGCAACCACATATAGAGATAGAGCCGCTAGGTTCTACCGAGGACTGCGTGATGACCTACGACAGGCCCTGATCATGATTTCATAGTCTACCTTCCACACGATTGCCAGGTATGCTGTAACATTAGAGATGTAACAACGGATGGTAGCCCAGCAACGGAGAGGACATGTAGAGGTTTCTCGGACCCAGGGCCGAGAGAGAGGGACTGCCCCTCGAAGGCAGGAGCGAGGTAGGAGGCAGCGTGACCGCCACAAGCCCTACATGCAGGCACCTCAGCCTCAACATGCACCTCCAGCCCCAACACCCGACCAGCTCCAGCACCCCAGCCCGCACCAGCTGCACGACGAGATGTTCCCTTTGCAGGGAATTGCTTCCTTTACCAGCACCTTGTACATATTAGAGCTTTTTGCCCCCAGGCTATAGGAAGGCCAGGCTTGGGAGCAGTATAGGGAGCAGTGGAGAGAGGACGAGGACGAGGAGGTCACAGAGGATGACCTGCAGGTAGGAGGGACCAGGCCAGACAGGGCCGAGCAGCACCACTTGAGGCATACGCACTAGACCTTCAGCACGGACCTACACCAGATGTAGTTATAGGTATATATCTTCGGCATTAGTGATGACATACCTGGATGATATTATCTAGTAGGAAACATATGATATAGCCCTTTGGTTTTGATATATATGTACTCCATCTGTATATCTGTAAAAGCCCTGTGATCATAGTATATATATGTTACCAGGTTTACTTTTGGTAGAAGGTCATCCTGCTAAAACATTATTCGATACCAGAGCCACACATTCCTTTGTCTCTCGAGACTTCATCGCAAACAAGGAGAACACCGTCCGATCATCTAGAATGTCAATACGAATTCGACTCCCGGACGGGTCAGACATGACATCCATAGAAAAGTGCTCATTCTAGGCAATGCTGGGAAACATGGAGTTCGAAATCTTCGCAAATATTCTAGCAATAACTGGGTTCAACATCATCCTAGGGATGAACTGGTTGGCTGAGCACAACGCCCAAATAATTTGCTCGACCCGAGAAATCAACCCCCAGAACCATAATGGACAATCTATAACTTTAACAGGTATATCGTCTGTCACTCGCATGATCCTGACATCCATGCAAACCATCAAGTCAATCCGACAAAAAGACGAAATGTACCTTATTTACTTCGAAATGGAAGACAAACTCAAATACTCGCCAAGGTTCCCGTGGTCCAAAATTTTCCAGATATTTTTCCCGAATCCCTTCCAGGGTTGCCCCCGCAGCGAGAAGTGGACTTCCAGATCGAACTTGCACACGGAGCCCGACCAGTATCCCGAGCACCCTATCGAATGGCCCCGAAGGAACTAGCCGAGCTCAAGATACAACTGCAAGAACTAATCGATGCAGGTTTCGTCCGTCCAAGTACCTCACCCTGGGGAGCCCCCGTATTATTCATCAAAAAGAAGGACGGATCATTGCGCCTATGCATCAACTACAGGGAACTAAATAAGCTTACAATCTGAAATACCTATCCTTTACCCAGGATAGATGAATTATTCGATCAGTTACAAGGTGCATCCATTTTCTCCAAAATGGATCTAAGGTCTGGGTACTACCAACTTCGGGTACGAGAGAAAGACATCCCAAAAACAGCCTTTAGCTCTCGCTACGGGCTTTACGAGTTTATGGTGATGCCTTTTGGGCTGACCAACACCCCTCTCGTCTTCATGGCATTAATGAATAGAGTGTTTGAACGATTTTTAGACCACTTCGTGATCGTCTTCATAGACGATATACTCGTTTACTCAAAGAGCAAGGTAGACCACTCCAGACATCTTCAAATGATACTACTCAAACTACGAGAACAGTTACTCTTCACAAAATTCAGCAAGTGCGAGTTTTGGATAGAGGAAGTCGGGTTCTTGGGACACACAATTAATAAGAACGGGGTAGCAGTAGATCTGGCCAAAATAAAGGCAGAACGGAATTGGCCACCACTTAAGTAAGCGACAGATATCAGAAGCTTCCTTGGTCTCGCCGGATACTACCGTAAGTTTGTAGAAGGATTTTCAAGGACCGTCTTACCCCTCACTACCCTCACCAAAAAGGATATAGTGTTCCGATGGACACCCGAGTGCGAAGCAGCGTTCGTAGAATTAAAGAACCGCTTAACCTCTGCTCCAATCCTTACACTCCCCTCAGGAACCGAGGGCTTTCAAATCTACATAGACACATCGCTGAAAGGGTTGGGAGCCATACTAATGCAGCATGCCAGAGTAGTCACCTACGCATCATAGCAATTGAAGCCTCATGAGCTTAACTACGCAACCCATGACTTGGAATTGGGTGTTGTGGTTTTCGCGCTAAAAATTTGGAGGCATTATCTATACGGAGTAAGATGCGAGATCTTCTCCGACCACAAACGCCTCAAGTACATTTTAACCCAGAAGGAGCTGAACCTCCAACAACGCGGGTGGTTAGAATTTCTGTGTGATTACGACTTCGCCCTTCAATACCACCCCAACAAGGTCAACAAGGTCGCGGATGCTTTAAGTCATCAACCCCCAGTGTTCGAAAGCTGGCTAGAGTTGATACCCAGGGAGTTGATCAAATCTTTGGAGGACTTATGCATCACTCTTATCACCCGCAGGGATCCTATGGACTACCAAGCTCAGTTATATTGGATGGAAATACAATGTGATATTAGGGATAGAATACGAGATGCTCAAAAGGTCGACCCAGAAGCGGCTCAAATCATCCAAGCCCTGCAGGACGACACTCAAGAAGATTACAACTTGTATGATGGTACTCTACAATACAAGCACCGTGTATTCATCCCCTCCGCCGAAGGGATCCGAGAAGAGATACTTCGCGAAGCATACCAATCGAGATATTCTACTCACCAGGAGTGGTAAAAATGTATACAAATTTGCGAAGGATGCTGTACTGGCCAGTTATGAAGAGAGACGGGACCAATTATGTGGCACACTACCAGACCTACCAGATGGTCAAAGCAGAATGTCGCAGCCCAGGAGGCTTACTACAACATCTGCCCGTGCCAGAATGGAAGTTTGAGGATATCTCTATGGATTTTTTCCATGGCCTGCCCCGATCTCGTGCAAGGAACAACTCTATATGGGTCGTGGTGAATCGCCTCACAAAGGTGGCTCGTTTCATCCCGAACCGACAAGGCGTTGGTGTCCATATTCTAGCCAGACTTTTCATAGAGCAAGTAGTCCGATTTTATGGAATACCCAAGTTGATTGTGTACGACCGCGACGGACGTTTCACTTCGAAGGAATGGAGGAGAGTGCAAGCCTATATGGGGACCAAATTAGCTTTCAGCGCCGCTTTCCATCCTCAAATGGATGTGCAAATAGAAAGGACAAACCGGACAATGGAGGACCTTCTCCGACTGTGCATAGCAGAACACAACGAACCTTGGGAACATGTGTTACCCTTGGTAGAATTTTCTTATAATAACAGCTTCCAGGAAAGTATTAAGATGACACCACACGAGGCTCTGTATGGAAGACGTTACCGAACTCTGTTGTCATGGGCACAAGATGAGGACCCAGAAGCTTTGGGGGTCACATATATAGATGACACCACGACAACAATAATGTTAATCGGAGATCGAATGATGGAAGCGCAGAGCCGCCAAGCAAAATATTATGATGCGCGCCATCGACCGGTAGAATTCAACGTAGGGGATATGGTATTCCTAAAGATCAAACCTGTGCACGTGATCTCCCGAATAAAGAAGCAGAAAAAGCTGGATTCTCGCTACCTGGGCCCGTATCAGGTCATAGAACGAATCGGCCCCGTTGCATACCGATTAGCTTTGCCCGCTGAATTAGGAAACCTTCACGACGTTTTTCATGTTTCATCATTAAGACGTGTTCTCCGACAACCAGATCAATGTCTTCCCACACTGCCATCACCAATACAATCTGACCGATCCATTCATCTCAAGCTAGTGAGGATAATGGACTCCAAGGTCAAGAACCTACGGAACAAAACCACCACGATGGTGAAAATCCTATGGACAAACTGCAGACGCGACGAGTTTAGATGGGAACCGGAAACTCTCATTCGAGAAAGATACCAGACACTCTTCTCTCAGGTACGTCACATACCCTCCCTACCTTAAGCAATTTTCGAGGACAAAAATCTTTTATTTTTATTGGATTGTAACATCCTGACTTTTATTGGGTCACTAAACCCTAGTGGACCGAATAAAAATAACCCATGGGATAGAAAATAACCCAATTTTAGGGTTTTGTGATAAGGAACCCTAATTTGAGCCCCGTCAGTTCTGCTAGACTCGTTTGACCAATACGAGCGCAATGGAACTCGTCCCATTCCAATCCGAGGTCATTTAGGGAAAACGATCATTTTGAGTATCATAGCACGTCACAACAACACCGTTGTGGAATAGTGATGACTTCCGTCAGTTCCATTAGACTCGTATGACCAATACGAGCACAACGGAACTCGTCCCATTCCAATCCGAGGTGGTTTAGGGAAAACAACCATTTTGAGTTTCGTAGCATGTCACAACAACACCGTTGTGGAATAGTGACCATACATACTCCGAATTGACTTTTGTCAGTTCCGTTAGACTCGTACAGTCAATATGAGAGCAACAAGACTTCTTGCATTTCAATCGGAGGTTGTATGAGAAATGTGTCTGTTTTAAGTTTTGTAGGCCGCCACAGAACTATTTGTAAAATACCAAGCATACGAACTCGGAATCAATCTCAGTCAGTCGCAGTGGACTCCTAAAGTCAAAACAAGACTAACGAAGTTTGTTGTAACCAATTGCGACATCGAAAAGTCAACCCACAATCAAATCAAGCTTTATGTCACACCGAAAAGCATGCACGCACCCATGATGAGTTAGTGCCCCAACATTGACCATCCACCCGACGAGTTGGACCCACTTGGACCTTGACCTACATGGGGGACCCACCCTAGGGTTGACTTTGGTCAAACCCCCCAAATTTCCTAGTTTTGGGATTTTCTCCAAGTAAGGGCCTCCCCCTCCCCCCACCACCACCAAAGAAGGCTACCCCTATCCCCATGAGTGGCCAGCTGGCCTTAGGGTAGTGGAGGGAGGGGGTATATCTTCCCCCACTCCCCCTCCCTTTAGTCCCACATTGGGAAGAAGGGAAGGGAGGTCCCCCTCCCCTCTGAGCACACACACCCCCCAGCCAGCCTCTCCCCTCTGCCCAAGCTCCCTTGCCGGAAAACGCTCCCCAAGCCCACCACCACCACCACCTCCCATGTCCGCTCTGTCCAACGCCTCCTGAGCACCCCCACACCAGGTGGAAGACCTTCCCCTCCCCACTCCCCCAGCGTGGTGTATGCCGCCCCGTTGCCGGAGCGCCGCCAACACCACCCGAGCAATGCCCCAGGCTCTGGTGGTGGCCCGCCAGAGTAAGCCTCACTCCAGTGCCGGTGGTGTCACTGGGGGAGAAGTACCCCACCCAGGGACCCCTGCCCTGACGATGGGAGGCGGCGGGGCCGCTGGAGAATGCATCTCCGGCGGATCCCGCAAGCCCCCCTCTCCTCTGTTTTCTTGTACCAGCATTTCAGCCATTTCCAGTGGCGCCCGGCGGCACCTGGCCGCCGGACCACCGCCGGAGACAGGGCCGACCCCCGGCAAGCCGGCCGGGGGTAATAAGCCTGACCACCCAAAAGGGAGGGGAGGCGCGACACCAATAGAAATGGTGCAGGCCGCGCCACCCCCACCCTAGGGTGAATTAATACCGGCGGTGGCCGGCGGTGGCAGGCCGCCGGACCACCGCCAGTTAGGTTGCCGGCCCCCGGCGAGTTGACCGGGTGCGGCGCCGGCGCCTGGCGGCCGCTGCCCGGCAGTGGCAGTGACTGCCGCCTCCCGCATCCCCGTCTAGAGACGCGGGCCGTCCGATCTCCACGTTGAGATCGGGCGGCCCCTGTAACCTTTATTCCCCCTCCCCTGCGTGAAATTATGCACCCCCACATCGGATCGGCTCCAGATCCGCCGTGGGGATCGAAAAATGGCGCACGGTCCAACGCCTCTCCCTCTCCCAGAACCTGCAATCCGTAGACCACTCCTAATAAACCCTTCCTGATTTTTCTAAGGAGAATCTAGGCTCCTAGGGAAAATATTTGAACATGAAAAATGTTCCTTATAATTAGGGCTAACTCCAGTATTTTTTTGGGAATTTTCTGATGAGTTTTGCTATTTATAAGGGTCTTTGCAAAATTTATTTGAAAGAATTAAATACCTTAACAGCCTTGAAAAATTCTTGAAATATTATAGGCTCATGCTTAGGGCCTCCTGAAGACAATATCAAAGTTTGAGATTTTTATAAACTGATTTGATAATTTTAAAAGCCTAATTAAGATTTCTCCGGAGAAAATAAACCCCCAAAGGGGCCTGGAAAATAAAGGAATAATTTTGTGAGAATTTGAAAATAACAGAAATTTTATTTCCAAAAAACTAAGTATTACAAGGGTATTGCCTCCTTTATATAGACTATGAGGGAAACAGTAAAATACAAATATACGATGTGGGACTAAATACAAATACAAATACACAAGAGAGCTGGGCGGTCTGGGCGATCATGAATATTGAGACCGCAGCGACCTCTGCGATCTGGAGTGAGATCGGGCGGTCACACGACAGGAGGAAGGTCGTGTGACAGAGGAGACCGTCTGGTGGTTAGACCGTTGTGGCGAACACTCCCCCATAAGGAAGAGATCGGGAGGATCAGACCGCTTCTCTCCATTAGAAGCGATCTGGTATATCCGAGATGAACCATCAGTATTGTACTTGGAGACCGCTGAGACCGCTGGCTCTAGACCGCTTGGAGAGGCGGAATGATGCTGACCTTCACAAGATGCGACCTCGCATACTTGAAGAGAAGTCGCGGTCTGATTCTGGGAGACCGCGCAGACTGCTGACTTGTAACCGCGCAGCTTCAACTTATCTTTATCTGGCGCGATCTGTTACATCAGAGGGGAAGCCGCGGTCTGATTATTAGAGACCGCACAGACCGCTGCCTTCAGATCGCGGGGCTTCAAACCTTCGAGACCGCTTGGCTCTAACACTCCCCCGCAAGCTGGAGCATATATATCAATCATGCCTAGCTTGTTACACACATCAGAGAAGGACGAAGATATAGGTTTGGTGAAGATATCAGCCAACTCTTTATCCGAAGTTACGAAGGGAGTGCAGATTTGTTTCTTCAAGATTTCTTCCCTGATGAAATGACAGTCCACTTCAATGTGTTTGGTTCTTTCATGAAAGACTGGGTTCTGAGATATATAGATTGCAGCTTTGTTGTCACAGAACATTGGTAATGGATGATTGTAAACTTCTCCTAAGTCAAGAAGGAGAGTTCGTAACCACTTCAACTCGCATGTAGTTTGGGCCATGCTCCTGTACTCGGCCTCAGCACTTGATCTGGAAACTACTGCTTGTTTCTTGCTCTTCCAACTCACCAGATTTCCTCCAACAAAGGTACAGAACCCAGATGTGGATTTCCTGTCCCCTTTATCATCAGCGTAGCTAGCATCTGAGTAGGCTTCTATCTTGAGATGGTTGTTCCTTTGGAACAGAAGTCCCTTCCCTGGAGATCCCTTAACGTATTCTAATATTTTTAAAGCAGCTTGAATATGACATTCCTTCGGAGCTTGCATGAATTGGCTGACCTTCCAAACCGCATAGCAGATATCAAGTCTTGTTACAGTTAGGTAGATGAGCTTGCCAACAAGACGACAATATCTGGTGCTATCAAGTAGAGGAGGAGAGTTGTCAGTCCAGAGTTTGTCGTCTCCACTTGCCATTGGATACTTAGCGGGTTTAGAACCCAGAAGACCTGTTTCTTTTAGAAGATCAATAGCATACTTCCGTTGTGAGAGAACAATTGAGTTATGCTTCCTTGAGATCTCAATGCCCAGAAAGTACTTGGGAGTCCCCATATCTTTGGTTACAAAGTGTTGGAGAAGATGTTTCTTTGTAAGGGAGACACCTTCAGCGTCATTACCTGTGAGAAGGATGTCATCAACGTATACAGCCAGAACAACCATTCCATGAGATGTCTTGCGAATGAAGAGAGAGTGATCCACAGAACTTCGGACAAATCCAATGATCTTGATAACTTCGTTAAATTTTTCGAACCAGGCGCGAGGACTTTGCTTAAGACCATAGATAGCCTTCTTAAGCTTACATACACGAGTCTCCCCCTAAGCAACATACCCTAGAGGTTGCTCCATGAAAACAACCTCTTGAAGGTCACCATAGAGAAAAGCATTCTTGACATCCAGCTGAGAGAGTTGCCAACCTTTGTTGACGGCCACAGATAAGAGGACCCTGATGGTTGTAAGACGAGCGACAGGGGAGAAGGTGTCAAAGAAGTCAACTCCATATGTCTGAGTAAAACCTTTGGCAACTAAACGAGCTTTGTAGCGGTCAACAGAGCCATCAGCACGATATTTTATCACAAAGGCCCATCTACACCCAACAACATCTATCCCAATAGGTGGAGGAACAAGAGTCCAAGTGCCACGGTCCTGAAGGGTGGAGATTTCATCATCCATGGCAGCCTTCCACTGTGGGATGGCAAGAGCCTCCTGATAACTGGTTGGGGTGGCAGTATCTGTAATAGCAATAGCAAATGCCCTAGCAGAGGGGGTAAGTTGAGCATAAGTTACAACATCGTGAATAGAATGTTGCGTACATGATCGGACTCCCTTGCGAAGAGCAATAGGAAGGTCTTCAGTGGTGACTGTATCTGCAGGAGAGTCATCATCGGAAGAAGATAGTGCTGGCCCAAGAGTTGGGAGAGAAGGCCCCGGAGTAGGAGGACAGGTGGAAGGAGATGCTGGAGGCGGTGGAGGGGAAGGAAGAGGTGGTGGAGTTGGGAGAGTAGGTGGTGGTGCTGGAGAGTAAATCAGAGGTGTCGTCGGACTATGCGCAGGAGGCAGCGAGGTGGAAGAGGTAGAAAAGTATGGAACATTTTCAAAGAATGTGACATCAGCGGAAATATATTGTTTGCGAAGAATGGGGTCATAACACCTGTACCCTTTCTGAGTTGGTGAATAACCAATAAAGATGCATTTAACTGCATGAGGAGAGAGTTTGTCCCGATCTGGGGAAGGAGTGTGGACAAACGCAGTACAACCGAACACCTTGAGAGGTAAGGAGAAGGGTTGTGAGGTGGGATATAGTATAGA
Source organism: Dactylorhiza incarnata (assembly GCA_033032865.1). Taxonomy (NCBI): domain Eukaryota; kingdom Viridiplantae; phylum Streptophyta; class Magnoliopsida; order Asparagales; family Orchidaceae; genus Dactylorhiza; species Dactylorhiza incarnata. The sequence goes on from JAWHQI010000246.1 coordinate 919,787, forward strand.
GAAGAGGGTGGAGCCTTGAAGAAGGGTGGAGGGAATGCGGTTAATGAGATAGCAGGAGATGAGGATGGCATGACCCCAATAGGTTTTGGGAATATTCATCTGAAAGAGTAAGGTGCGAGCCATGTCGAGGAGGTGACGATTCTTACGTTATGCTATCCCATTTTGTTGAGAGGTATAATGACAACTAGTCTGATGTATAAGACCACGATTCATGCAAAACTCGGAAAATTGATGAGAAACATATTTCTTAGCATTATCAGTGCGAATAGTCTTGATAGACACTCCAAACTGAGTGAAAATTTCATAATAAAAGGTGTTGAAAACAGAAAAAACTTCTGAGCGTTCTTTTAACAGATACACCCAAGCACATCGAGAGAAGTCATCAATAAAAGTAACAAAATACAAACTGCCCCCACCTATAGTCTTGGTAGGAGAGGGACCATATTTTGATAGTATACTCCCCCATTAGTATACTCAGAAGTGGCAGGACTGTCCACTGTCACTGACGGCCACATCAGTGAGGCCCGCTGGGTTCGCCACCATGCTGGAAGAAAAGCGGTCCAAACTGTGTCGGCACAGGGTTTTGTGAGCGGGTTTTGTACATCCGCGGTGTGTGTGCAGATTATGATTATCACTGTTATTAAGATTATTAGCTGAGCACTTCCTTTAAAGAACTGTTAGTGTTATTAGGATTCCCGATTATACACATGATGACAACCCTTTTTGCTTCACCTATCTATTTTCTGTTTGGGTGCTTAAGCTTGTCCCCAGGATACAGATCCGGGGAGGAGATGTGTTTTCCACTTAGCTCTGTGACTAATAGTTGTTCTTATAACCATTCACAGGAGATGGGACAGCGCGAAGCCCCCGCACCGCATGATGGCATACTAGCTCTTGAGATTGCCCATTCGGATACACCGGCCTCACCACCCGTCTTCCGTGATGTGAGTCCTAGAGTATAGGACTAAATAAGGAGTGTAAGAGTTGTAGTAGTTATCCTTAGCCCACAGGGCCGTTCATGTAAACAGTTGGTCATGGCCTTTTGCTTATGTATATATGTGTGCCTTGTTAGTTTGCCTTATGATTGCTTCCGCATTATGTTTCTAATGTGATGTGTTGATTCTCTTGCCTGACAAGGCGACCACTCAGTGCTTGAGAGGGTGGGTCATTGCCACCCGGGAAGCGCTTAGTGGCCACCTTGGGCAGTAAGATCCCTTCTCCCCCGACTTGGGTTCAGTTCTATGGAGGGGGGGGGGGGAGTCATACAATATGAGGCTTAGCCTTTGCCTTGCCTTTTCCTCCATTCCCATCACCCACTGCCTCATTATTGAAATCTAGTCCTCTCCTATTGGTTTGGGAGGAGAAGGTGTCAATGATGGGTAGTACAAAATTGACTTTGGAGAATTGAGCCACTAGGCTCTTCTCTTTGAGAAGCTTCTCCTCAAGGTCCTTTTGATGACCTTGTTCATTTGGCTGATGATGCTGAATTGGACTATGGTAATTCCCTTCAGTTGGCTTATTTCTATACTCATCTGACCCACCAGGGTATATGACTCAGTGCAATCATACATAGCCTGCTGAAGGGAGGCAATTTCCTGAGCTTGCCTCTTGGCTTGAGTCTTGCTCCTTTTCAAAGTTTCCAATAGAGCATCATATTTGTCTATCAGTTGATTGACAACCAGTTCAGAATCTGAGCCACTCTCTTAATTAGATGAGCATGCTTCAGATTCTGGTACAAATTCATAATCAGAAGAGGGGGTGAGAGGAATTGATACCTTGTCAGGATTATCATGACTTTCTTCATCATCAGACATGGCCATAAAGCCATATCATTTATCTTCATCTTCATCCTCCTCATTGTCACTTTCTGAGTGTGACAGAGGCGCCCTGATCCTAGCCTTAGCAACAGGATAGTCCACATCCTCTTCAGTTATAAACAACCCAATGCAGGCTTCCTCTTCTTTTTTTGAATCTGAGGATGACGACTCAGATTCACTCCAGCTTTTCTCCTTCTTTGCTAGGAAGGATTTTCACCCTTCCTTCCCTTATGGTGATGAGCCTTCTTATCACCTTTCTCCTTTCTCTTGACTGGACAGTCAGCTATGACATGTCCAGACTTACTACAATAATAACATATAACATTATTTGAAATATGTTTAACATGTTTATGATCATACCTGTCACCCTTAGGGTGCTACCTTTTAGATTTGTTGTGATCCTTTTTGGTATGTGAGGAGGAGGAAGGTTTGTTCTTCCACTGCTTCCTCCTCATCAGTTTCTTGAAATGTCTTGAGAAGGCAGCAAACTCCTCATCAGATGAGCTGATGTCTGATGCGCTGGGCTCAGAATTTTCTGAGCCAGCAGCCCTTCTTGGTGGAGAAGGTTGTTGGAACACAGTTTTCCTCATCCCTTTGATTTGAGAATAACAAATCCTACTTGTATTTGATCTTGTTTGCCATTGTGTTTTTAACATGCAGGTTTGAACAAAGATGACACTAGGTTGCTGTTGTTGGTCTGGATTTGCTCATAAGTTGAAAAGAATGGAAGAGAGCTAACTGCCCATGACATAACGCCCGACGTTAACTCTTAACACCGACGCTGACTTTTGTTTCCACCTAAATGAAAATGATATGGAGGGAAGCTGTCGTGATTGCAGGAGCACTTTGGGAATAATTTGACTCAACGCCAGGCGTTAGACTCAACACCGACGTTAAGGTTTCCTAAAATGAATGTTTCCAAAGATGCATAATCTCCTTCCTGTTTTGAAGATCCGAGCCATCAAAACATTTCTATACTGGGTCAATGCCAAGCGTTAGCCTTAAGGCCGGCGTTAGCGTCCAGTCCTATAAATAGGTAGATTTCGTCTTCTCCAACACCCAACACTAAGGAGCCCATTTTCAGTACTCTGAATTATTTGCGAGGGCCATATTTCCAGACCACAAAGGATCTCCCACTAAATTTCAAAAGGAGGAATCAAAGGAGGCTTGGATCAACACGCTAACTCAACTCGAAGAACACAAATTTGGACTTCAACGATTTTTCGACGTCTCCTTCATATTACCTCTAGGGAGTTTTTATATTTGTATTTTATATTTATCTTTGTAATTGGTTCATAAATTTGCCTCGTGTTGGCGACTAGGTCTGGGTGGGACTTAGGGAGGAATTCGCCTCGTGTTGGCGACTAGGTCAAGGGAGTAGATCTAGGGGGTGCTCGAGGCCTTTCTGGGGATATAAGGGCTAGAGCGGCTTGAGGCCGTATCTGGGGAGAGATCGGCTAAAGCCAATCAGTTTTTAGTGAGAAGAGTCAGTATAGAAACAAAAAGAGTATTTCATATTTCGCCTTGGATTTCTAGCGTCATAGAAATCAGTTTTTTTAATCAATTTTATAAATGATGATCTTGTCTTTTCTTGTTTAATAAAATTGATTTGATTTCTAATTTCTATCTCTTCACTTTTGATTTAACTTACTTATAATAAAATATCTAAAGTTTTCTATAAAAGATTAAAGTTTTCTAAAACCCTTATTCACCCCCTCTAAGGGCGCCTCAAGATCCAACAAGTGGTATCAGAGCGAGGTTATTCCAAATTGGCTTAACATCCGGGAATAATGGAGTCTCTTGATCATGATCCCGCTTCTACTAGTGGGCAAAATTTTAATATAAAAGAAAAAGTATTATCACCACCTTTATTTATGGGCAAAAATTATAAAGGGTGGAAAATATTAATGAAATTTTTTCTTAAAGCTTTAGATGAAGAAGTTTGGAATATTACTATTGAAAAGCCACCTCGCGTACTAACTAGTAACGAAATTGTTTTAAATGCAAAATCTATAAATAGTCTATTTTGTGCGTTAGATCAAAATATTTTCAAACTTATTTATAATTTACCTACCGCATATGAAATTTGAAATTTTCTTGAAAGAACCTATGATTCTCCTTTTGTAGGTATGGAACAAACGCAAGACTTGGAGAACATATAAGCTTGCACGGATTTTTAAGAAAGCTCCTCTCATGATGGATCAATGGAGTGCACATCAAGAGGAAGAGAAGAAAAAATATTATCTTTGGAAGATGATTGCCAAAAAGATGTCAAAGGAACTATTTGTTCAAATCTTGCCTCTTCCGATAGCAATATAAGGAAATCAATGTCTTCTCTTTTTGTGACAAATTCTATTTACATATTACATATGCTACAAATTGCTAAACATAAAATGAAGAAATTGAAAATTAATAAGAAATTACCTTTAGAAAATAAAAAGTTAAAAGCTAATGTTAATATAAAATCAAATTTTGAATTACCTTGTTCTCAATCGTGCTCTCAAATTGAAATCTCAAAACATTGTCTTAATTGTAATAATATTACAGAAAAATTCAAGAATTTTGAAAAGAACTCTTAATTGCAAAAGAACATAATGAAAAACTACCCTTAGAAAATTCATCTTTGAAAGGTGATTGTGCTATGTGTAAAAGTTATAAAATTGAAATTAAAGAGATGGATGAAACATTTGATGAATTAAGAAATGACTATCAAAGTCACATTGATTTAATTGTCTCCACTTTTAAAAATAGCACAATAACTTATAATAAAGCTAGACATAATTTTTTTTAATAAAATTGCTTATGTGATCCCCAAGCAATACTTCGCTCTCTGATAAGTCATAATGAACATTGTGTGGGTGAAGCACCTTGGTAGTTGTACTCATGGAATGTGCTTTGAAATTTTATTCTACAATTGATGTGTGAAAGTAATTATAAGATTACAATCTTAATATTGTTGTTACTATTTCATTACATATGTCATGTTGTTTGATTATTTCACTTGTATACTTTTATCAAAACATCTTATGCACACATCATTATTTTTCATAAAGCTTCTACTCATGAGAATTGGATCCTAATGCAAAATTCGTAATTCTCTAAAAACTTAAGTTAAAGCACTAGAATGCAATGCAAGATTTTTACAATGTTTTCTTTACTTGAAATACGAATTGGTTACATTGTAGCTGTTTTCTTTTTGAATATGTTAAATCATGCTTGCCTATTTGTTATGAAAATTTCCAAAGTTAATGCTCAAATGTGAAGAGCCTAGACATATTGTTGGAATGGTCAAACTAAAATAAAAATACTACTCTTAGTTATTTTATTTTATTTTCCGCATTTCTAATTTGATCATGTATTTTCTTACCATGCTTTCTCATGATTACTTCTAAAGTTGTTTCTCTTCACTTGTGCTTGTCAAACTATATTGCAACTCTTTCAAAAAGTAATATGTTTTCAAAATTCCTTGAAAAGCAAGTGGTAGAATTACTTTGGTAAAAAACATGGAATTTGTCTTGTTCTTTCACGCTTATCATATCCTTTTTCTAATGTGCTACTCTCTCCCTTAGCTCGATCATGATTTACTTTATGTCAACACAAAACTCTTAATCCTCTCTTAGTAATGTCCCAACTTTTGTCTTCTCTCTTATAGTTTTGTTTCACTGCACCCACGTTTGCTAATAACAAATGGGGGAGAATAAATTGATAAATCATAATGATTAAAGAAGTAGGATTCACTAGATTAAGGGGGAGCATGAATCTAGTCTATGGGAGCATACACTAAGGGGGAGCACTTGAGTAGGGGGAGCATAATTAAACAATCTATAATTCTTATTATTATCTCAATATTGCTTAGTGCCATATATCCTTCTAAAAACACATCTCTCTTATATATGAATCTGATTTATCACTAATGGATTTGTTATTATCAAAAGGGGGAGATTGTTGGAACACGGTTTTCACATCCCTTTGATTTGAGAATAACAAATCCTACTTGTATTTGATCTCGTTTGCCATTGTGTTTTTAGCATGCAGGTTTGAACAAACATGACACTAGGTTGCTGTTGTTGGTCTGGATTTGCTCACAAGTTGAAAAGAATGGAAGAGAGCTAATGCCCGACGTTAACTCTTAATGTCGGCGTTGATTTTCATTCCCACCTAAATGAAAATGGCATGGAGGGAAGCTGCCGTGATTGCAGGAGCATTTTGGGAATGATTTAACTCAACGCTAGGCGTTAGACTCAACGCTGGTATTAAGGTTTCCTAAAATGAATGTTTCCAAAGATGCAGAATCTCCTTCCTGTTTTGAAGATCCGAGCCATCAAGTCATTTCTATACTGGGTCAACGCCAGGCGTTAGCCTTAACGCCGACGTTAGCGTCTAGTCCTATAAATAGGTGGATTTCGTCTTCTCAAACACCCAATGCTAAAAATCCCTATTCCAGCACTCTGAAATATTTGTGAGGGTCGTATTTACAGACCACAAAGGATCTCCCACTAAATTTCAAAAGTAGGAATCAATAGGGGCTTGGATCAACACGCTAACTCAACGCGAAGAACGCATGCTTGGACTTCAACGATCTTTAGCGATTCTTTGGCGTCTCCTTCAGATTACCTCATAGGGAGTTTTTATATTTGTATTTTATATTTATCTATGTAATCGGTTCGTAAATTCACCTTGTGTTGGCGACTAGGTCTGGGTAGGACTTATGGATGAATCCGCCTCGTGTTGATGACTAAGTCTAGGGAGTAGATCTAGGGGGTGCTCGAGGCCTTTCTGGGGATAGAAGGGCTAGAGCGGCTTGATGCCGTATCTGGGGAGAGATCAGCTAAAGCCAACTGGTTCTTAGTGAGAAGAGTCGGTATAGAAAATAAAAAGAGTATTTCATATTTCGCCTTGGATTTCTAGCGTCATAGAAATCAGATTTTGTAATCAATTTTATAAAAGATGATCATGTATTTTCTTGTTTAATAAAATTGATTTGATTTCTAATTTCTATCTCTTTACTTTTGATTTAACTTACTTCTAATAAAATATCTAAAGTTTTCTATAAAAGATTAACATTTTCTAAAACCCTTATTCACCCCCTCTAAGGGCGCCTCAAGATCCAACAAAGGCATCCTTGCCTTGCACTTCTTGGAGCTCTCAGCTTTGAGAGACACAACCCTCTCCCTTGCATGAGGCCTGGAGGATGTGTCCTCCTCCTTCCTTGCAGATAGATGCATCTTATAAGAGAGCAAATTTCCAAATAGTGTATGGGGAGGAGTCTCACCCAGCTTGGCCACTTCTATGATGACACAAATCTTGGTATCCCAATCTCTAGTTAGAGATATCAGGAATTTATCATTCAACTCATAATGAGTGGAGACCCTTTCATAGGTCCTCACATTCACTATTCTGAAGAACCTCTCATAGCAGTCAACTATGCATTCCAGACTTTATTGACTGAAGGCTTCATACTCCTGATTAAGGAGGGATTTCCTATCATCCCTCACTTCTTCAGTTCCTTCCATGTACACAATGAGTGTGTCCCACATATCCTTGGCAGTATCACAATGCACCAAGTTTTGGAAGGTGGAATCATTAATTGCATTTACTATTATATTTTGTTCTCTCTTGTCCATTGTAGGAAGTGCAATTTCATCCTTTGTCATTTCAGCATATGACTTCGCTACTTGTCTTGTAGGATCAATAGTGGAGAGCTTTGTGAAGACAGAGGGACCCTCCTTGACAGTAATATATATCCTAGGGTCTGAGGCTTCCATGAACATCCTAACCCTTTACTTCCATATGCCAAAAGTCTCCTTTTTACATATGGGTAATTTCATTGACCCCATCTCCTTCTGACCTCCAGTGGTAGCAATTGGATTCAGATTTGACTACTCCTTTATAGAATCTGGTCAGGCTGTTAAGTCCTTTTTGACCAACCTACCTCTGATACCACTTGATAGATTATAGGGTAGTAGTCTAATTCACCTAGAGGGGGGGGGGGGGTGAATATGTCTCTTCTATTTTCCTTTGTTGTAGCTAACAGTTGTTAGATATAATTTAAAAACAAAAGCACAACACAGAAAGCACACAACTATCTATAGTGGTTCCCCAAGACAGTGTGTCTATGGGTAGTCCACTTTCCCTCTACACATTTCTAACAATGTGTTAGACAAGACAACCTCCTCCAAATTCAGCTCCAAGAGCTTACAACACAGATCCCTCAGGACCTCTCAGGTTTGCTCTAAACCCTACCTCAGGCTAAACAGTCCTACCAACTCAGAGTGCTCCCACTCCTACAGCTCAGAAATCCCCCTGATTCCTACCTCAGGCCTATCAAGAAGCCCTACCTCAGATTTGCATAGAGATGCTACACTCAAGCTTTCAGCTCTACTTCTCCAGCTCAACAACCCTACAATCACTCAGGCTCAACAACCTTACTACTCAGGCTTACCAGCCCTACACCTTAGGCAAAATGCCCTACAGAATAAGAACACAAGTGTTCTTACAATGGTAATAAGTTATGCTTACAACATATGATAGTTAGATGTGTCCTTCAACTTTTGTCTTCTATTGTGGATGTTCTTCTAGTGCTGACTTGTAGTAGGGCTGAAATGCAATAACTTCAGACCTTGCTTCTATCTGACCATTCTCTTCAGAAGATGAAGAAAGATCAACTTTCTCTCAGGAAGTAGGAAGGAGAGCACTTGTGGAAGCCATCAATGGAATAGTGAAAATCTTTCTCCACTTTTAAGCACTCTTTCTACAATGCCCTAACTTGTTCCTTTATACTCTTATCCATCTGCAACGGCTCTAAGAAGGCCCCAGACACAGCATGGAGGATAATAGAATACGTTATCTTGATTTACAACTATTTGCGCCAAAAGTAGATCCCGCCAGTGTATTATTCAAATATGAGTCTGTCTCAGCGGTTGGGATGAGATAGTCTTCAGTCTCAGCGGCTGAATCTATCTTCGTCTCAGCGGATCCGCTGAGACAGATAGTCTTCTCAGCAGATTCTGTCTAAATGCAGCTCAGCTGAGCCAGTCCCCTTCTCAGTGGCTCCTGGCCTCGTCTCAGCGGTTCAGCTGAGACAATGAAGTCTTCTCAGCGGTTTTATTAGTAAAACCACAGAACTTATTCCAAAGTTTGAAACAACCTAACCTTGCATATACATGATGTAGAATAGGGTTTATTTAATACAATATGTACTTAACATTGAGTGTGATGCCTCTTCAAATCAAGGGAACATTGAGGGCAATATTCCTAACAACATCCGTTTGATGAACAATAAAATTCTCAATAGATGCAATGGCAAGGATGATCCTAATGGTTGTTTGGTGACACACAAGTGAGTATACATCGAAATAGTCCACTCCACTGACTTGTGCGAAAGCTTTAGCCACCAGGCGTGCTATATACTTAGCTACGCTACCATCAGGATTTAATTTCTTTTTTAGAACCCACTTACACCTTATGGTTTTAGCCCATTTTGCCTTATCAACTAACGCTCAAGTATTATTCTGAAATAGAGAGTTCATCTCTTCATCAATAACTTCTTTCTAGAGAAGTGAGTCCATTGATCTCATCGCTTCCTTATAGGTGGATAGATCTGCCTCAACGTGATAAGTGAAAAAATAACTACTAAAGGTTCTGGGAGTTCTCTCTCTTACGGAAGTCCTCCTAGACTCTAGGCTAAAATTGTCTACATAAACTGAATAGGAGATACTCGATACTGATTCAAGATCTTCGTCAGTAATAACTACTTGCATGCCTGAGAGTGACATGTTCTTATCTTTAAGGAATTTATCTTCAAAGAACACAACATCCCTAGATTCTATAACTACATTATTGGAAATATCTAAGAATCTATCTACAACACTATCTTCAGCACAACCTAGGTAGACACAAGTGTTAGTCCTTGGTCCAATCTTAGACCTTTTAGGGTCAGGAACCCTAACATAGGCTATGCAGCCTCAGGTCTTAAGTCTAGTGATGTTTAGGGGTCTCTTAAACCAAAGCTCGTAGGGTGTAACCTCTAACTTAACATGATGAATTTTAGTTAGAATGTGATTTGCGGTTAAGACTGCTTCTCCCCAATAGGCAGAAGGCATGCCTGCAGTCAAGAGCATATAATTTAACATTTATGTTAATGTTCTATTTTTTCTCTCAGCTATGTCATTCGATTGATGTGAGTAAGGAGCAGTGGTTTCTGCTATGATTTCTTAATGGGCAAAGAAATACTTGAACTCACTGGACATATATTCTCCTCCTCTATCACTTCTAAATCTTTTGATTTTCATGCCAAGTTGGTTTTCTACCTGGGTTTTGAAAATACAGAATTTTTCAACACTTCATCTTTAATTTTAAGAAGGTAAATGTGACAAAACCTAGAGCAGTCATCTATAAAGGTATATACTTCCTACCTCCTCTGGTGACAAAACTTTTGAAATTACATATGTCACAATGTATGAGCTCTAGAGGTATTGTGCTCATAATAATCACACTGAAAGGTTTCCTAGTGATCTTGGTCTGAGCACACACTTCACATTTATCAGTTTTGTTTGTAGTGTCTAAGGTGATCTGGTGAGTTCTAACAATTTGGAACATCTTCCTATAATTCACGTGCCCTAGTATCTCATGTAGAGTCTTAGGGCTAACTAAGTTTGATTGTACTTGTTAAACTATTTTGTTTACTAAACTTAGTCGGTACATTCTATTTTGGACGTATGAACACCCAAAATAGTGTGAGTTAACTAGCAGTGTTACTCTACCGCTACAGAAATTGAAAGACATGCCAGCATCACATAGTAAACTAATAGACACTAAATTTGCAGCTAGTGAAGGAGTAAATTTAACATTTTTTAAGGATAAAGTTTTTCCTGAGGAGAGCAGCAAAGTTGCATTCCCCACCTTCAGCACGTAAGCCATCTCACCATTTGCAACTGTTACAAACTCTTTTGCAGCAGTGATCCTTGTCATCAGATTAGCATTATTGCAGACATGACATGTGATGTAGGCCGAGAGTGCCCAAAATCAAATTTACGTGTGAAATCAATCTCGACGTTTGAAATTTAAGAAATTCGTTAAATGAGTTCGGTTGGAGCACTTAGGTGCTTTACGAGTCGAACCTTGGACGAGGCTAACACAACCACAAGCAAAACTTACAATCAATAATTTATGAATTAACGATATTAAAAGTAGTGCGAACGTAAAGGCAAGCCCAAAAATTAATTAAGTGAAATGCATAAAATTATACTAATGCAAGGAAAGTGAACGGGAATACCAAAGCACAGAGCAAAGTAGTGATCCTCTACAAACCCTTCACGCACGAGAAGAATAAGATCACGAACTAACCGTTGATCGATTTGGTCAAACGTTCGGAGCAGAGGTCGAAGTCGACGACACGAGAGGCAACCCAAGTCGTCGGAATAGGGTCTGATGTCGACGACGACCTGGCGAGCGCGTCCCAGGTGAACGAACGGAGGCTGGCAGGATCGACGGGAATGACGACTGTGGAGATCATTGTGCGAAGGTCTGCTGGTGGGGGTTCCTTCTCTCGCGTAGGAACGACGACTGTGGAGATCGTCGTGCGAAGGTGTGCTGGCGGGGGTTCCTTCTCTGGCGTAGGCGATCAATAGTATTGGCGGCGGGAAAGAGGTGAGCCGATCGGCAATGAGCAGAGAAACAAAATTTTCATTCTCTGCTTTGTCTGATTCTCCTCCTCTCTCCTTCACGGTGGATTATAAGGAGAGTGCGGCTGATTTTGTGGCTTTTGATGAATTGCCAAATAATGTTTCCAAATACAGATTTTTCCAAACACAGATTTAAAATGTTTCCTAAACACAAAATTTTCAATTCTCTCCTAATCTTTTGAATGTTTTTTCATTTATAATTTTAGGCTTGCCTTTAGTGTCCTACTACTAATAATACCAGATCGTTTTATTCAGGGACTCATCGGGTGGTCAAACCGATGAGCCAAATAATAAAGCTAGTACATAAAATAACATACGTAAATAAATAAATGGTGAAGGGACTATGATGCGTCGTAGGATGCATTAATTCCCCCGGGGTTGATGGAACTCGACCCCGACGAGAACTTGCAAAAGCTAGCAACGGAGAGATCTGGGAGGCGTCGCTGTAACTCGTCAGTACTAATCCAAGAGCTGTCTGTGATGTCTCATCCCCGCCATGAAACCAAGTATCGCTGATACGTCCCGTGGCGAGTGCGAAACTCTCGTACGTCAAGAACCTGCTCTATCTCATCAGTGGTGGGCGTCTGCACTGGTGCTAAGTCGGACGGTATCTCTAGAGCTGTAACAAGAGGACTGGGGATGGAATTAGGTGGATATCCATAAAATGGCGTCAGATCAGCCATGTTAAATGTCAGTGAAGTACCGAATTCAATGGGCAAATCTAGAAGATATGCATTCTCACTGACAAGCTTCCATACTTGAAAAGGGCCAAACATCCTCTGCTGTAACTTATGATATGCACCCAGAGTGAATCTCTGCTTCCTGAAATAAGCAAATACACAATCTCCTTCTGAAAAGTATAACTCCCGGCGATGACGATTGACCATGGATTTATATTTTCAGAAGTCACTCGCAATTTATTAGCGATATTTTTTTGCAATTCCTTTAAATAATCAACATGAGCTTGCGCATTAAAGGAAATACGTTCATGAGATGGAAGTTAGTGGCGATCAAGTAGATGCGGTATAGAGAACCCGTAAACAATCTCGAAAGGAGATTTATTAGTGGAGCGATTAATAGAATTATTGAATGCAAATTCATCTTATGACATTATTAGATCTCATTGCTTCGGATTCTCCCCGGTCAAACACCAAAGAAGATACTCAAAACTCCTATTAACGACCTCAGTCTGTCCATCGGTCTGAGGGTGATTCACGTTACTAAACTCGAGTTTGGTTCCCAATTGGGCCCACAATGTTTTCCAAAAATACCCCATAAAATGAGTATCTCTATCAGAGGTAATTGACCTAGGAATACCGTGTAACCAGACAATTTCTTTGAAAAAAATTCAGCGACGTGTACAACACTAGAGGTTTTCCTACACTGTATAAAATGTGCCATTTTTGAAAAATGATCTACGACCACAAAAATAAAGTCGACTTTCCTCTGAGTGCGAGGAAGTACTACTACAAAATCCATCGAAATATTATCCCACGGCCTCTCAGGTATCGGTAAGGGTGTGTATAATCCAGTGTTTTGTGCGTGCTCTTTATATAGTTGACAAGTCATATAGTGCCGAACAAATTCTATAACATCGTGCTTCATCCTAGGACAATAGTAGTGTGCATTAGCAAGATCTAACAACTTAGATTGACCGACGTGCCCACCTAACCTGGATGAGTGAAGCTCCCAAAGTAGTGTCTCTCTAAGTGGTCATTCACAGATGCAAAGGCGGGTGCCGCTAAACAGATATCCCTCACTCACGATGTACTGTGTCGTAGGATCAGTGCCACTATGCTGGCACGAGAGCCAAATGTCATGAAAGAAAGGGTCAGTGGCGTATAAGTCATGTTATGAATCCAAGTTCGTAATGCAAGGTTGCAGTGTGACTAGCAAGTGGGATCGGTCACTAAGTGCGTCAACCACTCGATTTGTGACGCCGGGGTTGTGCTTCAAATAGTGAACTCCTGCAGGTAAGCAACCCACTTGGCATGCCGTCTGATTTTCTTCTGGGAGTTCAGATGCTTCAATGCCTCGTGATCGGTATTCAACACAAACTCGCACTGAATCAGGTAGGGTCTCCAATGGCGGAGAGCCTGAACGATATCATAAAACTCTATGTCATACGTGGAATATCTAATCTTGCATCATTCAGCTTCTCACTAAAGAATGTTACCGACCGACCCTCCTGACTCAAAACTGCGCTAATGCCTATAATAGACGCGTCACAATCAACCTCAAAAATCTTATCAAAATCAGGCAGCGCTAACACAGGTGCACTAGTGAGTTTCTCCTTAATTAATAAAAATACGCGTTCGGCTTACTTAGTCCAAACAAATAACCCCTTTTTCAGACAATCAGTAACAGGCACAATCATGACACTAAAATTCCAGATAAATAGCCAATAAAAGGATGCTAGCCCATGAAATCCCCGAGCGTCAGTAATCATCCTAGGGCTAGACCATGATTCTATCGCCTTGACCTTCTCTCTATCAACTCTAATGCCCTCAGAAGAAACGATATATCCTAGGAAGGTCAGACTATCAGTAATAAAAGTGCACTTCTTCAAATTTATATATAATTTATTTGTGCGCATGATTTCTAATACTTGTCTCAGATGAGTCATGTGTTGATTAGGATCCAAACTATAAATCAATATATCGTCAAAATATACCAATACACAAACTCTTATAAGTGGTCTAAGCATCTGATTCATCACTCGCATAAAGGTGCTGAGAGCATTGGAGAGACCAAAATGCATCACCAGTCACTCGTATAAACCCTCTTTAGCTTGAAAGAAGAATTCCATTCATCCACAGGGCGAACCCTAATCTGGTGGTATCTACTCTTTAAGTCAATCTTCGAAAATAAAAGGGATCCACTAAGCATATCAAACATGTCATCCAATCGGGGAATCAGAAAGTGATATTTGATAGCAATTTTATTAATCGCTCGATTGTCTACACACATATGTCAAATCCCATCTTTATTAGGAACTAGTAATGCAAGGACGACACATGGACTCATACTCTCCCTAACGTGACCATTCGAAATCAGCTCGGTCACCTGCTTATGTAGCTCCTCATGCTCTTTCAGACTCATGCGATAATGGGATAAATGAGGTAAGCTAACTCCTGACATAAGGTCAATGCAGTGTTGAATATCTCTCATCCCGGGAAGCTGCCCGGGCAACTCCTCTGGCATAATCTCAGAGAACTCATCAATAAGAGGTCGCATTATGCTAGGGATGTCTAACAAGGTGGGATTCGAATCGATACCGGACAACATGTAAACGACGTCATTATCCTTCATCTCCTCTTAGAATTGTGGCCAAGTCAGTAACATGGTGGCGGAGGGAAAAGATATGGCGGAGACAGTGGTAAGCGGGTTTGAAGGCCTCTCTGGGGCTCTAAGAACAAGACTATTCTTCTGGGGAAGAAGAACAATCTTGCGTACGTTGTGCTCGAAGGAATGAGAGTTTTTCATACCATCGTGAATAACGTGTCTATCGTACTGCCAAGGTCATTCTAACATGATATAACTGTTGGAACAACCCTATTACTGATTTGGGCTAGGATCACTATATGTCTTGACTAGGATCAAGTTGACCACATTGTATAGTCTAAGGGTCAAGTCTTTAGGCTGTTAGATTAGCTAGAACTTAAGGAAAAATTAAGTTCCCAGCGTTCGACAAATGGTTATCGACGCTCGACAGATCTCAGCCAGCGCTCGATAGATTTCAGCCAGCGCTCGACAGATCTCAGCCAGCGCTCGACAGATTTCAGCCAACGCTCGACAGATCTCAGCCAACGCTCGACAGATTTCAGCCAGCGCTCGATAGATTTCAGCCAGCGCTCGACAGATGCCAGTCTCAGCGCTCGACATTCTCTGAGCAGCGTTCGACGAATTCCAGCCAGCGCTCGACAAATTCTTTATTGAAGTTCAGATTCGACAAATACAATCTCCAGAGTATTTAATTCTTAAAGATCCGTTATTTGTCAGTACTCTGAATACAGATCGACGACTCTAATGGATATATTCAATATATTTGGACGTAGTCAAGACAGTTAAATAAGGATATTATATTCTTTGAATATATTCCCTTCTTTCCTTTATTCCAAGGCAAAGATAGCTGTTGACAATTAATGCAAAGGAGTTTTTCACGGCTAAGGAATTAAAGGTCCTGCCAAAGTTGTTTTGTCTATGATTACAGTTCCAAGAAAGAATTAAATCCGGATTATTCTATTCCAAAGATAGAATATATCAAGACAGAGTTTATTCTCATACAGCTCTCGATAGAATTCAAAATATACTCTTACAGAATACAGAGAGAGAAGAACAACAAGTATAGAGAAAGAAAAGGAAGAACACTCAAGAAAATCATTCTCAGTCTTCTTCTTCCTCAAGCAGCAATCATCATTTCTTTGAGAACATCTTCTTCAAAGATCCATCTCTCAAATATCTGCTGCAAGTTCAAGTCTTCTAAAAGAGCAACAAAGAATCTGAAGAATTATTTTCTTCCAGATCAATCTACTACAGAAGATTTATGTTTTCAAGAGAAAGCTTCTCCATCATCTGTCAAATACTTCAATCAGACAGCGAGAGCTTTACAACAAGTCCACTAGAGTCTTCTCTCAGCATCTTGACAGAGAAGAACACTATAACCTCTTTCTTAGCTCTCTTGTACATGGTTAATACTCCCTTCAAAAGTGTAACTCCTTGGTGGCAAGACACCTGATCAAAAAATCTAGTTGGTTTTGAGCACCTGAACAAAAGCTCTCTGGTGTGTGGACACCTGATCAAAATCACCTTGGTGTTAGGGCACCTGATCAACCCTCCTAGTGGACTCCTACCAAGGGTGGTAGAAGAGTGGACTACCCAGATTTATTGGTGAACCACTATAAATTCCTTGTGTCTTCTGTGTTTGTTTGTTTCTCTGTGCTGTGCTGTGTGCTTTTACTTATTTAGTTTTCTGCTTATATATATTTCTCACACTGCTTACACATACATATAACACTACTTTAATTCTTCTATAAAAACTAAGGAAAAGTTTTTAATACTCTATTCACCCCCTCTAGAGTAACTTAAGATCTAACCTCCACTTTCAATTGGTATCAGAGGTGGTTGATTCTTTACAGGCTAACACCTGAATCATAAAGATCAATTAGATCTTAAATTAATTTAGAGTTTTTATTTTGTCTATTTTCTATTAAAAACTCATGGCACAAAACAAGGAGTACTCAAGCACAAGACCTCCTATGTGCAATCTTAGCAAGTTTGCACTGTGAAAAGCAAGGGTTAGGCTTTATAAGAACTCTATTGATGAAGAGATTTTCAATGTTATTCTGACAGGGCCTCCAACACCTACAGTATCAACAAGCACCGAAGCTACATCAGACAACCATGCTGTCCCACCTCCTGAGTGGACAGAAACTCAAAAGAAGCAAAGAAGTGCAGATGCTAAAGCCATGAACATTCTGGCTCAAACTATGTCTGATGACATATTTCAAAAAGTGGTTGAATGTACTTCAGCTAGAGAGATTTGGATCTCACTAAATAATATGGTTGCAGGTTCTACAGATGAAAGAAAAGACAGAAGATCACACTTGATCTCTCTGTATGAAAACTTCAAGAAAGGAGAAACAGAGACCGTTGCAGGCATGTATAACAGACTCAGTCTCATAATTAATGAGCTGAAATCTCTGGACAAAGTGATCTCTATCACTGAGGTCAATGACAAGATCTTAATGTGCTTCCCCAGCACATGGGATTCTAGAATCTGGACAATCAAGGAAGCCAGAATCCTCAATGAGATTACAACTGAAGCTTTGTTGGGCAAACTCAAATCTTATGAGCAGCTCATCAAATCCAGGGAAGCTGAATCATCCACTTCATCTCCAGCAACAAAGAAAGAAAAGAACATAGCTTTCAAAGCAGCTGATGTAGAAGAAGAAAAGACTCCCAAAGATGAGGAGTTTATGAGTCTCATAGCCAAGAGATTCTACAAAATGGCTAAGAAGGACTTCAGAAAGAAGGAGTCCAGATCAAGAGAAAAGCAAAGGTATGACAAATCAACTCCTAAAGAAGTTATTTGTTATGGTTGCAGGAAACCTGGACACTACCTGACAGAATGTCCAGAAAAACAAAAGAAAGAAAAGAAAAAGGAAAAAGAAGAGAAAAGAAGCTCCAACAAATCTTCCTCCCACAAGCACAAAAAGAATGGAAGAGGATTTATTGCAGAATCTTGGAGTGAAACTGAATCTAAATCATCATCCAGTTCATCTGATGATGATGAAGAAAAATCAAAGGAAAGTGACCAATGTCTGATGACAATATATGACTCAGGCAGTGAGTCAGAATATGCTTCCTCATCCAGCTCCAATGATGATGAAGAAGAAAGAACACTCTGCATGATGGCTATCAATGCCTCAGGACATAGTTCTGAAGAAAAATCAGAATCAAAAGCAAAAGATGATGCAGATCAGGTATTATCTCACTTTGACTTTACTTCAGTTGAATTCAAAGCTGAATTCAAAGTTTGAAGAATCCCTAAATGGGAGAAGCATCAAACTGATGGACATAACAAGCACAGTAAATGCTAGACTTAATAGCAAACTGAGCTTGGGTGTTTCATCAAGTGAGTCACCTCTAATTAAGAAGAACATACTTTCTACACCTATAAATTTTGTTTCTGCTAAAGGCAAAGAGGCTGTAGAAGCAAATAAAGTCATTTCAGGCAAGTCTGTTAAGAATAAAAGAATTCAGAAGAATTCGTCGAACGGAGCTCGACAAAAAGACTTCAATCTGTCGAACAGAGATCGACGAAAACTGAAAACAGATTTTCAGTATAGTTATCATATGAACGGCGCTCGACGAAATCATGCACATTCGTCGAACGGCGATCGACGAATTTACCCAAATTTGTCGAACAGATACTATACACAGAATTTCAGGAATTCTAATTCTAAACACACTAAAAGTCCTTTTACTGAATGGATTATACCTCCAAGGAGATATCATCCACAAGGCTATAAGGATCAGCCTGAAATGTCCTTTATTTCTGAGTATTGTGGTAAGACAAAAGGACCCAAGGTAGTCTGGGTCAAAAACAACTAGTTTATGTTTCTGTCTTTGCAGGTACACAACTATCCAAAGGTGAAGGAATATTGGTACTTGGATAGTGGATGCTTAAAGCATATGACAGGAAACAAGGCCAACCTAACCAATTATAAGGCAAAACTTGGACCCAAAGTTGTCTTTGGAGACTCCAACTGTGGACAGACAAAAGGATATGGACAAGTCAAGATTGGAGCAGTCACCTTCAAAGAAGTATCATATGTCAAAGGTCTCAAGCACAACCTCATCAGCATAAGCCAGTTATGTGATGAAGGTTATCAGGTAACCTTTAACCCTTCCCAATGTCTTATTACCAATAATAAGAATATAAATGTATTATCTGGTATTAGACAAGGAAACATTTATCTAGTCAATTTTGACTCTGCCAATACAGACATCTGTCTATTTAATTCAATAAGTAAGATAAATGAATTATGGCATAAAAGGCTTGGACACATTAACCTTAGGACTATCTCTAGGCTTTCTAAGGACAATCTTGTCAGAGGACTACCTTCTGGTTCATACAAGAAGGAAGGACTTTGCAGGGCCTGTCAGTTAGGTAAGCAAACTAGAAGTAGTTTCAAATCTTTATCCAAGAGTGATTCGCCTAGGATTCTGTATTTGCTGCATTTAGATCTTTTTGGACCTACTGCTATACAGAGCTTAGGAGGGAAGCATTATTCTCTAGTTATTGTAGATGACTTCTCAAGATTCACTTGGGTGTTCTTTCTTAGGAACAAGTCTGACACCTTTAAAGTTCTAACAGACTTTCTCAGGTCCATCAAGACTGAGTACTCTACTGTAGTTGCATTGATCAGAAGTGATCATGGCACTGAGTTTGAGTCTCTTCTGATAAGAGAATTCTGTGGAAAAGAAGGGATCAGGCAGTGTTTCTCTGCTCCTAGAAGCCCTCAACAAAATGGGGTAGCTGAAAGGAAAAATAGAACACTAATTGAATCAGCAACTACATTGCTTGCTGATGCTCATTTGCCACTCTCCTTTTGGGCAGAGGCAGTGAACACAACAAATTATGTGTTGAATAGAAGCATGATACATAAACTTAAGGGTAAGACTCCCTATGAACTACTCAAGAATAAAAAGCCTAAGGTTAGCTATTTTAAGATTTTTGGTTGTAAATGCTATGTGCATAACAATGATAAGAAATATCTAAGGAAGTTTGAAGCTAAGGCAGCTGAAGGCATATTCCTTGGATACTCTCCATCTAGTAAAGCATATAGAGTCTACAACAAATCTACTCTTAAGATAGAGCAGTCCATGCATGTTTCTTTTGATGAAACTAACATGTTAAATGAGGAGAGGAATGCCACCTCTACCATAAATACTTTGCAGGTATCAGATCTGTGTGAAGAGCTAAGTGAGCTAAATCTAGAGAAAAGAGATTCTTTACTTCCAACAACTCAAACACTTGAAGATAGTGAAGAAGAAGATCATCCAGAAGATCTTGCTGACAAGCCAATTCAAGTGACAACTGATCAAATTCCCCAAGAGGATATCATTGCTGAACCAACTCCAACTGTTGACCACATCACAGTTAGAGATCATCCAATATCACAAGTAATTGGAGATATTTCAGCAGGTGTACAAACAAGGCATCAACTACACCAAAATCAGATGCATACTTGTTTCCTATCACAAGTTGAACCTCAAACTATAACAAATGCAAAACAAGATCCAAATTGGATTCTTGCAATGCAAGAGAAACTCAACCAATTTGAAAGGAACAAGGTTTGGGATTTGGTTCCAAGACCAAAGGGCCATCCAGTCATTGACACTAAATGGGTTTTCAGGAACAAGCTAGATGAACAAGGCAACATTGTATGAAATAAAGTAAGATTGGTAGCTCAAGGATATTCACAGGAAGAAGGCATTGATTATGATCAGACCTTTGCTCCTGTTGCAAGACTTGAAGCAATCAGAATCTTTCTTGCATTTGATGCATATAAAAAGTTCAAAGTATATCAAATGGATGTGAAGAGTGCATTCTTAAATGGAGAAATCAAAGAAGAAGTCTATGTGGAACAACCACCAGGTTTCATCTCTCCAACTCAACCCTCTTTTGTATTTAAGCTTAAGAAAGCTCTTTATGGTCTCAAACAAGCTCCTAGAGCATGTTATGCGACTTTAGCTAGTTTTCTTTTGGAAAATAATTTATGTAGAGGCATAGTAGATAAAACCTTATTTTTCAAGATACATAAAAATAAAACTTTGCTAGTTCAAATATATGTAGATGATATTATCTTTGGCTCCACTGATTCAAATTTGTGCAAAAGATTTTCTAATCTAATGCAATCTAAATTTGAAATGAGTAGTATGGGTGAGTTATCATACTTCCTTGGTCTTCAAGTGAAGCAAACTCCAAATGGAATCTTCATATCCCAATCTAAGTATGCTAAGGAATTAGTGAAAAGATTTGGTATGTCTGATTCTTCCACCATGAAAACACCCATGCCCTCAAATGCTGTTGTTGATAATGATGAATCAGGGAAACCTGTTGATTCAAAAGTATATAGAGCAATTGTTGGCTCTTTACTTTATTTAACAGCTAGTAGGCCTGATATAATGTTTGCTACCTGTATTTGTGCTAGGTTTCAAGTTAACCCCAAAGAATCTCACTTAATTTTATTAAAAAGAATTTTGAGATATATAAAGGGTTGCCCTAATCTAGGACTTTGGTATCCAACATCATCTGAATTTGAATTAACTGGATTCTCAGATTCAGGTTATGATGGATGCAGAATAGACAGGAAAAACACATCAGGAACTTGTCAGTTTCTTGGTGATAGGCTTGTGTCTTGGTTTTGTAAGAAACAAACATCTGTGTCAACATCAACAGCTGAAGTTGAATACATAGCTGCTGGCAGTTGCTGCTCACAGATGTTGTGGATACAAAATCAACTTCTAGACTATGGTGTCAACTTAAATAATTCAACTATATTTTGTGACAATACTAGTGCAATATCTATAGCACAAAATCCAGTTCTCCATAGTAGGACTAAACACATAGAAATTAGGCACCATTTCCTTCGGGATAATGTGGATAAAAATAAAATTTGCCTACAATTTATTTCTACTGATTTACAAATAGCTGACATTTTCACCAAGCCCTTGGATGAAAAGAAGCATATCTTCTTTATAAATCAAATAGGAATGATAGATGGAGATTCAATCTGTTTAAAAAATTAAAAATTTCTATTTATCCCCTCAATTCGTCGAACGGAGGACGACGAATTTGAACCATTTGTCGAACGGTGGTCGACGAAACCTTCTAACTTCAGAATTGATAAAGAAAATTTCACCTGTCGAACGGTGGTCGACGAAAAAGATATTTTTGTCGAACGCTGTCTGACTGAGACCCAAAGTCTTTTCGACTTTTGCTTTTTATTAGGTTTTTGTCGAACCTCGCTCCACAAATGCGCCCCTTCTCCGATCTATATAATCTCTATTCTATTTCGTAATAGATTGCGCCTACAGAAATCGTTTCCCTCCAGTTCCCCTCTGCACTTGATCGTTTTCTCTCTTGCAGGTACTAATGGCGATTTCTCAAGCCGCGCTTTACTCCATGAAGTTCGACGCCAGGTTCGACATTGAAATGGAATCTTTCGCAAAATCAGACCAAGTATTCAAAGATATTCTTCAACTTTTTGAAGAATAGCAATTGAAGAAGTTCATGAGCACGAGGATAAAGTTACATACTGCAGAAATTAAAGAATGGTGTTACACGGCTAAGCCAGAAGATGAGAGTCTAACTGGAACCATCTCAGGTCATCAGGTTTCTCTTACCCCAACCATTCTATCTGAAGTTTTTGGTTTTGTGAATGGTGATGATGATATAGAGCTAAGTTCTGATGAATATGGTGAAGCTTTGGTTAAAATGGGTCATTCTACTAGAAACCCTAACCATTTGCTCAAGAAAAACTTGTCCTTGGAATACAAGTTTTTATCTGATATTGTTGGAAAAGTGTTGTTAGGGAAGACAAGAGGTCATGATTACATTAAAAGGCACCAATTTCTTTTGATGGTGGCCTTGATGGACAAGAAGAAAGTAAACTGGGGATCAATTCTTTTTGGATTGATTAAGAAGAAAATTTCTAAGGATAATGCCAGTTTTGGAAGAATTATTGGCATAGTTTTGCAGGAAAGGCACCAAGACCTTCTGGTTTCTCCCAAGGTGATAATAAATGCTAGCAAGAAGCTGACCTCAGCTCTATTTGCAAAGTGGGACAGGGTGATTCCCAAGAAGAACCTAGGAGCAGTTGCACCAAAGAAAGCTTCTGAAGGCACCAGGACTGATCCAGTCACTTCCCCAACCCTTCCAGAAGCTCCTCCTCTTGTTTCTTATCCTCCTCTCCCATCTCCACCTCAACATATTTCCCCTGCACAAACTCCACCAAATTCTCCTACACACATTGATGACATTACACCTCCTTCATTTACCCTTCAACCTCCTCATACTTCTC
This sequence comes from Dactylorhiza incarnata, assembly GCA_033032865.1. Taxonomy (NCBI): domain Eukaryota; kingdom Viridiplantae; phylum Streptophyta; class Magnoliopsida; order Asparagales; family Orchidaceae; genus Dactylorhiza; species Dactylorhiza incarnata. The sequence continues at coordinate 942,881 of JAWHQI010000246.1, forward strand.
CTCCTCCATCTCCCATGCATGATTCTTGCCCTATTCATTCAGACATCCCTCAACAACATGCCAATGTTGCAAACATCTTTGTACCAACTTCCATTCCATCCACTTCTCAATCATCTTCATCTCATCCACCTGAATTTCTATTTCCATATTTCCAATCTGTAGCTGATCAAGTATTTGATCACATTCTTCCTAAACTAGATTCTCTACTGGATGCAAAACTTGCTCCAGTCCATCATATTCTTTCTAATCTTGACTCCCTCCTGGATGCAAAATTTGCCCCAGTTCTCTTAGCCATTTCTGAATTATCTTCTAAAATATCTTCAATTCCTTCCTCTCTTTCTGTCCCTTCTTCTAGGGGCCTAGATTCAGGATTCCCTGAAGCTAGGCAGCGGGAGATGCCTTATGAAGAAGCTCCAGAAGCTCTAGTTTCAGAGGCTCCAATTTTTGTTGAATATTTAGTTTATGATTTAGAAATGTTTGAATTTTCAGAATTTCCAGTCATAGAGGAAATAAATAATATATATATTCATCATTCTTTAGATATCATTCATTTGCTGTCTAAGTTCAGTTCAATTTACTCAGTTTTGCCAAAATATCATGAGTATTCTAGAGCAATTGTTCCATACACTGCTCCCATAGATAAAGCTTTGTTGAAAAAGATTGTCAAAAGTTTTGCAGTTCAGATTGTTGAACCAGTTACTAATTCAGTTCAAGTTCAAAGTCAAGCAAGAGTATCAGTTGTTATTTCAGAAGAAAGTTTCAAAGGCTTTGATGTTCCAACCTTTGTTTTTGATGAATCTCCTATTCCTGATTTTGATGAAATCTGGAAAGCTGAAGATGCAGCTTTTGAAGCTGAAGAACAAAAGCTTAAAGCTCTTAAATTGGTAGATGCTCTATATGATGAACCAATGTCATCTTCCAATTCTGAGGATGATGAAAGTGATTCTGATGATTCAACATCAAAGAAAAGAAAGCAAAGAAAAGTTAAGTCAATGGCTGTCCCCAAGCCTCCTAACCCAGGTAGTGATATTCCCTATTACTTTCTTTATAATATCCCTCTTGATAAAGATACTCATAACTGGATGAAGTTCTCCAGAAATGAAAATAAGAAAAGAAAGAAATTTAGGAAAACTGGTTATTATTCTGATAAGCCAGTTAAGTATAATCCTCCTCCACCTTCTCCTCCAGCAGGATCAGCAGGTTCAGCAGGATTATCTTCTTCCCAGAAGTTCAGTTCTCAGCCATCAAGGAGACCAGCTAGTTCAAGTGGTCCTCAGAGTTCAAGGTCTTCAAGACCTCCTTCAAATTCTTCCAGAAATGTCTCCACAGAGTACAAATATCATATTTCTGATGGATCATTGCACAGACAAAGAAATACTTCTTCTGACCAACCTTCATTGCAGGCAATTGATCTTGATGAAAGGCCTCTTTCCCCAGTTAATACAGAAGCTGAAGAAATAGCAAAGATGGCTAGATTCAAGGAGACAATTGCCACAGCTCAGATTAATAAGGCAAAAGCTGAAGGGAAAGATTACTCTCAGTTTTCAACTATGTCAGAGTACAGAAGAAAGGAATTTGATAAGTATAAATCAAAGAACCTTTTCAATGCTGAAGAATTTTTGATGCAGTACCCACAAGCAGTTGTTATTCAAGGTAAATCTCAAACTGTTATTGGAGCTCAGGATCTCTATATAAGTAAGAAGAAATCTGAAGATCCTAACAGGGAAATCATCTTCAAGCCTTCATCAGCAAAGAAATGAAAAAGGTTCATACTCTTCATTCTGTTCTTGTTTAACATTTTGGTTGTAATATTCATAAACTCAGAGCACTATATTCTATTCTATCTGCTGAAATGAATTTACATTCTGTCAGATATATTTCTATGCTCTGCTGTTTATTTTTCTGTTGTATTTATTTGATTGATTGTCAAATAGCATCCTAACCCAAATAGGGGGAGATTGTTGGAACAACCCTATTACTGATTTGGGCTATGATCACTATATGTCTTGACTAGGATCAAGTTGACCCCATTGTATAATCTAAGGGTCAAGTCTTTAGGCTGTTAGATTAGCTAGAACTTAAGAAAATTAAGTTCCCAGCGTTCGACAAATGGCTATCGATGCTCGACAGATCTCAGCCAGCGCTCGACAGATTTCAGTCAGCGCTCAACAGATCTCAGCCAGCGCTCGACAGATTTCAGCCAGCGCTCGACAGATCTCAGCCAGCGCTCGACAAATTTCAGCCAGCGCTCGATAGATTTCAGCCAGCGCTCGACAGATGCCAGTCTCAGCGCTCGACATTCTCTGAGCAGCGCTCGATGAATTCCAGCCAGCGCTCGACAAATTCTTTATTGAAGTTCAGATTCAACAAATACAATCCCCAGAGTATTTAATTCTTAAAGATCAGTTATTTGTCAGTACTCTGAATACAGATTGACGACTCTAACAGATATATTCAATATATTTGGACGTATTCAAGACAGTTAAATAAGGATATTATATTCTTTGAATATATTCCCTTCTTTCCTTTATTCCAAGGCAAAGATAGTCATTGACAATTAATGCAAAGGAGTTTTTCACGGCTAAAGAATTAAAGGACCTGCCAAAGTTGTTTTGTCTCTGATTACAGTTCCAAGAAAGAATTAAATCCTGATTATTCTATTCCAAAGATAGAACATATCAAGACAGAGTTTATTCTCTCATAGCTCTCGACAGAATTCAAAATATACTCTTACAGAATACAGAGAGAGAAGAACAACAAGTATAGAGAAAGAAAAGGAAGAACACTCAAGAAAATCATTCTCAGTCTTCTTCTTCCTCAAGCAGCAATCATCATTTCTTTGAGAACATCTTCTTCAAAGATCCATCTCTCAAATATCTGCTGCAAGTTCAAGTCTTCTAAAAGAGCAACAAAGAATCTGAAGAACTATTTTCTTCCAGATCAATCTGCTACAGAAGATTTGTGTTTTCAAGAGAAAGCTTCTCCATCATCTGTCAAATACTTCAATCAGACAGGGGGAGCTTTACAACAAGTCCACTAGAGTCTTCTCTCAGCATCTTGACAGAGAAGAACACTACAACCTCTTTCTTACCTCTCTTGTACAGGGTTAATACTCCCTTCAAAAGTGTAACTCCTTGGTGGCAAGACACCTGATCAAAAAAACTAGTTGGTTTTGAGCACCTGCACAAAAGCTCAGTGGTGTGTGGACACCTGATCAAAATCACCTTGGTGTTAGGGCACCTGATCAACCCTCCTAGTGGACTCCTACCAAGGGTGGTAGAAGAGTGGACTACCCAGATTTATTGGGGAACCACTATAAATTCCTTGTGTCTTCTGTGTTTGTTTGTTTCTCTGTGCTGTGTTGTGTGCTTTTACTTCTTTAGTTTTCTGCTTATATATATTTCTCACACTGCTTACACATATATATAACACTACTTTAATTCTGCTATAAAAAGTAAGGAGAAGTTTTTAATTCTCTATTCACCCCCTCTAGAGTAACTTAAGATCTAACCTCCACTTTCAATAACAAACCTCGATAGTCGCCACCTGACACCAGACTGCATCCTGATACAGACTGCCTATGGAAAACTCAACGAGACACTAGTGTGTGGTGGGAATGGTTGTGCTACTAGTGACCCATGACAGACTGTAAGGTTTTCCTAAGGGTTGTGACCTCAACTTCAACTTATCCACCATGCGTTGAGAAACAAAGTTCCCCATACTACCGCTATCTATGATGATTGAGCAAAACTGCCCCTGTATGCGGGCGGTCGTACAGAAAATATTCTTACTCAACCAATCGTCTTCCGCAGGAGTTTTGGGGGTTAAGAGACTATGTTGGAGAACACGCATCAATCGATCGGACTGTTCTCCCTCAACTTCATACTCACTCTCTAACTCGGGCTCAGGGGACGAGTCAAGATGGGAATCACTAAGGAAGACCACATACTCAAGTTCTGAACCACTCTCAGAAACAATGCAATGATGGAGACGAAGTGGCGTCGCGGGCACTCAGAAGATTTATGACCCGACTCCATAAACTTGAAACATCTAAAAGTCTCAGGTTGTGGTCTAGTGCCAATAACCTTCTTGCCTCTCGAGGGGGCGACAGGAAGTGTTGGGGTGCTCATGGGTACTGCTGGACGAGAGATTCTGACAGTCCTAACAGTAGGAGTGGAAGTGTGAGTGGGTGTGGGCCTAGTTCCGGATGCCCGCTTTTTGAGAGGACTCTACTCTTCGAGTGCGACTGGAGACCTCTCCCAAGTCCTTATAATCAAATAACTCCAATTGGTCTCTTATAGAATATCTTAACCCATTCAGATAACAGGAGAAAATTATGCCATCGTCCTCTCAGAGATCGAGGCGAGACTGGAGTACTAGGAACTCATTCGTGTATTCGTCCACCGATAATTTGTCTTGTCGCAGGTTGTGGAACCTATGGTAGAGGGTCTGCAAATAATTGGGCGGAACATACAACTTCAGTAGTTGAGCTTTAAACTCGATCCACGTGGTGATGGGGGGCATGCCTAAACTGTATCGAGATCACTCTAACTGTCCCCACCAAACTAAAGCGGACCCATTCAATCTAAGAGTAACATACTCAACTTGCCTAGCTTAGGGCAACAACTTCCAAGCTAGGAAACGGTCCATCCTATCACACCAGTCTAGGGAACCCTCAGGCTCTAAGTGCCCCTCAAAATCACTAGCACGTAATTTCACTCTTACATCTCATCAAGGTGGATTACGTGGTTCGTTACGTGGCTTGGGTTCTGTTTGTGCAAGTTCTAGTTGCATAGGGTTAGGGTCTACTTCATTACCCGGGGCAGGTGCTCGATTTAACTGTATGATAGCCTCTATATTATTAACTGATGTGCGCAATCCGTTCATAACATGCGTGACACTACTAATACCGGTGGTGAGAGTTTCTACCGCTTTCATTAAATCGCGCATACGTTGAGCCAAATCACCTACGCTAGTCTCAAAATGATCTACTCGCTTCTCCATTTAAAATAATTCTATTTTTTTTATTTTAATTGATATGAATATATTTTTTAAAATGTTAAAATCACTTATTTTATTTTTTTTATTAAAATTTTATTTTTATTTTAAAGGAAGGTTATGATGAAAATAAAATAAAAAAATTCGGAAATATATATATATATTTTAAAATTATTTGAAATGAGCGATTACCCGAGCGGGTAGAAAAGTAATTTGATATTGAATTTTAATTTATTTTTAAAAACAACACAAAAATTTAAAACTCAAATTAATTTTTTTTGAAACCCGGATCGCTTGATTCACGATATGAGCTAATCAAATTTGCTCTGATACCAAACTAATGTAGGCCGAGAGTGCCCAAAATTGAATTTACGCGCGAAATCAATCTCGACGTTTGAACTTTAAGAAATTCGTTAAATTAGTTCGGTTGGAGCACTTAGGTGCTTTACGAGTCGAAACTTGGACGAGGCTAACACGACCACAAGCAAAACTTACAATCAATAATATATGAATTAACGATATTAAATGTAACAACCCATATAAAAATCTAACAATAATAATAGTTATATCTTCCATTCTATCTAGCCACACCCCAGCCTCTCCTCCCCTTCTTATATCCTGCAAGCCGCTCGGCTAGGGCTTCCAATCCTGATTCTGCGTGCAACACCTCTCCCGATTCTACATGCAGCACCCCTCCCGATCCTGCGCGCAGCTCCGTCTCTCGCAGCCACTCCCGATCCCGTCTCCGGCCGCCGCCGCCTCCTCCTTCTACCGGCGCCGCCCTGCATTCTCCCTCCACCTCCCCTTCCTCTTGCCGAACTCCAGCAGTCGGCAGCCCTCTCCTCCTCCCCTAGCCGGCTGTGGCAGCCCTTCCTCAAGGCCGGCAGCTCCTTTCCCCTCCAACAGCCGGCAACTCTTCCCCTTCCAAGGTCGGCAGCAGCCTCTTCAAGGGCTGGCAGCAGTTTCTGCTCCCCTTCGACAGCCGACAACTGCTCTCCCTCGTCGTTTTGGCAATTGATTTCGGGAGGAAAATCTAGGGTTTTCTCCCCTCTCCTCCTCGAGCCCGGATCTGAGTTCCTTGGGTAAAATTCTTCTCTTTCTCCCTTATTTCAGAATTTTGCCTTGATTATTTGGGATTTTTGCGCTCCAATTTGCATTTCAGATTTTGTGCACTTCCTAATCGCCAAATCCTTAGGTATTCGTGCTCCCCGGCATCGTTCGTCGCTCCAATTGGCGGGATCTCTTGAAGACCCTTCCGAATTAGGGTTTCCCTAGCCTAAAACGCCGCCAAATCTCTGATTCTCATGTTGTAATTCATTCTCCCCTCACCTTCGAGGGAGGTAATTTGCTAAGCCCTCTCATGTTTAGGTTTTGTGTCAATAATAACTCCTTGTGCTAGTGTAGGGTTTCAATATTATCCTTGTTTATGCTTAACCAGGTTTAAAGTAAGATTTTGAAATCTTGTTTGCGCCGCTTAACTACCACTGTCAGCCTCAGCCTTCTTAAGGCAACTAGAGAAACTTCTCGCTTGCAAACCCATGTTTTAGCTTATGACATATTTCCTTATATTGTAACTTTTCCTATCAAATACCTGAATCCTCAATTTGATAACTTATTTCAGTACACTAGAATCCACGAAATTCTGCATTAAGTCATTAATAACGTAAGTTAACATTGAAAGTATGGTTTAATTGATGCAACTTCTTGACTAGGGTTCCCTCTTGAATCCCTAATGGGAACAAATGACCAGTCATAACGAGCTTAAATTTCTGAATCTCCTGAATCCGTACTTAAATCTGTCTGAATCATGAATCATGTGCATCAAACAAAAACACTTGCACTTTCATTTGTCCCAACTTATGTTATTACTTAGACATTTATACTCCGAAGTAGGTTAATGTTTTAGTTTTGTTTTTGCATTTCTTGTACTTGTCTGTCTTGCTAGCTTTGCTATTTACCTTGCTTTAATTATATGTATCATTGTTCTGAGGCTTTTTCCTTGTTTACTTTGGAATTTGTCTTAGCGTCTGTGACAGCGCCCCGTGGTACCTGAGCCTGCTCTGCACCATGTCCCTGTTTTTCTTGGAGGTTCGCTTTAGTTAATTGTTGTGTCGGGTTCCATGTTGTATTTTCTTTACTGTCAGTTATTACTTATTATGTAATGATTGTGATCAACCATTTTCTCTTGTATCAAGAACAACTGTTAGGCTATTTTATATACTAAAATTTTGTGTCATTGCATGTTCATCCTCCTGGAGGTCTATATTACATGTATCCGTATCAGTATTTTGAAATATGAGTTTTTATAACATGCTTGCATGTTTCTTCTCCCTTTGGTATTTTAAAGCTTTCGTATATTGAAAACATATTTTTCTTCAAATTAACTTTAAAAAAAACTAATAATTCTAGATCAGCTCACCTTACAAACATTTTGATTCTCCCCCCTCATGTATGTTGGATCACGATCCGTCCGAAGCATGTACAACCCTCATATTTTCCGAGTCGGTGTGACCCGACGCAGATGAGGTCGTGGTAGAGAGGGTGACCGTTGCGCAGCGGACCGAACCAACGGAGGTCGTCAAGACCAAAAAGAGAAGGCCCGGGGGGCAGATCTTCTTGGGCGAGTGAACCTTGGGTCCACTCGCCCAAGGCCCCGGGAGAGTGGAACCTTGGTCCACTCGCCCGAGTGTGGGGGGGGGGGGGGGGGGAGTGGACCTTGGGTCCACTCACCCGAGTGTGGGGGGGGGGAGTGGACCTTGGGTCCACTCGCCCAAGGTGGGGGGGCGAGGGTCCAAGCCCGTGGGCGAGTTGACCTATGGTCCACTCGCCTGGGCAGCTGGGCGAGTGGACCAAGGGTCCACTCGCCCGGTGGGTTGAGTGTACCACAAGGTCCACTCGCCCAGTCAGGGTGGTGGACCTCGGTCCACTCACTTGACCCCGGCAAGGGGAGGGGGGGGGAGTGGACGTCTCAAGCTCCACTCGGCCCCCCTCCTGTTTCGGTCGTTCGGGTTGGTTGTTGGGCTGCGGATAGTTGATTTTTGGCTATCCGCAGCCCAATTTTTGGGAAGTCTATAAATAGGCCCCCATGGGCACCTTGGGAAGGGATGTTGGTACCCCCCTCCCTTGCGTGTGAGCAAGCACTACCCCTCCCGTCCCCCTGTCATTGAAGGTGGACGGTGAGGTGATCTTTAGTGCCCTCCAAGGTGCCCAGGTTCAACATTGGCTTGGGAGGGGAAGTTCCTTGAGAGCTTCTGGGTATGCGGTGGGACCTCCACGCTGCAGCTTAAGGGGTCCTTTCGTGGACTTAGGTGATTATTCAAGGGCAAGGTTCTTCGGTTCTTAGTGACTGGTCAATGGTCTAGCTCGGGTCAAGTAAGGGTTAGCTGCATCCCCCTTGCGAACGTCGAGACCAGTTCTCTGGTTTTAACATTATGGTGCGGTGAGCGTGGAAGCAACTAATTTGGAAAGCTCAGAGCAAGTCTCATGGCTGGAAGCGATGAGCTGGGGAACTCACCCCCTATCAGCGAGTACGTGAATAAGGGTGATTTTGACGAGTTCAAGAAGTCGATCCTGGAGCTCTTGCGGGTCGCACTCCCCCTCGTGGCGAGTGCTCGACACCACCCGCACACGTGCTCACCTCGCAATCTTCGATAGAGGCAGAGCAAGCACATCGGCAAGGGAAGGAGCTGGCCATAGGGGAAGGTTTGGGTCTTCAAGCAAGAGTGCTCTTCAACAAATCTCCTGGGACCGGCTACCCCAGTAGGGAGGCAGAGAGAACGCCTTTGACTCGCCAGGGAGGATGGGGAAGTCCCTTCTGCGAGCTGATCATCTCAGCTCCCGTTCCAGATAGGTTCAACGAGCCTGACATGTCTTACTATGCAGGGAAGGACGACCCTGTTCAGCATCTCCAGTGGTTCGAAGACATGGCCTCGATCAGGCAAATGTCGGATGCCTTTAAATGCAGACTCTTCGCGGTCACGTTCAGGGGGAAGACGAGAGACTGGTTCCACCAACTCCCAATGGGAACCATCTACGGCTTCGAGGACCTGCGCCGAAGTTTATTGCTAAGGTTCTCCACTTCAAAGAAGAGGAGTAAGGGGGCGGAGGCCCTGTTCTTGGTTCGGTAAAGGCCAGGGGAGACGTTGGGGAGTTATGTGGATAGATTACAGGAGGAAGTCCTCCTTGTTGTTGAGGTGCCTGTGCATACCCTGCAGCTGGCTTTCACCCTCGGCTTACAGCAGGGGCTGTTCAGGATGAGCTTGACTCAGGACCCGCCCCTGTCTTTCGAAGAGCTGATGGAGCACGCTACTCGAGAAATTGAGTGTCAGGTCACAAACCAGGAGTTCATGACAAGGTTGGCCAAGGGCGAGAAAGAGGAGAAAGAGGAAGCGAGAAGTTAGGGGGACCAGGGACCCCCCGTTGGGCAGGAGCAGGGCTGGGGGTTTCAACCACCAGTCGCCCAACCGACCTGGAGGCCGTCAGGAGGACCCCCTCAAGGCCAAGGAAGAGGCCATTTCCAAGGAAGAGGAAACTTTCACGGGTGGGGGGGGGGGGGGGTAGGGACGGTTCAACCCAGCAGGGTGGCAACCGGACACAAGGCCATTGCAACCCCACCCCCTGCAAACCATGATGATTGGCCGAAAAAGAGGTAATAATAAGAGGGGTCGCGCATGGAAGGAAGCAAGGATGATGACATTGTCGTACAATAACTTACATCAGCAGGAGGTTCACGCGACAACCGAATACCCAGAGTTTCTGGAGGTAGGGGAGGGAAGAAGAACCCCGGCAGAGAGGAGACAGCTCTACCCGGAAGGACTAGGAGGAAGCTGAGGAGATGGAGGAAGTGATGAAGGAGATGGCCAAGGTGCATGTGGCCGAGTAAGCGCAAGGAAGCGCATTGTATTGGTATGTAATCTATTTATAATATATCAAAAGTAGTTAAAGATAGCATCTAGGTCGAGTTCTCGACTGAAGACCACTCGCCCGGGCTTATTGATGCTGGTCGTTGGGTGGCTTGTCGGGTTGATTCATTTTAGGTCGAGTCCTCGACTGAAGACCACTCGCCCGGGCTTGTTGATGCCGGTCGCTGGGTGGCTCGTCGGGTTGATTCGTTTTAGGTCGAGTCCTCAAATATATACCACTCGCCCGAGCTTGTTGATGCCGGTCGCTGGGTGGCTCATCGGGTTGATTCATTTTAGGTCAAGTCCTCAACTGAATACCACTCTCCCGGGCTTGTTGATGTCGGTCGCTGGGTGGCTCGTCGGGTTGATTCATTTTAGGTCGAGTCCTCGACTGTAGACCACTCGCCCGGGCTTGTTGATGTCGGTCGCTTGGTGGCTCGTCAGGTTGATTCATTTTAGGTCGAGTCCTCGACTGTAGACCACTCGCCCGGACTTGTTGATACTGGTCGCTGGGTGGCTCATCGGGTTGATTCATTTTAGGTCGAGTCCTCGACTGTAGACCACTCGCCCGGGCTTGTTGATGCCGGTCGCTGGGTGGTTCATCGGGTTGATTCGTTTTAGGTCGAGTCCTCGACTGTAGACCACTCGCCCAGGCTTGTTGATTCCGGTCGATGGGTGGCTCGTCGGGTTGATTCGTTTTATGTTGAGTCCTCGACTATAGACCACTCGCCTGGGCTTGTTGATGCGGGTCGCTGGGTGGCTCGTCAAGTTGATTCGTTTTAGGTCGAGTCCTCGACTGAAGACCACTCGCCCGGGCTTGTTAATGCCAGTCGCTGGGAGGCTCGTCGGGTAGATTTGTTTGGGTTGGTAAGGCTCCAAGAAGAAAAGTTGGTCTGAGGATGGTTGAGTTCCTCCACCTCTAGGTGAGCTCGGCTCCCTATTAGGTGTTGAGTTCCTCCACCTCCAGGTGAGCTCGGCTCCCTGTTAGGTGTGGAGTTTCCTCCACCTCCAGGTGAGCTCGGCTCCCTGTTAGGTGTTGAGTTCCTCCACCTCCAGGTGAGCTCGGCTCCCTGTTAGGTGTTGAGTTCCTCCACCTCCAGGTGAGCTCAGCTCCCTGGTAGGTGTGGAGTTTCCTCCACCTCCAGGTGAGCTCGGCTCCCTGTTAGGTGTTGAGTTCCTCCACCTCCAGGTGAGCTCGGCTACCTGTTAGGTGTTGAGTTCCTCCACCTCCAGGTGAGCTCGGCTCCCTGTTAGGTGTGGAGTTTCCTTCACCTCTATGTGAGCTCGGCTCCCTGTTAGGTGTTGAGTTCCTCCACCTACAGGTGAGCTCGGCTCCCTGGTAGGTGTGGAGTCACCTCCAGGTGAGCTCGGCTCCCTGTTAGGTGTTGAGTTCCTCCACCTCCAGGTGAGCTCGGCTCCCTGTTAGGTGTTGAGTTCCTCCACCTCCAGGTGAGCTCGGCTCCCTGTTAGGTGTTGAGTTCCTCCACCTCCAGGTGAGCTCGGCTCCCTGTTAGGTGTGGAGTTTCCTCCACCTCCAGGTGAGCTCGGCTCCCTCTTAGGTGTTGAGTTCCTCCACCTCCAGGTGAGCTCGGCTCCCTGTTAGGTGTTGAGTTCCTCCACCTCCAGGCGAACTCAACTCGCTGGTAGGTGTGGAGTTTCCTCTACCTCCATGTGAGCTCGGTTTCCTGTTAGGTGTTAAGTTCCTCCACCTCTAGGTGAGCTCGGCTCCCTGTTAGGTGTTGAGTTCCTCCACCTCCAGGTGAGCTCGGCTCCCTGTTAGGTGTGGAGTTTCCTCCACCTCCAGGTGAGCTCGGCTCCCTGTTAGGTGTTGAGTTCCTCCACCTCCAGGTGAGCTCGGCTCCCTGTTAGGTGTTGAGTTCCTCCACCTCCAGGTGACCTCGGCTCCCTGTTAGGTGTTGAGTTCCTCCACCCCCTAGTGAGCTCGGCTCCCTGGTAGGTGTGGAGTTTCCTCCACCTCCAGGTGAGCTCGGCTTCCTGGTAGGTGTGGAGTTTCCTCCACCTCCAGGTGAGCTCGGCTCCCTGTTAGGTGTTGAGTTCCTCCACCTCCAGGTGAGCTCAGCTCCTTGTTAGGTGTTGAGTTCCTCCACCTCCAGGTGAGCTCGGCTCCCTGTTAGGTGTTGAGTTCCTCCACCTCTAGGTGAGCTCTGCTCCCTGGTAGTTGTGGAGTTTCCTCCACCTCCAGGTGAGCTCGGCTCCCTATTAGGTGTTGAGTTCCTCCGCCTCCAGGTGAGCTCGGCTCCCTGTTAGGCGTTGAGTTCCTCCACCTCTAGGTGAGCTCGGCTCCCTGTTAGGTGTGGAGTTTTTGCTTTCCACCTCAGGTCGAGCTCGGCTCGACTAGGGGTGTTGAGTTTTTCTTCCACCCCAGGTCAAGTTCAATTCGACCTAAGGTGTTGAGCTTTTTCCACCTCCAGTTGAGTTCGGCTCGTAGGAGGGTTGTTAAGTAGAGAAATGTTCGCCTTCCGCCTCAAGTCAGGTTCAACTGAAAAACTAGGCATGAGTATCCCGTTGTCAGGGCCCTTCATAGATTCCCCTAAGGTCCCACCTACTCGTCAAATAGGTGGGTTGGACTTTCTTTCTGAGCTTAAGGCAAGCTCGAAAAGAGCAGGGATTGTGTACAACCTTCATATTTTCTGAGTCTGTGTGACCCGACGCAGATGAGGTCGTGGTAGAGAGGGTGACCATTTGAAAGTGGAGGTTAGATCTTAAATTAACTCTAGAGGGGGGGGGGGGGTGAATAGAGTTTAAAATTTTTTCCCTTAGTTTTATAGCGGAATTAAAATAGTGATATATGTGTGTATAGAGTGATTTATAAAAAACTAAATAAAGAAATCAGCACAACACAAGCAACACAGAAATTCACAAGCACATAGACACAAGGATTTTTATAGTAGTTCCCCAATAAACCTGATACGTCTACTCTTCTACCACACTTGGTAGGATCCACTAGGATTTTTGATCAGGTTCCCTCACACCAAGGGGTTTTTGTTCAGGTGTCCACACACCACAGAGCTTTTGATCAGGTGCTCAAAACCAACTAGATTTTTTGATCAGGTATCTTGCCACCAATAGGGTAAACTTTTGAAGGGAGTTTTAACCCTGTACAAGATGGGATAGAGAGGGGTTTAAATGTTCTTCTCTGTCAAGATGCTGAGAGAAGACTCTAGTGGATGTATGTTGAAAAACTCCTCTGTCTGATATGAAATGTTTGACAGTTGATTGGCTGGAGCTTTCTCTTGAAAGGAATGATCTTCCTGTAGCTGATAAATCTGAGAGACAAAAATGCTTCTCCGATTGTTTGTTGCACTTTGGAGATCTGTGCTTGCAGCTGATGACTGAGAGATGAATGTAAATGTTCTCAGAAAATAAATGATGCTCAATGAAGAAGAAGATCTATATAAACTTTTTCTGTTCTTATTTCTTCTACTTCTTTCTTTTCTGATTCTTGCAGCAGAAATGCTGAGAGGTGGTGTTGAAGATGTTCTCAGAAAATGCTGCTAGAGGAGGAAGAAGAAGATCTGTTAGCTATATGTTCTTCTTGTATATTTCTCTCTTTCTTTTCCTGTTCTTTTTTCTCTGTACAGCAATTCTTGATGAGTTCTGTATATTTGTTGTCATGAAAACTGCTGTATAATAATCTACTATATCTTCATCCTTATTTTCCTTTTCTTTTGAAATCTCTGACAGATAATAAATGCAAATCCCTTATATTAAGGAATATAATATATCTGAAGAGCTATTTTGAAAACATAAATTTGTTGCGCCGTTTATCTCTTTCCTTTTCCACGAAATGTCCTTTTCCGAGGAATGTCAACGGCTATAATCTTGGAATAATAAAGGAAATATATTTTCCTTACTTGATCTGATAGAGAGAGCCGTTACTGTAGTCGATCTGAGTTCAGAGAATGAAATAAGTATAATCCTTCTGAAATTTCTGAACTTGAATAAGAATTCTTCGATCTGAGTAAAATTCGTCGATCTCAATAAATTTCGTCGAACGCAAATTCATCGATCTCATGATTTTCGTAGAACGCAATATTTACTTCGTCGACCTCAATTGAATCTTGCTGGAATAATTAATTTTGTTGAGCTGAGAAGATATTTTCGTCGATCTGAAGGTATTCGTCGAAAGCAGACTGGAGTTCGTCGAACGAAAGTATTTGTCGACCGCTGAGCCTGGATAAATTCGTCGACCGCTGAGCTTGAGCAAAATCGTCAGCAGTCTGGGATCTGTTCGTCGACCACTGAACCAATCTGTTCGTCGACCTCTGAACCGCTGAGACGGGATCGTCGAACGCTGAGACGAGCTTGAAACGAGCCGTTCGTCGAACGCAGAATGTAATTAGTCGAGCGCTGCACTTGACAAATTATTCGACTGCTGAGATTTGAGCTGTTCGTCGAACGCAGAATATAAGCCGTTCGTCGAACGCAGAGAGCTTGTCATTCGTCGAACGCAGAGAGCGCGCCGTTTGTCGAACGCAGATAACCGTTCGTCGAACGCAGTGTGGAGTTCGTCGAACGCAGAATCTGAATGAATTCTTGAGTTCTAACAGCCTAAACTCTTGACCCATAAACTATACATTGGGGTAAACTTTGTCCTTAGTCAACATATAGTGATCCTAGCCCAAATCAAAAATAGGGTTATTCCAACAATCTCCCACTATTTGGGTTAGGACACTATTTGACAAAAATTGAAAATAAACAAACAATAATACAGCAAAAACAACAGAGCATAAATATATCTGATATATTTTAAATATTTTATCAGATATAAAATAAATAGTACTCTGAGTTTTGAAATTACATTTCACTAAAAACTAATAAAAAGAACCTTTTCTTTCTCTGAAATCTGACATCTGAATTTTTTGAATTCTGATCTGATAAATCTGAATTCTGATTTTGTTTGAACTATATCTGTTATGTAAATCAGCTTTCTGAATTTGTTGAACTGAATCTTTATAATCTGAATATGTTATTTGCTGCTTCTTTTAAATCCAAAACTGTATTCTGAATCTGTATACAAATACTGCAATCTGCTTTCTAATCTGAACAGCTTTATAATTCTGATTAGCTGTGCTTGTCATCTTGCCCTTTCTGAAGGCATCTCCCCCTGAGAGTGTCTCCCCCTAAGACTAGAGGTTCTTCAGCTTTCTCCCTTGCCTAGTTTATAGAACAATTCCCCATGAGCAAAACACTGCATCAAATAGAGCTTGTTCAAAAAAACTTCTCCCCCTGCCTAGTTTCAGGAAGGCCTGAAGCTAGGCCCCTTGAAGAAGGGACATTTGATGGAGGTAGGAAAGGATGCAATATTGTCATTGCTATTGTTCCTGCACAATAAAATAGAGATCAAGTGCAAAGAGAACTAGAAAGAGAAACAATTCTGTAGGCATTTATATAATAAAAAAAAACTTAGTTTGATATTGAAGGGAATGAGGGGATAAATAGAAATTTTAATTTTTATCATATTGAATCTCCATCTATCATTCCTAGCTGATTTATAAAGAATATATGTTTCTTTTCATCCAAGGGTTTGGTGAAAAAATCAGCTCTTTGCAAATCAGTAGAGATGAATTGTAGGCAGATCTTATTTTATCCACATTATCCATGATAAAGTGGTGCCTAATTTCTATGTGTTTAGTCCTACTATGGAGAACTGGATTTTCTGCTATAGATATTGCACTAGTATTGTTTCAAAATATAATTGAATTATTTAAGTTGACACCATAGTCTAGGAGCTGATTTTGTATCCACAATATCTGTGAGCAGCAACTGCCTGCAGCTATGTATTCAGCTTCAGCTGTTGATGTAGACACAGATATTTGTTTCTTACAAAACCAAGACACAAGTCTATCACCAAGAAACTGGTAAGTTCCTGATGTGCTTTTCCTGTCTACTCTGCATCCAGCATAAGGCTGATATCGAGTCGAGTTCGAGCGATTTTGGCTCGGCTCGAAATCGAAATTTTCAAGTCGAACTCGGCTCGAAATCGGCTTGAAATCGAAATCGATTTCGAGTCGACTCGACTCGAAATGGCTCAATTCCGAGCTGGCTCGAAATCGAATTGAGCTGATTCAAAATCGAATCAAGCTGGCTCGAAATTGAGCAATTTTTCTCTTTATTCGTAATTGGCTTGAAATTAAATTGGGAAACATCTAAATTTAGCAAATGAAACACTTAAATCCTTCAATATTTTTATTTAGGTTTAAAATTTAGTGTTTTTAATTTTAAAATAATAATATATTAATAAATACATAATATTTTTAATCAATTCGAGTTGATTCAAATATCATATTTCGAGCAATTCAGGGTTGGCTCGAAATCGACTCGAAATCAGATTCGAGTAAAATTGAATCGACTCAAATTGAGTCGAATCAATTGTAACCGATTCTGATTCGACTCAATATTCGAGCGATTTTTGAGCGACTTTCGAGTTTCGAATAATATGCTCAGCCTTAATCCAGCATAATCTGAATCTGAGAATCCTGTTAATTCAAATTCAGATGTTGTTGGATAACAAAGTCCTAGATTAGGGCAACCCTTTATATATCTCAAAATTCTTTTTAGTAAAATTAGATGAGATTCTTTGGGGTTAACTTGGAACCTAGCACAAATACAAGTAGCAAACATTATATCAGGTCTACTTGCTGTTAAATAAAGTAATGAGCCAACAATTGCTTTATATACTTTCTGATCAACAGGTTTCCCTGATTCATCAGTATCAACAACAGCATTAGAGGGCATGGGTGTTTTCATGGTGGAAGAATCAGACATACCAAATCTTTTCACTAATTCCTCAGCATATTTAGATTGGGATATGAAGATTCCATTTGGAGTTTGCTTCACTTGAAGACCAAGGAAGTATGATAGTTCACCCATACTACACATTTCAAATTTAGATTGCATTAGATTAGAAAATCTTTTGCATAAGTTTGAATCAGTAGAGCCAAAGATAATGTCATCTATATATATTTGAACTAGTAGAGTTTGATTCTCTAAAAGAAAACTAGCTAAAAGAAAACTAGCTAATAAAGTTTTATCTACTATGTCTCTACAGAATTTATTCTCTAAAAGAAAACTAGCTAAGGTTTCATACCATGCTCTGAGAGCTTGTTTAAGACCATAGAGAGCTTTATTAAGCTTAAATACAAAAGAAGAGTGAGTTGGAGAGATGAAACCTGGTGGTTGTTCCACATAGACTTCTTCTTTGATTTCTCCATTCAAGAATGCACTCTTTACATCCATTAGATAAACCTTGAATTTCTTGTATGCAGCAAATGCAAGGAAGATCCTGATTGCTTCTAACCTTGCAACTGGTGCAAAAGTTTGATCATAGTCTATTCCTTCTTCCTGTGAGTATCCTTGAGCTGCTAGTCTAGCTTTGTTTCTCACAATATTTCCATCTGCATCTAGCTTGTTCCTGTAGACCCATTTAGTTCCAATGACTGGATAATTCTTTGGTCTAGGAACCAATTCCCAAACTTGTTTGTCTCAAACTGATTGAGCTCCTCTTGCATAGCAATGATCCAGTTTGGATCTTGTTCTGCATCTTGTAGGGATTGAGGTTCAATCTGAGAGAGAAAACAAGTATGCATCATATTCTGATTTGCTTGAAGCCTTGTTTGCACACATACAGAAATATCACCAATGATTTGAGATATTGGATGATCTCTAACTGTGATGTGATCAACAGTTGGAGTGGGTTCGGCAATGATTTCCACTTGGGGAATTTGTTCAGCTGTGATATCCTGTGGAAGATGTTCTGCTGTTATCTGATTTGAACTGTCATCAAAATCTGGATGATTTTCTTCTTCACTTTCTTCAGCATCCTTCTGTACAGAATTTAGAAATCCTTCTTTCTGTAGAGCTAATTGATCTAGCTTCTCACATAGTGTAGGTACCTGTAGATTTTCTATGGTAGAAGAATTCTTCTCCTTGTAAAACAAATTAGTTTCATCAAAGGAAACATGCATAGATTCTTCAATTTTAAGAGAAGATTTGTTATAAATCCTATATGCTTTGCTGACTAATGAATATCCTAAGAAAATTCCTTCTTCAGATTTTGGTTCAAATTTCCTAAGATATTTTTTATCATTATTGTGAACAAAACATTTACAACCAAATGTTCTAAAATAGTTAACTTTAGGTTTCTTCCCTTTAAGTAACTCATAAGGAGTCTTACCCTTAAGTTTGTGTATCAAACTTCTCTTCAACACATAGTTTGCTGTGCTAACAGCCTCTGCCCAAATAGATAGGGGCAAATTAGCATCTGCAAGTAATGTTCTTGCTGATTCAATTAGAGTTCTATTTTTTCCTTTCACCCCATTTTGTTGAGGAGTTCTAGGAGCTGAGAAGCAATGCATGATACCTTCCTTCTCACAGAATTCTTGCATGAGAAGAGACTCAAACTCAGTGCCATGATCACTTCTGATCAATGCAATATGAGTAGAGTACTCAATCTTTATGCTCTTAAGAAAGTCTGTAAGAACTTTAAAGTTATCTGACTTTTCTTTCAAAAAGAACACCTAAGTGAATCTAGAGAAGTCATCTACAATAACTAGAGTGTAAGACTTCCCCCCTAAACTCTTTGTTGCTATAGGTCCATAAAGGTCCATATGTAGCAAATATAAGATTCTAGGTGAATCACTTTTAGATAATGATTTAAAACTACTTTTAGTTTGCTTGCCTAGTTGACATGCCCTACAAAGACCTTTTTTCTTGTATGAACCTACAGGTAAACCTCTAACAAGATTGTCCTTAGATAATTTAGCAATGGTCCTAAGGTTTACATGTCCTAATCTCTTATGCCAAAGTTCACTAGGTTTGCTTAATTCATTAAATAAACAGATTTCTGATTTAGATGAGTTAAAATTTACTAAATAAATATTACCTTGCCTAATACCTGATAAAACAATAATATTATCAAAAGATTTAATAAGACATTTTAATTTATTAAAAGTTACCTGATACCCTTCATCACATAATTGACTTATGCTGATGAGGTTGTGCTTCAGTCCTTTGACATAAGCTACCTCTTTGAAGGTGACTTCTCCAACCTTGACTTATCCATAGCCTTTTGTTTGTCCACAATTGGAGTCTCCAAATATTACTTTGGTCCAAGCTTTGCCTTGTAGTTGTTCAAGTTGGCCTTGTTTCCTGTCATATGCTTTGAACAGCCACTATCCAAATACCTTTTTTCATTTATTCTTGGACAGCTGTGTACCTGCAAAAATAGAAAAACAATCTATTTGTTCCTGACCCAGACTACCTTGGGTCTTTTTGAATTTCCACAAAAATCTGAAATAAAAGACATTTTCAGGTTGGTCCTTGTAACCTTGTGGATGATATCTCCTTGGAGGTATTATCCATTCAGTGAAAGGATTCTTAGAATGTGAAGAATAAGAATTGTTCAGATTTGCTGTATAGTTTCTGTTCGACGTACTGGGCTGAGTTCGTCGAGCGCCGCTCGATGAATGACTGAGATTTCGTCGAGTGCCGTTCATATAATGACTATATTGAAAATTTGTCTTCAGAGTTCGTCGAGCTCCGTTCGACGAAGTGGATACATTTCGTCGAGCTCCGTTCGACGAATTCTGCTGAATTCTGCTATTCTCGACAGTCTTACTTGAAATGTTTTTATTTATTCCTACAACCTCTTTGCTCTTAGCAGAGATGAATTTTATAGGTGTAGAGAGTATGTTCTTCTTAATTAGATGTGGCTCACTTGATGAAGCACCCAAGCCCAGTTTGCTATTAAGTCTAGCATTAACAGTGCTTGTGATATCCACCAGTTTGATGCTTCTCCCATTGAGGGATTCTTCAAATTTCTTGGCCTCAGGAAGTTTATTCTCAATGAGAATAATTTGTTCTCTAGAGGCAACCAAATCTTTCTTAAGATTAGCATTCTCTTCACTTAAATTATTCATTTCAGCTAGCTTATTTCTGAGTGAGATTATTTCTTTCTCAGATTTTATTGTCTAAGCAAAGAACCTTGAATTCATCTTTGAATCCAACTGAATTGAAATCAAAGTTAGATATTACTTGATCAGCATCAACTTCTGCTTCTGATTATGATTCTTCTTTATCAGAATTGTTGGCTGAGGCATTGATTGTCATCATGCAGAAGTTCTTCTCTTCTTCATTATCTTCATCATCACTGGATGATGATGCATTTCCTGACTCACTGCCTGAGTTATAAATGGCCATCAAGCATTGGTCATTTTCTTTTGATTCTTCTTCATCATCTGAAGAACTGGATGACTGTTCTGATTCAGTTTCACTCCAAGTTTCTGCTACAAATCCTCTTCCCTTCTTTTTGTGCTTGTGGGAGGAAGACTTGCTGGAGTGTCTTCTTTCCTCTTTTTCAATTCTCTTCTCCTTCTTCTGATTTTCTGGACAATCTGGCAGAATATGTCCAGGTTTCCTGCAGCCATAACAAACAATATCTTCAGAATTTGACTTGTCATACCTTGGCTTTTCCTTTGATCTGGAGTCCTTCTTTCTGAAATCCTTCTTGGCCATCTTGTAGAACCTTTTGGCTAGAAGGTTCATGAACTCCTCATCTCTTGGAGCTTTTTCTTCTTCTTCAGTTGCTTTGAAAGCTATGTTCTTTTCTCTCTTTATTGCTGGAGATGAAGTTGATTGTTCAGCTTCCCTGGATTTGATGAGCTGCTCATAGGATTTGAGCTTGACCAACAATGTTTCAGTAGTAATCTCATTGAGGCTTCTGACTTCCTTGACTGGCCAGATCCTAGAATCCCATGTGCTGGGGAGGCACATTAAGATCTTGTCATTGATCTCAGTGATAGAGATCACTTTATCCAAGGTCTTCAGCTCATTTATTATGAGGCTAAGCCTATTGTACATATCAGCAACTGTTTCAGATTCTCCTTTCTTGAAATTCTCATAATGAGAAATAAGATGGGACCTTCTGTCCTTCCTTTCATCAGCAGATCCCTCAACCATATTGTTGAGAGAAATCAATATTTCTCTTGCTGAGGTGCATTCCACCACTCTCTGAAAAATGTCATCAGACATTGTTTGAGCCAGAATGTTCATGGCTTTTGCATCATCTCTCCTTTGCTTTTTCTGGGCTTCAGTCCATTCAGGAGGTGGAACAACATTGTTCGTAGTGGTGGTTTCAGCACTAGTTGTTGTTGTGGGAGCTGGAGGTCCTGTCAAAATCACATTGAAGATTTCCTCATCAATAGAATTCATGTACAGTCTAATCCATGCCTTCCATAGTGCAAACTTACTGAGATTGCACATAGGAGGTCTTGTGCTAGAATATTCTTTGTTTTGTGCCATAAGTTTTTTTTAACAAAAATAAATAAGATAAAAACTTTGAAAGAATTTAAGATCTAATTGATCTTTGTGATTCAGGTGTTAGCCTGTAAAGAATCAACCTACCTCTGATACCAATTGAAACTGGAGGTTAGATCTTAAATTAACTCTAGAGGGTGGTGAATAGAGTTTAAAAACTTTTTCCCTTAGTTTTATAGCGGAATTAAAATAGTGATATATATATGTGTATAGAGTGATTTATAAAAAACTAAATAAAGAAATCAGCACAGCACAAGTAACACAGAAATTCACAGGCACAGAGACACAAGGATTTTTATAGTAGTTCCCCAATAAACCTGAGTACGTCTACTCTTCTACCACACTTGGTAGGATCCACTAGGAGTTTTGATCAGGTACCCTCACACCAAGGGGTTTTTGTTCAGGTGTCCACACACCACAGAGCTTTTGATCAGGTGCTCAAAACCAACTAGATTTTTTGATCAGGTGTCTTGCCACCAATAGGGAAAACTATTGAAGGGAGTTTTAACCCTGTACAAGATGGGATAGAGAGGGGTTTAGATGTTCTTCTCTGTCAAGATGCTGAGAGAAGACTCTAGTGGATGTATGTTGAAAAACTCCTCTGTCTGATATGAAATGTTTGACAGTTGATTGCCTGGAGCTTTCTCTTAAAAGAAATGATCTTCCTGTAGCTGATAAATCTGAGAGACAAGAATGCTTCTCCGATTGTTTGTTGCTCTTTGGAGATCTGTGCTTGCAGCTGATGACTGAGAGATGAATGTAAATGTTCTCAGAAAATAAATGCTGCTCAATGAAGAAGAAGATCTGTATAAACTTTTTCTGTTCTTCTTTCTTCTACTTCTTTCTTTTCTGATTCTTGCAGCAGAAATGCTGAGAGGTGGTGTTGAAGATGTTCTCAGAAAATGCTGCTAGAGGAGGAAGAAGAAGATCTGTTAGCTATATGTTCTTCTTGTATATTTCTCTCTTTCTTTTCCTGTTCTTTTTTCTCTGTACATCAATTCTTGATGAGTTATGTATATTTGTTGTCGTGAAAACTGCTGTATAATAATCTACTATATCTTTTTCCTTATTTTTCTTTTCTTTTGAAATCTCTGACAGATAATAAATGCAAATCCCTTATATTAAGGAATATAATATATCTGAAGAGCTATTTTGAAAACATAAATCTGCTGCGCCGTTTATCTCTTTTCTTTTCCACGAAATGTCCTTTTCCGAGGAATGTCAACGGCTATAATCTTGGAATAATAAAGAAAATATATTTCCTTACTTGATCTGATAGAAAGAGCCATTGCTGTAGTCGATCTGAGTTCAGAGAATGAAATAAGTATAATCCTTATGAAATTTCTGAACTTGAATAAGAATTCTTCGATCTGAGTAAAATTCATCGATCTCAATAAATTTTGTCGAACGCAGATTCGTCGATCTCAAGATTTTCGTCGAACGCAATATTTACTTCGTCGACCTCAATTGAATCTTGCTGGAATAATTAATTTTGTTGAGCTGAGAAGATATTTTCATCGATCTGAAGATATTCGTCGAACGCAGACTGGAGTTCGTCGAACGGAAGTATTCGTCGACCGCTGAGCCTGGATAAATTCGTCGACCGCTGAGCTTGAGCAAAATCGTCGATCGCTGAGCTGGGATATGTTCGTCGACTGCTGAACCAATCTATTCGTCGATGTCTGAACCGCTGAGACGGGATCGTCGAACGCTGAGACGAGCTTGAAACGAGCCGCTCGTCGAACGCAGAATGTAATTAGTCGAGCACTGCACTTAGACAAATTCTTCGACCGCTAAGATTTGAGTTGTTCGTCGAACGCAGAATATAAGCCGTTCGTCGAACGCAGAGAGCTTGTCGTTCGTCGAACGCAGAGACCACGCCGTTTGTCAAACACAGATAGTCGTTCATCGAACGCAGTGTGGAGTTCGTCGAACGCAGAATCTGAATGAATTCTTGAGTTCTAACAGCCTAAACTCTTGACCCTTAAACTATACATTGGGGTCAACTTTGTCCTTAGTCAATATATAGTGATCCCAGCCCAAATCAGAAATAGGGTTGTTCCAACACCGTTGCGCAGCGGACCGAACCAACGGAGGTCGTCAAGACCAAAAAGAGAAGGCCGGGGGGGGCAGATCTTCTTGGGCGTGTGAACCTTGGGTCCACTCGCCCAAGGCCCTGGGCGAGTGGACCCTTGGTTCACTCGCCCAAGGACCCGGGCGAGTGGACCCTTGGTCCACTCGCCCGAGTGGGCGGGCGGGGGGGGGGGGGGGGGGGGGGGGGGAGTGGACCTTGGGTCCACTCGCCCAAGGTGGGGGGCGAGTGGACCTAGGGTCCACTCGCCCCAAGCCCGTGGGCGAGTGGACCAAGGGTCCACTCGCCCGGTGGGTTGAGTGGACCGTAAGGTCCACTCGCCCAGTCAGGGTGGTGGACCTCGGTCCACTCACTCGACCCCGGCAAGGGGGGGAGTGGACGTCTCAAGCTCCACTCGCCCCTCCTATTTCGGTCGTTCAGGTTGGTTGTTGGGCTGCAGATAGTTGATTTTTGGCTATCCGCAGCCCAATTTTTGGGAAGTCTATAAATAGGCCCCCATGGGAACCTTGGGAAGGGATGTTGGTACCCCCCTACCTCGCGTGTGAGCAAGCACTACCCCTCCCCTCCCCCTGTCATTGAAGGTGGACGATGAGGTGATCCTTAGTGCCCTCCAAGGTGCCCAGGCTCAGCATTGTCTTGGGAGGGGAAGTTCTTGAGAGCTTCTGGGTATGCGGTGGGACCTCCACGCTGCAGCTTAAGGGGTCCTTTCGTGGACTTAGGTGATTATTCAAGGGCAAGGTTCTTCGGTTCTTAGTGACTGGTCAATGGTCTATCTCGGGTCAAGTAAGGGTTAGCTGCATCCCCCTTGCGAACGTCGAGACCAGTTCTCTGGTTTCAACAAAGCGCACTCTGTTTTTTGTTTTGAGATGGGTCGTGACATTAAAAGTAGTGCGAACGTAAAAGCAAACCTAAAAATTAATTAAGTGAAATGCATAAAATTATACTAATGCAAGGAAAGTGAATGGGAATACCAAAGTACAGAGTGAAGCAGTGATCCGCTCCAAACCCTTCATACACGAGAAGAATATGATCCCAGACTAACAGTTGATCGATTTGGTCAAACGGCCGCATCAAAGGTCGAAGTCGACGACACAAGAGGCAACCCAGGTCGTCAGAATAGGGTCTGATGTCGACGATGACCTGGCGAGCGCGTCCCAGGTTGGCGAATGACGACTGACAGGATCGGCGGGAACGTTGACTGTGAAGATCATCATGCGAAGGTGTGCTGGCGGGGGTTCCTTCTCTGGCGCAGGAACGACGTCTGTGGAAATCGTCATGCGAAGGTGTGCTGGCGGGGGTTCCTTCTCTGGCGTAAGTGATCAATAGTATTGGCGGCGGGAAAGAGGTGAGCCGATTGGCAATGAGCAGAGAAACAAAATTTTCATTCTCTGCTCTGTCTGATTCTCCTCCTATCTTCCTCACGGTGGATTATAAGGCGAGTGTGGGTGATTTTGTGGCTTTTGATGAATTGTCAAATAATGTTTTCAAATACAGATTTTTTCAAACAGAGATTTAAAATATTTTCTAAACACCAAATTTTCAATTCTTTCCTAATCTTATGAATCTTTTTAAATTTATAATTTTAGGCTTGCCTTTACTGTCGTACTACTAATAATACCAGACCATTTTATTCTGGGTCTCATCGGGTGTTCAAATCGATGAGCCAAATAATAAAACTCGTACATGAAATAACATCCGTAAATAAATAAATCGTGAAGAGACTATGATGCGTCGCAGGATGCATCAACATGTTGCCCTCGAATCCAGGTACCACTCAGTGTTGGCCTTTATGTTTCCAACCATGACAACAAAGTTGGAGGGCTCAGCAAGACTAACCATATTGGCCTGGTTGCCTTCTTGTGGTCATTTGGTCATTTCCTTCTTAGGAAGCCTGCAATCAGATGCAATGTGCCCTCACTTGTTGCAGTTAAAACATTTACCCTTGAATTTTTTGATCTTGTTGTTTGGGCCTGCAACCTGGGAAATACTCTGGGAAGGTTTGGTCTTTTTAGGGTTAGGCGTGCGTTTAGAGCCAGAAATCATGTTAGCAACAGCTTTCTGCTTGCTAACGACTTCTAACGCATGTTTAGTCTTTTTTTCGTTCTCAATGCGTATAAAACGCTTGAGGTCATTTAGGCCAACCTGCATCTTCTTGCGATATATTTCAGTTTTGAAATTGTAACACGTGGATGACAATTTTAAAATAATAGTGTCAGCAACAAAACTATCTGGCAGAGAAATATTTTCACTGTGCAGAGAATCAACCAAATTTTCAAATTCAGATACCTGAGAAAAAATCGCTTTCTCCTCGTCGAACGTGAAAGAGTGAAACTTGTCCACCAAGTGAGCTTTGGACAAATCCTCCTCCTGCTTGAAGTGCTCCTTCAGGGCCTCCCAGATTTTCTTGGCAGTCTTCATCTTGAGGTAAGTTTTTGCCAGGATGGAGGAAAGGCAGTTCAACAAATAGCCGCGACATAAGTCCTCATAGGCGATCCACTGTGCCTCATCGCCAGTCCCAATAATATCGGCACGATCAGACTGAACGGTGTAGAACACGTTCAGGTACTTCATCCCAAATTGGGTGTTCAACTTCCAGTCGTTGAACTCTGTCGCCGTGAACTTTTCCAATTTTATCATCGAAACAGGGGACGAGAAATTATTCCCCTTCATCATTGTGCGTCCCCAAAAAGAGATCCGGCCTCGATCCTGAAAAATAGGGTGGCGGCAACACCCGGACTTAGAGTCGACGACGACATCAGACAACACCAACAAAATTTCCTGCAACTAGTGTCGGAGGTAGCCGGGCAGTTGCAAGAACAGGCAATGACGGCGACGACACGACGTGAAATTTTGGACCGCAGCGCGGGATCCAGGCGGCGGCGCCGTGGGATCCGGGCGGTAGCGGCGTCGGCGACGCTGGATCTGGCGGACTGCTGGGGGATCCACGCGGGCGGATAGGTCGTCGGGCAGCAACAACGGCTTGCGTAGGGGAGAGGACATCGACGTCCGGCAGCGGCGCAGGCGGAAGGCGTACTGAGCGAGGTGGCAGATGGGATCGTCACACGCAGGATCCTTGCGCGCACACCGGTGGCGGAGGGGAAAGCGCGTGTGGGACAGGACTGCTGCTTCGTGCGGGTGGCTGCGAAATCGGCGACAGCAGCGGCGGGTGCACGCGGTAGGAGAGCCGGGTGAGATGGGATCCGATCGGTTCCCCTTGGGAGCGGGCGGCTAGGAGCAACTAGGCCAAACTTCGAGATTGTTAGGTTGCTTGAAGCATCCGAGTGGTGGTCAAAGTGGAACTACCTCCCCGTTGCCCCTAGCTTGGGTTTTATAGGCAAACCCTATGTTTAATACGGGTATCGAATATGTCGGTAGCCGAACCGAACCCGTTAAGCCTCTGAACCGTTGTGTATCCAAATATACATCAACAATGACATAGTGGGATAATCCAAAATGAGGGAGAAAATCCCAATTAAAAACATATACAAAGTGATTTGAGCATGAATTATTAGGTTGGCCGATTTTTTTTTTTTTTAGTAAATGTACAAATAACATTATATGTGGAATATTAAGCATTAACAACTACATAGAATATTATATTTAGAAGATAAATTATTAATCAGTATCCAAAGGAATCAACAAACTACTACATAAGTAAACAAAGGTTCACACCATGGTGAGAATCGAATCCATAACCTTCATGTCAGGAGGCTTCAACTTAGTCAACTGTGTCAAGCCTCATTGGCGCTTTTATTTTATTTTTAAATATTTTACAAATGAATGGACGCTGACAAAGTGACAAGAGTGAATAGCGACTATGTGAAGTTCCATTTTAATAATAGCATGCATATCTATGGAAATTCATGTAGTTAATAGAAACATATGCCAATTTACGTGTATAAGAGTCGATTGGTGTTATCACTTCATCGATATTATCTTTCTCGCGAAAATGTTAGCACTCTTCGAGTATTAGTGTTAGCACTCTTCGGGCATTTGCGAACAACGATAACTATCCTGGAATAAAACATGCGAAAATAAATGGTAATGTATATAGGTTAATGATATATTTCATTGAGCCCCCTCATCAGGATTCTTCAAAATGTGGAATAAATGGAGATCAAGCATTAACATACCCAACTGACTGGAGCTATTTGATAAAAACGTTTAAAGAGAAATTTCATACTAACATGACATTTGATGCTTTGGGGGCTTCAAAGTGAAATTATTCCCTTCCATTATGAATCCACAATTTTTAGAGGGTTTAAAGGTATCCTCCGGCACGGAAAATTACAAGTTGCACCCTTCTTACTTTTGAAATTATATTTACATTTCATAGCATCCATGGACAAAAATACCCTCTTTGAGTAAATTTTCAAGGGTCTTTTTGTGCATGGATATTATAAAATGTAATCTTACATGAGAGTTTTTTGTAATTTCAAAAGAAGAAGAAAAGTGCAACCTGTAATTTAGCAAACTTAGAAAGGAGATCCCTATATATATATATATATTAACAATATTAAAAAGGAAATATTGTCTTTAGTGAAACATTAAAAAATGTCAAATATACCCTAACGCCAATTCAAAAAGTAATAACATATATTATAATCTATTTCAAAAATAAATAAAAATAAACAAATGTCCATTCAAGTAATTACACTCATCCCTGAATTAAAAGTAATGATGAAAATTCATAAAATAAACTAAAAATTAGTAGAGCTCATATACCTACTATGATAGGCTATCATTAGGCATGTCAATGATAATTTGGAGGAATGATGTCATTATGCATGTCGGCAGTATTTTCGAGGAGCTACCATTAAACTCCTCATTTTATTGAAGTTAATTTGGCATTAAGATGAAGATTTTTTTAATAAAAATTGAAAAGTGGTATATAACTATTTTTCACATTAATTAATTGATTGTATCTCTCTCGATTGGGATACTGTCGCGGTTGGCCGTGTGGGTGAATCCCCGCATTTGTCACGCGTGTATATATATACAATACACACGTACATATACACACTAAAAAATATGTTGCAAAAAATGATAAGAGAAAATTGCATTCTGAGCGGTTAGTCCGCACCCCATAGAGGGATGCGGGTAGTCCACACCGCCCATAGTGGGGGGTGCGTCCGAACTGCACCCCCCCCCCCCCCCCCCTAATGGGGGTGTGGCCAAACTGCACCCCATGGTGGGGTGTGGCAAAGCCGCTCTCCCCCGGGGTGGGGTGCGGCCAAGCCCACGCCCCCCGCACCCCGCCTTGCGGGGGATGCGGCCGAAACTGCATCCCCCTCGGCGGGTGCAGTCGGAGCCCACTTTTCCCTTGGGGGCGCGTTTACCTATTTCCCGAGTGACGCGAGCTTCAGAGGGCGCACCCTCATTTGCAAGACAATTGTTTTCCAATAGCGCTCGTCCGTTCTCCGTCCATTCAAAACACTCTCTTGTTCATTGCGAGCTCAAAATGCCCTCGTGTTCGTTGGGCGCTCAGAACACTTCTGTGCACGCTCAGAACGCATCCACGTTCCTGACGTGCGCGACAGTTAATCTTTCCTAATTTCTCAGATCGCAGGTCTCGTTTGTCTCCTTCAACGAAGCCGCACGAAATGCCCAACTTGCCCGAAGGATGAAACAGTCATTTACGAAAAATGGCGATCCATGTGCTCCGAATCGACAAACGTGATTCGCCCGTCGGGTGGTTACGGTGGTTACAACGGCGAAATTACCGGGCTACTCCTGCCCAAAGCTATAAAAGGAGCTCAGAGCCTTCATTTCAAGACACTTCGCCTTCTGCGCCCGAGAGAGTTTTGTTGAAGATTTTCTCTGAGTTCTCCTTCGGCGCTCGAAGATCTCATTCGGTCTTCGAAAATCTCCTTCGAGGTTTTGAAGATCTCTTTCGCGGACTTGGAGATTTCCATCGCTCCGGAAGACCATCCTCCTAAGTGATTCGAGAATCCTTCGGGTCCCGAAAGGCGACTCAGTGATCTCACTTTCGTTCCCAGAAGTACATAGCATTCCGAGAGGTGTCCTATCACCCTCAAAATTCTCTCCCTCTCTCTGTCCCCCCAATGTAACGAGCAGCGGCCTATCACGCTCGAGTTCTTTGTTTCCAAATTGTAACGTACCAGCAGATAGTGGAATTTGGCCAACACAGCTCCGACCGCGTGGTTTTTCACCCTTTCCGGATTTTGCACGTTAAAAGTTCTCGTGTCACTTACTAATTCATTCATTGACTGTTTGCGCGCTCGGTTCGCTTCCGAACTAAGGTGGTTCAATTCGACCGGTCTACCAGGGCACCCAAGCGACCCGCAACAGTTTGGCGTCGTCTGTGAGAACAGAGTTCCCGGTTACAACTAGAAGCAACCTCCCCCGAAAGATCGGCAAGGATGGATACTCACTCGTCCGCTTCAGATACAGGCAGTTCCTCTCATCCTGCAAATTCAAAAGGAGACGCGCTTGTCGCCGCACCAATCCTACCTCAACGACCAGACATCGCCTGCAAACAACTGCCGCTGGCAACAGAGCAAGTTCTGGACAACAATGTGCTCCAAGCTAGTCCATCCCCCTTGTCAAAGCAGATTTTGACATATCCTGTTCCACTCTGGCTCAAGCCCCCGCGATATAGGAAGTTCCACAGAGTGGAGAACCCGTACGAGCACGTCAATTACTTCCTAACCGCAATGGAAGCATTTGGGCTCTCAGACCAAATCGCTTGCAAGATTTCCTCCGCAACATTCCGTGGCGACGCTCTCAACTGGTATCAATCGCTGCCCGAGGGAATCATTCACAATTTCACCGAGCTATCCCAATTGTTCACCGGATGACATGAGGTTCGAGAACGAAATGTCAGAAAACTAACTCAAGTTATGAAGGAGCTCGAGGAGGAGGAACTTACCCCCTCAATGCAAGCGGAGCACGACCAACGTCGAGAGGACATCACCATAAGATCGCACCAAGAGAGCCTCCACAGAGGTTTGGATTTCGCCATACACGCAAGCATCGGGAACCCCACATTTGAGCTGAGAAGGGCATTGATAAGCCACCACATGTTGTTCAACATTCCGTTCATGGCAATAGTGACGCGATTTAAGCTCCTTGGCGGGAACCTAAAGCTCAGGGCAAGTGAAGCAGAACTTCCAGACGAAACGATAATACCCATCATAGGAAACGTCATTTTCCTCATAAACATAGGGACACTCTCCGACCCTGTCCAATACGAAGTCCAGTTCATCATCGCAGAATCCGATTCACCTTATGACGCAATATTCAGGAGCATCTTGCTTGACGCGCTGCAGCACGACACCTCCATTGCAGGTAGTATGACGAACAAAGGAAAGATCCTCCAAGACTCCGTTCGTCATATTAGCAGCGCGACGACCGACATTCCTTGGGTTAGCGACCCCCCCCCCCCCCCCCCACACACACACACACAAAGCTTACATCCTAAGAAGTGTTGCTCAGAGAGAGGTCGCATAGCCCCAACACCGACCGCAGAAACTGATCTCTCAGCGTCATCCAGTTTACCGCAACTCGAAACTATGAGTAGGAAAAGGAAAGGACAACAACCGATCACTGAAGTAAATCAGCATAACTAGAGCCAGACGGACTATTCCCAAGGGATGATGAACCGAAAAACTCTGACCTACACCCCGTTAAATGCCTCTCGCGAGGTTATCCTATAAGTATCTACAACAGCAAGATCATCAAGTGGCCAAAACCGCTCCCTCGAAATACGGGGGATCAATCCCTGTTCTGCGATTTTCACAAGGGCCTGGGGCACCGTACGAGTCAATTTCTCAGCTTGAAGGATGAAATCGAGCGTATTGTCCAGTCAGGACACCTTAAGATCTTTCACAAAGCAGCATAGAAGCAAGCAGCTCGGGAGAAGACAGTCGGGGACCAGGCACCGAAGTAATCAACTCCTCAACTACTATCACGCTTCACGTTGGATGATCGGGAAACACATGCAAGCGCTACTCAGAAGGGCCAGGAACCGGGAAAGGGCGCCCGACATTATCTACACTCTTGTGTAATTTGTATTAAAGATAGTCGCTAACTCGAAAGCCGCAAGATTATGCTTGCGCATGTATCAATGTTTATTCAACTCAATATATACTTTACTTGTTCTTAACTCTGCTGCTGTAGAAACACTTTAGGGCCCAGCCCCTGGGACTTCACATTATCGCTGATCGAAGGTCCGCCCTTCTCACCGCAGTAAGGTCCCGACGTCGTAAGGGTCTGCCCCTCTTACGGTCGTCAACGGTTTGAACGAATATTCTCTTCACCTGCTATTATGGGGTCCTGCCCCTGAGACTTCACATTGTCGCCGATCGAAGGTCCTCCCTTCTACCCGCAGTAAGGTCCCGACGTCGTAAGGGTCTTCCCCTCTTACGGTCGTCAACACCTATGTAAAAAGCCGCGAGCTTAGACTCGCGCAAACTAATTTTCTGTTATGTAAAAAGACGCGAGCTCAGACATGCGTAAACTAATTTTTTATTATGAAAAAAGTCGCGAACTCGGACTCGCGCAAACTAACTTCTTACTATGAAAACTATGTTTTGACACCAACACCTATGTTTGAGCAAAAATATTATGTACGTTTCTCACCGTCACATTAAATCACATCACCGTAAGGGTCTGCCCCTCGCTCGGATGCCAACGTTTTAAAACAGAGACACTTTTTATCGTTAACTTTGGGGCCCTGCCCCTGGGACTTCGCACTGCCGCCGATCGAAGGTCAGCCCTTCTCCCCGCAGTAAGGTCCCGACGTCGTAAGGGTCTGCCCCTCTTACGGTCATCAACGGTTTGAACGCACACGCTCTTCACCGGCCACACTGGGGCCTGTCCCCCTAATCACCACTCTAAAGATAGTTATGACAATAAAATCGTCAAAACAAATACTATATAATATATTCAAAGGAATACAACCACATCAGCTTAACGTTGCACATAAGTAAAAATGATAGCAAACAATGAAAGAAAGCAATAAGATGAAAAACAGTAAATATAAATATCAATCCTCGGCTACATCCGAGCAATCGTCCTCCGAAAGGTCCCCAGCTCCGAGAAGGGCGATGCCACATCCGAACTTCCTCTCCACCATACAGAGAGTCTTCTGAAAGTCCCTCTGAAAGGCAATTTCACACTCATCTTCTAGCAACGACTCCACCTCCTTGGACATAATCTCGACGTGAAGCTCTTCCGACATCTAGAACAGCTCCTCCATAAAAGCTAAGGAGTCCTTATATTCGGCAACCCCCGCGGCTTTGGTCTGCTCAATGCTCTGCTCGGCAGATGATAACTTGTCCACCTCGCTCCTCAGGAAGCCCAGCTCACCCTCCAGACGGAATATCACCCCTTGGGCCTCCGATAACTAGCGAATAACATCCTGGGCAAGCGCCTTGTCACCATTGTACTCCTCTCGCAGCTTCTCAACCTCTGATTGGAAAGAAGATATTGTTGGATATGTGTGTCACATCCCTTTGTTTGAGAATAACAAATCCCAAATTGTATTTGATCTTGCTTGTCGTGTGTTTATAGTGTGCAGGAACTATAGGTGCAATACTCCACAGGTAGAAAGCAGCTTGGAACCAACAATCTGAGCCTAAGCACTACCGTCAGCGCTAGTGGTTACCGCAGGCGCTAGCGCTACCGCCAGCGCTAGTGTTATCACCTGGCGCTAGCGCAAGTTCGTGCGCAATGCCACACCGCCGACGGTTCCGCAACCGCTCTACACGAACGCTACCGCAGGCGCTAGGTGCTACCGCAGGCGCTAGCGAGGAGTTATATAAAATGGAATTTTCTTTCTCGTTTTAGTTGATCATCCCAGAGAGAGTCCCTTGCCAAATTCTAGAGCTGTTACTCTGCCAAATTCTCATCTCCCACTCAAATTCAAAGAAGAATTCTGGAGAAGGAAACCATCACGCTACATTCGAAGAACGATCGCATCAACCTCGCTTGAGCCACAACGGTCCTTCATCATCAACTCCAGAAAATCTCATAGAGGGAGTCTTTATTTGTATTATTTCATCCCATTGTATTTTTGTAGTGAAATCGTCTTGTGTTTGGCGACTAGGTCCTTGCGCGGCTTAGGGGGAATTCGCCGCGTGTCTTGGCGACTAGGTCTATGTGATTAGATCTAGGGGTGTTCAAGGCCATATCTGGGGAAGGATTGGCTAAAGCGGCTTGAGGCCATATCCGGGGAAGGATTGGCTAAAGCCAACTGGTTCGTGGGGATACGAGTCGGTATAGAAAAGGAAAAGTTGTTTTACTTTGTACGCCTCCGATTTCTAGCGATATTGAAATCAAATTTATGTAAACACCTTTTTATAATATAATCATGTCTCTATTTGTGTTTACTTGATTTCTCTCTTTTAGGGTAAATTATAAAATTGCAAATTACAATTGTTTCTTCCTTTAAGCTAAATTGTTATTTCATTTATATTTACTTTAGAACAATTTAGTAAATCGTCTAAAAATTCAAAAAGAATTGTATTCCCTTATTCACCCCCCCCCCCCTCTAAGGGCGCCTATCGATCCAACAAGTGGTATCAGAGCTAGGTTATTCCAAACGGTTTAAAAACCAGGAATAATAGCGTCATATGATCTCGCTTTTTCTGAGGGTCAGGGAATTAGTAGACCTCCACTATTTACTGGGTCAGATTATAATTATTGGAAAAATAGGATGAGATGTTTTCTTATGACCCTAGATATTGAGGTTTGGAATATAGTAGAAGAGGAATACTCTCCTCCTACAGTTGTAGTTGGAGAAGTAACATTAGAAAAACCTAAGGATAAATGGGATGATAGGGATAAACTCAAATGCAAAAATAATGCAAAAGCCATGACTGCTCTATTTTGTGCGTTAGATAGAAATGAAATTAATAGAATTTCTGCATGTACTACTGCTTATGATACTTGCACTACAAGAAGTAACGTCTACACCAACGTTTTTTTTTTGCGGCGTTTTACAAAGCGTGGCTAAAGCTTTTTACTTTTGGCGGCGCTTTTACAAAAACGCCGCCGTATCTAAGTTATTTACGACGTTTTTTCTTAAAAACGTGACAACTTAATAATTTTGGTGCCTAGCTTCTCGTCCTCCTCCCATTTTTATTTTTTAATACCCTAAATTGCCTTGCCCTAATCCCCAGGGATCGAACCTTTCCAACGCCGCATATCCACATCCTCAGCGATCTCCTGTTCATCTTCCTCTACTGCCGCCGAGCGAGGCTCTTCTTCCCTAGCCTAGCATGGCCCTAATCTCTTCCACGAATAGCGAGTAGCGACGCTGTGAGGCCTCGATTGCTTCTCCTTCAGGTGTTCGTGAGGTGTGAGGAGGTGATTCTGTGCCCTAATCTCTTCCACGTCGACGACGACGAGCGATTTGTCGCCGATTCCCACTGCTGCTCGATAGACGATAGTCCATACTCGGAGAAGTCCCCGTCGACCGCATTTCTCGCTACTGGCGTCCATTTCC
This sequence comes from Dactylorhiza incarnata, assembly GCA_033032865.1. Lineage (NCBI taxonomy): Eukaryota > Viridiplantae > Streptophyta > Magnoliopsida > Asparagales > Orchidaceae > Dactylorhiza > Dactylorhiza incarnata. The sequence continues at coordinate 977,682 of JAWHQI010000246.1, forward strand.
AGACATCCGGTTCCCGATACAGTGAACTTTTTGCCATTTCGCCGCTGATTTATAGTAGGTATATATGCTTGATTTCCAGAATTCCAGATTTCAATTGCAGATTCGATGAGAAAAACGCTTCATTTTAAGTTCCAATTGTAGGTTCAGTGAGGTATAAAAGCCCTTAATTGCAGATTTCATTCGTTTCTGGCTGTTGAGAAAAACACTTCATTTTAAGTTCCCAATTGCACAGTGAGGTATAAAAGCCCTTAATTGCAGATTTCATTCGTTTTTAGCTGTTGATTTTGATTTTCTTAGTGGCTACTAAAAGTGTTTTTTGATTTATTGTTTTTTAACCCAGGGCAATCTTTTTCTTAAATGAGATTATTCATCCTATCTTTAGTTGTTTATCTTGGGCAGTTACTGTATGTGTTTTGCTGTGGGAGTGTATGGTAACGTAACTCCAAATTTCATTTCTTATTCCATTTTCACGGGTTGCTCTTATTACATCACTTCATCCACCTTATTTCTGATTCCATTGTGATCTCTACCACCTATTTTAATTATTAGGGCTTTGTTACATTGGTTTCACTTGATTCCTAATACTAAAAATTATAAATTTTCATCAAAAATTTGCCTATTTACAAATTTTGTTAAAGAATGTAATGCCCTTGGCAACCAAGAATTGGGCAGCTTGGTTGATTGAGTCCGAAATTTGTTTGGATGCACATTGAAAAGTGTGCTTTTTACCATGATAACTTATGGGCTATAACAATTAAAGGCAGTGCATTTCTGTGGCATCAAGTACCTTGCATGGTTTCTGTTCTGTTTATGATCGGTGGTGGGCTTGAATCCCCAAATGTATGTATTATACATCCTTTCCCTTACATTAAAAGACATTGGTCCTAATTTATTCTTTGAGGAAATATAAAGATAAGGCCTACAATGAAGGCTGGTTATTGATATGGCTATCCACACTATCATAAGGTAATGATGAAGAAGATACCGAAGCATTTTGTAACAGGGGTATGAAGGCCACGTTAATTATCTATTTTTAATTTGTAGACAGATTGGTCTACTTATGTTCTGATGTTATTTAATTTAAGGTAATAACTTGGAATTCTTGACATGTTCTTTCTTAGGGTCCGTTCGTTTCACAGATATTGATATTAAAGTATTGACTTTCAATCCAATATCAATACACAAGGAAAATGACATTTACTTTAAATCCAATTCTTTTGTTCGTCTGTATGATGATTTTCTGTCATAAGATTTGATATTCATAATTTTTTACTGTTCGTTTGCAGAAAGACATTCTTTCATAGGAATTGACATTGATCAATGTTGAGCTTCTAAGCTTCTTCCTGCAAATTATCATAAGCAAAAACGCATTTTTTAGCCCGGCACGCGTTATTTTAGCCCGGCGCGCGACTTTTTCGTCCGGGCGCATTTTTTTCGCAAGGGCGTGTTTTATTCGACCGGGCGCAATTTTTTCGCCCGCCCGGCGTGCGACTTTTTCGTCCGGGCGCATTTTTTTCGCAAGGGCGTGTTTTATTCGACCGGGCGCGATTTTTTCGCCCGGGCGTGATTTTCTCGCCCGGGCGCGATTTTCTCGCTCGGGCGCGATTTTCTCGCCCGGGCGCGATTTTCTCGCCCGGGCCCATTTCTTTCGCCCGGGCGCAATATTTTTGCCCGGGAGCGATTTTTCGCCCACGTGCGTTTTTTTCGCGCGGACGCGATTTTTTCGTCCGTGCGCGAAAAAAAACACGCCCGGGCGAAAAGGGCGCGATTTTTTCGCGAAAAAACGCGCCCAAGCGAAAAAAACGCGCCCAGGCGGAAAAATCGCGCCCGGGCGAAAAAAAACGCACCCGGGCGAAAAAAGCCCGCCCGGGCGAAAAAATGCGTCCGGGGGAAAAAAACGCGCCCGGGCCAAAATAATGCGCCTAGGCAAAAAAATTGCGTCCGGGCGAATAAAAAGCGTCCGGGCGAAAAAAAAAACCAGCCCAAGCGAAAAAATCGCGCCCGGGCGAAAAAAAGCTTCCCGGCAAAAAAAACACGCCGGACGAAAAAATCCTGCCCGGGAGAAAAAACGCGCCCGGGCGAAAAAATCGCGCCCGGGCGAAAAATCGCTCCCGGGCGAAAAAAATGCGCCCGGGCGAAAAAATTGCTACTGGCCGAAAAAATCGCAGTCGGGCGAAAAAAATGCGCTCAGGCGAAAATAATGCGCCCGGACGAGAAAATCGCGCTTGGGCGATAAAGAACCTTGCCGGGCTAAAAAAACGCATGACGGGCGAAAAAATCGCGCCCGAGCGAAAAAAACACTCCCGGACGAAAAAAACGCCCTCGGGCGAAAAAAACACGCCCGGGCGAAAAATACGCGCCCGGGCGAAAAAGCCGCGCTCAGGCCGAAAAAATGCGCCTGGGCGAAAAAAATGCACACGGGCGAAAAAATCACGTCTGGGCGAGAAAACGCGCCCGGGCAAAAATAACGCGCCCGGGCGAAAATATTGCCCCTGGGCGAAAATATCGCACCGGGGCAAAAAAATCGCGTAAGTGGTTTAAAATCGTGTTCTGCCGGAAAAATCGCATCCGGACAGAAAAATCGTGTCCGGGCGAAAAAATTGCGTTCGAGCGAAATTTCCACGTCCTCGCAAAAAAATCACGTATGGAGCTAAAAAATAGCGTACGTGAGAAAAAATCACGTACGGGCAAAAAATGCGCATTCGGGCAAAAAAATTTGATATTATTTTGGAAAGTCGAAGTTAGCGATCTCAATATCTGCCCGTGGAGATAAACATTGGGTCGATAGGTTTTTAGGTTAGGGTGAATATCGTCGACTTTCCATCAGAAAACCAATTCCACTCTACAATTGTTGGTATGAACAACATAAATGACTTTCATATTCTCAAAGTCAATACTCCAATATCAATGTCTGTGAAACGAACGGACCATTAGTTGTTTTTACAGCCACTTGGTCTATCATGAACTGTGCTTAATGGTTGTAGTCCATACAGAAACGTGAGTTTTGATAGGACCCTTGAGTGATGCAGGTGTCTGTAGGACCCAGTTTTTTGGAATGTCAAAGATGATTTTCATTTTCTATTACACAACTTATGATGGCTCGGTGAGCTATGATCTTTACTTAGGCTCCATTTGTTTTGGTTGTTGCTGATAAAAAACTGCTGATCAGAGATGGTTGTTGGAAAAACAGCTGTTTGTGTAAAATGGAGTTTACAGAGTTGTTCGAAAAGCAGTGCATAAATACCGTTTGTTAAAAACGAAGTTTTGTGAAATATTAATTTTTTAAAAATACCAAACTACGACCAGAGTACGAAATAAAACAAAATATCAAAGTTTTTGAAATTGTACGACATAAAATCACGACCAGAGTATGAAATAAAACAAAATATCAAAGTTTTTGAAGTTGTACGACATAAAATAACAAACTATTCATCGGTGGCAGGTCTACTACTTGCGAATCCGGCGCGTAAGTATCACCTAAAAAGTGAATATGTAATTAGTTTAGATTCATCAATCTACGTCAAAATTATAAACTATTTGTAATGAAAATTACCTTCTAGCATCATGTAACTGTTGTGCGATAGACTCGCGCATCACCATCATCTCATTTACACCTCCATCTGTATCAGTGCATGTATCCAGATGTCCCTGTATGTCATTTTGCTCTTGGTGGACATAATTATCATCATCATCGAATTCACTGAAATCATGATCTGCACGTGAAGGATGCCTCCCAATATAATTATGCACTGCCATTGTCACCAACACAATATCAGTCTGTTTTGGGAAGCTATATGGATGCATGTCTCTCAGTATTGCCCATTTTTTTCCATACACCGAAAGTTCGTTCTATCACACTTCGCAACGATGAGTGCGCTTGATTGAAGATCTCCTTTTGTCCTTCGATCGGACGATTACCGCGTGCAAAATCTGGCAGATGATACCGAGTTTCTGAAAAAGGTTTCAAATAACCGCGTTATAGTGGATAACCAACGTCGACTACGTAATATTTTCCTGTACAAAATTTATATATTAGACAAATTATTTATTTATATCTGAATTGAAAGAAATAATGCACTCGTTACCTCGAGGTGGGTGTGGAAAGTTGTGTATGGGATTATTGATTGCAAAATTAAAAATGCGACTATCGTGTGTTGATCCCTCCCATCCAGTCATAACGAAGGTAAAGCACATGTTGAAGTCACAAGCAGCCATAATATTTTGTGTCGGAGTTCCATGTCGCCCAATGAAAGGAATTTGATCTCCAACCGCTACGCATGCCTGTACATGAGTGCCATCAATTGCGCCAATGCAGTATTTGAAGAAAGGCATGTACCGGTCATCATGCAATATTTCTGGGGGAATACTAGTAAAATATTGATCTGTTGGTTTTATAACATCTTCAGATAACCGCAGTAGAGCACGAGTACCACGAGTGAAGTATTTGTTGATTGTCTGTGTTGAGTGTTGAAAACGCTCACCAGATTTTCTCATAGTTTCATTATGCGTTAATGTATACAGTGTGATTGCAAGAACCTCTGTAGTTGTGGTGCGCTTAGATCCTTTTAGTCCATAATTTTCTTTCAATGTTTGCAATAGATCAAGAAATATTTGTTGCGACATCCTGAAAGCAATATAAAATCTAACAGGAGCACCAGCTAGTAGCTCTCGCACCCATTTATCACCAGTTTGTTTTGATGTCATACAAGGAACTGGGGAATTCAAAATAGAATTTGATTCTTGTAGGAAAAATATCGTCGATGTTAATATCTGATGATAAACTGCACAATAACGTCTTCTTGCAAGCTCATATTCATCGCTGGAATAATCTGTATCATCACTTGACATTGTGTTGCTATAAAACAAGATAAACATGATAGCAACATAAACAGGAGAAGCATGATATCAAAACAAACATGAGCTAGGACATGAACATCTCATTTAACAAAAGACAAACATCAAAATAAACATGAGCCAAGAGAATCCTGATAGTAGTTCCAACATTAATAAAGAGTACGAAAATATATAAGCAACAAAAAAGCATAAACATGAACTCAAACATCCCTCCTACTGTGACACAGCCATGTAACGATTGCGTAGCCATTTGACCTTTTTGTCCTCTCTGAGGGACATAAAAGTCTCTCTATGATGCTTGTTCATCATAAACATGGTTGCGAAATCATAGAACTCATCATTATCACAGATTTCATTATATTTTTCTAGCTCTTCTAGTGTTTGTGAAATGGTAAAAGGGCACGTAGATTTGGGAGGCTCCATTAGACAACGACCAATAACCTTCGAAGATTCAACTAAATCTTCTATTGCTGAGTGTGAGACTTTCTTTTTCCCCTTCTTCTGTTTTTTAGTGGCTTGAGATGTAGCTGTAGGATCACTAGGCCCTGCATTCCCGCTAACTTCGAACACATCGTTGTCACCCTCAGACGTAACCCTATCATCAATTGTCACACTCTTGGAGTGAGGGGTGCACGCAAAATCTCCGGTAGCCACCACAGTTCTAAACATTGCGTTCATTTTTTCTTCCAACTCCGGGGGTATGCCTCCAAATCGAAACTTCTTCGCATTTGGCACCACCTAATCACAAAAATAAAAATTAGGGACTTACAATAAACTCCAAGATTTTTATGTAAACAATTAATAATTTCACCTTTATTCGCTCATCCCACCACTCGTCAGATGCATCTATAGTTTTTCTCGAAGCATTCCAACCTAGTCCAGTTTCCCCGCGCTTCAACTCGAGCCATAATTTCCATTCTTTTTTCAAGTGATCCCATTTATTTTTCATTTGAACCTTATCGTAGGTCTTTCCTGTCCACTCGTGGAATTTCACCATCAAATTATTCCATCCTTCCCTACTGAAATGCGCCATTGGCTTATTACCAAGCTCTATCTCTTTGATGCATAAATCATAAAATATCAACACATCGCTTGATTCTCAAATGGCCGATACTCCGCCTTCTTTTTGTTTTCCCATCTACAAAAACCAGTATTTTGAATTTACATTATTAACAGTATCAAAACAAGGAACAAATCAAACCATCCACTGTAGAATCATACAAAATGTAATAATTCCAACCAAAATAATCTCAAAATACCAGATCTGCAAATACCAGAACTACAAAATGATATGAAAATACCAGATCTGCAAGAAGATCTGTATTTTCGAAACCCTAGGCAAAAGTGCAGAAAAAAAAACATGGCGGAGAAGATGACTGCATATCCATGGCCGGAGAAGAAGATACGCGAGAAGATCTTACCTTGCCGGAGAAGTATCTGCAGATCCGTTCAGGCTTCTCTTTTTCGATACGCGAGCAAACGCGAGAGGTAGATGTCGAGGCCTCTCCCCTTATTCGAAGACCTCGGCGAAAGGTTGCAGAAGATCGGAAAGAAGGAAGACGACGAGCGAAAGAAGGAAGGAAGATCAGAAAGAAGGAAGTCGGACCTCTCCCCTTTTTTGAAACCCTCAGCGATAAGTTGCAGAGGAGCGGTAATGAGAAAGCTGCCAAGTGCTGCGGTTCATGTATCAACATAAACGTGATTATTTTAGAAAAAAGTGATTTGTAAAAAAAGCTGCCGCAAGCGCTCAATTCCCTAAACCTCCGTTTTCCCCAAAAAAAAAGCAGCTGATCAGCCGAAACAAACGCAGCCTTATTTTGCTCATGCTTTATCAGTACTTGGGTAGGTGCTTGGATACAATGTGTCAATGATATTACAAGTTAAGAGCTATCTTGTAATATATATGCATTTATATTTATTGTATTATATGTATATTTTTGTGCATACACACACACATGTATTATCATCATTGCAAAGCCCTAGCACAATTTTTGAGCTCAACTTTATGAATCCGTAATTTTTCTTTTTAGTCACACATGTGTTTATATATAATTATTAGGGCACCAGGGATGTTGACTTTGTTGGAAATTTTTCGTTTAGTGGACTCGATTCATCGAGACGTCTCGATAAAGTTGTACGCGAGAATTAGAATCTATTCGGACTCCCGCGAGCGTGCGTTAATTCAGTCGCGCGAACGGTCGACGCCTGTTATAGGTGGGCTAGATCGTCTCGTAACTTCATGCGCGGACTCGGTCTCGTCCTAGGCACACATGAGATGTTATGAAATTAATTTAGGTTTGGGAGTTACACTTTGGCTTGAGATTTTAATTCAATTAAAATCTTATTTTGTAACTCCTAAATATGGCTTTTCCTATTAATAGCCAATATTTATTTTCATTCATACATCTTGAACGGTGAACTAGGGTGAAAGGGAGCCGCCTTTAGGTTTTTGTGAATACTCCCGTTCCTGCTCTCCATTGCGCACAGGTGAAACCGCCGGCCTTAAGGGAGATCGCTACCTCCTCCAACCTTGCGAGAAACAACAGCTAGGTATTTCAGATCTGGAAAGAGGAGCAGTCGGCTCCAAGCGCAGAGGCGGATCTGATCCGATCTCGAGAACAAAGTACAGGGCACAACCATCTTCAAAGCCTTGGATCGCCATCAACATCTTGCCTCATTTTGGTTTCTCCTGTAGGCGATCAGATCTGATACTAGTTGTGTATTCGCAGCATTTCCTAAGCAATCCAGTCCAGATCTGCATCGGCAACTGCAGGTATAAAAGGCCTTTTATTTGTGGTCAGAAATAAAGATATAAACCTATACCTTAATTGATTGAATCTGATCTATACCTGTTGACGTGGATACTCATCACCTACACTTATCTCTAACATATGAGTTTATCCAAGCGATACAAGATCAAACCCATTCAATTATTTGCTTTATTTTGCAAACACATGAGAGGCATGGTTTCTGGATGGTAGATCTTACCTTTTTTCTAGTTGCAGATTTCCATATTCTTTTACCTAACTCTTAGCAATTATACTTCATAAATATCGCTTGTGCTAATACCCGTCATTGTAGAGTTCAAAACTTGAGTACTCTTGTATGTTGAAAGGGTCTTCGGACGCGACGGAATTCATAAAGAACAACACGTCTCAATTGTTGCGAATTTCCGCCATCATGAAACACGAGCAGGAATCCAAGAACGGTACAAATTAAGCTTCCGCTCTTCAGTTATTTCACCGTTCTATTTAGTTTTACAATATTTGTGTGCTTCTCAATTTGCGTTCTCAATTAGAAAATATTGCCTGCATTTTTAAAATTCCACTTGAGATAAATAATTATGTGTAAGAACGATCCTCGTGTATTGTGTTGTCACTGCATTCAGTAAAATCAATTATCCTTAATTTTTGATAATATATATTACGCAGCGAAGCACACACACCTTTAGTTTATATAACAGACTTTTCTCGCACGTTAGAATAGGTGAACAACATGACGGGGTGTACAAATTCAAATAGGTTGGTCTTATCTAATATGCTTAAAATTTTGTATTGAAAATGATTTTGAAAGTTAGTTTACCAAGCCTATGTAGGTATCTCATTATTTGAACTCCTTCACAAGTGATATTAAACTTGGAAAATCTTACAAAATTCTTCCATAAACTAAATAAAGATTTAGAGTCACTATTGTGCATGATTCTGGACTGCAATTCAGTGCAATAAGTTCTCGTTCAATTCAGTCACTTTTTATTCCACATTCTGCTTGCTATATATATGATGATCTAAATTACTATTCCTGCTTTGTGGAAAGTATCTAAATTAATATTTCTGCTTTCAGGTTGATTTGGTAACCATGTTAGATAAAGCCATCAGCTATGTGAAGTTTCTTCAATTGCAAGTGAAGGTGTTGGCACCATATGAGTTTTTTTTTGGCCGAAGGAGGAAAAGCTCTGGAGGTCTCTCATGTGAAGGATGCTACCAACTCATCGCCCATCATGATATTTAAATGTAGTTTTGTATGCGGGACTTTTGGCACAATGCACCCTTGAAATAGCAAGGTTTGGCACATTGCACCCTAATGTTTTCATTTTGGCAGAATGCACCCTTTAAAGAGATTAATATAGCACTTTGCACCCTATTCGATTTTTCAGCAGCCTTTATTGTTTTTTAAACTGAAAATAGAAGGGTATTTTGGTCTCATTGTTCATTGCTCATTTCTTTTATTAGCAGACCATCTTAAGAAGGATGATTTCGGGGCTTTGAAAAATGCTACAGTTCTACCATGCTGCCATGCTCATTTTGCCCATACCTCTGTCCTCCATTTTTGCTATTTTCGACCCTATCACCATGTTACCTTATTTGATATTTCAGGGATAAAAGGGTGTTTTTTGAACGAATTAGAGATTGGTTGCTCGAGTTCTGAGCGGATTTGTATGCAACGTATTCTTGTTCAATTGTTGTCTATTTACTCTTAAATCCATATAACACTCCTGGTCGGCTGTGGAATTTAACACATCCCTTTATAAAACAATTGCTCATGTTGTGCCATTAATGGAAGAAATCTTATCTCTTATTAATGTTTGGCGGAAGCTTTTGGCATGCAAAGTGAACTGCCGCTGAGTGTTTATACAAATAGCTCTTAAAGTTTGTTTTTTTTGTTCATATAAAAGAAACCACTTTCCAAATGGGAGATTGATTGGAGCCATTAAATGACCATTTGATAGTGAAAAACATCAAAACCCACTTGTCATGAAAGAAAGTAGCCAAAATACCCATGTTTAGTTCATATCATGGGAGTCCATATCATAACAAAAATTACAAAAATTAACAAAAAACCACCAAGTTTAGCATTCAAAACTAAATATCTTTCGCATCAAATCTCAAATGCACGCCTCGCCTGCATAACCAAAAAATAAAATTATTATTAAATTAGAAATATCATCACCGCCTAGTGATTAAGAATATGATACTAAGCGTCTATGTATACCAGGCCTACGTTTTTGTAGTTAGATGTGACTCCTCAAATCTCAAATCCACGGAGACTGAATAAGGGTAAGAGTAATAGTTAGTACAAAATACATATAAATGTTATATCCAAACTATTATAAGTATTGAAAGATTAATAGTGAGTATAAAATAATGATAACCGCAATCATCACCTGCATATCTATCCCACTGCACGGCTCTTGTGAAATACTACTTTCGCCCAACGTTGATAATGTCGCCTTCCTCTTCACCTACAAAACAAAATAATATAATTATCATTTATGATATCATTCAACTATTAAGAATAAAAAATTTTTGCATACATACCGTTAATTTTGATCGCATAGCGGACGACATTGTTGTTGCACTTGTAGTATTTGATGGTTGACCGCAACCTTTTTTGTTATGACCTTTTTCCCCACAATTAGAGCATGTATACTTTACTCCATAACGTTTTAACCCATATTTTTTATTGTCCGCCTCATCTGTTTCTTTTCTTCTTGCATGTCCCAACGGTCTTCCAACCTTCTTTTTCTTTTCAAACCATGGGATAACGGGTGGTAGGTTGGAATTTGGCCACTCATTTTGTCCTTTTATTGGGTTTAACATATGCTCATATGCCTTCAAAAAAGTAGTCTTCTTGTACCAATAATCGACGTACTCTTCAACATTTTCCCGTTTGTAGAATATGCAAGCTATGGCATGCACACAAGGAATACCACTAAGGTCCCACTTTTTACAACTGCAACTTTGTATAGCTAAATCAACAATCCATTTGTCACCAAGCCATCCTTTTACTTCAAATTTATCATTTCCATTCCATGCCAAACTAAAGTCTTGAACCCCCGTTTTGTTATTCTCCAAAATCTTTTGTATTGCAGGACAAATGTCACCGTTACAACGCAACAACTTGTCCCTTTGTGTATGAATTCTCTTCATCATAATAACTCTAATAATCTCAAGCATCGTTATTATAGGTTTCCCTCTGGCCTTCAAAATAACATTATTAAAACTTTCACATAGATTATTTAGCAACATATCACACTTTGGCCATGTGCTAAAATGTGATCTTGCCCAATTTTTTGGATGTCTTTGCTTAATCCAATCATATGCAAATGTATCAGCGGCCTTGATCTTCTCTATTTCACGATTAAAATCAACAAGTCGAGATGCAGAAGCAGCTTTCCATAACATGGATTTTAAGTGTATGCCTTTATGTTTGATTTTGAAATTATTGTACATGTGCCTTAAGCAAAACCTATGCTCGGCATTGGGTAGTAGATCTTCAACTGCTCTAAGGAGACCTTTCTGCTTATCGGATATGATAGTCCATGTGTAGTTGTTAACAATATTCAAATCTTGAATCAGAAGCTCCAAAAACCATTCCCATGTTTTCCTGTTTTCTTTCAAAACAACAGCATATGCAATTGGAAACATACCATTATTCCCATCTATGCCTACGGCACATAATAGAACTCCACCCTTGGATGTCTTTAGGTGAGTACCATCCAAACCTATTACTGGCCTGCAACCCGCAATGAACCCTTTCTTCAAAGCACCCCAACAAATATATAACTTCTTGAAAGTGCATGTATTAGAATTTGATACTTTCTTGCATTGCACTTTCACCGTTGTGTTAGGATTTGTTTGGCGCATTTCTTCACAATAATCCCATAGCCTAGAATACTGTTCTAGTTCAGTCCCATGATTCATTTTGTTTGCATGTTTCTTTGCCCTATACATTTTCCATATGGATAGAGAGGTTTTGTTCTCCATTTGCATCAATTTCTGCATTGAATTTATAGGCCATTCCGGATTACTCCTGAGATGATGTTGATATTTTTTGGCAATAAAGCTGGAAGTGCAATGTTTAGAGCTTGCTGCTCTATAACAAGTATGTTCTCCTTTTATTGACTTAACTTGGAATGTTTTGTCATCCTTTGAAATAAAAGAAGCATACATAATCCAACCGCATTCGCAAGTCACTTGAATTTTATCGCTGCAATTTTTGGTAAATTTCAAGGGTCTGCCTTGAATGTTAGAGTACGTACGCACAACATCTCTAAAATCTCCCCCGGTATTGAAACACATTCCAACTTCAAATTCGAAACTAGACTCGTTGGCATTGCTCATGTGATAAAGAGAAAACTTGTTTTTATTTTTTCTCACTACCGTATGATGTTGTATCATTTGATTTTGTTGAGCTTTTTTGCCTTCATCAGACTCACGGAAACCAACCCATTCAACATCTTCGTCAATGTTATCATCAAACTGTATGTCGTCATACTCAAAATCATTGTCCTCAAAATCATCACTAAAATTTGAATCATCATCATCACTCTCCTCTTCATCGAAGGGATCACTATCCTCTTCATCAAGATCCATTATTTCCACATCGATAGGATAAGGATTTTCTTCCATATCATCGTCGATAATGTTAATGTCATCAGGTTCGACTACATCAACATATACATCGACTACCCGCTCAAAAGTACAGTGATTAAACAAATTTCTTGCGTCTTCGTCAGTAACAATAAGAATCAAATGATTGCAATCGTTGGGGCCAGTTAAATTGCAGTAAAATCGAACACACCCTTCTTCACCCAACTGCATACTCATATCATGCAAATCTTTCAACAAAAACTCACAAGCATTGCAAAAATCAAAGTACGTAATATAATCAGGCGTATACACAGTTCCATTAGAAGTTATGAATGATCCAGAATGATGCATCCTGATAGTGAAGAACATATTTTCTGTATCTACACAAACAAGTCAGGATTATATTAATCAAACGGTCGGGTGCACGAAACAAACACGGTAGACAGCATGAAAATATCATTACCATAAACCGGAGATTGAAACGTAAAATCAGAACCATCATTCGCTCTCTGAATCCACCCCATTTTAGATGATTTAAAACCTATAAATTACAAGATAAATTCTGGACTAAAAATAGACAAAATCTGGACTAAACCCTAAACCACAAAGAGCAATAAGGAGAAAAATCGTTTTAGGTAGGCTTAGATATTATACCTGCTCGGGAGAAAAGATGCCGCTGAGTAGGGAAATCTGGCCGGAGCTATAGGATCGGCCGCAAGAAATCCCGCAGGAACAGACCTTCTCCTTCGACGTCGTCAACCCTAACGCCCGCAGGAAGAAAAAATGCGAAGCAGGTGTAGGGATCGCCGGAAATCTGGCCGGAGATATAAGATCGGCAACCCTAAATCCCGCAGGAACGGACCTCTTCCTTCGACGTCGTCGGCCTGGAACTCCCACAGGAACACAAAATGCGAAGGAGGTGGAGGGATAGCCGGAAATCTAGCCGGAGCTATAAGATCGGCGCTGAAAATCCCGCAGGAACAGACCCTTCCTTCGTCGTCGGCCGGGAACTCCCGCAGGAACAAAAAAGGCAGAGGGGGACGGGACCGAATGCGAATGAGAGGGAAGGGTGAACCGGCTGAGGGTTTAGGGTTTTTTATTTTGGAAAATCCAAAACTACCCTTGCTATTTTAGATTTATAAAACAATAAATAATCAGATAATTGGAATAGGGTGCAAAGTGCTATATTAATCTCTTTAAAGGGTGCATTCTGCCAAAATGAAAACATTAGGGTGCAATGTGCCAAACTTTGCTATTTCAAAGGTGCATTGTGCCAATAGGCCTTTGTATGCTGATGATAGATATATCATATAAGGTTAATTCCTACATATTTTATGTCGTAGATTGTAAGGTTCTTTTTTTATGCAGGAAGAATCATTGTGAAATCCTATCAAATTTATAAAGTTTTGGGTTCTGTTTTTCTGCTTAAATATCTCCTGTTATCTATGGTTTCGTTTCACATGCATAGTTGCCTTGATTCTAGTTCTTAAAATTAATTTTTAATATTTAGAAAGTTGGTTCAATATTACAGACTATTTGATTCTTTTCAATGTTAGGGAACAGCACAGAACAATTAAAAAAAAATTAAAAACAATTCCCGCGTTTAAAAAAGACGTGGCCAAAGGGTCTGTTTTTTTTTATTTAGACTATAGAGCTATTACGGCGTTTAATATAGAAACGCAGCAAAAGACCAAAGGCCTATTGCGGCGCTTTCTTCAAAAGCGCCGCAATAGGCTTTTGATCTACGACTATGTTTTTTTTAAAGCGCCGCCAAAGTCTACGGCGACGAAGGCAGCCGCGATGATTTTGCGGCGATTTAACAGACGTCGCAAAATCATTGGCGGCGTTTGAAAAGCGCCGCGAAAACCACTTAAAAACGTTGTCGTAGACCATAAATGTTGTAGTGTTGGAATCATTTGGAAATTACTCATGAATGTATATCGCAGGTTAAAGATTCAAAGCTTTTCCAACTGGAGTCGGAATATGAAAAGTTTCGGATGGATGAAAGTGAAGATGTTGATGTCATGTACACGCGCTTCACCAAGATCGTCAATGCCTCCAAAGCTCTTGGAAAGACCTTCTCAAATGGCGACTTGATCCGAAAGATCCTTCGTTCTCTTCCTCCAAAATTCAACCCGAAGGTGACGGCCATTTCAAAATCGCACAATCTAAGAACGCTCCAAGTTGAGAGTCTCATTGGGAATCTCAAAACCCATGAGGTAGAACTCAAAATCCAATATGATGAATACAACAAGGATCCAAAGAAGAAGGCGTTGACACTAAAGTCAAAAAGGGAGTGCCAAGAGGATGAGGATGAAGAAAGCCTTTTGGTAAAGAACTTCTGAAAGTTCATGCGAAATCCGGAAAGGAGAAACACTTTCCGGAAATTTTTCCAAAAGGATGCAAGATGGAAAGGGTCATCTTCAAAGAAGGAAAAGGAGAGCGCCGATGAATAAGAAAGACCTCCACCGGAATGCTTTTATTATAGGAAGACCGAGCATATTCAGAGCCGGTGCTCAAAGTTCTTGAAGGAGAAGAAGGACAAGCGGCACAAAGGGAAGGAGAAGAGGAAGGTGCTAAAAGCTAGAACATGGGATGACTCCTCTTCCGAAGGATCAAGCGGGTCTTCATCAAGCGAAGATGAGGAAGCAAACATGTGCCTCATGGGACATGGAAACGACGGCGACGACACCAGTGTTCTTAGCGACACTGAGGTATCTCCTCCCACTTATGATGAACTATTTAATGAATTTCTTGAAACTTGCAAAGCTTTTGATAAAAATATGAAAGATAGTATTTTATTGAATCGTGAAAATGAATCTCTTATTAAAGAAAATCAAAAGTTTTTCAAAATATTAATTATTTTAGAAAAGAGAAAGGTTTCTTACCAAGAGTGTGATCATTCCATTAAAATGGCAAAAGTTATTGAAGAGTCTCTTTCTAAAGCCCTCTCTCATGCCAAAATTCTTCCAAAAGAGAAGGGGGAATTAAAAAGAAAATTAGAAGCCTCTCTTGTGCAAATTAAAAATAATAAGAAAGGTTTTGAAAATAGGCGTGTCATGCTTGTGAAAGAAAATTCGTCACTTAAAACACAAGTTCATGATCTCACCATGACCAATAAAAAATTTGGAATCGGCCAAAAATCACTGGAAATAATTTTAGGGAACTAGTGTCATGGGTCTGGAAAATTTGGGCTCAGATATCGAGGTGAGGGCTACCGCCCGACGCTAGCCACTAACGTCAGCGCTAGTACCTCATACAAGAAGCCTGAATTTTCTTTTACAAAATGTTTTTCTTCTGAAAATCTGATTCCTTCCAGCAAGAAAAAATTCCAGAAAAGGGTATTACGTGTGCAAACTGTTATAGGTTTGGTCACACGCCTAGTTCTTGCAGGAAATTAAAATAAACTACTTTAAAGCAAATCTGGGTACCTAAGGCTTCCACTTATTCTATGGGTGGTACCACTTGGGTATTCAGATCTTTACTCTCATCTTCTTTCTAGATGTGCATGCAGAATAAGGAAAATGAAGGCGTGTGGTACTTGGATTCTGGATGCTCCAAGCACATGACGGGCAATAAAGCAAAGTTCCTTAGCCTAGAGAAGAAGAAGGGAGAGATCGTGACGTTTGGTGACAACGGAAAAGGAAGGATCATGAGAATTGGTACAGTTGGTAACGAATCTTTTACTATATCTAATGTTCTTTATGTGAAAGGATTAAAACACAATTTAATTTTTATTAGTCAATTATGTGATAAAGGATTAGATGTGTTATTTGAATCTTCAACTAATTTATGCAAAATATCTAATCTCACTACAAAAGATATTTTACTAACTGCACCAAGAATACATAATGTTTATATAGTTTTTATCACTAAAAATGATGAATTAGAACTTTGGCATAGAAGGCTAGGGCATGCTAGCACAAAGCTCATTGTAAAACTTGTCAAAAGTGATTTAATTAGAGGATTGTCTAGGTTAAATGGAACTTTACCTTCACTTTGTTCACCATGTCAAAAAGGTAAATTTTTTAGATCCTCTTTCAAAAGTAAAAATTTCATTTCTACTACAAGACCCTTGCAAATAATTCATATGGATCTTTTTGGTCCCGTTAGCACTGCAAGTCTTGATGGTAGATTATATACATATATTTTAATAGATGATTTTTCGAGATATTGTTGGACATTATTTCTCTCTTCCAAATCCGATGCATTTTGCGAATTTGCAAAATTATGTACTCATATTCAAAATGAAAGTGATTTAAAAATTAAATGCATTCGCTCGGATCATGGAGGAGAATTTGAAAATGAAAAATTTACATCCTTTTGTGATATGTTAGGCATTAAACATAAGTTCTCTGCACCACGCACACTACAACAAAATGGTGTTGTGGAAAGAAAGAATAGGACACTTCAAGAACTAGCACGCACTATGCTATGTGAATATAAATTACCTAAGTCCTTTGGGACCGAAGCCGTAAATACATCATGTTATGTTATGAATAGAATCATGCTTCGCCCATCTCTTAATTTCACACCATATGAACTATATTTTCAAAAGAAGTCTAATGTATCTTATTTCGAAGTTTTTGGTTGTAAATGTTTTATTTTGAATACAAAAGATAGCTTAGGAAAGTTTGATGAAAAATGTGATGAAGGAACTTTTCTTGGGTACGCTTCAACTAGTAAAACTTATAGAATTTTTAATAAAAGAACTAGTAGAGTTGAAGAGTCAATAAATGTGATATTTGATGAGTTTGTTCCTTGTGTAGAAAAACTTTTCGCAGGCAACGAGAATGATCTCTTACAACCTTTGGAGCATGGTGATGAGGAACCTCCCAAAGAAGAAAAAGAGGAGGCCAATGAAGATGTTTATGTGCCTCCAAGCGCCTTGCAATTTACAAAGGACCACCCACGAGAACTAATAATAGGCGAACCATCTATTGGGGTAAGAGCTCACTCCTCTCTTCATGAATCTTATTCAAATATTTGTTTTGTTTCCGAAATTGAACCAAAAACCGTTTCTACCGCTTTAAATGATGAATTTTGGTTTTTGGCTATGAATGAAGAGTTAGAACAATTTGAGCGACATAATGTTTGAAAATCAGTGGAAAAACCATATAGTCACCCGGTTGTAGGTGTAAAATGAATTTTTAAAAATAAATTAGATGGTGAGTCTAGAATCACTAGGAATAAGGCACGCTTAGTAGCACAAGGATATTCACAAATCGAGGGGATAGATTTTGATGAAACTTTTGCATCCGTTGCTAGGTTGGAATCTATTAGAATTTTTCTAGCATTTGCAAGCTTTAAAAGAATAAAACTATTTCAATTGGATGTAAAAAGTATTTTTTTAACGAGTTTGTAAAAGAAGAAGTTTATGTTGAGCAACCCCCTGATTTTATTAATGAAAAATTTCCTAATCATGTTTATAAACTAGAAAAGGTGCTTTATGGTTTAAAACAAGCGCTCTGTGCATGGTATGAAAAACTTACATCATTTTTATTAAAACACGGTTATATTATGAGAAGTTCTGATAATACTCTCTTCATTAAGCATAATAATGATGATTTAATTATTTTGCAAATATATGTTGATGATATAATCTTTGGATCTACTAATGAAGAGTTGTGTAATAAAGTTATTAAAGTGATGAAAAATGAATTTGAAATGAGTCTAGTAGGAGAACTTTCTTATTTTCTTGGTTTTCAAATATCACAAAAAAATGATGATATTTTTATATGTCAAACCAAATATGTCTATGATATGCTTAAACGCTTTGGATTTGAAAACCTTAAAAATGCTTCTACACCAATGAGTGCATCACTTAAATTGGGAAAAGATGAATCGGGAATTTCAATTGATCAAACCTTATATAGAGGTATGATAGGATCCCTACTTTATCTTAGTGCAACTAGACCCGATATTATGTTTGTCATATGCTTATGTGCTCGATTTCAAGCCAATCCAAAAGAATCTCACTTAAAAGCGGCAAAACAAATTTTTAGATATGTAATTGGATCATCTAGATTAGGATTACGGTACCCGCACAATAATTCATTTACACTTCACGACTATTCGGATTTGGACTATGTCGGATGCTCACTTGATAGAAAAAGCATTAGCGGTACTTGCCACTTTCTAGGATCTTCATTAGTTGCATGGTCTAGTAGGAAATAAAATTCGATTGCACTCTCCACCACGGAGGCCGAATACATTGCACTAGGGAGTTGTTGTGCACAAGCACTATGGATGAGCCAAACTATAGAGGATTTTGGTTTTCATCTAAAACATATAGAATTAAAATGTGACAACAAGAGTGTCATTGATCTTACAAATAATCTGGTACATCATTCTAGATCCAAACATATAAATGTACGTAATCATTTCATAAGGGATCACACTAAGAAAGAAAATGTTAGAATAAGTTCCATTGGCACGGACTCTCAACTTGTTGATATATTCATTAAACCTCTTCCCGATGCAAGGTTTCAAATGTTAAGGTTGGAATTAGGAGTCTTAGACATCTTAGGATGAATAACATGTAAAACGCTAATGTCTTATGCAATTTGAGTAATCAAGACATCTCTGAAAATTACAAAATTTCTGCATAAGACTACTCTTAAGACCCCTAATCAATATCAAAAAATGAAAATTTAAAATTATCAAAAAATCACTTACATTCAGCGCTGGCACTAGCGCCGGCGCTAGAGTGGGTATTTGATTTTTCTGTTTTTCAAAATATCTAAAAATCAATAAAAATATGTTAGTTTATATGTACTACTTAGTTCTTGTATTTCTGACTTTTGTTATTTTTGTTTTATTTATATTATGAAAAATCAACTACAAAACTTCGAAATTCAAAAATACAAAAATATGTTTTTGTGTTTTTTTTCTTTTTTTCATTAAAAATTTTCAAAAAAACAAAAAAACTGTATGATCTTTATTACTAATATCAAACATGTATGAATTCTATTATTTAGAATTATCTACAATGTTAAAACTTGTTTCTTCATATTACTATGAACATTGTTTTGTTTATCATGCTTTGATATATCTATTTAAAGTGCATCAATTGTATTTAAAAATATGTGTAGAACCAAGCTTAGCATGCCTCTAAGTATGAGTAAATGTATTGTGATTGATAATGATACTTTTACACTCACTTATGTTTGGTAATGTACATGTGTGTTTAAATCTAAAAATGTTTGCTTGTGTATTGTAATTGTACAATGAATTAAAATTTGCATAAGTTTATTATCTACACTACATTTGAATTGCATTTAAAAATTAAGAAAAGTGGTTTAAATTTTTTTTATTACGTTGGGTTTGCAAAACAAGTGTATTCGGAGAATGTTGTCTCACAAAAATGAACAAAAAATAGACAAATATAACTCCACCAAGCACTACTTGAACCTCCTGATAAGTCTTCATAAGCATTGTGAGGTTGAGCACCTTGGAAAGAATAGTAAAGTGTTTTGTACAAACCTTAGTTATTACACCATTTTATTAAAAATTATGTGCATTAAAGCGTGAAAGTTAATATACTTGTGTTTTATTGTGCACTTTACTCTACATATGTCTTGTATTTTGTGATTTAAATCAATTGATAACATGCTCAAAATACACTTATGTGCAAATCATTATCTTTCATAATACTTCTTCTCATGAGTATTGGATTCTAATGCTTTATCTATACTGCTTTTATAATAAAAATGCACTAGATAACCTAGCATGATCTCTACAATGTTTGGTATCTTTGAAACTTGAATTTAAGTATCATTGTAGTATATTCTCTTTTTGATATATTCATTTCATGCTTGGTAACTTTAAGTAACACAATGAGATTTCAAAATGGTTAAAACATCTTTACATATTGAACTTAAACTCATATTTATACTTATGATTTTCATGCTTACAAACAGATGTTTCTTATAATCTTCCGCATGCATATAACTCTTTATTATTTCTTTGAAATCTCTTATATACTATGTTTAAACTCTTTATTATTACCTTTATTCAAAAGCTCGATCATGATTTATCATATTTAAAGAATGTCTCCTTACTTCCCTCACCCCACCTTCTTTTGATAATACCAAAAGGGGGAGATTAATTAATTGAAGAAATCTAGACAATTAAGACATTTAAGGGGAAAATAAGTAATTCATGAAATCTATCATTTAGGGGGAATATCACATAGATTGCACTTATGTAGGGGGAGCATTAAGATAGGGGGAGTATGCACATTCTCATGCTTATCATATACTATAGTTGCACTTTTATCTTGCTTATCATATACCATAAACACCTTTGTGGATTTCTTGCTAAGAGGATTTGTTATTATCAAAAGGGGGAGATTGTTGGACATGTGTGTCACATCCCTTTGTTTGAGAATAACAAATCTCAAATTGTATTTGATCTTGCTTATCGTGTGTTTATAGTGTGCAGGAACTATATGTGCAATACTTCACAGGTAGAAAGCAGTTTGGAACCAACGAACTGAGCTTAAGCACTACCGCCAGCGCTAGTGGTTACCGTAGGCGCTAGCGCTACCGCCAGCGCTAGCGCTACCGCCAGCGCTAGCGCTACCGCCAGCGCTACCGACTGGCGCTAGCTCAAGTTCATGCACAACGCCACGTCGTTGACGGTTCCGCAATTGCTCTACATGAACGCTACCGCAGGCGCTAGGTGCTACCGCAGGCGCCAGCGCGGAGTTCTATAAAATGGAATTTTCTTTCTCGTTTTGGTTGATCATCCCAGAGAGAGTCCCTTGCCAAATTCTAGAGCTGTTACTCTGCCGAATTCTCATCTCCCACTCAAAGTCAAAGAAGAATTCTGGAGAAGGGAAGCCATCACGCTGCATCCGAAGAACGATCGCATCAACCTCGCTTGAGCCACAACGGTCCTTCATCATCAACTCCAGAAAATCTCATAGAGGGAGTCTTTATTTGTATTATTTCATTCCATTGTATTTTTGTAGTGAAATCGCCTTGTGTTTGGCGACTAGGTCCTTGCGCGGCTTAGAGGGAATTCGGCGCGTGTCTTGGCGACTAGGTCTAGGTGATTAGATCTAGGGGGTGCTCAAGGCCATATCCGGGGAAGGATTGGCTAGAGCGGCTTGAGGCCATATCCGGGGAAGGATTGGCTAGAGCGGCTTGAGGCCATATCCGGGGAAGGATTGGCTAAAGCCAACCGGTTCGTGCAGATACGAGTCGGTATAGAAAAGGAAAAATTATTTTACTTTGTACGCCTCCGATTTCTAGCGATATTGAAATCAAATTTATGTAAACACCTTTTTTATAATATAATCATGTCTCTATTTGTGTTTACTTGATTTCTCTCTTTTGGGGTAAATTATAAAAATGCAAATTACAATTGTTTCTTCCTTTAAGCTAAATTGTTATTTCATTTACATTTACTTTAAAACAATTTAGTAAATCATCTAAAAATTCAAAAAAAAAATTATTCTCTTATTCACCCCTCCCCTCTAAGGGCGCCTATCGATCCAACAGAGATATCCGACTCAAGTTGTCGGATATGGGCAAAGTCGCAATCTGTCTTCTTCTTCAAGACAGACAAGTCACACTTCGCCGCATGCAGCTCCTCCTGGAGAACGAAGTAATCATCCTTGAGGCCCACATAACAATTGTTCCATGTAAGGGCAACGCTAGTCAAAACACCGACCTAAGAAGAAAGTAAACAGTCAAAATGCATAAACAATATCAAAGAAGGAAGACAAGAACTGGAGAAAAAGAAGTTCCACTTACTGCAGAGGTCATCGCCTGAAGAGAAGAAGAGACTCGCCTCGCTGTCGGCAACGGAGGAGGAGGCGACAAGTCTTCCTGCAGGGCCTGACTGGCAAGGGGAGACGCTAAAATCTCGACATCAGGATCAGCAAGAATTGATTCCACCCCGCGACTGCTAGGACTGGCCTCATGATCATGGCTCGTAGGCACTGGCGGAATGAGCCCCGGACTGGAACTCCCGTTCTTGAGGACAATCTTTCTCTTCTTACCATGAACCAGGGGAGCGGCGGCCGCCCGCTCGGCGTCCCAAGAAAGTCCCACTAAGAGTAGTCTACTCTCCTCCACGCAACTGACAATGCAATACAAGGCCTTCGACTGCCCCTCTCGACCAGGAAAACCAGGAATAGGAAAAAAGTCATCTGCCCGACCCGTCTGCCGACGACAGCGACCCGGAAGCACTCTCCACAGCTCCGGCAGTTCCCAACGGTTCCGCACATACCCATAAAGGGTATTCCCATGTCGGTAATCACTCTTTTCCCCAAAATGGAACCAACTCTTGTTGCTTCGAATTTCAATACGACCACCTGGGTCAGTGAAAACCTCGCACCAGTCTTTGAAGACCTCAAGAGAAAATTGTGTGATGTGCTCCCGGAAGAACACTATCATCCTCATTATGCTCGCCATCCCAGCTGGGGTGAATTGAGTAATCGGAACACCGCAAAACAGAAACACCTCAATAGCCTCCTCTGAGGGAGGAAAGCGAAACCCGGACTTCAAGCAACTCTCCGAGAGAGTCATAAAGCCAGCTAGAGGATTCTCGACGCGCTATTCCGCTCGAGGAATTTTCACCTCAATGCTAGAGGGCAATCCTAGACACATGCGCCAAATGTCAACCCGCGCACTATCAAGAGTCGAGCGCAGTTGCATCGGCCTCGACTGACCGCTCCACTTCGGGGCCTGAAAAGGACAAAACAGATTTTTACAAAAAATTCAGAGTAAAAAACTAGTTAAAATCATAACCAAAATCTGACATCTCACGGGGCGCGCGAGCAAGCACACCCGCCCTCATACAATCGCATGCGCACCGGCCGACCACCACCCGACACGCGACCGTATGTGTCCAGTTCAACATCGGCCGCGCACGTCGAGCGCACCACCCTGGCACACCCAGGCACCGCTCAGCGGACAGCCCCGGGCGCCGCTCGACGAGCAGCCCCGGGCACCACACGGACGCGCCTGAGCACCGCTCAGCAAGCAGCCCCGGGCATCGCCCGGCGCGCGCCACGCCCTATTCGGCGCGCGGGTTCGGTCGCACGCCCCTGCCCCGGACCGGTCGGGCGCGCGCCGCCCAAAATCGGCCGTGTACGCGCCTCCCGGTCGCCGCCCGGTGTCCGACCAAGCACGTCGGGGTGGAGCCTCGCGCACACCCCAACCGCCTGGTGCATCGCCGTTGGAACCTCGGTCGGTCGCCCGCGCGCAAGTAAAGCCGTCTCGGCGTGGTCTATATCTCTCTTCTATTATTATTCTCTTTACAAGAAATGGAGAAATTGCTAACCTCCGACATGGTACCGTGCGTCGCACGAAAATGACGATGATTAGAAATGTCACAGAAAAATCAAAACCTCTGAACTCCTCCACGCAGTAATCCGGACTCCGAAGGTTTGGGGGGGCTCATGATGTGCATTCGTAGATTTATAGGCACTTCCAAGGTGCGTTTAGAGGAGACTCCACTAAGGAGAGGTGGAGTTAATGTAGTGAAAGTCCAGTCCATGATCATGAGAGTGGAGGAATCCGTCGACGCAAAACTCGCGATTTACCAGTACCTGACACGGTCAAGGTCGCACCCCACTACTGGTGTGCGGATAGTCTGAACCCCACTAGTGGGGTGCGGGTAGCCCACACCCCCATAGTGGAGTGGGGGGGGGGGGGGGGGGGGGGTGCGGACGAACCGCACCCCCCCATGGGGGTGCGGTCAAACAACACCCATGGTGGGGAGCGGCTAAGCCGCACCCCCCATGTTGGGGGCCAAGCCGCTCTCCCCCTGGGGTGGGGTGCGACCAAGCCCCCTCCCCCCGCCTTGCGGGGGATGCGGTCGAAACCGCACCCCACTTGGCGGGTGCGGTCGGAGCCCACTTCCCCTTGGGGGCGCAATTTCCTATTTCCCGAGTGACGCGGCCTTCGGAGGGCGTGTCCTCGTTTGCATGACGACTGCTTTCCAATAGCGCTCATCCGTTCTTCGTCCACTCAGAACACTCTCGTGTTCGTTGCGAGCTAAAAAATGCTCTCGTGTTCGTTGCGTGCTCAGAATGCCCTCGTGTTCGTTGCGCGCTCAGAACACTTCCGCACAAGCTCAGAATGCATCCACGTTCCCGACGCGCGCGATAGTTAATCTTTCCTAATTTCTCAGATTGCAGGTCTCGTTCATCGCCTTCATCACCTTCAACGAAGCCGCCCAACTGCCCAACTTGCCCGAACTGCTCGAAGAACGAAACAGTCATTTACGAAAAATGGCGATCTGTGTGCTCCTAATCGGCAAACGTGATTCGCCCGTCAGGTGGTTACGGTGGTTACGCCGGCGAAATTACCGGGCTACCCCTTCCCAAGGCTATAAAAGAAGCTCATAACCTTCATTTCAAGACACATTGCCTTTTGCGCCCAAAAGAGTTTTGTTAAAGATTTCCTCTGAGTTCTCCTTCGGCCTTCGAAGATCTCCTTCGGCCTTCGAAGATCTCCTTCGAGGCTTCGAAGATCTCTTTCGTGGGCTTGGAGATTTCCTTCGCTCCGAAAGACCATCCTCCTAAGTGATTCGAGAATCCTTCAGATCCCGAAAGGCGACTCAGCGATTTCACTTTCGTTCCCACAAGAAGAAGTACATAGCATTCCGAGAGGTGGCCCGTCACACTCAGAATTCTCTCTCTCTCCCCCCCATTGTAACGAGCAGCGGCCTGTCGCGCTCGAGTTCTTAGTTTCCAAATTGTAACGTACCAGCAGGTAGCGAAATTTGGCCGGCACAGCTCCAGCTGCGTGGTTTTTCACCATTTCTGGGTTTTACACGTTAAAAGTTCTCGTGTCAGTTACTAATTCATTCATTAACTGTTTGCGCGCTCGGTTCGCTTTCCGAGCTAAAGTGGTCTAATTCGACCGGTCTACCAGCACCCGAGCGACCCGCAACAATGAACATTCAAAATTTATATATAATTTATAGACTAAGATTAGACTGGATCATCAAGTAGGAAAAAACAAGAAATAAAATTACGCTTCTGATTCGAGTGTTGAATCAATAAAGTCATGACTCCTACAAAAAAATACATAATCAATACCAGGGGCAGACCTACCTTGGGGCGAGTGTGGGCGGCCGCCCACACTTACAACAACAACAACACTCAAGCCTTTATCCCAACATAATGGGGTCGGCTATATGGATCCTCTGTCACCATTGCGCTCTATCTTTAATCATAGTCTCACTAATGCCTAAGTACATCATGTCTTTCCTTATAGTTTCATTCCAAGCCTTTTTTGGTCTACTCCTCCCCCGTTTAACATGTCTAGTGACTAAACTCTCACAACGCCCACACTTGTTATAGATGCTACTGTGGTTTCCAACATGAACATCCAATCTATCTTTATGCTTCCAAGTTATGAACCCACACTAACAAAAGCATCTCTGCCGCCTTGGCACCATACTTGTTTTAATTTTTTTAAAATAGTATTTACTTACCTCATTTATTTATAAAAAGTAGAATCGAGGCCATGGTTAGGCCTAGAATCGCAATAGAGACGGCATCTCCTCTCGACAGATAGGCGACGGCTTCTCCTCTCATCTTGCTCGGACTGGCGACGACTTCTCCTCTCATCTTGCTCGGACTGGCGACCGCTTCACCTCTCATCTTGCTCGGACCGGCGACGGCTTCCTCGTTCGTTTCTGAAACTCTCCATTTGTTTAGATGATTAGCTCTACTTCATTGTTTGTGTTTCTCCGTTGATTTCTATGCCGTTTATGCATGTCGGTTAGTTGTAAACGAGGGTTTGATTTTGCCCAAGGATTTCTACACCTTGTGATCCTAACCACATTCTCATGTTGTTTCACCCTCTTTTTTTCCTTTGATTTGTTTTCTTTCTTATTTTCTACATTAACAATTTCTTTAACATCATTATTCTCATTATTTCATTCGGTTTTTCACTGGGGATACTTTAGGCACATCGTTGTTTTAGATCTACTTCATATGTAGATAGATAATAGATTCATAATAGAATCATGATTGTTAAATTAATTAAAGAAGAGTCAAACTTTAATATCTATTCTTAGAGTATTCCTATTGTGATTAACTTTTTTATACTTCTTATATTCAGAATCTTCAATCACTGTGTTCACTTTTTATACATTGCGTAAGATTGGCTACTATGATTGCATAGTAGGGGAAGATTTATAACATACCAGTTATTATCCGTGTTCAATTTTTATAAAGTGTTTGTCATGCGATCTCCAAATAATTGATATCCGCGTCATGTGTTCACTTTTTAGGTTATCATGAAATTTTTTTAAAAGAAAAATAAGCGAATGAGCATCTAGTTCTTCTAGTAGAGTTATATGTCCACGATTAGAACTCAATGTGGATGATCTTCATGCAAACCCGGAATTACAAAAGAGTATTTATGATCATAATATTATAAAGAAAGTTCGAAGATGGTATCTATAGAAAAAAACATTTTCAACCTAAAAATCATAATTTTCTAACAAGACCTATTGAAAACGATTCGCGTAGATTTATTCGTTCATGGTTTGAGGAATATAGTTACTCGTTGGAGTCTAGCATAGTAAAAGATGATGCATTTTGTTTATATTGTTATCTATTCAAGCCCGAGCATGGTGACCAAGGCGGCGGAGATACTTTTGTTGGGGGGGGGGGGGGGGGGGGGGGGGGGGGGTCATAAATTAGAAGCATAAAGACGGATTAGATGTTCATGTTGGAAACCACAGTAGCATCTATAACAAGTTCTTGAAGGCTTGCCTATTTTTGATGAATCAAAAACAACAAATTGAAGTTGATTTGTGCACTAAATCTGACCCAAGCTCGAAATGATTGTCACACCCGCCTGGAAGCTTCAGTGGACTGCATCAGATTTCTTTTAAAGCAAGGATGACACACTTTTAGAGCAAAAAGCTAAAACGAGTGAATTACTGAATGTTATGCAATGTTTTGATTTTGTATTCTCGACTCACTTGATGAAGGTTGTTCTAGGGATCACAAATGAGTTATTACGAGCATTACAAAGGAACGATCAAGATCTTGTAAATGCCATAAAACTTGTCAAAATTTTCAAGTTACGGTTACAAAAAATGAGGGACAATGGATGAGATTCTTTATTTAATGAGGTAAACTATCTTCTGTAAGAAACACAAAATTGTTGTTCGAAATATGGAAGACAAATTCATTGCTCGTGGGAGATCAAGACGTAAATCTGAAGAAACTACAAACCTTCATCTTTAACGTGTGGGAATATTTTATGGGTGATAGATCTACAACTTGTCGAGCTAAATAATCGTTTTGATGAGATGAACACTGATTTGTTTTTATGTATGACAAGTTTAGATTCAAGTAACAGATTTTTGGCACTTAATAAGTGCAAGTTGATTCGATTTGTTGAGGATTATCCTATTGAATTTTTTTCCAATTGAATTAATGGAGCTTGATAATGATTCGATTTATAGAGGAATATCCTTCTTCAAATGATGACTTCGCAGAGGTGGTGGGCTTTGAGGATTAACTATACGACTAGTTGAATTGAAGAAGGATATTCTTTATCCATTGGTATATTTACTTGTGAAGTTTGCACTACTATTACCTGTCGCAACTGCAACGGTAGAAATAACTTTTTCTGCGATGAAGAATATCAAGTCATCACCACAAAATCGAATGGGGGGTTGAATGCTTGTTTAGTGGTGTATATTAAAAAAGATATATTTTCTACCATTCACAATGATGTCATGATCAAATGCTTTCAAACATGAAAGCTCAAAGAGGAGTCTTATAACTTGTCAGCAGATTTACTTTTTTCTAAGTACAATTTTTGTAAAAATTTTTGCGATGTTAATGTACTATTGTCATGTTTTTCGAGCACAAAATTTTTATGTAAGTTTTTAGGTACAACTAATCAATACTATTTTATCGTCACATCAAAGACTATCGTTTATACCTCCAACAATTTTTTTATGAGTAAACTAAGCACATCGAAATAATATCATTTTCTTCAAAGACAAATGTTGAACAATGTATCAACAATAATCTAATATATATATATATATATATATATATAGAGAGAGAGAGAGAGAGAGAGAGAGAGAGAGAGAGAGAGAGAGAGAAGAAGGTAAAATGCAAGGCAAACGAATCTCAGATAAATGTGTTATATATATTATAGCAAAATAGATACAACACCCAAAACAATCATCAGTTTATTCTACAAAAGCATAGGCACTAGACACTCAAACCTCTAACTTCATTTGATATTGAGGTTTACTGGAGAACAATGAATCAGCACAAGACAGTGTGGGGGTGCACATGTACCTCTGAATTTGCCGCAGGGCGCTGGTAAGAGCTCAGCTCTGAAAGAAGTGATGGCCGACGGATGGAGGATGGAGCTGGACGCGGTAGGTCGGAGTGGCGGCCACCGGCGGCGGCTGGATCGATGGGCTCGGAATCGAAGATATGGTCGAGAATCCTGATGATGCTGCAGCAGAGAATGGCGGCAACTGGGAGATGCAATGCATTTTCCGGGGCCAAGTGGTCATGGCCACCTCAGTTTTCTTGTTCAGGGCCCTTTCCTGTAATGACAATTTTACCTTAGAAACTAAAGGCAGGCGAAAAGATCTGTAGGAATAAAATTGTAGTTTTTTTTTTGGAGAAGATAACAAAAAAAATAGAGGATAAGCATTTGTCTATGAGAAGGGTTTCTAAGATCATCAAATCATAAACCACGCCCCGCGCAGCGAGGGTCCGGGGAGGGGCCCGACCACGCTAAACGGACTCTTAATCCAACCATCAACTCATAAACCACTTATGTCGGAAGGGCGAAAACACAAGGGCCATAGGTTAAGCCAAATGGATAGATATCAGAACTCAGCTTTACATTCAACAAGGATGCAAGTGTATTTTTCGCTCTAATGTGTATAGTGTAGTATCACCTTTATAAATGATCCTCCAGCATGAATAAGAGGATAAAGATCAAAAAATTAATTTTTAAGTTTTTAGCATCAAGCCCACCACACCAAATTAACTTTTGAATTCTAGAGTTATTTGTTTAGGTCTAATTAGGGTAAAAGCTGATAGATCATACTGAAGGTCATCACATTTTGTGCATAATTACCTCGCTGATGGGAAATAATCCGGGGTACACATTGCTCCAAGCATGAGGATGCTCGGGTGCGACTGCCATGTGATGAGCCTGAACAACTGCATTGGAAGATGTGTGGTCGATCTGTGGGGACAATAAAACGAAGTCAACATCATGATCTTGATTTTGAGCATAACAACAACGCAGCCTTCGAATCAAGAATTTAACCGTTTAAAAAGTTGAAAAAGTTGAAAAAGTTGAAAATGGACGAAATTGAGTGTTAAGCTTTTTAACCCACTTTCAAATAACATACTCACAAATCACAATCTTAAAGGCATTGGCAGTCACTTTCAGATTTTTACTTTTATTTTTACTGCTTTATAATTTCTACAAAAATATGTCAATTTAGGTGACAACTATAAAATAAGGGCATTTATATAAGCAGCCCACAAATCAATATTTGCAACCCTGAAAAAGTCAAAATAAAACATAAAAGCAAAGATTTTTCACCTCTAATAGCAGACACACTTAAAGTTTCACCCAAACTGCCGCCCTCGCTGGAGCTCAGTTAGAGAGGAGGTTGGTTGTCGGAACAAAGAGAGGAGCAGCTCATCGGAGGAAGACATCGTAGGGCATGGAGAGAAGAAGATGTGGCTCTCCATGGCCAAAGCGGATAATCCGAAACGGAACCCACTGTACATGCCAGTTCCTCATCCTCTCGTCGACCCCGAGCCCGG
The DNA here is from genome assembly GCA_033032865.1 of Dactylorhiza incarnata. NCBI lineage: Eukaryota > Viridiplantae > Streptophyta > Magnoliopsida > Asparagales > Orchidaceae > Dactylorhiza > Dactylorhiza incarnata. The sequence continues at coordinate 1,007,715 of JAWHQI010000246.1, forward strand.
CTCCAATTCTTGATCGCTCGAGAAATTCCGCCTCTATGAGACCCGAGCCGTAGGTATCCCTAGCCCTCATTCTGTACCTCACTTACACTTCTCTGTTTTCATTCCAGAAGAGGGTTCATTGTCTTCTCCTTGTTAATTGCAGGGTTCTACCTCGCAGGCAATGATCATGCCAACCGTTTCTTCTGTGTGCTCAAGATCGACTGTTCGGAACCCACTGATCTCAATCTCAGCGAGGATCCTGTGGTTTACTCTCAGCAGGAGGTGAATAACCTCTTCCAGCACATCAGCGAGGGAAATCCTGGAGTTTTCATTCCAATTTATATGAGTTTTCCATTGTTCACCATCAGAATGCAATTTTGTCCTTCTCATTTTCATAGTAATCCTGGAGTTTTTCTTTCTTGTTTGGAAGGCTGCATCAAGTTTCTGGAATCTTAATATCTTCTTTTGGTCACTCAGCGCAGGCAGATAGGGGCAATATGCGGGCATGCAATCTATAGTATCGAAGAGAGTCAGCTGATAACTGTTACGCACTCATCAATCCAGAGTTCCAAACAGATGTAGCCTATTCCAAGATAGAGCTTCGGTGTTACTTCTGTTTATTGATTTGAGCATCCAGATGTCATCTACAGTGAATTTCATTGTTTGCTGAACTGAAGCAGCAGGGAGAAGTGCTCAGGTAGAAAAGTTCACCGGAGATGGAGAGTTGGGCGGCGGCAGTTTGGAGGTGCGGTGATTGGGTTTGATGATGGTGGTGCCGGCCTTGGGGAGGAAGAGAGACGAAGGATGGCTCTCGGTTTTGAAGAGGGTTGCAGCTCGCCGGAGAGGATCATCGGCTGGAGTTGCCGGAGGAATGGAGAGGATAGAGCTTGATTAGGTCGCAGGATGCAGGGAGGAGGCGACAAATCGTGAAGGGAGGTTGCATTTAGTTATGTGAAAATAAAGATCACATTTATTAATTGTGGATGTGTTTATGGGACATCAAACATGAAGCATATGAAATTAGTATGATATGATAATTATGTGAAATTAAGAGTTCTTTAGTTATGTGAAGATATAGGTCACATTTATTAATTGTGGATGAGAAATTAGTATGATATGATAATTGCGAATGTGAAATTAGAGTGTTTAAAAAAAATTGGATGCCAATATCTAGTGGGTTGCGAATATTGTTTTGCTGGGTTGTTATTATGGGCTGTCAATAGCCATTCATGGGCTGCTTATATAAACACCCTAAAATAACAATCAAAATGTAAAAAGGGAACTCCGAATGAGAACGCAAAATGTTCACCGACTCCCGTAAAACAAATAAATATTGGTGCAAACAAACTAGCTCTAAGTTGGTACTGACAATTGATCTAATAATTCTTTAGTCCTTACAAGACAGAGATCTATAGTTTAAGCTAAAAAGTAAATGTACAATTCTGATTCATAAATTTTACCTAGGTTAGGGAAGAACATACGAACTCGATTCTAAATGGAATAATACACATAAATAAGCATGCAATGAAGAAAATTACCTTCATTTTTTTGGCATCTGAAGCTTCAAATGAGCCATAGTGGAACTGTAAGCCGAGTGAATTAACATTTCTTTTCAAATTGCAGCCAGAAGGCAGCGAAATACTCAAGTTCAAATCAATGTCTTTGTCAAATGCTGTTCAAAAGAACCAACCAGATCATGAACAATGTATTATCCATGAATTAGAACTGACAATGGAAAACAAAATTTTGAATCGCTAATGGTGAAAGAAAGAAGATTAATTGTCTAAACACCTTCATCATTATCCATGGTAATAAGCTCTCCTTGATAAATACTTGGCTCAAAATTGGTCACAGCCTCCCTTCCATTGCATTTAATGGCGGCTTTATCGTAGGCCCTGATGTCCAAAAAAGGAAAACAAGAGAATTATTTTATTGTCAGAGCAGCCTGGCAGATGACAAGAATCACATTAAGAATGTCAATGATTGATGTCTAGACAACCTTGCAGCTTCTATTTCATTGTCATATAATCCAAGATATATGTACCTGCATGAAACAATGGATTATTTTAGGTAAAGTTGGGTTTTTAACATTTTCCATTCTTAAAACAATCAAGAGGTAGTCAAAAATTAGTATTTGCATGTCTTAACTCAGTTTAAACAACTAATTAGACCTTGTTTGGGAGATCGGTGGCAGCTATGAACATAGCTATGAAATACATAGGCACAGCTTGAGTAAGCTAATTTCTCACAAAGACCCGTTAGTCCAAAACATCACCACAGTCGTGCAGTTATGATCGAGTTTTAGTGGTCGTGCAGGTAGAATTTGGGGCAAAAAACATATAGTGAAAGTTCTAAACATAGGTAAACCATCGCACTGTGTTTACTATCACAGTTTCAAACCGCCGCCTCACAAATGTCACACCCGCCCCAAACAAAACCTTAAGACAACTTGACTCTAGGAACACAGGAATTTTTTTAAAGTTTGATTTATAGAAACACTCAAGTTAAGGAAATAGTAAGGGAAAATCTCAATACTTCTTGCCCAGTAACTGTCCCATGCGAGCTTCCCATCGCCCACACTTGTGAAGAGTCACTCCTCTATATTTTGAGCTCCCTCTTGAGAATCCTGTGCTTTGGCGGCGAAGAATATGCACAAATTCTTCCTTCGTCAGGTTTCTTATCTGAGAGATTTATTGAATCAGAGAATAATAAGCCAGAAATCTAAATTGACAGAGAATAACCCCATTAGATTATAATATAATGGCTTGCCTGCTTCAAATCCTCATCATAGTCACTGAGATTGAAGTTAATGTCAGCATCTGCTCCACGAAATTTAATGGCAGCTCGATCATACGCTCTTAAATGAGAAAAGAAAAAGGTAATTAGGGTTTCTCCTCCTGAATGAAAGAAGTAATAGTTGGATTGAAAAGTGGAGTTAACCTGGCCGCAGAATGAGCAGTGTCAAAACCCCCTGCATCTCCCAACAAAGCAACATCAAGAAAGAATTTTCATCAATAAATAATAGCAAAGTTTATGGTAATCTTACCCAGATAGACTTGTTTCCCGCAATCCCTGAAAAAAGGGAGAAAACTCCACGTAAATTCTTTATAAAAATGGAAAAGAAAAGCCATTATTGGGAGAGCGGGGGCGGGGAAGGGGACGCTACCTACCAGATATGAGATTCCCATCTCCCGGTTCTTCTGTAGAACGTGACTCCCCTATACTGGGAGCTGCGGGATCTCGGCCCCCTCCTGCTCTTCTTCACCTGCGGCTGTTGTTGCGGGGGATGAAGGAGCTTCACTTCCCCGGTGGCCGGCGCATCAGTCTGGTAGAAACTGAGGTCCACCAAATGCTGCCGTGAAGATGATGATGCCGACGTGTCTCCTGGCGCTGGATCATTCATTAGTGGCTGCGCCGGAAAGAGCTGATGGGTGATCACGCCGGACTTTAAAGCCACTCCGATCTCATCACCGTACTCCATCACTTCCTCATCAACCACTGCTGCGTCCTTCAGGATACTGAACCGTAAAGCCAGGCGAGTGGATGAGGAGCCCTCATCGCGGATGACACTGAAATCCTCAGCATTGAGAACAGAGGAGTTTGATGTCCCGGAATCAGCAGATCTTTCTGGAAGTAGCTTCTCCGGTGAGGAAGACGACTGGACGCCAAATGAGATGTTGAGATCTAGCACCATCACTGAATCGTATACCACCGCTGCTGCAGCTTCTATGCAATCCAGTTGAGTTCAATAAAACAGGCGAGAAGGTGAATTTCCTGATAGGTTTTCCTGGAAGTACAGCCAGAGGAGGTAAAGATAGAAACAGGACAGAGCCGAATCGTTCTTACGAAACATTAGCCTTCACATCCCATGCATTTATTGCAGAGATGTGGTATGCCTCCTCTCTTCCGTTCCGAAGCTCCTGCCCTCCATCCCTGGTTCTATTCACCCTCTATTCTACAACATTAAGCTGGAAAAAAGGAGGAAATGAACCAAAAACTCATGTATAGACTCGATCGGCGCTCGATTTAGAAGAATAAAGGCAGCGATAACGAAGAACATAACCAACAAGAAATATGTACTAACGGGAGAAACAAGGAGGAAGCGAAGAAGCTCGGCCGTAACTGGTGACGCTGGATGGTGCTTTAAGTATAGTCGGCGAGCGCCGGCGGCAGCGGAGTCGGGAGAAGGAATCCACGGAGGAGAAGATGAAGAGAAGATTGTGAGTAGATGGGTGGAATAAAAAGAGGTGATGCAGAGAGCAGCTTAAAGAGGAGAACTCACTCCCCAATTATTTTAAAATAATATAATAATATTAATATGTTAATTACCATACGAAGAAAGAGGGTGATTAACTAATTGCGGGCTTTTTGTCTGCTACCGGAGGCTGTGCCGTATATTCAACCGGGAGTAGCCGGTCACCTGGTTCTATTCACGTTGTCAAATCCTCGGAGCTTTTAAAAAGAAAAATATCCGTGCAACCTATGCATCTCAAATCACAGCCGTCTGATCTAAATATTAAGATCGGGTGGATAGGTAAGGCTTTGTGGTTTGATTCCTAAATAGTATCCGATTCTTAGGCTTCAAAATGTTTTTTTGTTCCAAGCCGAGCCGCCAACTGTACTTTATCCCGCACAGTGTGCTACCCGTACCTAAATATCTCTAGTATTTGTGCGGGTGCTAAAGGTGCGAAAAAGGGTAAGGCTTTTAGATGGGAATGTGGTGGTAAAATGCATTTGTGCACTTTATCATAAAGTGCATACATTCAATGGTTGATTAAGACGTGTCCATTGTACATTGAGATGTGTGCATTGCATTGATCCACATCTCCACCTTTGGATGTGTGCAGAGAAATCGAAAACTCCACCAAACCGTATAATTGCACTGCATTTCGAACTGAACAACTAAGGTGGTGCGTGGTTCGGCGTTATGCACGTGAAAACCGATCTCCTATCGGTGTGATTATGAACTTCTCGAAACCGAGCAAACCGCACCGCGACTAATTCTATCATTCATGTATTTGTTTTATTACTTCTTTGCTCTAATATTAGCTAACATATTTAGGTAGTTAATTAGGTTAACTTAGATATATTTTGTACTACTTTTTAGATTTCTATTTTGATGTGTCAATAATTTCTATTTGCCGTTTTTAGCCCTTATTAAATTATTCTTTATTGCAGGCTTCACGAGCTCTTCTCTACCATCCTTTCTAGGAATTGTAGTTGTTGAGTTACTATTTTTTTATTTAAATTGGTTGTTTGAGTTTTTGTAGATAATAAATTTATCATCTTACTTGTTGCATGATCTCAATTGTACAAATAAATTGTTAAGTGTTAATTGTATGATGCATCACAATATACTTCTCAATTGCATTGTGGTTTATTAGTTCTTGTCTACAACTCATGTTTAGTTGTAGGTTTTGATAACCTTAAGCTAGAAATTCAAAAATTAAAGATGGACCAAAAAATTGCCAAAATCAAAATAGAACTGCAAAAATCGACACCAAATCGAACCGCACAGTTTCGATGCAATGTGGTTTCAATTTGGTCCCAAACCGCACCACTCGTAGACCTAAGTATATAGATGTACACGTTACGAACACAAATTACTTCTTCTCCTTATAAATTAAGCATAATATTTTTTTTGGATTCGCAGTTTCAAAATGGAGTTTTTACAAACGGTTAAAAAAGACATTTAAATTTTCATTCAAACCGCAACAGAGAAACAACACTCAAACAAATAATGTCAAAAGCATTTTGTAAAATAAGGTTGAGAGCAATACTATAGGTGGAAATTCAAAAAATGGCAAAAAAATTTAATGAGGAAAGCCTTGGAACGCCTTTTGTCTTGTGCCAGGTACAACTACTAAGTGTCCCTATCTTCTGTTGATCACATTGAAGCGATTGACACTCTCCGTCAGGCATCTCGTAAGAATATTGAATGTTTTCATCTTTCTCGTTTACTTGTCTCATGTGAAAATTGAACATTGTCGATCACGCATGTTATGCAAATGCTAATTAAGCACATTCAACTTCTATCAATTATGTGTCTACATGACTGCAAAGGGTAAGTGTTCGATGTCCAAAGCTGCAAGAGCACGTTAATAAATTAGATTTTTATGGTCGAAAGGTTGACTACTGGAGTTAGTGTTTCTGCATCTTGGGCTGGAATTTCATTAATTAAAGAAAGCAACATAAGTGATGGGGATTACTAATCGACCAGGTTGCCTTTAATCCACTGAATAGAGCTGTATAGGTGAAGTAGGTTTCACCATTATTCGTTTTTGTTACTACCTCTTAGAATAATGTGTGGAATGTCTAGAGGTGTTCATAGAGTCCTCGTTGCATGTCAAATAACATTTGCCTTCTCATCTTAACTTTGGTGAAGCGCAGTAACAATTTCATTTTACTCCTTGAAGTTGTAGATTTATTCAGTCAAAGGTTATGAAATTAACTGATCGTATGACCTTTGAGGGCTAAGAAAGACATTTGACCTGTGAAAATATTGTTGGAGTTACCATTGTGATCTAGAAGTGGTCAAACATGTAATGTCACTGCCAACGCGATATGAGCCTGCAGGGTCGCACATAAGAGCATGTGGAGAAAATAGAAGATTTACTGTGTTGGTAAAGGTTACCAATCACCATATAGAATGGGGGAGGTCCAGCAAATGTTGCTGTCTGAATTCATCGGGTTCACACGGATAGAATTCGTCGGAATTCGTCGGATTCGTCGGATTGTTCCGTGGAATCCCGACGAATTGTTACAGAGATCCTTAACTCGGCAAATGTTGCCGTCTGATATGATTCGTCGGAATTCGTCGGATTCGTCGGATTGTTCTGTGGAATCTCGATGAATTGTTACAGAGATCCTTAACTCGGCAAATGTTGCCGTCTGATGTGATTCGTCGGAATTCGTCGGATTGTCCTGTGAAAACTCGACGAATGCTGTTCCGTGGAATCCCGACGAATTGTAACAGAAACCCCAATTCTGCTGTGTGGTCTGCGGATTGCGATTCTTCTAGAAGCCTGTTTATACTTTGGGTATAAATAGACCTTCTTTTAGGGTTCTAATAACTGACGAAGGAATCCAATCGACGGAAGAGTTCCGCCCTAGCCGACGGAAGGTGTTCCGCCCGAACCCTAGACGGAAGGAGTTTCGCCGCCCCGTTCGCCTCCGCCGACCTCCTCTCCGACGATTGTCGCCGGTGTTGTTCTTCCTGAAGTGGATCTAGCAATCCGTGGAAGTGCAAGGTGCAGTTGTTCTCCCTTCTGAGTTGCGTGCGACGTGACTTGGCGTTCTACCGGCTCGTGTGGACTGCTGTAGAGACGTAGACATTATTCTACGTGAGGACTCGCACAGCCGACGACAGGACTCAACTCGTGGAGCATCTAGGTTGGATTTGATCCAATCCCGCAAAGGTAATTTCATACCTAGCAATTTTATTAACTTCTTGATTCAATATTCATGGCCGATCCAAATCTTTTTTGGGTTGTTTATGTTTATTTCCGCTGCGCCTACATACGATGTATGGTTCTAGAAAAACCCAACAGTGGTATCAGAGGGAGGTTCTGGTCATGAATGTTGTTTCAGAAGTTTGGTTATTCGAGTACGTGCAAATCTAGGTATTTGGAAGCGTTCTAAATGTCAAGATTTCTTCTTGGAATATCACATTTGATGTGATTTTGTGTGGTTTCTGGTGGCTCTGCCCCGCACCCCGCAAGGGCTCTGCCCCTTGACCCCGCTCGCTGATCGGTCAGCGAGACCACCGCCAGGGGCGCTGCCCCTTGGACCCCATTAGGGGCTCTGCCCCTAAGACCCCGCCAGGGGCGCGGCCCCTTGGAACCCCGCCAGGAACGTCTGGGATTTCATGGTAATTTCTAATTGTTAGAAATTGTTGTCTCCTTAGCAGTAACCGTCCCTCAAGTGGTTAATGAACCATTGTATTGTTTTGGATTTTGAATCCAACAATGAGAGACGAGCTTGTCTACTGCTTTAAGTCGAGTTGTCTTTGCCTTTGTCCAATGCATGTAAATCTGAAGATTTGGAAGAGTTCTAAATGTCCAGATTTAGCCCTTTCGTCTGTTAAAGGTTGATAGTCTTATGTTGTGCACATAAGAGATGCATGTGGATTTTAGAAAAATTATTTTTCTGTTGATGTGCACATTAATCAAATGTTGATCATGGTTAAGTGTTAACTTGCTATTAAAATCCCTTCATCAAATATTAAGTGTTCGGATGCCTTCTGATGGATGACACTCTTCCTGCCTCGATCGATGAAGTGTGGGCTTGCCAAAGCAAGGTGCATTAATCTATCTTGGTAAGGGTGCGAGCGGATAATTGTGATATCCCACTGTCGACATCGGGTCTAACTTAACTAGGTGACCTCAAAGGTTGAGTGCCTAGAGGCATAGGGTTGGCATGCACCATATGATGGATGCGAATAAGGAGTTATTCACCAGCCATACAAGAGTTGCATGAGGATGCAATTGGCAAGCGTTGCCTACCTAAATAACCGCATTATGAGAGGAACGCCAAAGCGGAGTCGTGGTGTTGGTGAAATACGGATCTTGTCCACTAAGAGAGTAGCTCGCATGGACTCTCCGAATTGATAGTGAGGGCTATCAATTTGAATAAAATAGTGGGAGTATTTAATTGAAGTCCAAATTAAAATAAATTGTATTTTGAAATTAAGGTACTGATTAAATTCTGCATGAATTCTTGTAGAATTCCATGGCAAGTGGTTCACATTCCACCTTGTCCCTAAGAGCTATCCTTGAGAAGGACAAGCTTAGTGGGACGAATTACATGGACTAGTATAGGAACCTGAGAATTGTTCTCAGGCAAGAGCGAAAGCTCTACGTCTTGGAAGAAGAAGCCCCCGAGGTGCCGACCGGGAACTCGTCCCGTGTTGATAAGGATGCTTATAAGAAGTATACCGATGACGCCTTAGACGTCGAGTGCCTTATGCTTGCCACCATGAATTCTGAGCTTCAAAAGCAACACGAGAACATGGGGTGCAAGGAGATTGACGAGCACCTAAAGAAAATGTTTCAAGGACAAGCTCGTCAAGAGAGGTTCGATGTCACGAAGGCCTTATTTCAGTGCAAAATGGGAGCTCGAGACTCAGTTGGTACTCACGTACTCAAGATGATTGGGTATATTGAGAACCTGGAGAGACTGGGTTTTCCTCTGGGTCAAGAGTTGGCCACAGATCTTATCCTGCAATCGTTGCCGGATAATTATGAGCAGTTCGTCTTGAACTACAACATGAATGAAATAGACAAGACACTGCCCGAGCTCCTAGGCATGTTGCGAACTGCCGAGATAAATATGAAGAAGGCCAAGCCTGCTAGTCCCATATTGATGGTACATAAATGCAAGGGTAAGGCCAAGGGCTTCAAGAAGACGAAGGTGGGACCTAAGTCACATCTTGAGCCCAAATCTTCTGCGCTGAAAAAGAAGAGCACCGTGAAGGAAGGGAAATGCCACCACTGTGGCAAGGCTGGTCATTGGAGGAGGAATTGTCCTTCGTATATTGAGGGTCTGCAGAAAATGAAGGGAGGTATGACTTCCGCTTCGAATATTTACATTATAGAGATAAACCTTTCTGCTCCTTCATCTTGGGTATTGGATACCGGATGTTGTTCTCACATTTGTACAAATGTGCAGGAACTAGGAAGGAGGAGATTGCTGAGTAAAGGAGAGGTGGACCTGCGCGTCGGCAATGGAGCAAGAGTTGCTGCTGTAGCCGTAGGGGTTTACCGTCTTTCTTTGCCCAGTGGGCTTGTAATAGAACTTAATAATTGTTATTATGTTCCGGCCATAACTAGAAACATTATATCCATTTCATGCTTAGACATGATTGGATTTTCTTTTATAATTAAGAACAATTGTTGTTCTATATTTAAGAATGATGTTTGTTATGTTGTAGCTCGATTGTTTAACGGTCTTTATGTTTTGAACCTAGACCATCCGATCTATAATGTAGATAATAATAAAAGACTAAGAACAAATGACTCAAATCCTACATATCTCTGGCATTATCGTTTGGGCCATATAAACGAGAAGCGCATATCCAAGCTCCATAAAGATGGACTATTGAACTCATTTGATTATGAATCATTTGAGCGATGCGAGTCTTGTTTATTAGGCAAAATGACTAAAGCCCCTTTCACTGGTTATACTGAGAGGGCTGAGGATCTTTTGGGTATAGTACATAGTGATGTATGCGGACCCATGAGTTCTATGGCAAGATGTGGGTATTTCTACTTCGTTACATTTACTGATGATTTCAGTAGATACGGATACGTGTATCTTATGAAGTGCAAATCCGAAACTTTTGAAAAGTTCAAAGAGTTTACGAATGAAGTGGAGAATCAATTGGGTAAAAGGGTTAAAGCACTCCGATCTGATCGAGGTGGCAAATACCTGAGTCATGAGTTACGTGATCATCTGAAAGAGTGTGGTATTGTATCACAGCTCACTCCACCTAGGACACCGCAGCATAACGGTGTGTCTGAGAGGAGAAATCGTACTCTGTTAGACATGGTACGGTCGATGATGGGTCATGCAGATTTGCCTGTTTCCTTTTGGGGTTTTGCTTTAGAGACTGCTGCAATGACACTGAATCGCGCTCCGACGAAAATGGTTCTAAAGACACCATATGAGATATGGACTGGGAAGCATCCTAGTATGTCATTCATTAAAATTTGGGGTTGTGAGGCATACGTATGACGTCAAATGCCTGACAAGCTGGAACCCAAATCAGATAAGTGTTATCTGGTGCGATATCCTAAGGAAACGAAAGGATATTACTTTTACCTACCGTCTGAGGGCAAAGTGTTTGTCGCAAGGACGGGTGTCTTCTTGGAGAAAGAGTTCTTGTCAAGAAAGACGCAAAAGGTAGAACTTGAAGAAGTTCAAGAACCACAAGTAGTGAATGAACCAGAATTGGATTCTGAGCCAGGACTACAAGATGTTGTAGCTAGAGAACCTGCTCAAGAGACACAAGTCCTACGTAGATCTGGTAGACCAAGATTTGAGCCCGAGAGATATGGATTTCTCGTGTCTCAAATAGGTAATGTGTTGCTTATGGATCATGATGATGAACCAGTGACCTACCAAGAGGCTATGAATGGACCGGACTCCGACAAATGGCTTGAGGCTATGAAATCCGAAATGGACTCCATGTATACAAACCAAGTTTGGAACTTGGTGGAACCACCTGAAGGGGTACGACCCATAGTGTGCAAGTGGGTCTTCAAGAAGAAGACCGACATGGATGGGAATGTACAGACATTCAAAGGGCGACTGGTGGCTAAGGGTTTCAAGCAAATTCATGGTGTTGACTATGATGAGACCTTTTCCCCTGTTGCCATGGTAAAGTCCATTAGGATATTGCTTGCTATTGCTACGTATTATGACTACGAGATCTGGCATATGGATGTCAAAATGGCTTTCCTAAATGGAAACCTCCTTGAGGAAGTGTACATGACACAACCCGAGGGTTTTGTATCCCCAAATGAAGCCACTAAAAAATACAAGCTGAACAGGTCCATCTATGGATTGAAACAGGCCTCTAGAAGTTGGAATCTTCATTTTGATGAAAAGATTAAAGAGTTTGGTTTTGTCAAGAATGAGGATGAACCGTGTGTTTACAAGCGAATCAGTGGGAGCATTGTTGTCTTCCTGATATTGTATGTAGATAACATACTGTTGATCGGGAATGACATACCTACCCTGAAAGTTGTTAAGAACAACCTAGAGAACTGCTTTTCTATGAAGGACTTGGGTGAAGCGACTTACATACTCGGTATTAAGATCTATAGAGATAGATCGAAGAAGTTGTTGGGTTTGACCCAGAGTACGTACATTGAGAAGGTGTTGAAGCGGTTCAACATGCTTGAGTCCAAGAAATGATTTTTGCCCATGTCTCATGGTGTGAATCTCTTTAAGGACCAGTGTCCAAAATCTTGTGAAGATAATGACCGCATGAAGTTGATTCCATATGCTTCGGCAATTGGGTCAATCATGTATGCAATGTTATGTACTCGACCCGATGTCTCTTTTGCTTTGAGCATGACTAGCAGGTATTAGTCTGATCCCGGTGAATGTCACTGGATAGCCGTAAAGAATATCCTGAAGTACTTGAGAAGGGCTAAGGATGTATTCTTGGTATATGGTGGAAAGGAAGAGCTCGTTGTAAGTGGTTACACGGATGTCAGCTTCCAAACTGATAGGGATGATTCGAAGTCTCAGTCAGGGTTTGTGTTTTGCCTGAATGGAGGAGCTGTGAGCTGGAAGAATTCCAAGCACGAGACAGTTGCTGATTCTACAACTGAGGCCGAGTATATCGCTGCGGCAAATGCAGCGAAGGAGGCTGTATGGATTAGGAAATTCATCGGCGAGCTAGATGTAGTTCCTAGCATTGTTGGTCCTGTAGTTCTCTACTGTGATAACAATGGTGCAATTGCACAATCTAAGGAACCTAGATCCCATCAGCGCTTCAAGCACATACTTTGGCGGTTCCATCTTATTCGTGAGATTGTCGAACGAGGAGATGTGAACATTTGCAGAGTGCCAACTGAGGAGAATATTGCAAATCCACTGACAAAGCCTCTCGCGCAGAGAAAACATGATGGTCATACTAGATCAATAGGTATACGATACCTGAGTGATCAACTCTAGTGGGAGTCTTGTGGGTTGCATGTAAAATATATATTCTGTTGGCTGTTTATTATTTATTCATATGATGAATTGTGTACCAATTATTTCCTTTTACAATTAATGGCAAGTTCATTTATTACGATATACTGTTTCTATATGATAGAATAAAATTCGTGATAAATACCCTTAGAATGTTCGCTTCCATAGGACATCAAGTACGTGACTTGAATGTGAGAGCCTATGATTTCGAAGCTTCATTCTTAAAAGGTCCCTGGTCGAGGTATCATCGTAGAACCTAAGGGTGATGATGATACATTAAGACTAGCATGTGTGTTGACTGATGACCGGTTCTCACAGGTCATGATATTGTGATATCAAGTCATCACGTGGGTACTTATTAGTGAACAAGTTGTACTGGACAGACCCAACCTGAGACTACTTTGTGGATTGTTACTTAAAAGTGTCATAAGTAGGTCTCATTTGACAATGGTGTTGTGGTCCTTTGACCTGAAGTCATAGCATTCATCGAGTGAGGAAGAGCGTGCTTTGATGTCATCTAAAGTTTTCCTTGAAGAAGGTTGATGATAAGGGTGGTCGTTGGGTACGTTACGAATCATTTGGGTGTTTGGGTGTGAGCAGATATGGGATTTGTCCTCCTATATAACAGCAGTTGCATCCATGGGCCCCTTGATGGAATTGGACTGAGAAATGCATGGCCATGCTTGGTTGAGTCAATATGCGATATTGAGCTCACCATTCTCTTGAAGTCCGTTCTAGATCAAGAAACTTGGATTGAGCTATTATGGGGTGACACGGTCCATGCCTCTAGTTCTTTCCGGATGTAAGGGACAAAGGGACAAAGACAACGCTGGAACATTGGTCATAAAGGCTTATGAGTTATGAACTCTTATTGCTTGGGGAGCAATGATGCATTGCTAGATGCCGCTCATTGTTTGTGAGGTTTTTTGTTTGATACTTTCAAGATCAAGTGGGAGACTGTTGGAGTTACCATTGTGATCTAGAAGTGGTCAAACATGTAATATCACTGCCAACGCGATTTGAGCCTGCAGGGTCGCACATAAGTGCATGTGGAGAAAATGGAAGATTTACTGTGTTGGTAAAGGTTACCAATCACCATATAGAATGGGGGAGGTCCAGCAAATGTTGTTGTCTGAATTCATCGGGTTCACACGGATAGAATTCATCGGAATTCGTCGGATTCGTCGGATTGTTCCGTGGAATCCCGACGAATTGTTACAGAGATCCTTAACTCAGAAAATCTTGTCGTCTGATATGATTCGTCCGAATTCGTCGGATTCGTCGGATTGTTCCGTGGAATCCCGACGAATTGTTACAGAGATTCTTAACTCGGCAAATGTTGCCGTCTGATGTGATTCGTCGGAATTCGTCGGATTGTCCCGTGAAAACTCGACGAATGCTGTTCTGTGGAATCCCGACGAATTGTAACAGAAACCCCAATTCTGCTGTGTGGTCTGTGGATAGCGATTCTTCTAGAAGCCTGTTTATACTTTGGGTATAAATAGACCTTCTTTTAGGGTTCTAATAACTGACGAAGGAATCCAATCGACGGAAGAGTTCTGCCCTAGCCGACGAAAGGTGTTCCGCCCGAACCCTAGATGGAAAGAGTTCCGCCGCCCCGTTCGCCTCCGCCGACCTCCTCTCCGACGATTGTCGCTGGTGCTGTTCTTCCTGAAGCGGATCTAGCAATCCGTGGAAGTGCAAGGTGCAGTTGTTCTCCCTTCCGAGTTGCGTGCGACGTGACTTGGCATTCTCCCGACTCGTGTGGACTGCTGTAGAGACGTAGACATTATTCTACGTGAGGACTCGCACAGTCGACGACAGGACTCAACTCGTGGAGCATCTAGGTTGGATTTGATCCAATCCCGCAAAGGTAATTTCATACCTAGCAATTTTATTAACTTCTTGATTCAATATTCATGGCCGATCCAAATCTTTTTTGGGTTGTTTCTGTTTATTTCCGCCGCGCCTACATACGATGTATGGTTCTAGAAAAACCCAACAAATATTACATAGTAGAATGGTGGATTTAGAACTTTTCAAATGAATAAGATAAATGATTCCATTGTAATAACTCATGGTAGGTTCTTTGAACCAATCTAATATTTGAACAGTCCAAATTTGGCCGATGAAGGGCATGATTGTTTTGTCACTATTATCATCATCAAGTTCGCACTCCTCGTCCTTTGCAAGCGTAAACTTATGGGTGTTTGTTGATTGAGAAATTTCATGAGCATTCATTTTGATGTAAAATAGGAAAATCTAAGTAAATTGTGACTGTTAGTGGCATGTAGAACGCATTATGGTTTATAACACAAATAGGTGATGTGTCATTTCATATATTCATTTAGTATTACACATGTAATCTAATAGTCACTCATATTTTCCTGTTCACTTATTATTTCTATAGAAGTGTTGACCATGCGGGTGAGCAGAGTTCTAAAGAAGGCGGAGCTCCGATACCCGATTTTAGAAAAGCTGGTCTTCGCCTTGGTTATCTCAGCCAGGAAGCTCAGGCCGTACTTCCAAGCCCACTCGATCCAAGTGGTGACCGACCATCCCCTTCGCAAAATCTTCGAGCGAGTAGAGCATTCAGGGAGGCTCGCAAAGTGGTTAGTGGAGCTGAGCGAGTTTGACATCACATTCGTCCCTCGGCTATCAATGAAGGCTCAGGCCGTGGCAGATTTTATGGTGGACTATGTGGTTGAGTTGGAAGAGGAGCAAGCCCTTCAAATTCGTCACGTTCCCGGTAAGCTGTTGGTTGACGGGGCCTCAAGAAGGAACTCTCTAGGAGGGGGAGTGGTATTGGAAAGCCCACACAGAGTGAAAGTAGAGCAAGCTATAGTAATACATTTCCCTATCACCAACAACCAGGCGGAGTACGAAGCAGTGATTGCTGGCTTGCGTCTAGCTCAGGAGTTAGGGGTTCATGATGTGGAGGTCCTCACAGATTCGATGGTCATAGCCTCACAGGTCAAAGGCGAGTTCGAGGCAAGGGAGCCCACACTTATGAGGTATATAGCTAAGGTGAGAGTGTTAGAGCATGCTTTCCGAACTCCTTGGTTCGCTAATAATAAATTCCGGGTGTGTTTGATACTATTTTCTCTATGGTGTGTAGGTATAATAGGTATGCAACTATGCTAATTGTTGTTTGGAGCTCAAAATGAAAAGTCCAGAAAAATAACTGTCGTCAACGACAGCTAGGTGTCGTCACCGACAGCTCAGCGGTTTCCACATGTTTTGCAAGTTTCGACCACTGTCGGAATTCTGACATTGATATCGAAATCCGACAGCCCACATTTCAACCGCAACCGTCGCGACGTGCAAAAACTTCATTCGCATGGGACACGTGGCAGCTGGAGGAGATAACGTCGGCGGACGACAGCTAGATGTCGTCGACGACATCGAGAAAATATATATTGGCTCATTTTACGTAGAGGAGAAGTTACACACTATTTTGGAGTACCAATTCCCGAGTGCATTTTGAAAGTGAGGTTAGATCTTAGATTTACTCTAGAGGGGGGTGAATAGAGTATTAAAAGTTTTTAACTTATATTTGTAGCGGAATTAAAATACTGATATATATATATGTATAACAGAGTGAGTGTAAAAGCAAAATACAAAACACAGCACAGCACAGTACAGAAAATAAACACAAACACAGAAGACACAAAGATCTATATTAGTTCCCCAATCAACCTGGGTACATCTACTCTTCTACCACCCTTGGTTGGAATCCACTAGGTTTTTGATCAGGTGCCCTATCACCAATGGAGTTTTAATCAGGTGCCCAAACACCAATGGAGTTTTGATCAGGTGCCCAAACACCACTGAGCTTTTGATCAGGTGCTCAAACCAATCACAGGTTTTTGATCAGGTGCCCTGCCACCAAAGGTTTAACTTTTGAAGGGAGTTAGAACCCGGTACAAGATGGGATAAAAAGGGTAAACAAAAAGGTTTATGAAGTTCTTCTCTGTCAACAAGTTGAGAGAAGACTAGTGGATTGTTGTGTTGTGTAAATCTCCCCCTGTCTGATAGAAATTCTTGACAGATAATGGATAGAGCTTCCTCTTGAATGTAAAGCAAAACTTCCTTGATAGCTGATGAATCTGAGAGACAATGTTTCTCAGATTATTGTTGTTCTTTGAAGATTAAGAACTTGCAGCTGAAAACTGAGAGAATGAAGATTGATGTTCTCAGAGATTGAGAGTGCTGCTATTGAGGATGAAGATCTTTCTTTCTTTTTGACTTTCTGTATATCTCAAGAATGAATCTTCTCTGGTCGACTGTTACTTCTCTATTCTTTTCTATCTTGTTGTAATGCTGTAAATCTGCTTCATCCTTTTTCCTTAGAGAATATCTGACTGATTTGAAATTCAAATCTTCCAATTAAGGAATATAATATTCTGAAAAGATTATTTCTTGGAAGTGCAATCTGATTCACCAATAAACTTTAATTCTTTTTCCTTTTCCATGAAAGTGTCATTTTCCAATATATGTCAATGACTACTTTCTCGAGAGAAGAGAATGGAAAAGAATAATAAAAGGAAAGATAAAAACTTATCTTATCTGAAAGAATAGATCCGTTGCTGATTAGTCGAGCTGAGTTCAGAGAACAATATATAGCTGAGGAGAAAATTCGTCGATCTGAGAACTGAATTCGTTGAACTGAAAGCTGAGTTCGTAGAACTGAATTTATTCGTCGAACACAAACTGGAGTTCGTCGAACTAAATCTGGAGTTCGTCGAACTGACAGATAATTTGCTGAACTGGCTGGAAGATTGAATTCGTCGAGCTGAGAAGCACTTTCGTCGAACTGAACATCTTGTTACTTATACGTCGAACGCAGAGCTAAGTTCGTCGATCTCAAACTGGAGTTCGTCGAACTGAAGAGATAAACTGCTGGACTGCCTGGAGAACTGAGTTCGTCGAGCTGAGAATGAAGTTCGTCGAACTGAAACACGCCGTTTGTCGAACCCAGGAAGGAGTTCGTCGAACGCAGACTGGAGTTCGTCGAATGCAGAAACTTAGAGTTTTTCCTAAGTTCTAGCTTTCTCAGATAGCCTAAAACCTTGACCCTTAGACTATACATTGAGGTCAACTTAGTCCTAGTCTACATATAGTGATCCTAGCCCAAATAAGTAATAGGGTTGTTCCAACAATCTCCCCCTATTTGGGTTAGGATACTATTTGACAAAATCAAATAATAAAACAAACAAATAACAAACATATATCATATATATCTGACAGAAATTTAAATCATTTCAGCAGATATAAAATATATCACCCTGAGTTTAGAAACATTTACACTTTCAAATTCTTGTCTTCTGAAATCTGACATTGTTGAATACTGAGAGAAAACCTTGCCTTCTGCTTTGGCTTTGTTGATCTGAGCTGTGGCAACTGAATCTGCTTTGTTGATCTTCTTTATTGATATTCTTTATCAAAAACTGTATCTGCTATATCAAACACCATAACTGAATCTGGATCTGCATGATCTGGAACTTCTTCATCAAGAACTGAAGCTGCTTATATCAAAACCATATCTGAAACAATATCAATCATCACTGAATCATCATTCACTGCATCAAAAAAAGCTTCTTTATAAAGCATCTCCCCCTGCCTAGTTTCAGGAAGACCTGAAGCTAGGCCCCTAGAAGAAGGGACAGTTGTATAGGAGGTATGGAAGGTTGCAATTTTAGAAGAAAGATTGTCATTGTTCCTGCAAGAGAAAAAGAGAGATCAAGTGCAAAGGGAACTGGAGGGAGAAGCAATTTCTGTAGGCACAAAGATAAAAATGAAATCAAAGTTTGATTATAAGGAAAGAGATCAGAGTCATAGGCTTCATCAAACTGCGTTCGACAAAAAATAAATTTTCGTCGATCTCAGTTCGACGATCTAGTTGACTTTGTCGATCTCTGAAGTAGGCTTCGTCGATCTCCGTTCGACGAACGACTAGATTTCATCGATCTTCGTTTGATGAAATGAGGGAATAAATAGAAAACATAAATTTTTTAATTGATTGAATCTCCATCTATCATTCCTAGCTGATTTATAAAGAAAATATGTTTCTTTTCATCCAAGGGTTTGGTGAAAATATCAGCCCTTTGTAAGTCAGTAGGAATAAATTGTAGGCAAATTTTATTTTTATCCACATTATCTCTGATAAAGTGGTGCCTAATTTCTATGTGTTTAGTCCTACTATGGAGTACTGGATTTTGTGTTATAGATATTGCACTAGTGTTGTCACAAAATATAATTGACTTATTTAAGTTGATACCATAATCTAGAAGTTAATTTTGTATCCATAGTATCTGTGAGCAGCAACTGCCTGCAGCAATATATTCTGCTTCAGCTGTTGATGTAGACACAGATGTTTGTTTCTTACAAAACCAAGACACTAGCTTATCACCAAGAATCTGGCAAGTTCCTGATGTGCTTTTCCTGTCTACTATGCATCCAACATAATCAGAATTTGAGAATCCAATTAATTTAAATTATGATGCAGTTGGATACCAGAGTCCTAGATTTGGACACCCCTTTATATATCTCAAAATTCTTTTTAGTAAAATAAGGTGAGATTCTTTGGGGTTAACTTGGAACCTAGCACAAACATGTAGCAAACATTATGCCAGGTCTACTAGCTGTTAATTAAAGTAATGAGCCAACAAATGCTCTATATACTTTCTGATCAACAGGTTTCCCTGATTCATCATTGTCAACAACAACATTGGAGGGCATGGGTGTTTTCATAGTAGAAGCATCAGACATACCAAATCTTTTCATTAATTCCTTAGCATACTTAGATTGTGATATGAATAAGCCATTTGGAGTTTGCTTCAATTGAAGACCAAGAAAGTAAGATAACTCACCCATACTACTCATTTCAAATTTAGATTGCATTAGGTCAGAAAACCTTTTGTATAGATTTGAATCAGTAGAGTCAAAAATAATATCATCTACATAGATTTGAACTAGTAATGTTTGATTTTTATGTATCTTGAAAAATAGGGTTTTATCAACAATGCCTCTACCGAATTTGTTCTCTAAAAGAAAATTAGCTAAGATCTCATACCATGCTCTGGGAGCTTGCTTGAAACCATAGAGAGCTTTATTAAGCTTAAAGACATAGGAAGAGTGAGTTGGAGAGATAAAACCTGGTGATTGTTCCACATAAACTTCTTCTTTGATATCTCCATTAAGAAAAGCACTCTTCACATCCATATGATATACTTTGAACTTCTTGAATGCAGCAAAAGTGTTGGGAATCTTGCCCACATGATTCCTAATTTGAAGAAGTCACAAAGTCAAGAAAACTTCACTTTGTATTTGATCACTCATCTAGCTCATAATCTCAGGAAGTTAAAGGAATATCGTCGAGAAGAATAGGAGATGTCGTCGACAAAGTATGCTTGTCGTCATGATGATGAGTAAAGCAAACGCTGAGACTTGGCAAGTTCGTCGAACGCAGAATGTTGTTCATCGAATGAAAAATGAAGTTCATCGAACGCAGAGATGGGACAGAAGAATGAAGTTCATAGAACGCAGAATGCTGTTCGTCGAATGAAGAATGAAGTTCGTCGAATGCAGAGACGAGACAAAAGAAAATGCTGAAGTTCGTCGAACACAGAATGCTGTTCGTCGAACGAAGAATGAAGATCGTCGAACGTAGAATGCAGTTCGTAGATCGCAGAAACTTCTCTGCAGATCGATGAATCCGCTGAGAAGAGGAAGCCATCTCAGCCCAACCGCTGAGACAGATTCAAAGGAAGGAATGTCGTCGAGAAGATGTAGTATCTTCGACATCATCAAAGAAGCCATGTCGTCGGAAAGGCTAAGTAAGACTGATGTCATTGATATCATCGTAAAGAAGGCGTGACGTCGAGAAGACTGAAGAAGGACAGCTGAAGACAAGCAATTGCTAAAACAGAGTTTGTCGACATGATGTCGCTCATGTCGTCGAAAGAACAAAGTAATTACGATGACATGCTACAAGAAAGAAGATCACGTCGACACAGTCAGAGATATCATATCGTTGTATATGCAGAAACGCCAGCATATCTCGTATCATCGAGGCATCAGCGTCAGAGGCAGAATCTAGAAGACTTGAAGATCCACCAAGGCCTATGGCATCGACAAAGTCCTGTCGTCGAGATATTATCCATATCGTCGTAACAATAGAAATATCGTCGAGATGGAATTCAAGTATTGTGGACGCATTGTCAGTAAATAATGCCACCGCCTGATTGTCCAATCAGCGCGTGCTCTTAAGGAATGGGGCGTCTGACACTTAAGAAACTTTTTCAGAAGACCGTTGGGAGCCTCGCAGTCTTATAAAAGAGATAAGAGGTTGCCCTAGAAAAAGAAGAAGGTGAGAGACAAGAACAAAAAAAAGAATCTCGTCATTATTGCGGAGAAGAAGAAGAACAAGTAGAGAACAAGAATCAAGTGTTCTCAGAAGAATCAGTCATCTCCATTGACTGATAAGAAGCCGATCAACATCAGGCAAAAGAAGAGGAGGCTGAAGAAGATCCGGTGCTAAAAATGACAAATCAAGAAGCATCTTCTTCAAGTCTAAGTAGCTGATCTCCATCAGGCTAAGAAGCTGATCTCCATCAGGCTAAGTTTCGATCTTCATCAGGCAGAAGAAACAGTTTTTATTACTGTAAAACTTTTATTATTGTAAGGCTTGAGGGCCTAAGTGTCTAGCTTAAGGGCTGGAGATCTGTGAGGCTTGAGGGTCAGGGCAGTAGACTTGCGGGTCCGACACCGTCTAGCTTGAGGGCTGGAGAGCTGTGAGGCTTGAGGGCTAGGGAAGTGGAATTGCGGGTCCGACACCGTCTAGCTTGAGGGTTGGAGAGCTGTGAGGCTTGAGGGCCAGGGCAGTGGACTTGTGGATCCGAATTTGTCGAGCTTGAGGGCTTGGGTACAGTAAGGGCTTACGGGCCTAGGCTGTAGGCACAAGACTTGCGGGGCTGTGTTGTGTAGGGCTTGAGGGCCTGAGTGTCGAGCTTGTGGGCTCGGGTGCAGTAGGGGCTTGCGGGCCTAGGCTGTAGGACTTACGGGTCTGCATTGTAAGGCTTGCTGGCCTGAAGATTTGGTGGAATTTGCCGAGCCTAGCACACTGCTAGGTAGGAGCAGAGGGAAAGAGGACTACTCAAGACACCCGGTCTTGAGGAACCTCTATAGATCACTGTGTGCTTTTCTGTATTGTGCTTTATACTTTATAAATCTATTAATCAGAAATCAATAACACCTAAAGGGGATAAAATAATTTGTAAAACCTATTCACCCCCTCTAGGTGATAAGTTGACACCCAATAAACAAAAAGTGGTATCAAAGCGAGGTTGTTCAAAGAAAAGCTTAACAGCTTGAACAGATCTGCCCGTGGGTGTCTATTCATCACATCTATGGAATCAAGGATAGCTGTTTGTTCTAGAGAGAACTTTTTCCTTTGGAAAGTAAGAGCAAAAATATACATGGAGGCAATGGATCTAAGAATGTTTTAAATTGTTCAAGAAGGACCCTCCATGACAATGTTAAAAGATGAAACTCTTCTAGCCAGCTTGGACAAAGAAGCTAGAAGTATTCTAGCTGGTGCAGTAGATCTGCCAACACACCAGAAGCTGAGTCATTGCATAACAGCAAAGGACATGTGGGACTCCCTAGGAGTCCTCATGGAAGGGTCGGAGGAAAATTTT
This sequence comes from Dactylorhiza incarnata, assembly GCA_033032865.1. Classification (NCBI taxonomy): domain Eukaryota; kingdom Viridiplantae; phylum Streptophyta; class Magnoliopsida; order Asparagales; family Orchidaceae; genus Dactylorhiza; species Dactylorhiza incarnata. The sequence continues at coordinate 1,030,100 of JAWHQI010000246.1, forward strand.
GAAGAAGAAACCCCTCATGAAGAGGTATGCATCAGAGCACCACTGACTACTTCATACAGTGAATCAGATGATTAAGAATGCTCTGTAGCCAGAAAAAGGATAAGAGCACCTTTGACTCTCACAAACTGTGACTCTAAGGATGAGGAAGTCTTTGGGTTGATGGCTCTATCAGATGAAGAAAATCATGATAAATCACATCATGATGAGGTATGCATCACTCACACACCTTTACTACCTGCTTCAATTAAGAAAACCAAGAGTGCATTAGATGATTACTCATCTTCCAAAAATGATGCAGAAGACTGCTCATCATGCAACAATAAGAACCATGCTGATCTAATAAAGCAGTTTGGTGATCTCTTGGGAGCTCTGAGAAAGAGCAAGATGCTTGTTAAGAAGCAAGCTAAGGAGCTAGACTCACTTAGACCCATTAAGGCTGAGAAGAATAAGGAAATGGGTATGTCCCCCAATGAGGGAACCAACTCCTGTGAGCTCAAGAAAAATCATAAGCAAGCTTCATGATGAAAGAAACCAAAGGGAAGAACTCATTAGGAAGCTTGAGAATGATCTTCTTAAGGAAAGAAGCTTGGTGGCTCAATTCTCTAAGCCCAAAACTATTCTGCCCATCATTGACACCTTCTCCTCCTATGGAAATAGGAGGGGATTGGGTTTCAATGAAGGGGCAATAGATGCTGGGAATGGAGAAAGGGGCAAAACTAAAGTAGAGTCTCATACCACCTTTCAGAAGGTAGTACTTCCCTCTAACAAGTATGACCAGGACAGTATCTATGGTCATTGGATGAAAGGAAGCTCCAATAGCTTGGGAAATGCTCCTAACTATGGTAGGAGAAAGGGCATGGGGATGAGTGCATTGAAGGCTCCCCATGAGGAAATCCAAATGGCCCATCATGGACCATTCGTGTTTGGTGCCTCAGCCCCCACCTTCAAGGTTAAAGGAGCAACACCTTCCTAATCTCCTGCAGATAAGAAGCAAGCTGGTAGCACCAGTATAATCAACTCTCACTTGATCATATCTGATGCCATCAACACCATGTCAGCTACCAAGCTGACATCTATTGCTGACAAACAGATAAAGTCAAGAAGAAATAATTATACTAGAGCAGCTAGTCAGCTCTTGGCTGAGAGAGATAGGAAGAATGTTGTTGCCTTCTCTACTGAACATAGGCATTGTGATTCTCCACTCATCTCAAAAAGAGTTCAGAAAAGAAGGTACAATATCCATGAATGTTGGTGCTGTGGTAAAATGGGACACTTTGCCATTGACTGTTGGCACAACCCTAGTGTGCCTAGTGCAAAGGAGAGACCTCCTAGAAAGGCTGATGTGAGTAGAAGATTCCCCTATTATGCTAACAAGAACCTAGGACCTAAGTCACCTTGGGTTCCTAAGGTATATTAAATCTGTTTTGCAGGGAAGTCCATTTAGCCAATAAAAAGCAAACAAGGCTAATGGACAATAAGTGCTCCAGGCTCAACTCTAGACTAAGAAAAACCTCACCACATGCCAAGATGTACTTGTCAAGGGGGAGCTAAAAATAAAAATAAAAGAAACATCACATCAAGGGGGAGCTACTAGCTCAAGAAGATGTTAAAGCTAAGGTGAAGATGAAGATTTTGCAGGCTGCAAAGAAGACAGGAAAAGCACAAGTGGCACTTGTCAATTCTTAGGAAGAAGATTTACATCATGGTGCAGCAATATGCAGACCAGTGTGGGCATATCCTCGGTTGGGTCTGAATACTTTGCTGCAAGAAGCTGCTGTGCACAATCATTGTGAATTCAACATCAATTAGAGGACTACAAACCTCAAGGTAAGTAACTCTCCTCCTTATTGATTTTACAGTAGGATGATCAGCTTAACTAGAACAATCTGCTTTAGCTAAGTTTCTGGTTACTCTTCAATCATAAGAACAATACAAATCCTCCAAATAAGGGGGAGCTAGGAAGGGTTGTTCAAAATGAACAAGATCAACTAATAAAGATAATTGTACTCACATTGAGGGGGAGCAAGTTCCTGCTCAGGTTGAGGGGGAGATGGCCAATGCTAAGAGAGTCGGAGAAGATGGAGGATGACCTAAAGGGGGATTTGAAAAATGCTTTCTAAACCCTCTCAGGGTCTGTAGCTGCTGCCTCCCAATCCCTATAGGGTAAGATAGTTGAAGAAACCACAAAGGGGGAGATGGACAATGCTAAGACCAACTCAGAGTTAGCTTTGAGTGGATTTCCCTCTGAGTTAGTCAAAGCTTAATATAGAATGTTGTCATAAGTTTTGATAGAATGCTTAAACAATATTATCTTCTAGAAGCAATGTTATCATGAATGCTATATAGATCATTTTCATGATAGGTTTTTGTTGGCTATGTACCTTAGCATTGGAAATGTTCTGCCTTCTTCAAATAGGGGGAGATTGTTGGGAATATTGCCCTCAATGTTCATTTGATTTGAAGAGGCATCACTCCCAATGCAAAATACATATTGTATTTGATACAATCTATTTTGTCTCAAACATTGTATAGGGAGATAATATTCCATACAATGGAATAGATTCAAATGTGTACTGGTTAATCAGCTGAGAAGGTCTCACTGTCTCAGCGGAACCGCTGAGACAAGACCAGGAGCCACAAAAGAAAAGACATCAAATCAAGGGGGAGCTACAAGCTTGATGTACTCATAAGTTCAGCAAAAGATAAGTAAAATCTTCAATGCTCATGCCTTCCATTTAAGATTATAACATTTATTGTCAAGTGAAAGTAGTCTTGAATTGAGATTCAGATTTCTTCAAATAGGGGGAGATTGTTGGGAATCTTGCCCATATGATTCCTGATTTGAAGAAGTCACCAATTCAAGAAAACTTCACTTTGTATTTGATCATCACTCCTCTAGCTCATAATCTCAGGAAGTTAAAGGAATATCGTTGAGAAGAATAGGAGATGTTGTCGACAAAGTATGTTTGTCGTCATGATGATGAGCAAAGCAAATTTTGAGACTTGGCGAGTTCATCGAACGCAGAATGTTGTTTGTCGAATGAAGAATGAAGTTCGTCGAACGCAGAGACGGGATAGAAGAATGAAATTCGTTGAACGCAGAATGCTGTTCGTCGAACGAAGAATGAAGTTCGTCGAACGCAGAGACGAGACAGAAGCAAATGCTGAAGTTCATCGAACACAGAATGCTGTTCGTCGAACAAAGAATGAAGATCGTCGAACGCAGAATGCAGTTCGTCGATCACAGAAACTTCTTTGCAGATCGACGAATCCGCTGAGAAGAGGAAGCCATCCCAGCCCAACCGCTGACAGATTCAAAGGAAGGAATGTCGTCGAGAAGATGCAGTATCATCGACATCATCAAAGAAGCCATGTCGTCGGAAAGGCTAAGTAAGACTGATGTCATTGACATCGTCGTAAAGAAGGCATGACGTCGAGAAGACTGAATAAGGACAACTGAAGACAAGCAGTTGCTAAAACAGAGTCTGTCGACATGATATCGCTCATGTCGTTGAAAGAACAAAGTGATTACGATGATAGGCTACAAGAAAGAAGATCACGTCGACACAGTCATAGATAGCATATCGCTGTATATGCAGAAATGCCAGCATATCTCGTATCGTCGAGGCATCAGCGTCAGAGGCAGAAGCTAGAAGACTTGAAGATCCACCAAGTCCTAAGGCATCGACAAAGTCCTGTCGTCGAGATATTATCCATATCGTCGTAATAATGGAAATATCGTCGAGACGAAATTCAAATATTGCGGACGCATTGTCAGCAATTAATGTCGCTGCCTGATTGTCCAATCAGCGCGTGCTCTTAAGGAATGGGGCGTCTGACACTTAAAGAACTTTTTCAGAAGACCGTTGGGAGCCTTGCAGTCTTATAAAAGAGATAAGAGGTTGCCCTAGAAAAAGAAGAAGGTGAGAGACAAGAACAAAAAAAAAGAATTCCGCCATTACTGCGGAGAAGAAGAAGAACAAGTAGAGAACAAGAATCAAGTGTTCTCAGAAGAATCAGTCATCTCCATTGACTGATAAGAAGCCGATCAACATCAGGCAAAAGAAGAGGTGGCAGAAGAAGATCCAGTGCTAAAAAGGACAAATCAAGAAGCATCTTCTTCAATTCTAAGTAGTCGATCTCCATCAGGCTAAGAAGCTGATCTCCATCAGGTTAAGTTGCCGATCTTCATCAGGAAGAAGAAACAGTTTTTATTACTGTAAAACTTTTATTGTTGTAAGGCTTGAGGGCCTAAGTGTCGCTTGTGGGCTAGAGAGCTGTTAGGCTTGAGGGATAGGGCAGTGGACTTGCGGGTCCGACACCATCTAGCTTGAGGGATGGAGAGCTGCGAGGCTTGAGGGCTAGGGCAGTGGACTTGCAGGTCCGACACCGTCTAGCTTGAGGGATGGAGAGCTTTGAGGCTTGAGGGTCAGGGCAGTGGAATTGCGGGTCCGAATTTGTCGAGCTTGAGGGCTTGGGTGCAGTAAGGGCTTGCGGGCCTAGGCTGTAGGCACAGGACTTGCGGGTCTGTGTTGTGTAGGGCTTGATGGCCTGAGTGTCGAGCTTGCGGGCTCGGGTGCAGTAGGGGCTTGCGGGCCTAGGCTGTAGGACTTGCAAGTCCGTGTTGTAAGGCTTGCGGGCCTGAAGATTTGGCGGAGTTTGCCGAGCCTAGCACACTGCTAGGTAGGCGCAGAGGGAAAGAGGACTACTCAAGACACCCGGTCTTGAGGAACCTCTATAGATCACTGTGTGCTTTTCTGTGTTGTGCTTTATACTTTACAAATCTATTAATCAGAAATCAAGAACACCTAATGGGGGTAAAATAATTTGTAAAACCTATTCACCCCCCCCCCTCTAGGTGATAAGTTGACACCCCATAAACAACAAAAAGCAAGAAATATCCTTATAGCTTCAAGTCTAGCAACAAGAGCAAAGGTTTGATCAAAATCAATTCCTTCTTCCTGAGAGTATCCTTGGGCTACCGATCTTGCTTAATTTCTGATTATTATGCTTTGATCATCTAGCTTATTCCTGAAGACCCATTTTGTGCCAATGACTGGATGGCCCTTTGGTCTTGAAACCAAATCCCAAACCTCATTTCTTTCAAATTGGTTGAGTTCCTCTTGCATTGCAAGAATCCAGTTTGGATCTTGTTCTGCATCTTTTATGGATTGAGGTTCAACTTGTGATAGGAAATAAGTATGCATCTGATTTTGGTGTAGTTGTTGCTTGTTTGAACACCTGCTGAGATATCTCTAATAACTTGAGATATTGGATGATCTTTAACTATGATGTGACCAACAATTGGAGTGGGTTCAACAATAGTTTCCTCACTTGAGGGATATGATCAGCTGTCACTTGATTGGAATTGTCAGCAAGATCTGGATTATCCTCTTCTTCACTGTCTTCAATAATTTCATTTGATGGAAGTAGAGAATCTTTACTCTGTAGATCTAATCCATTGAGCTCTTCACATAGAGCTGGTACCTGTAAAGTATCTTTGGTAGAGGTGGTATTCCTCTCCTTATTCAATATGTTAGTTTCATCAAAAGATACATGCATGGACTCTTCTATCTTAAGAGTTGATTTGTTGTAAGCTATATATGCTTTACTAGAAAGAGAGTATCCAAGGAATATACCTTCAGCAGACTTTGCTTCAAATTTTCTTAGATATTTCTTATCATTGTTATGCACATAGCATTTACAGCCAAAAATCTTAAAATAGTTAACCTTAGGCTTTTTATTCTTAAGTAATTCATAGGGTGTTTTATCCTTAAGTTTGTGTATCAAACTTCTGTTCAACACATAATTTGTTGTGTTCACTGCCTCTGCCCAAAAAGAGATTGGCAAGTGAGCATCAGGAAGCAATGTAGTTGTTGATTCAATTAGTGTTCTGTTTTTCCTTTCAGCTACCCCATTTTGTTGAGGAGTTCTAGGAGCAGAGAAACATTGCCTGATCCCTTCTTTTCCACAGAATTCTCTCATCAGAAGAGATTCAAACTCAGTGCCATGATCACTTCTGATCAATGCAACTAGAGTAGAGTACTCAATCTTGATGGACCTGAGAAGGTCTGTCAAAACACTGAAGGTGTCAGACTTGTTCCTAAGAAAGAACACCCAAGTGAATCTTGAGAAGTTATCTAAAATAACTAAAGTGTAATGCTTCCCTCCTAGACTCTGTATTGCAGTAGGTCCAAAGAGATCCAAATGCAGTAAGTACAGAATCCTAGGTGAATCACTCTTGGATAAAAATTTAAAACTACTCTTGGTTTGCTTTCCTAGTTGGCAAGCCCTGCAGAGTCCTTCCTTCTTGTATGAACTAGAAGGTAGTCCTCTTGCTAGACTGTCCTTGGAGAGCATAGAGATAGTTCTAAGGTTAATATGTCCTAGCCTTTTATGTCATAATTCATTTGTTTTACTTATATAATTAAATAAACAAATATCTGTATTGGCACAGTCAAAATTAACTAAATAAATGTTTCCATGTCTAATACTAGATAACACATTAATGTTTTTATTATTGGTAATAAGACATAAGGAATGGTTAAAAGTTACCTGATAACCTTCATCACATAACTGGCTTATGCTAATGAGGTTATGCTTGAGCCCCTTGACATATGCTACCTCTTTGAAGGTAACTGCTCCAACTTTGATTTTTCCATAGCCTTTGGTTTGTCCACAGTTGGAGTCTCCAAAAATCACTTTGGGTCCAAGCTTTGCCTTGTAGTTGCTTAGGTTGGCCTTGTTTCCTGTCATATGCTTTGAGCACCCAATATCCAAATACCACTGTTCTTTTATATTTGGATAGCCTTGTACCTGCACAACAGAAAATAAACTAGTTGTTTTTGACCCAGACTACCTTGGGTCCTTTTGTCTTTCCACAAAATTCAGAAATGTAAGAAATCTCAGGATGATCTTTATAGCCTTGTGGATGATATCTCCTTGGAGGAATTATCCACTCAGTGAAAGGATTTTTAGTATGTTTGGAATGAGAATTCTTTTGAAATTCAGTATATTTTCCGTTCGACGAATTTTGGTGAGTTCGTCGATCGTCGTTCGACGAATTGAAGTGGTTTCATCGAGCGCCGTTCGATGGATGGTTATACTGAAATTCTATGTTCAGCTTTCGTTGATCTTCGTTCGACGAAATGAAGTGATTTCGTCGAGCTCCGTTCGACGAATTCTGTTGAACTCTTTTATTTTTAACATCATTGCTTGAAATATTCTTATCTACTTCTACTGCCTCTTTGCTCTTGGCAGAGATGAACTTTACTGGTGTAGATAGAATGTTCTTCTTAAGAAGATGTGGCTGACTTGATGATGCACCTAAGCCTAGTCTGGCATTCACTGTGCTTGTGATGTCCATCAGTTTGATACTTCTCCCATTGAGGGATTCTTCAAACTTTTTAGCCTCAGATAATTTGTTCTCAATGAGAACAAAGTGTTCTCTGGAGGCAGTCAATTCTTTCTTAAGATTGACATTATCTTCAGCCAGTTGATTCATTTCAACCCATTTATTTCCCGAGGGAAATTATTTCCTTCTCAGATTTAATTAAATCTAAAAAAAGAGTTTTAAAATCATTTGAATTAAAATCAAAGGTAGAGATTACCTGATCAACATCAGTTTCAGATTCTGATTCATCTGAATTATTTCCCGAGGCATTGATAGCCATCATGAAGAAAATTTCTTTCTTCTTCATCATCTTCATCATCACTAGAACTGGATTGATCTTTGTCATTTGCATTCTCTTCATCTTCAGAAGAGCTGGAGGAAGACTCTGAGTCTATCTCACTCCATGACTCAGCTACAAATCCTCTTCCCTTATGTTTGTGTTTGTGGGAGGATGGCTTGCTGGAGTGCCTCTTTTCTTCTTTCTCTTTTCTCTTGTCCTTCTTTTGGTTTTCTGGACACTCGGGTAGAATATGTCCAGGTTTTCCTGCAGCCAAAACAAATAATTTCTTTAGAATTTGCATTGTCATACCTTGGTTTTTCTTTGAATCTGGAATCCTTCTTTCTGATGTCCTTTCTAGTGATCTTGTAGAATCTCTTGGCTAGTAGGCTCATAAACTCCATTTCTCCTGGAGCTTTATCTTCCTCTTCTGTAGCTTGGAAAGCAATGCTTCTCTCCTTTTTGGTGTGTGGAGAGGAGGTAGATTGTTCAGCTTCTCTAGATTCGATAAGATGCTCATAGAATTTTAGCTTGCCTAACAAGGTCTCAGTGGAGATCTCATTAAGGCTTCTGGCTTCCTTGATTGGCCAGATCCTAGAGTCCCATGTGCTGGGGAAGCACATTTGGATCTTATCATTGACTTCAGTGATTGAGATCACTTTGTCCAGAGTCTTCAGCTCATTGATTATGAGTCTGAGTCTGTTGTACATGTCAGCAACTGTCTTAGTTTCTCCCTTTTTGAAGTTCTCATATTGGGAGATGAGATGAGATCTTCTATCTTTTATCTCATCTGCAGAACCTTCAACCATGTTGTTGAGGGAGATCCATATATCCCTGGCTGAGGTGCATTCCACAACATCGGCGCGCAGGCCGGCCATACATGAAAAGCAAAAGGAACATCAAAAAGGCCTTCAAGGGCCGCAGCAGCACAAGGGCTTCAGCCCGCTATGAGCCCGCTATGTTCCCGCTCGGTCCAGCACCTGTACAACAAGCCCACCAAAAATGGTGGCAAAACAGGGCAACGGTCAGCTAAAGCTGACCAAATTATAATGACCCCACCCCTTCGAGGGGGTGGAAGTTCTAATCATCCCTGCAAAACAACCCCAGCAGCATATATATATATAAGAGTGCGACTGGCAAAGCCCACAACAGTTCATACATATGCAACAATCACAAACGTGGGAATGGCCTCCACGTCTCGTGCTCCAGGCACTCTTTGGTGTACTCCGCCTTCCACCACCATCCACTCTTGATGGCTTCTGCCCTTCGAGGATAAAGTCGGTGGCCCGAATACCAGGGCTCCCCCGTACTTTAATTGTGAACATCCCGTAGTCCGAAGACGCTTTCCCATTGCTTCCCGACATGCTGTACGAGACTCACTAATCAGGTGCTGCAATGGTGCGGTTTCAGGTTTGCCAAATGCCCGTTGTTCACAGCTTTCGTTGTATAAAACGAAGACTGGGTATGGCGTCCCCTCAGCCCAGGTATTCTCAATTAGCCGGCTCTACGGGCCGCTAAGTCATCCACCAGGACACCCTCACAGGTCGGGCACACAGGCCTCAGGTCCTCTCAACAGGTGGGCACGACAACATCACCAGAACCAAGTCTGGGAGTTGTCGCCTGGCGATATCCAATATCGCCAGCGATAGTGAACAGAACTCCATTTTGGCTTCTAGCTGTGGGTGCTTCCCGGGGCACACCCCCAGGCATTGCTGCACATGCAGTAGCACTCCAACTGCCTCAGAACGCACAAAATCACCAGAACCAAGTCTAGGAGCTGTCGCCTGGCGATAATCAATATCGCCAGCGACAGTGAACATAACTCCTTTTCTGCTTCTAACTTCGGGTGCTTCCCGGGGCACACCCCCAGACGTTGCTGCGCATGCATTAGCACTCTCTAGTCCTACGAAGCAGGATATCAACATGGAGTTTTTCCCCGACACACACAATATCAAAAAGCATCACCAATCCGGACGAACCGTCTCGGATGGGCTTCACACAGCCCGCCTACGTCCATTTCACGCATGGACTCTACATGTATGCAAGATTGACGGGGATAACACAAATCGACCCATCGGAGGCCACGACCTCACCCTTTTGGGTAGGGGCCTCAACGATGCACGTAACGGACTAGAACATGTCCAAATGAGGGTAAAGAGGATCGTTACCCTTAGACGCCGCTTCGAATCCATGGCTTGGTTTTTGGCACGGTTGGAAAGGAGCGTCTTGCCCTCCTCTACGCGTAGCCACCAACGTCGAGGGAATCAGAGTAGTGTAGCTCCACCAAATCCAAGCTCCAGGCTAGGGTTTACTATTGGATCTCCTTCTCCAAGCTCTCCCTCTCTCTCTTAATTAAAACCCTTAGTGAATAAAGGGTTTCAAGTGATTTTCGGCCTTTCTATGCCAGCCACCGAGCCTCCCTGTCCAAAACAAGGCCCCAAAGTCAATGTGCCATCAATGGCCTAGATTTCGGCTGCAAAGTACAATTTGGAGCTGTAACCCAGCGATAGCCGCTGTCGCCTGACGACAGCGGTAAAGAACCGACTTCGACCAGTCAACGCCACCGCTGCGAATAGTGCATGACACGTGTCACGATGTCGCTAGCGTTAGACTTGCCGTCGCGCGATAGCCTCTCGATAGAAGCCTTCAAGCCAGAACGCTGTCGCTGGGCGATAGCCGATATCGCCAGCGACAGCGCTGGATTCCAGAAATCCAACTTTCTGAAATGGGGTCTTACAGTACATCTACTCTTCTACCACCCTTGGTAGGAATCCACCAGGTTTTTGATCAGGTGCCCTATCACCAATGGAGTTTTGATCAGGTGCCCAAACACCAATGGAGTTTTGATCAGGTGCCCAAACATCACTAAGCTTTTGATCAGGTGCTCAAACCAATCATAAGTTTTTGATCAGGTGCCCTGCCACCAAAGGTTTAACTTTTGAAGGGAGTTAGAACCCTGTACAAGATGGGATAAAAAGGGTAAACAAAAAGGTTTATGAAGTTCTTCTCTGTCAACAAGCTGAGAGAAGACTAGTGGATTGTTGTGTTATGTAAAACTCCCCCTGTCTGATAGAAATTCTTGACAGATAATGGATGGAGCATCCTCTTGAATGTAAAGCAAATCTTCCTTGATAGCTGATGAATCTGAGAGACAATGTTTCTCAGATTATTGTTGCTCTTTGAAAATTAAGAACTTGCAACTGAAAACTGAGAGAATGAAGATTGATGTTCTCAGAGATTGAGAGAGATTGAGAGTGCTGCTGTTGAGGATGAAGATCTTTCTTTCTTTTTGACTTTCTGTATATCTCAAGAATGAATCTTCTCTGGTCGACTGTTACTTCTCTATTCTTCTTTATCTTGTTGTAATGCTGTAAATCTGCTTCATCCTTTTTCTTTAGAGAATATCTGACTGATTTGAAATTCAAATCTTCTAATTAAGGAATTTAATATTCTGAAAAGATTATTTCTTGGAACTGCAATATGATTCCGCAATAAACTTTAATTCTTTTTTCTTTTCCATGAAAGTGTCCTTTTCCAATATATGTCAACGGCTACTTTCTCAAGAGAAGAGAATGGAAAGGAATAATAAAAGGAAAGATAAAAAATTATCTTATCCGAAAGAATAGATCCGTTGCTGATTAGTCGAGCTGAGTTCAGAGAACAATATATAGCTTAGGAGAAAATTCGTCGATCTGAGAACTGAATTCGTCAAACTGAAAGCTGAGTTCGTCGAACTGAATTTATTCGTCGAACACAAACTAGAGTTCATCGAACTGAATCTGGAGTTCGATGATCTGAGAGATAATCTGCTGAACTGGCTCGAAGATTGAATTTGTCGAGCTGAGAAGCACTTTCGTCGAACTGAACATCTTGTTACTTATACGTCGAACGCAGAGCTGAGTTCGTCGATCTCAAACTGGAGTTCGTCGAACTGAAGAGATAAACTGCTGGACTGGCTGGAGAACTGAGTTCGTCGAGCTGAGAATGAAGTTCATCGAACTGAAACACACCGTTCGTCGAACCCAGGAAGGAGTTCGTCGAGCGCAGAATGGAGTTCGTCGAATGCAGAAACTTAGAGTTTTTCCTAAGTTCTAGCTAACTCAGACAACCTAAAACCTTGACCCTTAGACTATACATTGGGGTCAACTTAGTCCTAGTCAATCGATAGTGATCCTATCCCAAATCAGTAATAGGGTTGTTCCAACACATTTCGTCCAGAGAACTCCAGAAATTTGAGAACTCCCCTTTTTGACAAGAACGTTCGAGAGTGAAAAAGAGATGGTCCGTGTGCAGTATTTTAAGCAATCTTTGCAAGGAGTCGACGCCATCTTCAGAGCTTCATATTTGGGGAGTTTCATAATCTGAATTTCTATTTTACTTTATCATTTTGTAATTGGAGGAGGAAATCGTCGCCTTGTGCGTGGCGTCTAAGTCCGTGTGTGGCTTAGGAGGAAATCGTCGCCTTGCGCATGGCGTCTAGGTCCTTGTGTGGCTTAGGAGTAAATCGATGCCTTGTATGCAGCGTCTAGATCATGGAGAGATCTAGGGGGAGGCTTGTAGCAAAATCTAGGAAGAGATACGCTATAGCCGGCCGGTCCTTGGTTGAAGGACATGTAAATTGAAAAGAAGTTTATTTTTAATATAGCCTTGATTTTAAGCTTTATTAAGATCGATAATTCTTTGTACTCATCACTTGTGAAAATAAAATTTGATTTCCAATTTCTCATGATTTTCTAAGTGATTATTTAGCTAGGTTGTATAAAAATCTACTTGTTTATCAGTGTAAAATTATCTTAATACTTTAGAAAATTTTTCAAAGTAAATATTAGCCCTTATTCCCCCCCCCCCCTCTAAGGGCGCCGCAAGATCCAACACTTGGTATCAGAGGGAGGTTGCTCCAAAATGGTTTTACCACCGGGAGTAATTGCGCATAACAATCACACGTTTGTAGAGGGTCAAGGGATTAGTCGACCACCTTTATTCACGGGCATGGACTATAACTATTGGAAAACTCACATGCATTATTTTCTAATTGCATTAGATATCGAAGTCTTGAACATGGTAGAGACGAGTTATACTCCACCGACATTAGTCCTTGGTAGTGTAACAATGGATAAGCCTAAGGATAAATGAGATGATAATGATAAGTTACAATGTAAGAATAGCGCAAAAGCAATGAACGCTTTATTTTGTGCATTAGATAGAACTGAGTTTAATAGAGTATGTGCATGTGAAACTGCGTATGAAATTTGGAAATTATTAGAAGTTACTCATGAAGGTACCTCGCAGGTGAAGGTCTCCAAACTGTTCCAACTTGAGTCGGAATTTGAAAAGTTCAGAATGGAGGTTGATGAAGACATCCATACGATGTACACCAGATTTACCAAGATCATCAACAATTCCAAAGTCCTGTGAAATAACTTTTCAAATTGAGATTTAGTTAGAAAAATCTTAAGATCACTTCCCCCGAAGTTCAATCCGAAGGTGACCGCCATCTCAGAATCTCATGATCTTAAGACTCTTTAACTAGAGAGTTTAATTGGAAATTTGAAGACACATGAAGTGGAACTGAAAATCCAACAACAAGAGTACCGTGTGGAGCCAAGAAAGGAAGCATTGGCACTAAAGTCTAAGAAAGAAGTTGAGAGTATGACTGATGGAGATGAGGAAGAAGATGAAGAAAGTTTGTTTGTGAAAAAATTTAAGAAGTTTATGAGAAATCCTGAAAGGAGGAACACTTTTAAGAAATACTTTAACAAGAAGGATTTTGCATACAAGAAGGGAAAAGGAAAGAGTGAGACTGAGGAAGATGATGAGCGTCGGCCTCCGAAATATTATCATTGTAAGAAAATTGGACATATAAGGAGCAAGTGCCCAAAGTTTCCGAAAGAGCAAAACGAGAAGAGGCACAATAAGAGATACAAAAAGAAAGTTTTGATGGCGGAAACATGGGACGACACATCATCAGAAGAAGAAAGTGATTCAAGTTTTGAAGGCCATGAAGAAGAAAACATGTGCTTAATGGGAAAAAGCAATGCATCATCTGAGAACGATTGCAGTGTCCAGAGCGACACTGAGGTAACTCCCCCAACTTATGATGAGTTTTATGATGAATTTCTTCGTACTTGAATTTTTTTTCAAAAAAGTCTTAAAGATATTGATAGTCTAAAATTTGAAAATAAAGTTCTTTTAAAAGAAAATAGAAAACTAACAAATGAATTAAAAGTTCTTGAGAAGGAGAAGATTGATTGTCAAGAGTGTGATCTCTCTTTGATAAGAACTAAAGAATTAGAACAAGAACTTTCTAAGTCCCAATCTAAAGTAGATTTTCTTATCAAAGAAAAGAGGAATTTAGTAAGATCCTTGAAATCTTCTCATTCACAATTGGATAATAGCAAGAAAGGATTTTCAAATCGGTGTGTTATGTTAGTCAAAGAAAACACCGCTTTGAAAACTCAAGTCCATGATTTAAACTTGGCTATAAATAAGTTTGGAGTTGGCCGAAAATTAATGAATATGATATTAACCAACCAATGCCATGGAACTGCTAAGTTTGGACTTGGATACGTTGCTGGAAGCTGACGGAATCAGACAACTACTGTCGCCGACGACAGTGAAAAATCTAGTAAATGGAAGGTTAATAATAAAAATGATTATAATACTACTGCTGCAACATCCTCTTCCAATAATAGTCCACAGGAAACTTTGAAAAGAGTGCCATCTCTCTTTGTTGCGTGTGCCAAATATAATAGATTTGGTCACATCATGGAATCTTGTAGGAAGAAGGGATCATGTAATATTAAGCAAGTCTGGGTACCTAAGGCGTCCACCTATACTATGGGAGGAACTACTTGGGTAACTAGATCTTTACTCTCATCATCTTGTTAGGTATGCTGGCAGGCTAAGGACAAAGAAGAAGTGTGGTATTTGGACTCTGGCTGTTCGAAGCACATGACAGGCAATAAATTAAAGTTCCTTAGCCTGGAGATGAAGAAAGGAGGAGTTGTAACGTTTGGCGACAATGGAAAAGGAAGGATCATGCGAATTGGTGAAGTTGGTAACGATTCTATCAAGATCTCTAATGTTTTATTTGCTAAAGGTTTGAAACACAATTTAATATCTATTAGTCAATTATGTGATAGAGGCTTGAATGTTTTATTTGAGTCATCATTAAACCTTTGCAAAATAATAGATTCAAAAACTCATGAAGTTATTTTTACCGCACCAAGAATTCATAACGTTTATATGACTACCTTTCATGAACTTTCTCATTCATCACATAAATGTTTTATTTCAAAGAATGATGAGTTAGAATTGTGGCATAGGCGACTAGAACATTCTAGTACTAAACTTGTGGTGAAACTTTCCAAAAACAAATTGATTAAGCGTTTACCCCTATTAGATGGAAAGCTTTCTTCATTATGTTCGCCATGCCAAAAAGGAAAATTTACAAAATCATCTTTTAAAAGCAAAAATATTATGTCTACTTCTAGGCCTTTGCAATTAATCCACATGGATTTGTTTGGTCCAATTTCAACTCAAAGTCTAGGAGGTAGAAAATATACTTTTGTCTTAATTGATGACTATTCTCGTTTTTGTTGGACTATTTTTCTAGTATCCAAATTTGATGCGTATATTGAATTTACTAAGTTATGCACTCGCATTCAAAATGAATTAGATTTACAAATTAAATGTATACGATCAGATCATGGTGGTGAATTTGATAATGAAAAATTTATTTCATATTGTACTGAATTTGGGATAAAGCATGAATTTTCCGCTCCTCGCACACCACAACAAAATGCTGTAGTGGAAAAGAAAAATAGAACACTTCAAGAACTAGCACGCACTATGTTATCTGAATTTAAATTTCCAAAATATTTTTGGGTCGAAGCTGTTAGTACTGCATGTTATGTTATAAATCGTGTCATGTTACATCCTATGTTGAAACTTACTCCATATGAATTATATTTTCAAAAGAAACCTAATGTATCTTATTTCAAATTATTTGGGTGCAAATGTTTTATTTTTAATACAAAAGATACTTTAGGTAAATTTGATGAAAAATGTGACGAAGGTATTTTCATTGGTTATTCTTCAACTAGTAAAACTTATAGAGTTTATAATAAACTGATTAAAGTAGTTGAAGAAACAATTTATGTTAAATTTGATGAACTTGTTTCATGTTTAGTGGAGAATAAATTTACAGGTGATGGTGAAGAACTCCCGTTGAAAAGAAATGACGATGAAGAAGACACACTCAGAAATGAAAAAGAAGAAAAAGAGGAAGAAGTACAAGAAGAAGTTGAGGAATTTATGCCACCAAGCGAACTAAGATTCACTAATGATCATCCACAAGACTTGGTCATTCGAGAACCTACAAGAGGGGTAAGTACACGTGCTTCCCTACATGATTTATTTTCAAACCTTTGTTTTATTTCCAACATAGAACCAAACGATGTTTCAACCGCTTTAAATGATGAATCTTGATTTTTAGCTATGTCGGAAGAACTTAATCAATTTAAGCGAAATAAGGTTTGGAAGCTTGTAGAAAGACCTAGTGATCATCCTGTTGTAGGAGTAAAATGGATTTTCAAAAATAAATTAGATAGTGAATCTAGGATTATTAGAAACAAAGCTAGGATTGTAGCAAAAGGTTATGCTCAAATTGAAGGAATAGATTTTGATGAAACCTTTGCACCCGTAGCACGCCTTGAAGCAGTTAGGATTTTCATTGCATTTGCTAGTTATAAACGATTTAAATTATTACAAATGGATGTTAAAACTGCATTTTAAACGAGTACATTAAGGAAGAGGTTTATGTAGAACAACCTCCTGGATTTATTAATGATAAATATCACAATCATGTTTATAAGTTATATAAAGCTCTTTATGGTTTGAAACAAGCACCTCGAGCATGGAATGAAAGATTGATGTTTTATTTATTAAAGAATGATTTTAAAATGGGTAGTGCTGATTGTACACTCTTCATTAAGTATGTAAATGATGATATAATTATTTTGCAAATTTATGTTGATGACATTATCTTTGGATCCACTAATGAAGAGTTATGTAATGATGTTGTTAAAGTGATGAAAAATGAATTTGAAATGAGCATGGTACGAGAACTTACTTATTTTCTAGGTTTTCAAATTACACAAAAACATGATGGCATTTTTATTAATCAATCTAAGTACATTCATGATATGTTAAAGAGATTTGGTTTTGACAATCTTAAACAAGCTAATACTCCTATGAGTGTTTCTTTAAAGTTAGAAATGGATGAAAGTGGAATTTCTATAGATCAAACTTTATATAGAGGGATGATCGGATCATTATTATATTTAACCGCTTCAAGACCTGACATTATGTTTGATGTATGTTTATGTGCTAGATATCAAACTAATCCAAAAGAATCACATTTAAAAGCCGTTAAACGTATTTTTCGTTATCTAATTGGAACTTCTAAACTAGGCTTATGGTATCCACATAATGACAACTTTATTTTGCATGGCTATTCTGATTCTGATTATGCTTGGTGTTCATTAGTTCGCAAAAGCACTAGTGGCACTTGTCACTTTCTAGGCCCCGCACTCATATCTTGGCCGAGTAGGATGAAAGTGGGGATAGATCAAGGTTACTCTAGAGGGGGGTGAATAAAGTATTTTAAAATAATTTTACTTAGCTTAAACAAATCTGTAGAAAATAATTTGAGTTATTTAAGTATATGTGTAAGTGAGTGCAGCACAGATATAAACATAAACTAAAACACAACACACACAACACAACACAAATAGTAAAGGCAAACACAGAAGACACAAGGATCTATAGTAGTTCCCCAATCAACTTGGGTACATCTACTCTTCTACCACCCTGGTAGGAAATCCACTAAGGCCTTTTTTTTATCAGGTGAGCCTTCACCACAGAGCTTTTGATCAGGTGCTCAAAACCACCACAGAGCTTTTGATCAGGTGCTCAAAACCAAAAATCAACTTTTGAAAGGAGTTACAACCCTGTACACAGTTATGAAATAAAAGTATATAAAGATGATGGTGTCTTCTCTTTTCTCTAACAACAGAGAAGACTCGTGGATTGTTGAATGATTGTCAGATCTCCCCCTGTGAATAAGAGTAAGAAAAATAGGAGAGAAAATCTGCTCAGGGTGTAAGTCGTTTTGATCTTCAGAGTATCTCCAGCAAAAGTTCTCTAGAAGGAATTTATGTAGATGATTCCTAGAGATTAAGAGTAGGCGTCTGGAGAAGATGAAGACTTCAGAGAAAATCAGAGAGAGTTCTTGAGAGGAATGAAACTGAGTAGCAAAAGATTATCTATCTGAATATATGTATCTGTGTCTTTCTCTAGAATAAATAGCAAAGATAATCTCTGGACGGGAGAGAGTTGATCCTCTTTCAAATTTCAAACAGGCCTGGAAGGGAATGAGACAAAAAGGAAAGAGTTTGCCTCTGACAGAAAAGGAATATCAATATATTAAATTCCTTGAAACTTGCAATCTGCCTTATAGAATAATATGCACGCAACCCTTAATTAATGCAGCAACGGTCATAAAATCTTTGATAGAAAATACTGCAATAACTGACTGGTATTATAATGAGAACAGTTGTCAGCCTTCATAAGAAATCCTGAGGATAACTCCAAAATAATACTCTGAATAGAAGAGGTCACTGAATATAGAAACTCTGAAGAAGTTCATCGACCTGAGGGAAAGTTCGTCGAACTTAAACTGGGAAGTTCGTCGAACAAGAAGAAACTTTCGTCGAAGCGATCTTTGGAGTTCGTCGAACGGATTCTGAATTTGTCAAACGTGTTCAAAGTTCGTCGAACACCTTGACTTAGCTGATCTTCAAATCTCTTCTAGACTTAGCCTATGACCCTTATATGATAGGTCAAAACAAATCCTATACCTAGAAATAGACATCCTAGCCCAAATCAGTAATAGGGTTGAACTATGTTCCAACATTCTCCCCCTATTTGGGTTAGGATCCTATGTACAACATTTATCAACTAAACAAATATGCATAACAGAATTATAGGAAAAATATCTGACAGAAAGGAAATTCAGCAGATATAAATCAATTGTCACAAGCAGATATCATCACAAAATAATTAAGACTCAATTAACCAGAGAGAGAATTTTAAGGATTCCTGTCCTCTGAAGATGACTTCTTGAAGATTATTTTCCTGCTAGTATCTTCAGATTGCCTTCTGCTTAGCTTGCAGTCTTTATCACCCAGTGTTACCTTCTTGGAAATAGTTGGCAGAACAGCCTCTGGGTGGAGACTCATGTAGGCAGAAGTGTTGAACATATTCTTCACCTGGTACTGTTGAAATTCCTGTTCTCTATAGGGAGATATGGTAGAAATATGAGAGGTATCTATACCTTTTTCTCTGGCCTCTTTCATCTGAGATAGAGCAACATGCTCTCTAAACCTTGCCATATTGTACAATCTATCTGCTTCAGCTTTATCTTCAGCTTCCTTATCTTCGATTTCTTGTTCAGATAATTGGCTATGCCTTCTTTCATAAACCTGATAGCCTGAAGATCTTCCTTCCCAGTAAGAAGAGGATTGACCAGATGGCTTGGAGCCAGCAGACTGAGATGTCCTGGATGTGGAAGAAAGTCCTCTTGCAGAACCTGCACCTGGATGAGGTGGAGGAGGAGGGGGTTTCTTGAACAAAGCAGGGTGATCCTTCTGGAATCTTCTTTCAAGCTTCCTTCTCTTCAACTCATTCTTGGAGAATTGCATCCAAGGTTGAGTTATTTCATGAGGCTTGAGATTTTTCTGCACATAATAGGGAATGTCATTTTTATCAGGCTTTTTGGAAGGGGCTGCCAGCTTCTTGCATGGAGCTTTTCTTTTCTTGGATTTGACTTTGGCATCACTATCATCACTGTCATCATCATCATCTGAATTTGAAGATGAAGGCACATTTTCATACATTTCATCAATTTCCTTGTATGCTTTAATCCTTCTTTTCTCTAAATCATCATCAACATTTTTGACAGCAGCAGCAGTAGGCTCAGAAGAAGAGGAGGGGGCAGAGGCAGAGGCATCAGGCATCTGTTCAGAGGCAGGGGCCTGAGTGTCGAGCAGCAGGCTCAGTAGAAAATATATGTGTTCGTGTCGTGGAAGGTCAAGCATGCCCAAATAACTTTGGTATGATGAATGGGAGTCATTAGACGTACTTCTACGCGCTCTAGAACTGGAAGACATTCCTTCCCCTTCAATACCTTCACATACCAACAACAACAACAAAAAATCTTAAAAATTGGAATTTTTGATCTCTAAACTTCATAAAAACAAAAATGAATCCAAAAATCAAGTTTTTATTTAAGAAATTTTAACCAAAAATTAAAACCCCCATGAACTTAACTTAGATTTAGGATTTCCGTCGGCTTCCTACTGCTTCTCTCGCGAAACCCTATAGGAAATGCCTCCAGCTTTTCTTTTTTCCCGATTCGAGACCTTTTTATACATTTTCCGTTGTCGTCCACGACAGCTAGATGTCGTTTTTCCAACATCGTCAAAATGTCAAATTTTCTGTTTTTTAAAATTTTCTACAAATCATTAAAAATATGTTAGTTTAAATGTACTACTTTGTTTTGTATTTCTGACATTTTTAATTTTTGGTTTTATTTTTATTATGGAAAATCAATTACAAAAGTTCAAAATTCAAAAATATGTTTTTCTTGTATGAATTCTATTATTTAGAATTATTTACAATGTTAAATTTATTTCTTCAAATTACTATTGTTAGTTATTGGTGTCGACTTATCACCTAGAGGGGGGGGGGGGGGGTGAATAGGTTTTTCAAATTGTTTTATTCCCCTTTTGGTGTTCTTGTTTTTTGGTTACTAGATATAGAAATTGAAAACCACATCACAGAAAACACACAAAGACTTATAGAGGTTCCTCAAGAAAGGGTGTCTTGAGTAGCCCTCTTTCCCTCTGCGCCTACCTAGCACTGTGCTAGGCTCGGCAAACTCTAGCAATGTCTCCGGCCCGCATGTCTTACAACTCGGACCCGCAAGTCCCTGCAGCCTAGGCCCGCAAGCCCCTTCACTGCACCCAAGCCCGCTAGCTCGACACTCAGGCCCTAAAGCCCTACACAGTACAGACCCGCAAGTCTTGCCTGCAGCCTAGGCCCGCAAGCCCCTTCACTGCACCCGAGCCCGCAAGCTCGACACTCAGGCCCTCAAGCCCTACACAGCACAGACCCGCAAGTCTTGCCTCTTGTACCCACAAGTCCTTGCAGCCTAGGCCCGCAAGCCCCTTCACTGCACCCGAGCCCACAAGCTTGACACGTTTGGACCCGCAAGTCCTCTGCCCTAGCCCTCAAGCCTCACAGATCTCAAGCCCTCAAGCTTGGCACTTAGATCTGAAACCAGATCTTATAGATTTGGCCCTAGAGCCTTTACAAGAAAGATATACAATAATTGTTCTTCTGCCCGATGGAGATCGGCTTCTTGTCTTGAATAAGATACTTTAGTTGTGGGCATTGATAGCACAAATCTTCTTCAAACCTTCTTCTTTTGCCTGATATTGTCTTGGCTACTTGATTTGAACGAATCTTATCAGTTGATGTAGCTTGAATGCAACTTGGAGAACAATGGATAGGCATTTTTGTTCTCCTCTTCTTGTTCTTGATTCTTCTCCAGAACTTTTGTTGTTGTATTGCACGACGAGATACTTTTTCATTCCTTCGTTCTCTCTCCTTCTTTAGGGCATCACTGTTCCCTTTTATAAGATGGAGGAGTCGCTTAACGGTCACCTATGATGTCCTTTACTAACAAATGCACATACCTTAAGAGAACGCGCTGATTGGACAATCAGGCGGTGATATTAAATGCTGACAGCGCATCTGGCAATATTTGAATCTGTCTCGACGATATATCCATGGTTACAACGACATGGACAATATCTCGATGACTGGACTTGTCGTTGTCTTGAACTAGCTTCTTCTTCAATTCTTCCTCAGATAGAGATATCTCGATGACACAGGACATCCCTTCTGCACTTGCACTTAAGATGACATGAAGTCATCTAACTGATGTCGACGTAATTTTCTTGATTGCTTGATATCGTTGTGACCACCTCATCTTGTCGACGACATAATACATATCATGTCGACAGACCATTTTTTCAGCAATTGCCCGTCTTCATATGACCTTCTTTAGTCTTCTCGACGTCAAGGCTTCATTACGACGATATCGTTGACATCAGTCTTACTTAGCCATTTCAACGACAATGCTTCTTTATGATGATACCAGTCTTGTTCAGCCTTATCTACGTCAAGGCTTCTTTACGACGATATTCTTTGACCTCTTGTCTTGTGTTTGTGCTTGAGTCTTCTTCTTCATCTCGGCTTTCTGATATCATTGTGAGGTGATGTAGTGTTGATGTCACAATGATATCATCATATGTATGTTGTCTCGACGATAGCCGATATGCTCACTCTGCTTTGCTCTACACATCATTTCAACGACATGCATATACTTATCGACGATATGTCAAGTATTTTTCGACAATATTGTACTTAGGCAAGTTATTGAAGTACTGGACATATTGTCTAATCTCTGCAAGCATGAACTGGATATAGCCTCAAATACAACTTGTATTTATCATTAAGCTGAGCACTTCTTCAAATCAGGAACACTACTGGGCACTGTTCCCAACAATCTCTCTCTATTTGAAGAAATCATAACCCACTCAATGATAAAGTACATCTTAAGCAAATAAACATGTAATAATGACATTGCAGTTATATTTGAGTGAACACAGAGTTTGATAAATATCACTTCATTGATAATTTATAAATTGAGACAAATGTTTTAAGGTTTTCAACATTTCTACATTTGCCCCTAGTGATTCAGCCATCTATTTCTCTAGTTCCTTCATAGCTGCTTCACTCTTTGCTTTCTTGACACTGGCTTCCTGCTCCTTCTCAGTTTGTCTGGTGAAGTACTCAAATGGCTTAGGGTGATACATGAGAGACTCAGAAGTGTTTGCAGTGATTCTGCCTGCTTGCTTGTGCCTTCTGTATACTCTCCTTGCTTCTTCTTGCTCTTCATACTTAGCCCATTCTTAAGGACTATACTTATTATACCTCTCACCTTTATTTACCGTCACTAACTCCCATGCTTTTAAAATGATGGCTCTGGACTTGGGACTTTATCTCGCATAGTTATCCTTTTTCCCCATTTCCTCCATGTATTTTCTATTTCTCATCTTTACCTCATCTTCTTCCAATATTTCCTTTCCTTTATTCTGATCAGTAGCAGCATCAAGAATGTCTACATATTGATCTTCAGCAGGGTACTCTTCAGCAGGCTCATCAAAATGGAGAGGAGGGAGATTCATTGCTTCCCTGATAGTATTTGTGGTCCACATGGCATGCTCACCACTGGACTTTATCATTGATCTCTCCCCCTTTATGACTTCATCAAATATCCCCCTTTGGATGTTCTCCTAAAGAACCAGTATCTTGCTTTTAAGCATGTGAATTCCTCCCTCCAAATAGTTCTTGGTCTCAAGCAGATGACTGTCTAGATCCTTATTGTGGTGATCTAGACTTTCTTGGAGATTAGTTTTATGTTCAACCATCCATCTGTTGGTTGCTATGTAGGCCTTCTCTATGTTGTTGTCGATCATTATCTGATTATCCATTGAATCAGATAGACCCTGGTGAGTAAGTGCTATCTTTTGGCAGTATACTCTTGTAGATTCTTCACATCATTTCTCAGGCTTGCAGTTTCAGCAGATAGTTCCCTTCTTAGATCATTGATGGATGAGTTAACATGACCTTCAATTTTTATCCTTTGCTCTTCCAGGAGCATTCTTATCTGAGGCAATAGGGAGAACTCTACTGCCCGATTCACTGGAGGTAAACTGGCTTGTCCTGGTTCCTCCTCTTCATTCCCATCAATCATTGGAGATGGATGACTTCTGATGGGAGACTGATTTGACTCATTTTCCTTTTCTGTATGTGGCAGATCTCTGCTAGTCTCATCAGCAGGGTTCTCTTGATTGTCTTCTTGGTAATCTTTACTTGGGTCTTCTTGGATTGCTGCTCTAGAATGAATAGCATCCTCAGTCCCAATGATTTTATTGATCACTTCTACCATATGAGTAGGGAGCTCACTATTCTTCTCCCCCTCAGTTTCAGCATCCTCTTGTTATGTTCCTGCTGTTACAATTGTCCTAGATTCCAGACTTGGAACAGAGGTCTGGAGGGAGACATTCTTTTTCACTACAGGCACTTCAGAGTCAAATGAGTCTGAGCTGTTGCCTGACTCACTTTCTTCAGATGAGCTTTCTCCCTTCCTCTTCACTTCCTCTGCAGTCTTCAGCTTCTTAGGAGACTTAGTCAGAACTTTCTCCCATCTCTCAAGAATCTTGATATCCATCCTTCTCATGTGATGGATTCTAACACCATACTTCTTATTAAAACTTTCATGGTAAGATAACAGTAGATACAATGATAGCATTCTTCCCAGATTTGGAACTTGAAAACTTTCTTGTATCCTTTTGAAAATAATCTGACCCCAGTTGGTCTTCTTACTTAGGATTATCCTTGCCATTATCTCAAACATGGGCTTGGATATCCTATCATGCGACCTTACCTTATAGAGGAGGGCTTTTCCTACAATATCCGCCATAAGCTTTCCTTGTTGATTAAAATTCTTCCTTTCCAGAGACCCATAGGTCTTGCTGGAGTGCCCGCACCATGCCAGAGCCTTGTTAAGGTCTTCCTGGGTGACTTCATATTTTCCTCCCCCTTGGCGCAGGCCGGCAGCTGAAGAAAACTGGTAAATCTCTTGGGATTCACCTTGACCTTCATCCCATTGATCAATCTTTTCACAGATGTTCCTTTTGATCCTACCTTGGCATTCGAGAAGAATTCCAACACTTCTCTCTTTAAGATTACTGTTGGCAATGAGAGAGCAAACTCCAGGCCGACGATGTCTAACAGCTTATTGGCGCTCTGAATCTCTTCTGGCCCTTCTGAGAAACCATCCCTCACTACTTTGCTTCCTTCATAAAGAAATCCTCCCTTCTTTGGCGCCATTTCTTACTTGAGCTGAGAGGATTCTAATGTTGTCGACTCATTCACTCTTCAAAGGCGTAGAGAGCACGACGTCTTTTTAGGGCGAATGTAGAAAGTGTTTTAACCTTAAGACACCTGATCTTATTTATAGTTTCAAGATTGGAATGTGAAGTGCCATCAACCCATAGACCTCCTCATCCTCAGAGTCACAGTCTGTGAGAGTCAAGGGTGCTCTTATTCTTCTTCTGACTGAAAAGCATTCTTCATCTTAAGATTCACTGTCTGAAATAGTCAAGGGTGCTTTGATCCCTATGGCACTGATCCCTATACTTCTTTATTCTTCAATATGAGAAGAGCTCCAACTGCTTTCACTTAAGGATCTGAACTTCCTGATGTCAGATCTTTTGAATTTCTCCATAGAGTTAGGATATGAGAATCAATTGATTTGATACACCCAAGAGCAGATCTGTTCAAGCTGTTAAGCTTTTCTTTGAACAACCTCCCTCTGATACCACTTGTTAGTTATTGGGTGTCGACTTATCACCTAGAGGAGGGGGGGGGGGGTGAATAGGTTTTTCAAATTATTTTATTCCCCTTTTGGTGTTCTTGTTTTCTGGTTACTAGATTTAGTGATTGAAAACCACAGCACCGAAAATACACAAAGACTTATATAGGTTCCTCAAGACAGGGTGTCTTGAGTAGTCCTCTTTCCCTCTGCGCCTACCTAGCAGTGTATTAGGCTCGACAAACTCTACCAATGTCTCTGGCCCGCAAGCCTTACAACTCGGACCCGCAAGTCTCTACAGCCTAGGCTTGCAAGCCCCTTCACTGCACCCGATCCCACAAGCTCGACACTCAGGCCCTCAAGACCTACATAGCACAGACCAGCAAGTCTTACCTGCAGCCTAGGCCCGCAAGCCCCTTCACTGCACTCGAGCCCGCAAGCTCGACACTCAGTCACTCAAGCCCTATACAGCACAGACCCAAAAGCCTTGCCTCTTGGACCTGCAAGTCCCTGCAGCCTAGGCCCGCAAGCCCCTTCACTGCACCCAAGCTCGCAAGCTCGACATGTTTGGACCCACAAGTCCTCTTCCCTAGCCCTCAAGCCTCACAGATCTCAAGCCCTCAAGCTTGACACTTAGATCTGAAACCAGATCTTACTGATTTGGCCCTCAAGCCTTTACAAGAAAGATATACAATAATTGTTCTTCTGCTTGATGGAGATCGGCTTCTTATCTTGAAGAAGATACTTCAGTTGTGAGCGTTGATAACACAAATGTTCTTCAAACCTTCTTCTTTTGCCTGATGTTGACTGGCAACTTGATTTGAACGAATCTTATCAGTCGATGTAGCTTGACTGCAACTTGGAGAACACTGGATGAGCGTTTTTGTTCTCCTCTTCTTGTTCTTGATTCTTCTCTGCAGCTTTTGATGATGTATTGCTCGGCGGAATACTTTTTTGTTCCTTCGTTCTCTCTCCTTCTTTAGGGCATCACTGTTCCCTTTTATAGGACGGAGGAGCTGCTTAACTATCACTTATGATGTCCTTTACTGACAAACGCCCATACCTTAAGACCATGCGCTAATTGGACAATCAGGCGGCGACATTAAATACTGACAGCGCGTCTGGCAACATTTGAATCTGTCTCGGCGATATATCCATGGTTATGAAGACATGGACAATATCTCGACGACAGGACTTGTCGTTGTCTTGAACTAGCTTCTTCTTCAATTCTTTCTCAGATAGAGATATCTCGACGACACGGGACATCCCTTTTGCACTTGCACTTAAGAAGACATGAAGTCATCTAACTGATGTCGATGTAATCTTCTTGATTGGTTGATATCATTGTGACCACCTCATCTTGTCGACGACATAATACATATCATGTCGATAGACCATTATTCAACAACTGCCCGTCTTCATATGACCTTCTTTAGTCTTCTCGACGTCAAGGATTCTTTACGATGATATCGTTGACATTAGTCGTACTTAGCCTTTTCAACGACAAGGCTTCTTTACGACGATACCAGTCTTGTTCAGCCTTATCGACGTCAAGGCTTCTTTACGACGATATTTGCTAACCTCTAGCTTGTGTTTGTGCTTGAGTCTTCTTCTTCATCTCGTCTTTTTGATATCGTTGTGAGGTGATGTAGTGTTGATGTCACAACGATATCATCATGCGTATGTTGTCTCGACGATAGCCGATATGCTCACTCTGCTTTGCTCTGCACATCATTTCAACAACATGGATATACTTATCGACGACATGTCCATTCTTTTTTGACGATATTGTACTTAGGCAAGTTATTGAAGTACTGGACATATTGTCTGATCTCTGCACGCATAAACTGGATATAGCATCAAATACAACTTGTACTTATCATTGAGCTGAGCACTTCTTCAAATCAAGAACACTTTTGGGCACTATTCCCAACAACTATGAACAGTGTTTTGATTATCATGCTCTGATATATCTAATTACGTGCATCAATTGTCTTAAAAAATATGTGTAGAACCAAGCTTAGCATGCCTCTAAGTATGAGTAAATATTTTGTGATTGATAATGATACTTTTTCACCCACTTATTTTTGGTAATCTACATGTGTGCTTAAATCTACAAATGCTTGCATGTGTATTGTAATTGTACAATGAATTAAAACTTACATAAGCTTATTACTTACACTACATTTGAATTGCACTTAAGAAATTCAGAAAAGTGGTTAAGTTTAAAAAATTTTAGTTTGGAAAACAAGTGTATTCGGAGAATGTTGTCTCACAAAAGTGAACAAAAATAAAAAATAGACAAATATCACTCCACCAAGCACTACTTGAACCTCCTGATAAGTCTTCATAAGCATTGTGAGGTTGAGCACCTTGGAAAGAATAATAAAGTGTTTTGTGCAAACTTTTGTTTTACACCATTTTTTCTAAAAATATTGTGCATTAAAGTGTGTGAAAGTTAATATACTTGTGTTTTTATTGTGCACTTTACTTTACATATGTCTTGTATTTTGTGATTTAAATCAATTGTTAACATTGCTCAAAATACACTTCTGTGCACATCATTATCTTTCATAACACTTCTTCTCATGAGTACTGGATTCTAATGCTTTATCTATACTACTCGTTATATAAGAAATGCACTAGATAAGCAAGCATGACCTCTACAATGTTTTGGTATTTCTTAAATTTGAAATTTAGTAACATTGTAATATATTTTATTTTTGATATATTCATTTCATGCTTGGTAACTTTATGTCAAACTCTGAGATTTCAAACAGGTTAAAACATCTTTACATTTTGAACTTAAACTCATATTTATACTTATGATTTTCATGCTTACAAACTGATGTTTCTTATACTCTTCCGCTTGCCTAAACTCTTATTTATTTATTTTGAAATCTCTTATATACTATGCTTAAACTCTTAAACATTACCTATATTACAAAAGCTCGATCATGATTTATAATTCCTAAAGAATGCCTCCTTACTTCCCTCACCCCAATTTCTTTTAATAATACCAAAAGGGGGAGAATTATTCTTGTAAGAAAGAAAGAAATCATTACGAAACACATTAATTTCTTATCATATTTAGGGGGAGTACACACTTAGGGGGAGAATACATATAAGGGAACTTCATCCAAATAACGTTATCGCACAACCAATTATTTAGTCTTGCTTATCTTATATCACTTAATAGGAAACTCCGATTTCTTTCAAAGTGGATTTGTTATTATCAAAAGGGGGAGATTGTTGGAGCATGCTTTCTAAACTCCTTGGTTTGCTAATAACAAATATCGGGTGTGTTTGATCCAATATTCTCTATGGTGTGCAGGTAAAATAGGTATGCAACTATGCTAATTGTTGTTTGGATCTCAGAATGAATAGTCCAGAAAAATCACCGTCGTCAGCGACAGCTAGGTGTCATCACCGATAGCTCAGCGGTTTCCACACGTTCTGTAAGTTTCGTCCACTGTCGGAATTCTGACATTGATATCAGAATCTGACAGCCCACGTTTCAACTACAACCTCCATGACGCACAAAAACATCGTTCGCATGGGACATGTGGCAGCTGGAGAAGATAACGTCGGCGGACGATAGCTAGATGTCGTCGACGACGTCGAGAAAATATATATTGGCTAATTTTACGTAGAGGAGAAGTTACACACTATTTTGGAGTACCAATTCCCGAGTGCATTTCGTCCAGAGAGCTCCAGAAATTCGAGAACTCCCCTTTTTGGCAAGAACATTCGAGAGCGAAAAAGAGACTGTCCGTGCGCAGTATTTCAGACAATCTTTGCAAGGAGTCGACGCCGTCTTCAGAGCTTCATATTTAGGGAGTTTCATAATCTGAATTTCTATTTTGTATTTTACTTTATCATTTTGTAATCGGAAGAGGAAATCGCCGTCTTGTGCGTGACGTCTAAGTCTGTGTGTGGCATAGGAGGAAATCGCCGCCTTGCGCGTGACGTCTAGGTCCTTGTGTGGCCTAGAAGTAAATTGCCGCCTTGTGTGCAGCATCTAGATTGTGGAGAGATCTAGGGGATGGTTTGTAGCAAGATCTAGGAAGTGATACGTTATAGCCGATCGGTCCTTGGTTGAAGGACCGGTAAATTGAAAAGAAGTTTATTTTTATCACAACCTTTATTTTAAGCTTTATTAAGATCGATAATTCTTTGTATTCATCACTTGTGAAAATAAAATTTGATTTCCAATTTCTCATGATTTTTTAAGTGATTATTTAGGTTGTGTAAAAATCTACTTGTTTACCAGTGTAAAATTATCTTAATACTTTAGAAAAAAATTCAAAGAAAATATTAACCCTTATTCACCCCCCCCCCCCCCCCCCCCCCCCCCGCTCTAAGGGCGTCGCAAGATCCAACAGAGAGGTCTCATCAGAACGTTTAAAACCTTCTCCATCAGACACATACCAAGGGAAGAAAGTACCCTAGCGGATCGGCTGGCTAAGTCAGGTCCTCGGGCTGGAGGAACCCTGACGGAACTGTTCCACCCATCGATTGAGGAAGGGAACTCATGGATTTAGAGCGGTGACCATCGTTGAGGGAACCTTTCGTGACCTTTCTGGCAATGGGCAGGTTTCCGGAAGAGGTTCCAGATCAATGGCGCTTCAGGTACAGGTCCGCCTACTACATGCTTCACGAGGGGGACTTATATCGAAAGACTCTCTCGGGACTCTTAGCACGATGCATTTCTGAGGAGGAAGTCCCGAGGGTCCTGGAGGAGGTTCACTCCGGCGAGTGTGGTAGTCATTCAGGGAGTAGGACATTGGAGGCAAGAATAATGAGGCAGGGGTACTTCTGGCCGACCCTGAGCAAGGACGCAACAAAGTTCGCCAAGAAATTCCAGAAATGCCAGCTGTTTGCCCCGCTTCAACTTCAGTCGGCTCAGATGCTAAGGAGCATCACGACGCCGTGACCCTTCACCATATGGGGGATGGACCTGGTAGTACCCTTCCCCCAGACAAGTGGGCAAAGAAGGTTTCTCCTAGTCATGATCGATTACTTCTCAAAGTGGTTGGAGGTTAAGGCTTTGGCCAAGGTCACCTCGCAGGTAATCTGCAACTTTGTGTGGGGGGAGATCATCTGCCGACATGGGCTCCCTTAAGCCATAATCACAGATAATGGTCTGTAATTCGCTAGTGAAGAGTTCATCAGCTTCTGCAGCCAGTTGGGAATAAACCTCAGGTTCCCATCCGTCCATCATCCCAGGAGCAACGGGCAGGTGGAGGCGGCGAATAAGATCATAGTGAACCTGCTCAAAAAGAAAGTAGAGAACTTAAAGGGGAGTTGGGTGGAGAAACTTCCTTCTATCCCGTGGGCTCTAAGGACCACACTCAACACCGAAACTGGCGAGAACCCTTCAAGATCCCTCACGGTTGTGAGGCCGTTATTCCCGTAGAATTTGAAGTCAAGACACTGCGGGTAAGGGCCGCCGAAGGAGGCGATGAAGAATGGAGAGCGGGGAACAAAGAGGAGCTGCGACTCTCCCTAGATCTGATCGAGGAGGTCCAAGATCTTGCCGCCATTCGACAAGAGGAAGTCAAGCGACGGATGGTGAAGTATTTTGAGAAGCACGTCAGGATCAAACAATTCGAAAAGGGGGACCTCGTGTTAAAAAAGATCGATGCGGCCGAAAGGTCAGCCGCGGTAGGAAAGCTTATCGCAATTAGGAGGGCCCCTATGTCGTTGAAGAAGCCTTAAAGTCGGGGGGATATCGCCTCCAGAATGTGGAAGGTGATACGTAAAATTTTGGATAAATTATTTTTCCAAATTCTACGAATTATAGGCAAGAGCACTTATCGTTCATAGTATAATATATTTAAAAATAAATATCAAGTGTCGTATTCCACGGGTCTGTTGATTACTTTTACTCACGCAAATTAATATTATTTTATCTAAATATAAAAAGATGTTTAGAATAATAAAAGAGAAAAGGAAGAAGAGAGCATTCGATCAGAAATACTTCTTAAGTTGGATAAATCGTAAAATCTAAATTCATAACGAATAAGATAGAATAATTCGACCGTGGAGGTTCCCAAATCAAGAAAGCGCCTCTCTCGAGAATACGCAACCAACTAACCTTAGGTTGATTGATTAAGAGCCCTCGGCCAGTCGAAAACTGAAAGTATCTAGTTGCGGCCTAAATCACCTAGAGGGGGGGGGGGGGGGGGGGGGGGGTGAATAGGTGGTTTCTATGTCTTCACGCGGAATTAAAATATAACACAGAAATGAACACAATAAAGCACAGCACAGACACAAGGATTTTATAGAGGTTCCCCGATGTGGGTAGTCCTCTTTCCCGTCTCGCCTATCTAGCACTATGAGGCTAGACTCGGCTACTTCACCAATCTCAGATTATAAATAATCTTACACCTCGGAGTCAAAACTCCTACAACTCGGAGTATACCACTCCTACAACTCGGAGTAAAACAACTCCTACAACTCGGAGCAAACCACTCCTACAAATAACTCAGAGTAAAAACTCCTACAGAAATCAAACAGAGATAGAAATAAAAAATACTTCTTCTAAACCTCAACAGAGATTAACTTCAGATCTTGGGAAAACTGAATCTTCTTCTTCCTTGAGAGAGAAAGCTTGGATCTTGAAAGATTTTGAAGAAGAAAGACTTGGCTAACCTGATCTGAATAGGCCCTTTGATCTACTCGAAAGAATCATCAGTATGGAGTGCAGCACAAGGATCAAAGACCTTCTTATCTGAGAAAACTCTAACAACAAAGAAGAATAACTCTTGAGCAGCAGATGTTAGGTCTCAGAAAACTTGTTCAGCAAAGGAAGAGGAGAACAACTTTTTGTTTCTGAACAAATCGTGTGAGGAAGAAAGATGTGTATGAAGCCCTAAAAATAAAGGATTATTTATAGGGAGGACTTCAACAGCTCGTGCGACAAAGAAGGGAGGAGCGACATGTGTACTGTACGTGGCGGCCAACCCTAATTTTCGAATTCGAAACAAAGATTTGAAATCCGTTTGTCCGTCATTCGTCGAGACTTCACGTGAACATCCGACGAAAAGACTTGACCACAGAAAAACACTGAACAACCCATGAAAAACACCTTCTGTTTTCATTCGTCGGGATTCGTCGGGATTCGTCGGGAGTTCACGAGAACATCCGACGAATGGACTTAGCTGCAGAAATTTCTTCTTTAAACAAGACAAATGGCTTCTGTCTTGATTCGTCGGCATTCGTCGGGAGTTCACGAGAACATCCGACGAATGGACTTAACTGCAGAATTTTCTTCTTTAAACAAGACAAATGGCTTCTATCTTGATTCGTCGGGATTCGTCGGAATGTCCCGAGACATCTCGACGAATTGACTAAGAAAAACTTTCTTTTCTACTGAAAACCTGCTCCACTCCTCAACCTTGAAGACCTTCAGTTGTGAGTATATGAAGTACACCCCAAAAGAGAGATTACACATGGACCAACACTTTGTTCTACACAATGAGGGATTACATTGTCCAGAACTGTGTTTGGTGATCCATTGCAACCTGACCTTGGTGTGCACTTAGCATTAAGACCTGTCATAACACATCTAAACAGAAATCATCAAATACATACTCAATTCATTTTAGTTCACTAGGGGACATCTTCAAATCTAGGTGATTGTGGACACAATACCCAACAATCTCCCCCTATTTGAAGATGTCATAACCCTATGCACTAAGTTGAATTGCACAGAAAATATAATAAATAAGAAATGCACAACCCAGGCAGTAATATTTAAGGAAAAACAGAATAAGATTGAATGTTTAACTTAACACAAAAGAAATGTATATATATATAAGCAAAGAAAACATCTTGATTCCAGACTAGCTCAGCTCATTCATGATCTTTGCCTTTCTGCTTTGCAAATAATCTTTCCACTGCCTCAGCTTTCTTCTTCTGTTCAGATTCCATTCTCTCAAAGAATGCCTTTGGCTTAGGCCAATATTTGTCAGGAGCAGTCTCTTTTGATCCACCTGACTTGAAATGAATTCTTCTTTCAGTTGTCCTCTTCTCAAACTTTCTCCATTCTTCTGAACTGTAGTGATCACTGACTTTTTCATTATGATTACTGACTCTATTGAAGGATGAGAGAACAATACTTTTGGAGGTGGGGCTCCAGCTTTCTTGGAAGTTTCTAGGAGGAGGTCTATCATAAAATTCTCTAATCTTTTTATAGGGATTAGACCTCTTTACAGATGGCTTGTCATCAAATAACTTCCTTTTCAAAGACTTTTCAGAGGGTTCAGCAACAGTGGAGCTGTCAGGCTCTTGAGCAGGAAAAGGATCATCCCAGAACTCTTGATAAGTGGAAGCAGGAATGTCTTCTTCATCAGAAACAAGAACCTCAACAGGATTTGGAGAAAAGCTTGGAGCCCTGGGTCCTGGAGCACTTGAAGAAGGAACATCTGACCCTTTATCTACAACAGAAAAACCAAGCATTCCAGCAATTTCCTTGAACAACCAGCTTTGAGCTCCATGAGTGTACCAATTCACATCCTTAACATTTTGTAAAATGTTCTCCTTGAGCTCTTGCATTTTTGAAGATACATTTTCATCTAAGTCATTCAACTTACTTGCATTTTCTTCTAACTTTGCCACCACACTCTCCTCCCCCTTTATGACATCTTCATGCAGGAGGGAATAGAGTCTATGCAGTTGTCTTTCAAGTTGATCATCCAAGAAGGTGAGTCCTTGATCATGAGCAGTGCTAAGAGTAGAGCGAGCAGTATTCAGATGTAGTACATCTTCACTAACCTGATGCAGATTCTTTAGAGCATGCCCAACACCTTAATTTGTGTGGTCTAGAGCTTTTCCTGCTTTTGACATCCAAGCTTCTTGATCATTCTTGAATGTGCTCATCTCATGCCTAATTTCAGTTATTTCCTACCTCAGAGCACTATCCACAGAGTCAATCTTCTTATAAACTTGCTTGATAGACTTATCTAAGTGCTCAGTCTGAGCCTTCAGCAAATCTGCAATTGACTTCAGCAAAGAGGAGTGAGAGCTATCACCAGACTCAAACTCTTCAGGAGAGATTTTATAAGCCACAAAACTTGTAGACTGTGCTTGCTTATCAAGCACAGTTACTCTTGGAGATGAGCTACCAGCTACAGGAACTTCTGGATACCAGGGTAATAACAACACAGAAGGAAGGACCTCACGAAAAGCAGATTCAGCCATGAAACTATCTTCATGGTCTTTCTCCCCCTCAGCTAGAGACATCTTTTTGGCAAACTCCAACCTTGCACCAAAACTGCCCTTCTCCATAGATTCAGATTTCCTAGAAGGAGCAGAAGGAGAATCTGGCAAATCTTCATGATCTGCAGAAAGAGAGTCAACCAATTCAGGTGATCTCCTTGAATCTTCTAGCTGAGCAGCCTCATCAACATCAGCAACATTCCCTGGACCCTCCAGGTCAAGACCAGCATTAGGGACAACAGCAAAAACAGGATCAAGAGGAACTTGATCAGCTACACTGGGAGGAAATTTTCCTGTAGCACCACCACCTGCACCAATGTCTCTTGGGGTTGGAAACTCCCCCTCAACAAGTGCATCTCTTTCCTGAACAGAAGCTGGACTAAGTCCACTCCCCCTGGAGGATTGACCTGCTTCAAGAGTCCTATTCTCATTAAGCAGAGGGTCTTCACCATCATTAACAGCAGCCTTCACTCCAACACTTCTTAAACCCTTGGGAATGACCCTTTCCCATTTGGAGAAAATGGATGAATTGATTTTCTTGGTGTGGTGGATGGGGATACCTCTTCCAAGATTAAAAAAATCTGGATTGCTACCATTGAGTAGCAGACTGAGAATTCTTCCAAAATTGGGAGCATGAAAACTCTCTTTAATTTTCTCAAAAATTACTTCACCAAAATTAAAATATTTCCGACAGATTATAGCAGAGTGAATTTTGAAAGCTTCTTCAGAGAGGTAGTCATGAGATCCTACCTTACACAATAAGACTTTTCCTATAATGTCACACAGAAGCTTACCTCCATCATTCATAAATTTCCTTCTGATTTGAGATCTTTCATTAAGAATACCACAGAATCGCCTGGCTCTGAGAATATCTTCAACAAACAATTCTTCTGTTTCGACTTCAGGCATCCTCAACAGTCTGTTGATCCCACTAGCCTTTAGGATGATTTTGCAAGACCCGATGGAGCTCTTGATTTTCTTACCTTGACTGGTGATTTTTGCATTGCGAAAGAACTCAAGAACGTCCCGTTCTAGGATTTTAGCCGGCTCCTCCAAGACAAAGCTGAGCCCGGCGACATCAAGCATTAAAATAACATTTCGGAACTCATCTGAAGCTGTCTGAAATGCACCTCGCACAAGCTCTCCACCAGAATGCAGTCCAGCCTTGGGTGCCATTAAGCTCGTCGATGTCGGGGAAGAAGAACAGAGAAAGCGCGAGAGAGACGAAGGGTCGGAAAGGGTTTCACGGAATATTTCGTGGAATCACGCGTTTTCTTTGATTTATATATATATATATATATATATAAATTGAAATGAGGCGCGTACCTGAATGAAGATTAAATCGCATTTAATAATAATAAGATTCCACGGGAGCTATCTGAGAATAATAATAATGGACCCGTGAAAACCCGTGTAATCTACTTGAAACAAAAATCTCAACTTTTACGGGAAATTCCATGCAAATTCGTGAAATGCCAACAGTCCTTCTTCAAGTTTCCTTGTTAAGCATTCCAAATTCCATTTTGAAGAAATTGAATTTGGTTTCGTCCAGAGGCTTCGTAAAAATATCTGCAATTTGTTTGTCAGTATTAACATATAACAAATTTATGTCCTTACTCTCAACATGTTCCCGAATGAAGTGGTAGCGAAGCTCAATATGCTTCGTTCTGCTGTGAGAGACTGGATTATTTGCTATGGCAATAGCACTTGAGGAGTCACAGAACATGGGGATTTCTGTGAACTTTAAGTTATAGTCCTCAAGCTGATTTTTCATCTGAAAGGAGAGGTTCTAGTTCTTATTTATCTTTTTGAAAGATCTTGGTTAAGTTTTTGATTTCAATATAAATGATATGTATATTTATATGTGTTTACTGAGTGAGTAATTTTCACAAACAATAAAAGTGCACAGCAAAAATAGAAACATAAAACATAAGCAAACAAATACAATCCAGATGACACAAGAAATATAGTAGTTCCCCAAAACTTGGGTACATCTACTCTTCTACCCACTGGTAGGAATCCACTAGGATTTTTGATCAGGTGCCCTTACACCATTGGAGGTTTGATCAGGTGCCCAATTCACCACAGTCAGGTTTTTGCTAAGGTGACCTGTCACCAGGAGTTCACTTTTGAAGGGAGTAATAACCCTGTACAAGATGGGGGTAGGGAATAAAATAACACAGAAATTGAAATGTTCTTCTATGTATAAGAAGACTCTTGAAGATCCAGATGTGGTGCTGAATGGATCTGATATTGAAGAGCTCCCCCTGTCTGATACAGATTGTTGACAGTTCTGGAGGTCTCTTCTTTCACACACTTCTTTCCTCTGATGCAATGGTAATCCTGAGCAAGTAGTTGTGATTTGTGTCTCAGGATGTTCTTGATCTGCAGGAAGATGTTAGCAACCAGAGTGTGCTGTGTTTTTGTGTTGTCTATATATCTCTATATGTATATCTCCTTCTCTCTTGTATTTATAATCCGAGAAGTACTTTTTGAATTCTTGCCCGGGAAAATGGAAAGAGATAAAGTCTCTTTAATTTCATTCCTTGGGAAGATAAGTATGTCGATTTGACACATCAGAAACGGATATGAACTTTAATGCTACAACGGCTAGATTAGTCAAAAGATATTGTATAATATATAAGAGAGCCGTTAACTATAAATCAAATTTTAGTCGAACTGACAGAGGTATAGAATTTCGTCGAACTCAGCTTTGCTTTCGTCGAGCCGAGCTTATCTTTTGATGTGCTAAGCAATTCTCTTTATATAAAATATACTTGATTTGATCTGAATAGATTTCGTCGATCTTGATTTATCTCGTCGACCTGCTGAGCTTTAGAGAAAGCGTCGAGCGCTGAGGCTGATCGTCGAACGCCGGTAGCAGTTCGTCGAACGCAGATAGCAGTTCGTCGAGCGCAAGAAGACTTATGATAATTTTATGATATCTTCCCCGATTCGATCGCATTATATTTAATTAGATGTTTTCTTTAGAATGATGTGATTTAAGTTATCAGATAGATGAATTAGATGTTGATCCTAACTCAAATCAAACCTATGGTTCCAACAATCTCGCCCTATTTGAGTTGGGATCCTAAATCAAATTAAAACTAGTGGCCTGGAGGTCTCCCCCTATTTGGCTTAGGATGCCGACAGTTTTAATTTTTATATACTCCTTTTCTCTCTCACTTGGTTTCTCTGAATATCTCATTTTCTTTCTCACTTGGGTTTTAATAAATTTTCATCCCCTTTTTTTTTTAAAATTATTTGAGCCACTCTGCTTTCCTAGATTTTAATTTCTTAAGATCTGAATTAAAATTTTCAATTGCAGCCACTTTTGTAATTAGAGAGATTAAATCTTAGTTGGGGTTTTGAGCTTCTCATTTTCTCTCTCACTTGGGTAACTTTATTATCCTAGAAGGTTTTAATATGTGAATTGCTACAGCTGTTAATGAATTTTAAGAGATGTCAGACATTTTCTTTCTCATAGAATCCCCTTATCAGAAGAGACTCACACTCAGTGCTATGATCATTTCTGATCAGTGCAGCTACAGTAGAATGCTCAAACTGACTTAGAGAAGTCTGTAAGAATACAAAGTTGTCTTTAACATTGTTTTTATAATGGAAACAATCCATGTAAATTTTAGATTTGTTGTTTTAGAATTGGAATGGAGTTTAATGGAGAAAAACTTTTTAATACCTTTTGAAAATTCTATTAGAAATATATGTTTTAAGAATTTTAAAATCTGATTTTTAATGCTAATTGAAAGTTTTCTTTTGTAGTCATTAAAATATATGTTTGAAATTATTTTAAAGTTTTCTTGACAATCATTAATTGATCTATTTTGTGTCTTTGATTTTTCTTCAGTTTTGTTACTTTCAGAAGTTAAATGATTTATCTTTATTAACTTCCTTTTAATTTCTTTGTCAGTTGTTATTGAATCTGTGAGAGTTATTTCAAAAACATTTTTAGAGGTAGAGTTATGATTTGATTTTACCTCTTTTACCTTTCCTAGATCTGCTTTTGCATCTGGATTTTGGTATGACCCATTTATGGCCATCATGCAGAAGGCTCTAGCTCTAAGTTCTTCTTCCTCTTCTTCTTCACTTAGGTTTGTTGATGGTTCTGCATCAAAAATACAATCAGTTGAAGAGATGGAAGAAGGTTCATTTACCATCCTAGAGAGGGAGTTCCAAATTCCTCTTGCAGAGGTGCAGTCTTCAACTCTTTGAATAGTGTCTTTTGACACTGATTGAGTCAAGATCTGCATAGCTTTTGCCTCTGCATCAGTGGTAGTTTTCTTTGAAGAAGATATATCAGTGCCAGCATAAACGGGTCCTGTCAAAATAGATTTGTAAATCTCTTCATCTATAGCATTCATATATAATCTGATTCTAACTTGCCATAAAGAAATATTATCCAGCTTAAATATAGGTGGATCTGAAAACAGAAGGATTTCTTGTGCCATTTTGAAAATTCTAAGAACTAAAAGTGATCTTTGTGATTTCAGGTGTTAACCTGTGTGACAAATCAATTTCTCTAATACTAATCGAAAGAAGTCTTAATTTTGAAAGTATTAAATGCTAGAAATTGAAATGGTAAAATCACCAGCCTCTGATACCAATTGAAAGGAGAGGTTCTAGTTCTTATTTATCTTTTTGAAAGATCTTGGTTAAGTTTTTGATTTCAATATAAATGATATGTATATTTATATGTGTTTACTGAGTGAGTAATTTTCACAAACAATAAGAGTGCACAACAAAAATAGAAACATAAAACATAAGCAAACAAATACAATCCAGATGACACAAGAAATATAGTAGTTCCCCAAAACTTGGGTACATCTACTCTTCTACCCACTGGTAGGAATCCACTAGGATTTTTGATCAGGTGCCCTTACACCATTGGAGGTTTGATCAGGTGCCCAATTCACCACAGTCAGGTTTTTGCTAAGGTGACCTGTCACCAGGAGTTCACTTTTGAAGGGAGTAATAACCCTGTACAAGATGGGGGTAGGGAATAAAATAACACAGAAATTGAAATGTTTTTCTCTGTATAAGAAGACTCTTGAAGATCCAGATGTGGTGCTGAATGGATCTGATATTGAAGAGCTCCCCCTATCTGATACAGATTGTTGACAGTTCTGGAGGTCTCTTCTTTCACACACTTCTTTCCTCTGATGCAATGGTAATCCTGAGCAAGTTGTTGTGATTTGTGTCTCAGGATGTTCTTGATCTGCAGGAAGATGTTAGCAACCAGAGTGTGCTGTGTTTTTGTGTTGTCTATATATCTCTATATGTATATCTCCTTCTCTCTTGTATTTATAATCCGAGAAGTACTTTTTGAATTCTTGCCCGGGAAAATGGAAAGAGATAAAGTCTCTTTAATTTCATTCCTTGGGAAGATAAGTATGTCGATTTGACACATCAGAAACGGATATGAACTTTAATGCTGCAACGGCTAGATTAGTCAAAAGATATTGTATAATATATAAGAGAGCCATTAACTATAAATCAAATTTTAGTCGAACTGACAGAGGTATAGAATTTCATCGAACTCAGCTTTGCTTTCGTCGAGCCGAGCTTATCTTTTGATGTGCTAAGCAATTCTCTTTATATAAAATATACTTGATTTGACCTGAATAGATTTTGTCGATCTTGATTTATCTCGTCGACCTGCTGAGCTTTAGAGAAAGTGTCGAGCGCTGAGGCTGATCGTCGAATGCCGGTAGCAGTTCGTCGAACGCAGATAGCAGTTCGTCGAGCGCAAGAAGACTTATGATAATTTTATGATATCTTCCCCGATTCGATCGCATTATATTTAATTAGATGTTTTCTTTAGAATGATGTGATTTAAGTTATCAGATAGATGAATTAGATGTTGATCCTAACTCAAATCAAACCTATGGTTCCAACATCATCCACAAAAGTTGTGCGCAGCAACTGCCAGCAGAGATATACTCCGATTCAGCAGTCGATATTGCAACGCAATTTTGCTTCTTGCTACTCCAGGAAACGAGCCTTTTTCCTAAGAACTGGCAAGTTCCCGAAGTGCTCTTCCTGTCATCTTTGCTACCTGCAAAATCAGCGTCTGAAAAACCAATTAGTTCAAAATCATTGCTTCTTGGGTACCATAAGTCGAGATTTGGTGTAGCCTTAAGGTATCTCAAAATCCTCTTTGCAGTGACATAATGAGATTCCTTACAGTTCACCTGATACCTGGCACAAACACATGTTGAAAACATTATATCAGGCCTAGTAGCAGTGAGATAGAGCAAGGACCCAATTATGCTTCTGTACTTGGTTTCATCAAAAGGTTTCCCTTTCTCATCCTTGTCCAGAGACATGCTTGAGCCCATTGGAGTCCTCATTGAGGTTGCACTCTCCATTCCAAATTTCTTAAGAAGCTCTTTGGTGAACTTCGTCTGAGAGATGAAGATTCCATCTTCAGATTGGTGCACCTGGAGTCCTAGGAAATATTTAAGCTCTCCCATGCTGCTCATTTCAAACTTACCTTGCATCAAGTTAGAAAACTTTTTGCAAAGTTTGTCATCAGTAGAGCCAAAAATAATATCGTCGACATATATTTGCACAAGCAAAATCTCGCCTTTAACTTCCCTAAGAAACAATGTCTTGTCTATTGTTCCTCTTGTAAATTTGTTCTCAAGAAGAAACTTAGACAATGTCTCATACCAGGCTCGGGGTGTCTGTTTGAGACCATACAAGGCTTTGTGTAAATAATATACATGATCAGGAAAGTTAGGATCTACAAAACCTGGAGGCTGAGCTACATATACTTCCTCCTTAAGGTCTCCATTCAGAAAGGCTGACTTTACATCCATCTGGAAAACCTTAAAACCCTTATATACAGCATAAGCCAGAAACAATCTGATGGCTTCAAGTCTTGCTACTGGTGCGAAGGTCTGATCAAAGTCAATTCCTTCTTCTTGCCTGTATCCTTGTGCAACCAGTCTTGCTTTGTTCTTTGTGATGATGCCCTTTTCATCAAGCTTGTTCCGGTAGATCCATTTTGTTCCAATCACATTCTGTCCTTTGGGTCTTGGTACCAACTTCCAAACTTTACATCTCTTGAATTGGTTGAGCTCCTCTTGCATAGCAAGGATCCACGAGGAATCGGTGTTTGCTTCTTCAAACTTCTTCGGCTCAATCTGTGAAAGAAAACTTGAATGTAAAACTTCGTTAGTTGTACCTCTTCTCGTTAGAACTTTGCTTGAAGGATCTCCGATAATCTGATCAGCTGGATGATCTCTTAAATGTCTGATCATTCCAGCATTTAGATGACCATGAGGTTCCTGCACTTTAGGTACATCTTCATCTTCCTGAGGGTCATCTTCCTCACATGTAGAAGAAACATTTACTTCAATAGATTTTGGAACGTCTTCCTTTACAACTTCTTCCAAGTGTAATTCTTTGAATCTTGCATCTGCATCTTCAACAAAGAAACTAGAAGAGCTGTTTTGTTGCATACTCGTCTCATCAAATATTACGTTAAAAGTTTCTTCTACAACCAGGGTTTTCTTGTTGAAAATCCTATATGCCTTGCTATGGCTACTATAACCGACAAAAATACCTTCAAAACACTTTTCACTAAATTTAGTTTTGTAATATTTCCCGTTATTAAGTACGAAACATTTACTGCCAAAGATTCTAAAATAAGACAGAGTTGGTTTCTTGCTTTTCAGAAGTTTATAGGGAGTCTTATGATGATTTTTGTTGATTAGTGCTCTGTTTTGCACGTGGCAAGCAGTGTTGATACCTTCAGCCCAAAAGTACTCCGGTAGTGAAGAATCACTCAACATTGTCCTGTAAGCCTCTATGAGTGTTCTATTCTTTCTCTCGGCAACCCCATTTTGCTGTGGAGTACGGGGAGAGGAAAACTCATGAAAGATACCCTGACTTTCACAAAATTCTGTCATGGCCCCAGACTTGAATTCTGTAACATGGTCACTTCTGATTTTGACCACAGAACATTCTAATTCATTCTGAATTTGCCTAACGAATAAGGTGAAGGAATCATAGGTGTCTGACTTGTGTTTCAGAAAGAATACCCAAGCAAAACGTGAGTAATCATCGACAATGACCAACGTATAAGACTTACCCCCTAAACTCCGAATTGGCATGGGACCAAATAAGTCCATATGAAGTAGATATAAGCATCTAGTAGAATCTTTGCCAATAATGCTCTTAAAGCTAGCCCTCGTCTGCTTGCCCATTTGGCATGCGTGACAAGGTCTCTCTTTAATGCACTTAACATCAGGAGCATCACGAACTAAGTTGTGAGAAAATAACATATTTATAGTTTTGAAATTAATATGTGCTAGTCTCTTGTGCCATTGGTCACAGAGAGATGCACTATCTTTTGCTAAAAAACACACTGGTGAAGAAGAGTCTAAACAAAGAAAATTTAAGCAGAAAATATTTCTACTCCGAGTGCCTGTTAAAATAGTTTCTGACGTATCAGTTGACTTTATCAAGCACTTGTCCTTGTAGAACTCAACCATACAGCCTTTGTCACATAGTTGACTTATGCTAATGAGATTGTGTTGTAATCCTTTAACATAAGCTACATCTGTGAAAGAGACTATACCGTTGGTAATCATACCGTAGCCTTTCGTGATTCCCCGATCAGATCCGCCAAAAATAACTTTTGGTCCATCTTTCACCGGGGTATACTCTTGTAATAAATTTTTTGTTCCGGTCATATGCCGAGAACATCCACTGTCCAAGTACCATATGGGATTTGAGTTGGCCTTTGGACATACCTGCAATCAATAATCAATTGCCCTTAGGAACCCAAACCGATTTGGGTCCTTGGCTTCTTGTTAGATGACCGCCACTTGGAAAGTTAACATTGCGAGGGGTCATTCTTGCATTGTTAATCCATGGAGTCGTGACATTTCTTGAATTAAACCAACAATCTATGGCAAAGTGACCAACCTTGCCACAACACCAACAATCGAACCGATTGTACCTTCTCTTTGTCTCCTATTTTACTTTTTGAACGTGAGGTGCAACTGGAGTGACTTTCTTAGTAGGAGCTTTCTTAGAAGTGGGGGCCTCATGGTGACAGCACACACATGGCTCCAACTTCTTCTCAACAGATTTGGGTGCAATCATTTTAATTTTTGGTGCCTTCTTATGAGCTGATCCGTGAACAAACGGACCATGATCTTTGAGAATTATTTCTTCATGAGTAGCTTTGAATGGAGAGACGTCAAAGTTTCGGGGAATGCTCCATTCTTGATATCTATTACTAGGTTCAACATGTGTTGGTCTAGCAAAATGACCGTAGGATGAATCAAAGTCAAACGGGTTTGATGGAAAAATGACCTTCCTGAATGAAGGTTGACTTTGATTAGCAGCTCCCTTCCCTTTCACGGCTCTTTTCTCAGCAGTCTTACTACTTTCGGCCTTATGACCAATTCCACTACCCTTCGCAGGAGCAGAAAACCTACCAATGATTGGAAGAATAGTCTTCGACTTCGAGAAGCTTTCTACGAGCTTTCTTTCCACCTTCAACTTGTCTTCAAGTTCATTTATAGTTTTATCCATTAGATTCAACAACTCAGTGGAGCTTTTCAGTTCGTCTTTCAAGAGTAGGATTTCATCTTTGAGAGGAGTTAATTGTTCAACTTCCTCCCTCAAAGCTAATTCCACTGTCTTGAGAGATTCAATTTCTTTTGACTTGGATTTGACGACCATGCGGCACTTGTCAAATCCCTTCACAAGGGCTTCATACTGAGTTATTAAATCAGAGTCCTCCTCTGATGAGTAGCCTTCATTTGCTACGGATGCAGTCTCATCTTCAGAAGCAGACAGAGGGGTATGAGAGTTTACCTTCCCCTTATAAGATGAGTCACCAATTTCTTCGTCTAGATGTGCCATTAACCCGAAGTAGGCTTCTTCATCTGAGCTTGACGCATCAGAGTCACTGTCGCTCAGAGTCTTGGACTTTTTGGCGAGGAGGCTCTTTTATCTCTTCTTTCCTTTAAAGGATCTCTTTTCTTCCTTCTTTGATCCTTCTTTCTTTTTGTATGGACACTAGGCTATCACGTGTCCTGGCTTATTGCAGCAATAGCAAATAATGTCAGTGGAATCATATTTGTTCGGTTTAGATTTATACCTGTCATTATTGTAGTCCTTCTTGTGATGATCACCATCACGTCTTGATCTTCTGTGATCAAAAGCAGTGGATTGGCCTCTCTTCAGCTTTCTTTTATTCAGAAGTCTTTTAAATTGCTTGGAGAGCAAGGAAAATTCTCCATCAGACATCTCTGAACCAGAGGGGCTGGCATCAGATTCATCCTCATCAGAAGATGATCT
Source organism: Dactylorhiza incarnata (assembly GCA_033032865.1). NCBI lineage: Eukaryota > Viridiplantae > Streptophyta > Magnoliopsida > Asparagales > Orchidaceae > Dactylorhiza > Dactylorhiza incarnata. The sequence goes on from JAWHQI010000246.1 coordinate 1,074,908, forward strand.
CCTGACAGGTAGGAGAGTCTTGCTCTTTCTTGAGCTTTCAGCTTTCAGAGCGGAGGACTTCTCCCTTCCAGAGGCCCTGATCCCCTCTTCTTCAGCTTTGCGGGAATTCAACTTCAACTCATGGGACAAGAGCTTACCAAACAGCATTTGTGGCTCCGTGGTTCCTAGCTTTCCGAATTCTCTGATGGCTATAACCTTGGTGTCCCATTCTTTCGTCAGGGATCTCAGGAATTTGTCATTTAGTTCGCCAGTTGTGAATTCTCGATCATAGTTCCTAAGACCATTTACGATCTCGAAGAACTTCTCGTAGGTGTCAGAAATGGAGTCTCTTGGATCTTGCTTGAATGCTTCGTATTCTTGGTTCAGCAGCGATCTTCGGTCATCCCTCACTTCTTTGGTCCCTTCCATCAGAACGACTAGAGAATCCCACATTTCTTTGGCAGACTTGCAGTGAAGCAGATTTTGTAGCATTGAATCATCAACTGCACCTGCTATGATGTTCTTTGCCTTCTTATCTAGGGCTACTAGAGCGATCTCATCTTTGGTTAGTTCCAACATCTTCTTGGGAATCATGATGGCGGAGTTTATAGAAGATGGTTTCATTGGAACATGGGGACCCTCTTCCACAATCTGAAAGATTTTTGGGTCAGCGGCTTCCATGTAGAATCTTACTCTTTCTTTCCACATTGGAAAGTTTTCTTTGGTGCAGACTGGCAGCTTGACGGAATCCTTTGATCTTTCCATTCCAAACATACTTGCTTCAGCAACTAGATGAGGAGTCTTGTTCAAGGTGTTAGCCTTATAGCGAACAACCTGGCTTTGATACCAATTGAAAGTATCTAGTTGCGGCCTAAATCACCTAGAGGGGGGTGAATAGGTGGTTTCTATGTCTTCACGCGGAATTAAAATATAACACAGAAATGAACACAATAAAGCACAGCACAGACACAAGGATTTTATAGAGGTTCCCCGATGTGGGTAGTCCTCTTTCCCGCCTCGCCTATCTAGCACTACGAGGCTAGACTCGGCTACTTCACCAATCTCAGATTATAAATAATCTTACACCTCGGAGTCAAAACTCCTACAACTCGGAGTATACCACTCCTACAACTCGGAGTAAAACAACTCCTACAACTCGGAGCAAACCACTCCTACAAATAACTCGGAGTAAAAACTCCTACAGAAATCAAATAGAGATAGAAATAAAAAATACTTCTTCTAAACCTCAACAGAGATTAACTTCAGATCTTGGGAAAACTGAATCTTCTTCTTCCTTGAGAGAGAAAGCTTGGATCTTGAAAGATTTTGAAGAAGAAAGACTTGGCTAACCTGATCTGAATAGGCCCTTTGATATACTCGAAAGAATCGTCAGTATGGAGTGCAGCACAAGGATCAAAGACCTTCTTATCTGAGAAAACTCTAACAACAAAGAAGAATAACTCTTGAGCAGCAGATGTTAGGTCTCAGAAAACGTGTTCAGCAAAGGAAGAGGAGAACATCTTTTTGTTTCTGAACAAATCGTGTGAGGAAGAAAGATGTGTATGAAGCCCTAAAAATAACGGATTATTTATAGGGAGGACTTCAACGGCTCGTGCGACAAAGAAGGGAGGAGCGACACGTGTACTGTACGTGGCGGCCAACCCTAATTTTCGAATTCGAAATAAAGATTTGAAATTCGTCTGTCCGTCATTCGTCGAGACTTCACGTGAACATCCGACGAAAAGACTTGACCACAGAAAAACACTGAACAACCCGTGAAAAACACCTTCTGTTTTCAATCGTCGGGATTCGTCGGGAGTTCACGAGAACATCCGACGAATGACTTAGCTGCAGAAATTTCTTCTTTAAACAAGACAAATGGCTTCTGTCTTGATTCGTCGACATTCGTCGGGAGTTCACGAGAACATCCGACGAATGGACTTAACTGCGGAATTTTCTTCTTTAAACAAGACAAATGGATTCTGTCTTGATTCGTCGGGATTCGTCGGAATGTCCCGAGACATCCCGACGAATTGACTAAGAAAAACTTTCTTTTCTACTGAAAACATGCTCCACTCCTCAACCTTGAAGACCTTCAGTTATGAGTATATGAAGTACACCCCAAAAGAGAGATTACACATGGACCAACACTTTGTTCTACACAATGAGGGATTACATTGTCCAGAACTGTGTTTGGTGATCCATTGCAACCTGACCTTGGTGTGCACTTAGCATTAAGACCTGTCATAACACATCTAAACAGAAATCATCAAATACATACTCAATTCATTTTAGTTCACTAGGGGACATCTTCAAATCTAGGTGATTGTGGACACAATACCCAACAAAACCCCTAAGCTTGCTTTAAGTGGCGAACCCCACTATTAGATAAGACTCTAATCCGGAATATTTATGTCATCCTCTCTCGAGGAGTGCATGCAACTCCTTTCACCGATGAATGATCTTCTCGTTTTCACAGATCTCTCGATCAACTAGAATACATATCTAAATTAACTATCATATACTAATAATATGAAATCAATAAATTCAAAATCAAAGGTGAATCGTAACAATTCTAAAACTAAAGCTCTGAAAATGAGAAATAACAAAATAAGAAACTTAAGAATTCTTCCAATCAAATGCTATAAAACTAGCCACTCATACTTGAAAAGAACATTTTTATATCTAAGAAAAGAAATTACAAATGCAAGTAAAGTAAATCTAAACTAGGAATTGAAAAGTGCAAAACATAAAGTAAATTACATAAAAGGAGAAATACAATAAAATGCAGAAAAACTAAACTAAAGTTGATCCAATCGAAGCATGGAATGGATCCAGATCACTTTGGCAGCAATTGGCTTTTATAGGCAGAATATTGGTCAGTCACGCCCTTGGTCACGCCCGTGACCAAGGGCGTGTAAGCTGTGTAACTATGACTTGAAAGCCCGAGAAAGTTTGGGGAGAGAAACCACCAAAAATCAAGTGCACGTCGGGTCACGGCCTAGGTCACGCCCGTGACCTAGGGTGTGTCTTGAACGAGTCTAGAAATGACGAGAAACGACATGATCTGGAGTTATTCTGGCAGTTGCGGGAAGGTTCAAGCCCTTGGTCACGCCCGTGACCAAGGGCGTGTAAGCTGGAACGGCTCGTCAGCGGAAACTGCATCCATTGAAAGCTTCACGGGTAAGTCACGCCCATGACCTGAAGGTCAAGCCCTCTATCACGCCCGTGACATAGGGCGTATACTTTTAATCCGACGTGGTAAAGCTTCCGGGAGGCTGAAGGTGGAACACGACCGTGACACAGGGTCACACCCCCAGGTCACACCCGTGACCTGGGGCGTGTACTGAGAAATTTTGCAGATTTGTTATGTTGATTCCCCAGAACACGACTGTGGGCTCAATTTTGTTATTAGCAGTCCCAGATTACCTGAAAACCCAAAACAAAGTAAATTGGATATGTATTAAACTAAAATTATATACAAATTAAATAATTATTACTAAAATATTATATAAAAAATACTATAAATAATGTACTATAAAATACCCCCATATTTAAGCATTTTCTATTCCAGAGCAAAACCATCATAAGTATGAGAAATATTTATATGAAATTTCAAAAAGAAAAAGAATTTACTCATAATTATGTATTTTAAAACTATACATAACCCATAAATAAGTTTTAAAATAAAATTCAGATATATTAAAAATAAGTCATGATTCATAAATTGATATGTATAGATTAAAAAATAGTTTCAAAAATTCTATAATCAAATTTTCATAAATAAAATTGTATTGAATTAAGCAAAATAATCTAAGATTAGAATTATACAAACTTTTAACATCATACGAAACTTTTTAGAAAACCTAAAATATTAACTAAACTCTCTCAAAAATATCTTGAATATGAAAAGGAATTAGCTAAATTGGGTAAACATTGGCATAGAAGAGGTTTTTTTAATTGGGAAATGATGAATTTTATCCTCTCATTTTCCTCTTTTTTTAATGCTCTTCTTTTAAATATCCCAAATGTATATGTTTATGAGTGATGAATTTTATCCTCTCAACTCCATGACATATAATCATTTACAAATTTGGATGCATATATTTATGAATGATGAATTTTATCCTCTCATTCCATGACATGATGTTTAATACTTTTTATTTATTGTCAATCAAAAGGTAAGGTAAAAGGTAGAGAAAGGGACTAGGGTTTAAAGGCTATAAAAATTGTTCAAGATAAATGTTTTGAGAGCATAGAAAATAAATTAAGAATTCTTAAGAATCTAAGAGTTAAAGTTAATATAAGTAAAATCTAAAAATATTTAGCACAATTGCAACAAAATTAATTCATGATATTTTTAGGAGAGAAAGTAAAACTAAGAAATATTCTAAACAAACCAAAATAATAAAAAATTCATAATTCAAATTTATCTAAAAATTAAATCTAACAAACTATGATGAGACATATAAAATTAAAAACATAAAAAGAAAACTTTTTGTTAAAAAAACATATAAATAAAGGCTCATAATTAAAATTGGTTAAACTCAAATAAAAAAACATATAATATTATAAGATTTATATAAAACTTTTTTTAAAATTGTTTTTTTTCAAAGGTTTTTATATTTTTTTTATATTTTTAATATTTGCTTGAAAAAGAAAACAAAACAATTTTTTTTATTCTTGGACTTCCCAAGGAATACCCAATGACGGGCTCTCAAGGTACTAGGCGGTTTTGTTGGATGAAAGCCCAACACAGCCCTTTCGTAAGAAATTAATGTTTTTAATTTTTATATTTTTTTGGTGTTTTAAATTGCATAAAAAGAAAATACCACACAAAGACATAAAAATCTAAAGAAAACATTTTTTTAATTTTGTAAATTTTTATAACAAAATTGAAAATAAAGAAAGAAAAATAATTTTTTTTTGATTTTTGAAAAAGATTTTCTAATTTTTTTGGAATTTTAATAAAAATAGAAAATAAGTGAATACATCCTCATACTTAAAAATAAACATTGTCCCCAATGTTTATAAGCCAAGTAGGAGGGAAAAGTAAATAAAATTCTGAAAAAGTAAAGTGCAAGAAAAATAAATATAAGCAAGGGGTGCCTCCCAAAAGCGCTTTGTTTACCGTCTTTTAGTTAGACGTTAAGAGTTAGCTGAAAGGATAAACATAAGAAAAATGTTTAGGCAACTCCCTTAATTCACGCTTAGGTGAATATGCCGAAAACTGGTGCCTGACGACTCCTCCGCTATAGTCTTGATTCTTTCATTGTCCGTTAGCTTGAAATTGTGAATCCAAATTACCCATACATACCATAGGTAATTTGGATTGTTGGAGATGAGCGGCAAATGGATCGGTGAAGACGTGCGATCGCAACAGCTCATCCTCTATATGAAAATTGTTTAAATAATAAGAATCAAGATTAAGCGAGTCAGAAATTTTTTCACAAGGAGGAGTTTCTTGTGAAAATTCATGATTAAGCATTGGTTGTTCATTTTCTAAAATAAATTTTTCTTTCGAAAAATCTAGCGCATTACCAAGCGGAATAAAATTTCCGGACACAATGTTGTCATGAATTTCAACAAAAAAAGTAGAATTTTGAGAAAATTCATGACAAAAAAAAGAAGATCCAGGTGGAGCAGGGGAAGAAACTTGTTCTTCTTCTATTTCATCCGGTGTGCACCTATCGTTCATAGTATAGACAAGATAAATTATTTTTTCAAATTCTACGAATTATAGGCAAGAGCACCTATCGTTCATAGTATATGATATTTAAAAATAAATATCTAGTGTCGTATTCCACGAGTCTGTTGATTACTTTTACTCACGCAAATCAATATTATTTTATCTAAACATAAAAGGATGTTTAGAATAATAAAAGAGAAAAGGAAGAAGAGAGCATTTGATTGGAAATACTTCATAAGTTGAATAAATCGTAAAATCTAAATTCATAACGAATAAGATAGAATAATTCGATCGTGGAGGTTCCCAAATCATGAAAGCGCCTCTCTCGAGAATACGCAACCAACTAACATTAGGTTGATCGATTAAGACCCCTCGGCCAAACGAAACCCCTAAGCTTGCTTTAAGCGGTGAACCCAACTATTGGATTTGACTCCAATCCGGAAGATTTATGTCATCCTCTCTCGAGGAGTGCATTCAACTCCTTTCACCGATGAATGATCTTCTTGTATTCACGGATCTCTCGATCAACTAGAAGACAGATCTAAATTGACTATCATATACTAGCAATATGAAATCAATAAATTATAAATCAAAGGTGAATCGTAATAATTCTAAAACTAAAGCTATGAAAATGAGAAATTACAAAATAAGAAACTTAAGAATTCTTCCAATCAAATGCTATAAAACAAGCTACTCATACTTGAAAAGAACATTTTTATATCTAAGAAAAGAAATTACAAATGCAAGTAAAGTAAATCTAAACTAGGAATTGAAAAGTGCAAAACATAAAGTAAATTGCATAAAAAGAGAAATACAATAAAATGCAGAAAAACTAAACTAAAGTTGATTCAATCGAAGCATTGAATGGATCCAGATCAGTTTGGCAACAACTGGCTTTTATAGGCAGAAAATTGGTGAGTCACTCCCTTGGTCACGCCCATGACCAAGGGCGTGTAAGCTTCGTAACTGCGACTTGAAAGCCCAGGAACGTTTGGGGAGAGAAACTGCCAAAAATTTAGTGCACGACGGGTCACGGCCTAGGTAACGCCCGTGACCTAGGGCGTGTCTAGACCGAGTCTGGAAACGATTGGAAATGGCATGATCTAGAGTTATTCTGGCAGTTGTGGGAAGGGTCACGCCCGTGACCAAGGGAGTGTAAGCTGGAACCACACGACAGTGGAAACTGCATCCATTGAAAGCTTCACGGGTAAGTCACGCCCGTGACAGAGGGCGTGTACTTTTAATCCGACGTGGTAAAGCTTCCGGGAGGCTGAAGGTGGAACACGGCCATGACACAGGGTCACGCCCCCAGGTCACACCCGTGACCTGGGGCGTGTACTGAGAAATTTTGCAGATTTGTTATGTTGAGGCAGGGCCTGAGGCCACCTCACCCCCACCCGCCTCAGCAGGCGATTGCAGTCGGGCATGGGAGACCAGGCAGGGGAAGAGGAGCTAGAGCCGAAGCTGGGGGAGCCGCTCCCAGGAGGAGGAATAGAGCGGGTGAGGTCGATAGGAGGGGGTGGCGTTGCCCTATTGTGAGTTTCACAGGGAGGAAGGTCACGCAACGCCCACCTGCCCTGAGTTTTTGGAGATGAAGGAAGCAAGTGCGTCGGCGCCGTGGGATCAGCGGGTGGTGATGATTGAGGAGGTATTATCTCAGGACGAGGAGGACGAGAGGTGTGAAGACCGGGTTGATGTGGGGACCCGAGGGGGATCGGGGCGATCCATGGGGGGGGGGGGGGGTAGGGATTGAGGCGACCCGGAAAGCAAGCCTCCATACCATCTATCGTCGCAGCGTTGCTTCGACGTCCCTAGCCCATCCCCCAGCGGAGAAGATCTCGTTCACTTAGAAGGGCATGCCGGGTCACGAAGACCCTTTCTGCGATGCGTTGGTCATTCAGACAGCGATCGGGTACATCACCATTTTCTGGATCCTTGTGGATAATGGGAGCTCGGTCAATGTCATCTTTAAGAAGACGTTTGCCGACATGGAGGTGGAGAGCAGGAGGGTGCTAGCCTCGGATGGCCCACTGTTTGGATTCTCCGGCGGGAGGAAGGAGGTAGAAGGGGGGAGTGGGACTCCATGTAATTTTTTTTTGGGGGGGGGGGGGGGGGGCAGTCCAAGAATTGCCATTTTGTCATAGTGGATGCCCCCAGCAGCTACAACGCCATATTTGGATGGCCACTAATCAATGCGCTCCGTTGCGTCCCCTCCACTTTCCATCAATGCCTCAAGTTCTGGGCGGGAGGAGTTCAAGTCTGGATAAGGGGAGATCCGAAGGTAGCCCAGCAGTGTTATGTGACTGCCGTGAACACCATCTCTTGGATGGCTGAGACGGAAGAGTGGGATCGGTAGATGGGGGAGCCGGCGTGGCTCAAAGAGGAGAAGGAGAGGAAGGAGGAGGAGGTCGAAGTGCTGGCTCGGGGCGAGGAAAAAGAAGGAGTTTGGGGGGAGCAGTCCAGGCTGGAGGCCATGGATGAGGTTGTGGAGCTCGAGGTCACCACTCGAGCATGGGTGGTGGAGAAAGTCAAGATCAGTGGAGAGCTCAGCCTAGAGGAGTAGAAGCAAATCCTAGCCTGTGTGCAGGAGAACGTGGATGTCTTTGCCTGGAGTGTGGCCGAGATGCCCGGGATTGATGCGGATGTGGCTTGCCACCGCCTCAACCTCGAGCCCGGCACCGAACCTATCCGGCAGAAGAAGAGGGCCATAACTGACAAGCTGGAAGGGCCCATTCGAGAGGAGGTGGGCAAACTCCTCCAAGCAGGGTTTGTATCGGAGATCCAGTATCCAGGATGGGTCTCCAATGTGGTTATGGTAAAGAAGGGGGGATGTAAGTGGAGAATGTGTGTTGTTTTTTCTTTTATTAATAAATCATGCCCCAGGGATTGCTACCCTTTGCCTCGAATCGACGTGCTGGTTGACACAGCCATCAGTTTTTCTGTGATGTCTTTTTTTAGATGCTTTCTCAGGTTACCACCAAATCCGCATGCACCCCCCCCCCCCCCCCCCCCCCCCCGACATCAAGGATTTCTCTTTCATCATGGGGGATGGGTGCTATTGCTACAAAATGATTCCCTTTGGGCTCAAGAACACAGGATCCACGTACCAGCGGATGATGTACCAGGTCTTCCGAGAGCAAAGGGATAGAAACCTGGAGGTCTATGTAGATGACCTCATGGTGAAAAGTCAGGACCTTGGGTCTCACCTCCAGGACCTTCAAGAGACATTCGGGATGTTGAGAAGATTCAAGATGAAGCTCAACCCCCAGAAGTGTGTCTTCGGGGCTAGCCGGGGAAAGTTTCTAGTCCACTTGCTCACTCCGACGGGATTGGAGCCTAATCCAGACAAAGTTAAAGCCATCATGGAGTTAGGGTCACCAAGGAATGCGAAGAAGGTTCAGCGCCTCACGAGGAAGTTGGTCGGGCTTAGTAGGTTCCTCTCCAGGGAGGGAGAGAAGTGTGCACCCTTCTTCAAGGTGCTGCAGGGAAACCAAAAGTTTGAGTAGGCCCCCGAGTGTGAGAGGGCCTTCCAAGCGCTGAAATAACAATTGACCCAAGCTCCTTTGCTGCAAGGGCCGAGACAGGGAGAGGACTTATCCCTATACCTGGGTGTAGGACCTAAGGTAGTGAGTTCAATATTGATCTGAGAAGAAGACAAAAGGCAGCTCCCAATCTACTATGTTAGCTGAGTCCTAAGGAAGGCGGAGCTTCGGTACCCCATCATGGAGAAGTTGGCTTTCGCCTTGGTGGTGTCAGCCCGAAAGCTCCGACCCTATTTCCAAGCGCATCTGATCAAGGTTGTGACCGACCACCCCCTTCGTAACATCATCGAAGGGGTGGAGCACTCGAGGAGGTTGGCTTAGTGGTCGGCAGAGCTAAGTGAATTTGATAATTAATATGTGCCTAGATTGTCAATAAAGGGCCAAGCGGTGGCAGACTTTTTGGTGGATTATGTGACCGAATTGGAAGAGTCTGAGCTGCCCAGCTCGGTGTCCTGGAGGATGTTGGTGGACGGGGCCTCTGGAAAGCATTCCTTCGGGGGAGGGGTGGTTTTGGTAAGCCCCAAGGGACAAGGATCGAGCAGGCCATCAATATTCATTTCCCTATCACCAACAACCAGGCGGAGTATGAGGCAGTAGTGGCGGGCCTGCGTCTGGCCCGGAAATTGGGAGTGCAGGATGTGGAGGTCTCGACGAACTCCATGGTGGTGGCTTTCCAAGTTAAGGGGGAGTTCAAGGTGGAGTCGACTCTTCAGCGATACCTAGAGAAGGTCAAGAGGCTCATATGGCATTTCTGAACCTTCTCGATCCATCACATGCCAAGGGAGGAGAGTGCCGCGGCGAACCTCCTGGCCAAATTCGTCCCCAGGGCAGGGGGACGGTGTCGGACCTCTTCCGGCCATCCATCGAGGAGGGTGAGCTAATGGAGGTGGACCAGCGGGCATCATGGATGGATCCCTTCATCACCTCCTTGACATTGGGAAAGTTCCCTAAGGGGGGGGGGGGGGGGGGGGGGGGGGGGGGATAAGCAGCGCTTCAGGTATAAATTGGCATATTATTCCTTGCATGTAGGAGGACTATACAGGAAAACACTCTCGGGACTCCTACACTGATGCGTATCAGAGGATGAGGTCCCAAGGGTCCTGAAGGAGATCCACTTGGGAGAGTGTGGAAGCCACTCCAGGAGCCGAACCCTAGAGGCGAGAGTGTTGAGGCAAGGCTACTTCCGGCCTACCCTCGGAAAGGATACAACGGAGTTCGCAAGGAAGTGTTCAAAGTGCCAGTTGTTCGCTCCTCTCCAGCTCCAACCTGCCCAAAGGCTTCGGTCCATCACAACACCTTGGCCCTTTGCTACATGGGGTTTGGACCTGGTAGGTCCTTTCCCACAAGCGAGTGGACAAAGAAGGTTCTTGTTAGTGATGATTGATTATTTTCCCAAGTGGATGGAGGTGAAGGCGATGGCCATGATAACATCTCAAGTAGTTAGAAATTTCATATGGGGTGAGATAATATGCAGGCAAGGGCTCCCGCTAGCCATAGATACAAACAACGGGCCGTAGTTTGCCAGTGACGAGTTCGTCAGATTCTGCACCCAGCTCGACATAGATCTTCGGTTTGCGTCAGTCCACCACCCGAGGAGTAATGTACATGTGGAGGCGGCAAACAAAATTATAGTGAACTTGCTGAAGAAGAAGGTCGAGAACCTAAGGGGGAACTGGGTAGAGAAGTTACCCTCGGTCCTCTAGGCCCTGAGGACCACTCTGAACACGGCCATGGGAGAGACTCCATTTAAGCTTTCCCACGGGTCCGAGGCCATTCTCCTAGTGGAGTTCGATGTGAAGTCCCCCAGGGTGGTCGCCGCGGGTGAGGGGGATGAAGAATGGCTAGTGGAAAATGGGGAAGAGCAAAGGCTATCTATGGACCTGGTGGAGGAGCTCCGGGACTTAGCCATCGTCTGGCAAGAAGAGATCAAACGGTGGATGGCTCGGTACTTCGACAAGCACATCCGAGTAAAATAGTTCGAGAAAAGAGACCTGGTGCTGAAGAAGGTTGACGCGGCCGGGAGAGGAGCCGCAGTAGGAAAGCTCAATCCTAACAGGGAGGGGCCGAATATTGTAGACGAGGCGCTCAAGTCAGGAAGGTACCACCTCCGGGATGTGGATGGGGTACTCCTTGGCCTGGCCAGGAGCGGGGATGACCTGAAAAGATTCTATCCTTGAAGTTTTTTGTAACTGACTTGTTATATGTTCTACGCTCAATATATTGGTTTGGAAGTTTTTCTAAGCAGGAATCCCCAACGTTTTTGGTGCTGGAGTGCCCCAGATCGATTCCGCTGTCGGGCTCTCATAGGCGGTGGGACATGTTGATCTCTGGAGAGGCTGGCATGGTGGAAAGTTTTTGGTACTAGAGTGCCCCAGATTGATTCCGCTGTCGGGCTCTCATAGATGGTGGGACATGATGATATCTGGATAGGCTGGCATGGTGGAAAGTTTTTGGTGCTGGAGTGCCCCAGATCGATTCCGCTGTCGGGCTCTCATAGATGGTGGGACAGGTTGATCTATGGGGAGGCTGGCAAGGTGGAAAGTTTTTGATGCTGGAGTTCTCCAGATCGATTCCGCTGCCGGGCTCTCATAGACGGTGGGACAGGTTGATCTCTGGAAAGGCTGGCAAGGTGGAAAGTTTTTGATGCTGGAGTGCCCCAGATCAATTCTGCTCCCAGGCTCTCATAGACGGTGGGACAGGTTGGTCTCTGGAGAAGCTGGCATGGTGGAAAGTTTTTGGTGCTGGAGTTCCCCAGATCGATTCCGCTGTCGGGCTCTCATAGACGGTGGGACAGGTTGATCTCTGGAGAGGCTGTCAAGGTGGAAAGTTTTTGGTTCTGGAGTGCCCCAGATCAATTCCTCCGTCGGGCTCTCATAGACGGTGGGTCAGGTTAATCTCTGGAGAGGCCGACGAGTAAGTTATTCACATTTTTGGGTGCTCGGTTCGCCAAATCTTGTAAGGCCTGGATAGGGCGAGCCCTGGGGGTCGCTCACGAGAAATGAAAGATAGCAATTGGTGGAAAACACCAAGTACAAGGGTAACAGCGAGACGGCTGGGCACGGTGACTTCACGGTTCATTAGGGTGGGCCCTGGCTCGCAAAAAGCACCTGGAGAATTCACAAACAATGCCTGAAACTAGCGAGTTGGGGGGCTTCGCCGACGCGGCGGATAACGAGCAATGCTGGTTGCTCGTAGTGGGCAGGTGAGCGAGGCAGGGTAATGTCGATCCCGCATGCAAGAGTTCCACTAGGCGAGCCAGAGGCTGGAAGCGGGCCGCACTTAACGCAAGAGAAAACAGATGGTCCATCTAACAAAATTGCTAAGCGTTGAAGGTAAATACTATGAAACTGTAAACCTCACTACAATCGCCCCATAAGAAGGGTGTGAACGCGAGCATAAATAATAGTGTTTAAGGTGCGAGCGCGGATAAAGTAAGAGCACATGCATATCACAAACGTATTCGCGCGAGCATTGAAAAGCATATTTGTTCGAGCAAGATAGAAAGGCAATTACAAGATAGAAAATTGTTTCATGTTTTCTTTTCTCAAAAGTGTTACAAAATAACGGCGAACTCGTCGGGTGAAAACAAAAATTTTACATGGGAAATTAAAAGAGAAAAGCTAATGCGGGTCACTAGAGGGCTCTTCCTCGCTCCCGCGGTCGTCGGGCTCCGGGATCGGCGCGAACAGGTCCGGGACGACGTCCTTGATGCCGAGCTCCAGGGCATCCGGAGAAAGCAGACCCGCTCCTTTGAGGGTCTCGAAGACGAGGGTGGCCCCACCCATGGTATTCTTGCGGGTCGCCTCCTATTCGCCTCGAGATACCTTGCGAGTCCCAGCTTGCGGAGGGGATGGAGGGAGCGCAGCCCTGGTCAGCTCGCAGGCGTGCGCTTTGAGGAACGCGGCCTCTGCTTCCAGGTCAGTGTTCCGCAAGAGCAGCTGGCTCGCGGCCTCGACATCCTGAAGAAGAAAAACGTAAGTTAAGCGAAATACCTATAGCGAACGAGATGGAAGTTGTGTGGAAGACTTACCATTCCACCCTGAAGTCTGGCGAGGAGACCTTCCGAGATGGCCTCTCTCCTTTTGAGGCTGGCAATCTCGTCGATGGCTGCCTTGAGCTCGCACTGGAGCTCTTTAGAATCCCTCTCCGTGGTGAGGTACCGCCGAGCCGTCATGTGGGACAGCTCCAAGGAGCGGAAATGGGCTCGCATGGATTCATTGATGAGCAGACGGGACCGCAGGGCGCCGAAATTGGCGGCATCCTCGCGTCCATAAAGCCCGAAGGTGAGGGAGAACGCCTCCCCCCCACCTTATCGCTCTCAACCCAGGAGGGGAGGAGCGACGAGCAAGATATCCTGTTGAGGTCAGGATCCTAGGCGAGCACCGACTCGCCGAGGGCGTCAGGGAGTTTGGCGCCCAGGCCGATGTTTTTGTGGCTGATAGGCATAGGCCCGCCAGGGGCATCCTTCGGCTCGACACCCTCCTAGGCAGCTTTTTGGCTCTCCGTGGGAGCGAGCGGAGTCTCCGACTCGCTAAGGTCCACGACTTCTTTCCCCTTTGTTTTGGAAAGGGTGTCCTTGTTCCTCTTCTTGGCGGGGGGGGGGGGGGGGGGGGGGGAAGGGGGGGGGGGGGGGGGGGGAAGGGGGGGGGGGGGGGGGGGGGGGGGGGTTGGGGCTTCGCGGCGAGCTGGCTCGCAGGTAGTGGCTGCTTCTTACCCGAAGTCGAGTCGGGGGCTCTCGGCAAGCGTCATCGGCCGCGACGGAGAGAGTGCTGGAAGAGAGGGTGGCGCTCCTCGCATACGGTGGGTGGATGAGAAGATCCCACTCCCCTGCAAAGGAAAAGTAGTTAGTGGTTAGAATGAAGAAGGGTATTACAGCTTGCGAGTGCGAGTCGAACCTTCCCCTTGCGGGACCGGCAGCAGTGAGTCCACCCTCTGCTGGAGGTGGGAGACCTCAAAGTTTTTACCGTCCAGCTATTGGTAGAGCCTCGCATCGTCGCCACCGAGCGAGGGGGGATGGCGGTAGTTGCATCATCCCATTGGAAGGGGAGAAAGGGATGTTGCTGAACGGTCCTTTCACCGGGACGAATTTTTGGTGCCAGTAATGGCTTTGTTCACCGTCTCACAGACGGTGACATGGTGGCTCACAAAGTGGGTCGTCCCATCCTTGTATGCGCGGAAGGAGAAGACTTTGCGGAAGAGGAGCAGGCTGAACTCGATCTTCTCCTCCCGCAGATAGTAGGCGAACCCGACCACCACGACGATCGCGTTCAGCGTCAGCTTGCTCAGCAGGACGTCGTAGTACTTGAGTACATGAAAAATTCACTAAGATGTGGTTAACGTGCTCTCTGCGAGGCGAGTAAGAATGGCGAGGATCAAATAAATTACCTGGCGAACTTCTGGGAAGAGGGGGAGTCGCAACCCATTCTCAAAATGAGCAATGGGAATGACGAGCTCGTCGGTGGACGGATCGTTGAGGGTGGCGGTGCTCGGCGGGTGGCGAGCAGTATACCCCGAAGGGATATGCTTGTCCACGACGGCGAGGAACTCATCACTGGTGTGCGAGGCGCTGAAGAATGTGTGGTCGCGGAAGCCCCGGCGCATCTGGCTCGCCCTTCTGATTCGCCCTTGACAACCATGATGTTAGTGTTGGCGAGCCGGGAAAGGAATGAGAGCGAATTGGAGTTAGCGAGAGGGTTTGGAAGAGAGAAGAAAGGTTAGAGAATAGTTAACGCGGTAGTTAGAAAGTAAAAAAGGGCGGCTATTTATAGAAATGAGAAGGGTGGGAAGGATACGAAGCGTCGGGGGGTGCGGATAGCAGAATCACGCGGTGATTTTTCGACACCCTGGGTCTTATCCGCTCCAAGCGGGTTGGCATCCTGGCGAAGTCCGCTGGTTCGCCGCCACCGAGCCAAAATTGCAGAAAGGAAAAGCAAAGGCCGCGAAGGATGAGGCTATGTCTCGCGAGCCAGACATATTTAAGCAAAAACAAGCAAGGCGCGAGCATTAATAGCATAACGATAAAAATCATATGGAGCAAGAAAGAAATGTTGGATCTGATTGCGCCCTTAGAGGGGGGGGGGGGTGAATAAGGGATTAAATGTTTTTGAGAATAAGCTTACAGATTTTAACAAAACAGAAAAACTTTTTGCTCTATCGCTAACGCCTGGCGTTAAGAGTCAACACTGGCGTTAACTCTCCAGAAAAAGTATTTTCACAGAAATATTCAAAATGATTTTCTTTATGAAATATAATTCCAGAAAAGTTAGATATACTGAAAAAGAATTTTATATATCACAAAAATGATTACAAGGATAATATTTCAATAACGCTTGAAATTGGAGGCGACAACATGAAAATCTCTTTTTGTTCCTTCACCGGTCCTTCTCCCAAGGACTGGTTGGCTATATCCTATCTATCCCCAGATAAGGCCTCTAGCCACCCCTTGATCTACCCTTGACCTAGTAACCACGCATAAGGCGGCGAATTACCCCCTAAGCCGCACAAGGACCTAGTCGCCACAAGCAAGATGGCGAATTCACTACCATTACAAGAAAAATATAAAAGGATAATGATAAAATTAGAACAAATAACTCCCTAGAATGAAGAGCCTGAAGGAGATGTTGAAGATACGCCATGACCACGTCGGAGTTGAAGGGAGCGTCCTTCTTCAAATTTGCCGTTGGAAATCTCCTTCTCACTCTTGTTCCTCAATGTTGGTGTTTGGAGTTCTCTCTGAATTCTGGAAGAAATGCTCTCTCAGATCTCTGTAATGAAGGGTTCAATGCATCTCTTAGATCAGCAAACAAAATCAGATCTTTAAATAGAAACTGGAGCTAACGCGTGGCGTTAAGGGTTAACGCCAGTGTTAGTGAACATGTACGCCAGTTGCTGAGATCGTGCATTGCGTCGGGAGCATGGCAGAACAAAATTTCATCGAACGAAACTCATTTTGTCGAACGCGTCTTCGTCGAACGGAATCCCATTTCGTCAACCGCAACCGTCAGGATCGTGGCAGAAACCAATTTCGTCGAACGAAAACAATTTCGTCGAACGCGCCTTCGTCGAACGGAATCAAAGTTCGTCGAACGCCATCAAAGTTCGTCGAACGCAGTTTGTCAAGCGCAATTTCGTTGAGCGCAGGCTCATTTCATTGAACGGAACTCAAAGTTCGTCGACCGCAATTTGTCAAGCATAATTTCGTTGTGCGCAGGTTCTTTTCATCGAACGGAAGCTCCTTTCGTCGAACGCCTTCAGATTTTGTCGAACGCAGTTTCGTCGACCGCAACTCAACGAATTTGTTCTCGACGACATTCCTTCTCAGCGGTTTCCTTCTCAGCGGTTGTTAACACGGGGCGTTAAAAACTAACGCGAGCGTTAGCTCTCTTTCCAGAGAATCATCATCAATCAACATCCTGTTCATAGGGTTATATAACTATAGTACCTGCACACTATAAACACAAGCAAGATCAAATACATAATGTGATTTGTTATTTCTCAAACTAAGAGAAGTGGAACACAAGCTCCAACAATCTCCCCCTTTTGATAATAACAAATCCACCAATAAGAAATAAAATATAATTAAAGTAGTGTTTATAGTAAATGTTAGGCGTTATAAACATGCATACCCCCTATGTGGATACTCCCCCTACATGAATGCATTTCCTAATGAACACCCCCTAAATAAAAGATTTCTTTATTTCTTCAATTATTCTCCCCCTTTTGTTATAATCAAAAGAATGTGGGATAGAGTTATAGCAACATAAAATAATATGCATTTAGTAGAGATAAGAGCAACTTGAATATAAGTAGTGAACAAAGCAAAAACAATTTGTAACATCTTGTAAAAATTGTAAGTACAAAATATAATTAGCATTTTACTCAATGAAGTAGATGTTGTGAATTTAGATACACAAGTTGCAAGTTCATTTGTAATTTGTAATAAAAAGTAGCAAGCAAGATTATAAAAATATCAAGTAAAGATATATTTACAATGTAAATAAATTTGCATTTCAAGTATACAGAAATATTGTAAAGATCATGCGTTGCTATCTAGTACATTTACACATGATTGTAGAAAATTGTATAGATAAATTTTTAGTCCAATTCTCATGAGTGGAAATATTATAAATGATAATGATGTGTTCAATAAGTGTGTTTTGATAAAGTATATAAGAGTATAAATCAAACCAAATGAAACTATGTAATTTAAGAACATAACTTGAATTGAACATAAACTACTTTATTTCCACAAATTTCAATGCACATATAGATTTTCATTTTTATTTTTAAAGATAAGTGGTGAAAATTTTGTTTGCACAAGACACTTTACAATTCTTTCCAAGGTGCTCAACCTCACAATGCTCATTAAGACTTATCAGGAGGTTCATGTAGTGCTTGGTGGAGTTATCCTTATCATTAATTGTTTGTTTTTTTGTTTTAGTAATCAAGGACTCTGAATTCACTTGTGTTGCAAAAATAACATTTTTTTAATTTTATTAACCACATTTCTCGAAATACAAGTGCATGAAAAACAAAGAATTCAAGAAAGAATTCAATGTTATGTAGGTAAATTATTTATGAATTTCTAAATAAGTTCTTATGCTACACAATCTTGCAAAAATAAGATTTACAACACATGTAGATTCACCAAAAAGGTGTAAGTGAGAAAATCATTATCAAAGATAAAAACTTTACTCATACTTAAAGACATGTAAAAACATTTCTACACATGTAATCTATAACCAATTGTGTTTTTTTTTTTGCACATTTGAAGATGATATTCAAGGCATGAGAAAATCAAAACAATGTTTTTTTTAAGAAACTTGTAGGTTTAAATTAAACATTGTAAAGAATCATTAAGCAATATATAATCATCCTTGAAATAAACATTTAAGCACATATTTATATTTTTTTTGTTTTTAATTTTTGATGTAAATAACAACAAACAAGAAAAAAAATTTTAAATTTTTTTTTTGAGCATAGAGGCTAACGCCAGGCGTTAGCTTCTTAACGCCGAGACAGAACACCAATTTTTGACTTTTTGAAAAATCTTTTTCATGATAACTTTGTAATATAAATGGGCCTTCTTACAGTTGAAATTTCAGTCATTATAAAGTTGATATGAAAGCTTTGTTAGCATGTTTTTGGTGGTTTTCAATAGTTTTAACATTTTTATTGAATTTTAAATTTTTGAAGAAAAAAATGCAAACAAACAAAGTACATAAAATAATTTGATAGCTTTTTATAAGGGTTAAAGTGGCATTTCTAAGACACCTAATTCTAACCTAAGCATGTGAAAACATGCATCGGGTAGAGGTTTGGTAAAAATGTCGGCAAGTTGTGATTCCGTCCCTATAAAGCTAATTTTAACATGTTCTTTCTTAATATGATCCCTAATAAAATGATGTCGGATATCTATATGTTTAGATCTAGAATGATGTATGAGATTGTTTGTGAGATCTATAGCGCTCTTGTTGTCACACTTTAATTCTATGTTATTTAGATGAACACAAAAGTCTTCTAACGTTTGGGTCATCCACAAGGCTTGTGCACAACAACTACCTAGTGCGATATATTCGGCCTCGGTGGTGGATAGGGCAACAGAATTCTATTTCCTACTCGACCATGATATAAGTGAAGGGCCTATAAAATGACACGTGCCACTAGTGCTCTTACGAGATCTAATGAACATCCCGCATAGTCCGAATCAGAAAAACCATGTAGAATAAAACTATCATTATGAGGATACCATAAGCCTAATCTAGATGTTCTGATTAGATATCTAATAATGCGTTTAACCACTTTCAAATGTGATTCTTTTGGGTTAGCTTGAAATATAACACATAAGCAAACGGAAAACATAATATTGGGTCTAGATGCGCTTAAATATAGCAATGAGCCTATCATCCCTCTATATATATTATTTGATCAATAAAAATACCGGCTTCATCTTTTTCTAATTTTAGTGATGCACTCATTGGTGTATTAGCTTGTTTTAGGTTTTCAAATCCAAATCTTTTAAGAATATCACGAACATATTTAGTTTGACAAATAAATATACCATCTTGTTTTTGTGAGATTTGAAATCCTAGAAAATAGGTGAGTTCTCCTACCAAGCTCATTTCAAATTCATTTTTCATCACTAAAATTACTTCATTACATAACTCTTCATTAGTGGCTCCAAAAATGATATCATCAACATAAATTTGCAATATAATCAAATCATTATCTACATGTTTAATGAATAGTGTATCATCCGCACTTACCATTTTATAACCAAGCTTTATCAAAAATAATATCAATCTATCATACCAAGCACGAGGTGCTTGCTTTAATCCATAAAGCGCTTTCTCTAATTTATACACATGGTTTGGAAATTTTTCATTCACAAAACCGGGGGGTTGTTCTACATAAACTTCTTCTTTTATAATCTCGTTTAAAAATACACTTTTAACATCCATTTGAAATAATTTAAATCTTTTAAAGCTTGCAAATGCAAGAAATATTCTAATAGACTCAAGGCGAGCAACGGGTGCAAAAGTTTCATCAAAATCTACCCCTTCGATTTGTGAATACCCTTGTGCAACTAGTCTAGCTTTATTCCTTGTAATTTTAGAGTCGCCATCTAGTTTGTTTTTGAAAATCCATTTGACTCGTATAACCGAATAGTTAGATGGCCTCTCTACTAAATTCCAAACCTTTTTACATTCAAATTGATTTAATTCATCATTCATAGCTAAAAACCAAAATTCATCATTTAAAGCGGTTAAAACATTTTTTGGTTCTATTTTGGATACGAAACAAAGGTTTGAAAAAGACTCATGTAAAGAAGAACGAGTACTTACCCCTTTATATGGTTCTAGTATCACAAGCTCCTTTGGATGATCCTTAGTGAACAGCAACACGCTTACAGGAACATATTCAATTATCTCATTTTCTTTCTCCTCTTGTTCTTCTTCATTTTCTTCTTCTTTTTCTCCAAGTGATTCATCATCCTCATGCTCCAAAGGGGAAATAGGTTCGTCTTCATTTCCAGTATGATTAGAATCTACACAAGGAACAAACTCATCAAATCTTACATGTATAGATTCTTCAACTACTGTAGTTCTTTAATTATATATTCTATAAGCCTTGTTAGTTGAAGAGTAACCAATGAAAATTCCCTCAACACATTTTCATCAAATTTTCCTAGTGCATCTTTAGTTTTTAAAATGAAACATTTACAACCAAACACATGAAAATAAGATACATTAGGTTTTCTTTTAAAGTAAAGCTCATACGGTGTCAATTTTAAAATAGGACGAAGCATAACACGATTAATGATATAACATAAAGTATTAACCGCTTCGGCCCAAAATGAATTAGGCAACCCATATTCACAAAGCATAGTGCGTGCTAGCTCTTCAAGGGTTCTATTTTTACTCTCCACTACACAATTTTATTGTGGGGTGCGAGGAGCGGAAAATTCATGTTTAAATCATCACATAAAGAAGAAAATTTATTGTTTTCAAATTCTCCTCCATGATCTGAACGTATGCATTAAATCTTTAAATCAAGTTCATTTTGTATACGAATGCATATTTTAGTAAATTCAAGGAAAGCATCGGATTTGGAAGATAGAAATAATGTCCAACAAATTCTAGAAAAATCATCAATTATTACAAAAGAATATTTTATATTTCCTAGACTAGAAGTGCTAACCGATCCAAATAAATCCATATGAATTAATTGAAGAGGTCTAGTGGTAGAAATTATATTTTTGCTTTTAAAATTTTTTTTTTGAAAATTTTCCTTTTTGGCAAGGCGTACAAAGAGAAGATAAATTTCCATTAAGCATGGGTAATCCCTTAATTAATTTATCTTTTGATAATTTCAAAATAAGCTTGGTGCTAGAGTGACCAAGGCGCCTATGCCAAAGTTCTAATTCTTCTTTTTTAGAAATAAAGCATTTCAAAAAAGAATTTGAAAGATCATCAAAAGTAATCATATAAACATTATGCATCCTAGGTGCGGTGAGTACGACATCATTTGTTTTAGAATTTATAATTTTGTAAAGATTTGTAGATGATTCAAATAATACATTTAAGCCTATATCACATAATTGACTAATTAAAATTAAATTATGTTTTAAGCCATCTACAAATAAAACATTTGAGATTGAAAAAGAATCGTTACCCACTGTGCCGATGCCCATGATCCTTCCTTATCCATTGTCACCAAATGTTACCATCCCTCCTTTCTTCATCTCAAGGCTAAGGAACTTTGTTTTGTTTCCCGTCATGTGTTTGGAGCATCCTGAGTCCAAATACCACACGTCATTTTTGTCCTTAGCCTGCCAACATACCTAAAAAGGAGATGAGAGTAAAGATCTGGATACCCAAGAGGTTCCTCCCATAGAATAGGTGGAAACTTTAGGCACCCAGATTTGCTTTATAGCACTACGACCCTTTTTCCTACACGAGTTAGAGGTGTGTCCAAATAAATGACATTTGGCACACGATATAAAAGGGGATGAGACCCTTTTTTGAAGTTTTGGATAAACTCTTGCTGGAAAATGAGGTAACATTTGAATTTTTGAAATTATTAATAACAGAATTAGTGTTTATGGAATTACAGCTAACGCCAGCGTTAGGAGTTAACGCCTGGCGATAGTTTCCAAAGCTATATTCAAGGCCATATTTGGCACTTCCATGGCATTGGTTGGCCAAGATCATGTCCAGAGATCTTTGCCCAACTCCAAACTTCTTAATAGCCAAATTTAAATCATGAATACGAGCTTTGAGAGCGGTGTTTTCCGTTACCAACATAACGCACCGATTCACAAAACTCTACTTTCCATCCTCTATTTGAGAAAGAGAGGTTTTTAAAGTTCTTTCCAAATCCCCCTTCTCCTTAGTAAGAAGTTCAATAGTGGAGTGGGATTTAGAAAGAGCTTCTTCAAGTTCTTTCACTCTTGCCAAGGAGTGATTTCACTCTTGGCAAGATACCTTTTCTTTCCTTAATAGTTTAGATAATTTTTTGTTATATTTTAACAAAATTTTATTTTCAGAATTTAGAAGATCAATATCTTTTAAACTTTTTTCAAAGAATTTGCAAGTTTGTAAATACTCAATATATAAATCATCATAAGAAGTAGGAAGAGTTACCTCAGTGTCGCTTTGGACACTGCTTTCATCCTCGGATGTCTTGTCACCTTTTCCCATAAGGCACATATTTGCCTCTTCTTCATCGCTAGTGGATGAGCCGCTTCAATCCTCGGAGGAGGAGTCATCCCATGTAGCCGCTTTTAGGACTTTCTTCTTCTCTTTTCCCTTGTGCCCTTTTTTTTACGCTCTTTCAGATATTTTGGGCACTGTCTCTGAATATGTCCGGTCTTTCTACAATGGTAGCACTTCGGTGGTGGTTGTTCATCATCATCCTCGTCGCTACCCCTCTCTTTCTTTGATGAAGATCCCTTTTTGATGAAATATTTCCAGAAGGTGTTTCTCCTTTCCGGATTCTTCATGAACCTTTTGAACTTCTTCACAAAAAGGCTCTCCTCATCCTCATCATCATCATCTCCATTTGCCTCCTTTTTTGACTTTAAGGCCAAACTCTTCTTCTTTGGCTCCAAGTTGTACTCTTGTTGTTGAATTTTGAGTTCAACCTCATGGGTCTTTAGGTTCCCAATGAGGCTCTCAATTTGGAGCTTCTTCAAATCGTGCGACTCTGAGATAGCCGTCACCTTTGGATTGAACTTTGGAGGGAGAGACCTTAAAATTTTTCTCACCAAGTCGCCGTTGGAGAACACCTTTCCAAGAACTTTTGAGTCGTTGACGATCTTGGTGAACTTTGTGTACATTGAATCTACGTCTTCATCCGCCTCCATCTGGAATTTCTCATACTCGGATTCAAGTTGGAAGAGCTTTGAATCCTTAACCTACGAAGTACCTTCATGAGTAATTTCTAATAAATCCCATATATCATAAGCAGTTTCGCAAGCACAAGTTCTATTAAATTCCATTCTATCCAAAGCACAAAATAACGCATTCATTGCTTTAGCGTTATTCTTATATCCCAACTTGTCATTGTCATCCCATCTATCTTTAGGTTTTTCCATAGTGACTTCTCCAACAACAAATGTTGGTGGAGAATAACTTTGTTCTACCATACCCCAAACGTCATTATCTAACGCAGTTAAAAAACAACGCATTCTAGTTTTCCAGTAATTATAATCAGTTCTGGTAAATAGTGGAGGTCTACTAATCCCTTGACCCTCAGCGAAAGCATGATCATTATGCGCCATTATTCCCGATTGTGAAACCGTTTTGGAATAACCTTGCTCTGATACCAAGTGTTGGATCTGATGGCGCCCTTAGAGGGGGGGGGGGGTGAATAAGGGGTTAACTGTTTTTGAGAATAAGCTTACAGATTTTAACAAAATAGAAAAACTTTTTGCTCTGTCGCTAACGCCTGGCGTTAAGAGTCAACGCTGGCGTTAACTCTCCAGAAAAAATATTTTCACAGAAATATTCAAAATGATTTTCTTTATGAAATATAATTCCAGAAAAATTAGATATACTGAAAAAGAATTCTATATATCACAAAAATGATTACAAGGATAATATTTCAATAACGCTTGAAATTGGAGGCGACAACATGAAAATCTCTTTTTGTTCCTTCACTGGTCCTTCTCCCAAGGACCGGTGGGATATAGCCTATCTATCCCCAGATAAGGCCTCTAGCCACCCCATAGATCTACCCTTGACCTAGTCGCCATGCACAAGGCGGCAAATTACCCCCTAAGCCGTACAAGGACCTAGTCGCCACAAGCAAGGCGGCGAATTCACTACCATTGCAAGAAAAATATAAAAGGATAAAGATAAAATTAGAACAAATAACTCCCTAGAATGAAGAGCGCTGAAGGAGATGTTGAAGATATGCCATGACCACGTCGGAGTTGAAGCAAGCGTCCTTCAAATTTACCGTTAGAAATCTCCTTCTCACTCTTGTTCCTCAATGTTGGTGTTGGGAGTTCTCTCTGAATTCTGGAAGAAATGCTCTCTCAGATCTCTGGAATGAAGGCTTCAATGCATCTCTTAGATCAGCAAACAAAATCAGATCTTTAAATAGAAACTGGAGCTAACGCGTGGCGATAAGGGTTAACGCCACGCGTTAACGTGTGCGGCAATTGCTGAGATCGTGCATAGCGTCGAGAGCATGGCAGAACCAAATTTCATCGAATGAAACTCATTTTGTCAAACGCGCCTTCGTCGAACGTAATCCCATTTCGTCAACCGCAACCATCAGGATCGTGGCAGAAACCAATTTCGTCGAACGCGCCTTCGTCGAACGGAATCAAAGTTCGTCGAACGCCATCAAAGTTCGTCGAACGTAGTTTGTCAAGCGCAATTTCATCGAGCGCAGGCTCATTTCGTCGAACGGAACTCAATGTTCATCGAACGCAGTTTGTCAAGCGCAATTTCGTCGCGCGCAGGTTCTTTTCGTCGAACGGAAGCTCCTTTCATCGAACGCCTTCAGATTTCGTTGAACGCAGTTTCATCGACCGCAACTCAACGGATTTGTTCTCGATGGCATTCCTTCTCAGCGGTTGTTAACGCGGGGCATTAAAAACTAACGCGAGCGTTATCTCTCTTTCCAGAGAATCATCATCAATTACCATCCTGTTCATAGGGTTATATAACTATAGTACCTGCACACTATAAACACAAGCAAGATCAAATACATAGTTTGATTTGTTATTTCTCAAACTAAGAGAAGTGGAACACAAGCTCCAACAAGAAAGAGCACGAGCGAGCGGGAATATCCTTTTTATAATGTTCCTAATTGTTCAGAACCCCCATAGGCGGGGGGGGGGGGGGGGGGGGGGAAATAGTAGCGAGAGAAAGAAACAAATAACAATAATATATAACAGTTCAGTAATTGTGCCATTTCTAGCGGTCGCGGCCTCGCACACCAGAGGGCGGTGGAATCCTCGGATAATGGTACTCACGGACCGACCGAACCTCGCGCTACATCAGGCGCATATAGTCCTCGATTCGCGCGAGGTGTACCCTAGGAGAGGTGACCTCGTCGCGAGCAACCTGCCGCACCTTGGTAAGGACGTGCGCGTTCGCATCCTCCATTGCAGCAAACCTCTCTTAATACGCGATCCGGTCCATCTGATTCTGATCATATAGCTCTCGCAACATGGAGGTGTGTTTTTGAAATATCTCGGTGACCGGCCTTTCCAACTGCTCCGGGTTGCTGGGATCCCCCAAGATGTCTGCGACCTGGCTCGGCGAGGGTGGTGGCGACATCTCCACCTCCCCGTGCTCTGACTCGGTAGGCGGAGTCGGGGGAACACCTGCGAGTGAAAGAAAATTAGCATAACAAAGAGCGAGAGAGATAGTCGACATAAATTGTTTAACTTGGTGAGTTGAGAATGGTACGGGGTCACGGGCAAGAAGATCTTGGCTGGCCTTTAAAAGCTTCAGTGAAGGCCAGGGTAAGGGATTTCCCTAAGCCAGGGCGGTGCATCGCCTCGTCTGCGACCTGGGCCTTGATAAGCAGCGAGCCGCCTGGGCTCTGTTGGCCCAGAAGGCCAAACCCAGGAGTGATGATGTTCTGGTTAGGTGGGCGGGGCGAGCCCACCGGAGTGGGGACTCGCTGCTCACGGGTCGAGGGATGAGACCCTGTGAAAAGTAATGAGGCGGGTCAGCGACCAAGGAAGAGCAGGAGAGGACAAGATAAATGGCTTACCAGGACGCGAGGGTGAGGCTCGCAGGTCAGTGGTCCTCGCATCTGGGGGGGATCAATCCTCCTGGGGGACTGGGGGCGAGACCCCGTTGGGGATGGCCTGATGAAATTCTTCTCTGCGGGAGGGTCCTGCGAGCGAGGAAATGGAGTTAAAGAGAATACTATTGGGAATATCAAGTCCTTTCTAAGCAAAACCTGCGAGGCGAGCTCGTGGCGGGGAGAGGGAGATAGCGGAGATGACTCATCCTCCCAGGACGGCCGTTAGATGGTCTTAGCCCTCTTAACCTGAGGTGGGGGCAGGGCCGGTTGTGGAGAGATCCAGGGGGAGAGCTCGGTAGCTTTATACTTTTGGACCATCTGCGAGGCTTTGAGATGAGCAAGTATCTCCTCCTTCTTGGACATCTCGCAGGGAACAATAGCGAGTGGGGAATGAAGTGAGGGGGGGAAGAAAAAGTTCTTGCACCGACCGGAAGGAAGGGTATTTATAGCAGCGGGCGTTTGTCCCACCAAAAGATTCTCACCACGTCACCAAGGGACCGGCAAACACCAGGGGTTGGATGTTTCTTCGCGAGCCTAAAATACCCTCACGAAGAGCGGGGATTGTGTACAACCCTAGTGTCCACCAGGGGGTGAGCAGTAACGAAGGAACCATCGGGCGAAAGGAGTAAGAAAACTAGCGATCCAAAGTGCCGGGCAAGTCGGGCTCTCGCCGGTCGCTCGTGGGAGGGCGAGCCGGCCAGGGGCCTCATCGGTTACTCGCAGTGAGGCGAGCGAGCCGAGCCACTCGGTTCGCAAGAGAGACTCTTGTGGGTGGCTCTCCCAGTCCTGGATTCATGATCATTTTACCAAAAAACCCTGGTGGTCTGCAGTTAGCCACTCCAAACAGCGGAGTTTGGCTGTTGGCAGACCATTTTGAGCTGCGTGTAGTAAAAAAGTAAGGCGGAATCCCGCTATTAGCAGACCGGACTTAAAAAACTATAAATAGACCTTGAAGGGAACCTTGGGAGAGGATTCTAATCTCAGTTCTCTGAGCTTCTTCCTCCCTAGGTTATCTTGGCTTAGCTCCCAGGCTCTCCAAGGTGCCCAGTCTCATCTTTGGCTTGGGAGGGGAAGCACTCAAAGATCTTTCGGGTGTGTGGTGGGACCTCCTCGCTGCGACCAAGGGTCTATGTTTAGTTCCGAGTCTCCGGTCGGTTCCTTCCGAGGAATCAGTAAGTGCTGGCTGCCCCTCATCCTTGAGGGCCCGAGCTCCACAAAGAAGCCAAGTCTTGGTTTCAACACATATGGATCCATACGTCGTTACATTCTAGTTAGGATTAGGAATATGCGTAATCAAACATGCTTTTGACATATTTATCGTTATTTGAGTACCATATTCACTTCCCGGTCCCATCAAGAAATAGAACTGAAGCTTCATTTGGCGCGGTGATGGCGGTCGTGAACGTCGTGGTCATGAACTGTCATTCGTGAACTCGTTTGTGAACCCCCGACCTCACCTAAAATAATTCATGCATTTTATACTCAAAACTAATTTATTTTCCTTATAGTGGTAATAACCTTTGTCTTGCCAAACATACATTCTATGATAATGGCATTTTGACCAAACTCACCGGAGTAAATAAGCCCCGCCAAACAAAGCCTAACTAATCTTCTAAGGCAAAGTGTCAATAAACTAAACACCATTAGTCCCAAACAACTTGGATTCGGGCCTTCTTTTCGCACTATTATGCTATGGATAGTCTCAATTATTGTATTACATTCTATTTGTCTTGTTCATGTCCTCAACGAATAGTCATACTCTAGATCAGAATTGCGGGGAAGTACTGCTTGATTATTTCTACCAACTTCAAGCCCATATATTGATTCATTTTATGCAACAACTCGCTTCTTTTATTACCATACATTTTTTCCATTAATTATCCTTTGCGTACTTTGGTGTTCCTAACTGCCAACTTCGGTAAGTCGGAATAGGAGAGCACTCATCTTGGGGTGGGCTTACTACTTAGATGCTTTCAGCAGTTATCCGGTCCACACTTGCTGCCCAGCATTTATCATGGCATGATAACTGGTACACTAGAGGTGCATCCTTCCCGGTCCTCTCATACTACAAAAAAGTCCTCTCGATGCACTAACGCCCAAACCGAATATGGACTGAAC
Organism: Dactylorhiza incarnata; assembly: GCA_033032865.1. Taxonomy (NCBI): domain Eukaryota; kingdom Viridiplantae; phylum Streptophyta; class Magnoliopsida; order Asparagales; family Orchidaceae; genus Dactylorhiza; species Dactylorhiza incarnata. Next base: position 1,103,012 of record JAWHQI010000246.1, read on the forward strand.
TATCTTACGATGTTCTGAACCCAGTTTACGTATAACTTTAATGGGCGAACAACCCAAGCATTGAAACATACTACATCCCTAGGTGGTGAAGAGTCGACATTGAGTAGTCAAACCTCCTCTTCGATGTGAACTCATGGAGAAGAACAACAAGTTATCCCTAGAGTAATTTTTATAGATTGAGTGACACCCCTTTCACTAGGCATCGTCGAATAACTAAGGCCGACTTTCATACATGCTCGATGGGTGGGTCTTGCAGTCAAGATCCCTTTTTCCCTTACACTCTAGGTACTTTCTCTGTCTGACCCGAGGAAACCTGTGCATGCCTCAGTTACCTTTTGGGATGCCTACATCCCATAGAAACTGTCTTCTTGAGACTATCCCTCATCTCGTAGGGTCTAACACAAGGTTAGAAATCTAGCTCTTCTAGAGTGGTATCTCACTGATGCCCCCACCCCTTGCGCACACGCGCAAGGGGGCCTTCTTCGCCCTCCACCTAAGTTGTGGAGGAAAATACCAAAGCCAATCTCAGGAAAAAGTATAGCTTCATACATTCTTTCTGTCCAGGTGAAGGTAATCCGAATCTATAAGAACATATATGAAAAATAAGGAATTCAAGTAGTTGGTTTTGTGATTATTTGGAAATGCAAACAAATAGATGTAGAGAAAAAGAGAGTGATATTTCATTTTGATGCATGTTGCATATATATTCTTACTAGAGATTGATATACATTGTCAATTTATCTACAAACTTCTTTCGTACACTTTCTCAATGTTTCTTACTAGCTCCTACGGAACCATGGTCGAAAGGATTGAAAAAGTCAGTCATTCACAACCAATGATGAATGATTTCTCAAAAAGTTAAGGATTAGTAATCATTTTTTATAAATCAAATGGATTCAGTCGTTGAAAGTGCATAGTGTGCCTCTGAGTATTCTCTAGAGGGGGAGGGTGAATAGAGTTTTAAAACTTTTATACCCTAGTTATGCACATACAATAACTACTAAGTATTATGCAATCAACAATACCAAAACAGAATAAAGTAAGTACATAAAATATAAACTAGAAAAGCAGTAAACTGGACATCACATAAAATCAATCCAGAAGACACATAATTTTATATTGGTTCCCCAAAATGTGGGAAGTTCACTCTTTTAACTCCCTGGTAGGATTGTACTAACTGTGCCTGCGTCTTTTGATAAGGAGACTCTCAGAACCACTGAGTCTTTTGATAAGGAGACTCTTAGAACCACTGAGTCTTTTGATAAGGAGACTCTTAGAACCACTGAATCCTTTGAAAGAACGATTCTTAAAACTCTTTTACAGCTGGAGAATGAAAACAGTAGAAGGAGAAGAAAGAAGAGAATAGAATTCTTCTGTAATAATTCTTCAGAAGCTATTTCTCTGAATGTTGTTTCTTCTATTTATCTCAGGATCTGAATACGATGAACCCTTGCTTAAGATAGCGATGATTGCAAGGGTTATGAGCTTGATCATGATCCTCTCTGCACTTTTTTTGACTTGCTGCTATGTGATGTAGAAGAAGAGGCAGCAGTGTTGTTATGATCTTTTTCTGTGCAGAGGAGTTGTTCTTCTGTTCTTTCATAGGGTTGGAGGAAGAAGAAGAAGAAGCCCTACATGACAGACAGAATAATGAATCAATTGGTTATATTTTATTTTTCTTTCAGCATACTTATTATCTATCATTTGAGTTTGAATTTCTTTCTTCTCCTGCACTGTCCTTAGAAGGAATGTCCATTGGACCATTGATGTTTGCTTCTATTTTTGTTCCCGACACGTCCATCTAATTTGAATAACTTCCAAGAATGTTGTATTTCTGGAATACTCCATTCCATTCTTGGCAATAAACGAGCCATTGGAGAACATGTTTTAGCCTTGCAGATCATCTGGAAAAGCACCAGAAAGGACATCAGAAAATCTTATATTTATGTCTGTACTCGACACTGCATCGACTTCATCTTTTATCACATCGACGCACCTCTAAGTTCTTATGGAAGTAGCTTTGAATTCCTTCTTAGCTCTAGTTGAACTCAGATGTTGACGTTGCGTCGATTACTTATCGTCGTATCCGTCGAGTTGAAGACTTGGACTTGAACTCTATCTTCTGCGTCGAATTGAAGTCAAAGTTGCGTCGACTTCTAAGATGGTTTCAATAGGATCTTCCTTCTATGTCGAGTTCCTTTCTACTTTGTGTCGACTTGTCTTGATACTTCGATAGGCAGATTGAGTTACTTCGACTTTCAGTCAGAGTTACGTTGACATCTAGTCAAAGTTGTGTCGACAACTATTCGACGTAAGTTTTAACTTAACAGAATTTGTGCTTCTCTCAGGCCTGGTCTTGACACACTAAGTGAATGTGATATCCTAGGACATCTAATGACCATTTTACCCTTTCTATACAATATATGTAATACAACCTAACTGATGAAATCACTTTATGATAATTTGATAGATAAATAAAAAGAGTTTTTCCTAACAATCTCCCTCTATTTATCTTAACAAATTTTACAATTTGATTATGTGAATTAAAACAAACTTTGACATAAAATTAAATACAAGCACATATACATAGATCAATAATGGCATTATAAAAACATAGACAATATGATGAGCTTTCAAGAAATCATATTGATCTTCATAATCATGATAATTGTATCCACCTGATGATATAATATAATTTGTTCACCTGTTCAGTACTATATTTTTTCTGCAGTTTTCCTCTTCCTTGAGAACACTTGTGTTATTACATTTCTTGGTGCAAACTTCAGTGGCTTATCTTCTTTTTCAGCACCATTGACAACATCTTGAGTTTCATTCTCTTTGGGAGGCTCCCCCTGAAATTATGCATCTTGTTCAACAGTCAGAGAAGCCTCCTTAGTAATCTTTGCAACCTCATCCAAGATCAGATCATCTTCTAGGAGCTCCCCCTTGAGTTGAAGCAATTATCTCCCCCTGGTTTACTGCAGAAGGTTCCCCTTGGACTATTCCTGTTTGAAAGACAGTGAGTTTGTTGGGATCAGGAATAACAGCAGCTGGGGCATTTGGGGCAATCTCTTCTTGTACACTCTTGTCCATCTCATGGTCACTCATATTTCCTTGATTAAGCCTCTCCTCCTTCTGGATCTTCTCGCCCTTCTAAACCTTACTTACAAGGGAGGTTAAGAATTTGTTAGTTAACATGGAGGAGGATACAGTTGATTTTAGTGACAGGAGGGACTCTTGTGATTTTTGCAGTTCTGTCTCCATCTATGAGTACTTCTTATTGAACTTTCTGGCTTAAGTGGCCAGTAGGTCAGCAAATGTGCTAGTAGCCAATCCTACTGCTTTTGAAATCACTTGCTCAAGGTCAAAGAAAAGAGTAGGATGTGTGGTAGAGACAAGAGGTGTGGTAAGAGTATGTGTGGATAGGATAACTGGAGGAATTGTTGTGAAGCTCTCATTGAAGTCTGGAATATTTTGGTGGATTGGTTATAGTGATTGATTATCCCCTGGAGTTATGTCAGATTGAGGTAGGGGAGATCTGTCATCAAGAAAGTTGATGTCTGGAGGATTTTCTATAGGAGTGGTGATGGATAGTTGTTGTTGTTGTGGTTGGAGGGAAATTTGTGGTGTAAGTTCTGGAGCTTTAGTAGAAGGAATGAACTGGTTGAACTGAGCTGGATCAGAATCTGGAGTAATCTTGTGTTGGACTACTAGAGTATCCTGTGCTGGATAGTTATTCCTTAGAGGATCTGGTATAGTTGTCTATGTATCCTGTGGAGTTGGAGAAGGAGGAGGTGAAGGTGCAGCTTGACCAGGCTTTAGGATCTGCCTGGTCAACATGGAGAAGATTCCAATATTTATTCTCTTCACAGGTGCAATTGGCACTCCTTTTGATTTGCGTTCCTTGAGGTGATGGAGAAGCACCTGACTCATCATTCTCATGCATGCACTTTCTTTATGTGCATATTTATGACCTATCATTTTCAGGAGGAACCTTCCCCAGTGGATCTTTTTGTTGAGGACAAGACATCCCATTATCTGGAGTTGCTGCTTGGGAATGACATAATGGGCTGAAATTTTGCATAAGAGCACCTTCCCTACTATATCAGCCAGGAATCTGTATTATTCGGCTAGATCAATCTTCTTCAGATTGATGGCCTTCTCTTTCCTGAACTGCATGATTTCTACAGCCTTCCTGGACTCTTCCCCTGTCAGTTCATCTGAATCACTGCAGTTGTAAGATAAAACGTTTGACTGAACAATTCCTTTGTTATATTTATATCAGTCTTAAAAATTCTCCCATTGAGGGATCCATCATCTCCTATATGAAGATTGTCTTTGAACTCTGTTAGTTCAACACCAAGGATTTTACCCCTTGTAGAAATCAGCTTTGTCAGGTCGGCAGTATGGAATAAACCGAGAATGGCTTTGAAGTTATCAAAAGCTGCATTGAAGGAGTCCACATCAACATCGAAGACAGATTGATCTTAGGAGGAGCCATTAAATCTGGGATGAAGTACCTGCAAAGAGAAGAGAGAGAGTGAAAGAGAAAGAAAGAGAGAGAGAGAAAGAAGAATGCAAGAGAGCTGGAGAGAAATAAAGCACTAGAGCAAGAGAGAGAGAGAATTCGAAAGTGTAATGAATTCAACGCCTATGTTGCTTAAGAGAAGACAATTTTTTGCAACTTAGGGTTTTATTCTAAGCACCGTTGACAAAGATTAATATTCAGCGCACCAAAATATGTAGAAGCGGCTTCTAAAAGTGAATATTCGCATGCCTGTCATGTCAACGTTGCGCCGATTAGAACTTGACGCACCTTCGAATTTGACAAGCAACTATTAAATCGGCAGATACATTGATATGAAGTCGACGTCACATCGAATTCTATTTGAATTATCTGTTAAAGATTGCTCTCAAAGCAGGCTTCGAGTAGAATTAGACAATACATCAAATTTTATTCGACGCAACTCTGAATAAACAGATCTATTTTCTTAGAAAGTTCTTGCTATTTTTCCCAGCAATGAGTTTTATTGAAAATAATAGTTATACTATTATTTTCATCAACCAAAGAAAATAACAAGGGAATTCAGAGAAGAAATAACTCCCTTTGTTGTAATTAGTTCTGTATTAAGCCCTTAGTTCTTTCTTCCCCCTCCATTATTTCTTAGGAAGGATCCTACCTTATTCTGCACAAGTAGCTCAAACATTAGAGGGTACCCAGGTTACCTTGGGACCTTTGCTTCTACCAGTATAAGGTTCTATGAAAGAATATAAGGGTTTTTCATGATATTCTTTTGGATGGCAGAGAATGGGTTTATCAAATCTAGGTTTATTATTTTGGTACTTGAAACGTGTATAAAATATATCCAAATATAATAGATCAGCATAGTGCTTAACAACTTTCTCTTTTATAACACCCTTTTTATTTAGACTCATTGGTTTGTTTGAATTGATTTTCCCTATAGATCTTTTCTCACTATTGGAGTTTGCTTTTATAAACACAGTGATTTTGTCAGGATTATTATTATCTTGATCCTCAATTATTGCATTCCTCCCACTTGTTTGATAGTCACTAGGTCAAATAAACATAATTGGATTTTTCCAGGCTGGTCTACTAGGGACTTCTGTGCTAGAGGATGGCTCTGCTCCTAAGCCTAGGTGTATAAATCTCAAAGAGAGATTTTGTGTAATATCTTTGAGCTTTTGACTCCTCCCATTGAGTGAGTCTTCAAAGACCTTTGTCTTTGTTAGCTTTTCCCTTAGTTTTAAATATTCATTTCTTATGTCAATTAGTTGTGATTCCTTATTATGAATCTCATCTTTTAAATCCTGATTTTTTAGATATAAATCATCTTTCTTAAGATCTCTAGTTCTGCTCTAATTGTTTCTATTTCTTTTTGTACCTCTAGATGATCATTGCAGAATTCTTTATAACACATTTTTAATTCATCAGAAATAAAATCAAAATTATTAAATAGTGATACTTGTTCTTCTTCATCATCTGAGGAGATCCCTAAAGCCATCAGGCAGGCAGCTTCAGCAACTTCTTCATCACTTTCTGATGAAGAGGAGCTTAACTCTACTTCTGAGTCACTCCAGATTTCAGCAATGAAACTTTTACCTTTCTTCTTATCTTTCCTCCCGAAAGACTTCTTCTTCTGCTCATCTTTGTTGCTGCTCCTGTCCCTTTGTTCTTGTGAACACTCAGGGGCTATGTGCCCAGGCTTATTGCAGGAGAAGCAGATCACTTCCTTCTTTGGAGTCTTATCAAATCTGGGTTTTGAGCTCCTCTCTTTTCTTCTTGAGTCTTTTGTCTTAACCCACTTTCTGATTCTCCTTGCTAAGAGACTAAACATCTCATCTTCAGGAGTGGAGGACTCTCCTTCAGCAACCTTCAAGACAAGACTCCTTTGGATGGGAGTTGAGGTTGTATCCTTAGCCTCTATTTTAGCCCTGCTCTTTAGTAGCATCTCATAAGATTTGAGTTTTTATAGCAAAGCATCATTGGAGATCTCTCTATGGCATCTGGACTCTCTGATAGCCCAGATCCTTGAGTCCCATGAGCTTGGGAAGCACATGAGAAGCATATCATTTATTTCAGTCAGAGAGGTCTCCTTATCCAGACTTTTCAGCTCATTTATTATAGAGCTGAATCTACCATACTTTTCAGCTACATTCTCCCCAGCTTTCTTTTGAAAGTTCTCATACTGGGATATGAGAAGGGACTTTCTATCCTTTCTTTCATCAGAACTCCCTTCTACAATTCTGGAAAGAGATTCCCAAATCTCTTTTGCTGATTGGTAGTCAACAACTTTCTGGAAAATGTCATTTGACATTGTGGAGACCAGAATATTCATTGTCTTGGCATCACATGCCTTCTGCTTCTTCTCAACATCTACCCACTCATTCCTTGGGGCAGCTTCCTGTGTTGCAGATCTACTGGCATCTTGTCTGACTGATGCTGGGGGACCTGAAATGATAACATCAAAGATGTCTTCATCATTGGAGTTCATATAGAGCTTTGTTATGGCCTTCCAGAGTGTAAACTTATTCAAGTTACATACTGGTGGTCTTGTTGACATATTCCTTAGAACCCATATTTCCTTATAAAATAGTTTTAGCTAATTTTTTAAATAAAGGAATAAGAGTGAGGAGATCTTTTGATCAAAGTGTTAACCTTTTAGTGATCAGCCTCCCTCTAAAACCAATTATAAGTGCACAGTGTGCCTCTGAGTATTCTCTAGAGGGGGTGAATAGAGTTTTAAAACTTTATACCCTGGTTATGCACATACAATAAAATTACTGAGTATTATGCAATCAACAATACCAAAATAGAATAAAGTAAGTACAGAAAATATAAACTAGAAAAGTAGTAAACTGGGCAGCACAGAAAATCAATCCAGAAGACACAAAAATTTTATTGCGCTTCCTCAAAATGTGGGTAGTTCACTCTTCTACCTCCCTGGTAGGATTGCACTAACTGTGCCTGAGTCTTTTGATAAGGAGACTCTCAGAACCACTGAGTCTTTTGATAATGAGACTCTTAGAACCATTGAGTCTTTTAATAAGGAGACTCTTACAATCACTAAATCCTTTGAAAGAGGGATTCTTAAAACTCTTTTATAGTTGAAGAATGAAAACAGTAGAAGGAGAAGAAAGAAGAGAATAGAATTCTTGTAAGAATTCTTCAGAAGCTCTTTCTTTGAATGATGTTGCTTCAATTTATCTCAGGATCTGAATATGATGAACCCTTGCTTAAGATAGTGATGATTGTAAGGGTTATGAGCTTGATCCTGATCCTCTATGTACTTTTGTTGACTTGTTGCTATGTGATGTAGAATAAGAGGCAACAATGTTGTTATGATCTTTTTCTGCGCAGAGGAGTTGTTCTTCTATTCTGTCTTAGGGTTGGAGGAAGAAGAAGAAGAAGCCCTACACGACAGACAGAATAATGAATCAGTTGGTTATGTTTTCTTTTTCTTTTTCTTTCAGCATACTTATTCTCTATCATTTGAGTTTGAATTTCCTTCTTCTCCTGGACTGTCCTTAGAAGGAATGTCCATTGGACAATTGATGTTTCCTTCTATTTATGTTCCCGACCCGTCCATCTAATTTGAATAACATCCAAGAATGTCTTTGTTGTATTTCTAGAATACTCCATTCCATTCTTTGAAATAAACGAGCTGTTGGAGAACATGTTTTAACCTTGCAGATCATCTGGAAAAGGACCAGAAAGGATAGAAGAAGACCTTATATTTCTGTACGTACTCGATGCTGCGTCGACTTCATCTTTTGTCATATCGACGCATCTCTGAGTTCTTATGAAAGTATCTTTGAATTCCTTCTTAGCTCTGGTTGAACTCAGATGTCGACATTGCGTCAATTACTTACCGACGTATCCGTCGAGTTGAAGACTTGGACTTGAAATTTATCTTCTGCGTCGAATTGAAGTCGAAGTTGCGTTGACTTCTGAGATGGCTTCGACAGGCTCTTCCTTCTGCGTCGAGTTCCTTTCGACGTTGCGTCGAATTGTCTTCATACTTCGACAAGCAGATTGAGTTACTTTGACATTTAGTCAGAGTTACATTGACATCTAGTCGAAGTTGCGTCGACTACTATTCGACGCAAGTTTTAACTTAACTGAATTTGTGCTTCTCTCAGGCCTGGTCTTGACACACTAAGTGAATGTGATATCCTAGGACATCTAATGAACATTTTACCCTTTCTATACAATGTGGGTAATACAAATTAATTGATGAAATCACTTTATGATAATTTGTTAGATAAATCAAAAGGGTTTTTCCCAACAGTCGTATACATACATGAGGAAGGTAATCAAAAAGAAAGAAGAACTTATCCGATGGTGCCGAGTGCAAGGGCCATCGTTCAACACATCAAAGTTACTCTAGAGATAATAGACTAATCGTCCCCAATAGTTCACCTCGACGTCGGCTCTTCTCCACCTAGGATTGTCGTATGTTCCGAGGGTTCGGTTGTTCACCCATTAAAGCGGCACATGAGCTGGGTTTAGAACGAGATGAGACAGTTTGATCTATATTCGGTGTAGGTGTTAGAGCATGTTATAAATTCCAACATAGCAAATAAAATTATATATCTACATTGACCAATCAATAGTTCAAGTCACACACTCCCATAATCCATCCTCTTTTAGAAAATATACTTCAACTATTCGTATCAAATAAATAAGAAAATACGTCAAAAGTTGAAAAGAATTATCCAAATAATATGCCTTATTTTTCAATAATCCACATTTGTAGCAATGAAAGACTCTTGTTCCTCCCCGATATGATAAATTACAAATATATACGATCTTTCTTCTCTATAAATGAAAGAAGCGAGCTACATTTGAGGAAATCTTGGATATGGAAGTCTTTTTTCGTTTCACAACCGTGAATTATGACCAAGTTCACGAGCTTATTATCTGAGGTCGTAATAAGTTGATATGATATCTTTTATACGTCCCCATATCACCACATGGCATAGAAATGGGTATACAACCCGTATTCAGCGAGGGAGCTCAGGTATAATTAGAGTTCCCCAAACCTTAAAAGGTTGACCACTGACCAAAAGAAAGGACGTCATCAAAGATGCGCAGAGTTCATCCGGAGCTCGACAATTTGACTCATCAGCTCGCCAACGTGCTCCTCCTGGCCTCGCCATCGTGATTGGTCGATGATCTAGTGCTTGCACCGGAGCTCTCTTTCCAGCGACTTCCAGTCCAACAAGCCCGGCTTTAGCAACCTTGCCCTCAGCAAGCCCGATAATATCAACCTCGTCCAACTCGCCAGCTCTAGATGCTCTCATGAGTAAGTTCGTCCGGGAAAAAAATCTCATATCCAGCACCTACGGAGGGGGGGGGGGGGGGGTAGATATATGCAGAAAGAACCCCCTTGATTACCTATATCCTAGGGCATAAGCTGAAGGCACATTAAACCCCCTATGGTTCCCATAATCATTAATATTTGCCTCTCTTGTGCCTTGCTCAACTTTTGATTTTGGAGAGGAAATTTCCATAAACTTTCGGGTGTGTGATGAGACCTCCTCACTACAACATACAAATCTTATTTGTAGGCAATCCAAAGATTGTTTCTTGTTCTTCAGCTTCCTATATATATATTTTGCCTGGGTTGATCGCTGAACCAGTAACCTTTGGTCACCCATGTTGATCCAAACTTTGTAAACCAATTTTATTGGTTCTAGCACTTTGGTGTTGTGAGCATTGACTATGATCGAAGGAGGAATCTCTAGTGCGAGATCCCATGACAAATCATGATGAGTTGGAATTTGAGATTATCAACTCATGAGCCCCGAGCGAGTTCGTGACGCGTGCTGACCTCGCGGAGTTTTGGCCTGGCATAGATGAGATGATACAAATTATGATCACATCTCATGCTGAGGTCATCGCAACCAGGCCTCCAGTCATCAACTCGACAGAGAATGGCGAGCCGTTTAGGAAACCTGGGAAGGAGGTTGCAGTCCATCTAGAGGAGGAGCAACCTCAATATGGGCAAGCCCAGTGTGTAACCCCGCAGTCCCTTCACTTCTATGATTTCGTATCAAAACGATCGTTGCTAGCTTGGAAGTCGAGATCCGTGAGTCCATTTTGTGAGCATATTTTGACTGACATCAAAACAGATCCAGAGGTCAAATCTCGAGCAGTAAGAAGAGACATGATGAATAAATTGATTGAGCAGTTTGATGAATCTCATCTTAATGGGCGCCTGCCTATATATGATGGACACATCATCCTTCACGATGCTGGCCCCTTCCATTCACGTAAAATGGATTCAAATTTCACTTCTCTTACAAAGATGGACGAGAGAAAACTTACAAAGTTTCTATCAAATTTGCAAAAGATTTTGATCTATATTCTCTAATCCAATTCTGGCAAGGGATGTAGAGGAAAATGCCCCTACGATACCATTACAGCTCTAAACATTGTACCGAGAGAATTTGCTTCACAAAACTATAATACCGTCTATGTTACAATACTGGGAAGGACCATTCATGATCCTAGAAGCTCTAAAGACATGAGGATACTGCCTACAAATTTCAGAAGGCGGAGCACTTGGGAAACACATGGAGAGGAGATGACTTGAAGCGGTTCAACCTTGAACCTGTGGCTAAAAACATGCATCAAGTGTGTGTCAGGTCACGATAACCTTATGTTTTGTCTTTTGTCATACAATATTATGAACTTTCATAAAGAATAATCATATGCCTAACTTACCAATGCAACATCGTGAAATATTAAATTTTCGCAAGTGTTCTAGAACGTGAATCTCCACCTCACCTCTTGGAACCCTAAGTCGGGAGATGAGATGATGCATGCGGTTCAGAGACTCTTTTGAAGTCCATACCTATACAGTGGCATCCGAGAATAGCTCTCCCCTTACATGCTAGCTGACTGCCCCCCCCCCCCCCCCCCCCCCCCCGAAAGCTCATCCTCCTTACCCTTCTATAGGTTGTCAGAAGTAAGGACGACGTCATCGTATAAATTGCTCTATAAGAAATTAACTCTTCGCCAACTACAAAAGAATTACTCTAAGTGGATATTGCTCATCATCATTAATGCATCAATATTATACTTGCTTTTTATGGTGTCAATTTTTCTGACCAGAGGAAGCCTCGTTTTACATATTTGCCTATGTATTAGGACTGTGCTTGTGAAGGTGATCTCAAAAATGAAACGTATGTCCAGGATAATCTCCTTCTCGAGAAAGGTTTGGGCTGAAAAACAAGATGATACCTTGAGCTCAGTGAGACATCCTAAGTCTAAGCATCTGCACTACTGTCCAAGATTAGCTCCCCATTTGCATGTTGGTCAATTTGCTCCTCGAGCATGGACTTTCTTTTTCTACCAAGCCATTTTTGGGAGTGAGGATTCTGGGATGAAGCCTCAGGTTCAGAGATTTTCCCTAAGTCCATACCTCTATAGTGGAGGCTGAGATACATTTTGGCTGACTAACCCCTCGAGAGCTCATCCTGCATCCCAGAAAGATAAGGCCTCGGGTTCAGAGAGTCTCCCTAAGTCCATACCACTACATTAGTGTCTGATATCAGTTGCTTCCCCCTTACATGTTGTCTGATTGACCCTCGAGAGATCATCCCCCATTCCCCAAAATACGAAGCCTCAGATTTAGTGAGTCTCTCTAAGTTCATGCCTCTATAGTGGAGGCCGAGATCATCTTCCCCTTACATGCTTGCCGACTGACCCTCTGATAGCTCATCATGCATTCCTAGAAATATAAGGCCCCAGGTTTAGAGATTCTCCCTAAGACCGTGCATCTACAATGGCTGTCGAGATCATCTTCCCCTTATATGTTGTTCGACTGAACCCCCGAGCATTGAGTCTCCCCTAAGTACGAACCTCATCATAATTAGTGTTTATTACAAAAACTCCTTATCCTGTGAGCCTAAGAAAGCTCTCATACTTGTTTTCCTATGATCCTAAGCGATCTCTCACACTCATCATCCTATGAGCGTAAGCGAGCTCTCATACTCATCATCCTATGAGCCTAAGCGAACTCTTGTCTTGAATATGACTAGAGGATCGAGCAAGCCCTAAGTTCATATCTATGATAATAAATACAAGCAACTGTAACACGAGTCAAAATTCTATGTCTCTTTCTATTATTTTAATCATTTTGTGTCTACATGGAAAAAAGAACAAAAAATCAAAAGAGGACATCGCCTCGCCATCTCATCTCGCCACGCCGACCTGACTACACCACGTCTATGGGCTGTGAGAAATTGAAAAGGAAGTTGCGAGAAATTAAAAATAACTGAATTTTTATTTCCAAAAAATCTAATTATTACATGGGTGTATGCGTGCAAATTTGGCCCGGGTCTGGTTGACCGGCCCGGGTCTGCCCGGGTCTGAGCCCGATTAGGCATGGGCCCGGTTAGGCCCAAGACAGGCCTAAGGGGGCTCAACCGGCCCCCTTATTCGGGCAGAGCCTGGCCTGGTGCCCAGCCTGGGCCAGGCCCAGGCCCGCCCGGGCATTAAGGCCCGCTGGCAGCCAGCATTTAATGCTGGCTGCCAGCATTTAATGCTGGCTGCCAGCATTGAAATGCTGGTGCCCAGCATTTCTGTTGGGCTACCAATGCTGGCGGCCCAGCAGAAATGCTGGGCTGCCAATATTTAGGGCATGATTGGGCCCTCTCTAAAGGGCTCAATTAGGCCCCCTTTTTTATGTAAGACCGGGCCCGGCCTGGGCCTGGCAGCAAAAAAGCCCGGGCCCAGGGGGTCGAGCCCGGCCTGGGCCCATCGGGCCTTTTTTGCACGCCTACATGGGTGTACCCATCTTTGTATATAATGAAGGAGATGAGAGAATTTAAAAATTGACAATATAAGACTAATTATAGGAATAAATCTAGGTGCGATTAGCATGGATATTGTGGTCAATATGGGGTTAACCACCCAAGAAGGTACGGTTACTCGAGGGTAACCACCCATACATACATCAGCAGAGATCGTGCACCAAGGATGCATCTGCTAGTCTTTATAAGCAACATTAATTCTGAAATTGGAGGTTAACACAAGCTTACCCTCTTAGACCATAACGGGCGGTTATAAGATAGTAACCGCTCGTGCTCTTGATCATCAACATAATATGTGGTTAACCAACCTTAACCACAGTCAACACAAAGTGTGGTTTACATAAAGTTAACCACACATACATATATTCTAACGCGGGACATGCTTCTTGATCGGCGCGAGTTGAAGGAATCATCTATGGACCTATCTGGCGAGTCTCCATTATGGGAGGAAGAATTTATGACACTACTGCTGGATGAGGTCTCATTAGACTCGTCCCCAAATCCTTGGAAAGAAGAGGTTCCACTAACAGGGTCTCGCCACCCTCAGTCAACCTCCCCAGACATTGCAAATGTGTGAGCATGAGCTTGACACTCCCATGGACATATTGGCGGTGAATTGAACTCAGGTCGCCACTCAAGTAGTATAAATGACCCTTCTTCTTAGGATAGGACTCTAGAGCTGAAGGAGCACAAGTTGTGATTCTGTTATAGAGATATTGAGTCCTAAGGACCCCAGCTCGCCCTTGAGTTCCACATTCTTCTTCTCCAGGGAGTAGATTTGCTCCATAGACTAAAAGTGAAAAGAAGTAAGTTAAATATATCGTAGTGTGCCCCGTACGCTAGGTGAAGGGAGCACAACGATCAGTAGTTTACCTAGACCACATCATAGACCGATCGTGCCATCTGAATCTCATCCAACTTGGCTTTTACCTTGACCAACTTCTCTCCCATCTCGCCGTGATTGGTATTGACGGTGGTTGTGACGGCATTTGGTCTGAACACTAACACGGCCAAAAGCAAAGAGAATATACCTGCTAAGATAACTACTGCCAAAGGTAAGGCAGTGGATGTGCACCCCCAGATTAATCCAAGGCACAACCATATGCTATGCAAAGAAGCACATGCAGTCTCCTTCAGGTATCCATCTGTTCACAAGCAAAATCATTTAATTCATATTGTGAGCAAGAGGAAGAAGTATAGCAAGTTTGAATACTGGTGTTGTGGCAAGATAGACCACTTTTCCATAGACTATTGGTTCAATCCAACAATCCATAGGGCAACAAATGCCAAACTAGCATGCAATCTTGTTAGGGTCCATCCTGCACATCAATATGGAAATAGATCAAATACGATTTTGAGTACTAACAAGAATCTAGTACTCAGCAAGGTTTGGCTGCCTAAGAAGAAATGATTTATTTCTGCAGGTATGTCCAAATACCAACCACACTCCTATCTGGTATTTGGACAATGGATGTTCCATGCACATGAATGGAATAAGAAGCCTACTGAAGGAATATTCCTCAGTTGAAGATAGTCCAAAAGTTATTTTTGGAGGATTTGGCAGAGGAAACAACAAATGGCTATAGTAAGATCACCAATGACATAGTCACCATCACAAAAGTAGCTTATTTAGAAGGACTACAACACAATCTGATAAGCATAAGTCAATTGTATGATCTTGGATATGTGATTGAGTTCCTTAAGGATAAGTGCCTAATTAAGAAATCTGAAGAGTCAAAAGTTATTCTGTCTCGCACTAGGAGTGGTAATATTTATTGTCTTAATTTCTTATGTACAAATGCTCCCGTTTGTCTTATAGTTAATAATAGAGCATCTCTTTGTGTGCAATGACATAAGAGACTGGCTCATATTAACTATAAAACAATTAATAAGCTTTTATTAGAAAACTTAGTTAGGGCAGGTCCCAAATGGAATTGTTCTCAAGAAAGCCTTTGTCATGCATGCAAATGGGCAAACAAACAAAGGATTCCTTCAAGACAGTTGGTGTCAAGGATTCCACTAGATATTTACACTTGCTGCACATGGACTTGTTTGGTCCTATGTCAATTCACAGCTTAGGGGGAAAAGTATATACACTTGTGATTATTGATAATTTCTTTAGCTTTGCATAAGTGTTCTTTCTGAAACAAAAGTCAGATACACTAGACACCTTCATTAACTTTGTCAAGCAATTCCAGAATGAAATGAACTGCACTGTGGTCAAAAATCAAAAGTGACCATGGAACAAAATTTTAGTTAGGTGTTATGACCCAGTTGGGCATACGGACTCGGAGCGGCTCGCCATCCCACTAGTGCACTAGTCTCTCTCCATAGAGGAATTTTGAGGAGGTGAAGGAGTGGGAGGCCCCCATATCGAAGAGAGTCCTCACCGGGTGGTCGTTTACCATCACTATGCTTATGTTGGTTGCTTGTTAATAATTCACGTTACATTAATACCCAAATGGGTAGGCAGTTATATAATGCATTATCTAATGGTAATAAAATAGCAACAACAAAATTTGACAACATGTGCCTATCACCACGTCGACCGGTGCATGGGCTCTCTCCAGATCTAGGACATAAGCCCTCGGCTCCGCTGGCACAGGTGGCGGGAGGAGCATTGGTGGTTGTTGACCATGATATCCTCGACCACGAGCTCGTGTAAGTCCCATCGGTTAGAGGGGGTACTGGTACTGCTATTGCTGCGGAGGCTGAGGTAAGCCCTGAGCACTGGGCACTGGGCCCTCATATGGCTATACTAATGGTACTGGTTGTAGTTCCTATGGAGATGCTTGTCGGGTCTGGGTATCTGAGCTAAAGGTTGTGCTGAGATAAGAGCCAACGTTATATCCGCACGAGGAGGAAAAGGAAGGTGATGTCTCGGCCTGTTCCGCTAGCCGGTGTGGTCCCTCCTGCCCCTCTGGGCATAAGAAGGTGGTAGTGTCTCCGCTGGCCTCTTCAAGGCAGTGCAGGATCTCCTCTGTATATCGGTGAGGTCGGCCTCCAAGGTGTTGGGAATATTGCCCTCAATATTACCTTGATTTGAAGAGGCATCACTCTCAATGCTAAGGACATATTATATTTAACAAAGCTACACTTGTGTAAGATATACAGGCACAGGTGACTCAAAAGGAAGAGCCAAACATGGCCTTAGATAAGAAGACATCATCTACAAGGAGATGAAGATCTGTCTCACCATAACCGCTGAGACGATAGGTCAGAACCGCTGAGACAAGGAGCCGTCTCAGCGGATCCACTGGAGCAACCGCTGAGAAGGGAACTGGAGCTTCCGCTGAGACTGGAAGCTGTCTCAGCCCAACCGCTGAGACTGGATGCTGTCTCAGCCCAACCGCTGAGACTGGATGCTGTCTCAGCCCAACCGCTGAGACAGATCCAAATGTTTTGACGGGATCTGCTTTTGGCGCAAATGACATTTCAGAGGGAAAAGCAAGTTCAATCAGCCCCATACTGTGTCAGGAGGATCGATATAGCCGTTGAAGCCTTCTGGGGGTATAAAAGAAGATGTTAGGGCACATCAAGTAGTACTGTTCTATTGAGAAGCTTTTGCTACATGCCGCAATCGAGCATTCGCGATTCAGCCAGTTGAAGTCATTCTCTGCAGCTGAAGTTAATCTTCTAAGGGAGATTAGTTAGCTCTTCCTGTACATACTCAAGAAGGGCAAGTTGATCTTCTGCTTTGCTGAAGGAGAAGATCAAGGGGATACAAATCTGAAGCTATTGTGTTCAGATCTGAAGAAAGGATCCAGAAGACCTAAGAGTAAATCCTTTTGTCTTTTGTATCTAACTCAAACTCTATTACATCTTTGTAAGGCATTGTTGCCTGAGTAAAAGGCTGTTGAGCCTGTGTGTAAAGCTGTGTTGACAGCTTGAGTGGTAGGACTTCTTGATAGGTCTGAGGTAGGAAATCTGTGGGATTTCTGAGTGGTAGGAGTTCATAACTCTGAGCTGTAGGGCTGTTGAGCCTGAGGTGTAGGGCTGTTGAGCCTGAGGTGTAGGGCTGTTGAGCCTGAGGTGTAGGGCTGCTGAGCCTGAGTGTAGGCCTGCTGTGCCTGAGGTAGGATCACTCTTGATCTGAGAAGTTCTGAGGAACTTGTGGTGTAAGCTCAAGGAGCCGAGATTGGAGTTTGTGGCCTTGTCTAACTCATTGTTAGAAAGGTGAAGGGGGAAAGAGGACTACTCAAGACACCATGTCTTGAGGAACCTCTATACATCCTTGTGTGTTTTCTGTGCTTGTATTTTATGCAGCTAGAAACATTAGGTTTAAACTAAGAAAATAAGTAGAACCTATTCACCCCCCCCCCCTCTAGGTATTATTGACTACACCTATATAAACTATCAAGTGGTATCAGAGCTAGGTTGATCAAAAATACTTAACAGTCTGATCAGATCCTATACATGAGTAGTCAAATCTGAAATCTAATGGCCAGCAGTGGAATGAAGAAGGAGTTGGGGTCAATGAAGTTGCCCATATGCTCCAAAGAAAACTTTGGGATATGGAAGCAAAGGGTAAGGCTATTCATGGAAGCATCAGACCCAAGGATCTTTTTTACTGTCAAAAATGGTCCTTATACCTTTGAGAAAGTCTCCACTATTGACCCTACTAGAAAAGTACTTAAGGTATTTTATGAACTGACCAATGATGAGATAGCACTGTACACTATGGACAAGAGAGCCCAAAACATAATAGTAAATGCCATTGATGACACTACATTTCAGAACTTGGTACACTGCCAAAGTGCCAAGGAAATGTGGGACACATTGGTTGTCTATATGGAGGGAACAGCTGAAGTAAGGGATGATAGAAAGTCACTCCTCAATCAGGAGTATGAATCCTTCAGGCAGTTGGGCCAGGAGAATATCTCCATGTGCTATGAAAGGTTCTTTAGGATTGTAAATGAACTAAGAACCTATGGAAGGGTGTTCATAGATTATGAACTCAATGATAAGTTCCTTAGATCTCTAACTAGAGAATGCGATACTAAAATCTGTGCAATCAGGGAAGGGGCAAGACTTGGAGAAACCCCCACCCATACACTGTTTGAGAAACTGCTCTCATATGAGATGCAGCTTTCTGCAAGAAAGGAGGTGGACTCTTCCTCCAGGGCTCACACAAGGGAGAGATCTGTTGCTCTCAAAGCTGAAAGCTCTAAGAAGAACAAGGCTAGAGTGCAGTCACCTCCAAGGAAGGCTGCTGAATCTGAGAAATCTGAGAGCAGCAAATCTGACAGCTCCTCTTCTGATGAGGAGTTTGCTGCCTTCACAAGGCAGTTCAAGAAGATGATCAAGAGGAAACAATGGAAGAACAGACCTTCCTCCTCTTCTCATCCCAAGAAGGATCATTACAGATCTGAGTGGCAACATCCCAAAGGGGACAGGTATGACTCTAAAACTAGTAAACATGTTTCAACTAATATAATTTGCTATTGCTGTAGTAAGCCTGGACATGTCATTGCTGACTGTCCAGTCAAGAGAAAAGAAAGAGGTGACAAGAAGCCTCATCACCAGAAGGAGAGGAAGGGAGAAAATCCTTCCTAGCTAAGAATAGCATGATCTGGAGTGAGTCCTAATCTTCATCTTCAGATTTAGATGGTGAGGAGGAAACCTACTTGGGGCTGTTTGCTGATCAGGAGGAAGAAGACTATCCTGCTACCAGGATAGGAATCAGGGCCCCTCTATCACATTCAGATAGTGATGAAGAGGAGTATGAGGTCACTCTTGATGACCATAGGTTGATGGCTATAACTGAAAATGAGGACAGCCACAGCAATTCAGAACATGAGCAGGTATTGATACACTGCATTTCTTCTTCTTCTGATTATGAAACAGGTCTAGAATCTGAATCTCCTCCATCTAAAGTTGGAGGTGAATCATATTCTGAGGAGGATGTCAATCAATTGATTGATAAATATGGTGCACTCCTGGAAGCTCTAAAAAAGAGCAAAAAGCTAGCCAAGAGGCAAGCCCAAGAAATTGCTTCCCTAAAGCAATCAAAATCTGAGTGCATTGAGCATGCTACCCAGCTAGCTCTAATGAGCAAGGAGATTGGCAAGCTAAGGGGAATGCCAATCATCCATGTGGGCACCATAAGCCACAAGAACAAGATCATTAAGGATCTTGAAGAAAAGATTCTCAAGGAGAGGATGCTGGTGGCTAAGCACTCCAAGCCCAAGACAGTGCTGCCTATTATTGACACCTTCAACTCCCATGACATGAGAGGTGTTGGTTTCAACAAAGAGGCAGCTACTAGCAACACTAAGGGAAAGGTCAAGCACTCAAAAGAATCTAAGACCTCCTTTGTGAAGGTCTTGATGCCCTCAAACAAGTATGACCAAGAAAGTATTCATGGTCACTTACTAAATGGAAGTTCCTATAACTTGAGCAAGAATGCTCACAGCTATGGAAATAGAAAGGGCATGGGATTGAGTGCAATGAAAGCTCCACATGAGGAAATACAAATGGTCCAACCTGGACCATTTGTGTTTGGTGTCTCAGCACCTTCAGTCAAGAACATGGAAGCAAGCTCTTCCAAATCTGCTTCAGCAAAAAGCAAGACTGCTGTCAAATCTGTTGACAAGACCTGTTGCCCAGTGTCTGATTCCATCAGATCTTGTATGACTGCCAAGTCAAAGCAAACTGAGGCCATCAGAACAAAGAGCAGCAAGACTATCCACAGATTATCCTTCAGTCAGATTATTGCTGAAAGAAATAGGAAGAATGTTGATATCCCTTCTGCTGAACATGTACGAAGTGCTGTACCAACTCAAAAAACTGTTCAAAAAAGGAGATACAATATTCATGATTGTTGGTGCTGTGGCAAGGTGGGACACTTTGCAATTGATTGTTGGCATAACTCCAAGGTGCCAAAGGCAAGGACTGAACCTCAAGCCAAACCAGCCCTCTCTAGGAATATTCCCTATGGTGTTAACATGAACCTAGGACCCAAAGTCAGTTAGGGCCCTAAGGTACACTAAATTTTGTTTTTCAGGTTAGTTCAAGTACCAGTCTCAACCAAATATGGTACTTGGACAGTGGGTGCTCAAGGCACATGACAGGAACTAAGGATCTTCTAAAGGATTACCATCCAGTGAAGAATGGACCAAAAGTTATCTTTGGTGGATCTGAAAAGGGAGTCACCAAAGGATAAGGTATGATTTCCAATGGCTTAGTCTCAATCATAAGGGTAGCTTATGTTGAAGGGTTGCAACACAACCTTGTAAGCATAAGTCAACTATGTGACTTAGGCTATGTCATTGAATTCCACAATGACAAGTGCTTGATCAAAAAGTCTAATGACTTGGAGATCATTCTCTCAGGCACTAGGAGTGGAAATGTTTATTGCTTAGACTTCATTTGCAATTATTCTATCTCCTCTGTGTGTCTTGTAGCTAATGAAAGTGAGTCACTTTTGTGTCCAATGGCACAAGAGACTTGCCCACATTAACTATAAGACAATGTATAGATTATTTTCTAAAGACCTTGTTAAAAATAGTCCTAAACTAAAATGTGTTAAAAGTGGTCCCTGTCATGCTTGCCAAATGGGTAAGCAAACTAGGGCCACCTTTAAAAGTATTGGCTCCAAAGATACTGAAAGGTGTTTATACCTATTGCACATGGACTTGTTTGGTCCTTTGCCAATTCAGAGCTTAGGTGGGAAGTTGTCTACTTTGGTAATTGTAGATGATCATTCAAAGTATACATGGGTATTCTTCCTTAAGAAGAAGTCAGATACCTTACATGTCTTTATAAATTATGTCAAGGCCATTCAAAAGGATCTACTATGTAATGTGGTCAGGACTAGAACTGACCATGGTACAGAATCCAATCTGAAGCCATGACAAAATTTTGTCAAGAATTTGGTATCACCCAAGAGTTCTCCTCCCCAAGGACTCCAGCAAAATGGTGTGGCTGAGAGGAGGAATAAGACCTTGATAGAAGCTGGGAGAACATTGCTTAGTGACTCCTCACTCCCAGAATACTTCTGGGCTGAGGCAGTCAATACAGCCTGTTATGTTCTCAATAGAGCCTCCATCAATAAGGGCCATGGGAAAACCCCTTATGAGATTCTGAAAGGCAAACAACCTACAATTTCCTACTTTAAGATCTTTGGTTGCAAATGCTACATTTTAAATAATGGAAAATCTCAGCTAACAAAGTTTGCAGAAAAATGCAATGTGGGAGTTCTTGTTGGGTATAGCTCACATAATAGAGCTTATAGAGTTTATAACAAGAAAACCCATGTTGTAGAAGAATCTATGCATGTTGTATTTGATGAGACCAGCCTTCTCTACAAAGAATGGTCTAGTTCTTCTATTGTGATAGGAAATAATGAAGGGATGCATGAGCTGACTGTCCAAGACAAGCCCAGCTGCAGCAACACACAGACAGCTGCTGCAATTCCTGAAGAAGAAGAGGTACAAGATGAAGTCATAGCTGAACCAATGGAACAAACACAACCACCAGAGGACCCTCTTCCTCTTGCTGCAAGGCACCTGAGAGATCATCCAAGAGAGCTAATAATTGGGGATCATACCCAAGGCATATTGAAAAGAAGCATAGCTCATAATGAAGCACTATTCTTGAGCTTCCTCTCTCAAATGGAGCCCAAGAAGTTTGAAGAGGCCAATCAAGACACATTCTGGATTGAAGCAATGCAAGAAGAGCTCCTACAATTCAAGAGATGCAAAGTATGGAAGCTGGTGCCAAGACCTCAGGGACACAATGTGATTGGGACTAAATGGGTATACAGGAACAAGCTTGATAAGAATGGTACAATCATCAAGAACAAGGCCAAATTGGTAGCCAAAGGATACAGGCAAGAGGAAGGTATAGACTTTGATCAAACCTTTGCAACAGTTGCAAGGTTGGAAGCAATTAGGCTATTCCTGGCCTATGCTGCCCACAAGGGGTTCAAAGTCTACCAGATGGATGTCAAATCAGCATTTCTAAAAGGAGACCTGAAGGAAGAGGTATATGTTGAACAACCCTCAGGTTTTGTGCATCCAACCCTAACTTCTCATGTTTATCTTCTTAGGAAAGCACTATATGGTCTCAAGCAAGCTCCAAGAGCTTGGTATGAGACTTTGTCCAACTTTCTCCTCAAGAACAAGTTCATGAGGGGAAAGATTGATAGCACATTTTTTCTTAGGGAAACAAGGGGCAAGTATCTCTTAGTCCAAATCTATGTTGATGACAAAATCTTTGGGTCTACTGATGACAACCTCTGCAAGAGATTTGCCAATCTAATGCAGGGGGAGTTTGAAATGAGCAGTATGGGTGAGCTCAAATATTTCCTTGGGCTCCACGTGAAATAGTCTGATGATGGAATTTTCATCTCTCAGACCAAGTACACTAAGGAGCTCATCAAGAAATTTGGGATGGAATCAGCCTCCACCATGAGAACACCCATGGGGTCAAATGTATCATTAGACAAGGATGAAAAGGGAAAGGCCTTTGATGAGTCCATGTACAGATGTATCATTGGATCCCTGTTGTACTTGACTGCTAGTAGGCCAGACATTATGTATGCTACATGTGTTTGTGCTAGGTATCAAGCCTGTCCCAAGGAATCTCACTACACCTCTGTGAAGAGGATATTGAGATACCTTAAGGGCAGCTTGCATCTTAGCCTTTGGTACCCTAAGAACAATGACTTTTAACTAACAGGCTTTTCAGATGCAGATTTTGCAGGTTGCAAAGACGACGGGAAGAGTACAAGTGGTACTTGTCAGTTCCTAGGGAGAAGATTGATATCTTGGAGCAGCAAGAAACAAACAAGTGTGTCAATATCCACAGCTGAGTCTGAATACATTGCTGCAGGTAGCTGTTGTGCACAACTCCTTTGGACACAACATCAGTTGGAGGATTACAACCTCAAGGTAAGGGAATCTCCTTTGTATTGTGATTCATCCAGTGCAATATCTATTGCTAAAAATCCTGTCTCTCATAGCAGGACTAAGCACATAGAGATTAGATATCATTTTATTAGAGAACATGTAGAGTGTAAAGACATCTGTCTTGAATTTGTCCCCACTGATAAACAAGTAGCTGATATCTTTACAAAGCCACTGGATGAATCCAAATTCAATGCTTTCAAAATTGATCTTGGCATGCTTAGTGTAGAATAGTTGTAAATGTATGAGTAATAGCTGTCACTATTGTTGATTATGAATGGTGAATTATCAAACTTTATATTACTGTACACTACAACTTAGTGACATGACTAGGACCCATCTTAAGCCAAAATATCTACATTAGGTCTAAACCCTATGATCAGCTAAAATGCAGGAGTATGTTCAGCTGAATCAGCTGAGAAAAATCCCAGCTGAACCGCTGAGATGAGGAAACTATCCCAGCGGTTGACAGTTCACTGTCCCAACTGAACCGCTGAGACGAGCAAACTGTCCCAGCGGTTGACACTTTATTATCCCAGCGGCCTAGGTCTCTGTCTCAGCTGAACCGCTGAGACGGGGTGTGTTCAAAATAAAATCTGATAATTAACCCAAAACTCCTTAACACAATAAGGTAATTAAGTCTAAAAGCCTAGGGTTAATAAAAACAAAACTAAAATTCTATAAATAGACACACTGTAACCTAAAACCACACCACAAAGCCAAACCCTTAGCCGTCGAGACGATTCATCTTCTCTTCCGTCTCAGCGCATCGATTCTCTGCTTCCATGGCGCCAAAAAGCTCGAAAGATCTCTTGGAGGGGTATGAAATAGTAAGAAATGGATTCTCTCATGCCTCTGAAGAAATATGACAAGTGATTCATCTAATAGAAGCTCAAGGTCTGGAGAACATGCTGTCTGAACCATGCTGCATTCTCAAAGCTGAAGTTCTGGAATGGTTCAACCATGTCAAACTGTCTCCATCCAAAACCATCCTGATGTCCAAGATAGGAAGTGAGAAGATAAAGATTACTGCTAAAAGGTTGGAGAAGGGGCTAAAATTAACTCCCTGCAGTAAAACTGAAGAGGAAGGGATATCTGAAAAGGACAAGCAGACTGCCCTAAAGTGGACAGGATACAGTGAAACTAAGACCAGTTGTCTAAGAAGGAAGTTCTTCAATCAACAGGGGAAGCTGTTGTCTGATATTATGGGCAAAGCTATCCTATGCAAGCCTAGTTCACATGTCACTGTCTCACAGTTCATGTTTGAATTAATGACAAGGATAATTCTGTCCAAGAGAACCTCATGGGGAGAAGTCATCTTTCAAAGGATAAAGGAATCTCTACAAGCCCCCAATATGGGAAGAATACTATCTCTGTACCTATAGAACAGTTATTCAGAGACCTTTGCAAACTCCAAGTCATCAAATCTCCATTACCTCAAAAGAATGGACATTAAGACTCTGGATAGATTCTCCAGAGTGCTCCCTATGAGCCAGCCATCTGTGGCAAAGGAAAAGAAGAAAGAAGTATCCCAGCAGAAATCAAATTCATCCTCAAAGCCAGCTGGGTCTGACAATGAAGATAGTCATGGGTCTGATCATAGATCTGTCAGCAACCCAATGAACATTAATAATGAAGAGGTCCCCAGAACAAATGAGGAGCCCCAAGGAAGTGTTGTTCCCAATACTGAGCCAACCCAGATGAATGCTGATCCAGTTGTTCATCATGCTGAAGATGAAATTCCCAACTCACCTATCCATGGTAAATTAGGATTTCAGTTAGGTCCCTTTTCTCTATTAATAGCACAGTCTAGGTGTCTAATTCAACAATCATTTTTCAGGTGACCTTAGACAAAATTCTCCTCCTAAGGATGCCCCAAGTGAGGGGGAGCATAGCCCTGCATATGAAGGAGGAGGTGGGTATGCTAGTGGGGGAGAACATCAACAGGAATTGGTATCATCCAATGCCCCATCTGAGGAGGAGCAGATCCCTGAAAATGAGAGAGCTAATGCTCAGAGTGGAGCTGAAGAGATGGTTGAAAAGGAACTACCCCAGGAAAGGACAGTTGCAGCTCTGGACACATCTGACCTAATAAACTCAATACAAACAATGATTGAGGGTCAGATGTTGTTGGGGAAATGATTTCTCTTAACCCCTAGAAATGAGTTAAAGTAAGAGTTTTATGAATGAAAAACAAGACTAAGTAAATATGCGTCGAATAGTATTCGACACAACGTTGAAATAAAGTCGACGTTTTCTTCAGGATATGTCGAAGTAACTTTAGGAAGATTTCGACGTATGTGTTGTCCACGCTACTCTTATTTCTAGTCGACACATATAAAGAAGTCGACGCACCTTAGTCGACGCACCTTCCTTATTCTTCTCTCGACGTCCAGCCAGGATGAATTCGACGCTTACGTCGAATAGTAATCGACGCACGTCGATTTATATGACAGATTTAAATATGCGCCAGATCTCTTTCCTTCTTTCAGTAGATCTAATTTATATGGAATAAAGTAAATATTTATAGCCGTTCTGAATCATTCTCCTTCTATTTGATTCTTGGCTAAAATGTGACTAACTCTATTTTGGATATTATTTGAAATCTGAATTAATATTCTCCATTTATGTTATATCTGCTATGGAAATATTTCTCTCCTCCTAAATCTCTGGCTGCTAATTAATTCCTCTCCTATAGTGCTATCTTATTACACAGAGCTATAAAATAAGGAGGAGGTCGGCAGGAAATGCAGTTGAGTGATCTACCACACATATTTGATATAGAGGAAAAGCTCCCAAAAGAAAAGAGAGATATTGAGAAAAAGCTCTGCAGCAATATTCAACCATTTCTTCTTCTGCTCACTGCTGCAAAATCTGATTGCTCTCACTAAAAGAGAGATAGGCTACAAATCTTCTTCTCTCTATAGAAGAAAGATTTAATTCACTTCTTGTGCTTCCAATCTTCTTGCTAGGAAGAAGATTCATTATTGTTTCTTACTTTCTTTCTTTCTTACTTATATATTGTAAAAGAGTTTTTAGAATCTCTCTTCAAAAAATTCAGTGTACTGGTTCTAAGAGTCTCCTTGTCAAAAGACTCAGTTGGTTCTAAGAGTCTCCTTGTCAAAAGACTCAGGGTGGTTCTAAGAGTCTCCTTATCAAAAGACTCAGTACAAGATAGTGAATTCCTACTAAGGGGGTAGAAGAGTGGACTACCCAAAGTTTGGGGAACCACTATATTTTCTTGTGTTGTGCTGTGATTTTCTCTCTTGCATTTACTTTAGTTACTTGTCTAATTCTTGTTGGTGTGTGGGAAGCTCTAATCTGTGATCATACACATATATATATTAACTTTGCACAAAATATTTTAAATCTCTATTCACCCCCCCCCCCCCCCTCTAGAGAATTCTAGTGAGGTTAACTGTGCACTTTCAATTGGTATCAGAGGGAGGTTGATCTAAAAAGGATAACTCCTTGATCAAAAAGATCCTACCTCTTATATATATATATATTTTTTTTCAAAACTATTTTTCACATGGCACAAATCAAAGATTATGCTTCCACCAGACCACCAATGTGCAATCTTGAAAAGTTTGCAGTTTGGAAAACAAGAATCAGAATCTATATGAATTCCATTGATGCTGACTTGTTCAATATTACTGTGACAGGTCCCCCAAAGCCTTACAGAAAGGATGCAAATGGCAATATCACACAAACACTTGTTCCAAGATCTGAGTGGACAGAAGATGAGAAGAAGGCAAGAACTCATGATCTAAAAGCCATGAACATACTTGTCTCAACTCTCTCAGATGACATCTTTCAAAAAGTTGTTGACTGTGAATCATCCAAGGAAATTTGGGATGCCCTCACAAAGATAGTGGAAGGAAGTGCTGATGAAAAGAAAGACAAGAAGGCCCTATTGATCTCTCAATATGAGAACTTTCAAAAGAAGGCTGAAGAAAGCATCTCTGAAATGTATGACAGATTCAGTCTGATCATCAATCAACTAAGAGACTTGGATAGAGAAATCTCTCTTACTGAGATTAATGACAAATTGCTAATGAGTCTCCCTAGTTCATGGGACTCAAGAATATGGGCTATAAGAGACACAAGAGGACAAAAAGAGATCTCAACAGATGCTCTCTTAGGAAAACTCAGATCCTATGAGCAATTGCTGAAAACTAGAGAAGAGAAGGAAAGAAGAGAAAACACTTCAAGTTCCTCAAAAGATAGGAACATTGCCCTGAAAGCAACAGAAGAAGGGACTCCTGTCTCTGAAGATGAACTATTCAGTTTCTTGGCCAGAAGATTTAAGAGATGGATCAAGACTGATGGATCAAGAAGAAGGGAGTCAAAACCAAGGTATGACAAAACTCCTACTAAAGAAATTGTGTGTTATTCTTGCAGCAAACCTGGACATATTGCTTCAGATTGTCCAGAGAATGTTGAGACAAAGAAAAGTGTGAAAAAGAAAGATCTCAAGGAAAAGGGGAAGAAGAAAGAAAGAGGCTTCATTGCAGAAGCTTGGAGTGAAACTAACTCTGAGGACAGTACCTCTTCTAAGAGTGACAGTGAAGAACCTAGGCAAGAAGATCTATGCTTGATGGCCTTTGAAGGGTCAATGAATGATGATAAATCATGGAGTGAAACAGGCTCAAAAGAAAGCATATATTCTGATGATGAAAAAGAAAATAGCCTTATTCTCATAGAGGAATCTGAGGATAAGGATAAGGTAAGCATTTTTGATGAAATAGATTTTCAATGTGATAATTTTAGAAATGACTTTATGGGAATGTACCTAGATCAACTAAAAACAAAACAAGAAATCAAAGATCTAAAAGAACAAATTAACATGGTTAAAAACCAAAGTGTTGATGAGGAAATATGCTCAAAAGATTATGCACTAAAAGCTAAAGAAATAGAAAGGGCTAGAATAGAAAATCAGTACCTTAAAAATAAAGTAACCCAGGCAAAGGCCTTTGAAGAATCAATAAAAATGAGAAGCCAAACTCTTAAGGAAATCACTGAAAAACAAAAACTAACACACAAGTATCTTGGGCTAGGGGTTGATCCCTTAATCAGCCTAATTCCATCCAACAAACCTGCTTGGATGAGGCCTGTGAAATTCACTAAACCTGTTAATTTGTTAAAACCAGAAAAAGAGCCACAGGAAGAAAACTCCTTCAAAGAAAGAAAAGAATTTGATGAAACATCTTATTATTCAGCTGATGACTCACAAACTTCATCTGAAGAAACAATCAACTCAAGAAAAACAACACATAAAGGAGTAAAAACAGAGAAAGGCAAAATGAAAATTTGTGAAGACACAGATGCGTCGACTTCATATCGACGCATGCACGATAGTGCGTCGACTTCTACTCAACGCAATCTCTCAGATGCTTCGATCTCTTCTAGACGGCTGAACAAAAGCACGTCGACTTTAAATCGACGCAACCTTTTTTATGCGTCGAAATCAGATCGACGTCATCTGGAGAAAGCGCCGAATACAAATCGACGCGATTATCAACATGCGTCGAATAGGTATCGACGTACAAATGTTCAGAGCAACTTAAATGCATTTTCTCCAAAAGTCTTTCATCCTAACCCTCATTTAGGACCCAGTCATCCTAATCATGAATTTTATCCAAATCAACACTATAATCCCAAACAAAATGTTTATCTTAACCAAAAATCCCATCTTAATCAAAACCTATATTCAAACCAACACTCTTATCCTAATCAACACTTCTATCCTGCTCTAAATTCAAATTCCCTTAATACTAGGATAATCAAGTGCTATATATGTAACAAAGCTGGCCATACTACCAAGCAATGTTGGTACAATCAATCAAACTATCTGTAAAATCTAGTTCAAAACTGACTTAGAAAACATTAGGACTAGAAAGAAATAAAGAGAAATAAAAATTTAAAATTCTTTTTAAAAGTCACTTCTAGTCGACGCACCGTCGATAACCAACACAATAAATCGACGCATGCGTCGACCAAAATCGACGCATACGTCGATAGAAAACCCTAAACATCTCAAACTCTGTCTATATCAACGATGACGTCGAATTACACTCGACGTAACGTCGACTTCAGGATAAAGAGCGGCAACATTAGAATATTTTCGGTCACATCCACTGGAGTACCGAAAAAGCCTCGAATTGAGCCCTGTTTCGACGTTTCACCTGACTTAAAAAGACTCTTCAAAAACCTCCACTACTCTGCATCTTTTATCCTCCGTGCTCCTTTGTCCAACTGATTCTTCTTACTGAACCTCAATGGCTCCCAAAATAAATTCTGGGTTCGACATTGATCTCAGATCCTTCCAAGCAGCAGCAGAGAACTATAAGAGCATCATTGCTCTATTCGATGAAGCAGGATTGAACAAGCTCATCTCCTCTAGGTGCAAGCTCCTGGAAACTGAGCTCACTGAGCTCATATCTCATGTTCAGATCTCTGAACAAGGAGAAATCCAAGGAACACTATATGAGACACCAGTCTCAATCTCAGCAGACCACATTAGGGCCACCTTTGATCTCCCATCAGGTATATCCTAATGTCTCTTTCATTTCAATAAAATAGGAAAAGAAAATGAGCCTCTCATGAATGACTTGACTAGTCTAAATTATTCCCCTATTAGGTGATGAATCCATTGAACTCACACCTGATGAAGTCAAGCATTTACTTACCACCATGAAATTCTCAAAAGACAGACCAATCCATTTGAAAAAGATAGACTTTTCAGATGAGTACAGATTGCTGGCAGACATAGTAGGGAAGATACTGCTATGCAAAATATCAGCCCATGATGCAGTGCCCAAACAGCAGCTGAACATCATAGGGGCTCTTGTGCTGAAGAAGAAGGTGGATTGGGCCAGCTGTCTTCTCAAAATGATAGCCTCCAAATATTCCCACAAGGAAAATGCTTATATGAGAATCATGAGTCAGGTTCTCTTCCATTCCTTCCCTGACCTCTGCAGGTCAAAAGGAATTCCCATCCCTCCAGGAAAAAGGATGTCCATAGCCCTATTTTCTAAATGGGCCAGGCAAATCCCTAAGCCTGGCTCCATTCCTGAAAGGACTCCATCTCCTCCTATCTCTCCTACTCCTCCTCCTCCTCCTCAAACAAATCTCTCCTCTCTCCCATCATCATCCACACAAATACCACATCAATCCCTTGCTCAGCTTTCTTCTATTCCTCCACCTCCTCCATCAAATACACCTACCCAACATGATAGTATTCCCTCTCCACATTCCTCTCATACACCTCCACCATTATCTCCTCCTCCTCCACCATCTTCATCCACTGAGGCTCTACTCACTCAGTGCATCCAATCTGCAGCCCAAAAATTCCAGGCAATGCTAGATGAGCATTGCTCACAGATTCACTCCTCCATTCTACACATGCACACCCAAATAGATGGGGTAAGTGCCTCTGTGCAAGATCTAAAGTCATCTCTCTCTTCCTCTAGAGTGACTAGGTCTTTCTTAACCTCCTTGGCCAAGAAGGTCAAGAAGGGGGAGAATCTAGATGAAGATCAGCTCTCCAATCCTAAATCTCCTTCTCACAAATCCCTTCCTACCTCAAAAACTGACAGTCAAGCACAGCTCAAAACCCTTGGGAATGAGATAGTACCTGAGCTCCATATTGATGAACAAACAATAGAGATACTCAACATAGCAAGAAATGCTGTAAATCAAATGGCACCACTACAAGGGGAAGGAAGCAGAGTAGTGAATGAGGCTGACAATGAAGCTGGTACAAATATAGATGAAAATGAACCAGCTGATGGAACTGAGAAAGAAAATGAAGCTGATATTGGAAAAGAAAAAGAGACAGATATTCTGCTGGCTGAAGAAGAAAGAATAAAAGGAGCTCTATCCCAGGGGGAGCTACCTGCTCAGGGGGAGCTAAATGAACTTCTTACAAGTGAGAAAGAGAAATCCTCTTCTCCTAAAACATTGGTATTCAAGAGAAAAAGAAAGACTCCTCCTACCCCACCTGAGTAGTATTTGAAAACAATGCTGATATATTTTATCTTATAGTTGAAAATGATCTGGTATAAAAATGACATCTGTTTATATGATTCTGGAATATCTGCTTAAATGATCTCCCTCTCTAAATTTCACTTTTGATTAAGTGGCATACCTCTTATCTTTTCAAATTATGTGCTGAGTTGATTTTATGCTAATACAATTTCTCTCTAAATAGGGTTAAGACAAATAGGGGGAGATTGTTGGGGAAATGATTTCTCTTAACCCCTAGAAATGAGTTAAAGTAAGAGTTTTATGAATGAAAAACAAGACTAAGTAAATATGCGTCGAATAGTATTCGACGCAACGTCGAAATAAAGTCGACGTTTTCTTCAGGATATGTCGAAGTAACTTTAGGAAGATTTCGACGTATGTGTTGTCGACGCTACTCTTATTTCTAGTCGACGCATATAAAAAAGTCGACGCACCTTAGTCGATGCACCTTCCTTATTCTTCTCTCGACGTCCAGCCAGGATGAATTCGACGCTTACGTCGAATAGTAATCGACGCACGTCGATTTATATGACAGATTTAAATATGTGCCAGATCTCTTTCCTTCTTTCAGTAGATCTAATTTATATGGAATAAAGTAAATATTTATAGCCGTTCTGAATCATTCTCCTTCTATTTTGATTCTTGGCTAAAATGTGACTAACTCTATTTTGGATATTATTTGAAATCTGAATTAATATTCTCCATTTATGTTATATCTGCTATGGAAATATTTCTCTCCTCCTAAATCTCTGGCTGCTAATTAATTCCTCTCCTATAGTGCTATCTTATTACACAGAGCTATAAAATAAGGAGGAGGTCGGCAGGAAATGCAGTTGAGTGATCTACCACACATATTTGATATAGAGGAAAAGCTCCCAAAAGAAAAGAGAGATATTGAGAAAAAGCTCTGCAGCAATATTCAACCATTTCTTCTTCTGCTCACTGCTGCAAAATCTGATTGCTCTCACTAAAAGAGAGATAGGCTACAAATCTTCTTCTCTCTATAGAAGAAAGATTTAATTCACTTCTTGTGCTTCCAATCTTCTTGCTAGGAAGAAGATTCATTATTGTTTCTTACTTTCTTTCTTTCTTACTTATATATTGTAAAAGAGTTTTTAGAATCTCTCTTCAAAAAATTCAGTGCACTGGTTCTAAGAGTCTCCTTGTCAAAAGACTCAGTTGGTTCTAAGAGTCTCCTTGTCAAAAGACTCAGGGTGGTTCTAAGAGTCTCCTTATCAAAAGACTCAGTACAAGATAGTGAATTCCTACCAAGGGGGTAGAAGAGTGGACTACCCAAAGTTTGGGGAACCACTATATTTTCTTGTGTTGTGCTGTGATTTTCTCTCTTGCATTTACTTTAGTTACTTCTCTAATTCTTGTTGGTGTGTGGGAAGCTCTAATCTGTGATCATACACATATATATATATTAACTTTGCACAAAATATTTTAAATCTCTATTCACCCCCCCCCCCCCCCCCCCCCTCTAGAGAATTCTAGTGAGGTTAACTGTGCACTTTCAGATGTTGTCTATGAAAGAGATTGTTGCTGAGAAGATACAGGATGTATCTACCCGGATAAGGAATGAATTGCATACAACAAGAGCTGCATTGACTCGGGAGATTCAGGCCAGTGAGCAGAGAATGGACTCAAGTGTGGCTGAAGTGAGAACTGAGCTCAATGCCCAGGTCAATGATGTCAAAACTGCATCAGATCATATCCTTCTGCAGATGACAAGATGGTTTGAAATGGCCAAAAATACTGTTGCTGCCCAGCACACAGTTCTGAAGAATATTGCAGACCATCAAGGGGATTCCACAAAGGACATCATATATGAAACGAATCATCTTTACAAAAATGAGAATGTCTGGGAAAAAGCTGTTGCCAGAATGGCACAAGTGGTCAACACATCAAGCAGCCAAGTCAAGTCCCACATTGACAAGGCAAAGGAATGCATTTTGGATGATGTGGACAGCTCCTTACAAACTCTCTCTCAATCCATATTGGATCAACATTCTGAAATTGAGAAGAAGATAGTGGAACATAGCAAAGAAGGAGAGGAGAAGATACTCAATCTTCATGCTAAGCTGAAAGGAGCTCACATACAGCTATATAACAACATGTAGTCCTCCCACAAACTGATGCTCTCCAATCAAGAAGAAGCCAGCAAGCAAATGATGGAAGTGGTCAACAATGCTTCCAGTGCTATTCAAGAAAATATCCTTACCATGGCCAGAAAGGTAACTGATAATCAATGGGAGTCAAGCTTAAAGGTGTTGCAAGGAACAAGAATTGCTTTGAATCTGCCAATCTTGAACCCAAACAGAGATGAAGACTTTGACTTCCAAAGTCAATCAAATCTGATTGCTGATAAGAGAGCAGCAAAGAGGAGAAGGGTAGAGCGTATTCAAACTGCTGAAGAATACATGGCACAAAAGAGAATGGAAAGATTAGAGGATTCACTCCATGAAGATGACAATCTGGAGTTGGACACAATTGTTGTCAATACCTGGGTGAGCCATGGAAATCCAATGAAAGAAATTGACAATGTCTACTCAGCTGCTGAGTGGATCAAACACCTTGAAAGGGAATCTTTAAGGGAAAGGATTCTCAAAGAAAATTTGGTAAGAAGGGAAAATCCTTTAAGAATTCCCTCCAGATATCTTCCCAAGCCACTCATGTACTTCAAAGTAAAGGAGAAGCTAAAGGCTGTTGTTGAAGCTAGGAAAAGAAAATCTACAGATGGAGAAAGCTCTTCCAAGGGTCAATCTTAGAAAAACTAGTCTTGACATTTTTTTTGGATTGAATGTACTGGTATCTTAGAAAAACTATAAGTTGAATTTTCTTTTATATATCTGTACTGAACATTTAAAGTGAAATGAAATTTCATATTCTGATCATAATATTGTGTTTGTTACTATTGATATATGTACTCTGTATTTATTATCTCTAGTATTCAGTAGCTTAAATGGGATGTTCAGATTGAAATGGATCAGCTATTACAGAAAATAGTTCTCCAATTGAGGGGGAGTAAACTCCGTACTCAGGTTAAGGGGTAGTTGGCAAATGCTCAGACTATATAGGTTAGCCTACAGGTTGATCCCAAAAGGATCTATAGATGTTATCTCTCTATACATAGCAAGTGAAGCAGGAGGTAGTAAGTTAAGGTTGAAAAAGCCAGAAAGGGGGAGATAAGTCCAGTTCCAATGCTGGAAAAAGGGGAGAAAGGGCCAGTGCAAATGCTTATGCTTAGGGTGTTAGGTCCTTTTTATGTGATAAAATTTTTATTGTTAATGGACCTTAGCATTGGGGATGTTCTGCCTTCTTCAAATAGGGGGAGATTGTTGGGAATATTGCCCTCAATATTACCTTGATTTGAAGAGCCATCACTCTCAATGCTAAGGACATATTGTATTTAACAAAGCTATACTTGTGTAAGATATACAGGCACAGGTGACTCAAAAGGAAGGGCCAAACATGGCCTTAGATAAGAACACATCATCTATAAGGAGATGAAGATCTGTCTCAGCATAACCGCTGAGACGATAGGTCAGAACCGCTGAGACGAGGAGCCGTCTCAGCGGATCCACTGGAGCAACCGCTGAGAAGGGAACTGGAGCTGCCGCTGAGACTGGAAGCTGTCTCAGCCCAACCGCTGAGACTGGATGCTATCTCAGCCCAACCGCTGAGACAGATCCAAATGTTTTGATGGGATCTGCTTTTGGCGCAAATGACATTTGAGAGGGAAAAGCAAGTCCAATCAGCCCCATACTGTGTCAGGAGGATCGATATAGCCGTTGAAGCCTTTTGGGGGTATAAAAGAAGATGTTAGGGCACATCAAGTAGTACTGTTCTATTGAGAAGCTTTTGCTACACGCCGCAATCGAGCATTCGTGATTCAGCCAGTTGAAGTCATTCTCTACAGCTGAAGTTAATCTTCTAAGGGAGATTAGTTAGCTCTTCTTGTAAATACTCAAGAAGGGCAAGTTGATCTTCTGCTTTGCTGAAGGAGAAGATCAAGGGGATACAAATCTGAAGCTATTGTGTTCAGATCTGAAGAAAGGATCCAGAAGACCTAAGAGTAAATCCTTTTGTCTTTTGTATCTAACTCAAACTCTATTACATCTTTGTAAGGCATTGTTGCCTGAGTAAAAGGTTGTTGAGCATGTGTGTAAAGCTGTGTTGACAGCTTGAGTGGTAGGACTTCTTGATAGGTCTGAGGTAGGAAATCTGTGGGATTTCTGAGTGGTAGGAGTTCATAACTCTGAGCTGTAGGGCTGTTGAGCCTGAGGTGTAGGACTGTTGAGCCTGAGGTGTAGGGTTGTTGAGCCTGAGGTGTAGGGCTGCTGAGCCTGAGTGTAGGGCTGCTGTGCCTGAGGTAGGATCACTCTTGATCTGAGAAGTTCTGAGGAACTTGTGTTCTAAGCTCAAGGAGCCGAGATTGGAGTTTGTGGCCTTGTCTAACTCATTGTTAGAAAGGTGAAGGGGGAAAGAGGATTACTCAAGACACCCTGTCTTGAGGAACCTCTATACATCCTTGTGTGTTTTCTGTGCTTGTATTTTCTGCAGCTAAAAACATTAGGTTTAAGCAAAGAAAATAAGTAGAACCTATTCAACCCCCCCAGCCCCCCCCCCCCCCCCCCCCCCCCTCTAGGTATTATTGACTACACCTATATAAACTATCACAAGGCTTTGGACGTATTGAGTATCTCCGCAAAAGGATTTCCCTTAAGTGCAATCATCGATACACATAGGGAGTCCTTCAATCCCTTAAAGAACTTCTTCGCCAGTTCTGTCTCAGAAACCGCAAAATATCCTGTGTACTTTGCCAGCAGGCGGAACTCCCGCTCGTATGCGGTGACAGATATGTCCATCTGTCTGAAAGTAAGAAACACTCTAGTAACACGTCCATATAAGTGACTAATAAAATGACGTGTCACTGCGTCAGCAAAATCCTCGCAGGAGATCTGTGCCACAGACCGCTCACCAAAATCCGTCAGAATGGCATACCTCCACCATGCTTGTGCATTCATATGTAGCAGAGTACCTGCCAATGTCACTTACCTGTCCGCTGGACACCGCATGCCTTCCAACAAGTCCTCAATTTGGTCCAGCCAATCCTCTGTCTGGCCTGGAGTCTCTGTACCATGGTACGGCGGCGGTGTCAATCCGTGTAACTCTGTCAAGTATAGTCTTTGAGTAAGTGTGGCAGTTGTCGAGGTGTCCTGCCCCACTAGGAATTTCTGAAGGCATCGAGAATGCATGTCAGAAGCCGGTCTACGTCTAGTACTATCCTCATCGCAGTCGAAGACGATGTGGGATCCACATGTAACATCCCTAATACAATTAAAACCCATGATAGTGTTAGTGCATGAAATGTGGTGAGAATGGTGAGTGGAGGCAAGGAGATGACCTTAGGACTCATTAAGTTAAGGTGAACTTATATAGTGCGTACAAGTGAACACAAGGCAACTTAGGTCAAAATAACCAAATTGAACTCACAAGTACAAATTGACCTCACCACTCTGTCCCTAACCCTAATGGAGACTCACTTGACCAAAAGCTTCATCAATTGGTCTACCAAATAGGCCAAATTGACCAAAGTAAAACTTAAGTCAACATAGCCCTATTCAACACAATTAGACCCAATTAGCCTTCAAAACCTCAAATGGACCTCACATATGTCCTCTTAATCACTAAGGGAGGTCATTAGGGCAATAAAAACTAATTGGTTCCACTCAATTTCAAAGAATTGACTAAAGTCAACTCTTGGTCAACATAACCCAAATCAACCCAATCAAGGATCAATTGATCTTTAATTGGTCAAATTGACCTCACCCCTAACCTTCTAACACCATTAGGGACCCATTGGACCCAAAAGCCCCATAAAGTGGTCAACCAATCCATCCAATTTGACCAAAGTCAAACTTAGGCCAATTTAGGTCAAACTCACTCCATATGGGTCAATTAACCCAATTGGAGCCACACCATGGCCCAATGGACTTTGGGTAGGGTTATTGGACTCATTACCATCAAGCGGGGCTAGCCCACTCACCAATTGACCAAGTCAACCCCAAAGTCAACCAGGGTCAACATTAGGCCTAAAGGAAGAAATCAAAAGCCCAAGTGGACTCCAAATGGACTAAGGCCCCAACCCAAACCTAACCAGT
Organism: Dactylorhiza incarnata; assembly: GCA_033032865.1. Taxonomy (NCBI): domain Eukaryota; kingdom Viridiplantae; phylum Streptophyta; class Magnoliopsida; order Asparagales; family Orchidaceae; genus Dactylorhiza; species Dactylorhiza incarnata. Next base: position 1,140,465 of record JAWHQI010000246.1, read on the forward strand.
AGGTCACATGCTAATTTGCAGCCCAAACTCTTGAAATCTGAGAGAGAAGGTTTGCATGGGGGAAAATGGTGTTTTCCCCAAAAGGACAAGAGGAGTTTTAAGGAATGGAGGCCCCATGGCTCTCCACTCCTCTGCCCAAGCCCCTAGCATAACTCTTCAAGCCATGAACAATCAGCATCATGGGATGGAAGCCACTCAGCACTAAATGGGAAGCAAAACAAGGCATGACCGACAACCGTACCTCACAATTTCCATATACAGCTATAACCACACCCGTGAGACACTTCCATCATCTTCAGAAGGTCCTAAGGAGTCGAACCAGCCTCTGAGAACAAAGATTTTGGTGGAGAATCGACGTATCGGGAAAGCTCGCCGGAGAGGAGAAAAACCATGGCCACTCACCGAAACACCCATCGCTGAGCCCCAATCATGGTCAATTTCTCCTCCTCTCTCTCTATGCTAGCTCTCTAGCTCCTTAGGAAGAGAAATCAGGCTCAATTCTGTCACGATTCATGTGAGAAGGGAGAGAAAAATTGATATATTTCATCCCGCTCGGGTTCGCCGGAGAGGCGATTTCCGATCGGCATCTCACCGTCAAATGATGGCCACCACCTCAACAGAGGTGGTGGTGGTGGCCAGACGTGGTGGTGGCTAGATGGCTGGGAATTTGGCTTGGAAGTCAGCCCAGGACGGGGAAATCTCGTCCCTTGGCTGTAGGAAGGAAACGAAATATGGGTCCTTAATTCCAGGGCTGATGGCTATATGCACGACGGAATTAATATAAATAAATATTTTGGGACACTTTATACAGTCGATTGAACACAATAATTAGACCACTTAGAGGCTGTTTTTGGAAAATGTGTCATATATAACATTTGTAGCCCTTGCGTTCTACTTTCCATAGGACTTTAAATCACCATATTGTACGTCCATTCTTTTGAGAGGTGTCCTAAAGGTGGGCCAGTCACCAAATTGTGAATTTATTTCACAAAGGTGTTTGTTTGGACCTAATACTTTGGAAATGTAAGTATATACCATTGACACGCCCCCTGCCCAAAAATCAGAATTTTTGGGTATCGTTTTCTATAGTTTTGTAAGAAATGTGATTTTTTATATTATTTAAATATATGTGGCTAGATCAATTCAAAATGACCCAAATCATAGGTGACATGTTAGTTAGGTCATAGATTGTCACATGTAAAAAAATTGAGGTCATTTGGACCTCTGTAGGATGATATATTCCCCATACAAGTGAATGAAATGTATGGGAAAGTGGGGTGCATATAACACTATTTGGCATTTTGTGAATTTGTCACAAATGGCTTGATTTATGCCCATGATGTTTGGGCAATAGACATATTATGATAATGAGTATCATCTCTAGAAAAATTTGGATTTTGGAGTGGAAAATCTGAGGCATTTAATTAATTATAATAATGTCACATAATTACATTAATCAAATGAAAGTGATCAAATGACTTAGGAAAATGCTGATTTTCTGTTACATGATGATTTAGGATAAACTACACCTCTAAAAAATTATATTGAGATTTTTTGAGTTGAAATTCCTAGTTATTTGATCATATTTGATTATGTCACATAAATGTATAAATGAAATAAACATGACCTAATATATTGGGAAAATCCAACCTTTTGTCACATGGTGCTTTATGTCAAACTATATCTTTGAAAATTTTAGTAAGATTTTTGGAAGTCATGTAAATTGTAGATTATCAAAACTTTCAATTGTCACACTTCTGTACTTTTGCAATTTTCATGGTTAATATTACTTAGAAATTTCTAAAAGTTTGGCTAGACTATTTTTATATCATTTTAAACCCATGGTAATTTTTCAAGAATTTTTAAATGAATTATATTGGTATTTACTGTGTAATGTGACAAATTGACCTTAATATTTAAATAATGAAATTGTGGTCATAATTACTATGGAAAATTATAAAAATATGTCAATCATGATATTTCACCATTATATGCCCCTGATAAAATCTTTAGAACAATTTTACTTCTGGAATTGATACTTCATGTGTAAAGTGATGTATGTCCTAAATTTAAAGAATTTTTATTCATGACCAAACTAATTAAGAGTATTATTGTGGATCGCTCGGGGCCTTCAGTAGATCGGGCAACTTGACCGCCTTAGTCCGCTAACGCCCGAACGTGGAAACAGATAAAAGGGTCTCCTAAAAGATTGAGTCCAAGAGTTGATGACGTGGAAAACTCACAATCAGGGTGAAAAACCACGCGACCGGAGCTGTGCCTGCCTAACTTCCACTATGATGTGCGTTCCTTTTACATGCATATTCTTGAAAGAGCATGGGCGACAGGCCACACCTCACTACAATGACGGGAGTAAGAGAGAGAGTTTGTTTCATTGCTCCTTCGAGAGCTTGCCCCCCGAGTCAAAGCTTCGATCCTACCACTGCAGGCCTTTAACTCCTTGATTGGTTCGCCAATAGCGAGCTACAAGTCTCTAAGCGATGGTCTGCAAACAGTAAACTCCAAGTCACCAAGCGACGGTATGCGGACAGTAATCTCTGAGTCTCCAAGCGACGGTCTGCGGACAGTAAACTCCAAGTCTCTGAGCGATGGTCTGTTAATAGTAAACTCCAAGTCTCTAATCTATAGGGAGAGAAGATGGAAGTAAAGTGAGAGAGAGAGAGAGACAGGAAAAGAGGGGATTAGAGCTCCCAGCAAAAAGTGAAGAAACGAATAGCCCGAGGGGTCAATTTATAGGTGCTTGAAGGGGCGGTCCGGTAAATCTACCCGCTATTTACCAGACCGGCCAATAGGAGGGCTCCGTTCGAGGCACATGGATCACCAAATCACCGGGAAAAATGAAACCGCCCCTAACCCTTTTACGGTTTCGAAGAGAGAGGATACGGTAGCCGGAAGGAGGGCGGTCGGCTCGGCCGGGGGCGGCGGCTCCCTAGGCGTCCGCAGCCAAGTGCGGCCTCGTCCTTGGAGGCCGCGGCCAACGGCGGCCCTCGCAGGGGTCAGCGAGGGCGGCTGGACCTCGCGGGGGTTGGCGAAGGCGGTCGGCGAGGGCGCCCGGCCCTCGCGAGGGTCGGCGGAGGCGCCCGGCCCTCGTGGGGGCGGCAAGGGCGGCCGACCCTCGCGGTACTGGCACAGACGGCCGGACCTCACTGGGACCGGTGGTGCAGACCCTCATCGGGGACGGTTGCAAGCGGGCGGAGTGATTCCGTGCGTGTGTGATTCGGCGCGCTGATCGCGCGTTCAGTGCGAGAGTTTCCAATGGGGGATTGTTTCCCTTTTTGGGGAATATCCTCCAAATATTATATTTCCTTTATTACTGGGCCTTCCATACGCATGGACTTCCAATTTATTGGGCTTGACTCCATCATTTGCCCCCCAAAGCTTTCAGAGTCGAGTACCAACGCAATAGAGTCCCAAGAGCTTTCTTCTCCTTGTAATGGCGGATGGTGCTGAAAGAGATCAAGGTGGAGAGCCCGGGGCTGAAAAGCTACGTGAGTGGGTTGAGGGTGTGTGCAAGCGGCGCGAGAGCGGCGAGCGCGGAGCACACGCATACGAAGGGACGGTGCATACTTTGTGTGCTAGCGTGCGTACCACGCGTGCTAGCGCGCGTGCGCATACCGAGCGTGCTAGCGCGCGAGCGTACAATGTATGCTAGCATGCGCGCGTGCATACTGGGCGTGTCCTATCGCGCGCATGGGCGTACTTCGTGCGTATGTGTGTTGCGTGCATGTTGTACATGGGCTTGGCATGCTTCGCCATGGTGCTTTGGTTGACCGCTTTCCTCTGTGTTCTGTGCATGCTCCAAGATGCGTGTCGAAGGGTAAGCTGATGAGAATGTAGTCGACCCTTACTGATGAACAGATTTCCTCCTAGAGAGTGCGGTACAACATTCCTGCCAGTGTTGAGACTAAGGTCCCTGCTAACCGCCAGCGCGTGCAGATCCCTCCGGTGGGGTGGATAACCTTGTGCGAGTCATCGCTAAGAGTGGGCCTCCGTTTTCCTCCCTGCAATGAGATTACAGCAATACTGAAGTACTGCGATGTGCCATTGTCCCAGTTTGTGCCTTTAGGAATGACGCGCGTGATGGGCTTGATTGCCTTCTTCCGCGAGCATGAAGCGATTTTCTCCCTGGATTTGTTCAGAGATTGCTGTGAGGTGCGCGCGGATGGTGGCGTCCGTGTCGAGATTCATAACAATAAGGCCTGGTTGCAGTTTGAGAATCGTGTTGACAGGCGGCATGGGAATATGGTGTACGGGTTCGTCCTTAACTGCTGGGGGTGGCCCGAGCTTTGGGGATCCCTCCCGGAGAGATGTGAGCGCGTGAAAGGCCGGGAGCGCGAATTGACCCCCTTGCTCGGGTTTGAGTGCCCTCGGGACCTGGCAGTGCTGCTGTATAATATCTCTTTGTTCGTGGACGAGAAGCATTTGCTGCTTTGCGGGTTTTCTGCTGACCCAGGACATGCTGCCTCAGCTCCTCTGAGGCGGGATCGAAAGCGGAAACTAGTGTTCGATTCCAGCGCTGAGCCCATTTCAGATCCTCTAGCAGGGTCACGAGTTGATATGGCCCCCTTCTCAGATCTGTACGTGGAGTTGATTGGCTCTTCTGCCCCCCCCCCCCCCCCCACGCTGTTGGTGACGGTGTTCCTGCTACTCCTTTGAAGAGAATTTCTTCATCCCTTGTGGCTATGAACCAGGTGGTAAGCGCACGCCTCTTTTCTCGTTCATCCTTTCTGGACTTTGCAAATTTTTTCTTGTCACAGATTGGTGTCTAGACCCGGATCGCGCTTTCCTGTAATGACAGTTATGTTGGCCTGAGGGACCAGTTTGGCCTGCTGTAGGAGAAGCTGAAGGCGTCTCGGGCTTCCTTGGCTGCGCTGGTGATAGAGCGAGAGTGCGATTAGGCACGCTTTCGTGAGGCGACGGTGGAGGGCGAGACAGAGTTGACGTGGCTTTGGGAGCAGATCTGGGCTCAGAAGTCCTTGACTGAGAAGGCGCTTGGGGATGCGTTCCGACTGGAGTCCGAGGTTGCGCACCTCTCTTCTAAGGAGTACCTTTCTGAGCTCAGGGAGGCTAGGATAGTTGATTACAAGGGCTCCCTGGCCTTCCAGGTGGATCGCAATTAGCTGTCCGAGGAGATCCGCGAGGAGGTCTGGGCGAGGGAGGTTGAGCCGCAGCTTGCTGAGATCCGGGACATGGCTTTTCGCTGGGGGTCATCCAAGACACTTTGTATGGTGGCCCATGAGTGGAGGTTTAATATCACCGGCCTCGGTATTGATGAACTTTCTGTGGATGAGTTGGCTGAGTCTGTTGAGGAGGAGGAGGATTGTGAGGCCGTGTAGGCACTCTCTTTGTTTTTATTCTTTTTTGTCTGTTCTGACTTTATCTCCATTGTATGAGATCCGTGCCATGGTAACTTTTTGTTTATTTGCTTTGCCTTGTGCGAGTTGTTTGTTACTTTATCCTTGCTTGCAGCCTTGCGGGTCCTCGGATGGGACTCCGACGTGTCCGTGCGCCATCTCCTGGGCGAGGGATGAATCTTCAAGCCTGTTTGGGGGAGGCTTGGTCCGCTCCTGGGGGGACATTGCCTAGTGCTTGGGGGTGGCTCGGGCTAGCCGGGGAATGTCGTTTGAATGTATAGGCAAGACCCGGGCCAGCTGAGGGATTCTATTGAATGTATAGGCAAGACTCGGGCCAGCCGGGGGATGCTGTTGAATGTATAGGTGAGACACGGGCTAGCCGGGGATGTCGATGAATGTATAGGTGAGACCCAGGCTAGCTGGGGGATGCCATTTATTGTATAGGCGAGACCCGTGCTAGCCGTAGGGGGTGCCATTTGAGGTATGTGGGTGAAGAGCGGATCTTCGAACCGAGGCGACCGTGAGGGGGCCTTGCCCTGACGGTGCTGCGACTTGCTGTGCGGAGAAGGGCGGGCCTTCGTTCCCTAACAGCGAGAGGTCGTGAAGGATGAGACTAGATAGCTCTGTGCTCGATCGTTGGGCATGATTGCACTTTGCCCATCAGTGAGAGACTGAAGGTGCTATGTAGGGGATGTCGCTGAATATTTGGGCGCGACCTGGGCGAATCGGGGGATGTCGTTGGTTGTCTGAGCGAGGCTCGGGTAAATAGGGGAATGTTGATGCGTGTCTTTCTACATCGTGCTGTAGTTTGCATCTGCAGGAGTCCATCCTTGCCTTGGGATGTGCGTCCTACGGTCCTTCCCTAGGGCTGGTCCTCGTGGAGTGGTCATACGGCGATGTCCTGCCTGCGATGTCCCTTCAATATTTGAGTTTGGTACTGTCAGGGTGAAGAATATGTAAGAAATGATGCGCGAGTGTGGGACCGCGACTTTATAGTAGAGGATGGCACGAGGATTAGCTCGTGAATTTATAGTGGTAGTCTTGCGTGAGCAGTAGCTCGCGACTTTAGTGGAGAATAAAATGACAGAATAAAAGTTTGAGAAAATGGTAAAGGATATAGATGGTTGTCGCGCGGCGCTTTGGCGATTTCCACTCTACTATTGCATTCTTTATGACCATCTTGGCCTGCTTGACTCCCCCTTTCCTTCATGTGAGGGTGCTCCTACTTGGTGGTTGGTCTGCTGCAGGTAGCATGCCCTGGCTACCACTTGGTTTCCTCTGACGACTCCGACCCTAGTAGGTGTGGCGAACTTCATTGTGAGATAAGGAATCGATGGGATTGCCCCGAATATGATCTGGAGAGGGGGTCCGAAGATTGTGTTGTATGGTGACTTTGTATCCACTACCACAAACTACACCTGGTGGGTAGCCTATCTCAGGAATTCTCCGAGGGTGACTGGGAGTGTGATCGTGCCCTCGACTGTAACCGACCCTCTGTCGAAGCCATAGATCGGGTTGGCTGTGGGCCGGAGATCCTCCTTCGGAATGCGCATCCCTAGAATGGCTGGCATGAATAACACGTTTATCGAGCTTCCATTGTCGATCAATATCCACTTGACGCAGAAGCTGGGGTCTCCAATCTTTGCAGTCACTACCAATGGATCATGGTGCGGTAATAACAATCCTTCCTAATCCTCGTCCCCGATGTTGATCTTCAGCTTGGCCGATGTAACGGCCCACCCACCCACTACGGGCTTAAGGGCTACCTGAGTCGTTGACAAGGACTGCAGTCCGGTCAAACCCCAACCAAATCATTGAGCCTGTTTCTCAGCAATAGTAGGTTGTTGATGGCGGGTTTCAATCCCTCGCCACCCTTGACAAGTTGAAGGTTAAACTTGTCAAGGGTGGCGGGTGATCGAAACCCTCCATCAACAACCTACTGTTGCTGAGAAACAGGCTCAGTGATTTGGTTGGGGTTTGACCGGACTGCAGTCCTTGTCAACGATTCAGGTAGCCCTTAAGCCCATAGTGGGTTGGTGGGTCGTTACAGCTTGTCCTTCTTTCCCTACTTCAGTTTGCGCAATCGAGTTTACGGTGGAGAATGGCGCCCCGGTTATGGTTTCGACCGTTCCTACGACTGACTCCTGGTGCCATGAGAGCCTAGTATCTTCTGCGCTCATCTGAGTGGTGCCTCTCCTGGTCTTGCACGAACCTTCCGAGCGCTCCCCGACGGATGAGTCGCGCGATTTCATCCTTCAGCTTTAGGCACTCGTTGGTGGTGTGACCAGTGCCTTTGTGGAATTCACAGTTCTTTGTTCTGTCTCCCTTTCCGTTGGGAATTTCTCAGGGTCTTCGTAGCTCTAGATCATCTCGGATGACATAAAGCATGTTGGCGCACTAGGTGTTGAGTGGTGAGTACTCATTGAACTGTTGGCGGTGCAGGTCCCCAGAGAGGTCCTTCCGGAGCTCGCTCTCCCTGCGCTCTTCCCGGTGCTTGGGCGCTAACTCTTCTCGCTTCCTTTTTCCTCCTTCATCAAACTGCCTCTTGTGGGCATCGATTGCTTCATCAGCCACTATCTACGCCTCCACCTGGTGCACCAGGTCAGGGTAACTTGGGACCGTTTCCCACATCATAGCTGAGTAAAATCATCCATGGAGGAACCCACCCAAGAAGACTCCGCGGAGGAGCTCCGGTTCCACCCCCCCCCCCCCCCCCCCCCCCCCCCGAGATCTGCTTGGCCTTGGAGATGAAGCGTCAGAAGAATTCTTTCAGGGTTTCCCCCTCGCCTTGCCGAATTTCGGAGAGATGTGAGGGGTCCTTTACAATACTTCAGTTGGCGATGAACTGGTCCAAGAACGTCTGAGTGAGATGAGGGAAGCTCCGGATGGATCCTTCCCGGAGGAAATGATACCAGGTTCATGCCTGGCCTTTCAACGTGGCAGGGAAAACTTTGCAGAGCATCTGGTCGGGCGCGCGATAGAGATGGAGGATAGTTGCAAAGTGATTCACATGCTCCAGCGGGTCCCCCGTTCCATCATATGTTTTGATGTGCGGGAGATGGAATCATGGCAGGATGGGATATGCCAGCACTTCAGTTGCCAGCGACGAATCTCCTCGGTCTGGGCGGTGAGTTAGCCCGGTCCGATGGCCTGGCGGCCCATACTCCTCTACCAGCAATTCTCTTAGTTCCTCTCGTGCTGCCCCCTATCTTGGATTGGTGGGAGGTCAACTTCGCCAGCCCTGGACGGGCGAGCTTATCGCTCCAGGCTTGCTCTTCTTAACGATTCTGACTTCGCTTCCCGAGCCCTTGGCCGCGGTTATCAGGTGGCGGCATGTTCTCCTGCGCGAGGTTTGCGCCCGCAATGCGCCTGAGAAGGGTGAGCATTTCGGCATGGATGTCAATCTCGGGAACGTCTCCTTCTGCGGGTGCGTTGTCGGGGAGTGCGTCATCCCCATGTTGCTCTAGTGCGTTGGATTGTGATCGGAGAACACCATTGGCTCTCTGCGAGTCGATCCTCGGGTCGTTCGAGTGCCTTTCCCAGCCATGTCCTGACTGGTTTCTACTTTTCCTGATGATTATGGGGAACATGTTCCCACAGAGGGCGCCAATCTGTTGCGGATCGCTCGGGGCCTTCGGTAGATCGGGCAACTTGACCATCTTAGCCCGCTAACACCCAAACGTGCAAACAGATAAAAGGGTCTCGTGAAAGATCGAGTCCAAGAGTTGATGATGTGGGAAACCCACAATCGGGGTGAAAAACCACGCGGCCAGAGCTGTGCCTGCCTAACTTCCACTATGATGTGCATTCCATTTACAGGCTTATTCTTGAGAGAGCGAGGGTGACAGGTCGTGCCTCGTTACAATGATGGGAGTAAGAGAGAGAGAGTTTGTTTCCTTGCTCCTTTGCGGGCTTGCTGTAACACCCGCCCCATCACATAGAGTATAACAGTAGATCCGACCGGGACCCCACGTCATATTAAATGGACAGTAAAGTGTGTTACGTAATTAGCGGTTAAATAGTTTCAAATAAAACCATCTCAGCATACACAGAGTCATACACATTGGAAGCATTTATTTAAGGTAAAACCAGATTACATAAGTTGTCCACTTGTTCACTAGAAATGAATAAACAAAACAAGTTTTACATGTGAAATGTTTACATCAACAGTGGATTCAAAACATCGGCATGCAAGCCGACCTCACATGAAAAGTAGTAAACAAAACACTTGGGCCTTCGAGGGCCAGCAAAGTGCAGCAGCTAGGGTTCCAACCCGCTATTTCCTGCTCGTCTCGCCAGGACCTGTCAAACACAATCCACCAAGCAGTGGGAAAACAGGTAACCGGTCAGCTTTAGCTGACCCAGATTTATAACGACCCCACCTCATGCTCAGGGCAGTGGTTCTCCTTCTCTGCAAGCAAGCAATAGCAGTAGATATTTCACAGGTGCGTCTATGCACCGCATAGAAATAATCACCATATACGTCGACTCAAGGCCGCACGTATTGTGATCTCAAGGCACACTCCATCTACAAGTCCATTTTTTAACTTGGATGGCCAATTGTAGCTAAGTACTCAATGGCATTTTTCGGCTCTCTACCATAAGAAGGCAACGAGGGGCCCCCTCGTCCCAACCAATATTGTCGATTTCAGATCCAGCTAGACCTGGCTCAATCAACGCAGCACGATGCGGGTAAACTGTCACCACATCCCGTTCAAAAGACAACCTCACAGGGTCACCACCACAGCCCCATAGCCATTCTCAATCATACCATGCGATCTCAAGGACAACTGGCAATAGCGCTGGAGCTATCACTAGCGCTAGCGCTAGCTACAGAACTCAGTTCTGTCAGCTCTTTCAGGTATTTTCTGGAGATCACCTCTATAACTCCCTGCAGCACATCACACCACCCAGAACCCAAAAACAAGCATACATACTTAGAGCCTTCTCCACATCGCAATAAACATCACCAATCCATACCGACCTTTCCAGATGGGCTTCACACAGTATGCCTATGTTCGTACAGTGATTTAGACTCAATATGAAATTTTTTACAGGGATAATCCATATCAACCCGTCGGAAGAAACATATTCACTAATTAGTGGAAATCTTCCTGCCACTATGAACAAATCAAAGGACTAACATGTCCAACGATTCAGAAGAAGAGCCATTACCCTTGAAGCTCTATTTGGTGCCATATCATTGCAAGCAATCCGGATGAAGAGATGTGCAGCACGCTCGCCTATAAGATACAAACTTGGCACGTCGAACGGCAGGCCCTAAGGAGTCTCCTTCTTCCTACCCTTTGTGTCCTACCTTTGGAGAGAGAAGCTTAGGGTGAGAAAATGAGAATAGAAAGCCGTTTGCTGCCTTTCTATACTAAAGCGCTAGGGTCGGCGCTATCGTTAGCTCTAGGCGCTATCCTCAAAGGCGGTACGACCGAACATATCCATAGCCGCTTAAGGAATTCGTCGAGATGCTACCGCTAGCGCTAGCTTTCGATGAGCCTAATTCACGAGTGTTCTACACGATTCGTCAGAATAAATTCATCGGGACATAGATTCGTTGAGAGAGCTATCGCCGACGCTACCACCACCGCTGGCGCTAGCACTCGATGGATCGTCTCGACGTTTTTGATGATACACACAAGTCCATTCGTCGAAATTCCACTATTTCGACAATATGAGCTAACGCCGGCGCTAGCCCTAGCGCCAGGCGCTAGCTCCTTAACTTAGCACACCGTGAACTATTTTCATATGGAACCTGGGGCCTTACAGTTGCCCCCCGAGTCCAAGCTTCGGTCGTACGTCTGCAGGCCTTTAACTCCTTGATTGGTCCGCCAATAGCGAGCTCCAAGTCTCTAAGTGATGGTCTGCGAATAGTAAACTCTAATTCTCCAAGCGACGGTCTGTGAACAGTAATCTCTAAGTCTCCAAGCGATGGTCTGCGAACAATAAACTCCAAGTCTCCGAGCGATGGTCTGCGAACAGTAAACTCCAAGTCTCTAATTTGTAGAGAGAGAAGATGGAGGTAGACAGAGAGACATGAAAAGAGGGGATTAGAGCTCCCAGCAAAAAGTGAAGAAATGAATAGCCCGGGGGGTCTATTTATAGGCTTTTGAAGGGGCGGTCTAAATCTACCCGCTAATTACCAGACCGGCCAATAGGAGGGCTCCGTTCGAGGCACATGGATCAGCAAATCCCCAGGAAAGATGAAATCACCCCTAACCCTTTTAGGGTTTTGAAGAGAGAGAGAGAGAGAGAGAGAGAGAGGTCTGTTGGTTTTTTTATACATCATATGTAGATAGCATATCACATATGCGTAGTGGAAATAAAGAACAAGAACAACCCTAAATAAATCAAGGAACTTGCGATTTCATGAATCAAGAAATAGGAAAAGTGACAATAACAACATACCTTTAGGGAATTGAGTCAATACTCAACCAAGATGCTCCAAGAAGTAATCTCCAAGACAAACTCTGAGTCTCAAGCGCAGAAATCGATTGGCGCCTCTACAGAGGTGGACACGAGTGTTGAAGAACCCTAGCTTCTTGTCGCACAAGAACTAGGTCAGAGAAGAAGAGTCCTCAACGTCACCCACGAACTGCTAGGTTCGACGGCAGAGAGACGCGGTGGCGGCGGTGTATGGGTAGAGAGAGACCGATCGGAACCCTTCTGTCGGTTTGGCGGAACCCTTCTGTCTCACTTCAGGAATCGCAAAAGGATATATCTCGCTTAGGCCATAAAATCGTGGTCTATTTATACCCCAGGCATAAGAGAGGCTATCCGCACACCTTAGACTATATTGGAGTTAACACAGATTTCGTCGAGTACAACTCAATTCGTCGAGACACTTCTCATCGGTTTGTCGAGTATAATTCAATTCGTCGAGACACTTTTCATAGAGTAACTCAATTCGTCGAGTACAACTCAATTCATCGAGTACAACTCAATTCATCGAGTACAAATCAATTCGTCGAGTACAACTCTATTCGTCGAGTAATCGTGTACTTCCTTTCCCATCGAGACATTCTCGACGCAACTCCAATCAGTCATAGGATTAGACCTCCACTCATATCCAATATCAGTGAGGCCAACACAATCCTTCAGCCAATTTCTCCAACATTGTTATGTGTGACCCAATCTCCAAGGGATGCGACAACAGAATCCAGTACTGCATGGGATGCGACAATTATACACCAATCAATTGAATGCACACCAAATCTCCAAGGGATGCAAACAAGTTTCCTTTGTATCCTTGTAACAACTTAGTAAAACTCTATGTGGATTTGTCAACGACTTATACAACACCTTGAATAGTCGATGTTATCAAGTATTAATGAAGACCTGATCTCCCTTATGTTGTGTGTTATGTAGTTATCTTCTTCATTTTACCCCAAGGTTTGAGAGATTTTTAATACCTTGTGTCGATTCCTGATTTCAAGGTGGAGTGGGTAGAACTTAGTAAACGTCCAAGTGTGTGTCAAGGAGTTGTTTCACTGATCTCCTCATTTTTTATTAATGCAGAAGAGGATATTTCTCCCCAAAAGTATTTCTCTCCTGATCCTTAGCGATCAAACTTGATAGTAACAATCTTCATCGCTCAAACAAACGGGGTGGGTTTTTCCGACTCACGGACCTAGTATTAAGGGATTATGATGACTCGGGGAAAAAAACTTGCTTTAGTACTATCGAGGGAGTTATGTTCCAGAGGCTCGTGTCTCTAAAATAACCCAAGTTAGCATCATACTGACCCAATAAACGAAGAAACAAGATTAGCCTCATGTAAATCTTATGTTAAGTTTCTTATATACGAAAATGCGGGCATTCCATGTATGCACATAATCCTCATGAGTATACAGTCCTTGAGATTTGCGGGTATGGTAAGGTTCTCTGTCCTCAAAAAACAATCATTTATCGCAACTTTTCCAAGGATCATGTGCCTATTAAGTGGTCTTCTCTAAGTTGGAATTCTCATTCCACGTTTGACATCCTTTCTTTGTGACGGTTTTTCGAGGGTGGAAGCGTGGAGTATTAGCTTCTAAGCACAAAAGTTAATCCTTACGAGTCTAATACTAATCTGATAGTACAATCACAAGCACCAAATCCACTTAAGATTGTCCTATTTATTTGTGTGAGGGATGTTAATATTGTTGGATCTGACGGCGCCCTTAGAGGGGGGGGGGTGAATAAGGGGTTTACTGTTTTTAAGATAAACTGACAGATTTTAAAGAAACAGAAAACTTTTTAGCCCTGATGCTAGCGCCTGGCGTTGACTAGTTAACGCCTGGTGTTATCCCTCCAGAAAATATTTTGGCAGTAATAAACAAAGAAATTTTACTTGCACAATTTCAAATGAAATACAAATCCAGAAAATTAGATATACTGAAAAAAGAATTTTATATATCACAAAATGATTACAAGGATAATATTTCAATAACGCTTGAAATTGAGGCGACAAGTTGAAGATCTCTTTTTTGTTCCTTCACCGGTCCTTCTCCCAAGGACCGGTTGGATATAGCCTATCTATCCCCAGATAAGGCCTCTAGCCACCCCCTAGATCTACCCTTGACCTAGTCACCACGCACAAGGCGGCGAATTACTCCCTAAGCCGCACAAGTACCTAGTCGCCACACACAAGGCGATGATTTCACTATGGTTACAAGTAAATGAAAAGGTAAAGATACAAATTAGAATAAAAGACTCCCTATATTGAAGAGTGCTGAAGGAGATGTTGAAGACACGCTTTAATCATCATCGGAGTTGAAACAAGCGTCCTTCTTCAAATTGACCGTTGCAAATCTCCTTCTCACTCTTGTTCCTCAATGGTGGTGTTGGGAGTTCTCTCTGAATTCGGGGATGAAATGCTCTCTCAAAAGATTGGAGTGAAGGCTTCAGAAAAACTAAACTTGAACATCGAACTCAGGTCTTTTATATAGACACGGGAGCTAACGCCTGGCGTTAGGGTTAATGCCAGCGTTAAGCACCGTGTCTGGCAGTTGCTGAAGTCGTGCAAAAAGTCGAGACCGTGACAGAACAAATTTTCGTCGAACGGAACTAATTTCGTCGAACTCGCCTTCGTCGAACGCACCCTTCGTAGAATGGAAAAACCGCCACCATCAGGATCGTGCAATCCGCCAGGAATGTGACAGAACAAACTTTCATCGAACAGAACAATTTCATCAAACGGAAAAACTTTCGTCGAACGGAGCTTCAAATTCATCGAACGCAGACTCAGTTCGTCATCGGAGATTCTTGTTCGTCGAACGCAGCTTGTCGAGCGCAAATTTGTCGAGCGCAGGGAATTTCGTCGAACGCAGACTCAGTTCGTCGAACAGAGATTCTTGTTCGTCGAACGCAGCTTGTCGAGCGCAAATTCATCGAGCGCAGGAAATTTCATCGAACGGAGCTCCTCGTTCGTCTAACGTAGGTTCCATTCGTCGAACGCAGCTTCCTTCTCAGCGGTTTTCTTCTCAATGGAAGTTAACGCGGGGCGTTAACAACTAACGCGGGGCGTTAGCTCTCTTTCCAAAGAATCCTCAGCAAACAGCATCCTATACATAGGGTTATTTAACAATAGTACCTGCACACTTATAAACACAAGCAAGATCAAATACATAGTGTGATTTGTTATTCTCAAACTAAGAGATGTGGAACACAAGCTCGAACAATCTCCCCCTTTTGATAATAACAAATCCACTAATAAGAAATAAAAATAGAGTTGTGTTTTTAGTATATGATAAGTGTGATAATCATGCATACTCCCCCTATGTGGATACTCCCCCTATGTGGATACTCCCCCTACATGAATGCATGTCATAATGTACTCCCCCTAAATAATAGATTTCTCTAAGTTATTTCTTGAAATTAGTCTCTTCTCCCCCTTTTGTTATAATCAAAAGAAGACAGGGATGAGTAGTAGGAATTTGTTCTTTTGTGCACTCTGTAGAGATAATTGCAACTTTTTGAAAGTGAACACAGCGAAAGCAATATTTGAACATCGTGAAGAATTTGTAAGAACAAAACATAATAAGCGTTGTAAATCAAATAAGTAGATGTTTTGAATTGAAATACACAAGTTGCAAATACATTTGAAATTTGGAATATTTAAAGTTAGCAAGCAAGAATATATAATATCAATGGAAGATAGGTGTACAATGTAAAATAATTTGCATTTCAAGAAATCATAAACATTGTAAAGATTATGCATTGCTATCTAGTGCATTTACTCATGATTGTAGAGAATAATGTAGGTAAGCTTTAAGTCCAATTCTCATGAGTGGAAGTATTATAATTGATAATGATGTGTACAATAAATGAGTTTTGAGAAAGCATACAAGTGTAGAAATCAAACCACATGAAACTATGTAATGTAAGAGCATAAATTGAATTAAACAAAAACAACTTTACTTTCACAAATTTCAATGCACTATAGATTTTTTTATGAGAAGTGGTGAAAATTTTATTTGCACAAGACACTTTACAATTCTTTCCAAGGTGCTCAACCTCACAATGCTCATTAAGATTTATCAGGAGGTTCAAGTAGTGCTTGGTGGAGTTATCCTTGTCATTCATTTGTTGCTTTTTAGACATAGTGACAAAGGACTCTGAATTCACTTGTTTAGCAAACATAGTTTATATTTTGTTTTGAATTTTATTTACCACATTTCTCTAAATACAAGTGCATAAAAAACAAAGAATTCAAGAAAGAATTCAATGTTGTGTAGGTAAACTGTTTATGAAATTCAAAATAAGGTCTTATGCTACACAACCAAGTAAAATAAGATTTTAAAACACATGTATATTAACCAAAAAGTGTAAGTGAGAAAATCATTATCAAAGATAAAAACTTTACTCATACTTAGAGGCATGTAAAAGCATTTCGACATATGTTATTTATTCTCAAACTCTTTGCACATTTGAACATAATTAATTTTGAATGCATGATTAAATCAAAACAATGTTTTTAATGAAACTTGAAGGTTTAAATTAAACATTGTAAATAATCTCGAACCAATATCTATATAATCATTCATGAAATCAACATTTAAGCTTATAGTAATTTTTTTGTTTTTTAAGTTTTGAAAGAAAACACACCAAAATACCAACACAGTTGTAAAAACACACAAAAAAAATTTCTGAGCATAGAAGCTAACGACATGCGTTAACTTCTTAACGCCGAGACAGAACACCAATTTTTTATTTTTTGAATAATATTTTTTATGATACATTTGTAATATAAATAGGCCTTCATACAGTTGAAATTTCAGACATTATGGAGTTGATATGATGGCCTTTTTAGCGTGTTTTTGGTGGTATTCCCATAGTTTTTCAATTTTTATTGATTTTTAATTAATTTTTGTAAGAAAAAAAAATATTAAAGTACATAAAATAATTTGATAGCTTTTTATAAGGCTCAAAGTGACATTTCTAAGACACCTAATTATAACTTAAGCATGTGAAAACGTGCATCGGGTAGAGGTTTGTTAAAAATGTCGGCAAGTTGTGATTCCGTCCCTATAAAGCTAATTTTAACATGTTCTTTCTTAATATGATCTCTAATGAAATGATGTCGGACATCTATATGTTTAGATCTAGAATGATGTACGGGATTATTTGTGAGATCTATAGCGCTCTTGTTGTCACACTTTAATTCAATGTTATTTAGATAAACACCAAAGTCTTCTAACGTTTGGGTCATCCATAATGCTTGTGCACAACAACTTCATTGTGCGATATATTCAGCCTCAGTGGTGGAGAGGGCAACAGAATTATGTTTCCTACTCGACCATGATATAAGTGAAGGGCCTATAAAATGACACGTGCCACTAGTGCTTTTACGATCTAATGAACATCCCGCATAGTCCGAATCAGAAAAACCGTGTAGAATAAAACTATTATTATGAGGATACCATAAGCCTAATCTAGATGTTCCGATTAGATATCTAAAAATACATTTAACCACTTTTAAATGTGAATCTTTTGGGTTAGCTTGAAATCTAGCACATAAGCAAATGGAAAACATAATATCGGGTCTAGATGCGCTTAAGTAAAGCAATGAGCCTATCATTCCTCTATATAATGTTTGATCTATTGAAATACCGGCTTCATCTTTTCCTAACTTTAGTGATGCACTCATAGGAGTATTGGCTTGCATTAGATTTTCAAATCCAAATCTCTTAAGAATATCATGAACATATTTAGTTTGACAAATAAATATACAATCTTGTTTTTGTGAGATTTGAAATCCTAGAAAATAAGTGAGTTCTCCTACCAAGCACATTTCAAATTCATTTTTCATCACTAAAATAACTTCATTACATAACTCTTCATTAGTGGCTCCAAAAATGATATCATCAACATAAATTTGCAATATAATCAAATCATTATCTACATGCTTAATGAAGAGTGTATTATCCGCACTTCCCATTTTATAATCGTGCTTTATCAAAAATAATGTCAATCTATCATACCAAGCACGTGGCGCTTGCTTTAATCCATAAAGTGCTTTTTCTAACTTATACACATGATTAGGAAATTATTCATTCACAAAACCGGGGGGTGGTTCTACATAAACTTCTTTTATAATCCCGTTTAGAAAGGCACTTTTAACATCCATTTGAAATAATTTAAATCTTTTAAAACTCGTAAATGCAAGAAATATTATAATTGATTCTATGCGAGCAACGGGTGCAAAAGTTTCATCAAAATCTACCCCTTCGATTTGTGAATAACCTTGTGCAACAAGTCTTGTTTTATTCATTATTATTCTAGAGTCACCATCTAATTTATTTTTGAAAATCCATTTGACTCCTATAACCGGATGATTAGATGGCCTCTCTACTAAATTCCAAACCTTGTTACGTTCAAATTGATTTAATTCATCATTCATAGCTATAAACTAAAAGTCATCATTTAAAGCGGTTGAAACATTTTTTTTGGTTCTATTTCGGATATAAAACAAAGGTTTGAAAAAGACTCATGTAAAGAAGAACGAGTACTTACACCTTTTGATGGTTCTCCTATCACAAGCTCCTTTGGATGATCCTTAGTTAACTGCAACACGCTTGGAGGAACATATTCAATTATCTCATTTTCTTTCTCCTCTTGTTCTTCTTCTTTTTCTTCTTCTTTTTCTCCAAGTGATTCATCATTCTCATGCTCCAAAGGGGAAATAGGTTCATCTTCATTTCCTGTATGATTAGAATCTACACAAGGAACAAACTCATCAAATCTTACATGTATAGACTCTTCAACTACTTTAGTTCTTTTATATTCTATAAGCCTTGCTAGTTGAAGAGTAAATAATGAAAATTCCCTCATCGCATTTTTCATCAAATTTTCCTAGTGTATCTTTAGTGTTTAAAATGAAACATTTACAACCAAACACATGAAAATAAGATACATTAGGTTTTCTTTTAAAGTAAAGCTCATAAGGTGTCAATTTTAAAATAGGATGAAGCATGACACGATTAATGATATAACATGAAGTATTAACCGCTTCGGCCCAAAATGATTTAGGTAACCCATACTCACAAAGCATAGTGTGTGCTAGCTCTTGAAGGGTTCTATTTTTACTCTCCACTACACCATTTTATTGTGGGGTGCGAGGAGCGAAAAAATCATGTTTAATTCCTAAATCATCACAAAAAGAAGAAAATCTATCATTTTCAAATTCTCCTCCATGATCTGAACGTATGCATTTAATCTTTAAATCTAGTTCATTTTGAATACGAATGCATAGTTTAGTAAATTCAAGGAATGCATCGGATTTGGAAGATAGAAATAATGTCCAACAAAATCTAGAGAAATCATCAATTATTACAAACGTATATTTTCTACCTCCTAGACTAGAAGTGCTAACCGGTCCAAATAAATCCATATGAATTAATTGAAGAGGTCTAGTGGTAGAAATTACATTTTTGCTCTTAAAAGAATTTTTTGAAAATTTTCCTTTTTGGCAAGGCGTACAAAGAGAAGATAAATTTCCATTAAGCATAGGTAATCCCTTAATTAATTTATCTTTTGATAATTTCAAAATAAGCTTGATGATAGAATGACCAAGACGCCTATGCCAAAGTTTTAATTCTTCATTTTTAGAAATAAAACATTTTAAAGAAGAATTTGAAAGATCATTAAAAGAAATCATATAAACATTATGCATCCTAGGTGCGGTGAGTACGACATCATTTGTTTTAGAATTTATAATTTTACAAAGATTTGTAGATGATTCAAATAATACATTTAAACCTTTATCACATAATTGACTAATTGAAATTAGATTATATTTTAAACCATCTACATATAAAACATTTGAGATTGAGAAGGAATCGTTACCCACTGTACCGATGCCCATGATCCTTCCTTTACCGTTGTCACCAAATGTCACCATCCGGCCTTTCTTCATTTCAAGGCTAAGGAACTTTGCTTTGTTTCCCGTTATGTGTTTGGAGCATCCCGAATCCAAATACCACACGTCTTGTTTGTCCTTAGCCTGCCAACATACCTCAGTGTCACTTTGGACACTGCATTCATCTTCGGATGTCTTGTTACTCTTTCCCATTAGGCACATGGTTTCCTCTTCTTCATCACTAGTGGATGAGCCGCTTGAAACTTCGGAGGAGGAGTCATCCCATGTAGCCGCTTTTAGGACCTTCTTCTTCTCATTTCCCTTGTGCCCTTTTTCTTTACGCTCTTTCAGATATTTTGGGCACTTGCTCTGAATATGTCCGGTCTTTCTACAATGGTAGCACTCCGGTGGTGGTCGTTCATCATCGTCCTCGTCGCTACCTCTCTCTTTCTTTGATGAAGATCCCTTTTTGATGAAATATTTCCAAAAGATGTTTCTCCTTTCCGGATTCTTCATGAACCTTTTGAATTTCTTCACAAAAAGGCTCTCCTCGTCCTCTTCATCATCATCTTCATTTGCCTGCTTCTTTGACTTTAAGGCCAAGCTCTTCTTCTTTGGCTCCAAGTTGTACTCTTGTTGTTGAATTTTGAGTTCAACCTCATGGGTCTTGAGGTTCCCAATAAGGCTCTCAATTTGGAGCTTTTTCAAGTCGTGCGACTCTGAGATAGCCGTCACCTTTGGATTGAACTTTGGAGGGAGAGACCTTAGAATTTTTCTCACCAAGTCGCCGTTGGAGAACACCTTTCCAAGCACTTTCGAGTCATTGACAATTTTGGTGAACCTTGTGTACATAGAATCCACGTCATCATCCGTCTCCATCCGGAATTTCTCATACTCAGATTCAAGTTGGAAGAGCTTTGAATCCTTCACATGCGAAGTGCCTTCATGAGTAATTTCTAAAAGATTCCAAATATCATAAGCTGATTCGCAAGCACAAGTTCTATTAAATTCCGTTCTATCCAAAGCACAAAATAACGCATTCATTACTTTAGCGTTATTCTTACATCTCAACTTATCATTGTCATCTCATCTATCTCTAGGTTTTTCCATAGTGACTTCTCCAACAACAAATGTTGGTGGAGAATAACTTTGTTCTACCATACCCCAAACGTCATTATCTAAAGCAGTTAAAAAACAACACATTCTAGTTTTCCAATAATTATAATCAGTTCTAGTAAATAGTGGAGGTCTACTTATCCCTTGACCCTCCAAAAAGACATGATCGTGATGCGCCATTATTCCCGGTTGTGAGACCATTTTGGAATAACCTCACTCTGATACCAAGTGTTGGATCCGATGGCGCCCTTAGAGGGGGTGAATAAGGGGTTTACTGTTTTTAAGATAAACTGACAGATTTTAAAGAAACAGAAAACTTTTTAGCCCTGATGCTAACGCCTGGCGTTGACTAGTTAACGCATGGCGTTATCCCTCCAGAAAATATTTTGGTAGTAATAAACAAAGAGATTTTACTTGCACAATTTCAAATGAAATACAAATCCAGAAAAATAGATATACTGAAAAAAGAATTTTATATATCACAAAATGATTACAAAGATAATATTTCAATAACGCTTGAAATTGAGGCGACAATTTGAAGATCTCTTTTTTGTTCCTTCACCGGTCCTTCTCCCAAGGACCGGTTGGCTATAGCCTATCTATCCCCAGATAAGGCCTCTAGCCACCACCTAAATCTACCCTTGACCTAGTCGCCACGCACAAGGTGGCGAATTACCCCCTAAGCCACACAAGGACCTAGTCGCCACACGCAAGGCGGGGATTTCACTACGGTTACAAGTAAATGAAAAGATAAAGATACAAATTAGAATAAAAGACTCCCTATATTGAAGAGTGCTGAAGGAGATGTTGAAGACACGCTTTGATCATCATCGGAGTTGAAACGAGCGTCCTTCTTCAAATTGACCGTTGCAAATCTCCTTCTCACTCTTGTTCCTCAATGGTGGTGTTGGGAGTTCTCTCTGAATTCGGGGATGAAATGCTCTCTCAAAATATTGGAGTGAAGGCTTCAAAAACACTAAACTTGAACACCAAACTCAGGTCTTTTATATAGACATGGGAGCTACCGCCTGGCGTTAGGGTTAACGCCAGTGTTAAGCATCATGTCTGGCAGTTGCTGAAGTCGTGCAAAAAGTCGAGACCGTGACAGAACAAATTTTCGTCGAACGGAACTGATTTCGTCAAACTCGCCTTCGTCGAACGCATCCTTCGTCGAACGGAAAAACCGCCACCATCAGGATCATGCAAACCGCCAGGAACATGACAGAACAAACTTTCGTCGAACGAAACAATTTCGTCGAGCGGAAACACTTTCGTCGAACGGAGCTTCAAATTCGTCGAACGCAGACTCAGTTCGTCGATCGGAGATTCGTTCGTCGAACGCAGCTTGTCGAGTTCAAATTCATCGAGCACAGGGAATTTCGTCGAATACAGACTCAGTTCGTCGAACGGAGATTCTCGTTCGTCGAACGCAGCTTATCGAGCGCAAATTCGTCGAGCGCAGGAAATTTCGTCGAACGGAGCTCCTCTTTCATCGAACACAGGTTCCATTTGTCGAACAAAGCTTCCTTCTCAGCGGTTTTCTTCTCAATGGAAGTTAACACAGGGCGTTAACAACTAACGCGGGGCGTTAGCTCTCTTTCCAGAGAATACTCAGCAAATAGCATCATGTACATATGGTTATTTAACAATAGTACCTGCACACTTATAAACACAAGCAAGATCAAATACATACTGTGATTTGTTATTCTCAAACTAAGAAATGTGGAACACAAGTTCCAATAAATATCTCTTAGGAAGTAACGTGGGTATATCAGAGAGTAAGCCCCGAACACTTACACATGCTTTCAACTTTCTTTTAGTCACATTGAGGTATCCTACTACTTGGTCAAAATATACTCGAGGCCGATGTCAGACTAGGATACCTTACGAGATGTCTTGCTAAGTCAAACCAACATGGTGTACTAGTCAGGTTGGCCTAATCTCATCGTTAAGTTGACAAAATTATGTGATTTCTCGTATGGGCACACCACTGCTTCCGCTGCTAGTTTGTCCTCAAACTAAGGTTGAGTGGGGTGTCCCATGGTTTGTGGACTTCTTTTACTTGGAACGAAAGTCGGCTAAGTTCATACCAGTTTGTAAGACCTTCTTTTTTTTGCAAGTTCTTGGGTCTTATCGCCTAGAACCGTCGTCTTGCGATGGAACCAACTCACAAATTGGTCGCCACCTGATGAGTCTCATTTATATATACATTTATGGACTCATATGGGTCGTATTCCTAGTCGATGCACTACACTTTAGGCGTGTTTTTGATTATATTTGTTATTCCTTGCTAGGTGCACTCTTAGGCCCATTTCGGTGTGCATTTGCGCTCCTTGTTATTGGGGGTAAGCACATGGTGCTCCCCATCCCTTTCTCTATGTTTATCTAGTGCTGGAGGTGTTTTCCCAGCTGTTTTATCTTGTGTACAGGTGGTCGGATCATCCAGTTTTCCCCCAGAATTCATAATTGTGTGAAACGCACGGTCGTGCGTTTCCTTGACGCACGGACGGTTGTGGTCATGCGTTCTCATCTGGGCAGAAAACGTGAGATCTGAGTTTGGTCGTGCGTTTTGACGCACGAGCGGAATTGCTCGTGCGTGAGTCAAATGCACGGACGCCTGTTTCTTCCTGTTTTTTAGCTTTTCTGAATTTACCCGTGCGTTTTGACGCACGGGCGAATTTGCCCGTGCGTGAGTAAATCACACGGGCGGCGCAGCTTCTTCTTCACGCCAATTTTTATCATTAATTATCGCACGGGCAGCGCACGATCGTGCGTTCGACCGTGCATGCCCAAAATTCTGCATGTTTATTATTTAAAGCAGGAAATGCTGCTACTAAAGAAGGTCGATTCCTCTCGCGGGAAAAACCAGGAACCCCGCCATTTTCGCCCTTTCCACCAGAGGAGACAAGAGGAGACCATTTCCAGCGATCTCCTTCGCCATTCCTCCATCCGGGAGCATTTGCAAGCATTCTCCGCCACTAGTTCAAGCATTCTTCGCCGAGGAGACCATAGAAGCGCTGAAGATCGTTGGAGCGGTGACAGCCTCCTTCGAGTCCGCACACCATCTGAGGTCCGATCCCGGAGAGAGCCCGACAACCTCTCACTCCGGCCGAGAACCCAAGACACGGTGACATCTTCTATGTGGTCCTTTCTAAACTTTGATGCATGTGCTTTCTCTTTGTGTTGTTGTACGAATGCTTGTTAGGTTAATGTTATGGATCCTTGCTTGTGTTCATGTGCAACGATGATGTGGTGGTGAGAATAGATTTCGTTGTTGTTGTGATAGCCTAGGTTATTTGTGTGTGAAGCCATCTAGCAATTGCTAGTGGTGATGTTGGAGAAGAGGTGAATACGACCCTCACAAAACCTCGCACTGTGGCCACTCCATCCGCTTACCGAAGCGCGGCATCGCGGCCGATGCATTCACCCACACCTTGTGAAGCGGTGCTTTTCGACCCGCATTTCTCTTATTTCTGCAATAGCTTAGGAATCCAATCACAGCGCCCCTGTTTCACATTATTCGCTCGTGTAACAATCGAATCACCACACGTTTTGTTCACCAGAACCTGCATTCCATTGAGATAGACATTCGGGGAGTTCCTCCCTATTTTATTACTTGAGCGACCGGTGCACTGCCATCGTATCGCATTTCGTGCTTGCTAATTAGCGTTGCTGAAATCGCGCATCAAGTTTTTGGCGCCGTTGCCGGGGAGTGCAGGCGTGATGAGATGGTGGTTGTGAATCGATTGTTTTCGATTGAGTCTTTTATTTTCTCTAATTTATTCTTTAGTATGCTATTTTCTTCTTCTGTGTCATGTGGGCGCATTTGAATATCCGATGTCGTTGGTATGGGGACACATCCCACGCTAGTGATAGGTGTCCCAAAGAGTATGGTGTCATTTAGAAACCGTACAGAGCCCATAAATCTTTTGGAAACTCTACTGCGCCTATGTTGTCGCAATTTTATGCGCTGCCGCACCTTGGGTGTCGGCGAAGCCGGTGAAGCGGTGTTTATTTTGCAAAAGTAGAGAGCATGCTTGAAGGACTGTGTTGATTACCTTCGCCAACTGGAGGATGATGATGAGCCGGATATCTGGATCGTCCCCACTTCAAATTCTGTGAGTACAGACCCTTCCTCTGGTTACGTGTCACTTCCACCTTCACTTTTTGAAGGCTCTGGAATCGACACGTGCATCAGTGTCCCTCAAGACTCTGTTTCTGATGCGACCCCCATACCTCTTCGGTTCATATACCACTTTGCGTGGATTTGTGCCCTTGTGTGGAGAGTGAGCCCGAACTCTCAAGTAGCACATTTTCTCCCTCTATGCACGAAACAACATCTATTTCTGATGTTATCGTTGAGATCAATTTGCAGCATGGTGCAGACCTGCGCAGTGTCGTGCCCACTTTCATGGAAGCGAACAGTCTCGATTGTGCTGAAGCAACCATTCCGGTCCAGTGCGAAAAAGTCCAAGTTAGAGAGGAGGACATTGTGTGCGTTGTTGAGTCTAGTGAGATCTTCGACGATGTCATCAGTTTATCATTGCCGCACCCTATGGGGGATGAAGTCGGGATTATCCCCTCAGATGAGATTTCTTTTAGTTTTTCTTCCAATTTATTTCCTGACCCCCTTTCTTTATGTACAAGGATGCAGGATGCCCCTCCTCCGGTTGATCAGACATTATGCATGGAAGGGCCGAAAGCCTGGCGAGATGAGGAAGGTACAGTGAAGGAAAATCTTGTTTCCTCATCATCGTTGGTTCTTCCCTTTGAGGATTGTTTACAAGGGGGCAAGCAGTTTTTCTTTGAAGACATAATACTGGAGGAGAAGAAGAGAGCGAAAAAGGAGGAGATTTGGGGTTGGAGGTTGAGCATCCTACTTAATTTCCACCCATACTACCAGGTCCCAGACCTTTTTCTTTCATCAGTTGTTATCAGCTTATAGCTGATTTGTGTTGAGCTTGTAATAATAATTAGGATTTATTGACTTTTGCTTATTCCTAGACTTTATAAACTTCTTAATACAGGTATTTGGTCCACCTTAAGGACGTTAAACAAAAGGGCTTCTTGGAAGACAACCCATGGGAACCAACCGATTTTGTTTGCCTTTTAATCTCTTTTATGTTCTGTTATTACCTTTTTGCTAACATCGTAGGCTGAAGCTCTCGCGTGGTGGATGAGGAAGGAGAAAATTTAAAGATGGAACTACCGCACTTCTGGCATGCTCTTTTATGAGCATAGGTCCTCTCTACCCCCATTTTCCCTATTCCTGAATTGTCTATTTTATTTCGTTTTGATCAAGTCTGGGGGAGAGAGCGAGCTGTGCACGTACACACGCTTTGCATAGCATGTTAGAATGTGATGAGTTAGGATTTATCATTTTGTTGCACACATTGCATACACTTGCACCTAGTTCACACGCACTTGATCACGCGCGCTTATTGGATATTGTTGCGAGGTTCCCTGCTCGTAACAATTGGATTGTTAGTGTAGGAGTGAGGAGTAGAGAAAAATGTTGACTCGAGTAGTGCTCTAGTCAAATGCTCCCGTCACGCCTAGAAATTCAATTAGAGTAGAATAAAATTCAAAGTTATAATTTAATTATTTCTATTATAGTAGCTGCAATTTATTTTACTTTAGTGGTGAATCTGGTGAATTCAACGGTAGCATAAGGTCGAGTGTAGCTGGACAAGTAGTAGCTTATTACAAGGGTCAGAAGGAAGGAAATCTTTCTCGGTGGCTAGAACTTGCACTAGGCTACTCTTGAAACGATTGCGTTGAAGTACTCATTATAAAATGTGATATAGGTCATTTCTTGATCCGTTTGAGCTTTTAAAATCCTTACCAACGTAATCACCTTTGCAAGCCCACTTGAGCCTACCTTTCCTCCTTGTTTAGCTCCACTAAAATTTCACCAAAGCCATACGGCCAAACCTATTTTCGCACCAACTTTTGAGCTGAAAGAAATTTATTTATCGATCGCATTTGGTGTTATCTCTGTGGTGTATGTCAGCCTTGAATTAGCTAAAGGAGCTGTTTTTATTATGCTACAAAAGTATTCTGTCGAGAAGAGAAAAGAAAGAAGAAAAAAAAGGGTTGTTCAAAATGAATACTCTCTCGACAAATTCAAATTATATTTGGCTTAGCACGCACCTAGTGTTCAGTTGAAGTCTGGGGGTGTTGTGTAATTCTTGAAAATGTTGTATTGGTGATTGTAATTCGCTTGAGTGCTCAGTTATGTTGAATGTGATTCCCATCGTCCTTCTACTTATCTAGCCTAAACTCAACCTAAGCCCAATCCTAACCCATAAGTCCTATTGATTTTAGATACGAGTCGTCTCATGCAGTAGAGAGAGTGCGAACGTGTAAGCCTATGGACACTGACTTTGATGAATTTCTTAGGAGTTTGTCCGGAGCTTTGATTTGAGTAAAACTCTACTCATTAGTCACGCTATTTCCCTTTTGCGTGACCGAAAGATTTAACGGGATTCGCCATCCAAGTAAAGTAAATTTCAAAGTACTGTTCCAGAAATAGTTAGATATAATCTTGAGTTTAATTCTATTCTAATGTATTTCTATGCACGTGTGCATGCGACTTCGCATAGGTCTCTACAGCTCAAATCACTCTAACATCCAATTGTTCCGACAGGAGAGCTGAGTAGTTTGCCCGAGACGTGCAAATGGTTAAGTCTGGGGGTGTGATGAGTCCCATTTATATACACATTTATGGACTCATCTGGGCCGTATTCCTAGTCGATGCACTACACTTTAGGCATGTTTTTGATTATATTTGTTATTCATTGCTAGGTGCACTCTTAGGCCCGTTTCGGTGTGCATTTGCGCTCCTTGTTATTGGGGGTAAGCACATGGTGCTCCCCATCCCTTTCTCTATGTTTATCTAGTGTTGGAGGTGTTTTCTCAGCTGTTTTATCTTGTGTACAGGTGGTCGGATCATCCAGTTTTCCCCCAGAATTCATGATTGTGTGCAACGCACGGTCGTGCATTTCCTTGACGCACGGACGGTTGTGGTCATGCATTCTCATCTGGGCAGAAAATGGGAGATCTGAGTTTGGTCGTGCGTTTTGACGCACGAGCAGAATTGCCCGTGCGTGAGTCAAACACACGGACGCCTGTTTCTTCCTGTTTTTTAGCTTTTCTGAATTTACCCGTGCGTTTTGACGCATGGGTGGATTTGCCCGTGCGTGATTAAATCGCACGGGCGGCGCAGCTTCTTTTTCACGCTAGTTTTTATCATTAATTATCGCACGGGCAGCGCACGATCGTGCGTTCGACCGTGCGTGCCCAAAATTCTGCCAGTTTATTATTTAAAGCAGGAAATGCCACTACGAGAGAAGGCTGATTCCCCTCGCAGGAAAAACCAGGAACCCCGCCATTTTTGCCCTTTCCACCAGAGGAGACAAGAGGAGACCATTTCCAGCGATCTCCTTCGCCATTCCTCCATCCGGGAGCATTTGCAAGCATTCTCCGCCACTAGTTCAAGCATTCTTCACTGAAGAGACCATTGAAGCGCTGAAGATCGTTGGAGCGGTGACAGCCTCCTTCGAGTCCGCACACCATCTAAGGGCCGAGCCCGTAGAGAGCCCGACAACCTCTCACTCCGGCCGAGAACCCAAGACGCGGTGACATCATCTATGTGGTCCTTTCTAAACTTTGATGCTTGTGCTTTCTCTTTGTGTTGTTATACGAACGCTTGTTAGGTTAATGTTATGGATCCTTGCTTGCGTTCATGTGCAATGATGATGTGGTGGTGAGAATAGCTTTCGCTGTTGTTGCGATAGCCTAGGTTGTTTGTGTGTGAAGCCATCTAGCAATTGCTAGTGGTGATGTTGGAGAAGAGGTGAATACGACCCTCACAAAACCTCGCACTGTGGCCACTCCATCCGCTTACCGAAGCGCGGCATCGCGGCCGCTGCATTCACCCACACCATGCGAAGAGGTGCTTTTCGACCCGCATTTCTCTTATTTCCGCAATAGCTTAGGAATCCAATCACAGTGCCCTGTTTCACATTATTCGCTCGTGTAACAATCGAATCACCACACGTTTCGTTCACCAGAACCTGCATTCCTTTGAGATCGACATTCGGGGAGTTCCTCCCTATTTTATTACTTGAGCGACTGGTGCACTGCCGTCGTATCGCATTTCGTGCTTGCTAATTAGCGTTGTTGAAATCGCGCATCACCACCACACTACGCTGATTCTGCTGGCTAATCAACATCATCCAGGCCAACCACAATTCATAGTAACAGAAGAGTTAAAAGAAACAAGTCCACAAATCACACAATATATATATATATATGATAATAAAATAGTCCACGATGAGAAAGTAATAAAATAGATAAGGGATTATGCCCAGTAGATCAATTCCTCACTACAAGTCTCTCAAGCTCATGTGGAAGTCTCAAAAGCATCTACACTCACATCTATTGTGGCTACTGCTGGTACGGGCTACTCCATCCTGTCACGCTCTCTTGTCTTAGTCTCCTGTGTGGGGTCCTACTGCTCCGGCATAACGACTCCTAAAATGAAGTGGTCCACCGACTGTCAGTCTATAAGAATCAGCATGTTCCTCACCGCCTCCACCCGCGACTCCTAGGCACCGTGCGGTAGGAGGAAGCGTAGGACAACAAGGCGTAATGGAAAATAAGTAGGTGATTTACTGGTTTCAACTTTTCATGCTATCATATTTCTTGGCCTAATTCTTATTCCTTTTATATTTGTAGCGTCCACCAATTTATGCACAAAGTATCATTTATCACGGCCCAATAGGTTTAATAAAGATAACTACGTAACACACAACATAAGGGAGATCAGGTCTTCATTAATACTTGATAACATCGACTATTCAAGGTGCTGTATAAGTCGTTGACAAATCCACAAGGAGTTTTACTTAGTGGTTACAAGGATACAAAGGAAACTTGTTTGCATCCCTTGGAGATTTGGTGTGCATTCAATAGATTGGTGTATGATTGTCGCATCCCATGCACTAGGTTTGAGGAATGGTGTAGGTACCTTAGAGCACAATTTTCTTCATCGGGCAGTCGATCTTGGCGTGGTTCCAATGTAGCCAGTTCATGCCCAAGATCAGATCATAATCTTGTATCTTCAAGAGTGTCGTCGGTGCTTCAAACAACTTCCCTCCAATCTCTATGATCATGTTGCACTTGGCGCATGTTACGAACTTCGATTCATTTGGAAGTCACACCTTCCTTTGGATGCCCTCGAAATGCTGCACTTGATCCAGGTCATCTATGAATTCCTCTGAGACGAACGAGTGTGAGACACCCGTATCGCACAAGGTATATGCGGGCTTACCGCAAACTAGTACTATACCTGGGTGATTTTTGTTGTTTGGTTCATAATTAAAATAAAACTAAGGTCTTGCAAGGTACTAAAAAAAGATTATAAGGGAAATCACTAAAGTACCTGTGATTACTTCCTCTGGTTTGTGTTGTTCCGCAAGGTCCAATGCATACACCTGCTCTGGTTATCGGCCTCTACCGTGAGGTCCTCGGCCCCGACTTCATCCTCGGCCTCGGCCCTGCTGTGTCGCAGGGGGCTGCTGGAGGTGGAGTTGGAACCCTTTGGGGACAGTTGATGCAGATATGGCTTGGTTGGTGACATTGGTAGCATACTTGTGGAGGAGGTACTCCTCCACCTTGTCTAGGTGGCTCTCTGATCTATAGCGGATGGGGAGACAATAGTGCTGGAGGCCTCTGCTCCTGCCTGAAGTCGGGATGGGGTCGTGGCCGAGGATCTCACGGTAGAGGCCGACAGCCAGAGCAGGTGTATGCGCTGGACCTCATGGAACCCCGCAACCTAGAGGAAGTAATCACATGTACTTTATTGCTTTCCCTTATAATCTTTTTTAAGTACCTTGTAAAACCTTAGTTTTACTTTAATTATGAACCAAACAACAAAAATCACCCATGTATAGTTCTAGTTTGCGGCAAGCCTGCATATACCTTGTTCGAGATGGGTGCCTCGCATGCGTTTGTCTCAAAGGAATTCATAGATGACCTGGATCAAGTGCAGCACTTCGAGGGCATCCAAAGGAAGGTGCGACTTCCAGATGGATCGGAGTTAGTAACGTGCGCCAAGTGCAACATGAACATAGAGATTGGAGGGAAGTTGTTTGAAGCACCGGCGACACTCTTGAAGATAAAAGATTATGATCTGATCTTGGACTTGAACTGGCTACATTAGAACCATGCCAAGACTGCCCGGCGAAGAAAATTGTGCTCTAAGGTACCTAAACCATTCCTCAAACCTACTACATGGGATGCGACAATCATACACCAATCTATTGAATGCACAACAAATCTCCAAGGGATGCAAACAAGTTTCCTTTGTATCCTTGTAACCACTTAGTAAAACTCCTTGTGGATTAGTCAATGACTTATACAACACCTTGAATAGTCGATGTTATCAAGTATTAATGAACACCTGATCTCACTTATGTTGTGTTTTACGTAGTTATCTTCTTCATTCAAAATTTTAGATCACACCATTTGGAGCCCTACAACTCTCTGTAGGGCAGATTTAGTAAGGATGGTCCTAGTGAAGGACAGACCTTAAAATGTTAATAACTTTTATATAGTAAAAGGTATGAGATTGAAAATTTAACCATATGTGTATGCACCCTAGACCTACTATGTGCCCACAAATCAGAATTTTTGGGGCAAATTTTCCTAAAGTTTTAATAGAAATTTAATAGATCACATAAGGTGTATAATATGGGTGATTTGGAGTCAAATCACTCCAAATCACCTTTGGGAGGTTGGTCATGCATGTAATTGGGTCTGGTTAAAATTTTAGGTCTTTTGGACCTCTCCATGTTAGTTTATTTCACATGCAAGTGCAAGGAAAATTTGGTGTGTGTATTGCATAACCATGTAGTAATAGAATTACATGAGAATTTAAGGGTTTTCCCTTGGTCAACATTCATGAAATTTAAAACCTGGCCTTAGGATCATAGGACAATACTCTATAGTGAAATTCATCAACCTTTGGGTTAATTTCCCTAGGAAAGTTGACTTCACATAATTTGGTCACATAGACTCCAAGTGAGTAATTATAGGGTGAAATCTTACTGAAATTTTGTACATAGACTTTTTATATCAGTAGTAAGCTGTGGGAATTTTGTTAGAATTTATCATTGATTAAATGGCATACTTCCTTCACAAAGTACAATTTGAGTCTATAACTTGATAAATTCATACCATGAAATATAATTGCTGGATGGTTATAGAATTTTGTATATAGACTTTTCATATCAGTAGGAAACTCTGGGAATTTTGTTAGAATTAATCATTGAGTATATGACATTCTTCCTTCACAAAGTAGAATTTGAGTTTATAACTTAATAAATTCATACCATGAAATATAGTTGTTGGATTGTTATAGAATTTTGTATATAAACTTTTCATATCAGTAGGAAGCTCTATAAATTTTGTTAGAATTAATCATTGAGTATATGACATTCTTCCTTTACATAGTAGAATTTGAGTTTATAACTTGAGAAATTCACCATGAAATATAGTTGCAGGATTGTTATAGAATTTTGTATATAGACTTTTCATACCAGTTTGTAAGACCCTTTTTTTGTCGTTCCTGGGTCTTACCGCCCAGAACCGCCATCTTTTGGTGGCACCATTTCTCCAAATGGTTGCCGCCACAATACACCGATCCTGTCGGCTAAACATCCTCATCCAGGCCAACCACACATCACAGAGTTAAAACATTTTGAGAAGTACATGTCCACAACAAATCACCATATAATTTACAAGCTTTTCCAAAATGAGATAAACTATGACATGAAAAATATAACTTAGAGTGCGGTAAATAGAGAAGTGCTTAAGCCCGATACAACATATTTTTCTTTACCTCTCTCTTGGCGAAAATAAAACACTGCAGAGACTAACACGGACTAACACCCTCACGAATGTATAACTCTATACTCTTCCCATGGTAGACGTGAAGAGTAGGTGTCAGAAGAGGGTTGCTCATCGCTGCCCTCCCCGCAGCTGCCGAGAGATCAAGTCTAGATCTAGCCACCGTGTCATGTACCTCCCTCCTGTTGAGGGTCTGCTCTTTTTGGTGCTCCTGTAATGAAGTGGTCCACACCAACTGTCAGTCTATAAGACTCAGCATGTTCCTCACCGCATCCACGTGCGACTCCTAGGCATCGTGCGGGAGGAGGAAGCAAAGGACAACAAGGGGTAATGGAAAACAAGCAGGTGATTTACTGGTTTCATCTTTTCATACTATCATATTTCTGGGCCTAATTCTTATTCCTTTTATATTTATGTCCTCCACCAATTTATGCACAAAGTATCATTTATCGTGGCCCAATAGGTTTAATAAAGTTTCCAGAGACTAGTTATGATCTGAAATAGTGTTCAATAGAAGTCCATAGTCTTTCCTCCTTAAAATAATTCCAGAAGATTAATTATATGGCTAAGGGGGCAAAACCCATTTTGCAAAGGAAGTATAATGACTAATCAATAGTTAACTCTAATAAAATTTTCAAAAATTTAATTGAGATCGCAAGTCTATCTACTCATTTCTATAATATTCCAGCCTCAATATTTCAACATATCCATTTTTTGTAATACAACAAGTTCCACAAAGTGTAATCTGACTCCTCTAAGTGAGACCCTAAGTCTCATGACTTTTCAGAGGGTTTTGACCCTAGTGCGATCATTTGAGATCCTTGTGACAAAATCATATAAATCCCAACATCCTAGGTGAATCAACCCAAAAGTTCTTGATTTTCTCTAAGGTGTATCCTCTCATAACCCTATGTGTATGTTTTGAGTTTCACAAGAATTGACCAAGGGAATTCCCTTCAATTCACAAAACATTGTAGCATAAGTATCTTCAAGAACACCTTTTCAACACCTAGACCTTGGCATGTGAATTTCCCTCACACGCAAGAGTCCAATTGGACTCAAACTTTAACTAGTGCATAATCGTGGTATTATTATCATGCCACCCCAAATTTGGGTCAAGATAAGTTGATTTGACCATGAAATTTCAGGCCTACATAATAGTGTTATATGCACAACAACACTTCCCTCTTAGCATGTATGAAAGGATTCCTTCACATACATGAAGCCAAATAGTCTCAAATTTCTACCAGAGACTCATAGGGGCCTACCCCACCATCTACCAAAGTTTGGGGTCACTTGGTATTACCTAACCAGGTGTGACACTCATGCAAGCTTTATCAAATATTTATAAAAACTATGGGGAAATGTTTTCCAAAAATATTCATTTTTGGTCAGAGGGTGTATTTGGGTGTATTATACCTATGTTTAAAATTTCAAACTTATGCATGGACTAATTTCAAATAAATTCACAAAATACACTTACAAGTGTTCATAGCACCCCTTGCACCAAAACAAGTGCCCAGGGGGTTGTAGTGCACCGTATCACATGCACCAAAATCTGATGGGTAGTCAAGACCTAGGTCTGCATTTTTCATGTTGCCACCCTTCTCTAGATTGTGCTCTATGGAACCTAAACCATTCCTCAAACCTACTGCATGTGATGCGACAATCATACACCAATCTATTGAATGCACACCAAATTTCCAAGGGAAGCAAAAAAGTTTCCTTTTTATCCTTGTAACCACTTAGTAAAACTCCTTGTGGATTTGTCAACGACTTATACAACACCTTGAATAGTCGATGTTATCAAGTATTAATGAAGACCTGATCTCCCTTATGTTGTGCGTTATGGTGGCAGATGCACTCAGTAGGAGGGCTAGTACATCAGACAATGAACATCATCTAATGGCCATGGAACTAGTATAGATGTTGGACAACATGCATATCACACTAGTATCCAGAGATGATCCCAAGGTCTACCAGGAATATCTTGCCTCGATGAGCTTTGTTTATGACATCCGGGATCAGATCAAGGCTGCATAGAGATGTGATGCGGAATTAGAACCGGTCTTCAAGGCCTTGGAATCGGGCACCGTAGGGGATTATTCATTGACGGATGACATCGTGCATTTCCGGGATGGTAGAACGTATATACCGGTAAGGGATAACCTCTGGGAAGATATTCTAATAGAAGCTCATCATAGTAGATATTCAGTACACCCCAGGATCACCAAGATGACTACAGACGTAAAAAGAACGAAGTATTGGCTAGGGATGAAGAGGGATATTGTGCGTTTCATGACCCATTGTGAGTCATGTCAACTAGTAAAGGCCGAGTGCAAAAGATCGGGAGGGTTATTACAGCCATTGTCGGTGCCGGAGTGGAAGTTCGAGGACATTTCCATGGACTTCGTACATGGGTTACCTCGCTCCCACTTCGGGCATGACTCCGTCTGGGTCATTGTGGGCAGGTTGACAAAGGTGGCCAAACTCATTCCCATCAAAAAGGGTGCTCCCGTCAGTGTCCTATTACGGTTGTTTGTGGAACAATTTGTCAGATACCACGGAGTACCCAGATCAATCGTGTCGGATTGAGATGGCCGATTTACGTCAAGGGAATGGAAGTCGGTTCAGGCATATTTGGGATCATGACTAACATTCATCACCGCATTCCACCCTCAAATGGACGGGCAGACAGAGCGAACCATCTGGACTATGCAGGATTTGTTAAGGCTGTGCATATTAGATAGTGGGGAACCGTGGGAGAGACTGTTGCCACTCGTCGAATTCTCCTACAATAATAGACAGCAATCCAGCATTGGCATGGCTCCTTACGAAGCCCTTTATGGCAGAAAGTGTAGGACCCCCTTATCTTGGTTTCAGGATGAGGACCCGAAGGCGCTGTGGTCGGAATATATTGAAGATACGAATGCCCAGATACGATTGATACGTGATCGGATGCTAGAGGCGCAGAGCAGACAAATTAAATATTACGGCGCGCGACATCATAAGGTGGAGTTCCAGGCAGGAGACCGAGTATTTTGAAAATACGTCTGACACATGGGGTCACATGGGTACGGCGACTGGAGAAGCTCAGTCCAAGATACATGGGGCCATATATGATCCTGGAGCGGATCGGCCCCTTGGCCTATAGACTGGAGCTGCCGCAGGAGTTAGCCGGGTTGCACGACGTCTTTCATATCTCCTCGCTTAGGAGGGCACTTCTTCGGCCAGAGCAACTAATTACTGCTACAATGGGCCCGATAGCATACGACCGAATAGTCCATTTGGAGCCAATATGGATTGATGACACAGCTGTCCGAGTCTTGTGATGAAAGAAAGTTTCGCTGGTGAAGGTCCTTTGGTTTAATCACTGACAGGAAGAAAATACATGGGAACCAATGGATTGATGCATCAACAATATCCGAGACTTTTTGAATCAGGTAACACTTAATTACTTTAAGTTTTTCATGATTTATCAACTTGGTCTAAAACCCCGTACACACGATCTTAATTTCGAGGATGAAATTGTTTTCTTTTGTATTGGGATTTGTAACATCCCCCAAACTACTGGACCCCTGAGAAAATTTTTATCATGACAAAGTCATGAAAAAAATTAGATAGGAGACCAAGGGTGCCTTGATGACAAGTTGATTGAGAGGAGAACGCCATGGTGTGCACTTAGCCACCATGGGTCACCACAATTTAAGGAAAATTCAAGGGTAGACCAAGAAGGGGTGAAGCACCCTAAGCATCACTTATAACCATGAGGAGAACACCTAGGCTAAATTAAAGCATGTTAGGTGACATAGATGATCCCTTAAACCCAAAGGGTGCCACCTTGATCATTATACGAGCCCTTGACCTGACTAGGTCAAGTTACACATAAAGGTCTAACCTGACATACTTCACCCTAGGATAGGTCAATTAGCCTGAGTAGGGTGCAATTGACCACACCACACCCTGCGTAAATATTAGGGTAGACTAATGAGACAAAATGGACCCAATGGGATTGGTCAATTTTGGGAAATTAGGTTAATTACCCAAAAAGCCCCAAATTGACCTAAATGTACTAGTCCCCTCAATTGACCTTCAATTGGCCCAATGTGATCAAATTGATCACACCAAACCCTCTATGACCATTAGGAAATACTATTGAGGCAACATTGACCCATTGGGGTGGACCAATTTTGGGAAATTTGGGCCAATTACCAAAAAACCCCAAATTGGCCTAAATGAACTAATTCCCTCAATTGACCTTCAATTGACTCAATGTGATCAAATTGATCACCCCTAACACCCCAAGATTACTTAGGGAGTCTAATGGGTCCACATTGGACCCTTGGGACAAGCAAAGTTTAGGAAGTTTGGGCCAATTAAAGGTCAATTGAGGAGATTAATATATTTAGGTCAATTTGGGGCTTTTTGGGTAATTGACCTAATTTCCCAAAATTGACCAATCCCATTGGGTCCATTTTGTCTCATTAGTCTACCCTAATATTTAGGCAGGGTATGGTGGGGTCAATTTTACCCTACTAAGGCTAATTGACCTATCCTAGGGTGAAGTATGTCAGGTTGGACCTTTATGTGTAACTTGACCTAGTCAGGTCAAAGGACTCCTATAATGATCAAGGGGGCACCCTTTTGGTTTAAGGGATCATCTATGTCACCTAACATGCTATAATTTAGCCTATGTGTTCTTGGTCTACCCTTGAACTTTCCTTAAATTGTGGTGACCAATGGTGGCTAAGTGCACACCATGGTGTTATCCTCTCAATCAACTTGTCACCAAGGTACCCTTGGTCTCCTATCCTATTTTTTTGTCATGACAAAAAATTTCTTAGGGGTCCAGTAGTTTGGGGGATGTTACATATACTTTCAATGAACACAAGAGTATATTGATTTCCACCTAGGCTCTGAATGGGCAAAGGACCAAATAAGTTCATATGCAACATATATAGACATCTTTCAGTGTCTTTGGAGCCAATACTTTAAAGGTGTCCCTAGTTTGATTACCCATTTGGCAAGCATGGCATGGACCACTTTTAACACATTTTAAATTTGGACTATTCCTAACAAGGTTTTTAGAAAATAATCTATACATTGTCTTGTAGTTAATGTGGGCAAGTCTCTTGTGTCATTGGACACAAAGAGACTCGCTCTCATTAGCTACAAGACACACAGGAGATAAAGAACTATTACAAATAAAATCTAAGCAATAAACATTCCCACTCCTAGTGCCTGAGAGAATGACCTCTAAGTTAATTCACTTCTTGATTAAGCACTTGTCATTATGGAATTCAATGACATATCCCAAGTCACATAGTTGACTTATTATTACAAGGTTGTGATGCAACCTTTCAACATAAGCTACCATTGTTATTGAAACTATGCCATTGGCAATCATACCATATCACTTTGTGACTCCCCTATCAGAACCTCCAAAGAAGACTTTTGGTCCATTATTCACAGGAGTGTAATCTTACAAAAGACTCTTTGTTCCTGTCATGTGCCTTGATCACCCACTATCCAAGTACCATATCTGATTTAGATGGGTACTTGAATTAACCTGCAAGATAGAATTTACTTAGCCTTAGGTGCCTAATTAATTTTGGGCCCTAGGTACCTGTTAGCACAATAAGAAACACTTCTACATGCAGCATCCTTTGAAGGAAAGCTCTTCTTTGCAGTAGGCACATTAGGGTTGTGCCAACAGTCAATGGCAAAGTGTCCCACTTTACCACATCACCAACATTCATTGATGTTGTTGTTGGATCTTGAGGCTTCCTTAGAGGTGGGGTGAATAAGGTTTTTAGAAAAATTAAATCTTTTATAGAAAACTTTAGATATTTTATTGGAAGTAAGTTAATCAACAGTAAAGAGATAGAAATTAGAAATGAAATCAATTTTATTAAACAAGAAAAGACATGATTATCATTTATAAAATCGATTACAAAATCTGATTTCTATGACGCTAGAAATCAAAGCGATTATGAAATACTCTTTTCGTTTTCTATACCGACTCTTCTCACTAAGAACCGATTGGCTTTAGCCAATCTCTCCCCAGATATGGCCTCAAGCCTCTCTAGCCCTTCTATCCCCAAAAAGGCCTCGAGCAACCCCTAGATCTACTCCCTAGACCTAGTCGCCAACACGAGGCGAATTCCTCCCTAAGTCCTACCCAGACCTAGTCGCCAACACAAGGAGAATTTATGAAGCGATTACAAAGATAAATATAAAATACAAACGAAAAATATAAAAACTCCCTATGAGGTAATCTGAAGGAGACGACGAAGAATCGTTGAAGATCGTTGAAGTCCAAGCGTGCGTTCTTTGCATTGAGTTATCATGTTTATCCAAGCCTCCTTTGATTCCTCCTTTTGAAATTGAGTGGGAGATCCTTTGTGGTCTGTAAATACGGCCCTCGCAAATAATTCAGAGTGATGGAATAGGGCTCCTTAGCATTGGTTGTTGAAGAAGACAAAATCCAACTATTTATAGGACTGGAAGCTAACGCCGACGTTAAGGCTAACGCCTGGCGTTGACCCAATATAGAAATGTTTTAATGGCTCGGATCTTCAAAACATTAAAGAGTTCTGCGGCTTTGGAAACATTCATTTTAGGCAACCTTAATGTTGGCGTTGAGACAAATCATTTCCAAAATGCTCCTGCAATCACGGCAGCTTCCCTCCATGTTATTTTCATCCTGGTGGGAACGAAAGTCAACGATGGCATTAAGAGTTAACATCGAGCATTAGCTCTCTTCCATTCTTTTCAGCTTGTGAGCAAATTGAGACCAACAACAACAACCTAGTGTCATCTTTGTTCAAACCTGCATGCTAAAAACACAATGACAAACAAGATCAAATACAAGTAGGATTTGTTATTCTCAATTCAAAGAGATACGGAAAACCATGTTCCAACAATCTCCCCCTTTTGATAATAACAAATCTAATAGAGATAAATCAGATTCATATATAAGAGAGATGTGTTTTCAGAAGAATATATGACAATAAGCAATATTGAGACAATAATAAAAATTATATATTGATAAATTATGCTCCCCCTACATAAGTGCTCCCCCTTAGAGTATGCTCCCAAAACTAGATTCATGCTCCCCCTTAATCTAGTGAATCCTACTCCTTTAATCATTATGATTTATCATTTTATTCTCCCCTTTTTGTTATTAGCAAAAGTGAGTGGAGTGGAACAAAACTAGAGTAAAGAAGACAAAAGTTGGGACATAACTAAGAGAGGATTAAGAGTGTTGTGTAGACATAAAGTAAATCATGATCGAGTTAAGGAAGAGAGTAGCACAGCGGAAAAATATATCATAAGCGTGAAAGAACAACATTCCATGTTTTTGTTTTACCAAAGGAATTCTACCACTTGCTTTTCAAAGTGAATTTTTTTAAGAAACTTGTTGAAAGAAATGCAATATAGTTTGGCAAGCACAAGTGAAGAGAAACCTTAGAAGTAATCATGAGAAAGCATGGTAAAAATACATATGATCAAATTAGGAATGCTGATAAACAAAACAAAATAACTAAGATTAACATTTTTGTAATATTTTGACCATTCCAACAATATGTCTAGACTCTGCACATTTTAGCATTTAACTTTGAAATTTTATCATAACTAATAGGCAAGCATGATTTTGTTGGAACATGGTCTTCCGCATCTCCTAGGTTTGAGAATAATAAATCCTATATGTATTTGATCTTGTGTGTTTAAGTGTGCAGGAAACAAAGTCCATTTGACTCAAGGATAACATAAGAAGTTTGCCCCCAAAATTAAGCCAATAAATCCAACATGCCCACTAGCGCCGGCGGTAGCACCTAGTGCCCGGCGCTATCGATGATTAGCGCAATCCCAGGAATACATTTAGAAGGAGATAGCACCACGCGGTAGCGGATAGCGTAGGCGGTAGCGCGGAGCACAAAAGGAAAGACAAAAATGTTTCCTCGGACTGAAGATTCTCCCGCGCAGAATATGTCTTAATATGGGATAGCGTCAGAGGTAGAGATAGCACTAAGGCTAT
This sequence comes from Dactylorhiza incarnata, assembly GCA_033032865.1. NCBI lineage: Eukaryota > Viridiplantae > Streptophyta > Magnoliopsida > Asparagales > Orchidaceae > Dactylorhiza > Dactylorhiza incarnata. The sequence continues at coordinate 1,181,257 of JAWHQI010000246.1, forward strand.
AAAAAGGACCCCTTGTATCTGACTTCTACATCCTCTTATGATCCTAAATTCCATAGCTTCGTGCCACGGCATGTAGAGGAAGATTCGGAGAGAGACTCCCAAAAATCCATGAAGGCTTAAGGAGACCATTGGAGAAGGTTTCAACACGCTTCATCATCGTGATGAAAGACCGCATCGACTACGATCACACACTGCGGGTCTTCATCTACTTTTCTAAAAGATCCATATAGGGAGTTTTTATGTTATTGTTTATTTCACATCAGTATTCTTGTAATCATTTAGTGAATTTGCCTCGTGTTGGTAACTAGGTCTGGGTAGGACTTAGGGAAGAAATTTGCCTCGTGTTGGCGACTAGATCTAGGTTAGGTCTAGGGGTGCTCGAGGCCACATCCGGGGAAGGATTGGCTAGAGCGGCTTGAGGACGTATCCGGGTAAGGATAGGCTAAAGCCGCCGGTTCGTGGGGATACGAGTCGGGATAGAAAACAAAAAGGATTTTATTATTCGCCTTCGATTTCTAGCATCATAGAAATCTAGTTTTTTAATCAATTTTATTAATAGTAATCATGTCTCTCTTTGGGTAATAAAATTGATTTGTTTTTCATTTCTCTAAATTGATAATTATTTTCTCTTTCTTTATAAATCAATTTAGATCTTCATTATAAATCTCTATTTCAATCTCTCATTATTTCAAGTATATCAAAATATAAGAAAAAAATTTAAAACCCTTTTTCACCCCACCTCTAAGGGCGCCTACCGATCCAACAAGTGGTATCAGAGCCAGGTTATTCCAATCGGCTAAACAACTGACAATAATGGCGTCTCATGATCTCGCTTCTACTAGTGGGGTAAATTTTAATGAAGAAGAAAAATTTCTTAAACCACCTTTATTTATAGGAACAAATTATAAAGGATGGAAAATTTTAATTGAAAATTTTATTAAAACTATAGATATCAAAGCATGGAATTTAGCAATAGTTAGACCAGCGGATGAATCAAATAAAAAGGAACGTCATCTAAATGTAAAAGCCAAACACTATTTATTTTGTGGTTTATCAAATGAACTTTTCAAATTATTATATTGTTTTTCTAGTGCATACAAGATATGAAAATTTCTTAAAGAAATGAATGATCTTCCTCTCACAGGTATGAAACAAACACAGGAGGAGAAGGACATACAAGCATCCACCACTATTCAAGAAGATCTCTCTCATAGTAAAATCATGGAAAGTGTCTTAAACGAAGAGAACACTACATCAAGAGTAAAAGAAGATGAAATTTCATCTATAAAAGAGGAAGGCCTAGAAGATGAAAAAGGAACTTCATGTTCACCTCTTGCCTCTTCTGATAGCACTGTAAGAAAGTCTAAACCTTCTTCTTATTTCCATATACTAAAAATTGCTAAACGTAAAATAAAGAAATTAAAAATTGCTAATAAAAAATTGCGCTTAGAAAATAAAAGTTTAAAAGCAAAAGTTAAAGTAGAATCAAATGCTAATTCATCTAGTTTTACCCATGTCTCTTTGAATGAAACTATTACACCTTGTTTAGAATTTAATGATTTAAACGAAAATTACAAGGGACTTGAAAAGGAACTTCTTATTGTAAACGAACATATGAAAATTTGTCTTTAGAAAATTCAACTTTGAAAAATGATTGTGCTATGTGTACAAGTTATATAATTGAAATTAAAGAGATAGATGAAATATTTGAAGAATTTAGAAACAACTATCAAAATCATATTGACTCTATTGTTTCTACTCTTAAGAATAGCAAAATTGCTTATAATAAAGCTAGACACAATCTCAAAGTTAAAAACTACGAATTAGAAGATAAAATTAACTTGCTTAAGGAAATTATAAGGAAAAATTCTCAACACATAAATTCTCAACACATAAATTCTTTAGGATATTTAAGTGTTATTGGTTGCTACCCAAAACTATTTAAAATTTATAGACTCAAAATTTCCGAAAGAGAAAAAGTGAAGTTCATGATTTCATTAATTTAGATAAATATCTCATAACAAAATTAGAATTTTATTTATATGGATAATATAAGATATTTATAGGCAATGAATATAAGAAAGATAGATAGGTCACCATAATAAAATTTGAATTTGAATTTTGATCAATTTGATTTTATAAACTTATTAAGCTTTTAAGAGATAAAATCATATTTCCAATAATATATAAGGTGACCATGACATGATAGCTTACAAAAAGAAGAAAACAAAAAAGAAAAAAAAAAGAGGCATTGAAGCATATCATGAAGTAGAAATTTGTATATTTCATTTTTGAAAGATTCTACTTCATGCATATGATGATACCTAATGAATAAGAGATATAGGTATCCAAAGGGAACCATATATGTGTAACAGTTCCTTTAGGTACCCAAATATAGCGAGATGATTTTGGGGAGATGAGTATGAATGAACCCTTTCAAGTGGAGTTAATGTTTCATCTTTAATTTTGGGTCTCCATTCATACTTTGGTTTCATATTCTTATATTTCAAATTTCCATAATGATTTTCAAAAGTGTTACGTACATGAAATTTGTGTAATTATAATTTCAAGTTGGGAGAAACATGATTTTGTAAATAATGGTGATTTGGTTTTTGATTTATAAAAACTTTGTGTGTCTTACTTCCATTATTAGGCTTATTTAAGATATTCATATTCAACTTGATTGCTTGATATTGTGAATCTGTGTGTTGTGAATTTTTATTCATAATTTTCATAAGCAAGTTGATTTTTTATTTTAATTCATCATTCTTAATCTTAAGATTATGTCCAGCTTTATTATAAGCTATTATGCTATTTTTAAGAGTGGAAACAATAGAGTCAATATGAGTTTGATAGTTATTTCTAAATTCCTCAAATGTTTTGTCCGTCTCCTTGATTTCAATTTTATAATTTTGGCACATAGCACAATCACTTTTCAAAGATGAATTTTCTAAAGATAATTTTTCATTATGTTCTTTTACAAAAATAAGTTCCTTGAATTTTTCTTTAGTATAATTATAATCAAAACAAGGTTTTATATTTTCAATTGAAGAGACATGGGTATAACTAGATAAATCAGAATTTGATTCTACTTTAACTTTTGCTTTTAAACTTTTATTTTCTAAGCGCAATTTGCAATTCGCATTTTTTAATTTCTTAATTTTGTGCTTTGTAATTTGTAGCAATTGTAATGTAGAAATAGAATTGCAAACAACAAGGGAATTTGATTTCCTTACTTTTGCTTTTGGATGAGGAAAGGTTTGAACAAAAAGTTCCTTTGACATCTTCATGTTCCTCTTCCAATAATGTGTTGTCATCATCCCTTCTGCTTGATGTGCATTCCATGGATCCATCATGTGAGAAGCTTTCATGAATACTTGTGCAAGCTTGCATACTCTTCGGTTCTTATGGTTGTTCCATACCTACAGAAGGGGAATCATAAGTTCTTTCAAGAAAACTCCAAATCTCATATGTGGTGGGTAAACTATAAATAAGTTTGAAAATATTTTGATCTAACGCACAAAATATACTATTTATAGATTTTGCATTTAAAACCATTTCATTTCTATTTAATATGTTAGGGGGCTTTTTAATAGTGATATTCCAAACTTTTTAATCTAAAGCTTTAAAAAAATCATTGATATTTTCCACTCTTTATAAATTTTCCCTTCAAGTAAAGGTGGTGCTAGTGATTTTTCATTTATATAAAAAAATTTCCCCACTAGTAGAAGTGAGATCATGATCAAGAGACGTCATTATTCCCGGTTGTTAAGCCAATTTGGAATAACCTGGCTATGATACCACTTGTTAGATCTTGAGGCGCCCTTAGAGGGGGGGTGAATAAGGGTTTTAGAAAACTTTAATCTTTTATAGAAAACTTTTGATATTTTATTAGAAGTAAGTTAATCAACAGTAAAGAGAAAGAAATTAGAAATGAAATCAATTTTATTAAAAAAGAAAAGACATGATTATCATTTATAAAATCGATTACAAAATCTGATTTCTATGACGCTAGAAATCAAGGTGATTATGAAATACTCTTTTCGTTTTCTATACCGACTCTTCTCACTAAGAACCAGTTGGCTTTAGACGATCTCTCCCCAGATACGGCCTCAAGCCGCTCTAGCCCTTTAATCCTCAAGAAGTCCTCGAGCACCCCCTAGATTTACTCCCTAGACCTAGTCGCCAACACGAGGCGAATTCCTCCCTAAGTCCTACCCAGACCTAGTCGCCAACACAAGGCGAATTTACGAACCGATTATAAAGATAAATATAAAATACAAATATAAAAGCTCCCTATGAGGTAATCTGAAGGAGAAGACGAAGAATCGCTGAAGATTATTGAAGTCCAAGTGTGTGTTCTTCATGTTGAGTTAGCGTGTTGATCCTAGCCTCCTTTGATTCCTCCTTTTGAAATTGAGTGGGATATCCTTTGTTGTCTGGAAATATGGCCCTCACAAATAATTCAGAGTGCTGGAATAGGGCTCCTTAGCATTGGATGCTGAAGAAGACGAAATCCACATATTTATAGGACTGGAAGCTAACGTCGGCGTTAAGGCTAGCGCCTGGCGTTGACCTATTATAGAAATGTTTTAATGGCTCGGATCTTCAAAACAGGAAGGAGATTCTGCATCTTTGGAAACATTCATTTTAGGCAACTTTAACGCTCGCATTGAGTCTAACGTCTGGTGTTGAGTAAAATCATTCCCAAAATGCTCCTACAATCACGGCAGTTTCCCTCCATGCTATTTTCATCTTGGTGGGAACAAAAGTCAACGTAGGCATTAAGATTTAACGTCGGGTGCTAGCTCTCTTCCATTCTTTTCAGCTTGTGAGCAAATCCAAACCAACAACAGCAACCTAGTGTCATCTTTGTTCAAACCTGCATGCTAAAAACACAATGGCAAACAAGATCAATTACAAGTATGATTTGTTATTCTGAAATCAAAGGGATGCGGAAAACCATGTTCCAACAGTTGTACCTTCTTTTCTAAACATTTCTTGAAGTGCAAGAAGCATCGGAATGTTTATGTTCAGTGAAGAGGGTAACAACATTCCTTCTATTCCTGTCAGCAATCACTTGGCTTGTTGACTGTCAATAATTGGTCTTTGCAACCATTATCTGATTAGCATCAACTGGTCTTAGTTTGGCAGCTAAGCATGAGTCGATGACATCAGATACTGTACTGTTAGAGTTAATTATAGGCCTGACAGCAGCCATGGGTATTGTTGGATGAGATTTAGAAGAAGCAGCTTCCTCACCCTTGAATGTGGGAACTGAAGTACCAAATACAAATAGTCCATGATGGGCCATTTGAATTTTCTCATGGGAAGCTTTCAAAGCACTCATCCCCATGTGATTTCTCCTACCATAGTTAGGAGCATTCCCCTTACTATTGGAGCTTCCATTCTTCCAATGACCATACATGTTGTCCTGGTCATATCTGTTAGAGGGAAGCAACACCTTTTGAATGGTGGTATGAGGCTTGGTTTCAACCTTGATCTTTCCTTTCTTCCCTACATCTACTGCCCCTTCATTGAACCTCAATCTCCTCCAATTTGATTGGGAAGAGAAGGTGTCAATGATGGGCAATACAGATTTGGGATTAGAGAATTGAGCCACTAAGCTTTTCTCCTTGAGAAGCTTCTCTTCAAGATCCTTGATGATCTGGTTCTTCTGGCTTATGGTGCTCAGTTGGATGATTGTTATTCCCTTCAACTGACTAATTTCTCTACTCATCTGAGCCAGTTGGGTAGCAGACTCGGTGCTTTCAGGCTTTGCAGGCTAAAGTGAAGCAATTTCTAGAGCTTGCCTCTTGGCAAGCTTCTTACTCTTTTTCAGAGCTTCCAAGAGGCATCATACTTGTCAATCAATTGATTGAGATCCACCTCAGTTTCTGAATTACTTTCATCACTAAATGAAACTGTTTCATATTCTGGAATTGAATCATAATCAGAAGAAGAAATGGAATGAATTAGTACTTATTCAGGATCAAAATTGTCCTGACTGTTTTCTCCTTCAGATATGGCCATCGAGCCACAGCATTCTTTGGCATCTTCATCCACCTCAATGTCACTGTCTGAATGTGATAGAGGTGCCCTGATGCCGATCTTTGCAGTTGGGTGGTCCTCGTCCTCAGTAGCTGCAAACAACCCTATGTAGGCTTCTTCAACTTCATCAGAATATGAGAGTGAAGATTCAGATTCACTCCAGCTTCTTTCCTTCTTGGCTAGGAAAGACTTTTTACCTTTCCTACCCTTTTGGTGATGATTCTTATCACCTTTCTCCTTTGTTTTGATTGGACAGTCAGTTATCGCATGTCCAGATTTGTTGCAATAATAGCAAATAATATTACTTGAAATATGTTTAACAGGTTTGGATTCATGTCTGTCACCCTTAGGGTGAAACCTCCCAGATTTGTTGTGTTCCTTCTTGGGATGTGAAGAGGAGGAAGGTATGTTCTTCCATTGCTTCCTCTTTATCAACTTCTTGAAGTGCTTGGAGAAGGCAACAAACTCCCCATTTGATAGGAGCTGTCAGATGTGTTGGGCTCAGAATTTTCCGAGTCAGCTTGCCTTCTTGGAGGAGAGGGAACTCTCTCCTTGCTCTTCTTGAATCCCTCAGCTTTGAGATCCTCGGATCTCTCCTTTGCATGAGTCCTGGATGTGGTTTCCTCCTCCTTTCTTGCAGATAAATGCATCTCATATGAGAGCAGCTTTCCAAATAGTTGGGGAGGAGTATCCATAAGCTTGGCTGCTTCCCTGATGGCACATATTTTTGTGTCCCAATCTCTAGTTAGAGACCTTAGGAACTTATCATTCAGCTCATAATTATTGAAGACTCTTTCATAAGTCTTCAGCTCATTAACCACCCTGAAGAATCTTTCATAGCACACATTTATGCTTTCCAGGTTGTGTTGCCTGAAGGCTTCATACTCCTGATTGAGGAGGGATTTCCTATCATCCCTTACCTCTGCAGTACCTTCCATATACACAATGAGTGTATCCCACATCTCCTTGGTTGTTTCCTAATGCACCAAGTTTTGGAATGTGGAATCATCATTTGCACTTACTATGATATTTTGAGCTCTCTTATCCATAGTAGCAAGGGAAATTTCATCCTTGTTCATTTCAGCATATGTCTTGGGAACTTGCCTAGTTGGATCTATTGTGGAGGCCTTTAGGAACATAAAAGGACCTTCTTTCACTGTGATGTAGATCCTAGGGTCTGATGCTTCCATAAATAGCCTCACCCTTTACTTTCATATGACAGAGGATTCTTTCCTGCATATGGACAGTTTCATGGAGCCCATCTCCTTCTGAATTCCAGGGGCAGCCATGAAGCAGAAGTAGACTATACCTTTTTGGATTTGGTCTGACTGTTAAGTCCTTTTTGACCAACTTACCTCTGATACCACTTGTAGGGACTCGACGCTACCAACTCTCCCAAAAGCCCGGACTTTTGGTGAAGGCTCTATCGCTCCTTTATTGAGCTGGCTACCCTAGGTTGGATCCATGGAGCGGCCAGTTAGGCCCAGGCGACACGCCCTTCTGTTCGACTAGTGTGTGCCATAGCACCTCACGTCGTACTTCCCAACATCGGGGGCATTGCTTAACACCAACAAAAGTCGTTGACCTTCAGCATGCGAGGACCTGCATTAGAATACAAAGCAGCTCACCAAATATACCCAACATTCCAAGAAACAAATAATTGCAGAAATAACGAAGAAAAGAAACCAAGGCATTATCGCAGAAAGAAAAATAATAATTCAAAGGCGAGATTTAATGCTCGCCAAATAATATTACAAAGATTAAATGTCTTTACAAAGTCACCAAAGGCGTTCTACTCGGCATACAAGCAAAGAAAGAAAAAGAAAACTATTGAGGTCCCTGAATATTCGCCTGAGGATCAAGAGGTTGCGGATGTCGCCTGATCCAGCACATGTTGCACGCACGCTTAAAATGCTCAAGGGCCAGCGACATTGCATCCTCGCCTTGGCGCAACTGATCCTCAATCCTCGCCAGCCTACCCACCGAGCCCATGCTCGCCCGCATGCCGACCAACTCATCATGATGAAGTTGCTGACGATGCTCGATCCTCGCTATTCGATGCTCCAGATCATGGAAGGATTAGAAGCGAAACTCCGCGCCATCTAGCCGAGTCTCAAACTCTTCAAGCTTTGTGACTTGCACCTCCAGCTCGGTAAGGCGGCGATGAGGTTCGTTGATCGCCAGACGTTCGACCTTCGCCTTCAGTTCAAGGTATGCACGAGCGACCTTCTCTTAATACTCTTAGGGTGGGATCCCTATAGCGTCGATTTACCCCCCCCCCCCCCCCGGCGTAGTAGCGCGAACTGCAGTTAAAACCGGAAACGACAAGGATTCAGCGACAAGTCCGGTAAAGATCGAATAAATAGCGATTATATATGAAGCGACTGATTACCAGGACGAGGAGCTTCGCTCCTCGCATCGTGACGAGAGCTGCGAGACCTCCCCCGCCGAGGAATCCTAAATCGGCGCGGAGAAGGACTGTGGTGAGCAGTATCCCGACGACCTGAAGAAGATCTGTCGGGATGATCCCGGCTCGGAGGCACATTTCCCCGGCTGCGACCATCCACTGGTCTCCCTCCCCCTCTCAGGGCGAAGAAGCTTGAAATCCCACCGCGCCGTGAGGATTCTGCAGATGGACCGAAGGAGCGGCTGATGAGGAAGGATGATGATTGCCTGTAGTATTGGCTGGAGAAATGGCGGAAGACCGCCCGCGGGCAGCTGCGAAGCACTCGCCGCTGCTGGTCACAAAGAAACCGACAGCTGTGGAGGTAGAATGCTCGTCGGAGGTCGCGAGGTCTCTTCTATAAGGGGCCTCTTTCCAGCAGACGTCGTGAAAGGAGAGTTTAGTTCTTATTTATCTTATTAAAAGATCTTAATTAAGGTTTTACTTCAAAATAAATGATATATATATATGAGTTTGCTGATTGTTGTATGAGTAATTAAAACAAACAGTGAGAGTGCATATAAAAACAGCAATAATAAGAAATAAAACAACAAGCAAACCAAGCAATCCAGATGACACAAGGAAATATAGTAGTTCCCCTCAACTGGGTACATCTACTCTTCTACCACCCTTGGTAGGAATCCACTAGAGGTTGTTGATAAGGTGCCCTCACACCAAGGTGTTTTTGATAAGGTGCCCACACACTAATGGGAGTTTTGATCAGGTGCCCAATTCACCTATAAGCTTTTGATAAGGTGCTAATAAACCAAGCTGCAGGTTTTTGCTAAGGTGGCCTATCACCGGGAGTAAACTTTTGAAGAGAGTTTTAACCCTTTACAAGGTGGGAGGAAATAAAGAAAACAAAAAAAGATTATGTTGTTCTTCTCTTTTGCTGAGAAGACTCTTGATGAATATGTTGAAGAGAGCTCCCCCTGTCTGATGTAGTTTGATGACAGCTTATGGAGGCTCCTTCTCTTGGTTGTAAATATTCTTCTTCTTCTTGCAGTTTTGATCCTGAGCAATTGATAGTGTTTGGTGTTTCAGGATATGTATAAGATCTGCAAGAAAAGGATTAGACAAAAAGAAGATATAATATATATTTGATCTGTTCTATTTTTTGCTCCTCTATTTCTCTTCTTCTTCTTTTTCCTGTACAGCAAGTGTTAATGTATTTTTTCTATCTAAAATTTGTACATCAATATGATCTATATAATCTGCTGTAAAGAACTATTGTATAATAAATCTGCTGTTAGCTGTTCATCTTCTTCTTTCTTCTCTGCTCTGTATATTTAATCTGTAGAGCAGTTCGGCAGATTTGAATCCTTGTCGACAGAAGAGGAAGGATATATTATCTCTTTCATTTCCCAGATCCTCAAGCAGATAACTTGCCATGTTTAGCTTGCTGCAACAGCTACAGTATTTAATGCTTCTGCTGCAACGGCTATAACATTTAATGCTTCACGCTGTAATGTCAGATCAGTAATATATAGCAATAGAGTAAATAATAAATATTACTATAATAAATCTGACAGCATATTAGAATAAGAAATATAATACTGCATAAATTTCGTCGAGCTAAGGTTCACGTTCGTCGAGCTCATCATTTGATTCGTCGACCTGATCATGTGATTTACTGTTTCTGAACATCTGCTGAATATTCGTCGAGCGCAGACATGAGTTTGTCAAACGGAAGGATTCATCGACCGCTGAGCTAGAATGATTTCGTCGACCGCTGAAGTATTGAGTTGTTCGTCGAACGCAGATGGTCGTTCGTCGAACGCAAGATTTCGTCGACCGCAGAGCCTAGATAAAAGCGTCGAGCGCTGAGCTTTAGTAAAAGCGTCGAGCGCTGAGCATCGAGCGCTGAGCTTGAGCAAATTCTTCGACCGCTGAGACGGGAGCGTCGAGCGCTGAGATAGGTGATCTTCATCGAGCGCTGAGATAGCTGGATTTCATCGAGCGCAGAATGCACGCCATTCGTCGAGCGCAGAATGCCATTCGTCGAGCGCAGAATGTCATTCGTCGAACACCGATCACCGTTCGTCGAACGCAGAGAACTTATGTTATTTTTAATTCTTTCTCTTATTTTCTGCCTATTAAATATATATATATTTAGCTTTCTTTCTTAATGATATTTGTTCTAAGTTATAAGATATATTATGATATGAACTTAGACACTAAAGGTGGATCCTAACTCAAATCAAAACTAAGGTTCCAACAATCTCCCCCTATTTGAGTTGGGATCCTAATCCAAATAAAGACTAGGTTCTAACAATCTCCCCCTATTTGGTTTAGGATACCTAAGTATAAAAAGTCTTTAAAGCTTAAGGGTTAGAGATTATTTTATCATAATTTCTTCTTCATTAAAAATATTTGGGCAACTCTGATTTTCCTAAATTTTATTTAAATAGGAATTTAATATGTGAATTGCTAGCTGTTTATTGGATTCTAAGAATTTTAAAATCAGAAAGACAAAGTCTGATAGCTTCTTTCTATAGAATCCCCTTAATCAGAAGAGACTCACACTTAGTGCTCTGATCATTTCTGATCTATGCAATCTGAGTAGAATGCTCAACACGATTTTAGGAGAAAAAATCTGTAAGAAAGTGAAGTTATCTGACTTGTTTTTAAGATAGAAAATTCAAAAGAATCATTATAATTGTTGTTTTAATTTAATTATAATTTAAGTAAAAACATTAAACTGTTAAAACAAAAATTGCCTTATAGATAGGTAAGTTGGCCTTTTTATTTCATTAAAATATAAATTTGAAAATTTAAGCTAATTTTGTTGAACATGCATAATTTCTTTTTCTTTAAAAGTCTGTTTAAACTTATCAGCCTTAATTAACTTATTTTCTAAACAAATAAATTGTTCTGCTATTATTTTAAAATCTTCTTTAATTTTATCAGAAATTAATTTGTTTATTAATAGCTTTTTACTGATTCTGTTTTCAGAAATTTTTAAATCTGTAGATAATGAGTTGAAAAGAGATCTGAAATCAGAGGTAAAATTAGGAATAGAAAATACCTCTTTTACCTTTTCTGGTTGAGATTCTGCATCTGAGATATAATTGGAGTCATATATTGCCAACATGCAAAAAGCTTTGGCTTTTTGTTCTTCCTTGTCTTCTTCTTCAGTTAGAGTAGCTGATGATTCTGCATCAAAAATGATGTTAGTGGAAGAAGTAGGAATGGATTCATTTACCATCCTTGAGAGGGAGTTCCAAATGTCCTTTGCTGAAGTGCAATCAGCCACTTTGAGAAGAATGTCTTTTGACATTGATTGAGCCAATATGTCCATGGCCATGGCATCAGCACTGAGCTGTTCGTCGAACGCAGATGGTCGTTCATCGAACGCAGGATTTCGTCGACCGCTGAGCCTAGATAAAAGCATCGAGCGTTGAGCTTGAGTAAAAGCATCGAGCGCTGAGCTTGAGCAAATTCTTCGACCGCTGAGACGGGAGCGTCGAGCGCTGAGATAGGTGATCTTCGTCGAGCGCTGAGATAGCTGGATTTCGTCGAGCGCAAAATGCACGCCATTCGTCGAGCGCAGAACGTCATTCGTCGAACACCGATCGCGGTTCGTCGAACGCAGAGAACTTATGTTATTTTTAATTCTTTCTCTTATTTTCTGCCTATTAAATATATGTATTTTTTTAGCTTTCTTTCTTAATGATATTTGTTCTAAGTTATAAGATATATTATGATATGAACTTAGACACTAAAGGTGGATCCAAACTCAAATCAAAACTAAGGTTCCAACAATCTCCGCCTATTTGAGTTGGGATCCTAATCCAAATAAAGACTAGGTTCTAACAATCTCCCACTATTTGGTTTAGGATACCTAAGCATAAAAAGTCTTTAAAGCTTAAGGGTTGGAGATTATTTTATCATAATTTCTTCTTCATTAATAATATTTGGGCAACTCTGATTTTCCTAAATTTTATTTAAATAGGAATTTAATATGTGAATTGCTAGCTGTTTATTGGATTCTAAGAATTTTAAAATCAGAAAGACAAAGTCTGATAGCTTCTTCCTATAGAATCCCCTTAATCAGAAGAGACTCACACTTAGTGCTCTGATCATTTCTGATCTATGCAATCTGAGTAGAATGCTCAACACGATTTTAGGAGAAAAAAATCTGTAAGAAAGTGAAGTTATCTGACTTGTTTTTAATATAGAAAATTCAAAAGAATCATTATAATTGTTGTTTTAATTTAATTATAATTTATGTAACAACATTAAACTGTTAAAGCAAAATTGCCTTATAGATAGGTAAGTTGGCCTTTTTATTTCATTAAAATATAAATTTGAAAATTTATGCTGATTTTGTTGAACATGCATAATTTCTTTTTCTTTAAAAGTCTGTTTAAACTTATCAGCCTCAATTAACTTATTTTCTAAACAAATAAATTGTTCTGCTGTTATTTTAAAATCTTCTTTAATTTTATCAGAAATTAATTTATTTATTAATAGCTTTTTACTGATTCTGTTTTCAGAAATTTTTAAATCTGTAGATAATGAGTTGAAAACAGATCTGAAATCAGAGGTAAAATTAGGAATAGAAGATACCTCTTTTACCTTTTCTGGTTGAGATTCTACATCTGAGATATAATTGGAGTCATATATTGCCAACATGCAAAAAGCTTTGGCTTTTTGTTCTTCCTTGTCTTCTTCTTCAGTTAGAGTAGCTGATGGTTCTGCATCAAAAATGATGTTAGTGGAAGAAGTAGGAATGGATTCATTTACCATCCTTGAGAGGGAGTTCCAAATTCCCTTTGCTGAAGTGCAATCAGCCACTTTGAGAAGAATGTCTTTTGACATTGATTGAGCCAATAAGTTCATGGCCATGGCATCAGCACTGATCAACTTTTCTTGATCATCTGTTGAAGAAGTTGAAGATGAAGTTGTTGGATCGTGTAACGCCCTTAGAGGGGGGGGGGGGTGAATAAGGGTGTGTTTAAAAAATTAAATTTTTACTTAGTAATTTTTAAAGAGATTTTACTTTACTAAAAAATTACTTCTAAACACTTTCAAACCAATGCAATTTTAGTATTAAATCAAAACACAAATTTCTAAGATAAAGATTATGCCATCAAATATATAATTAAAGAAAGAGACATAATTATATTAATCATGAAATTTGAGTACAATAAAATTGATCTTAACAATGCTTAAGATCAAGGCACAATTATATTTACTAAAAATTCTACAATTTTGGTTTACCAATCCTTCTCCCAAGGATCAGAAGGCTATCGCTTGTCTCTCTCAAGACCAAGCCCAAGCCTATCCTCTAGATCTTCCCAAGATCTAGACGTAGCACACAAGGCCATGATTTCCCACCAAGCCACGCAAGGACTTGGACGCTCCGCACAAGGAAGCGATTTTCCCCTAAGCCGCGCAAGGACTTAGACGCCGCACGCATGACGACGATTTCTCTACCAATACAAAATGAAAAATATGTGAATGAAAATACAATATGAAAAGAACAACTCCCTAGAAAATCAAATCTCTGAACGGATTGTTGAAGCCTCGAGATGATTGATGATGTAGAAGCGCGCCCGATCTCGTCTTCAATCTTCAATCCTTCTTTGCACAAATGGGAGTTGAGGAGGTTCTGGAGCTCTCTGGTTCGTATGCACTCAGGAAGGGACTGGAATTCTCAAAAGCTTTAAATGCACGAACCAAAGGAACCAATTTATAGAAATTCACTGTCGCCTGGGCGACAGTGACTGTCGGAATTTTCCGACAGTGCTAAACTGCCGCTGGAGTGCCGTCGTGGGTGGAGTCGTGGGCAGTTGGTGTAACCGTCGAGCTGTCGCCTGGGCGACATCGATGTCGGATTTCCGACAGTACAAAACTGCTGGTCGTGGGTGGAGACGTGGGCAGTTGTAGTAACCGCCGAGCTGTCGCCTGGGCGACATCGCTGTCGGAATTCCGACAGCGCAAAACTGTCTTTCGTCGATCTGCCGTGGAGGAAAGTAGTTGTAACTTCTCTGCTGTCGCCTGGGCGATAGTGGCTGTCGGAATTTTCCGGCAGTGAATTTTTCCCACATTCAATTTTAGCTCCAGTAGCAATGTGTACATCTCATACCTGTTATCTGCACACCATTGATAAAAATAGAATCAAATACAAACGGGACTTTGTTATTATCAAACCGGAGGAGTGCGAAACGCATGCTCCAACAATCTCCCCCTTTTGATAATAACAAATCCGTATAAAAAGAAATCATGTCTATTTAGATTGTTGATTTTAAACTTTGGTGTGTGCATAAAATTAACATGATATATATTCCTTAAAAATAAATAATCTATCTCGAGATGAAAGCTCCCCCAAAATGAATGCTCCCCCTACATATATGCTCCCCCTAAATATATGATGTATCGTGTAGGTGGAATATTTAGGTGTGATAGATTTGTGACTTTTCTTTTTATACTTTAAATTCTCCCCCTTTTGGTATTAGCAAAAATGAATATTAGATAAAAGAGTAGCTTTTAAGGGAAAGGTAATAGAAAATAGAAATGAAGAGTAAGCGGAAGCAAATTGTTGGTAATGATTGAAGTCCATGAAATAATAGGAATATGCCATAGTATGAATAAGCCCATGAAGTGACGGTATAGCCATATGAAGTAATGAAAGAAAATAACTTAAACATGAGTAAGATCATTTGAAAGTATCATAGAAAGACACAATAATGTATAGATATATGGAATATTTTCGGTCCAATTCTCATGAGATGAATGTTTATATAACATAATGATGTGTACATGTGATACTTAGATCAAACATATGAAGTTATTTAATTTACATGATCATTAAAATGTAGAACATAATAAAAGCATATAAAGGCAACTTTGAGTTTGAAGATATAGCACAAGATGAATAGAAAACCATGTTACTTTTGCACAAGACACTTTACAATTCTTTCCAAGGTGCTTAACCTCATAATGCTTATTAAGACTTATCAGGAGGGTAAGTAGTGTTTGGTGGAGTATCCTTGTCTTTATTTTTATTTTTTTGATCACAGACGTTGTGATATCTTAATTGTGATATATTGATATATTTTTTAATTGACCAAGGATCTCCGAATTCACTTGAATCGCAAAAGATGGTGTATTTTTTGTTGTGCTAACAAATCAATGTTGAAAGTTGTATTTAAGAAGTGCTATTTTATTATGTGAAAGCAAATATGATCCATATATATATTAAATAAAAAGACATACATATTGATCAAAATAAGTGAACGTGATAGTTCATTATGATAGATAAACAATTTCTCATACTTAGAGGCATGCGAAAACAATTTCCAATGGTCTAAACAACTAAGGAGAAGTGTCAATACGATGATAGCTTGGAAATGAATAGCACATGGTTTGTCATCAAGTCATGAGGTGAAGCATTAATAATGACATATAACTACTGTAGATCATCAAAGGGACCTAAAATTGGAGTTTTGTTAAAATGGGAGCTGTCGGAAATTTCCGACAGTCACTGTCGCCTGGGCGACAGTGAAAAATATAAATAGGGCTGGGGACCGAGTCAAACCCTACTGTGCATCATTTCCTGGAGTTAAAAACGAGAGGAAGGCTGTCGGAAGTCGGCGACATCCCTAGATCTAAGGTATGGGTTTTTTGAATTTGGTGTTTTTAACTCAAAAATTTTTAGGGATTTGTGATTTTGATAGTAGAGAAGAAGGAAAATGTAGTTTTCATGTTGATTTTTGATGAATGGTGTAGGTTTTGAAATTTTTTTATTTGAAAAATGTAGATCTAGTTTAAAACAAGTGGATCTTTGCTTAAATTTTTATCTTTGTTAAATTTCTTTTTGATTTGGTGATGAAGGTTTCCATTTGTTCATTTCCCAAAGGATTTTTGGAGATCTAGTTTAGAGAAGAAGGTGGAAGATGATGAAAAGTAAAGGATTTGTAGAATATGTTGATTTGAAAAAAAATATATATATAATTTTTTTTTTTAAAACTTGATGTTGAAATAACATTTATTTTGAGTAGATCTGGAATTATATGTAAAAATTTTGAGAGAAAATCACTTGGAGGGCTGTCGGAAATTTCCGACAGCCACTGTCGCCTGGGCGACAGTGTTCCAGTGCACAATGTGATACCTTGTTTAATCAAAATTTTTGTATGTTATTGCAGAATGGCTTCCAGTTCCAAAGCTCGAAAGAGTACTTCGGAAGATGCACATACTTCATATCAAGTTTTTCCGGGGGTGGAGAAGGCTATTGTTGGAATAGCGAAGTATGTGGAATTTGAGTCGCCAAAGCACGATCATATCTATGATCGGCTTGCGAACGCAGGTATAATTTCAATAATCACACCAGAGGGGTTTTCTTCCTTTTTCATTCGTGAATTTTATAACCATTTGGAAGACCCAAATTTCACTGAATTGGATGGCGGAGTGAGATCAAAGATCCAAGGTCAACATGTGGAAATAACACATGTTGATCTACGAGAGGAATTTGGACTAGTGATGAGTGAGAATATGCCTGATATAGTGGAGAATTATCGAAAGGATAGAGATTGGACCCTTGTAAACATGAGTTTACATGGGAATCAAAAGAAGACTCTTACCACTGAAGTTACCTCACTTACTCCGGATGCGTTCTTAGTCCAAGATATATTAAGGAATTCAGTGATGTTGAAGAGTGGAGATACAAGAAGCATTACGGCTCAGTTGACCCTCTTTACATACTATATTATGGAGGATGAGCTTTTTGATGTGGCGGACTTCATACTCGCCCAGATTAGGTATGCGTATAGATTAAAGCATCCAAGATGGGTGAAGGTTCATACGCTGCCAATGGGGGCGGTAATACAGCGTGTACTCTACAAGAAGTATGGATGGATAGTGCAAGGTGCTTATTTGGATGATTGTTACCCGGAAATATATTATACGGGTGCAATGAAGGTGAAGAAGCCGCAGAGAAAAGCTCATCCGGGGATTAAGATTAGAGAGCCTACCATTTCTAGGGCAGGATCACTACGAGAGTCCATTGATGATTTGCGTGATTCATTAGAGGATCACAAGAGGGAAGTGAAGAAGGACCGTAGTCGAATGCAGAAATTTATGAAGTTTCTCGTCAAAGCCAAAATTCATCATTTAAAGCGGTGGAAACATCTTTTGGTTCTATTTCAGAAACAAAACAAAGGTTTGAAAATAAAACATGTTGTGATGAACGAGTACTAACCCCTTTTTGCGGATCTCCAATGATAAGCTCCTTTGGATGATTCTTAGAGAATCTCAATTCACTTGGAGGCACATATCCTTCTCTTTCTTCTTCTTCTCTATCTTCTTCTCCTCTTTCTTCTTCTCTTTCTTCTTCTTTTTCTTCTTCATTTTCTCCAAGTTCTTCTTCATCATTCTCCACCGTGGGAAGGAGTTCATCTTCTTTTCCTGTAATTTTCTTTTATACACATGAAGCAAACTCATCAAACCTAACATGAATAGATTCTTCAACTATTTTTGTTCTTTTATTAAAAATTCTATAAGCTTTACTAGTTGAAGAATAGCCAATAAAAATACCTTCATCACATTTTTCATCAAATTTTCCTAAGGAATCTTTAGAATTCAAAATAAAACATTTACAACCAAAAACTTTGAAATAAGAAACATTTGGTTTTTTACTAAATATTAATTCATAAGGAGTTAATTTTAAAATAGGGCGAAGCATTACTCTATTAATTACATAACAAGCCGTGCTAACCGCTTCAGCCCAAAAAGATTTTGGTAATTTAAATTCAGATAACATTGTACGGGCTAACTCTTGAAGAGTTCTATTTTTCCTTTCCACTACACCATTTTGCTGTGGTGTGCGTGGAGCGGAAAATTCATGTTTAATTCCTAACTCCGTACAAAAAGAAATAAACTTTTCATTTTCAAATTCTCCTCCATGATCCGATCGTATGCGTTTAATTTTTAACTCAAATTCATTTTGGATACGCAAACATAATTTTGAAAATTCTGAAAATGCTTCGGATTTGGAGGTTAGAAATAAAGTCCAACAAAAACGAGAATAATCATCAATCAAAACAAATGTGTATTTTCTACCTCCTAAGCTAGAAATTCCAATTGGCCCAAATAAGTCCATATGTATTAATTGAAGTGGCCTAGTGGTAGAAATAATGTTTTTACTTTTGAAAGATGATTTTGAAAATTTTCCTTTTTGGCAAGGCACACATAGTGAAGAAGATAAATTTCCATTTAGCAAAGGTAAACCTTTAATTAATTTATCTTTTGAAAGTTTTGAAATTAACTTGGCACTAGCATGTCCAAGTCGCCTATGCCATAAATCTAATTCATCATTTTTTGATAGAAAACATTTCAAAGTAGAATTTGAAAAATCAAGAAATTTAATCATATATACATTATGATATCTAGGTGCGGTAAAAACAATTTCATTTGTTTTGGAATTAATAATTTTGCACAAATTTGTAGAAGATTCAAATAAAACATTCAAACCCTTATCACATAATTGACTAATGGAAATCAAATTATGCTGTAATCCTTCTACAAATAAAACATTTGAAATTGAAAAATTTTCGTTACCCACAACACCGATGCCGATGATTTTTCCTTTTCCATTGTCACCGAATGTAACAACTCCTCCTTTCTTCATCTCCAGGCTAAGGAACTTCTCTTTATTGCCCGTCATGTGCTTTGAACAACCCGAGTCCAAGTACCACACGTCTTCTTTGTCCTTAGCCTGCCAACACACCTAGAAAGAAGAGGTGAGTAAAGATCTGGTTACCCAAGTGGTTCCACCCATAGTATAGGTAGAAGCCTTAGGCACCCAGATTTGTTTAATTTTGCTTTTTCCTTCCTTCCAGCAAGAGTCCGTAGTGTGACCAAATCTATTGCATTTGGCACAAGTAATGTATTTAGAAGAGTATAACCTTTCTGGACTTTTACTGGATGAGGATGCAGTATTTATCAGTTCATTAATTTTAGAATTTTTAAAAGTGAATTTTCTGAACTTTTCACTGTCGCCGGCGACAGTGGTTGTCGTCGGGCGACAGCTTCCAGATGTGTATCCGAGCCCAAACCTTCCAGATCCATGGCATTGGTATCCTAAGATCATATCCAGTGATCTTCGGCCCATTCCAAATTTTTTCATGGCTAGTGTTAAGTCATGAATCTGGTTTCTCATTTTTGTATTCTCGGATACTAGATTTACGCATCTACGTTCAAAAGATTTCTTTCCCTCATGGACCTTGGAAATTGAAGATTTCAGATCTCTCTCTAAAATCTCATTCTTTTTAGTAAGTACTTTTATTGTAGAATGAGATTTGGAAAGAGATTCTTCAAGTTCATTAATTCTTCCCAAAAAGTGATCACACTCTTGGCAAGAAATATCTCTTTTTCCAATAGTCTTAATTTCATTTAACAATTTTTTGTTTTCTTTAAGTAAAATTCCATTTTCAGATTTTAGAAGATCATTATCTTTTAAACTTTTTTCAAAAAATTTGCAAGTCTTTAAAAATTCAGAGAATAATTCATCATAGGTTGGAGGAGTTACCTCAGTGTCGCTTTGGACACTGCATTCGTCATCAGATATGACGCTCTTTCCCATTAAGCATATGTTGGCCTCCTCTTCTTTACTTGAGTCGGAACTGCTTGCATCCTCAGACGTAGTATCATCCCAGGTTTCCGCCTTCAACACCTTCTTCAACCATTTGTGCTTCTTTTCTTTAAGTTCTTTCAAGTACTTTGGACACTTGCTTCGAATGTGTCCTAACTTCTTGCAGTGATAGCACTCCGGTGGCGGTCTCTCTTCCTCCTCATCGCCTTCCTTTCCTTTTTTCTTCCTAAAGGTTTCCTTCTTAAAATACTTCTTAAACGAATTCCTTCTCTCCGGATTTTTCATAAATTTTCTAAATTTTTTAACAAATAAACTTTCCTCATCTTCTTCATCCTCCTCAGAATCACTAGTTTCTTCCTTATTTGATCTTAGAGCCAATCCCTTCTTCCTTGGCTCCATATACTCTTGTTGTTGAATTTTCAATTCAACTTCATGAGTTTTCAAGTTCCCAATGAGGCTCTCCAATTTTAGGGTCTTAAGATCATGTGACTCGGAAATTGCTGTCACTTTAGGATTGAACTTCGGGGGAAGTGATCTTAAGATTTTCCTTACCAAATCTCCATTTGAGAACACCTTTCCTAGCACCTTTGAGTCATTCACGATTTTTGTAAATCGTGTGTACATCGTATCAATCTCTTCATCTACCTCCATTTTGAACCTTTCAAATTCAGATTCTAGTTGAAATAGCTTTGAATCCTTTACCTGCGAAGTACCTTCATGAGTGATTTCTAATAAATTCCAAATTTCAAATGCAGTATTACAAGCACAAACTCTATTAAATTCAGTGCGATCTAGTGCGCAAAATAAAGCATTCATGGCTTTTGCATTGTTCTTACATTTTAATTTATCGTTGTCATCCCACTTATCTTTGGGCTTATCCATGGTTACATCTCCTACAACAAATGTTGGAGAAGTGTAACTAGATTCTACCATATTCCAGACTTCTATATCTAGCGCAATTAGAAAACAACGCATACGTGTTTTTCAATAATTGTAGTCTGTGCCCGTAAAAAGTGGTGGCCTACTAATTCCTTGCCCCTCAACGAACGCGTGATCGTTGTGCGCCATTACTCCCGGTGGTAAAACCGTTTTGGAGTAACCTCCCTCTGATACCACTTGTTGGATCGTATAACGCCCTTAGAGGGGGGGGTGAATAAGGGTGTGTTTAAAAAATTAAATTTTTACTTAGTAATTTTTAAAGAGATTTTACTTTACTAAAAAATTACTTCTAAACACTTTCAAACCAATGCATTTTTAGTATTAAATCAAAACACAAATTTCTAAGATAAAGATTATGCCATCAAATATATAATTAAAGAAAGAGACATAATTATATTAATCATGAAATTTGAGTACAATAAAATTGATCTTAACAATGCTTAAGATCAAGGCACAATTATATTTACTAAAAATTCTACAATTTTGGTTTACCAATCCTTCTCCCAAGGATCGGAAGGCTATCGCTTGTCTCTCCCAAGACCAAGACCAAGCCTATCCTCTAGATCTTCCCAAGATCTAGAGGTAGCACACAAGGCCACGATTTCCCACCAAGACACGCAAGGACTTGGACGCTCCGCACAAGGAAGCGATTTTCCCCTAAGCCGCGCAAGGACTTAGACGCCGCACGCAAGACGACGATTTCTCTACCAATACAAAATGAAAAATATGTGAATGAAAATACAATATGAAAAGAACAACTCCCTAGAAAATCAGATCTCTGAACGGATTGTTGAAGCCTCGAGATGATTGATGATGTAGAAGCGCGCCCGATCTCGTCTTCAATCTTCAATCCTTCTTTGCACAAATGGGAGTTGAGGAGGTTCTGGAGCTCTCTGGTTCGTATGCACTCAGGAAGGGACTGGAATTCTCAAAAGCTTTAAATGCACGAACCAAAGGAACCAATTTATAGAAATTCACTGTCGCCTGGGCGACAGTGACTGTCGGAATTTTCCGACAGTGCTAAACTGCCGCTGGAGTGCCGTCGTGGGTGGAGTCGTGGGCAGTTGGTGTGACCATCGAGCTGTCGCCTGGGCGACATCGATGTCGGATTTCCGACAGTGCAAAACTGTCGGTCGTGGGTGGAGACGTGGGCAGTTGTAGTAACCGTCGAGCTGTCGCCTGGGCGGCATCGCTGTCAGAATTCCGACAGCGCAAAACTGTCTTTCGTCGATCTGCTGTGGAGGGAAGTAGTTGTAACTTCTCTGCTGTCGCCTGGGCGACAGTGGCTGTCGGAATTTTCCGACAGTGAAATTTTCCCACATTCAATTTTAGCTCCAGTAGCAATGTGTACATCTCATACCTGTTATCTGCACACCATTGATAAAAATAGAATCAAATACAAGCGGGACTTTGTTATTATCAAACCGGAGGAGTGCGAAACGCATGCTCCAACAGAAGTTCCTATCAAAATAGATTTGTAAATATCTTCATCTATTGCATTCATATATAGCTTAATTCTAACTTGCCATAACTCAAATCTATCCAAATTACATAAAGGTGGATCAGAAAATGAAAATTCTGAATGTGTCATTTGGAAAAACCTTTTTTAAAACAAAAGAAGAACTAAATGATCTCTGTGATTCAGGTGTTAGCCTGTGTGAATAATCAACAGCGTTTTGATTCCAATTGAAAGGAGAGTTTAGTTCTTATTTATCTTATTAAAAGATCTTGATTAAGGTTTTACTTCAAAATAAATGATATATATAAATATATATATGACTTTGCTGATTGCTGTATGAGTAATTAAAACAAACAGTGAGAGTGCATATAAAAACAGCAATAATAAGAAATAAAACAACAAGCAAACCAAGCAATCCAGATGACACAAAGAAATGTAGTAGTTCCCCTCAACTGGGTACATCTACTCTTCTACCACCCTTGGTAGGAATCCACTGGAGGTTGTTGATAAGGTGCCCTCACACAAAGTTGTTTTTGATAAGGTGCCCACACACCAATGGGAGTTTTGATCAGGTACACAATTCACATATAAGCTTTTGATAAGGTGCTTATAAACCAAGCTGCAGGTTTTTGCTAAGGTGGTCGTCACTGGGAATAAACTTTTGAAGGGAGTTTTAACCATTTACAATGTTGGAGGAAATAATGAAAACAAAAAAAGATTATGTTGTTCTTCTCTTTTGCTGAGAAGACTCTTGATGAATATGTTGAAGAGAGCTCCCCCTGTCTGATGTAGTTTGATGACAGCTTGTGGAGGCTCCTTCTCTTGGTTGCAAATATTCTTCTTCTTACAGTTTTGATCCTGAGCAATTGATAGTGTTTGGTGTCTCTGGATATGTATAAGATTTGCAAGAAAAGGATTAGGCAAAAAGAAGATATAATATATATTTGATATGTTCTTCTTTTTGCTCCTCTGTTTCTCTTCTTCTTTCTTTTCCTATACAGCAAGTGTTAATGTATTTGTTCTGTTTATACAGCAATATGATCTATATAATCTGCTGTAAAGAACTGTTGTATAATAAATCTACTGTTAGTTGTTCATCTTCTTCTTTCTTCTCTACTCTGTATATTTAATCTGTAGAGCAGTTCGGCAGATTTGAATCATTGCCGACAGAAGAGGAAGGATATATTATCTCTTTCATTTCCCAGATCCTCGAGCAGATAACTTGCCGTGTTTAGCTTGCTGCAATGGCTACAGTATTTAATGCTTCTGCTGCAACGGCTATAACATTTAATGCTTCATGCTGTAATGTCAGATCAGTAATATATAGCAATAGAATAAATAATAAATGTACAACCCTTATTCTCCGAGGGTAGGACCCACTCAAGGCCACGTAGGCAGGTCAAAGTCAAAGAGGCAAGACAAATCATCCAGCAGGAGCAAAAGAAGGTTGGCGAGTATTGGCTAAATACTCGCCAGAAGGGCGACTATGGTCGAAGATACGTACCGAGTATCCCGTATGTCGCCCCAAAGTGTCCGGCAACCACAGAAGACCTGAGCGAGTATCAGCCAGGCTTGTGCGAGCAGCAGCAGATACTCGCCAGATGGGCGACTATGGTCGAAGATGCTCGCCGAGTATCCCATACGTCGCCAGGTCAGGGCTGGGCTATAAACCCCCCCCCCCCCCTACCCCTTGGTTGCCTATAAATAGGACCCCAGGGGTACTTGGATTGGCACCTGTGCTTGAGCTTCTGGAACCCCCATTTCCGAATTCTTGAGCCCGTCACCCCTGCTTTCTAGCCAAGTCGGTGCCTTCCTCGTACCTTGCTCGGCCATTCTTTGGTCTTGGAGGGGAAGTCTCTTCGGAGCTTCTGGGTACGTGGTGGGACCTCCCTGCCGCAGCACCTGGGGTCCTGTTCGTTGCTCTTCTAGCTTCTTCGTCGTTGCCAGCCAAGCCATCTCATCGGGCTGCTGGGCGAGTATCCTCCGGCTGCATCGGTCCGAATTTTGAGGTCAGGATTTTCCTGGCGTCAACACTTTGGTGCGGTGAGCGTGGACCGTAGTCGTTGGAAGAAAGTTCGGCAAGAAGGCGAGATGGTCGTAGGTGGCGACCATGAGGAGGAGGTCGGCAACTCGACGGGAACTGGCAGGTTCGTGACGCTGGAGGTTTTCGAAGCCTTCGCGCAGCGCATGGAGGGAGCCATGCGAGCAGCGCTTCAGCCGCGCGTCGAGGTCACGGCGACCTCGCCGCATCGCCCAGTTCCATCCGAGGGAGTGAGTCCCCCCCGGCGAGCAGGAAAGGAACACATGGAAGACGAAACCGAGCGACCAAGGAGGTCGCAATTCTACCAGCCAACCTCGCAAGGTATTCGCTTCCGCGAGCCGTGCGAGCAGGGGAGATACCCGGATACTCGCCCATATGGCGAGTATGGGGGTGATACTCGCCAAGTTGAGGATCGTCGCCGGGCAGGAGGGAGGAGCCCCTTCTGCGAGGAGATTCTCGCCGCGCCCGTGCCAGAAGGATTCAGGGACCCTGCCTTGAATTACTATTCAGGAAAGGAGGACCCCGTCAGGCACATCCAATGGTTCGAGGATATAGTCTCTATCCGAACCATGTCGGACGCCTTCAAGTGCAGGTTGTTTGCCATTACCTTCCGCGCAAAGGCCTGGGACTGGTTCCATCAGTTGCCCGCAGGCTCAATCTACTGCTTCGAAGACCTGTGTCGTGGGCTGACGACCCGGTTCGACACAGCACGGAAGCTAAAGAAGGAGGCCACGGCCCTGTTCTACCTCGTGCAAAAGCCAGATGAGGCATTGGGACCTTATATCGAGCGCTTCCAGGAGGAGGTTCTGCAAATCCAGGAGGTGGATAGCAACATCCTGTTGCTGGCCCTGACATTCGGCATCAGTCAAGGCCTCTTCAAGTTGGAGCTCAGCGAGAACCCTCCCTACTCCTACGACAACCTCATTCAGAGGGCCAACAAATTTGTCCGGGGAGAAGCCTCCAACCCCGACTTCTTGGCAAGGTTGGCGCAGGTAACCAGAGGCGACTGTGGTGAGAGGGATGGGATCCCTGAGAAAAGGAAGAGAGAGGAGCCCCGAAGGGAGGACAGGAAGTGGCCGAAGCGGCAAGAGGAGAAGAAGGAGGAGGAGCTCAGGAAGAAAGAAACCGGGAGGATCGCGGAGAGAAGACCCATCGAGTCCCCTGAGCGTCAGGAGGAGGGAAGACGCTACCAGGTCCCCGTCAATCGGCCACCTTGGAGGCCGGCTGGACGGCACCAGCGTCAGGACCAAAGGGGGAGATCCCCAGAAAGAAGGCTCCTTCGCCAACCAGAGAGGCGTCGGGAGAGGAGGAGAGATGAAGCAATGGCGGTAGCCGGGCGAGGCCGCCGTCAAGGAAGGAAGAAGCCGAAGCCTAGGAGGCGTCAAGCAGAAGAGGTTCCTCTCTACTGCGACTTCCACCAGGTGGGGGGACATGCCATGGATGCCTGCCCAGACTTTTGGGAAGCCCGGAGGAGGTTGGCAGCAGGAGAAGCTGGAGGAGAGCAGAGGAGGATAGAGGCCCCTGCCGAGCTTCAGGCAGGGCAGGCTGCAGTCGTTCGCAGGAGGAACGAGGATCGGATCGACCAGGGAGGTCGGGGAGACCTGGGCCAGGGAGGTCGAGTTGGAGTAATCCATGGGGGAGCAGGGCTGGAAGCTTCCCGCAAGGGAAGCCTTCATCAGATCTACCGCAGGAGTGTCGCCTCGACCTCACAAGCACCGCCCCCGATGGAGGAGATTACCTTTTCCGAGGAGGACATGCTAGGGAACGCGAATCCCTTCCATGATGCCCTCGTGATTCAAGCCGCAGTGGAGGACTTCACCGTTGATCGTATTCTGATCGATAACGGTAGCTCTGTAAACGTCATCTTCAAGGAGACATTTGACGGACTGGGAGTCGAAGCTGCCAGGGTTCGGGCACCTGATGGTCCCCTCTTCGGCTTCTCCGGAGAGAAGAAGGAAGTGGAGGGAGGAGCTGACCTCCTTGTAACGCTCGGTGGCCCCTCCATCAGCTGTCGATTCATCATCGTCGACGCCCCGAGCTGTTACAGAGCCATCTTTGGGAGGCCGCTTCTCAACGCCTTCAAAGCCGTCCCATCCTCCTACCATCAGTGCTTGAAGTACTGTAAGGGAGACGTCCAGGTGAGGATCAGGAGTGATCCAAGAGCCGCGAGGGAGTGCTATCTTAGCGCCGTCAGTACCATCAGCTGGATGGCTGACGCGGAAGAGTTCGGAAGAGTGCTGGAGAGCCCGGCCAGGCTGGAAGTGGCTGAAGAGGTCGAGGAGATCGAGTTACTCTCCGCAGCAGGAGTGCCGGGGCTGCTGAAGATAGGCGGGTCGCTGAAGACCGAAGAGAAGATCGAGATGGCGGCGTGTCTGCAGAAGAACGTCGACATCTTTGCTTGGAGTGCAGCCGAGATGCCAGGAGTCGACCCTGAGGTTGCGTGTCATCGCCTCAACCTGGATCCCACTGTCCAGCCCGTCCGCCAGAAGAAAAGGAGAACCGCCACCATCCTCGCCAAGCCAATTAGGGAGGAGGTTAAAAAACTGCTCGATGCAGGGTTTGTGTCAGAGATCCAGTATCCAGGCTGGGTCTCCAATGTTGTAATGGTGGCAAAGGCGGGGGGAAGCTGGAGAATGTGTGTGGATTTTTCCTTAATGAATAAAAGATGCCCGAAGGATTGTTATCCCTTGCCTCGAATCGACGCGCTGGTTGATTCAGCCGTCGGTTTTTCTGTGATGAGTTTCCTTGATGCGTTTTCAGGATATCACCAGATCCGGATGCATCCCCCCGATTGTCGCGATGTCTCCTTCATCACCGACGATGGCTGCTATAGCTACAAGATGATGCCCTTCGGTTTGAAGAACGCGGGAGCCACCTATCAGCGGATGATGGACCACATTTTCAAGGAGCAAAAGGGAAGGAACCTGGAAGTATATGTGGACGACCTCTTGATCAAAAGCAAGAGTGTCCAGGAACACATAGCCGATCTGGTAGAGACCTTCGCGACGCTAAGAAGATTCAAGATGAGACTCAATCCGACGAAGTGCGTCTTCGGAGCGGGCAGGGGGAAGTTCCTGGGACATCTTCTTACTCCAAGGGGAGTGGAGCCAAACCCCGACAAGGTTAGGGCGATCCTGGAGATGCCATCCCCAAAGAAGATGAAGGAAGTCCAAAGGTTGACAGGAAGGCTGGCGGGTCTTAGCCGCTTCCTATCAAAGGCCGGAGAGAAGTGCTCTCCATTCTTCAAAACGCTCCGCAAAACAGAAAGCTTCGAGTGGACCGAAGACTGTGAGATGGCATTCGGAAGGCTGAAGGAGCAGTTGACCCAGACACCTCTCCTTCAGAGCCCGAAGGAAGGCGAGGACCTGCTCATCTACCTCGGAGTAGGAGCGGAAGAAGTTAGCTCCATCTTGGTCCGTGAAGAAGGGAAGAGGCAGCTACCTATCTACTACGTCAGCCGAGTGCTAAAGAAGGCGGTGCTGAAGTACCCAATTCTGGAAAAGCTTGCCTTCGCCTTGGTGGTGTCGGCACGGAAGCTCCAGCCTTACTTTCAGGCTCACTCCATCCGAGTGGTAACTGATCACCCTCCCCGCAGTGTCTTAGAGGGAGTGAAACATTCAGGGAGGTTGGCGAAATGGTCGGTAGAACTCAGCGAGTTCGACATTTCCTTCTCTCCCCGAGTGGCGATCAAGGCCCAGGCAGTAGCAGACTTTCTGGCTGACTTCTCGGTGGAAGCGGAGCCAGGAGAAGAGGTGTTCTATCCAATTCCTTGGAAGATGTTTGTTGATGGAGCTTCGGGCAAAAGTTCTGTGGGGGTGGGCATCGTGCTCGTCAGCCCACAGGGAACAAGGATCGAGCAAGCCGTCGAGATCCTTTTCCCCGTCACAAACAACCAGGCAGAGTACGAGGCCATAGTGGCAGGCTTGCGCCTTGCCAAGGAGCTAGGGATCCGAGATGTCCAGGCTTTCACGGACTCAATGGTGGTCGCCTCGCAGATTCGAGGCGAGTTCGAGGTGCGCGACCCCATCCTGCAGAAGTACCTGGTAAAAGTAAAAGGACTGGTTGGAGGCTTCCAGTCTTTCTTCGTCGAACATGTGCCAAGGGAGGAGAACTCGGCAGCAGATCGCCTCGCCAAGTACGGACCAAAGGCCGGAGGAACTATCACCGAGCTGTTCCGCCCGTCCATTGAAGAGGGAGAGATGATGGAGATCGAGCGACGCCCCTCATGGATGGACCCTCTTGTGGCATTCCTGGCCAGCGGTCAGCTCCCAGCAGACGTAGGGGATCAGAGAAGATTTCGGTACAAGGCGGCATACTACCTCCTGCAAGATGGGGAGCTGTACCGCAAGACCATCTCGGGCCCCCTGGCCAGGTGTGTTTCCGAAGACCAAGTACCCCGAGTGCTGGAGGAGATCCATTCGGGAGAGTGTGGAAGTCATTCTGGGACTCGCACTTTGGAGCAGAGGGTCTTGAGGCATGGTTACTTCTGGCCTACTATCCGGAAGGATGCTGAGATCTTCTCGAAGAAGTGCCAGAAGTGCCAGCTCTTCGCCCCCCCTTCAGTTGCAGCCGGCCCAGCAGCTCCGATCGATCATCTCCCCATGGCCGTTCGCCATCTGGGGGATGGACTTGATCGGCCCTTTCCCTCAAGCCAGTGGACAACGAAAGTTTATTCTCGTCATGATCGACTACTTCTCCAAGTGGATCGAGGCCAAAGCCCTGGCCAAGACCACCTCTCAAGTCGTGAAGAACTTCATTTGGGGAGAGATCGTCTGCAGATTCGGGATCCCTCTCGCCATCATCACCGACAATGGTCCCCAGTTCGCCAGCTTAGAACTGGAAGACTTTTGCAGGCAGCTAGGAACCGACCTTCGGTTCGCCTCCGTACATCACCCAAGGAGCAATGGCCAAGTGGAGGCCGCCAACAAATTGATCATCAACCTACTAAAGAAGAAGGTGGAGAACCTAAGAGGTAACTGGGCGGACCAGCTCCCCTCGGTCCTGTGGGCTCTGAGGACCACTCCCAGCTCAGCCACAGGGGAAACGCCGTTCAAACTCTCTCACGGGTCGGAAGCTCTCATTCCAGTAGAGTTCGAAGTCAGAAGCCCACGGGTGATAGCTGCGGAGGTCGGAAGCGAAGAATGGCGACTAGAGAATGAAGAGGTTCAAAAGTTATCTCTCGACTACATCGAGGAACTCCGAGATTTAGCTTCAGCCAGGCAAGAGGAGATCAAGCGCCGGATGGCAAAGCATTTTGACAAAAATGTTCGCCTCAAACAATTCCAAGCAGGTGATCTGGTCCTGAAAAAGGTGGACGCAGCAGGAAGGTCTGCGGCCGTCGGGAAGCTCAACCCGAACTGGGAAGGACCTTTCATCATCCAGGAAGCACTCCTAACAGGAGGATACCACTTGCAGAACCAGGAAGGCGAGCTGCTAGGGAGCACCTGGAGCGGCGATGACCTGAAAAGGTTTTATCCCTGAGGGGGAACATGTATACCCCATCCTTGTAAATTCATTTCTTTGAATAAAATCTACACCTCCCTGAAACATGGGAGGAGGCAGCTTCTTTCGCATCAACAAAGTTTCATAATAAAGAAGTCAGGTGAAGTCAATCTCCACGCTAGGTTGGAAAATGAGCCTCCGACTTAACCCTCGTAAAAACTCAGAACGGATGATGGGACAGTGCCTCGGGTGTGCGTTCCCTTAAGACCAAGCCTCTGCAATGACGGTCGAGATCAGCTCCCCCCTTGCATGTTGGCCGCGGTTCCCACCGACTGCATTTCTCGTCCGACTGTAGAGATTACCGGGAAGAAGTCTGGACGCCGACCTTCCGATTCGGCAAATGAATGATCGATTTCACTAGCTCAGGGGACCCTTGAAAAAAGGCGTCGTGTACCCTTGAAAGCTGAAAAGCTCGCAGCAAAGCATTTCCTTTTGTAAATTACTATGTTAGATCATATGAGTTGTTGTGCCTAAAGTGTGCTTAACTCCCTGCTAAACTCGTGGAGCAACAGGAAGCAGGTCCGATCCACATCCAGCATCCAAGTAGGAGGGAGGCCTCGGGATGTTGTATCCCCTTGGATCTCCCCGACTGCCACTCCCTGCTTGACGTCGTCCTACATAGACATTCGCCGCCGCAGGTTGGAAGACGAGCCTCCGACTTGACCCTTGTAAAAACTCAGAGCGGATGATGGGACAGTGCCTCGGATGTGCGTTCCCTTAAGACCAAGCCTCTGCAATGACGGCCGAGATCAGCTCCCCCCTTGCATGTTGGCCGCGGTTCCCACCGACTGCATTTCTCGTCCGGCTGTAGAAATTACTAGGGTAAAGTCTGGAAGCCGATACTCCGACTTGAGACGAGGAGGAGACCGACTCGATCGACCAAAAGACAAAGACATCCAAGCATCCAAGTGATAGGATGAAGGCTCCTGGGTGTTGTGCCCCTGTGGGATCGACCCGGCGGCCTTTCCTTACTTGACGTCGGCCTTTGAAGGTAGCAAGCATCCGAGTTATAGGATGAAGACCCTGGGAGTTGTGTCCCCGTGAGACCTGCCCGGCTGCCACTCCTTACTTGGCGTCATTCTCCGTCGACATCAGGTTTTAGAGTAGGAGGGAGGCCTCGGGATGATATTCCCCCAGGGCTCCCCGACTGCTAAACCTTACTCCTTCCTTCCCTTGAAGAGCTCCTTAGATTCTTGCTTAAAAAACCTAACGAAGCTCTTCAACTAGGTGCAAATCAAGGCCTCAAGCTGAAGTCTGCGGGTGCGAGTATGATGGTGCGAGCATGCTTGGCGAGTATGCGGGTGCGAGTATACATACTCGCCGAAATCCTAGGAGCCTAGCGAGCACTCAAACTCGCCTCGAACCTAGGAGCCTAAAGCAACATATAAAGCAAGGAAGTAAAAGCACAGAAAGAAGGAATAGGCGAGTAAGAAACTTGTCAAAATTCCTTTTCATTTTTACAAAAAATCTGTACATGCTGCAGGTGGACAAAAAGGTCGCCGGGCGAGCAAAAAAGGAGCCCGGGCGACTAGGCGACATCCTCGCCATCAAATATCTGCATCTGACTCATCGCCATCGTCGCCGTCATCGTCGTCGTCATCATCATCATCATCATCAACCTCATCATCGTCGTCCTCGGCATCGCTAAGTCGCGGTGATGATGCTCGCAGGGGGGAGGTGGACTCCTCGGCGAGTATGGCCGGGATAAGGTCTCCCACCGTCAATCCCATAGCCTCCGGCTTCAAAAGATCATCTGCCTTCAGCTGATTTAGGATGACCTCTCCTGTTGCTCGCGCGATCTCCCGGCGAATATGGGGCATGTCGTCGCCATGCATCCTGACCTGCTTGACGAACCGATGAGGGCCCGACCCCGCCGGCTGTTGCTCGGCAGGCCGAGTTTCTAACTCGGCGATGCGGATTTGGGCGGCCTCCAAGGCCGAGCGAGTATCCTCCAGCTCCTTCTCGGCCTGGGACAGTCTCTTCGCCGATTCCAGCTCGGCAGCCTATAGAAGACAAAAAGAAAGAAGTAAGCTTGACATCGTATAAAGAGGCGAGCATTCCAGAAAGCGCGAAAAGTCGCAAAGACGAAGTACCTCGAACCCATTGATCCTCTCCGCCATGGCGATCATTTTCGGCCCCTGCACCTTGATCGCCTCCTCGTACATCAGCAGCCGCTTCGCTGTTGAATGTGCGAGCTCGGCCGTCCGCAGGATTGAGCGCGAGGTTTGATGAGCAAGATGCTTGGCAGAGGCCTCCTGCAGCAGCTCGGCGTCAGTACGACTATAGATCGCATGAAGCACATCGAAGGACTCCCCCTTGTCCTCCCAGTCCTCGGACCAAACGGGGAGGTTCGAGCTCAGAGTCACCTCGTGAGCGCGATCAGACCAGGTCACCAATGGGCGACCAAAGTCGTCCTCGCCACGGGTGCCCTCGTTGAAGAAAGGATGGCTGCTCGGCTCGCCAGCCTCCGAGGGATCCGCCTTCTGTCCCAAATCCTTATGGGCAGTCTCCTTCTTCCTTCTCTTGGGCTCGGGAACCTTGCCCTTTACTATTCGCCTCTTCGAAGTCCCGGCGACATCCAGATCGTCGCCTCCTGGCGACAAGTCGATTGGGGAGGAGTCCCCAACCTCGCGCGCCGAGGTTCTCGCACCCCCTTGGGCGACAGTGGTCGCCTTCGCCGCGAGGGGAAGAGCATCACGCGGAAGAGCCTGCACGCCTGTAAGAAGATCGAAGATTAGTCGCCAGAACGAAGCCTTAGGGCGAGTATGTCTTATGCTCGCACGAAGGATACCTTCCCCTGGGCGAACTTCCGTAAGCTCGTCTACTCGCCTCCTCCAAAGTATCACGTCGAAGCGACGATTCCTGAAGCAGGCGAGCAGCTTCACCTGGTCCTCGGTGAGCCAGGGAACCGTGAAGACGTTCTCTGAAGGTTGAATGGGCGAGCTGGAGATGCCCGCGAAGTCGCCCTCAACGGCGACTATCCGCTCGACCCAGCGATGGTTCTTATTTGAAGTCCCCGCCAGTGTACAGACGTGACTGCACAAGAAGATGACGCCCTCGCCGGTCGCATGATGGTGAATATTCGCCTAAAGACCGAAAGGTCGAAAACGATGTTCTGCTCCCGAAGGTAGCACAGGAACCCCATGATCATCGCCACTCCGTTGGGATTGATCTGGGCGGGCACTATCCCATAGAACACGAGTATCTTCCGAAACTCGGGCCATATGGGAAGTCGCAGGCCGACCTCGAAGTGTCGGATTGGGAAGATCATCGCCATCTGCGAGGAGGTGTTTAGTCGCTCAGACGGGCGAGGAAGCCTGGCGACATATCCTGGAGTCGCGAACTTGGAGTTGAACTCGTCCAAGTCTTTCTGATTCGTGATCGGCTTCTTGAACGAGCTCTCATCGAAGTTCTTCGCATGGTTAGCTCGCCTGATGGCCGCCTCGTCGGTCATCTTGGGAAGAAAGGGAAGAGAGCGAGTATCGTAGAAGGGCGAGGATTGGAAGCCTGGAAGATGCTCGCTCAAGGAAGCTCGAGATCGCTAAAGGCGTATTTAAGACTCACCCCCCCTATTTATAGTAGTCGGTTAGTCTGGCTTGTCGAACACGACGCCGCAAGCACGACTAGGGGTGGCGAGTATCTAAGGAAAGTCGCCCAAAGTTCAGAGCGCGCCAACCGCCGACCTTCATCTAGCGAATACCTACATCATAGAAACACGAAGAAGCTCGCCAAAATATAGGCGACATTCAAACAGATATTCGGTAAAAAGGAGATAGAAGAAAAAGCAAAACAAAAGAGGATCAAGTAAAACAAAGACAAGATTGAAGGGCGAGTATTCGATTACTCGGCAAATCTACACTGCTTCAAATAAATCGTTCAAAAGATTCAAATAATGCTCGCGAGGAGCTACAAAGCTACATGGAAGATAAAGATGAAGAAGAGCAGCAGCTAGGGTTGCGCCTGGATGTTCGCCTGGGGATCCGGGATCTGAGGTTGTCGACCGGCCCAGCCCATGCTGCGAGCACGCTTGAAGTGCTCGGAGGCCAGGGACATCGCGTCCTCGCCTTGTCGCAGCTGGTCTTCGATCCTCGCCAGCCTCCCCACCGAGCCCATGCTCGCGCGCATCCCGACCAGCTCGTCATGATGCAGCTGTTGTCGATGCTCGATCCTCGCCACCCTACGCTCCAAGTCGCTGACAGACTGGAGGCGAGCTTCAGTACCCGACAGGCGAGTATCAAACTCCTCCAGTCGGGATACTCGTACCTCCAAGTCAGTTAGGCGGCGATGAGGGTCACTAGCCGCCAAGCGCTCAACCCGCGACTCCACCTCAGTCAAGCGGCGATGAGGTTCGCAGATCGATAGCCGCTCTATCCTGGATTCCAAGTCCAAGATAGCGCGAGTAGCCTTTTCCTGGTACTCGCGAGGAGGGAGCCCAACGGCATCGATCAGAGCTCCCACCGGAGTATGCGCGCGACCTGCGAAAAAAGGCAAAAAGGGCCGGAACTTCAGCAGAGTTCAGAAAACAGTGGCGACTATCCGAAGGCAGCGATCAAATACCTGGCCGAGGACTATGGGATCGTCGGCGAGGAGGGCTGCGAGATCGTCGGCGAGGAGAAGAGCTTCCTCGGTGTGGGGAGGGAGAATGGACGCCATCTCGGCGAGCCGAGTAGTTGCCGGAATGATCCCGGTTGGAGGGCAGGTCCCCTCGACCGCGACCATCTCCTGGTCGCCCTCCACCCCTTGGAGCGAAGAAGGCCGAAGACCCTCCAGTCCCGCCCCTGCGCGAGGATTCCCCCTGGTGGGAAGAGGGAGCAGTTGAGGTAGAAGGACGTTGATCGCCTGGAGGATTCACTGGGGAGTCCAGGAGGAGGAGGCGGCAGCGCGATCACAGGCCGCTGTGTGTTGCTCTCCGGCTCTGGTCGCGAGTTAGGTGGAGGAGGAGGCGGAGGAGGAACGATGTTCGCCAGAGGAGCCCCATGCTCGCTCATCGGCCTCTTCTCCACAGAGGAGCTGTGGAGAATCCTTACCGCGCGACCACTCCGAGACCCACCCTCAGGCGAGATCATCGGGGATGATCGCAGCGGTATTGCAGTCAAAGGCTCCTCCCGAGCCTCAGTATTCGGCGGATCTACAGATAGTAACAAAGACGTCAGAATGTCGCCGGAAGACAGCATAGATCGAAAAAGGGCGAGCAAGGAGCTCACCTCGGGCAGGGGGAGGGTCCGGTTGGGTTTGAGTTTGGGTTTCATCCCTACTCGCCTCTGGGGCGACCTCTGCCGAGAGAGGAGCAGGGGGGAGAGCAGGCGAGAGCCCTTCGAGGCCCAAATCCTCCAGCAGCTGCTGACGCTACCCACTCAGAGGATCGGCGACGTTCTCCTTAGTCGCCTCCTTTTCTCTCTCTCTCTTCTTCTTCTTCGCCGCCCTCTTCCTCTTCTTGTTCGCGAGGAAGGCGTCTACCTCGGCGTCCATGCGAGGAGGAGGAAGGGGCACGCCGATCAGATTCGCAAGGTCGGCCTTGGCCTTTTTGGCAGCCTCAGCAAAAGCTAGCGACATTGTGAGCGAGTACAGAAAGGTGGTTCCATCAGAGACCCCCCCCCCCCCCCCCCCCCTCTTATATAGAGTCCAGGCGTCGGACAGTCAAGATCCGAGTATCTCCCTATACTCGTCAAAGCAGAAGCTCGTCGAATAACGATTGGATGTTTCTTTCCGAGCAACTCCGTTACTCGCAAAGAGCGGGGATTGTGTACAACCCTTATTCTCCGAGGGTAGCACCCACTCAAGGCCACGTAGGCAGGTCAAAGTCAAAGAGGCAAGACAAATCAGCCAGCAGGAGCAAAAGAAGGTTGGCGAGTATTGGCTAAATACTCGCCAGAAGGGCGACTATGGTCGAAGATACGTACCGAGTATCCCGTATGTCGCCCCAAAGTGTCCGGCAACCACAGAAGACCTGAGCGAGTATCAGCCAGGCTTGTGCGAGCAGCAGCAGATACTCGCCAGATGGGCGACTATGGTCGAAGATGCTCGCCGAGTATCCCATACGTCGCCAGGTCAGGGCTGGGCTATAAAAACCCCCCTACCCCTTGGTTGCCTATAAATAGGACCCCAGGGGTACTTGGATTGGCACCTGTGCTTGAGCTTCTGGAACCCCCATTTCCGAATTCTTGAGCCCGTCACCCCTGCTTGCTAGCCAAGTCGGTGCCTTCCTCGTACCTTGCTCGGCCATTCTTTGGTCTTGGAGGGGAAGTCTCTTCGGAGCTTCTGGGTACGTGGTGGGACCTCCCTGCCGCAGCACCTGGGGTCCTGTTCGTTGCTCTTCTAGTTTCTTCGTCGTTGCCAGCCAAGCCATCTCGTCGGGCTGCTGGGCGAGTAGCCTCCGGCTGCATCGGTCCGAATTTTGAGGTCAGGATTTTCCTGGCGTCAACAATAAATATTACTATAATAAAGTCTGACAGCATATTAGAATAAGAAATATAATACTGCATAAATTTCGTCGAGCTGAGGTTCACGTTCGTCGAGCTCATCATTTGATTCGTCGACATGATCATGTGATTTACTGTTTCTGAACATCTGCTGAATATTCGTCGAGCGCAGACTTGAGTTTGTCGAACGGAAGGATTCGTCGACCGCTGAGCTTGAATGATTTTGTCGACCGCTGAAGTATTGAGCTGTTCGTCGAACGCAGATGGTCGTTTGTCGAACGCTGGATTTCGTCGACCGCTGAGCCTGGATAAAAGCGTCGAGCGCTGAGTTTGAGTAAAAGCGTTGAGCGCTGAGCGTCGAGCGTTGAGCTTGAGCAAATTCTTCGACCGCTGATACGGGAGCGTCGAGCGCTGAGATAGGTGATCTTCGTCGAGCGCTGAGATAGCTGGATTTCGTCGAGCGCAGAATGCCCGCCATTCATCGAGCGCAGAACACCATTCGTCGAACACCGATCGTCGTTCGTCGAACGCAGAGAACTTATGTTATTTTTAATTTTTTCTCTTATTTTCTTCCTATTAAATATATGTATTTTTTTAGCTTTCTTTCTTAATGATATTTGTTCTAAGTTATAAGATATATTATGATATGAGCTTAGACACTAAAGGTGGATCCTAACTCAAATCAAAACTAAGGTTCCAACACGTCGAAGGCGAGTTGTAGGGGATCTGCACCGAGCGACCAGTTCACAACCGCGTCCAAGATTCCCGCGCGACCATCGGTGATGATCGCAAAGAAGGGACGGATGGAGGCTTAGGCGGAGCTCCAATAGTTGGCAGGTCTGTGAATAGAAAAAAAGCGTCAAAACCTCGCCAACAACATCAGGATAGCGATAGATCTAGCAGGACGAGAAAGTGTTTTTACCTCGCAAGGGGGAGAGATCAGGTTGAGTCTGGGTCGGGGACACAGTGGTGCTCGCGCTGGGTGTAACCTTTGACGTGGAAGGTTGGGAAGTGTGCTGCTTACCCTCATTAGAGAGGCCCAGATCACTGAGCTATTGTCAGGTGCTCGCGGGAACCCCCTGCTGGTCGGCGGGAGGATCGACGACATCCTTCGCGGGAGCAGACTGCTGCTTCTTTTTCTTCTTCTCTGCAAGCTACTTCCTCCTTTTGAATGCGAGGAAGTCATCTAGCTCGACCTGTTCACAAGTGCATTTCTGAGGAGGCGTCAGCAGACCCAGGAGCTTGGCCACATCCGCTTCAGCCTCTTCAGCAGCAATACGCAACATCTTGTGCGAGTTCAGAAAAGCGGTCTAATAAAAGACCCCCCCCCCCCCCCCAATATATAGAGTCCCAGAGCCAGCCAGGCGGACGCCGGGTAGACCTGATACTCGCCCAGAGCAGCTCGTCGAATAGGGGGTTGGATGATTCTTTCTGAGCTACTTAGTTGCTCGCAAAGAGTGGGGATTGTGTATAACCCATATTCTCCAAGGGTTGGACTCATTCGAGGCCACGTAAGCAGAAGTCAAAGTCAAAGGTCAAAATAAAAGACAGGAGACAAAGATCCAAGACAACTCAACCAACTAGAATAGTAGAAGGCCCAGGCGAGCATGTGCGAGCAGCCCCTCATACTTACCAGGTAGGTGATCATAAGATATACTCATCGAAGCCAGACGAGATCCCCTCAAATGTCGCATAGTAGCTGGGTTGGGCTGGACTATAAATAAAATCCCTCCCCCCCCCCCCCCCCCCCCCCCCCCCCCCTTCCCTTTGGTTTTCCTATAAATAGGACATCATGGGTACTTGGATTGACACATTTTGTTGAGCTTCTAGAACCCAACTTTCGAATTCTGGGACGCGTCGCTCTTGATTCTCGCCATGTTGGTGTCTTCCTCGTACCCTGCTCGACCATCTTTGGTTGTGGAGGGGAAGTCTCTTCTGAGCTCTGAGTACGTGGTGGGACCTCCCTACCGCAGCACCTGGGGTCCTGTTGTTGCTATTCTAGCCTCTTCGTCATCGCCAATCAGGCCGTCTAGTCCGACTGCTAGGAGAGTAACCCCCGGCTGCATTGTACATGCATGTAGATCATAATTGGAAGGTGTATGCTGGCCTAATATACTACCTTGAGTACCTTAATTACAATATTGTACATGAAGATCATAGTTGGAAGGTGTTTAATTAAAAATTGCCGAAGATAACATTGTAGTTGTTGGTGTCGATAATATTTACCCCAAAAATTAAAATTCATCCAAATGTATCTTCATTGCTCATTTATCTAGCTACAAGCATCAGTATTGTTCCCTCTAGTTCCCTTTACTCCTTCGGAAGTCAAAGAGTAAGTCTTCTAAAGTGGTCGTCGTTGAGTGAGAATTGAAGCTCATAGCTTGAAGGTGATATAAGAGATTATGTTTATTTTACAACCCATATTCAGCGAGCAGTTGAAGGAAGGTTTGTCTTTGCGAACCATAGAGAGAACAGGTCTAGCCCAATTATGCAATAGGAGAGTCCGGGAAAATGATCAGGCTCGCCACAGGCAAAGAGCGAGTTCAACCCGCATTCTAGAGGACAAGCTCGGGTAGCAAGGTATACTCGCCGCCGAGTATGCTAGGCGAGCCCGGATCAATCTAGCCCTCGGGTAATCACCAGATGGGAGAGGCAAGTCCGGGCCATCCCAGCCTTTGAGCTCGCTCGGGTTAGTAAGCAACATTTTTTTGGTGGTTTGGATAGCAGCAGGTCGTCAGGTCTGGGAATAGTATTCATGTTAAGGCAGAGGCCGCTATCTACAGAACATTTGGGTCTGGAAATAGTATTCGGTTAAGGCGGAGGCCGCTACCCGCATGCCAATAAAGACCAATTTACCCTCGATATGTTTTTATCTATAAATAGGACTCATATCACCTCAGAGAAGGCAGACCCAGCGTCCTAGAGCTCACACTTTTTGAGTTCCTTCTCTGTGCCATCCGAGGTGCCGAGCTCAGCCTTTAGTTTTTGGAGGGGAAGTTAAAAGAACTTTCGGGTGTGTGGCGGGACCTCCTCGCTGCAGCTCACGGGTCATTGAATAGACCTTTCCATCCATCATCGGTGAGCGTTAGATCTAAGTTCAAAATATCCAGTCTCAGGTGTCCGATCGCGAGTCAAGTAACTCAAACTACCTCCCTCTTGGTCCGAACTCAATTCAACCGGTATCCGGGTTTCAACAACGTTGGTTTCTGAATTTATTCATTTCATTGATTTGATAGGAGTGTTCTTATTTTGCTTTTGTAAGACTGAATTCATGTCTTCACTCAAATAACAGATTAGAAATTGGCAGTCAATTCCAATTGCCTACAAATGAACGAAGCCTAAATGAATTGGCCCCCATCCACCGGCAATTTTGAACGGGTGTAGCGTGCACACCAGTGGGTCAGTATCAAAAATCCGACGAAATACAAGCATCGTGATAAGATGACATGTAGGGCTATATCAAATTGAGTGGCATGGGAG
Organism: Dactylorhiza incarnata; assembly: GCA_033032865.1. Lineage (NCBI taxonomy): Eukaryota > Viridiplantae > Streptophyta > Magnoliopsida > Asparagales > Orchidaceae > Dactylorhiza > Dactylorhiza incarnata. The sequence continues at coordinate 1,221,187 of JAWHQI010000246.1, forward strand.
TGGACCGCAGTACGACGATTAGTTCCTCACCTTTTCCGGCGAGTGTCCTTGGCTTACCACAAATGTATGAGAAAATGATGCTTGGATGCAGAGGAAGGCCTGCCATCAAAAATATGATATTTGAAATTCTCTGAATAAAAATTTCAACCGAAAAAATATTTTGTGAATGTGATGTTAGTTTTTTCAAAAATACCGTGTTCAATTTTACAAAAAAAATATCATTTTTTATTTAAAATTCAACGACCGCTTTTATGTAACTCTACATATGAGAATCATACGTAATAATTTCTCCATTGTCTGCTCCTGCTTTTTTGCACGCCGGACGGACGGTTCACAACAATACGACGTACGTATCCGTGCTAAGGGACGGCTGGGAGGAAATGCCTACTATTTTTCATTTTTTTCTAATCCGTCAGCTACGGAACTATTTAATATTCGAGCAGATCTCATTTTAATATTTTATTCCGAGGGATGTGATCTCATTTTAATATTTTATTTCGAGCAGATTAATTATGAGTTTACTTGTTCAACATTGCACTCGTCCGATAGCTCAATACGATCTGATTTAGGGTATGTTTCGGATGGCTTTTCAGAAATGAGAAGAAATAGTGACAAAAGAATGGTAGGAAAATGTGCTTTTAGAAAATGTTTATTGCAAAAGAATATCTGTTTGGGGAACTTCTTTTACAGAGATTTTCAAAAATGAGAAGTAATTTATAAACTGTTTGGCAAATCTCCGTTGTGTTGACTTTTTTTTATTAAAAATGCAAACTCTGGCAGAAAAATACGCGCCTGAGCGGGAATTTTTCACCCGAACGTGCATATTTCGCCCGGGTGTTCATATTTCGGCCGGGCGCGCATATTTCGCTCAGGCGCGCATATTTCGCTCGGACAAGCAAAAAAACCCTCCGCTGACGTGCGCACGTTTCGCCCGGGCGCGAATTTTTTGCCCGGGAAAAAATGTGCGCCCAGGAGAAAAATGTGCGCCCGCGCGAAAAATGCGCGCCCGGCCGAAAAATTCCCGCCATGGCGGAAAAAACACACCCAGGCGGAAAAATGCGCGACCGGGCAAAAAATTCGCGCCAGGGCGAAAAATGCGCGCTCGAGCGGAAAATGCGCGACTGGGCAAAAAAAGAGCGACCGAGCAAAAAATTCGCGTCCGGGTCTAAAATGCGCCCATGGGCGAAGAAATGCTCGCCCGGGCAAAAAAATGTGCGCAATGGAAAAAATTTGCGCTCGAGCAAAAAATGCGCTAACCTTGTATCGAGATAAGGAAGTGTTTTTCGAAAATGTTGTAAAGTAGGGGACAAGTGACTTTTCAAAATGATTAGAAAAATGAGTTTTCTGTGGTAGCTTTTCCCACCGGTAGACAATCCAAACAGTTTGTTAGGTACGGCGATGTTTTTCAGAAAACGAAAATAAGCTAAAAAGCTCTCCCTAACATGCCCTTAAGGTCTTTTTGTTTGGGCGTTTTTGCTCCATCTCCTTTGAGGAGAAAATGTAAACAATAAAAAAATTTGTTTGGTAATATTTTTGGCTTTTTTTATACCGCGGCCACCCCCTTTTCATTTCTCATCGATCCATCATCAACGCTCAGATTCCCACCGTTCCAATAACCGATGAAACCAAAAAACTTTTAGGGTCCGTTCGTTTGAATGGAATTGACTTTATGGAATTAGCTTTTCGACGAAAATCAATATCTACATGAATTGACTTTTTACATAATTCCAATTTTGTTGTTCGGCGATAAGATTGAATTCAGTCAATAGAATTGGAATTTATGCACAAAAGTTGTTTGACTGAATGATGGAATTGGTATTGGAATTTACATTATACAATAATTTTATAAAACTTAAAATAGGCGTCAGAGCCGAATGTATTAAATTGCACAATATGTTTAAAGACACACATTTTCCGCCCAAGCGCAATTTTTTCGCCCAGGTGCGCAATTTTTCCCAGGCGAAAAATGTGCGACAGAGCGAAAAAACCCGTGCCCTGGCGAAAATTGCGTGATTGGTCGAAAAAACGTGTGCCCAGATAGAAAAATGCGCGGCCAGGCGGGTTTTTTTCGCCCGGGCGTGTTTTTTTCGCCCAAACCGCGAATTTTCGCCCGGGCGCGTTTTTTTTCTCCCGGGCGCGAATTTTTCGCCCGGCGAGAATTTTTCGCCCGGGCGCGAATTTTTCGCCCGGGCGAATTTTTTTCGCCCGGGCCCGATTTTTTATCCCGGGCGCGTTTTTTTCTCGCGGGCGCGAATTTTTCGCCCGTGCGCTATTTTTTCTCCCGGTCGCATTTTTTCGCCCGGGCGCTTTTTTTTCGTCAGGGCGCGTTTTTTTCTCCCGGGCGCGATTTTTTCGCTCGTGCGCATTTTTTTCGCTCGGGCGCGTTTTTTTTTCGCCCGGTCGCATTTTTTTCTCCCGGTCGCGATTTTCTCGCCAGGGCGAGCGGGCGCATTTTATTCGCCCGGGAGCGATTTTTTCGCCCGGGGTGCCCGACGCGTTTTTTTCGCCCAGGCACGTTTTTTTCCACCCGGGCAAGATTTTTTCTTCTGGGCCTATTTTTTTCGACTGAGGGCTATTTTTTACGAAAAAAAACTCGCCCGGGGCAAAAAAAATCTCACCCGGGCAAAAAATACTGCGCCCGGGCGAAAAAATCGCGTCCGGGCGAAAAAGAGCGCCCGACCGAAAAACGCGCACGGGCGAAAAAACGCGCTCGTTAGAAAAAATCGTGTCCAGCAAAAAATATCGCGTCCGGGCAAAATGTATCGCGCCCGGCCAGAAAATTCGCTTCCGACCGGAAAAATCGCGTTTGACCAGAAAAATCGCGTTCGGCCGGAAAAATCGCGTTCGTGCGAAAAAAGCGCGCCCGAGCGAAAAAAGTGTGCCCGGGCAAAACAAATGCGCGCCCGGGTGAAAATTGCCCGGTTGGCCGAAAAACCCACGGCCGACCGAAAAACGCGCGCCCGGGCGAAAAACGCAAGCCTGGGCAAAAAATGAATGTCCGACCGAAAAACACGCGTCCGGTGAAAAAACCCACTCCCTGCAGGAAAACACATGCGTAGGCCGAAAAACTCTGGCAAAAACACTCGATTATGCGGAAAACTCAAGGGTGGAGGTAAGAATTGACGATTTGATTTTTAAGTTCAAAGTCAAAGTCATGGGTTTTCATATAAAAGCCAATATCCTCGTAAATTTCGTTGCGCCGAACATTAGAATTGGATTTCTAATCGCCAATGCCAATTCCAGAAAGCCAATTTCGTACAAACGAACGGACCCTTAGGCAACTTCACAATTACACACTAGAATGAGATACAATCGGTTTCGTTACGCTCGTGATGATCCCACGAGAGCAATAACCGTGATAAATTCCCGGATAATTTACTCATAAAGTTTATTCTAACACATCGTAGTTGAAATTCAGTGTAACACAAGTTGTAGTCGGGTCACGAGTTAATTATGGTCATTGTGATCCCGAATAAGCTTCTCAATGGGGTCAATTGAACTAGTTAGGTCTCCTCGGTGGTTCAATTGGTTAAATCTATTTTGGGGGTGTTACACATGGACTCGAACTCATCATCAAAATTCTCTAAGGGCCCGTTTGTTTGGGCAAAAATGGAATTTGATATTGGAATTCGATATTGGGATTCGATATTCAGAATTGCCAGCATTCGCCTAAAAAATAATATTTGTGAATATTATGGATTTGATCAATTCTTTTATTCGTTTATTAAATAAATTCAATCTAAAAATAGAAAAAAATTATGAAGAGGCTAACATTAATTCAACCACATATATTATGAAAAACCTAACATTCTATCATATATACTCACATTAATTAACACATAACTTAAGAACCAAACATTAATTTCATGCATACATAAATGCAAATGCCCGAGCGAAAAATGAGCGTACAACCTAAAAACACGGGCCCGAGAAAAATACGCTCGTTCAGGTGAAAAATGGGCGTTGTGGCGAAAAACGTGTGCTCGGGTGAAAAAAGTGCGTCCAGGCGAAAAACAAGCCCAGGGCGAAAAACACGCTCTCGGGCGAAGAACGCGCACCCGAGTGAAAAAACGCGCTCTCGGGCTTCTAACGCGCCTTGGGCGAAATAAACGCTCGTCCGGGTGAAAATGATTCCCGAGCAAAATACGCCCGCCCGGGTGAAAAATGTGCGCCCGAGAGGAAAACCTGCGCCTGGGAGAAAAGTGCGTGCCCCGGCGAAAAACACGCACCCGGGCGAAAAAGTGCAAGCCCGATCGAAAAAGTGCGCGCTCTGATGAAAAAGTGTGCACTCAACCGAAAAACGTGTACCTGACCCAAAAATGAGCGCTTAGGCGAAAAAGTGCGCGCACGGGCAAAAAACACGCACTCGGGCGAAAAAGTTGCGTTCGTGCGAAAAAAATGTGCGCTCGTGCTAAGAAACCCGCCCGAACGAATAAGTGCGCGCCCGATCGAAAAATGCTTGCTCAGCCGAAAAGTGCACGCCTAGGCGGAAAACTGCACGCCCGCGAAGATGTGCGACCGGCCGAAAAATGCGTCTGGGCGAAAAACACTCGTCCGGGCGAAAAATGAGCGTTGTGGGGAAAAACGCAATCTCGGGCAAAAAAAGTGTGCAATGGCGAAAAACACGTGCCCGCGTGAAAAAAGCGCCCTCGCGCGAAAAAAATATGCCCGGGGAAAAAAGCACGCTCTGGCAAACAAAACGCATGCCCATGCAAAAAAAACGCGTGTTCGGGCGAAAAAAACGCGCGCCCGGGCAAAAAAATGTGCGACCGGATGAAAAGTTGCGCTCTCGGGCAAAAAAATGCGCACATGCGAAATATTCTGCGTCCGGGCTAAAAATGAGAGCCTGGGCGAAAATGTGCGCGCTAGGGCAAAAATGTGCACACCCGGGTAAAAAATGAGCGCCCGGGAGAAAAACGTGCCCTGGGGAAAAATACGCGCCCGGGCGAAAAACATGTGTCCGGGTAAAAAACACGCGACATGCAGAAAGTGTGCGCCTTTTAGAAAAACACACAGGCGATTAACACGCACCCAGGCAAAAAATGTGCGCCCGGACGAAAAACACGCGACCGGGCAAAAAAGTGTGCGCATGGGCAAAAAAGTGTGCACCCGGGCGAAATATGAGCGCCCGGGCGAAAAATGCGCACCCATGGCGAAAATAAACGCACTTTGAAAAAAATGCGACGCGGCTGAAATTATTCAATTCTTATATAGATTAGAACTAATTATCTATAGTTCAAAATGAATTCTATCGAATTCATTGAAATTCCAATTCCAACGTTAAACGTGCAAACAAACGACAAAATTGAGATTAGACTTTTAATTCCAATTCCATGATCTCAATTTCGTCCAAACGAACGGACTCTTATTGATATATCCATCAAATTCTTATTCGATGACCAACATTGTTCAGGTATCTGACACACTTGGGTGTAACGACCTAACATTCACAATATCAAAAGTATTGTCCGTTTTGATACATCCTAGCCCATACTGAGCTGAACAGCACAGTTTTATCATTTTCCACATGTGGCCTACGAGCCATCCTAGAAAGTCACCTATCTCAGGACTACTCCACTTGAAAAATCCAAAACTCCATTGAATTCATCACCAATTTTTTTCATATAATTTAGGTAGGTACACAATTAACTACATTTTCCATTCAGACCTCTAGTCCATTAGGAACCTCTAAGTTTGGTAGGTAATTAACTTAAAATTTTGACTCTAGCTGATTAACCTTCGTGATAAACAACGAATCGTTTCATATTTAAGAGTTGAGTTTTTTGACGCATCCAGGGTTGCATAATACTTTGATTATAAAAAACTGGATAGATTTAATATCAGTGGTTTGATCAAGTTTTGATGGATAGGATGACCTTAGAAAATTCAGAAAAATTTATTATGATTGTACATATTTCCCGAAGGCCAAAAATTTGGTCCAGCGTAGGCAAACACCTGTCTCCACAATGGATTGACTTCGGGACTGCTTGATGCGTATTTTGAGAGAGAGAGAGAGAGACAAGAGGGAGAATGAAGAGATACTGAGCGCGTAGGTATGAAGAAAACGGAGGTTGCGTAAATTTTCATTAACTATTAATTTTCTGTTATATGCTTTAAATAAAAAGACTTGGAAGCACAGGAACAAAACATAAACATCATTCATTCTACACAATTACAAAACATCATTCATTTTACACAATTACACACATAAACATTGTTCAACAAAACATGGTTTAACTAGTTCAACATTACACGGTTCAACATATAAGTGTCTTTACTTTGGGCTTTGATTATGTCTTTTCGACACTCCCCCTTAATCAGAGCTTCTTAGGGCTTTCTTCGCATTCATCTGCGATTGCAAAATATCAAATCTCTGGAATGTCAGAGACTTGGTAAGTATGTCTGCGATTTGATCTTCAGAAGGGCAATACTACAGCTTCAAAAATTTATTTTGCACCAAATCTCTGGTGTAATTATAATGAAGCTCTATATGCTTTGATTTTCTGTGCAAGACAAGTTTTTTGCCATTAAGATGGTTGATGTGTTATCCACATGAATAACAAATTCCTTCTCTTCTTCTTTCATATTCTCTAGCAGTCTTTTTAGCCATATACCTTCTTTAGCTGCTCCTCCCAGTGCTATATATTTTGCCTTTGCAGTTGACATGACAATGCTCTTTTGTTTGGATGTTATAACAACCCGGTCCAACCACCACACCAGAGGTCCGCCATCAACAATGCACTGTAGCTGAAAAACAGACTCAGAGAGACGTTGATAGTGGTTGGGCCGGGTTGTTACAGATGTGTTCCAAGAAATTTGCTTTGATCCGAGGAAGAAAATAAATCCAGAAGTACTCTTCCTATCTTCTGCACATCCCGCCCAATCACTATCACAAAAATCACTTAAGCACATGCATTGAGCTTTTGTGGTATAATTGATAATTTCTCAAAAGGAAGTTATTTAACCCATTTGTTTGAATTAAATATTCATCATAAAGTGGGGAAATGAATCTAAATGAAGTAGAAATGCTTGCAAATTAATATTTATTTTATTTGTGACTAATTTAGTCTTTTTCCAATATTATATTGTCAGAAACATCGAAGAAATCGACTTGGAGAAAGGAATCTGCCCAAATCTCATGACCAGGAAAATAGGTTGCAACCTCAGAAAACCAGGTTGCAACGCATTCTGGGCGAATTTCAGATTTTTAAATTCAAATTTTGAAACCGTTTTCGATTATGGAAGGTCGCACCTTTCCATGGGGGTGGACATTTTTAAGTAAGTAAACTCCTGGAGAGAAGGGGCAGATAGAGAGAGAAGGATTTTCGGATTAGAGAGAGAAAGAGAAGACCCAATTTTGAAATCCTTCATTGGAGAGTGGCTAGACCAAGGAAGAAGGAGATCTCCGGGCTGTTCAAGCGACCAACGTTGTGAAGAGAATTCTACAGCGACTAAGCATTAAACCATCGTGTTTTGTAAGATCTCTCCAAACGTTTTGTGTGTTTCTTCCTTTGCTATGAACTAAGTCTCTCTAATCTTGTATTGTGAGAGTACTTAGGCTTGTGTGATGAATATTTTCTAGATTTCTCTTTGTGTTTTGTTTGGTGAATGCTCTTTATCGAATTTATGATCTTTATTGTAAAACTTTTGGCCAAGGTTTTATCTTTTTACTACGCTCCATAATTCGAGAGATGAGGTGCGTAAGTGCATCATTGTTTTGATATAGCATTTGAAGGGAGAAAGAGATTTCCTCTTAGTGTTAGCAACTTTGATTTTCGTTCTTTATGCGGTACTTGTCTCTCCCGAGGGGGAAATAGAGACTATGAATTTCCGTTATCGAGAGATACAGATTCTATTTTAAAATTATTACAAGGCATTTCACTACACTTTTATCACAAAGTTTCATTCATAGATTCATCGCACTTGACTAAGGAAATCACGATACAAGATTATTTCTCAAAATTGATAAGAAAGTATTTCTCTAAGGAACTGTAATCTACTTAGTTTTAAATCTTCATCTAGTTTTGTTGGAACAACCCTATTTCTGATTTGGGCTAGGATCACTATATGTTGACTAAGGACAAAGTTGACCCCAATGTATAGTTTATGGCTCAAGAGTTTAGGCTGTTAGAACTAGAGATTTCATTCAGATTCTGCGTTCGACGAACTCCACACTGCGTTCGACGAACGACTATCTGCGTTCGACGAACGGCAAGCTCTCTGCGTTTGACGAACGACAAGCTCTCTGCGTTCGACGATCGGCTTATATCCTGCGTTCGACGAACAGCTCAAGTCTCAGCGGTCGAAGAATTTGTCTAAGTGCAGCGCTCGACTAATTACATTCCGCGTTCGACGAACGGCTTGCTTCAAGCTCGTCTCAGCGGTCGACGATCCCGTCTCAGCGGTTCAGCGGTCGACGAACAGATCCCAGCTCAGCGCTCGACGCTTTTACTCAAGCTCAGCGGTCAACGAAATTATCCAGGCTCAGCGGTCGACGAATCCTTCCATTCGACGAACTCATGTCTGCGTTCGACGAATACCTTCAGATCGACGAAAGTTCTCACAGATTAACAAAATTAATTATTCCAGCAAGATTCAATTGAGGTCGGCGAAGTAAATGTTGTGTTCGACGAAAATCTTGAGGTCGACGAATCTGCGTTCGACGAATTTTGTTCAGATCAAAGAATTGATATTTAAGTTCAGAAATTTCAGCAGGATTATACTTATTTCATTCTCTGAACTCAGATGGACGACAGCAACAGCTCTTTCCATCAGATCAAGTAAGGAAAATATATTTCCTTTATTATTCCAAGTTTATAGTCGTTGACATTTCCTCAGAAAAGGACATATTCATGGAAAAGGAAAGAATTAAACGGCGCAGCAGATTTGTGTTTCCAAAACAACTCTTCAAAATAATACATTCCTTAATATAAGGGATTTGCATTTAATTCTGTCAGACATTTTCAAAAGAAAGAAGGAAAGAAGATATTACAGAATAATTTTACAGCTTTCACGACAGCATCAATACAGATCAGATTACAGTTTTGCTGTACAAAAAAAGCACAGAGAAAAAGAAGGAAAGAAAAGAGAAAGGAAGAACAGAAGAACAAAAATCACACAGATCTTCATCTTCTTCCTCCTCCAGCAGAACATATTTTCTGAGAACATCTTCAACATCACCTCTCAGTATTTATGCTGCAAGAATCAGAAAAGAAAGAATCATTAGCTGCAAGCACAGATCTTTCAAAAGAGCAACAAAAATCTAAAAAACTCCCTCTTCCAGATTTATCTGCTACAGGAAGATCATTTCTTCAAAGAGAAAGCTCCAGCCATTTAACTGTCAAACATCTTCAATCAGACTGAGGAGCCTTTCTACAACATCAAATCCACTAGAGTCTTCTCTATACATCTTGACAGAGAAGAACATCTAAACCCCTCTCTATCCCATTCTGTATAGGGTTAAAACTCCCTTCAAAAGTTTACACCATTGGTGGCAAGACACCTGATCAAAAAATCTAGTTGGTTTTTAGGCACCTTATCAAAAGCTCATTGGTGTGAGGGCACCTGATCAAAAATCCTAGTGGATTCCTACCAAGGCTAGTAGAAGAGTAGACGTACCCAAGTTTAGTGGAGAACTACTATAGCTCCTTGTGTCTTCTGTGTTTGATTTCTTTTCTGTGTTGTGCTGTGTGCTGTTTTTCATTATTCATTTTATTTCAGTTTTTATTTATCACCCACTCTATACACATATACTTATATCAGTATTTTCAATTCCGCTATAAAACTAAGGGAAACAAGTTTTAAACTCTATTCACCCCCCCCCCCCCCCCCTTCTAGAGTTAATTTAAGATCTAACCTCCACTTTCAATTGGTATCAGAGGTGGTTGATTTAATTACCTCAATTTCTTACAACTGATACTCAATTGAACTCACTTTCAATTGGTATCAGAAGAAGTTGATTTTTCACACAGGCTAACACCTGAAATCACAAAGATCACTTAGTTCTTAAAAATATTTTTTTTTTGGTTTTTCAAAATGGCACAATCAGATTTTTTCATTTTCAGATCCAACTGTTTGTAATTTGGATAGATTTGATTTATGGCAAGTTAGAATCAGATTATATATGAATGTCATAGATGAAAATATTTACAAATCTGTTTTGACAGGAATTCCATCTTCAATCTCTTCATCAGATGATCAAGAAATGCTGAAAAGTGCTGATGCAAAGGCTATGAAAATATTAGCTCAATCAATGTCAAATGACATTTATCAAAGAGTTAATGACTGCACTTCAGCAAAGGGCATCTGGAACTCCCTCTCAAGGATGGTAAATGAATCCACCTTTACTTCTTCCACTAACATCATTTTTGATACAGAACCATCCTCTACTCTAACTGAAGAAGAAGAAGAAGAACAAAAAGCCAAAGCTTTCTGCATGATGACAATATATGGCTCAAACTACAAATCAGATGCTGAATCTGAACCAGAAAAGGTAAAAGAGGTATCTTCAAATTTTATTTTTACATCTGATACTTTTAAATCTGTTTTCACATCATCAAGTACAGATTTAATAAAATCTGAAAATCACATATCAGATCTTAAGTTAATATATACAGACTTAATATAATCAGACAAAGAAATAAAAGAGTTAAAAATAACCTTTGAACACACTAAACTTAAAATAGATTTAAAAATATCAGAAAAGAAAATTATTTCTTTGAAAAATAATTTTGAACAACCTTTTAAGAAGAAAATTACTTATGTTCGGCAAAATCAAAGAAAATTTTCAAATTTATATTTCAATGAAATAAAAAGACCAACATATCTAATTATAAAGCATTTGTTTTTACCTATGTTAAAACATTTATAATTAAACAACAATTATAAGATTCTTTGGAAATTTTTTTCTATTTTAAAGCAATGTCAGATAACTTCACTTTCTTACATATTTTTCTCCAACAACAAGTTGAGCATTCTACTTATATTGCATAGATCAGAAATGATTGGAGCACTGAGTGCGAGTCTCTTCTGATTAAGGGGATTCTATAGAAAGAAGGTATCAGACAATGTCTTTTTGATTTTAAAATTCCTAGAATCTAATAACAGCTAACCATTCATAATATTAAAATCCTATTTAAATCAAGATCTAGGAATCAGATTTGCCCAAATGTATTTTAAAAGAAGAAGAAAACAATATAGTTTATGATTAAATGTTTTCAAACAGAACAAGAAATTTAGAAAATAATCTCTGACCCTAAAGCTTTAAAGACTTTTTTCGCTTAGGTATCCTAAACCAAATAGGGGGAGATTGTTAGAACCTAGTCTTACTTTGGATTAGGATCCCAACTCAAATAGGGGGAGATTGTTGGAACCTTAGTTTTGATTTGAGTTAGGATCCACCTTTAGTGTCTAAGTTTATATCATAACATATCTTATAACTTAGATTAAATTCCATTAAAAAAGAAGGCTAAAAATATATATATTTAATAGGCAGAAAATAAGAGAAAGAATAAAAATACATATGTTCTCTGCGTTCGACAAACGTCCATCTGCGTTCGACGAACGGCGTTCTGCGCTCGACGAATAGCGTGCATTCTGTGCTCGACGATCCCGTCTCAGCGGTTCAGCGGTCGACGAACAGATCCCAGCTCAGCGCTCGACGCTTTTACTCAAGCTCAGCGCTAGGCGCTTTTACTCAAGCTCAGCGGTGGACGCTTTTGCTCGTCTCAGCGGTCGACGAAGATCACCTATCTCAGCGCTCGACGAGCCCGTCTCAGCGGTCGACGAATCCTTCCGTTCGACGAATCTTCAGCAGAAGTTCAGAATAGTGAATCAAATGATCAGGTCGATGAATCAAATGATGAGGTCGACGAACGTGAAGCTGAGCTCGACGAATTTCTCCCAGTATTATATTTTATATAATTTAGCTTGACTAAAATATTATATATATATATGTTGTCAGTTTTATTAAAGCAATATTTATTATTTCTATATATATATTATTGATCTGACCTTACAGCTGAGCAAGCATTAAATATTCTAGCCGTTGGCAGAAGCAATAAATGTTGTAGCCATTGCAGCAAGCCAAAGACGGCAAGTTATGTTCTCGAGGATCTGGGAAATAAAAGAAATATTATTTCTTTCCTCTTCTGTCGGCAAGGATTCAAATCAGCTGAAAGCTTCCAGATTAAATATACAGAGGAAGATCAAAGAAGAAGAAGGAGTGGCAGAACATGATATAGAACAGCTAACAGAGAAAGAAAGAAAAAAAAGTACAGAACATATTAATATTGCTGTACAGGAAAAGAAAGAGGAAGAGAAACAGAGGAGCAAAAAGAGGCAGATCAAATTTATATTATATCTTCTTTTTGCCAAAATATTGCTTTAATAAAACTGACATCATATATATATAATATTTTAGTCAAGCTAAATGATATAAAATAATACTGGGAGAAATTCGTCGAGCTCAGCTTCACGTTCGTCGACCTCATCATTTGATTCGTCGACCTGATCATTTGATTCACTGTTCTGAACTTCTGCTGAAGATTCATCGAACGCGGACTTGGGTTCGTCGAACGGAAGGATTCGTCGACCGCTGAGATGGGCTCGTCGAGCGCTGAGATAGGTGATCTTCGTCGACCACTGAGATGAGTAAAAGCGTCGACCGCTGAGCTTGAGTAAAAGCATCGAGCGCTGAATTGTTTCTCTTTCTAGTTCCCCTTTGCACTTGATCTCTATTTTATTGTGTAGGAACAATAGCAATGATAATTTTGCATCCTTCCCTACCTCCATCAAAGTTCCTTCTTCAAGGGGCCTAGCTTCAGCCTTCCTGAAACTAGGCAGGGGGAGAAGTTTGTATGAACAAGCTCCATTTGATGCAGTGTTTTGCTCAGGGGGAGTTGTTCTATAAACTAGGCAAGGAGAGAAAGCTGAAGAACCTCCAGTCTCAGGGGGAGACACTCTCAGGGGGAGTAGCTGTAAGAAGAAGCTTGATAAAGCTCACAGCAGTTTGCTGTTTCAGAAAAATTCAGATACAGTTCATGATCAAATTCAGTATCAGTTATTGCTACAAGCTCAGTAAATCAGAATTCAGAAAAACTCAGTTAAAGACAATTTCAGAAATCTGATTTACATAGCAGATACAGTTCAGTTACAGATCAGAATTCAGAACAATACAGTTCATATCAGAATTCAGAAAGAAAGAATTCAGAGAAAATCAAAGGTTCTTTTTATTAGTTTTTTATTGAAATGTAATTTCAAAACTCAGAGTACTATTCATTTTATATCTGATGAAATATTCAAAATATATCAGATATATATATGCTCTGTTATTTTTACTATATTATTGTTTGTTTATTTTCAATTTTTGTCAAACAGTGTCCTAACCCAAATAGGGGGAGATTGTTGGAACAACCCTATTTCTGATTTGGGCTAGGATCACCATATGTTGACTAAAGACAAAGTTGACCCCAATGTATAGTTTATGGGTCAAGAGTTTAGGCTGTTAGAACTAAAGATTTCATTCAGATTCTGCGTTCGACGAACTCCACACTGCGTTCGACGAACGACTATCTGCGTTCGACGAACGACAAGCTCTCTGCGTTCGACGAATGGCAAGCTCTCTGCGTTCGACGATCAACTTATATTTTGCGTTTGACGAACAGCTAGAGTCTCAGCGGTCGAAGAATTTGTCTAAGTGCAGCGCTCGACTAATTACATTCTGTGTTCGACGAACGTCTTGCTTCAAGCTCGTCTCAGCGGTCGACGATCCCGTCTCAGCGATTCAGCGGTCCACGAACAGATCCCAGATCAGCGCTCGACGCTTTTACTCAAGCTCAGTGCTCGACGCTTTTACTCAAGCTCAGCGGTCAACGAAATTATCCAGGCTCAGCGGTCGACGAATCCTTCCGTTCGACGAACTCAAGTCTGCGTTCGACGAATACCTTCAGATCGACGAAAGTTCTCACAGATCAACAAAATTAATTATTCCAGCAAGATTGAATTGAGGTCGACGAAGTAAATGTTGTGTTCGACGAAAATCTTGAGGTCGACGAATCTGCGTTCGATGAATTTTGTTCAGATCAAAGAATTGATATTTAAGTTCAGAAATTTCAGCAGGATTATACTTATTTCATTCTCTGAACTCAGATCGACGACAGCAACGGCTCTTTCCATCAGATCAAGTAAGGAAAATATATTTCCTTTATTATTCCAAGTTTATAGTCGTTGACATTTCCTCGGAAAAGGACATATTCATGGAAAAGGAAAGAATTAAACGGTGCAGCAGATTTGTGTTTCCAAAACAACTCTTCAGAATAATACATTCCTTAATATAAGGGATTTGCATTTAATTCTGTCAGACATTTTCAAAAGAAAGAAGGAAAGAAGATATTACAGAATAATTTTACAACTTTCCTCGACAGCATCAATACAGATTAGATTACAGTTTTGCTGTACAAAAAAGTACAGAGAATAAGAAGGAAAGAAAAGAGAAAGGAAGAACAGAAGAACAAAAATCACACAGATCTTCATCTTCTTCCTCCTCTAGTAGCACATATTTTCTGAGAACATCTTCAACATCACCTCTCAGTATTTCTGCTGCAAGAATCAGAAAAGAAAGAATCATTAGCTGCAAGCACAGATCTTTCAAAAGAGCAACAAAAATCTGAAGAACTCTCTCTTCCTGATTTATCTTCTATAGGAAGATCATTTCTTCAAAGAGAAAGCTCCAGCCATTCAAATGTCAAACATCTTCAATCAGACAGAGGAGCCTTTCTACAACATCAAATTCACTAGAGTCTTCTCTATACATCTTGACAGAGAAGAACATCTAAACCCCTCTCTATCCCATTATGTACAGGGTTAAAACTCCTTCAAAAGTTTACACCATTGGTGGCAAGACACCTGATCAAAAAATCTAGTTGGTTTTTGGGCACCTTATCAAAAGCTCATTGGTGTGAGGGCACCTGATCAAAAATCCTAGTGGATTCCTACCAAGGGTGGTAGAAGAGTAGACGTACCCAAGTTTAGTGGGGAACTACTATAGCTCCTTGTATCTTCTGTGTTTGATTTCTTTTATGTGTTGTGTTGTGTGCTGTTTTTCATTATTTATTTTATTCCAGTTTTTATTTATCACTCACTCTTTACACATATACTTATATCAGTATTTTCAATTCCGCTATAAAACTAAGAGAAAAAGTTTTAAACTCTATTCACACCCCCCCCCCCCCCCCCTCTAGAGTTAATTTAAGATCTAACCTCCACTTTTAAGTTTTATTTTTATTACTTTTCAAAATCATATTACTTAATTTACTTGGATTTAAAGAAAATACTTAACTAGTATTTGTAAGCACTGAATTGAACACCTCTCCGTGGGAATGATCTTAACTCACTTTATATTACTTGACGCGACGCTTGCACTTGCGTGTATTACGTATACCTATTTCATGCGTATCAAGTTTTTGGCGCCGTTGCCGAGGAGGTGCAAATAATTTAGTGTGTTTTCCTTGCAATATTACTAAATTCTGAGTATTTAGAGCTCAAGTTTTTTTATGTTGTATTTTCTTTTGCTTTGTTTGTCCTTATTATGTTTGCTTTGTTAGTGCATGTCCCGATATCGATTATCTGAACTATTGCCTTTAAATCTAGAGATTGAATGACGTGTAGACAAAATAGGAAAACATCTCGGGTAGAACAAAGTAATTCTTCAACCATGAATCTTAATCAGCAAAATGTTAACAATGAAAATCATCAGGAGGATGTAGGACAAGAAGGTCAGGTAGATCAGAATGGTCAACCCGCTGAAATTAGGAGAACCTGTCGTGACTATAATATGCCTTTAAGGGGAGGGGTATAATTTAGTATTGCTAGACCCGCGATTGAAGCCAACAATTTTAAAGTTGATTCTACTGTAATGCAATTAGTTCAAAATAATAAATTTGGCGGACTAAATCATGAAGACCCTGATTCTCACTTAAGGACTTTTATAGAAATCTGCGATACATTAAAAATCAATGGTGCTTCTGATGAAGTCATTAGACTTCGTTTGTTCCCATTCTCATTGGAGGGAAAGGCTAAAGACTGGTTAAATTCTATGTCTAATGCTTCTATAACTACTTGGGTATTGTTAATAGAAAAATTCTTGGCTAAGTATTTTCCCCCATCTAAAACTGCCAAACTAATGCGTGACATATCTACGTTTATTCAAGGGAATGAGGAAACACTTTATGATGCGTGGGAGCATTTCAAAGAACTATTGCGTAGGTGCCCACACCATGGCCTAGCCATTCACCAACAAGTGTGGACCTTTTATAATGGCCTCCAGACATCTACTATGATTCAAGTGGATGGAGCTGCAGGAGGATCTTTGATGAATAAGTATCCCGAAGATGCTTATTCAATTTTAAAAGATTGTCTTCCAATAATATCACTCAATTGAGCGACAAGGAACATCTTCTTCGGCCGGCTTATATCAAGTTGACCAATTAACTTCGTTTGCAGCTCAAATGACCGCCCAATTTAACTCGATGAATAAGATGTTAGATGTGTTAACATTACATCAAAGTCAATCGATCCCTCAAGTCAATTGTATATCCAATCCTTTGCCCATCACACACTCATCGCTCACGGTAGATCAACTCATTGGACATAGCGAGGAAGCCAATTATATTAGCGATCAACAAAGGCAAAACAACAATGCATTCTCAAACTATTACAATCCGAAAGTACGTAATCACCCTAATTTATCATGGAAGAATAATGCCGGAATGACACACCCACCCGAGTTCAATTCAAATCCTCATCCATTCCAGAATAATAACTATAATCAACAAGTTTCTTCTAGAAAATTATCTAATGAGATGCTCATTGAATCCATGCAAAAGCGTGACGCTCACATTACAAGTCTAGTGGGTTCATTACGTGTAATTGAGTCTCAATTGGGACAAATTGCTAATGCCTTGAACATTAGACCACAAGGGTCACTCCCAACTGAGTACACTACACCAAATCCGAAGGGAGATAATCAACAGTGCAAAGCGGTCACTTTACAGAGTGGTAAAGAGTTGGTGAGAGGACCTTCAAATGAGCAAGATAGGGAGAACAATGAAGAGAAGGAGTTGAATGATTCTAATCCTAGTGTTCTTAAAGAAGAGAAAGAACAAAATAATAACAATAATGAAGAAGAAGTAGAAGTATTAGGAGAAAATAAGACAGAACCCGACATCGTAGTAATGAAGAAGAAAGATAATGTAATAGTCTACCCACCTCCACCTTTTCCTCAAAGATTAAGAAAAAGCAAGTTGGATAATCAATTCCAAAATTTTTTAGAAATCTTTAAAAAATTGCAAATCAACATCCCATTTGCCGAAGCTTTAGAGCAAATGCCTAGCTACGTTAAATTCATGAAAGATATCCTCACAAAAAGAGAAAATTTGGAATAAATGAAATGGTGGCACTCACTCATGAGTGTAGTGCAATTCTTCAAAAGAGGCTTCCTCCTAAATTGAAAGATCCGGGAAGCTTTACCATTCTGTGTTCCATATGATATCAATTTGAAGGTAAGGCATTATGCGATTTAGGAGCAAGTATAAACTTAATGCCCCTCTCAATATATAAGAAATTGGGATTGGGAGAAATATCAAAAACGTCAGTTACTTTGCAATTAGCGGATAAAACACTTGCTTTCCCAAAGAGGATTGTAGAAGATGTGCTGGTAAAGGTGGAAAAATTTATTTTTCCGACGGATTTTGTGGTCCTAGATATGGAGGAAGATAAAGAAGAACATATCATTGTGGGAAGACCCTTCCTAGCTACAGGTAGAACATTGATTGATGTTTATAACGGTGAATTGACTATGAGAGTCAATGATGAGCATGTCACTTTTAACATGCTCAAAGCGATGAAGTTTCCACACAGAAGAGAAGATAATATGGAAGAAGTTAATAGCATTTCCCTTTATGACTATGACTTGAAGTTTAAATTAGGAGATCAAGATGATATGTTGTCACGACTATTAACCCAAGATGAGATTTCTGACGACGAAGAAGAAATTCATGAATATTTACAAATCTTTGAGCGTCAACCTGTATTTTTCCGTAAGCCGGAATCTCTTGAGATGCCAGAGAAGTCATTGATGGATAAACCCTTTATCAAGAGTACTCCAACCTTAGAATTGAAACCTCTTCTCGATCATCTCACATATGCATATTTAGGGGAAAACAACACATTACCAATCATAGTGAACTCCAAATTGCTTCCTGAACAACAACATAAATTAATAAGTTTATTAAAGCAATTTAAGCTAGCCATAGGTTGGACAATAACGGACATTAGGGGAATTAGCCCTTCTTTATGTATGCATAAAATTCTCTTGGAGGAATCTTTTAAGGGATCGGTAGAATATCAACGTCATCTGAGTCCGCCTATGAAGGAAGTTGTGAGAAAGGAAATTATTAAATGGTTGGATGCGGGAATCATATATCCTATCTCAGATAGCTCGTGGGTTCCCCCAGTGCAATGTGTACCCAAGAAATGAGGGATGACGGTAATTAAAAATGATAAGAATGAATTAATTTCAACACGAACAGTCACGGGTTGGAGAATTTGTACGGACTATAGGAAGTTGAATAAAGCTACTAGGAAAGACCATTTCCCCTTACCGTTCATTGATCAGGTTCTAGACAAACTAGCGGGAAATGATTTTTCTATTTTTAGATGGGTATTCTGGTTATAACCAGATCACGGTCGATCTGAAAGATCAAGAAAAGACCACATTCACGTGCCCATATGACACTTTCACATTTAGAAGAATGCTCTTCGGTTTGTGTAATGCACCGACTACTTTTCAGCGATGCATGATAGTCATATTTTCAGATATATTGGATCATGGTATCGAGATTTTCATAGATGATTTTTCAATTTTTGGAAAATCATTTGATGGTTGTTTAGCATGTTTAGAAAAGGTGCTTACTCGTTGCGTTGAAACTAACCTCATATAAAATTGGGAGAAGTGCCACTTTATGGTACGCGAAGGGATAGTTCTAGGACATCATATCTCCAAGAATGGACTAGAAGTTGATAAGGCGAAAGTTGAAGTAATTGAAAAATTGCCACGACCTAAGAACGTGAAAATGATGCGAAGCTTCTTAGGTCATGCCGGGTTCTATAGAAGATTCATTAAAGACTTTGCAAAAATAGCCAAACCATTGAGTGGCTTACTAGAAAAAGATGTAAAATTCCATTTTGATGACGCATGTTTGTACGCTTTCGATGATCTAAAAAAACCGATTAACCACTGCGCTCATTGTGGTGGCACCAGATTGGGAAGAACCCTTTGTATTGATGTGCGATGTTAGTGATTATGCTGTGGGAGTTGTGTTAGGTCAAGTGCGGGATAAAGTCTTCCACACAATTGCTTACGCTAGCAAGACTTTGATTGAAGCCCAAATTAATTACACCACCACTGAAACAGAATTACTAGCAATTGTATTCTCTTTTGAAAAATTTAGATCGTATCTTTTATGCACTAAGGTTACAGTATTCACGGATCACGCCGCTATCTAGTTTCTCATAGAAAAGAAAGACGCAAAACCACGTTTGATCTGTTGGGTGCTTTTATTACAGGAATTCGATCTAGAGATTAAAGATAGGAAGGGTGTAGACAATCCGGTAGCAGATCATCTCTCTAGAATTGAATGTTCTAGATCATCCATTCGTGCTGAGATTGATGAGAGATTTCCAGATAAATATCTATTATCTATTTCTGAATTTTCTGCACCCTGGTATGCGGACTATATAAATTATATAGTGAGTAAAGTTTTTCCACTGGACATGCATTATCAATAAAAGAATAGATTTTTACACCAAATCTGTTCTTATTTTTGAGACGAACCTTACTTGTTTAAACTTGGAGCAGACGGAGTTTTGCGAAGATGTATATTAGAAGAAGAAATGAAACTAATCTTGGAAAAATGTCACAACTCTCCGTACGGAGGGCACTTCATGGGAAAGAAAACTGACATGGAAGTTTTAGAAACGGGTTTCTTTTGGACGAACTTATTCCGGGATGAGAACGAGTTTGTGAAATGGTGTGATCGCTGTCAACGAAGTGTCAATCTTAAAAAATGGATGCGATGCCATTGAATATAATATTGGAAGTTGAAATATTTGACGTTTGGGGTCTTGATTTTATGGGACCATTTGTGAATTCTAACGGTAATTTATTTATTCTTCTAGCAGTGGATTACGTTTCTAAGTGGGCCGAAGCAATTGCTACGACCAAAAATGATGTTAAGATAGTCTTGTATTTCCTAAAAAAATATATTTTTAATCGATTTGGGACCCCGAGAGCCATTATTAGTGATGGGGGAAGTCATTTTTGCAACGCACTATTTGCTTCCCTGTTAAGAAAATATGGGGTGACCCATAAGGTTGCATTAGCTTACCATCCTCAAACAAATGGGTTAGCATAGGTTTCCAATCGAGAGATAAAAAAAATCCTTGCACGGACTGTTAGCACCAACTGCAAAGATTGGTCCTATAAATTGAATGATGCTTTGTGGGCATATCGGACCGCCTACAAAACACCAATAGGTCTAACCCCATATCGTCTAGTCAATAGAAAGTCGTGTAATTTACCTTTAGAATTAGAGCACCGTGCTTATTGGGCAATTAAGAAAATTAATTTTGACTTTCAAAATGCAACTAAAAATCGCATCCTGCAACTTAATGAAATTTAAGAAATGAGGATGAACGCATACGAAAGTTTATGAATCTACAAAGAACGAATAAAAAAAATGGCATGATCAACATCTGAAGGAAAAACAGTTCGAACCGGGACAAGCAGTTTTGTTGTTCAATTCTCGTTTAAATTTATTTCCCCAGAAGCTCAAATCGCGTTGGTCGGGTCTATTTAAGGTTAAGGTAGTGCACCCTTACGGCGCAGTGACCATCGAGAATGAAAATGATGGGACAGAATTCAAGGTTAACAGTGAGAGAATTAAGCTGTATTTGGAAGGCGGCAGTGACCGAGCGATGATGTGCTTATCGCTTCTTTAATTAGTGAACCGTCCTGTCGGGATGGTAAATTAGGCGCTTGATGGGAGGCAACTCATCATCTATAATATAATTATATAGATTAAATTATATCAAGTGCTATGTTTATGAGGTCGTTTGAATTAAGCTTAATTCGGAGGAAAATACAAGAGTTTAAAATTTTTAAGTGTAAGGTGGGACGTCACAACCTAATAAAAGGTAGGTTGTAACCTTTTTTCTGTTGAACTGGCGTGAAGTAAATGGCAATGGATTGCTTAGGACCGGTTCAGCTGAACCAGACCATATAATTTGGATAAGTCAAGCCTTTTCTTCTACTCTTCTTAACATTTCCCGAAGGAGGGTTTTCTAAACCTGAGAGGTGCCGACCTAGGGCGCAGTACGCGATTTCAGAGCGGCGATGATCTAGGGTCTGGTAAGCGACGCCGGAGTAGCAAGGATCTGTGTGGCAGTCCTTCGTGAAGCAGGCGAGTTCTGCAGCGGCAAGTGACAACACCGCACGGTGCGCAATGCCGGAGACGCGACGACATTAGGCAAGGCCGTTCCTGAAGGTATACTCCTCAACATTGTTCTTACCTTGGATTAATACGCACTCCTCGATTTAGTTTCATTTTGCACTACTTAGGATATGTCTTCGAGAAAAAGGGGAAGAGCAAGGAAATCGCTCAGAAACGAGTTAAAATTTTATGTGACAATGCCCTTCAACGTTTTCAAATGTTGCAATCGATTCCTCCAATTTACGAGCGTGGTTTCAAGATGGAGAAAAGAGCTTGGAGTGCCACATACGCCGAACAAATAGCGGCTCTGCAGTGGGAGACATTTTGTCACCCACGAACAGAGGCAGTTTTAACTTGGGTATATGAGTTATACGCTAACGCACTAGACGGCAAGGATGGAAAAGTTTTTGTGAGAGGAAAACTACTCAATTTCTCTTAGGCCGCGATCAATGCATTCTTTGATTTGGATGACAACATTATTAGTGATCACGTCACAATCCATCCAGCTGTGCCTAAGGAAGAGATGACTGTTGTTATTTGTGGGGCAAACGGATCAGACTGGGGGAATAAGAAACAAAATGCAGTGAAGTCAACTTGTTTATCTCGAGTGGCAAAGGTTTGACTCTTATTTATCAACGCAAGTGTACTACCTACACGTCATTTGAACAACGTCCGTCTAGATTGCATATCTCTCGTTTACTGTATTATGAAAGGCATCAAAGTTAATGTGGGGAAGATCATCTCCCAACTGATTGGGAAGAAGATCCATGAGAACAATGCAAAACATATTTGGTTCCCCACTATTATAATAGAATTGTGCCGGATTGCTGGAGTGCAAGAATTTGACGGAGACATGATAACTCAAGTTGGGCGACACATTAATGAAACAGTTGTGGCAGTTAACGTTAAGGTTAATGTTGATTCTCCAAAGATGAAGATAGGGGTAAAATCAAAAAGGGATAGCCATTCCCCTGAGTCACCATAGAACGGGCCCATTTGCATTGGTCTTCCATGGCCACATACTGATAATGCCACCAAAATCATGATGAATAATATTGAGTATATGAAGACCTTTCAACGATGTCAACACATCTATTACGATGCACAACTGAAGGACCTTCGAGCGAATGTTACTACATTGATGGAGAATGCTAAGATTACTGTCCCAAACCCAAGCTTCCCAATGTCAGTGTAATTTGATCACTCCGGATTTCTCCTAACAGTTGACCGATATTGGTTGGATCCGGTGGAGGAGGTGAAAAGAGAAGAGGAGTCTGAGACAGAGGAGTACGATGAAGACGAGGCCACGTTGGATGATGATCATGTGACCGCCGAGGAGGATGATGATGACGAGATGGAGGATGATTAGTACCATCATGATTCGAACCATGAGGATGATACTTTTCTTATTTTATTTCCATATTGTTGCTGTGTCCTCATATGAACTATTTTGATATTTAGTGATCTGTGCTGACTTGGAATATTTAGATAATTAATGATAGGAAATATTTGGATAACTGCTGTTATGTGCCGATATGCCCTATTTGGATAATTTCTGCTATGTGCTGCTTGGTGTTTCTTGGGATATGTGCTGATATGAACCATAAAATCCATTTTTGATAATTGCTTGATACTCTATTCTCATTTTCTGATAAGTGTAGTTGTTATTCTCTTGTTTTGGGTATGTTCTGATAATTGCTTGAACTATATGTGTTATTAACGGATGAGGAATGTCATTAGCATTGATATATGACATGAGTTTTATATTGATTGCTCTGTTTTGAATTTTTATTATTAACTGTTAATGACACACATGAAATTGTATAATTCTATATCTTTAGTCTTTTTTCTGTATATGTCACAGATATAAGTTATGCAGGTCACATAAAGTAGTTCAGATTGATGAAGGAAACATTTTCAAAAGAACATAATTGGAGATATCATCAATACATAAAGGACACCTCGATTTTCACGGGAGTATTTAAATTTCAAAAAAAAAAATTATTCCCTATCTTTATGAGATGATTATGATACATATGTTTTCTTGATTTTTATGGAAAATGAGGTCTCTTTGCTAGGGACTAGCAAAGGGAAAAAGTGTGGGGGTGAGGTGATGATATCATGACCCGATCCTAATTCTAGATATAATTAACGAATAAGTTATTTAAGATTATTTGATGAGTACGGTTTGGCAAGATAGTCAATCTTAATGATTCATATTTTTTATTTGAAGTTAGCAAGATAGGTAAAAGCTCTTTTAAAGATTTCTGTTATCCACAATGTTCTTTAAAAGAATTTGCTTCCTAAAATTTATTTCTATTGATTTTTGAAAATAATGGTGGAAGGGCGAGCAAGAACCGAGTCGGAGATGTAAGCCAAAGCGTTGAGTTGAGTAATTAATTTGTAAGAATGATTGGGGCTTTTTCTTTGATCATTTCATGTCTGATTGCTTAAATTTAATTTGATCACATGTTATCCTTTGAGCTTGAACCTTGAATTACCATGTATAATTTCCCTATAATTCCAATGGTTATTTCTTATTAAGCTTTTCAACTATGGGTGATGTTTTAAAAAAAATTTGTATGTCATAGTGATTTGTGGCCTAAGTGTGTGTACACCTACTTGGAATGATCACAACTATGAATATATTTATATATAAAAAAAGGAAAATGTCATAATGATATGAGGCCTAAGTGTGTGTACTCCTACTTGGAATGATCCCAACTGTGTACTAAAAAAATTTGAGAAATGAACCCCATAGTTTGGAGAGCTATTGAGAATATTAACTAGGGATATATCATCCACTATCTAAACATATTCCTCACGAAGACAAAGTCATTGTTACCATAAGTCTCATGAGTTCTTTTTAAATTAAACTACTGAACTCTTGTGATGGTTAAGTCAAAGTCTCAGACTATTCTTATGCTTCTCAGTTATTGGGAAAGTTCAACGAGAAAAGTTGATGGGAGTAATGGATTTTAAAGGATAGCACACACCACACTAGAAATTTTAATTGAGCTTTATCTTTCATCAAGCTAATGAATATTTAAATATTTTGAACTTTTATTGATTGACAAATTCTCCATTGGTTAAATCAATTTTCTTGAGTAGGCTTTCCTTAATTATTTTTGAGAAGGAGGATCATGTGAGTATTATATTTTGATGACAATCATCTCACCCTATTTAATGAACGGATTTGTCTTTGGTAGAGACTAGCAAAAGTATAAGTGTGAGGGTGTGATAACTTCTCAAAAGGAAGTTATTTAACCCATTTGTTTGAACTAAATATTCATCATAAAGTGGGGAAATGGATCTAAATGAAGTGGGAATGCTTGTAAATTAATATTTATTTTATTTGTGACTAATTCAGTCTTTTTCCAATATTATATTGTCAGAAACATCGAAGAAATCGACTTGGAGAAAGGAATCTGCCCAAATCTCATGACCAGGAAAATAGGTTGCAACCTCAGAAAACCAGGTTGCAATGCATTCTGGGCGAATTTCAGATTTTTAAATTCAAATTTTGAAATTGTTTTCGATTATGGAAGGTCGCACCTTTCCATGGGGGATGGATGTTTTTAAGTATGTAAACTCCTGGAGAGAAGGGACAGAGAGAGAGAGAAGGATTTTCGGATTAGAGAGAGAAAGAGAAGACCCAATTTCGAAATCCTCCATTGGAGAGTGGTTAGACCAAGGAAGAAGGAGATCTCCGAGCTATTCAAGCGACCAACGTTGTGAAGAGAATCATGCATCAACTAAGCATTAAACCATCATGTTTTGTAAGATCTCTCCAAACATTTTGTGTGTTTCTTCCTTTGCTATGAACTAAGTCTCTCTAATCTTGTATTGTGAGAGTACTTAGGCTTGTGTGATGAATATTTTCTAGATTTCTCTTTGTGTTTTGTTTGGTGAATGCTCTTTATCAAATTTATGATCTTTATTGTAAAACTTTTGGCCAAGATTTTATCTTTTTACTACGCTCCATAATTCGAGAGATGAGTTGCGTAAGTGCATCATAATTTTGATATAGCATTTAAAGGGAGAAAGAGATTTCCTCTTAGTGTTAGCAACTTTGGTTTTCGTTCCTTATGCAGTACTTGTCTCTCCCAAGGGGGAAATAGAGACTAGGGATTTCCGATATCGAGAGGTACGGATTTCTATTTTAAAATCATTGCAAGGTATTTCACTACACTTTTATCACAAAGTTTCATTCATGGATTCATCGCACTTGACTAAGGAAATCACGATACAAGATTATTTCTCAATATTGATAAGAAAGTATTTCTCTAAGGAACTGTAATCTATTTAGTTTTAAATCTTCATCTAGTTTTAGTTTAATTACTTTTCAAAATCATATTACTTAATTTACTTGGATTTAAAGAAAAGACTTAACTAGTATTTGTAAGCACTGAATTGAACACCTCTCCGTGGGAACGATCTTAACTCACTTTATATTACTTGACGTGACACGTGCACTTGCGTGTATTACGTATACTTATTTCGGGCGTATCAATAATGAAGGCCCAGAATTTGATTTCCCTTCAGATACTGTAAGATCCTTTTCACGCAGGCAAGTTGTTTGATACTTTGTTCTGACATGAATCTCGATGTTATACTGACTGAGTTTTCAATGTTTGGCTTGTTGTGTGTCAATTATATTGGAGAACCTACTATGCTTCTATAAATCTCTGGGCTTGTCTTCTCTTCATCATCAATTTTAAATTGTTTATCAGATGTGTATATGGGATTAGAAATAGAACTGCATTTTGACATTTGGCATCACATCAGAAGGTCTTGTAGATACTTCGTTTGATGAATGAATATACTCCTCGGGACTTATCTTACTTGTATTCCCAAGAAGTATTTCATAACTCCCATGTCTGACATTTCAAAATTAATTTTGATTTGCCTTTTGAATTCTTCTATAAGATCAGTTATGTTGTCTGTAGGGATCAAATCATCTACATAAATGCTTAGTATCAAGTAATCAGATGTGTTGAATGTTTTAATATAGATGGATGCTTCACTGGAGCTTTGTTCGAAGAGATGATCTTTTCATTATCTATCCTTTGATTCCAAGCACTCGGGGTCTATTTCAACACAAACAAAGCTTTCTTTAATTTGTATACTTTAGCTTCTTCTCCTTTCACTCAATATCCTCCAGGTTGGTTAATATACACATCTTCATTCAGTTCTCCATTCAAAAAGATAAATTTCACGTCCATTTGGTGCACTAAGTGTTGTCTTTGAGCAGCCACTGGAATCCCGCTATTAGCAGACTAGTTCAAAAAAGGCTATAAATAGACCCTTTAGGGCACCTTGGGAGAGAATAACATTCTAGATTTTTGCTCCTCCTCAAGAGTTCTTTGGTTAGCTCCTCCAGCTCTCCAAGGTGCCCGGCTTCAGCTTTGGCTTGGGAGGGGAAGTGCTCTAAAGATCTTCCGAGTGTGTGGTGGGACCTCCACGCTGCTACCAAGGGTCGTGCCTCTTGTTCTAAGTCTTCGGCTAGGTTCTTCCGCGGGATTAGTAAGTGCTCGTTGCCCCCCTTCTTAGGGGTCCAAACTCCTCGTTGGACCGAAATACCGGTTCCAACAATATATATATATATATATATATAATAACTTAATTTTTTTTATATATAAATTATAGGGGTTCTAGATGTTGTTTACCTTTCATTTCTAGTTTGGGTGGCGCATGATTCATTCTTTTGTTAAATAGAAGGGGGTTGGCCTCCATCACCATAAGTGAGACTGCATCTGTGTATTCTTCTGCCATATTTACTTGAAGCAGATCTATGGTTTATGGTAACTCTAGACCCTAATTCACTTTGCAATGTTTTTTATGCTTCCTGAAATTAAAATTGATTTGGGTCCGGACGTCTGGTAAGTCGGCGAAGTTTAATAAGTAAATTACAACATTCTTGTTGCTCGTAATAATTGAATACAAATTAATATAAAGTATGAAAACTATCGAGTGGCAAAATGAGCTTGTGGATGGCAGTAGGGACTAGGGCCATTAAATTGTTCATTGACCATTTTGATTTGAGTTGGCAGCGGCATTGTTAGCTTTGATTTGAAAAAAAAATGTTGTTTGGATAACTTTTATTTGGCCGAAAAATGATTTTGTTTTGGCCTTGTACAAAAAAATTTATTCTTGGTTTTGTTTTCTCCCCCTGAGTTGATGGGAGTTCCCACTGGGATACTACAAGAACTTCTGCAGCATGCTCCCCCTTGATTAATACAGTCTTTTCTGGAGGATTCTCAACTGGCTCCACTTGAACTATTCCTATTTGAAAAACAGTTAGCTTATTTGGGTCATGAGCCTCAGTATCTGGAACACTTAGAGCAATCTCTTCTACAACACTCTTTTCCTTCTCATGGACACTTACACCTCCCTGATTATGTATCTCCTCCTCCTAAATCTTCTCTTCCTTCTTAACCTTACTACTGACAAGGGAAGTTAAGAAATATTTAGTGATCATTGAGGAGGATACAATTGTCTTGAGAGACAGGAGTCACTCTTTTTATTCTTATATTTCTGACTCCATCTAGGAGTAATTCTTATTAAACTTTCTGGTTTGGCTGGCTAGTAGGTCAGCAAAGGTGCTTGAGTCCAAACCTACTGCATTAGAGATGGCTTGTTCAATATAAAAAGAGGGAGTACGAGCAAGAGATGTAGGAGGAGTAGGTGTGGACAAAATAACTGGGGGGATTGCTGTGAGGTTCTCATTGAAGTCTGGAAGATCTATAGGGGAGTGTGATTGATAGACTTCTAGAGAGATATGAAATGGTGGTAGGGGAGCAGACTGATTGTTTGTGATTATGGTGGATTGTTGTTATTGTGGTTGGAGAGGGACCTGGGTTGTAGGTTCTATGGTAGGGATGGATGAATTGTCTGGTTGACCTGGGCTGGATTAACATCTTGATTAGTATCTTGTTGAGTTGTTGGGGTGTAAAGTGGAGGATCTGGTAGATTTCTCTCTATGTCTTGTGGAGGTGGAGAAGGAGGAGGTGAAGGTGCAGATTGACCAGGCTTCAGAATTTGCCTGGTCCACTTGGAAAATATTCCTATAATCATCCTTTTTTTCCTTGGAGGAATGGGCACTCCTTTTGATTTGCACACCATTGGATAATGGTGGAAATGCACCTGGCTCATAATCCTCATATATGCATTTTCTTTGTGAGCATATTTGTGCCCAATCAGTTTCAGCAGCCATCTCTCCCAGTTTATCTTCTTCTTAAGAACTAGAACACCCATGATTTGCAGCAGCTGCATGGGGATAACACCATGAGCAGAGATTTTGCAAAGGAGCACCTTCCCTACTATATCAGCAAGAAATCTATATTCTTCAGCAAGATCAATCTTCTTCAGATTGATGACCATATCTTTCTTAAACTGCGTGATTTCTATAGCTTTCTTGATCTCTTCCCCTGCCAGTTCATCTAGGTCACTGCCAGTTGCAAGATCAAATGTTTGATTTAGCAATTCCTCTGTTATACGTGTATATGTCTCAGAAACTTTCCCATTGATGGAGCCATCATCTCCTATTTGCATATTGTCCTTGCATTCTGTCAGTTCAGCTTCAAGTATCTTGCACCTTGCGGAAATCAATTTTGTCAGGCTAGCAGCATGAAATAGGCCGAGAATGGCCTTGAAATTGTCAGATGCTGTGTTGAAGGAGTCTATATCAACATCAAAACCAGAGTTTATCTTTGGAGGAGCCATTGATTCTGAAGTGCCTGCAAAAAGAGAGAGAGACGAGAGAAAGACGTAGGAGAGCTTGGGAGAGGAAGAGGAAGAGAGAAGGAATGAGAGAATTCGAAAGCGTAATGAATTTGACGCCAATAGTGCTTAAAAGAAGATGATTCGTCGCACCTTAGGGTTTTATTCAAAGCACCGTCGACAAAGATTAATAGACAGCGCGCCAAAATATGCTGAAGCAGCTTCTAGAAGTGAAACTGTGGGCACTTATCATATTGACGTTGCGTCGATTAGAACTAGACGCACCTTCGAATTTGACGAACAACTATTAATTCGACGTATCCGTCGATATGAAATCGATGTTGCGTCGATATGAAATCGACGTTGCGTCGAATGCTATTCGAATTGCATGATTTAGACGGCCCTCAAAGCTAGCGTCGAATAGAATTAGACGGTACGTCGAATTCTATTCGACGCCACTCAAATTATCTGTTGCATATTACTTTTGAAGTAGGCGTCGAGTAAAATTAGACGGTACGTCGAATTCTATTCGACGCAACTCTGAATAAATAGTTCTATTTTCTTAAAAAGTTCTTGTTGTTTTTCCCAGCAATGGTTTTTTCTGAAAGTAGTATTTATACTATTATTTTCATGAACTAAAGAAGATAATAAGAAGATTTAAAGAAGAAATCACTCCCTTATTGGATTTAGTTCTTTATTAAGCTATAGTTCTTCCTTCCCCTTCCATCATCTTCTAGGAGGGATCCTACCTAATCCTGCACAAGTAGTTCAAACATTAGAAAGAACCCAGGTTACCTTGGGACCTTTGCTTTTACCATTATAGGGTTCTATGAAAGAGTAGAAGGGTATTTCATGATATTCTTTTGGATGGCAGAGTGAGTTTATCAAACCTTGATTTATTATTTTGGTACTTCAGATGTGTATAAAATGTATCCAAATACAATAAGTCAGCAGAATGTCTATTTATTCTACTTTTGGCTTTACCTTTTTTATTATTGTTAGTTAAGTTCTCTGAATTACACTTGTCTAGATATTTCTTTTCATTGTTTGGTTTTCCTCTATTAAATACAGTTAATTTTATCTGGACTATTAATATCCTGATCGATAGATATTATACTCCTCTCACTTGTTTGATAATCACTAGGTCTAATAAATCTAACTAGATTTTTCCAGGCTGGCCTACTAGTGACTTCAATGCTAGTGCAAGTGCCTACTCCTAGACCTAGGTGTTTAAATCTCATGGAGAGATTCTATGTAATATCTTTGAGATTTTGACTCCTCCCATTGAGAGAGTCCTCAAAGGCTTTTGCCTTTGTTAGCTCTTCTTTTAATTTTAGAATATAATTTCTTATCTCTATCAATTCTGTTTCCTTACCCTGAATTTTATTTCTCAAATCATTATTTATTGAATGTAATTCATCTTTCTTGAGGTT
The DNA here is from genome assembly GCA_033032865.1 of Dactylorhiza incarnata. Taxonomy (NCBI): domain Eukaryota; kingdom Viridiplantae; phylum Streptophyta; class Magnoliopsida; order Asparagales; family Orchidaceae; genus Dactylorhiza; species Dactylorhiza incarnata. Next base: position 1,251,890 of record JAWHQI010000246.1, read on the forward strand.
CTCTAATTCTTCACTATTTGTTTCTAATTCTTTTTGTATTTTGAGGAAATTTTTGTAAAATTCTTTAAAGCAATTTTTAAAATCATCAGAATTAAAATCAAAATCATCAAACAGTTATACATGTTCTTCTTCATCATCTGAGGATATTCCTAATGCCATCATGCAGACAGCTTCAGCATATTTTTCTTCATCACTCTCTGATGAAGAGGAGCTTGACTCTGCTTCAGAGTCACTCTAGGTTTCAGCAATGAAACTTTTGCACTTCTTCTTGTCTTTCCTCCTGAAAGACTTCTTCTTCTGCTCATCTCTGTTGTTGTTCCTGTACCTTTATTTCTGTTGGCACTCAGGGGCTATGTGCCCTTGCTTGTTGTAGGAGAAGCAAATCACCTCCTTCTTTGGAGTCTTATCAAATATGGGCTTTGAGCTTCTCTCTTTTCTTCTTGAGTCTTCTGTCTTGACCCACTTTCTGAATCTCCTATCTAGGAGACAGAAATTTCATCTTCAGGAGTAAAGGGCTCTCCTTCAGCAGCTTTCAAAGCAAGACTCCTTTGAATAGGAGTTGGAGTAGTCTCCTTTGCCTCTGTTTCAGCTCTGCTTTTCAGAAGCATCTCATATGACTTAAGCTTTACTAGCAAATCATCAATAGAGATATCTCTATGACATTTGGACTCTCTGATGGCCCAGATCCTTGAGTCTCATTAGTTTGGGAAGCATATGTGGATCTTATCATCGATCTCTGTCAGATATCTTATCCAGACACTTTAGCTCATTGATAATGATGTTGAATCTATCATACATTTCAGCAACACTTCCATCAGCTTTCTTTTGAAAGTTCACATTTTGGGATATGAGAAGGGACTTCCTGTCCTTTCTTTCATCAGAACTCCCTTCTACCATTCTGGTAAGAGATTCCCAGATCTTTTTTTGATTGGCAGTCAGCTACTTTCTGGAAAATGTCATCTGACATTGTGGAAACCAGAATGTTCATAGCCTTGGCATCATATGTCTTCTGCTTCTTCTCAGCCTCTGTCCACTCATTTCTTGGGACAGCTTCCAGTGTTGAAGATCCACTGCATCTTGTCTGACTAAAGTTGGGGGACCTGAAATTATAACATCAAAGATATCTTCATCAATTGAGTTCATGTACAGCTTTATTCTGGTCTTCCAGAGTGTAAACTTATTTAGGTTACACACTGGTGGTCTTATTGATGCATAATCCTTAGAACTCATTTTCCTTTTTTAAAAATAGTTTTATTTAATTTAAAATAAAGAAATGAGAGTAAGGAGATCTTTTGATCAAGGTGTTAGCCTTTTAATGATCAATCTACCTCTAATAACAATTGAAAGTGCACAGTGTGCCTCTGAGTATTCTCTAGAGGGGGTGAATAGAGATTTAAAATATTTTCTATTCTATTTATGCACACACACACACTAAAAACACTAGGTATTATGCAATCAGCAATCCAAAGACAGACTAAAGTAAATGCAGATTGTTGGAAATATAAACACAGAAAATAGAAATATGGATAGCACAGAAAAGCACACACAGAAGACATAGGAATTTTTATAAAGGTTCCCCAAAATATGGGTAGTCCTCTCTTCTACCTCCCTGGTAGGATTGCACAATCTGTGCTTGAGTTTTTTTATAAGGAGCCTCTAAGAACCACTGAGTCTTTTGATAAGGAGAATCTCAGAACCACTTTGTCCATTAATAAGGAGACTCTTAGAACCACTGAATCATTTGGAAGAGGGATTAATAAAACTCTTTTACAGTTGAAGGAAAAGTGAGAAGAAAGGAAGAAGAAGAAGAATAGAATTCTGTTTTTCAGAATCCTTCAGAAGCAATTCTCTAGCTTCTGATTTTCATTGGATCTGTATATGATGAACCATTGCTTATGATTGTGATGGTTGCAAGGGTTATTTGACTAGATCCTTTTTCTATAAGCACTTCCTGAAAACTTGTTGTTGTAAGGTGAAGAAGAAGCAGTTATTTCCTTTTCTGTTCATAGCACTTGTTTTATATCTTAGGGTTGTTGGAAGAAAGAAGAATATCTTATTCGACAGATGAGAATAATATAATGAATGCCCTTTATTTTTTCTTCTCCCGTTCAGCATACTTATTCTGTATGATTGGAATTTGAACTACTTTCTTCTTTTAGGCTGTCCTGAAAAAGAATTTATTTTGGACACATAATTTTCCTTTCTTCTTTTGATCCCGAACCGTCCATTAGATTTGAATACATTCCAAGAGTGTTTTCGTTGTGTCCTGGAATTCTCCATTCCATTCTTGGCAATAAACGAGCCGTTGGAGAACTGCCCTTAACCTTGTGGTCCTTCTGAAAAGGTCTTAAAAGGACACCATAAAAAACTTTCTTTTCTGACTGTATTCGACGCTGCGTCGACTTCATCATTCTTCATATCAACGCACCTCTGAGTTCTTATAGAAGTAGCTTTGAATCCCTTCTTAGCTCTGACTGAACTCAGATATCGACGTTACGTCGATTCCTTATCGACGTATCCGTCGAGTTGAAGACTTGGACTTGAGCTTAACTTCTGCGTCGAATTGAAGTCGAAGTTGCGTCGACTTCTTAAATAACTTCGACTGGCTCTTCTTTTTGCGTCGAGTCCCTTTCGACGTTGCGTCGACTTGACTTATACTTCTACAGGCTGGTTAAGTTGCTTGGACTTCTAGTCAGAGTTGCGTCGACATCAAGTCGAAGTTGCGTCAACTTTCATTCGACGCAAGTCTTAACTTAACTGCTTTTGTGATTGTCTTGACTTGGCCTTGACACTCTAATGTGAGTGTGACATCCTAAGACATCTAATGACCAATTTACCCTTACTATACAATGAAGGTAATATAACCTAACTGATGAAATCACTTTAAATAATTTGTTAGATAAATCACAAGGGTTTTCCCAACATCATATCAATGTACAAGAGCGTAGAAATTGCCGCACGACGACAACACCAAAACTCGACGTACGTCGATTTGTAGACGGGATGAAAAAATCGACGCACGGCGAGATGAAAAAATCAACGTAAGTCGATTTCTAATCGACGTAAGTCGAATTGTGTTATTTAAGATTTCTCTAAGTGGAAAACTATTTTGTGCAAAAAAATAAAATTCAATTCAACTATTCCTCAAATCGCAAATCTAAATCCGGCCTGGTACGTGCTTGCAAGCGCACACGTGTGTGATTCATGGGTTCTTCTTATGTTTCTTTCAACATAATAAGGATAAGTGAATTGGTTTATATACCCACTTAAAGTGACGGAGTTTGGCTAGGTGGACTAAATGTTTCTTTCTTTCCCATGAAAAGAGTTTCTCTCCAAAAAATTGAGTTACTTTCAATTTAGTTTTGTGTTTTTTTTCTCATCAATTGATGTGAGCCCATACTCTAAACATCACGAAGATTTTATTAAATGTCACTGAAATAATTATTCTTCGAGAAGAAAAAAAATTGTCATGCTTGGATATTGATTTGATTGATTGTATATGATGTGATCGATCTCGGAAGTTTTTGACTTTTCAAGCTTCCAAGGGAAGCAAGATGAGGAGCTGAGGGGCGCCTGCGGCCAGACTTTGACAGCCACTGGTTGGTGGCCGCCGGCGCTAGGTTGCGATCCTTAGCACATGATTGCAGCTTCACCGGCCCTAGTGAAGACTAAATATTCGATCCTAGCCCGGTTCATTCGGTCTACGAGGGTTCAAGGCGAGTCATCTTGGCTGACTAGACTCGGGTCCACAACGGTCTCAATGGGCCCTCTGCAGCTGAGTGCTCTTTGTATTTTGACTTGATCAAGCTCAATAAGATGTGTTATCATCAAAAGCCTCCCTTTATTATATTATTAAAAGAAAATTAATAATATACTAAGAAGCTCCAGAGTAATGCTTTGACTATTAAGAGAGAAGGATCCAGTGAAAAGAAAAAATCAAATGCCATTTTGAAAGACAGGCTCCCGACAATTATTATACATAAAAAAAATTATGGAATTTTGAAGGTGGGGGCTACCAAACCAATGGGAAGCGAGATTTCCCCCATCGAAAATTTAACTACAAGTGTTTTAAGAACTAGATCGAATCGGACGGTCTGACCAGTTGGATCATGCTTAAGAAACGTTCTAGCCGAGAATTGCTCAAGAACCGGAGAATCGGCGGTCGAATCGCTAAACCGGAAAATCGGTCAGAAAAATCAAGTGGTTCTAAAAAATTAGCTCGAAAATAAATAAAAAAGAAATTTGAATTTATATTCTATAGATATGCTAGACATAAACAATGAATGAATTATAAGCATTATTCTACTCAAAAATGATAATTATTGGTTATATCGACTTTGATTTGATTCAAATATTAAATTTTAAAGCATTCTATTTTTGTTAGTCAAATTTTAAAAATAACAGTATATTGAAATAAATTTTAATATGTTATAATTTACATAAATTTAATTATATTTTTGTAGTTTTGTAGGGCATATAGGTTCAACAAAGATTGAATCGGTCGAACCGATCTAACCTCGAACCTCTCCTACTTAAGGTTCAATGTCCGATCAGTCCTGAAAACCTAACAACAACGTTTAACACAGAGTATAGTCCCGATTAAGATAAATGCTTACAATTAAAATGCTTATTTTAATTTTAAATTTCATATTCACGAGAAATAAACTAAAAAACCACATAACACTATGACAGTATAGTTTTTGATGTAAATTAATCAGAGTCCCGATTAAGATTGCTTATTGAATCAAAGATGATTGTGTTAAGCCACATGAGAGTATTAATTTAATCTCAGATCAAATATATGAAAAATACATTGTTATAAAAATATTATGCGATTAATCATTGCCCGGGAGCTAACTCCGTTTGGCATGACGTTTTCGCTCCGGTGAGTTTGAACAAAAACATCATTGTCATAGATTGAATGTTTGGTATGAGAACGGTTACAACCACCACCCAGAAAATAAAACTAGTTTTGAACATAAAATTGGATGAAGTTCCTTAGGTGAGGTTGGGTGCCCACGAACAACAGTTCATAAACACCGTGTTCCTGACTACTGCCGCCGTGCCAAACGGAGCCTAAAATATAAATTTTGTAGTCAACACATTTTATCAAACTACGCCCGCTTTTAACTATCTTCTTGACATATTATGAACGTTGAAGCAGTAAGGAATGGCTAGGATAATGATTTTTTTATGCAATGTTGAGCGTTGCATAAGATTTATTGAACTCTTAAACATTGTGACATTTTATTTTATTTTATTTTTGTATTCCCAGGAGGAATAGATTACTATCAAAATGCATCATATGCTTGTGACATGCAATAGACATTTTGTCAAATTTTGATTATTTTTATTTCTAATCGTATACCATACATAAATTATGGTATCGTATTCGCGATACACGTCATTTTTAAAAAAAATACATATTTCATTTGTCGTATTTATAATGAGGTTTGAATATTATCATTGAATGAATCTAAGCTCATCAATTTCAATCCCAAATTAGAGTAATGCACATTATCTAAGGGAATTCTTATTCCTAAAGCTAACTTGTTTATTCACAGATTGTTACTATCCGCAGCTCTAAAGAGAGCCAATTTTGTTATTCTTTGTTCACAAACAAATGTAGAAAAAAAAGTGGAATCATTCATGCAACTATGTTGCTTGTGAATTTAAAGGATATGAAAAAAATAAAGTGCTTGTATAAATACATGTTGCATGAGTGTCTCCCAAAATTTTGAAGACTTATTATGTTACTTGCGGATTTAAAAAATGTGAAAAAGTCATTTCAGTCATGATTTGCTTCGGCCAATAGTTATAAAATAGTGAAAAAAAATTACTTCTAAAAAAAAAAATTTACTTCACAAGAGAGAGAATCTTGTTCTAGCCGTCGAGCTCGAATCAAATGAAGTTGGGAGATTCACAGTCGAAATACGAAAAAAAGATAAAAAATTAAAGTCTAAACAGCAAAATATTCATAACCCAAATAAAAAGAAAGAGAAAAATATTTGATTGCGGATAAATGCCATCTCTTTGGGAAGAACGTGGAGTTGTGATGAAGAAGATATTTTCTCTCTCTTCAACTATCCACTTTTGAAATGACAGGTGTCATTTCTCCGTTGCGACACTAGGAAGAGACAGCAATATCAAACGGCCGAAGAGTATTAACAATTTCCGGCCTAAGCTCGACAGCTTCTATGGTGTAACAAAAAACATAGAATGAGATGAATCAATGGTCGTACGTACCAATTTTTTTTTTTATTTTTTAATAAGAAAATTATCTTTTATATTTTATCATTTTCCTAAATTACCCTTTGACCATTATTTTATTTCTTTTGTAAATTTAAATATAAAAAATAAGAAGAAGAAAAAACAGGCGGGCTGCGCGGCACGAGAATCGCATGATTACTTGGGGAAGCGCACCCGCTCCACGCTTCCCCGTTACGGCAACCCCCTACCATTCCCGTTCTGGCAATAGACCGCTTACGGAAAATCGCGGACCAATTCAACCGGCTGCTGCCGGTCGCCTCCTCAATCACCGCGCTAGCTTCCCATTTACAACATGACACGTGTAACCGACGACCCCCTCGAATTGTTTAATGTTCCCGTCGCTTTCCCGGCCCTCCTCCCTAAAGTTGTGGACGCCGTTCGTTTGTGTGAGGATCACGGATTGGCTGCGGGGCGCGAACAGCGAGCGGGGAGTGGAGGGGGCGAAAACCGCGGCGCGGCCAGGGAAGTGATGATTGGGAGCGGAGCATATCGGTGGAATGGTGAGTGGGGCTCGCAGCGGATGGGGGGAGCATTAATAGTGGCGGCGAGAGTACCGGAGGAGGCTGCCGTGCCCCCGGCTTGGTTTTTTTTTGGCAAGCCCAAGGTTTGATAATAATCATGAAAAGGAAACCAGTTGGGCAGCCTTACACGCTACCCTCTTTTTTGATGTTATTTTTAAATTAATAATCAATATATGGTTTTATTCTATCGAAATTATTTAGTAATTAAGGGGTAGGGTCCGTTTGAGAGAGCTTTTTAGCTCTTTTTTGTTTCTAGAAAATGTCAACATACTTGGTAAATCGTTTAAATTGTATACCGGTGGGAAAAGATATCGCCCAAAACTTTTTTTTCTCCTTTTTTTTTTAAATATTTTCCTCCTCCCAATCTAGTTCGACAACACGACGGCAACTCTACCTTTCTCCTGGCGATCCATTTTTCTCCCGGGCACGATTTTTCGCATTTTTCTGTCCGGGCGCACACATTCCGCCCGGGAGGGCAATTCCCACCCGAGCGCGCATTTTCCGCCTGGCCGCGCATTTTCCCGCTCGGGCGCGCATTTTCCAGCACGGGCGCGCTTTTTTTGCCCGGACGTGCATTTTTTGCCCGGGCACGCATTTTTTTTCACTCGAGCCTGTATTTTTCGCCCGGGCGCGCATTTTCCGGCAATGCACGCATTTTCTGGCTCGGGCACGCATTTTTTGCTCATGCACGCATTTTTCGCCTGGGCACGCATTTTTTGACCAGGCGAGTATTTTTCGCCTGGGCGCGCATTTTTCGCCCGGGCGCGCATTTTTTGCCCCAGTGCGCATTTTACGCCCGAACGCGCATTTTTCGCATCGCCCGGCCGCGCATTGTGCATTTTTCGCCCAAGCGTGCATTTTTCACCCGGGCGCGCATTTTCCTGTCGGGCGCTCATTTTTCGGTCGGGAGCGCATTTTTTAGCTCGGACGCGCATTTTTTGCCCAGTCGCACATTTTTCGCCCGGTCCAGCATTTTTCTCCAGGGCGCGCATTTTCCGCCAGAGCCCGCATTTTCCACCCGGGCGCGCATTTTTCACCCGGGCGCGCATTTTTCTCCCGGACGCGCATTTTCCGCCCCAGCGCTTATTTTGGTCCCGGTCGCACATTTTGGCCCCGGTCACACATTTTTCTCCTGGTAGCGCATTTTGGGCCCGGTCGCGCATTTTAGGCCCTATCGCGCTTTTTCCTCTCGGACGCGCATTTTCCTCTCGGGCGCGCATTTTTCGCCCATGCACGTATTTTTTGCCCGTACTCACATTTCTTCCCAGGCACGCATTTTCCGCCCGAGTGCACATTTTCCTGCCCGGGAGCGCATTTTTCTATTTGAGCGCGCATTTTGGGCCCGGGCACGCATTTTCCTCCCGGGCCCGCATTTTCCACCCGGGCGCGTACTTTTTGCACGGACGCGCATTTTTCACCCGAGCGCGTATTTTTTCCTCGGGAGCGCATTTTTATTCCGGGCGCGTATTTTTAATAAAAAAACAAACAGTTTATAAAATGCTTCTTCTTTTTGAAAATCTCTGTAAAAGAAGTTTACCCAAACAGATCTTTTTTTGCAATAAACGTTTTCCAAAAACTCATTTCCCTACCTTCCCTTTGCCACCACTCTTTCTTCTTTCTGAAGGGCTCTCCCAAACAGGCCCTAAAATTATAACTTAAAACTGTAAGTTCGTTAACTGAAACCACAAGATATAAGCCTCGAGCGATTTTAGAATTTCTAGACCCAATCTAGATCAGACTGAAGCAGAACCCGTTATTATTATTATTATTTTATTTTAATATATTTTCTTATATAATACTATAGTTTATTTTATTATATAATAATATTGATATAATATATTGTTGTTATTATTATTATAGTTATCCCATTTTAAAAAAATTCCAAAAAAAAAAGAATCAAGCTTCCTATCTTTCATTCAATAGTCACAAGATAATATTTTTCAAAAAACAAGATGTTCTGTTTTCTGCTTTTCAATCAGAAGTCTTACTCCAAGCTGTCAGACGTAGTCGCACAGAGCTAAATTCATCACTCATTCATGTCATCTTCACGTAGAGAGGTGCAACCCGCATATTTTTTCTCTCCAAACCAGAACCATGCTAGTCTCAATGCCCTAACTCCTTCCTCAATTCCTTCCTCAACAACGGCTTCGACGAGCAACCCTTTACCCTATTTCCTCTACAACTTCTTAGTCGGCGCTGTCCCACTGTTCAACATTCACTCTATCTTCGCTTTAACTTATTCTCCACTAGCAGTGCGACAACCGCTTCCAGAGTTCTTCCATACTTCCATCTTCCACATCATATCTCATGCTCGCTAACAAGTCGGGGATGAACCGACAAAGTGTGAAGAGTTGAATATGAGCAGGTGAGTGTTCACGCGTGCTTAGTGTGGTAGTCAGGTGACTCAAGTAGTGCCATAAATCTTAATAACGACGTCAGTTTCATTTAGGTTTTGATTTTCATTCAGACATTCAGATAGTTTTTTATATCTGAATGGCTGAATGAGTTGTTAAAGCACTGTTAGTTTTTTCCTTCAAGCATTTAGATTTCAATTTTCATTCATGCATTCACTGATACAGTGATACAACAACTTTCGGCCCTGCAGTTTCAGGTTTTCATTTTGGGTGAGCAATTCTCTTCTTTTAATTCTTAAATTAGACTAAAGTTTTAATACTTTCTTATACTTTGATATTTGTTCCTATTAATTTAAAATTAATTTTAACCAGACATTCACGGATACATACACACTATTTTCTTCTTTTTAATTTATCAAATTAGAACAAAGTTTTAACATTTTCCTATACTTTGACATTGCTCATTTGTCATCATAACAAGTATTACTCTTGCTCATTATTTTTTATTAAATAATTTATTACTGCTCATATTTAAAGTTTGATTCACGTTTAGAGTGTGCTCTATTAGTTTTCTTTTAAAAATAGCGCAACTTCAATTTTATTAGTATACATTTATATCTGGCTCTCGGATTGCTTGCTTTACGATCTTCTTGTTCTTAAATATTTTATTTGTTTGATCCGGAATCGAATCAGAACCGCATAGAACCGAACCGAACCGCTAATCGATAATTTGGTTTTGGTTTTGGTTTTTGCTGAACCAGAATCATATGCAAGACGGTTCCAAAAATTTTGTTGGAACTGAAACCGTAATCGGTCAAACCAAATAAAGTTTTGGTTCTAATTTGAAGAATCGTTAATTAAACGGTTCTGTTCATGGTCTTATAGTAGAACCGAAACCATGACAGCTCTAGGTACAATTCAGATCGATTCTCTTCAAAAGCAAGAAACGATATGTATAAATTCGGTTCTTATATTTTGAAATCGGAACGGACTCATGTATTTAAGGTATAAAATTAGATTCAAACCTAAAAGCTTATTTCGATACCGGCTCAGTTCTACCCATACTATAAAAATGCATCCCCTGCACATTTCAGATATATTACCATCATTTGAGCAAAATGATGAAGATCGTGATCCTCACTCTCTTTCCATTGTTCTCTCTCTAAAGTAACAGGTGATGGGGTTCCCCTAAAAGGGTTCGGGTTGAGCCGGACCGAGTGTTTCTCATCGCGGCCTCGCCCGGACCCGCAGAGCGGCACCAACATTTATGGTCGTCTTAATCCCACTGCTAATTACCTTTGCGCTATCGCTCCCGCCTGTTCCACCTGAAGCGCTCACGCTCGCTCCTACTCCGCGGGAAGTGCTCCCGCTCTCTCCTACTCCCCCGGAAGCGCTCCTGCTCGCTCCTGCCCTGTAGGGAGCGTTCCCTCTCTCGCCTTTTCCACGAGGAGCGCTCCCGCTCTCCCCCGTTCCGCAGGAAGCCCTCCTACTCTCGCCTGTTTCGCATGAAGCGCTCCCGCTCGCTCCTGCTCCGTAGGGAGCGCTATCGTTCCCTCCTGTTCCGCGTAGAATGCTCCCGCTCTCGCCAGTTCCACGGGGAGCGCTCCCGCTCTCTCCGTTGCACATGGAGCTCTCCTGCTCTCATCTGTTCCATAGGAAGTGCTCCTACTCGCGCCTGCTCTGTAGGGAGCGTTATCGCTCCCGACAGTTCCACGGAGAGCGCTCCCAATCTCGCCAGTTTCGTGGGGAGCGCTCCCACTCTCCACGTTCCACAGGGAGCCCTCTTGCTCTCGTCTGTTCCACAGGAAGCGCTCCCGCTCATGGCTGCTCTGCAAGGAGCGTTATCGCTCCCGCCAATTCCGCGGGGAGCGCTCCCGCTCTGGCCTGTTCTGCGGGGAGCGCTCCCGCTCTCGCCTGTTCAGCGGGGAGCGCTCCCGCTCTCGCCTGTTCCACGGTGAGCGCTCCCGCTCTCTCCTGTTCTATGGGGAGCGCTCCCGCTCTATCCTGTTCCACGTGGAGCGCTCCCGCTCTCTCCTGTTCCACGTGGAGCACTCCCGCTCTCGCCTGTTCCGCGGGAGCGCTCCCGCTCTCGCCAGTTCTGCAGGGAGCGCTCCCGCTCTCTCCTGATCTGCATGGATCGCTCCCACTCATCCCTACTCTGCATGATGCACTCTCAATCATCGCTGCTCTGCGGGGCGCGCCATCATCATCCATTGTCGACGACGATCGCAGGCCACCACTACTAGTGTGGCTACCCAGGTTGCCCAAGGTGACCGAGGGCAAACTCGTCATAACCTTAAAATGGGCAATCTGTGTTCCCTTAATCAAGCATTCTGATTAGCTTGTCTAGGAATCAACATGGCGCAGTTACCAGAACGCCCTCCTCAAAAACAATAAAATGGGCGGCAGGCCTCTATTTGTAGGGACTTTTGGCATGGAGACAAGAAGGAGCCCTTGAGTTTTCCGGCGAGAACTCTTTGAAGATCTTCATCGCCCTTCAAGCTCCCCCTTAAAGATTTTCATCAGCGTTCTAGCTCTCCGTCAAGGACTTTTCGAGGATCTTGGTTGGACTCCAAACTCTCTGACGCGGACCCCCTCAGCATCTTTGATTCGGACTGCTCCGCAGCGCTTCGCTCCAGGCTGCTCTACCGTGTTCCACGCTTAAGGTTGTCTTTGAGCACGCTTCACCACGTTCGTCTCCCGAGGACTTGGAGAACTTAATAAAATCTCTGTAATAAGCGGTGACCTGTCACTCTCAAAAAATAACTCTTTGTAACTCACAACACTAGTGGATTATTCAGAACAGGGCTAGGTCCCGTGGTTTTTCCCATTCTGGGTTTTCCACGTAAAAATCTCAGTGTCTACTGTTGGTTCTCTCTTTTGACTGTTTGTGCATTCGGCACACTCTCGAGCTAAGACGACTCAGCTCAACCGGTCTAGGAGAGCGCTAAACGACTCGCAACAGTTTGGCGCCGTCTGTGAGAATAATGTTCCCAACTCTCTGAAGATTCTTGGAAGATAGTGCTCGCCAGCAGTACTCTTGACCAACATTGATGACCAGAAGAAGCACTTGTGATGCCGACGGAGCAGATCATGAGATGCATGTCGAACACACTCCTGATAACTCGCTCACTTGTGGCGTTTCGCCGCTCGAGGGAGTCTGTGTGGCAGTGGCAGTGGCAGTTGTTGTCGAGGAACGCATGCGCATGATAGAAGAGTGACGGGTCGAGATGCTTGCTTTACTAAGGAACCTCGGGGCCACCCGTACCTCATTCCCGTTGACACCCAAATTGCTCGGCCTCTAACAATCCCCGATCACGTTCGACCTAAGAACGTCGCTCGCGCGGAAACCAATACCGAGGACTAATTTTCCAATGCTGACAATTTAAGCAGACAAAGAATATGAGAATGTAAGGATCACTGGTGAAGCCATGCACGGGATGATCGAGGAGGAGTCGGGAGGCGACGGGTTGTAGTTGCACAATGACCCATTCGACATGGCTCTCCGTTGACTCCACAGGTGCTAGCACACCACATCTCACATAGTTTTAAACTTCCGAGCATCGAGAGTTACGATGGAACAGACGATCTGCTAGAGCACGTCAACCATTTTGCCACCCATATGAGGATCTATAATGTCTCTAACCAGCTTTTATGTCAAGTGTTCCCGACAACACTAAAAGGACAAAACCCGCACCTGGTTCCACTCTCTAAGGGAGGAAAAGATAGACAACTTTGCAGAGTTATCTCAACTATTCATCAACCAGTTCATCTTAAACCGTCAGACTGTTCGGGATCCTTCTCACCTGTCAGGAATCCGCCATAATGAGGGCAAAAATCTCAAGGATTTCTTCCGTCGCTTCACTACCGAGGCACGAAAGATCCCAAGGGTCGATCCCGAGCTTCTACGTGGCGTCTTTCTAGGAGGCCTCCGGCCTGGCAGCTTCTACTCAGCCTTAATGAGGGAGACTGTGCATAGCTATCCCGACCATAGGACCGAAGACTGCAACTGGTTGAAGGATGAGATCGAGCGTCTGGTCCGACAAGATCTCCTAAGAATATTTGTGTAGAACCCAGCCTCGAACCAGCTTTCACCATGGGACGAAAATCTAGCCGAGGACCACGCCTTGGCCCGACGTGAATGAGATGGGACCCCCGGGCAGAGGTCTCTCCCTTGGTAGAGAGCGCAAGCCATGCGTCTCTTTTATCTACAATCTCCTTTTCCTGCTCTTAAGTGTTTTCCTTTAGCGTAATTAGTCGCATTATGAAATTTGCGTGCGCATATAGGCTTTGTTTTCTTCAACAACGTTGCGACCGTTTTTTGACTTCTGTTAGCAGCACAGGACTCCCAAAGCAAAGCTCTTGAGGTGAAGGCCACTAACCCTGACGTCAACCTCGAATGATAAGTTTTTCAAACTCTGGGGAATTCATCTCATCTACGAAGCAAAACACCTAGCTTCCACGGTGAAGAGCATCTAGCTCCCGCGTTGGAGGGCACCTCGCTCCCACGCTGCAGAGCATCTGGCTCCTGCGTTGCAGGGCACCTCGCTCCCATGTTGTAGAGCACCACGCTCCCGCGTTGCAGGGCACCTCCCCCCCCCCCCCCCCCCCCCCCCCACGCTATAGAGCATCTAGCTCCCGCATTGCAGGGCACCTCGCTTTCATGCTGCAGAGCATCACACTCCAGTGTTTGATGTTTTATTTATGCACTACTCGTCCGACTTAAACATTACTATGTTTTATGTTGGTCGTTGATATTAGCACCTATGTTATGGCTATCCGCGGTCAAAAAGTAGCATTTTGTAAGGATTTTTTTCTGCGCCTCATATTCAAACTTTTACTATTCCCTTTCCCACAAGCCGCCATATCAGTTCCATTCTTAATCGGAAACCCACACAATCCGACTGCTCCAGATCCATAGCCAACATCAGAGATGTAATCCATGGTAGCAAGCGGCAAATGGGAAATCCGCCAATCTGCAGCCCAAGATCTATTGGAAGCAACGCGTTTCTCAACCCTGAAACCCACAAAGCCATTCTGAGCAATTCCAAGGCTGGCCTGAAGATTACTCCTCACAGAATATCGCAAACTGGACGTTTTGCTGGTCCTTTGCGTGGAAATAATGACTCCCTTTTATCAGATTCTACTGCTATTACGTGTCATAAATGTGGGGAGCGGGTTATGAAAGGGGAGGATTTGGAAGCGCATCATTTGTCTAAACATGCACGCGGATTGTTCTAAACACGCAGAAAACTTTGGCAAGATTTGAGGAACACGAAGAAATGGTGAAAATGGAAGTCGGAAAGCTTACAAAGAAACACCCTCGCTGCCTCGCCGATGGAAATGAGCCGCTGAGATTCCATGGAACAAAAATCGCCTGCAGCCTCGGCGTGAATGACTCTTCCTCCCTCCGCGCTTCAGAGAAATGCTGCGTTTGTAGAATCATAAGGCACGGGTTTTCGGCGAAGAAGGAGCTCAAGAGAAGAGTTGGTGTGTTCACAGCTTCCACAAACACGAGAGCACTAGAGTCAGTTCATAATGGTGTGTTCACAGCTTCCACAAGCTTGCGGATAGCCGTATAACTAAAAGAACGTTTGATAATATAAGATCACTTACGGATAGCGTACATAGCAAAAAGAGATTGTGGTTAACAAAAAGTGCGCATAGTCAAAACTGCGGTGCTAATATCAGTTCCATTTATGTCTCATCCCTCAATTAAGAGGGAAATCTTGCAAATTGTGTGTTTAATGTTTCTAATTTAGCTTATCTTTGCTTGGATGAATCTTTGTGCGATTTTTATTCTCAAATATTTTAGTTAAAATTAAGATTATCGAATATCGAACTAATCTTAATGATCTTCTAAAGAATTGTTACTCTTTTATGCATTTTATCTTCTCATCTTTTTTTAATGTTAGAGATAGTTTAGTCAAATATTAACAAACTGACTTTTTTTTGCAAAAAGGTTCCTAGATGAGAAGTTCTAGGACTATTTTGACACAACTAAAAAATTTAGGAACTAATTTGGCAGTCACTTGAAATCTCAGGATAATTTTTACCAATATTATATATATATGTACTTTTTATAATTAATTTCTAATATAGTTAATTTCATCTCTTATATTATAACTTAAAATTTTATATTATATAATTATTTCCATTTGTGAAAAGACCATATTAAGTATCAAAAATTACTTTGATATAATTATAATTAGCCTCATTCTTAATGGTTAGCAAAATTAAATTTGAAGCATACAAAGTAGAATTGTATAGAAGTAGCTGGGATAAAATTGAAAAGAAAATAATTTTTGCAAAAAAAGCAGATTTCTTTATTATATATTAATATAAAAATCAGATTTCCTTATTATATATTAATATAAATATACATAGGCGTGCGCGCATACACACACACACGAGTGAGGTCACCTCCGTGCGGGGCGACGATATTTGGCGGGGGGGGGGGGGGGCTGCGACATTCGGCGGGGGAGGCATTCAGCGGTGGCGGCGACATTCGGCGGGGGCGGCGACATTCAGCAGGGAGGCGACATTCGACACCTTATCCCAGATAGCATTTGTCGGGCGACAACCTTCATCTGGACTCGGGCGACAAGATTCGTTTGGACTCGGGCGACAAGATTCGTTTGGACTCGGGCGACAACATTCGTCGGGCGACAACATTCATCGGGCGGCAACATTCGTCGGACGACAACGTTCCAAATGAATGATTTGATTGCCAAAATTAGTCCTGCAGTGTTCGTGTCTGCCTCCGCCAACAACGCCTCATTTGATTCATGCCGTCGAATTCAACGCCGCACAATGATATGTTTTCACTGTAAGTGTATATTTGGATATATAACGGGCTCAGAGGCTTAACGGGTCGGTTCGGATACTAGGAGATCTGATACCCGTATTGGTTCTATATATATACCTAGCTGGGGGCAACAGGTAGTGTATTCCACTTTGATCCACACCTGGATGCTTTGAGCAAACCTAACATTCTTAAATCAGCCCCCCCCCCCCCCCCCCCCCCCCAATCGCTCGTCGTTTTTCCCGTGTGAGATCGTGAAGCCCCCCTCCCGTCGTCGCTCTTCCCGTGAGTGATCGGCCCGCCGCTAGGCTCGCGAAGCCCTTCCGTCGTCGCCTCGTGGTCGTGAAGCCCTCCCGTCGCCGCTGCCTCTGAGAGCTTCCTTATTCTCCTGCCGTCGCAGATCTAGGGTTTAGCCTGGGTCCTCTCTGCCGCTGCATCTTGGTTAGAGGAGGCCTCCCCCCTTTCCAGTCTATAAGAGAGGAAGTTCCCCCAGCGCTCTCCAGTTCTCAGGTTCGCGGAAAGAAGGAGAAGGAGGTATTTCTCGTCGAAAGTCTGGTTCGTCGTGACATCTCGACGAATCTGTGCGAAATCTCGGCAAAAGCCCCCTCTCTACGATTAGTCATGTCTTTCCCTGCTTTCGACGATTCATCGTGTCTTTCTCTGTTTTCGACGATTCATCGTGTCTTTCCCTGCTTTCGATGATTCGTCGTGTTCTCCCAACGGATCTCGGCGAATTAGTGCTCTCGACGATTCGTCATGTACTCCCGGCTGATCTCGACGATTCGTCGTGTCCTCCCGTGCCCTTTCGATGAATTCATCGTGATCTCTCTACGAATTTGCTGAACTCATTATGTTGAAGGGGAACAACTTCTCCTCCACTGTTCCGATGGTCAAACTAGAAAAATTCACGGCATCTGAGTTCAATTCGTGGAAGTTAAACACTCAGTTTGGAATGATTTGTCTAAATATGTTCTACACAATTCAGTCAGATCATGCTGATTTCCTAGGGACAGTTGATGAAGAGCAATGGGTCAGTGACAGAGATTTCTGCAGAGACTATCTGCTGAACTATCTTTCCCTGAGTCTAGCAAAGACTTATATGAAGATGAAGTCTGCTGAGGAGACCTGGACTACTTTGGAGGAGCATTTCAAGCAAGAGGAGGACCTGTTAAAAGCTCATTTGGTGGACAAGTTTCACTCTTTCTCTTTCGAGGAGGAGAAATCAATTCTCCCTAAGGTATCCAAATTTGAAGACTTGGTCGACTCTTTGCACAGTGAAAATATCCCTCTGCCGAACAGTTATGTTGCTGACACTATTATGTTTAAGTTGTCCTCCACGTGGTACAATATCAAAACTGAAATGTACCGCAAGAAAATGGAGGTTGGTCTGAACGACCTCAAACATTTTATACGCATTGAAGATGAAAATAGTACTCGACATGCGTCAGAAGTTGCTAGCAAGCAGAAAACTGCTGCCAACATGATCTCAAAATCTAAATGCATACCGAACCTTAAAAAGACCAAACCCACACCAAGTAGTTCCCAGATTGTAGGCCCTAGTAAAGGTACTAAGAAGTTCAAGGGCAAGTATTTCAACTGCAACAAGTGGGGACACAGTGCATCTGACTGTAGGCTTCCTAGGAAGGAAAAGGGCAAAGCACCACAGGACGACAACCATGCAAATATGGTTAGTCTTGCTGAGCCATCCAACTTTGTGGCTATGGTTGGAAATAGGAAAGCCAACACTGAGTGTTACCTTGACTCGGGGGCAACCTGCCATGTTTGCAACAATGATAGTCTGATGACAGGGCTCACCGATGCAAAAGAAACTGTGATGATTGCAAACGGTGGGACAACTGACGTACTGAAGGTGGGGAATACAACATTGTTACTATCCTCAGGTAAAACTTTAACTTTAAAGAATGTTAAGTTCATTCCTTCTCTAGCTGCTGACTTAGTGTCGATCAGTTTATTATGTGATGTTGGTATGTATTTCAATTTCAATAGCGGTAGAGTAACACTGTCAGTTAACTCTCGCTACTTTGGATGTGCCTACATCCAAAATAGGATATAGATATTGAGTCTAGTAAACAAAATAGTTCAACAAGTTCAATCGAACATAGTCAGCCCTAAGACTCTACATGAGAGACTAGGACACATAAACTATATGAAGATGGTCCAAATTGCTAGAATTCACCAGATCACGTTAAACACTAAAACTAACTTGAGAAATGTGAAATGTGTGCTCACACTGAGATCACTAGGAAACTTTTTGGTGCGGTTACTAGGAGCACAACACATCTAGAGCTTATACTTTCTGATATCTGTGACTTTAAAAGTTTTGTCACTAGACGAGGAAGGAAGTATATGATCACCTTTATAGATGATTGCTCAAGGTTTTGCCACATTTACCTTCTTGAAACTAAAGATGAAGCATTTGAAAAGTTTTGTCTTTTCAAAACCAGGGTACAAAACCAATTAGGCATGAAGATAAAATGATTTAGAAGTGACAGAGGAGGAGAATACATGTCCAGTGAGTTCAAGTGTTTCCTTGCCTCTCAAGGAATTATAATAGAAACCACTGCTCCTTACTCACTTCAATCTTATGACATAACTGAGAGGAAAAATAGAACATTAGCATAAATATTGAATTCTATGCTCTTGAGTGCAGACATGCCTTCTGCTTATTGGGGAGAAGCAGTCTTGTTGGGAAAATGATTTCTCTTAACCCCTGAAAATGAGTTAAATATGATTTCCAAGAAAGGAAAATCAAGGTAAGTAAATATGTGTCGAATAGTATTCGACGCAACGTCGGAGTTGTGTCGATGTTTCTTTCAGAATGAGTCGAAGTAGCTCCAAGCAGAATTCGACGTATCCTATGTCGACGTAGCTCTGACTTCTAGTCGACGTATCTTGAGAAGTCGACGCACCCTAGTCGACGCACCTTCCTTATTCTCCTCTCGACGCTCTGCCAGGACGAATTCGACGCCTACGTCGAATAGTAATCGACGCACGTCGACTTCTATGATTAATTCAAAAATCGCCAGATCTCTTTCCTTCTTTCATAGATCTGATTTATATGGAATCAATTTATTCTTTATAGCCGTTCTGAATCATTCTTTCCTCTAATAAGATTCTTGGCTAAATTGATTAAATCCTTTATGGACATTATTTGAAATCAGATTGAATACTTTCCTTCTATGGATATAACTGTTATGAAAATTTCTCTTTCTTTCTAATACTCTGCCTGCTAATTGATTACTCTCCTATAGTGTTATTTTAATGAACAGAGCTATAAATAACAAGGTGGTCGGCAGAGAGCAATAAGAAGTGATCCACCATTTTACATTTGAAAAAGAGGAAGAGCTCCCAAGTGAAAAGAGAAAATTGAGAGATAGTGCTGCAGCAAAGATCAAGCTTCCATCTTCTCCTGCTTCTGAAGCCACTCTGCTGCATACTCTGATAGCTCTCACAAAAGAGAGAAAAAGGGCTACAATCACCTTCTCACTATAGAAGAGAGATTTTATTCACTACTTCTTGTGCTTCCAATCTTCTTGCTAGGAAGAAGATTCTTTCTTGTCTTTTTATTATCTCTCTTTCTTCTTTACCTTATTTTCACTTTCAAATATTGTCAAAGAGTTTTTAGAATCTCTCTTCAAAAAATTCAGTTGTACTGGTTCTAAGAGTCTCCTTTTCAAAAGACTCAGTTGGTTCTAAATGTCTCCTTGTCAAAAGACTCAGGGTGGTTCTAAGAGTCTCCTTATCAAAAGACTCAGTGCAAGATAGTGAATTTCCTACCAAGGGGGTAGAAGAGTGGACTACCCAAAGTTTGGGGAACCACTATATTTCCTTGTGTTGTGCTGTGATTTCTTTTCTTGCATTTATTTTCTTTACTTGGTTAATTCTTGTTGGTGTGTGGGAAGCCTTAATCTGTGATCACCACATATAAATATATATAAGTATTAACTTTGCACAAAAATATTTTTAAATCTCTATTCACCCCCCTCTAGAGAATTCTAGTGAGGTTAACTGTGCACTTTCAATTGGTATCAGAGCCAGGTTGATCTAACAAGGATAACTCCTTGATCAAAAAGGTCCTACCTCTTATTTATATATATATATATATTTTTCTAACAATTATTTTTCACATGACACAAATCAAAGATATTATGCTTCCACCAGACCACCAATGTGCAATCTTGAAAAGTTTGCAGTTTGGAAAACAAGAATTAGGATTTATATGAACTCTATTGATGAAGGTTTATTTAATGTTATCTTGACAGGTCCTCCCAAGCCTTATAGAAAAGACTCAAGTGGTGAAGTGACTCAAACACTTGTCCCAAAGGCTGAGTGGACAGTTGAAGAGAAAAATGCAGGAACATGTGATGCAAAGGCTGTAAATATTCTGGTCTCAACCCTCTCTGATGAAATCTTTCAATGGGTGGTTGATTGTGAATCAGCCAAAGAAATTTGGGAGGCTCTCATAAAGATGGTAGAAGGAAGTGTTGATGAAAGAAAAGATAGGAAGGCTCTATTGATCTCTCAATATGAGAACTTCCAAAAGAAGAATGAAGAAAGCATCTCTGAGATGTATGACAGATTTAGTCTGATCATCAATCAACTAAGGGACATGGATAGAGAAATCTCTCTTACAAAAATCAATGACAAATTGCTGATGAGTCTCCCAAGCTCATGGGATTCAAGGATATGGGCAATAAGAGACACAAGAGGACAAAGGGAAATTTCAACAGATGCTCTTTTAGGAAAACTCAGATCCTATGAGCAACTGCTGAAAACCAGAGAAGAGAAGAAGAGAAGAGAAAACACCCCAACTTCTTCAAAAGATAGGGACATTGCATTAAGAGCAACAGAAGAAGGAAGCACTGTCACTGAAGAAGAACTATTCAGTTTCCTGGCCAGAAAATTCAAGAAATGGGTCAGGACAGATGGATCAAGAAGGAGAGAGTCAAAACCAAGGTATGACAAAACTCCCACTAAAGAAATTATTTGTTATTCTTGCAGGAAACCTGGACATATTGCCCCAGAATGTCCAGAAAATGCTGAGACAAAGAAAGATCTGAAAAAGAAAGATCTCAAGAAAAAGGGGAAGAAGAAAGAAAGAGGCTTTATAGCAGAAGCCTGGAGTGATACAGACTCTGAGGACAGCTCCTCTTCTAAGAGTGACAATGAAGAGCCTAAGCAAGAAGATCTGTGCTTGATGGCCCTTGAAGGATCAAAGAATGATGATGGTGCTAAGTCATGGAGTGAGACAGGATCAGAAGACGCATATCTTCTGAAGATGAAAAAGAAGATAGCCTTATTCTCATAGAGGAATCTGAGGATAAGGATGAGGTAAGCATTTTTGGTGAAATAGATTTTCAAAGTGATAATTTCAGAAATGATTTTATGGGAATGTGTCTAGATCAACTAAAAGCTACACAAGAAATTAAAGATCTAAAGGAACAAATTAATGTGGCTAAAAACCAGAGAAATAGAGAGGATAGATGCTCTAAAATTTTTGAAGTAAACATCATAGAAAAGGAAGTAGAAAGGGCTAGAATAGAAAACCAGCTTCTTAAGGATAAGGTATATATCCCAGGCAAAAGCCTTTGAAGAATCAATAAGCATGAGAAGCCAAACTCTCAAGGAAATCACTGAACAACAAACAAGGAGACATAAAAATCTTGGTCTAGGGGCTGATCCCTCAACCAGCCAAGTTCCATCCAACAAACCTGCTTGGATGATTCCTGTAAAATTCACAAAACCCATCAAATCAAACCAAGAAAAAGACTCACTAAATAAGGAAGAAGTCTCCCTCAAGGAAATAAAACAATTTGATGAAACATCATATTATTCAGCTGATGACTCTCAAACTTCATTTGAAGAAGCAACTAAGCCAAAAGAAACAATACATAAAAGAACAAAATCAGAAAAAAGGAAAAAGAAAATGTGTGAAGATACAGTTGCGTCGACTTTATATCAACGCATGAATGATAGTGCGTCGACTTTTACTCAACGCAACCTCTCAGATGCCTCGACCTCTACTCGACGCTTGAATAAAAGTACGTCGACTTCCAATCGACGCAACTTTTTCCATGCGTCGATATCAGATCAACGCTATCGGGAGAAAGCGCCGAATATAAATCGAAGCAACTATCAACATGCGTCGAATAGATATCGACGCACAAAAATTCAGAGCAACTTAAATGCCTATTCTCCAAAAACCTTCTATAATTCCCATTCAGGATCCATTCATCCTAACCATGATTTCCATCCTAATCAACACCTCTATCCTAACCAAAATTTTTACCCTAAACCTGGTAACCAAAATTCTCATCCTAATCAAACTTTCTATCAACCCTTCTATCCTTCTCTAAACTCAAATTATCATAAGAATAAAATAATCAAGTGCCATATATGTAACAAAACTGGCCACCTTGCCAAACAATGTTGGCACAACCAATCAAACTATCTGTAAAAATTAGTCCTAGACTGACTTAGAACTAGGAAGAGATAAAAAGAAATAAACACCTAAAATTCTTCAGGAAAATCAAAAGTCACGTCGACTTCTAATCGACGCACCGTCGATGACTCAACTCAATAAGTAAAATCGACGCATACGTCGATTACAATCGACGCATACGTCGATACGAAACCCTAAGATCTTAACGCGGGCTGTATCGACGCTTACGTCGAATTCCACTCGACGTAACGTCGACTTCATAAAAACGAGCGACAATGCTAAAATATTTTCGGTCACATCCACTGAAGTACCGAATAAGCCTCGAATTGAGTCCCGTTTCGACGCTTCACCTGACTTAAAAAGACTCTTCAGTTAGAAACCTTCACCACTCTGCATCCTTTATCCTTCTCGCTCCTTAGTCCAGCCATTTCCTCCTCTCTTTCACTGACCTAAAATGGCTCCCAAGATAAACTCTGGTTTCGACATTGATCTCGACTCCTTCCAAGCCGCTGCAGAAAATTATAAGAACATCATAGCTCTCTTCATCACCACCTCCACCACTCTCTACTCATCACCAACCACAACATGAACCATCTGCATCCACTAAAGCTCTCCTCACTCAGTGCATTGCATCAGCAGCTCAAACATTCCAAGCAATGCTGGATGAGCACTGCTCCCAGATTCATTCCTCCATCCTACACATGCACACCCAAATAGATGGGGTCAGTGCCTCTGTGCAAAGTCTGAAAAACTCTCTCTCTTCCTCAAGAGTTACCAAGTCTTTCTTAACCTCCTTGGCCAAGAAGGTCAAGAAGGGGGAGAAGCTAGATGAAGAGCAGCCCTCCAATCTTAAATTTCCCTCACACAAATCCCCCCTTTCTTCAAAATCTGACAGTCTTGCACTGCTCAAGACAATTGGAAATGAGAAAGTACCTGAGCTACATATTGAAGAACAAACAATAGAGGTACTCAATATAGCAAGAGAGGCTGCAAATCAAGTGGTACTATTACAAGGGGAGGCAAGCAGGGCAGAAAATGAAGCTGAAAAAAAAGATGTGGCAGATGGTGAGAAAGACAAAGAAACTGAAACTCAGGGGGGCTGGATACTGCTATGATTGAAGCTGAAAATGAAAAGGATAGCCAGATGCTGTGTTGGCTGAAGCTGAAGCTCAGGTGGAGCCAGATGCTGTTTTAACTAATGCTGAAATTGAAATAGAAGGCTCTGAAGTTCCATTCCAGGGGGAGCACACCACTGTGACTCAGGGGGAGTTGAGGGTACAATCTGCTACTGAGAAAGAGCAACCCACCAAAGTATTCAAAAGAAAAAGAAAGACTCCTCCTACCCCTCTTGAATCATGATTGAAAATAATGCTAATATACTTTACCTTATAGTTGAATACTAAACATGAAGTCTGTTTATATAAATCTGGGAAGTTTGTTTATATGACCTCTCTTTCTAATTGCTCTTCTGATTGTTTGACATATTTCTATTCTATATAATTGCCCTGCTAAGTTGATTAAATGCTAGCAGAATTTCCCTCTAAATAGGGTTAAGACAAATAGGGGGAGATTGTTGGGAAAATGATTTCTCTTAACCCCTGAAAATGAGTTAAATATGAATTCCAAGAAAGGAAAATAAAGGTAAGTAAATATGCGTCGAATAGTATTCGACGCAACGTCGAAGTTGTGTTGACGTTTCTTTCAGAATGAGTCGAAGTAGCTCCAAGCAGAATTCGACGTATCCTATGTCGACGTAGCTATGACTTCTAGTCGACGTATCTTAAGAAGTCGACACACCCTAGTCGACGCACCTTCCTTATTCTCCTCTCGACGCTCTGCCAGGACGAATTCGACGCCTACGTCGAATAGTAATCGACGCACGTCGATTTCTATGATTAATTCAAAAATCGCCAGATCTCTTTCCTTCTTTCATAGATCTGATTTATATGGAATCAATTTATTCTTTATAGCCGTTCTGAATCATTCTTTCCTCTAATAAGATTCTTGGCTAAATTGATTAAATCCTTTATGGACATTATTTGAAATCAGATTGAATACTTTCCTTCTATGGATATAACTGTTATGGAAATTTCTCTTTCTTTCTAATACTCTGCCTGCTAATTGATTACTCTCCTATAGTGTTATTTTAATGAACAGAGCTATAAATAACAAGGTGGTCGGCAGAGAGCAATAAGAAGTGATCCACCATTTTACATTTGAAAAAGAGGAAGAGCTCCCAAGTGAAAAGAGAAAATTGAGAGATAGTGCTGCAGCAAAGATCAAGCTTCCATCTTCTCCTGCTTCTGAAGCCACTATGCTGCATACTCTGATAACTCTCACAAAAGAGAGAAAAAGGGCTACAATCTCTTTCTCACTATAGAAGAGAGATTTTATTCACTACTTCTTGTGCTTCCAATCTTCTTGCTAGGAAGAAGATTCTTTCTTGTCTTTTTATTATCTCTCTTTCTTCTTTACCTTATTTTCACTTTCAAATATTGTCAAAGAGTTTTTAGAATCTCTCTTCAAAAAATTCAGTTGTACTGGTTCTAAGAGTCTCCTTTTCAAAAGACTCAGTTGGTTCTAAATGTCTCCTTGTCAAAAGACTCAGGGTGGTTCTAAGAGTCTCCTTATCAAAAGACTCAGTGCAAGATAGTGAATTTCCTACCAAGGGGGTAGAAGAGTGGACTACCCAAAGTTTGGGGAACCACTATATTTCCTTGTATTGTGCTGTGATTTCTTTTCTTGCATTTATTTTCTTTACTTGGTTAATTCTTGTTGGTGTGTGGGAAGCCTTAATCTGTGATCACCACATATAAATATATATAAGTATTAACTTTGCACAAAAATATTTTTAAATCTCTATTCACCCCCCTCTAGAGAATTCTAGTGAGGTTAACTGTGCACTTTCAAGTCTTAACTACAAGTCACATTCTAAATATAGTCCCTCGTGCTAAGTTAGAGGTTACACCCTACGAGCTTTGGTTTAAGAGACCCACAAACATCACTAGACTTAAGACATGGGGCTGTATAACCTATGTTAGGGTTCCTGTCCCAAAATGATCTAAGATTGAACCTAGGACCAACACTTATGTCTACCTAGGTTGTGCTGAAGATAGTGCCGCAGACAGATTCTTAGATATTTCCAACAATGTCATTGTAGAATCTAGGGATGTTTTGTTCTTTGAAGCTAGATTTCGTAAAGATAAGAATATGTCACTCCCAGGCATACAAGTAGCTATTACTAACGAAGATCCTGAATCAGTACCGAGCACCTCCTACTCATTTCCTATAGACAACTCTAGCCTAGATTCTAAGAGAACTTCCGTAAGAGAGAGAACTCTCAGGGCCTTCGGTAGTGATTTTGTCACTTGCCACGTTGAGGATGATCCATCCACCTATAAGGAAGCGACGAGATCAAGGGACTCACTTCTATAGAAAGAAGCTATTGATGAAGAGATGAACTCTCTATTTCAGAACAACACCTGAATGTTAGTTGATAAACCAAAAGGAGCTAAAACTATAGGGTGTAAGTGGGTTCTAAAAAGAAAATTGAATCTAGATGGTAGCGTCGCTAAGTATAAAGCATGTTTGGTGGCTAAAGGTTTCACACAAGTAAGCAACGTAGATTATTTTGATGTCTACTCACTTGTGTGTCACCTAGCAACCATTAGGACCCTCCTTGGGATTGCGTCTATTGAGCACTTTGTTGTTCATCAAATGGATGATAAGACTGCGTTCTTGAATGGAGATTTGACTGAAGAGATCTACATGAATCAATATGAAGGTTTCATTGTAGAAGGTCACAAAGCCAAGGTCTGTAAGTTACTTAAATCTATATACGGACTAAAATAAGCACATAAACTATGACATGAGAAATTTGACTATAGTGTAAAGAACATGAGATTCATGTCGAGTCTCTCGGATAAATTTCTTTACATACGTTATATATCAAATATAGTTGTTATAATTTGCTTGTATGTTAATGATATGCTCATTCTAGGGACTGATCAATCTGAAGTGGATGACGTCAAGTCGGGCCTAATAAAAGAATTTAGAATAAAAGACCTAGGTGTAGCTGAAACTATACTAAGCATGCAGGTGAGCTTTGGGAGAAATGACATCTCCCTAAGTCAAAGCCACTACATAAAATTTATGTTGGATACGTGGGGATACAGTGAAAGTAAAGCATTAGAGACACCATATGACTACAACAACCGACTAAAGCCCAATGAAGGAGATATGGTTAGACAGTTAGATTATTCTAAACAGATTGGTAGTCTCATGTATGTTATGGTCTGCACTTGACCTGACATAGCCTATACGATAGACATGTTATGCAGATTCACTAGCAATCCTGGCCAAGACCATTGGAATGCCTGTTGAAACCGATTTTCGGCCTCTTGTGGAGTTCGGGGCCCTCGCCGAAACGAGGTGCGGCTAGCCCTTACTGATCCCTCGGAGAAGGTAGACTGAAGACTAGGAAGAAAACTAAGGCCTTATTCACAGCGAGGAGGTCCCTCCACTAACTTGGAAGATCGTTGAGCGCTTCCCCTCCCAAGCCAAAGCTGAGACTCGGACACCTTGGAGAGCTCTAGAAAAGCTGACCAAAGAAAGCCTGAGGAGAGAGAAGCTGAAGTGAGATCCCCTCCAAAGGTGCCCTTGAGGTCCTATTTATAGATTTTCTGATATGGCCTGCAAATAGCAGGATTTCGCCTTTTGATTTTACTATCCGCACCCCAAATGGGTCTGCTAACAGCCAAACTCCGCTGTTTGGAGAGGCTAAAGGCAGACCACCAAGGGTAAAAGGGTAATTTGACCCTATCGGTTTATGGGCTAGGGGCTGCGAGAACCTTCCTGCGAGACCTTATGTTCTCGCGGGCCTCCTCGTGAGCCCTACTCGCAATGCCCCTCTTAGGCGATCCCTTGCGAGGACCTCGCCGGCCGATTCGGGCGATGTCTGCCGAGATGGGTGGCTTGCCGGCCTTTGCTTCTCCGCGGTAAATTGCCGAGGTCGGGATCTCACGGTTCCCCTTGCGAGACCATCCCTTTGGCGTTAATGATCATAGAACGCTTCGTCGACTGCTGACGATCACGCCGAACAGGGGTATGGTCGACGAGACCGGGGGAGTTCGACGAACACATCCGCGAGCGCTTGTCCCGCCGACCCTTCCCCCTCGCCCCCGCAGCGAGCTCCGTTCCACTGCCTTCTTTAGATCGTATCCTTGCCTGGCGAATATCGGGGTTGTACACAATCCCCGCTCTTCGTGAGGACATTTGTGCTCGCGAAGAGTCATCCAACCCCTGGTATTCGCCCGCTCCTTGATGATCTGTCAGGAATCTTTGGTGGGGACCCACCCTGCGGGCTATAAATATCGTCCTGAGTCTCCAGGGGCGTGCGTCGCCACTTCTTTTCCTTTCCCTTTATCTGATACTGTAGCTGCCTGTAGATACCTCTTTCCGAAGAAGCCAAGGCTCGCATGAGGGCGATGAGAGCCGGCGGGCTACCCTCCACGACCAGGGTCCCTGCCTGGATGAACCGGCCGCCCCCCGCTCAGTCGCCGAAAGTTAAGAAGGCGAAGGCGGCTCGCCTCACCGTGGACGACTCCGTGCTGCTGGATTCCTCCCCGGACGATCGCCACCACGAGAAGGTATGAGCTACTTCTCTAGTCCACGTCGATAAAGTTGCTTGTGATTCATATCTACTCGCATGATGCTTTGCCGAACGAGAACACCGGAGAACCCGCTGATGGGTCTCGCAAAAGCCCGCTGACGGATACGAACCTCGCTGGGAAAAATGTCACCGGTATGATCTTGATCTCGCATGCCATAATATTTCTTGTCAACTATATATGACCTTCGTTCCTTACTTCTTACAGTCTCGCCCTTGAAGTCCCCGACCCGCCAGGCGTCGCGGCCTCCGTCTCCGCCTCCACCTCCTGACAAAATCATAGATAAGCCCAGATTTCAGCTTCTGACGAGCGAGGAGACCTGTGGCTCTGTGCCGCCAAAGATCCTCCCGACCAACAGCGCAGCCTACCCTGCCGGCCTGGGCAAATCCCTCTACCCTCACTACGGCAACGTGTTCCAGGGCTGTCCTTCGACTTCTCGCCCTCCGTTTGGTAAGCATTTTGATCTCGCCGAAGCCCTACGCGAACTCACGCGCGCCATCCAACCTCTTGGTCATATTTTGCAGAAAATATCGAGAACCCGCACACTGATTCCGAGCAGGGCGATGACGAGATGTCCCCCCTTCCTGACCAAGTGGAGGAATTCCTAGGGGATCTGCGAGATCCCGAGATGATGAAACAGCGAGCTGCGGAATTGCTGAGGAAACATGGGCGAATGCTGATGGACCTCAACATGCAGGCGAGACGGGATAGAGAAGCCGCCGAGGACAGGCACGCGGTCCTGATGGAAGAGTGCGCAAGGCTCCGGCAGACGAGACAGCGTGATCAGGATGAGAGTGCTACTACGCCGGAGGTTCATATAGCTAGGATGAGAGATTACGCCTACCTTATGGACAGGGAGGGCCGCTTGGCCGAGGTCTATTATAACTCTAGGGTTCCGCCGAGATCCGGGTCAAGGGGCGGGGGCAGGTGGAAATGGCTACCCCATGATTCTCGCTAACTGTTGGGTTGCGAAATTTGTAAGGGGTGTCGTTATTTTTAGACAATCTCGCTACGGCTCGTAACTCGCATATTCGCCACTTATGTTGGCTTTTATTTCTTTTGACAATAAGTATCAGTAGCTTTTTGTTGTTTCTCGTTCGCTGTCAATAAAACTTATTTTTATGTTACACTGCGCTCGCGAGGACATATCCCGCGAAAATGTTATTTGTACTAACCTCGCAGGTCCCTCTCGCCCACATCCGTGATGTGATGTTCTTGCTGCTACCCGCGCCCGCCGGCGCTTGGACTTCTTCCCGTCATTTTGCTTTGGCTATAAATAGGCGGCCATAACTGAGTCAACCACCGCATTTATTTTCGACCTTCTTCCTCCTCTGCTTCAGAGCTCTCGCTCCTCCCCGTTCTCGCTTCTCTTCTTTCCTGGCAGATTACTAAAATGGGTGGCGACGCTAATGAGTCGGAGGGTCGGCAGAATATCGCTAAAGCTTTTGCCGAGCATAACTTCTTCCACTGCAATCTGACCGATGAGGAGTACTTCAGCGCGGTCGCCGATTATGTCACCCCCCCCCCCCCCCCGTTCGAGGCACGTCGTCCTAGCGAGAACGACGTGATCAATGCCCCGCTGGTAGGCGAGCTGGCCATCCCCACCGCCCATTTCGCGGTCGGCCTGCGCCTTCCCCTATGGCCGGAAGTTCGCCAGGTAATGATCGCTCTCGCTCGCTTCTTATACTCTGCAGTACAAGTCTCGCTCATCATGTGAACTAACCGTTCCCGTTGCTCGCCAGGTGCTCAAGCACTATGGCGTTGTTCCTGGCCAGCTTACCCCCAATGCCATGGCAGTGGTCACCGCCTTTGCCTGCTACCTTCGCGAGGAGCGCATCGAGTTCAGCCTCCCGACCTTCCGGAAGCTGTTCTCGTTCAGCCTACAAGGATGGAATGGCCTACTTCGTGGGCTCGGGTCCTAAGGTCGTCGAGACCGTCAACAAGGCCCACTTCTGGGCCCAGAAATTCCTCGTCGTCAAGGGGAACTTCGGCAATATTCCTCTCTCGCCAGTTCAACACCGCGAGACCACGTACCGGCCTTGCGGCCACGACGCCCTCCTCTATCAGTTCTTCTGTAAGAAGAACTTTGAGGTCATTTATCTCCGCCACAACCTCGATTCGCTGCCTCCAGTTCTCGCCGGGGAAGGTAAAGATCTCGCTTAGCGACTACCATTTTATTCCCTGCCATCCCGTATTGAAATTTCAATGCTTATTTCTTAGGCGAGCGGGATCTTCCCCTCCATCCCCCTTACGCGAGCAATCGGAAAACCGACGCTACCCTGGCTCTCGCAACCATGGGGGCGGAAGTTTGCCGAGGCACCGTCACTCTGGGTGAGCCCTCTTCTCGCAAGAGACCGGGGGCTTCTGGTAGTCATGTCGCTCCCTCGAAATCTCCGCCAAAGAAGAAGAGCAGGAAAAGCGGGGTCTCGCTCGCCTCCTCGAAAGGAAAGGAACCCCGCGAGGCCGCCTTCGATGAGTTCGACCTCACCGGCCTCTCCGCAGGGGGTGAGGACGACGAGCCTTGCCAGGAGGCTCCTAGAACCTCCATCCTGCCCATCCCTGTCAACCACTACAACTTCGGCGTCGGCCAGAGGCGCCGGGATGAGACTGGCGAGCTCCTGGTCAACTGGAAACCGGAGACCAACAGGGTGGATATCTCCACCATCCTTCCCTCCTGGTGGAGAAGGAGACCGTCAGCGGTCACGCCTTCGACCTCGCGTTCGCTCTTTATGGTCCTGAGGACGCTGGGTCATATAAAGATGAGACTGCGAGGACCCTCGCTTTTGAGAGCGCGAGGTCGCAGTTGCATTCTGCCGAGCTCGCCCATATGACGGGGAGGTGTTGCTTACAGCTGGAGCTTCAGAACATGGAGCTTGCGAGGGCCTATCAGGGGCTCCTTACCGAGATCACGCAGCTGAAGGAGAAGCTGCTCGCCGCGGAGGGCAGTGTGGTGAGTTAGACTTCCTTATCCTCCCTTCCTTCGGATGTTTCGCCTTTTTTAATTGAACTTAATTGCAGGATGTCGAGGCCGCCGGGAGATCCGACGCTCGCATCAAGGATTTGGAGGGCGAGGTGGCTGGGCTGAAGGCCCTAAACTGCGACCTCACCCGTGCCGTCGTTCCCCCTTCCCCCCGCAGTCTGAAAGAAGAGCGGCGAGCATGAGACGAAGAGGTCCGATTGGAGTTTACTGAGTCGGCTCGCTACATCTTGCAGATGATGTAGGCGGCTGGCCTCCTAACTGCCGACGCGGCTGACCTGGACCTGGAGGATATCGTCCCTGAGCTCTTCCACCCGCTTCCGCCGGTGAAGAGCAGCGACGACGAGGAGGTGTCCGCGAGAGACCAATGAGGCTTACGGCTTGATTCTGTTCAATTGTTTTTGGCTGGCGAGATCGCCGCTTTATGTAAATCGGACTTTGAAATGAATGAATATACACTTTTTGGCCTCGGGTCGTGTTCGCTCCTTTATGTATTGTTTTTTTTTCTGTTGATATCTCGCTCTTGCCTACCTCGAGGTTTACTTGTATGTAGGCTATTCCTGCGATGACCGTTCTCGCCTTTTACGTTGTTGAATAGGCGCGTGTAGGATCCTTTTGGCTACTCCGGCCTTTCGTTATTCGCCTTAGGATTATTGCTCTTTAGGTATGCATTTTTCTCTAGGTCTCGCGAGCTGTTTTCTTTTCGGCGAGAGTTCGCCTGTTACCCTGCGTCGGCGACCCTTCGGCCGAGCACCGGATACCCCTAGTGCATAGGGTTGGTTCTCGTCCCTCGCCTACTATCGTGCAAAATCTCTCCTCGCCGAGCGAGCGGGCCCGACGAGCGAGAAGGATAGGATCGGCGCCGAAGTCTTGCTAACCTGATGCATTTCAGCCCGACCCTATGGAGAACTCATCTTCTTTCCCGGGAGCGGAATCGATCTGGGGCATTCCAGCACCAACACCTGTTAACTTGCCAGCCTCTCCAGAGATCAACCTGAACCCCCCGTCTAGTGAGAGCCCGGGAGCGGAATCGATCTGGGGCATTCCAGCATCAACACTTGTTACATTGCCAGCCTCTCCAGAGATCAACCTGAACCCCCCTCTAGTGAGAGCCTGGGAGCGGAATCGATCTGGGGCATTCCAGCACCAACTCTTGTACCTTGCCAGCCTCTCCAGAGATCAACCTGAACCCCCCGTCTAGTGAGAGCCCGGGAGCGGAATCGATCTGGGGCATTCCAGCGCCAACACTTGTACCTTGCCAGCCTCTCCAGAGATCAACCTGAACCCCCCGTCTAGTGAGAGCCCGGGAGCAGAATCGATCTGGGGCATTCCAGCGCCAACACTTGTACCTTGCCAGCCTCTCCATAGATCAACCTGAACCCCCCGTCTAGTGAGAGCCCAGGAGCGGAATCGATCTGGGGCATTCCAGCATCAACACTTGTACCTTGCCAGCCTCTCCAGAGATCAACCTGAACCCCCCGTCTAGTGAGAGCCCGGGAGCGGAATCGATCTGGGGCATTCCAGCGCCAACACTTGTTACCTTGCCAGCCTCTCCAGAGATCAACCTGAACCCCCCGTTTAGTGAGAGTCCGGGAGCGGAATCGATCTGGGGCATTCCAGCACCAACACTTGTACCTTGCCAGCCTCTCCAGAGATCAACCTGAACCCCCCCGTCTAGTGAGAGCCCGGGAGTGGAATCGATCTGGGGCATTCCAGCGCCAACACTTGTTACCTTGCCAGCCTCTCCAGAGATCAACCTGAACCCCCGTCTAGTGAGATCCCGGGAGCGGAATCGATCTGGGGCATTCCAGCACCAACACTTGTACCTTGCCAGCCTCTCCAGAGATCAACCTGAACCCCCCATCTAGTTAGATCCCGGGAGCGGAATCGATCTGGGGCATTCCAGCATGAAACTATTTGGGACTTGCCAGAGGATTGCTTCAAAATGCATATGTCGAGTAGGAAATATGAAAAGTCGTTTACAACAAATGGCTAAGGATAAAACCTTTTTAAATCATCCCCACTCCTGGCTCGTCCAAGAGGTACCCCTTCCACATCCTGGAGGTGGTATCCTCCTGACCTGAGCACTTCGCTTACAATGTAAGGTCCTTCCCAATTGGGCTCTAGCTTGCCAATCGCAGCTCCTCTCCCAGCCGCCTCAACCTTCTTCAGCACAAGGTCTCCTTCCTGAAATTCCTTTATTCAGATGTGTTTGTCAAAGTATTGGGCCATTCGTCGCTTGATTTCCTCCTGCCTGATGGTGTCCTGGTCCCGGAGTTCCTCCACCAGGTCCAAGGATAGCCTTTGTTCTTCATCGTTGGCCACCAGCCACTCTTCATCCCCTTCACCTGCGGCGATCACCCTGGGGGTCTTTATTTCGAACTCAACGGGAAGGACTGCTTCGGATCCATGAGAAAGTTTGAACGGGGTCTCCCCGGTGGCGGTGTTAGGGGTAGTCCTCAGGGCCCAGAGAACGGATGGTAGTTGCTCTACCCAATTCCCTCGAAGGTTCTCCACCTTCTTCTTTAGTAGGTTGACTATTACTTTATTTGCCACTTCCACCTGGCCGTTGCTTCTTGGGTGGTGAACCGATGCGAACCTGAGGTCAATGCCAAGCTGGGTGCAGAAGCTAACGAATTCTTCGCTAGCAAATTGCGGCTCGTTGTCCGTCACTATAGCCAGGGGGAGGCCGTGCCTGCAAATTATTTCCCCCCATACAAAATTCCTCACAACTTGAGATGTTACCTTGGCGAGTGCCTTCACTTCTACCCATTTGGAGAAATAATCGATCATGACCAGTAAGAACCTTCTTTGGCCGCTAGCTTGAGGGAAAGGGCCAACTAGGTCTAACCCCCATATGGCGAAGGGCCAGGGAGTCGTGATGGTTCGGAGCCTCTGGGCTGGGAGGAGTTGGAGTGGAGCGTAGAGCTGACACTTTGAACACCTCCTTGCGAATTCCGCTGCATCCTTGCTGAGGGTGGGCCAGAAATAACCTTGTCTCAACACCCTTCCTTCCAGAGTCCGGCTCCCAGAGTGACTCCCACACTCCCCGGAGTGAATCTCTTCCAGGACTCTCGGAACCTCCTCCTCCAAAACATAACGGGCCAGGAGTCCCGAGAGAGTCTTCCTGTACAGCCCTCCTGCATGCAAAGAGTAGTAAGCTGACTTATACCTGAAGCGTCGCCTATCTATGTCCCCTTCTGGGAACTTCCCTGATGATAGGAAAGAGATGAATGGATCCATCCACGAGACCCGTTGATCCACTTCCATCAATTCTCCTTCCTCGATAGAGGGCCGGAAGAGTTCTGAAACCGTTCCTCCTGTTTGCGGGCCGAACCTGGCCAGGAGGTCTGCGGGGGTGCTTTCTTCCCTCGGCATGTGTTTGATAGAGAAAGTGTGGAACTGCCCGATGACTCCCTTGACCTTCTCCAAGTATCGCAGAAGAGTCGGGTCCTTTGCCTCGAATTCTCCCTTGACTTGGCATGCTACCACCATGGAGTCCGTCGAGACCTCTACATCTTGTACCCCCAGCTCTCGAGCTAACCTCAGTCCTGCTATCACTGCCTCGTACTCTGCTTGGTTGTTGGTGATCGGGAAATGGATATTCAGGGCTTGCTCGATTTTTGTCCCTTGGGGACTCACTAGGATGATTCCCCCCCATAAGAGTGCTTTCCTGACGCACCATCCACCAACATCCTCCATGCTACTGGGGTAGGCGGATCATGTTCCCCCACCTCGGTGGTGTAGTCGGCCATGAAGTCTGCCACTGCTTGGGCCTTGATTGATGTCCTGGGTATGAACGTAATATCGAACTCGCTCAGCTCCACATACCATTTTGCCAATCTTCCCGAGTGTTCCACCCCTTCCATGATTTTGCGAAGCAGGTGGTCCGTCACTACTTTGATGGAGTGTGCCTGAAAATAGGGTCAGAGTCTCCGCACCGCCACCACTAATGTGAAAGCCAACTTCTCTAAGATTGGATATCGGAGCTCCGCCTTCTTCAGCACTCAGCTGACATAGTAGACAGGGAATTGTTTTCTTCCCTCCTCCCGGACCAACACAGCACTCACTGCCTCTGACCCTACTCCCAGGTATAGGGATAGGTCTTCTCCTAATCTTGGCCCTTGGAGTAGGGGGGTTTGGGTGAGCTGTTCTTTCAAGGCTTGGAAGGCTCCCTCGTATTCCGAAGTCCATTCAAACTTTTTGTTGCCCCTTAGCGCCTTAAAGAAGGGCGCACACTTCTCCCCCGCCTTGGAGAGAAACCTGTTGAGTCCGGCCAGCTTCCCTGTGAGGCTCTGAACCTCCTTCGGGTTCCTTGGCGACCCCAACTCCATTATTGCCTTGACCTTGTCCGGGTTGGGTTCTACTCCCGTCGGGGTTAGCAAGTGGCCTAGGAACTTCCCCCGACTAGCCCCGAAGATACACTTCAAGGGGTTGAGCTTCATTTTATACTTTCGTAGAGTCCCGAACGTCTCTTCGAGGTCTCGGAGGTGAGACCCAAGGTCCCTACTCTTCACCATGAGGTCATCAACATAGACTTCTAAATTTCTTCCTTTTTGCTCGCGGAAGACCCTATCCATCATCCTTTGGTACGTAGCGCCTGCGTTCTTGAGCCCAAAGGGCATCATCTTATAGCAGTAACAACCATCCCCCGTGATGAAGGAAACATCTTTGATGTCCGGGGGGTGCATGCGGATCTGATGATAACATGAAAAAGCATCTAAGAAAGACATTACAGAGAAACCGACGGCTGAGTCAACCAGCGCGTCGATTCTAGGCAGGGGGTAACAATCTTTCGGGCACGATTTATTGAGAAGTGAAAAGTCGATACACATGCGCCACTTACCTCCTCTCTTTTTTACCATGACTACGTTGGAGACCCAGCCTAGATACTGGATCTCCGATACAAAACCTGCCTGCAGGAGTTTACCCACCTCCTATCGGATGGGTTCTTCAAGCTTGTCCGCCGTGGCCCTCTTCTTTTGGCGGATGGGGCGGGTGCCGGGATCGAGGTTGAGGCGGTGGCAAGCCACATCCGCATCGATCCCGGGCATCTCGGCGACGCACCAAGCGAAGACGTCCACGTTCTTCTGCACGCAGGCCAGGATCTTGGCCTGCTCCTCCGAATTGAGCTCTCCGCTGACCCGGACCTTTTCCACCACCCCGAGCCGAGTGGTGACTTCAAGCTCCACGACCTCCAGCCTGGATTGCTCCCCCCAAGCACTTTCCTTCTCTCCGCTGTGAGCGAGCGCTTGGGCTCCTTCTTCTGTCTCTGCCTCTCCTACCATCATCAGCTCCTCTGCCCCTCTTTCTCGGGCACCCTTCCCTTTCCCTTCTTCTTCTCCTCTCTCCGCCCTGGGCCTCTCAGCGACCCCTTATGGGCATGAACTTCCTCTTCCTCCATCCTTTCCTCAACTCCATTGTTGCCTCCGGCCTCCGACGCCTCCTCCATCACTTTATCGAACTCCTCCGCCTCTCCCATCCAAGTGATGGTGTTGACAGCCATCACATAGCACTGTCTCGCCATCTTGGGGTCTCCTCGGATCCGGACCTAGACTCCACCCGTGTTGAACTTGAGACACTGGTGGAAGGTGGAAGGGACGCATCTAAATGCGCTGATGAGAGGCCGTCCGAAGATGGCCCTGTAGCTGCTCGGGGCATCCACTATCACTAAGCGGCAGTTCCGAGACCGCCCTCCGAGAGTCACATGGAGCCCCACTCCACCTTCTTCCTCCTTCCTTTCTCCAGAAAAACCGAATAGGGGGCCATCCGAGGCCAACACCCTCTTGGACTCCACTCTCATCTCATCGAACGACTTCTTGAAAACGACGTTGACCGAGCTACCGTTATCGACTAGAATCTGTGAGACGGTGAAGTTCTCGATGGCGGTCTGGATGACCAGCGCATCGCAGAACGGGTCTTCATAGCTTGGCATGTCCTTCTGGAAGAAAGTAATTCTCTCCGTCGGGGGTGAAGCCGTGGATGTTGAGGCCACGCTCCGCCGATAGATGGTATGAAGGCTAGCCTTGCGGGTTGCCTCCACCCCTACCCCCCCATGGATAACCCTGATCCCTCCTCTACTCCCCACATCAACTCTGTCTTCACACCTTTCTTCCTCCTCCCCTCGAGGCTCGACCTCCTTAGTTCTCACCTGCTGCCTTGGCGCGGGGGCTCGACCCCTTTTGGTTTCCAGGAACTCTGGGCAGGTGGCCGTCGCGTGACCTTCCTCATCGTGGAAGTCACAATATGGCAACGCCACCTCCCCGGCTTCGCCTTCCACCACCCTATTCCTCCTCCTTCTTGCTCCCGCTTCTTCTCTCGCCTCTTCTCTCCTTCATCTTCCTCTTCACCTCCTGATCGCCATGGCTTGCTGAGGCGGGGGAGGCAATGGTCTCAGACCCTGCCTCCATCCCAGCTGATGGGGTCTTCCTTGACCCCCATAAACGTTACCCCTTCCCGGGCCGTAACCTCTTTCCTGACCTTGCATTCCTTCGGCACGCTGCATCCACTCTCTCTCTGGGGCCTTGGGCTCTTCCCTTCTCCTTAACTCTTGCTGCATGACCTCCGGCTCACCGAGCTTCGCTAGCCTCTTGGTGAGCTCCGGATTGGCCTCCTCACTCTCAATCTCCTCTGCCACCCTCTCCATCAGCTCTTCGTAGGAGTCGGGGGCTTTCCTCTTAAAAGCCATTTTGAAAAAGCTCTCCCTTAGCCCGACGGTGAAAGCGAGTTGGAGTGCGAATCCTGGCATCTCCTGAGTGAGCAGCACTTCCTCTTGGAACCGATCCGCGTAGCGAGCCAACGACTCATTTGGCTCCTGCTTCACCTTGAAGAGGGACTCGGCGTCCTTCTTCCTCTTCTTTGCAGTTGAGAATCGCAACAAGAAGTTCCTGCGCAAATCCCCGAAGGCGTAGATTGACCCTGTAGGGAGTTGATGGAATCAGTCCCTGGCCTTTTCTTTGAGAGTGACGGCGAAGAGTCGACACTTGAAAGCGTCCGACATTGTCCTGATGGAGACCGAGTCCTCGAAAGACTGGAGATGTTGGACAGGGTCATCTCTGCCGTTGTAGTACACCCTGTCCCACTCTCCGAACCATGTTGGGACCGGTGCAGAAAGTACCAACTCGCAGAAGGGGCTTCCCCCTTCTACCACCCTTTCTCGCTCCGCTTGCTCCCCAAGCTCTCTCGCCCGACTCGAGCTCGCGGGGACTGCGCTCACGAGAACAGCATTCGCCTGGACCACTCCCACGGTCGCCATGTCTTTTGGGCGCTCGCTCGCCTGCGCCGTGCTCGCCGGCACAGAGCTTGCCGACACGGAGCTCGCCGGGCTGGCGAACAGCACTCGCCCTTCTAAGCCCTGCACTGAACTTCCTGCAACTTCCTTTCCGGCCCTCCCCCCGGGGCGCTCTTGCCAACCGCTGCTGGGGGAAGGGTCGCCTGGGGTATCGGGGTCGCGAACTCGCTTCGCAGTGCCGCGACCGCGAGCCCGAAGGTGTCCAACACCTCCCGCCTGAAGTCCGCGAACATCCTCGGCGTCACCACCTGCGGTGACTCGCTGAACTCCTCGCCTTGATCCTCGCCTCCTATCATATCTGCCCCTTGGAACTTTCTTGGACCAGCCACGCTCCACGCTCACCGCACCAAAATATTGAAACCGATTTCTCGGCCTCTTGTGGAGTTCGGGGCCCTGGCCGAAATGAGGGGCGGCTAACCCTTACTGATCCCTCGGAGAAAGTAGACTGAAGACTAGGAAGAAAACTAAGACCTTAGTCACAGCGAGGATGTCCCTCCACTAACCCGGAAGATCGTTGAGCGCTTCCCCTCCCAAGCCAAAGCTGAGACTCAGACACCTTGGAGAGCTCTAGAAAAGCTGACCAAAGAAAGCCTGAGGAGAGAGAAGCTGAAGTGAGATCCCCTCCAAAGGTGCCCTTGAGGTCCTATTTATAGATTTTTCTGATATGGCCTGCAAATAGCAGGATTCCGTCTTTTGATTTTACTATACGCACCCCAAATGGGTCTGCTAACAGCCAAACTCCGCTGTTTGGAGAGGCTAAAGGCAGACCACCAAGGGTAAAAGGGTAATTTGACCCTATCGGTTTATGGGCTAGGGGCTGCGAGAACCTTCCTGCGAGACCTTATGTTCTCGCGGGCCTCCTCGTGAGCCCTACTCGCAATGCCCTTCTTAGGCGATCCCTTGCGAGGACCTCGCCGGCCGATTCGGGCGATGTCTGCCGAGATGGGTGGCTCGCCGGCCTTTGCTTCTCCGCGGTAAATTGCCGAGGTCGGGATCTCACGGTTCCCCTTGCGAGACCATCCCTTCGGCGTTAATGATCATAGAACGCTTCATCGACTGCTGACGATCTCGCCGAACAGGGGTATGGCCGACGAGACCGGGGGAGTTCGACGAACACACCCGCGAGCGCTTGTCCCGTCGACCCTTCTCGCTCGCCCCCGCAGCGAGCTCCGTTCCACTGCCTTCTTTAGATCATATCCTTGCCTGGCGAATATCGGGGTTGTACAATGCCCTTGATAGACTTATGAGATACTTAAAGCACATGCAAAAGTATGTCTTATGTTACTCTGGTCATCTTTCAGTTCTTGAAGGATATTCTGATGCAACATGGTACTCGGAAATAAATGACAACAAGTCCACTGGTGGTTTCGTTTTCACGCTAGGAGGAGCAGCTGTGTCCTGGAAGTCCAAGATGCAATCCAGCATTGCTCTCTCTTCTATGGAATCTGAACTCTATGCTCTAGCTTCTGCAGGAGAAGAAGTAGAGTGGATAAGAGATTTGGTGTTAGACATTTCACTGACGAGCCTGAAACTGAGTTCTGTTGCAGTTTACTGTGACAATCAGGCTACTAAAATGATTGTTACGAACACTTTGTTCAATGACAAAAGAAGGAAACTAAGGATGAAATAAGCCTGGTTGACCTCACTCACAAGTCAAGGGATTATGACCCTGATTGATGTGAGATCAAAAGATATGTTGCAGACGCTTTGACAAAAGACCTCAATAGAGTTCTCATAATAAAAGCATCAAGGGAGATGAGATTATAAAAATGACGTTGTGTTAAGTCATATGATAAGGTACATAGTGATCTTTAATGAGCAAGATAACAACATGTGATTTGTTAAAAATCATAACTTGACCGGTCCTAATTGGGCTGGATAAAGATGCTGACAGTGTTACTTCACTACTGTTATAAGTACTAAGCTCATTTAGGTAGAACTAGCTTACTTCAAATGACACTGAATATGTTTTATGAATTCATAAAGTCTAAACTCATGAAATTCCTTGCATACACTGGTGAAGATGGAGGAGAGAAAGTAGGCTTTGATATTGATGTAGATGATCTACTCTCTGAGTAGAATTGTCTTATGTTTTTGATCATTTGCTCATTTACTTTCAGACTTATATTTCCTTAGTAGCACTTTTGCTTTTTGAATGTTTACGTTCTTGAAAAACTCCTATTATGTTTAACTGTGCTAACTCTTCTGGAAAACGTGTGAAGTCGGAAATTTTTGTTGCTTTCTACTTTCTGTACTCTGAAACGCAAACGTTACATGTCACAAATATAAGAGGAGATTTTAAGTGTATATTTGGATATATAACGGGCTCAGAGGCTTAACGGGTCGGTTCAGATATTGGGACATCTGATTGTTGGATCGGTAGGCGCCCTTAGAGGGGAGGGGGTGAATAAGGGTTTTAAAAGACTTAAGTGATATTTTGTAATACTTGAAATAATAAGAGATCTAAATAGTGATTTTGAATAAAGATCTAAATTGTTTTATAATAAAAGAGATGATAATAAACAATTTAGAGAAATGAAGAACAAATCAATTTTATTACACAAATAGAGACATGATTATTATTAATAAAATTGATTACAAAATTTTGATTTCAGTGACGCTAGAAATCAAAGCGAAATATGAAAGACTCTTTTTGTTTTCTATACCGACTCGTATCCCCACGAACTGGTTGGCTTTAGCCGATCCTTCCCCGGATACGCCTCAAGCCGCTCTAGCCAACCCTTCCCCGGATATGGCCTCGAGCACCCCCTAGACCTACACCCGAGACCTAGTCGCCAACACGAGGCGAATTTCAGCCATAAGTCCTACCCATACCTAGTCGCCAACACGAGGCAAATTTACTACTCGATTTAAAAGAAAAGACGTGAAATAAAAAAAACAACAATATAAAAACTCCCTCTATGTGGATCTCTTGGAGAAGTAGACGAAGACGCAGAGTATGATCGTAGTCGATGCGGTCTTTCGTCACGATGATGACGCGTGTTAAAATCTTCTCCACGGATCTCCTTAAGCCTTCATGGATTTGTGGGAGTATCTCTCTGAACATTCCTCTCTATGATGTGGCACGAAGCTCTGGAATTCTGGATCTCTAGAGGATATGGAAGACGGAGCCAAGAGGTCCTTTATATAGACTTAGCGCTGGCGCCTGCGCTAGTGCTACCGCCGACGCTATCCCATATTATGACATATTCTGCGCGGCAGAATCTTCAATCGGAGGAAACTTTTCTCTCTTGCCTACTGTGATCCTCGCTATCGCCTGCGCTATCGGATACCGCCTGGCACTATCTCCTTCTATAAGTTCTCCCGGCAATTGCGCTTAAGACAATATTTCGTCGAAAGAGATTTCGTCGAAC
The DNA here is from genome assembly GCA_033032865.1 of Dactylorhiza incarnata. NCBI lineage: Eukaryota > Viridiplantae > Streptophyta > Magnoliopsida > Asparagales > Orchidaceae > Dactylorhiza > Dactylorhiza incarnata. The sequence goes on from JAWHQI010000246.1 coordinate 1,293,614, forward strand.
GCCGCTAAGAGTTTGTCAAACGAATTTTCGTCGAACGCAGTTATGAGCATTTCGTCGAGCACCGTTAACAGTTCGTCGAACGAAATTTCTTCGAACTCAATTCCTCGGTCAGGCTTCAACATTCGTCCGGCTCAATTTCATCGACCGTAAATTTGTCGAACGGGCTTCAACATTCGTCGACCGGAAATTCATTGAACGGGCTTCAACATTCGTCAAACGACAGCTAGCGCCTGCGCTAGGACTACCGCCAGCACTAGTAGGAGATTTGGATTTGATGGCTCAACTTTGGGGACAACCTTCTTATGTAATCCTTGAGTCATGTGGACTTTATTATCCTGCACACTTAAACACACAAGATCAAATACACATAGGATTTGTTATTCTCAAACCTAGGAGATGCGGAAGATCATGTTCCAACAAACTCCCCATTCTGATAATAACAAATCCATTAATGATAAATCATAGCGTTAATATATAAGCATGAAGACACACACTTGTGTGTGTGAGAGAGTGATGACTTAGGATAATTAATGATTTAGCATTTAGAATTGCTCCCCCTAAATACATGCTCCCCCTAAGTGAATGCTCCCCTAATATGTAAGCTATCATCTTAATCATGTTAGTTTTCTATTTTGATAACAGACTATATTTATCATGTTAGTTCTCCCCCTTTTGTTATTAGCAAAAGCCGGTAAGGAGACACCACTTAAAAATTGATAATAAGATAAAAGCATAATCGAGCTTGTAGAGAAGGAAATGATAAGGAGTTTTAGAATACTTTTCATTTAAATAGATCAGAGTTTGAGTATTACAACATTTTCATAAATCAGAGTTTGTAGCATAAACAAAATGTAATGATTTCCAAGTAACTAAACTACCCAGACAATATGTCTACACCCTAGCCCCGTACTAAGTGACGAATGGGCATGAGGAGCTGCATACATGCCGTAGGTTTGGGTGTTAGTCCCATATGCAAACACTAGACACAACTCAACCTAGCACTCTTTCCCCCAGTGCCTCGTAAGGCCCCACTGGAACCCTCCCCGGTTAAGGACAAGACATGACTAGAGATAAAGGTTATCTAATGTCTACCACCCTACGCCCCCGCTATGGTGAGAAATGAAGTCATGGATAATAATTATTGGAAACATTAAGCATTTAAATTTAGTGATAAGTTCATAGCCTATGAGTTTATATTTTAATTTTTAAAGAAAAGTTCACATAGCTAATTCATTAATAAATCAGAGTTAACAATATTTTCATAGAAATAAATCAGAGTTTATAATACAACAATATTTTCATAGAAATAAATCAGAGTTTTATAGCAAAAAAAAATCATGTTAAAAGCAACCAATATAAAGTTTACCAAGCAAGTCTATCACTTGTTGCAAGAAAGGAATTTGAAGATTCAAGTGATGATGCACACAAAATAAAAGACTTTAAATAAGCATGAAAGCGCAAGGTAAAACAATTATATGGTTATGATGCGGAAGACTTATAGAAATACAAGAAACATCTAATTGTAATCAATGATGATCCATAAAAAGATATGAGTTAAATTTCAAAAAGAAGATGTTTTTGTAAATCATTTTTCAATTAAAATCTTTAAGTTTGACAAAAAAGTAACCAAGCATGAAATAATTTTATCAAAAGAGATTACTACAATGTTACTTTAATTCACAATTTCAAAACATACCAAACATTGTAGAAAGCATGCTAGGTTATCTAGTGCATTTCATAAGTAACGAGTAGTATAGAATTTGCATTAGGATCCAATACTCATGAGAAGAAGTGTTATGGAAGATAATGATGTGCACATAAGTGTATTTTTGAGTAGAGTAAACAAATGTTTTAATCAAAAATACAAGTAATATGTAAAGTAAGAGCACAATAAAACACAAATAATTTTACTTCCACAAACTTCAATGCACAAATTTACAACTACCAAGGTGCTTTGCACACACAATGCTCATTAAGACTTATCAGGGTGCAAAGTAGTGCTTGGGGGATCACATATTTTATTTTATTTTAATGTTGAGACTAGTGATCCGGTGTACTTAAGAGTAAGTGGTTTTTATTTTGAAAGAAAGATATGGTTTGCACAAGATACTTTACTATTCTTTCCAAGGTGCTCAACCTCACAACGCTTATTAAGACTTATCAGGAGGTTCAAGTAGTGCTTGGTGGAGTTATCTTTGTCACTTTATTTTATGATTTTTGTTTTGTACAAAGTTCTCTGAATACACTTATTTTGCAAACCAATATAATTTATAAAAACATAACCACTTTTCTTAACTATTAAAGTGCAAACAAAGGTTGTGTAGGTAAGATACTTGTGCAATTTTAATTCATTATACTATTACAAAACATACACAAACATTCTTAGATTAAACACATAAGTAGACAATGCCAAAATAAGTGAGTGAATAGCGATCATTATCAAACATAAAACATTTACTCATACTTAGAGGCATGCTAAGCTTAGTTCTACACAACTTTTTCAATATACTTGATGCACATATTAATATATATATCAAAGCATGATGAAAGCAATGTTCAAAGTAGTTTGAAAAGATAAATTGCAACATTGTAGAAATTCTAAATAATAGATTAAATCATGCTTGATTTTTAATGAAGTCTATACAGTATTTTTGATATTTTTGAAGAATAATTTTGATTTAAAGTTTGAACTCATAAGATTGATCTTGGACTTCCCGAGGACTACCTTGTGAGAGGTTCGCCCGGTACTAGGTGATACGATGGGATGATAGCCTAAATCACCCTTTCGTAAGATACATGTAAATTGAAAAGTTAAGTTCAAAATAATAATTTTTGATACTTGTTTTTGTTTTATATTTTTGTATTTGATTTTTGCATATAGGAATTGAATTCAAACAAATATCCAAAGACAAAACAAAATATTTTTTGTAATTTGGCTTTTGTAATTTTGTATTTTAATTTTTCAAAAACAAGTATATGCAGAATTGCAAAAATGAGTAGTACATATAAAATAATATATTTTTATTGATTTTTCAGAATTTTAAAATTTCAGAAAATCGGAGGCTCGAGCTAGCACCGGCGTTAGGTCCTAGCGTCTGCGTTAGCTCACGGAGAGTGCTTATTTTAATCATATGGCCTAGATTTTCTTTGATTTTGCTTCCGATTTTTCTTAATTATGTTTTTGCAATTTAAGGTCTGTCTAATGAAGTGATGAGACGAGAAGAAATCGCAAAAAGTTGCGGAAGTTAAAATTAGTGCATGAGTTTCATCTTCATTAGAGTTTCATATTTATTAAACCTTAATTATTGAGTTTTGCACAACATATGCATGAGTGAAATGATCATAAATAAGTGAAATAATATTCATGCAATTTTTCAATTCCGATTTAAATATGATTATGATTAAACATACTTGGGGTAATTGAAAATGATACAAATATATTAACTACCTAAGCAAAACTTGCGCATTTTATAAATTTAGCCTAATACCCCTAAAATACACCTTTTAAATCCATTTTGACACTTATTTCATTTAGTCTTAATAATATCATATGACAAATTTAGTTTTTCAAATTTTATAAGACTTTTAGGAAATGGATTTAGAAGGATAGAAATAAAAAGGATAAGTAGATCACTTGAAAAATGACATGACTATTTATTCAATTTTATTCAATTTGATTTATTTATGAATTTTGGTTTAATATGAGAAAGTCATATCACAAGTCATTTAAAGTGATCATATCATGATGGTTCAAAAAATAAAAACAAAAAAACAAAAAGGAAATTAAGCACATCATGAAGTAGAGAATTGATATTTCCTTTTTAATTGATTTCTACTTCATGCAAATGATTGGATACTAATGAATGAGAGATTTAGGTATCCAAAGAGGACCGAGAGTGACGGTTCCTTTGGGTACCCAAATACATCGTGTTTGCTTTTGAGGAGATAGAAGTGAATGAGCCATTTTGAGTGGAGTTTGTGTTTCATCTTTAACTTTAGGTCTCCATTCAAATCTTGGTTTAACATTATTTTTAGTTTTCAAATTTCCATAATCATTTACTTGAACATTTGGATCAAAAAGGGTTTTGAATTTATAATTTGAAGGAAATTTGTTTGCATTTAATTTTAGGTTGGGAGAAACATGATTTTGTAAATTATGGTGATTTTGATTTACAAATCCTTTATGTTCCTTACTCCCATTTTTAAACTTAGGTAAGATGTTCATATTCATATTCAACTTGTTTTTAGATATAGTTTGATATTATGAATTTGTATTTACAATTTTCATAAGCAAGTTGATTTTTGATTTTAATTCATCATTCTTGATTTTTAAATTATGTCTAGCTTTATTATAAGCAATTGTGCTGTTTTTAAGAGTGGAAACAATTGAATCAATATGATCTTGATAGTTGTTTCTATATTCATCAAATGTTTCATCCATCTCTTTAATTTCAATTTTATATTCTTTACACTTAGCACAATCATTTTTCAAAGATGAATTTTCTAAACATAATCTTTTATTTTGTTCTTTTATAAAAAGAAGTACCTTTTCAAGTTCCTTGCATTTTTCTTTCAAATCATTAAATTCTATATATGGTGTAATGTTTTCAACTAAGGAGCCTTGGGTAGAACTAGATAAATTAGAATTTGATTCTTCTTTAATTTTTGCCTTTAAATTTTTATTTTCTAGGCGCAGATGTTTATTAGCATTCTTTAATTTCTTAATTTTACCCTTTGTAGTTTGAAGCAATTGTAATGTAGAAATAGAAGTACAAAAGATGGGATTTGATTTCCTTACATTGCTTTCGGGAGAGGCATGATTTGAACATATGGTTTCTTTTACATCTTTTTGGCACTCCTCTTCCAAAGACAGAACTTCTTCTTCTTTTCCATTTGATGTGTGCTCCATTGAACCGTCATGAGAGGAGCTTCCGTGAAGACTTGTGCAAGCTTGCATATTCTCCGGTTCTTGTGATTGTTCCATACCTGTAGAAGGAGAATCATACATTTCTTCAAGAAATTTTCATACTTTGTATGCACTAGAAAAACAGTATATTAATTTTGAAATGTCGTGAGATAAAGCACAGAAAATACTATTTAAAGCTTTTGCATTTAGGTGACGTTCCTTTTTATTTGTTTCATCTGCTGGTCTTACTATTGTTATATTCCATGCTTCGATATCTAAATTTTTAATAAACTTTTCCATTAAAAATTTTCACCCTTTATAATTTCTTCCTTCGAATAAAGGTGGTTTAAGAGATTTTTCTTCTTCATAAAAATTTACCCCACTAATAGAAGCGAGATCATGAGACGCCATTATTCCTGGTTGTTAAGCCGATTGGAATAAAACCTCCCTCTGATACCACTTGTTGGATCGGTAGGCGCCCTTAGAGGGGGGGGGGGGGGGGGGGGGTGAATAAGGGTTTTAAAAGACTTAAGTGATATTTTGTAATACTTGAAATAATAAGAGATCTAAATAGTGATTTTGAATAAAGATCTAAATTGTTTTATAATAAAAGAGATGATTATAAACAATTTAGAGAAATGAAGAACAAATCAATTTTATTACACAAAGAGAGACATGATTATTATTAATAAAATTGATTACAAAATTTTGATTTCAATGACGCTAGAAATCAAAGCGAAATATGAAAGACTCTTTTTGTTTTCTATACCGACTCGTATCCCCACGAACCGGTTGGCTTTAGCCGATCCTTCCCCGGATACGACCTCAAGCCGCTCTAGCCAACCCTTCCCCGGATATGGCCTCGAGCACCCCCTAGACCTACACCCGAGACCTAGTCGCCAACACGAGGCGAATTTCAGCCCTAAGTCCTACCCAGACCTAGTCGCCAACACGAGGCGAATTTAGTACTCGATTTAAAAGAAAAGATGTGAAATAAAAAAACAACAATATAAAAACTCCCTCTGTGTGGATCTCTTGGAGAAGTAGACGAAGACGCAGAGTATGATCGTAGTCGATGCGGTCTTTCGTCACGATGATGGCGCGTGTTGAAATCTTCTCCACGGATCTCCTTAAGCCTTCATGGATTTGTGGGAGTATCTCTCTGAACCTTCCTCACTATGATGTGGCACGAAGCTCTGGAATTCTGGATCTCTAGAGGATAAGGAAGACGGAGCCAAAAGGTCCTTTATATAGACTTAGCGCTAGCGCCTGCGCTAGTGCTACCGCCGACGCTATCCCATATTAGGACATATTCTGCGCGGCAGAATCTTCAATCGGAGGAAACTTTTCTCTCTTGCCTACTGTGTTCCTCGCTATCGCCTGCGCTATCGGATACCGCCTAACACTATCTCCTTCTATAAGTTCTCCCGCCAATTGCGCTTAAGCCAATATTTCGTCGAACGAGATTTTGTAGAACGCCGCTAAGAGTTTGTCGAACGAATTTTTATCGAACGCAGTTATGAGCATTTCGTCGAGCGCCGCTAACAGTTCGTCGAACGAAATTTCGTCGAACTCAATTCTTCGGTCAGGCTTCAACATTCGTCGGGCTCAATTTCGTCGACCGTAAATTTGTCGAACGGGCTTCAACATTCGTCGACCGGAAATTCGTCGAACGGGCTTCAACATTCGTCGACCGGAAATTCGTCGAACGGGCTTCAACATTCGTCGACCGGAAATTCGTCGAACGGGCTTCAACATTCGTCGAACGACAGCTAGCGCCTGCGCTAGGACTACCGCCAGCGCTAGGACTACCGCCAGCGCTAGTAGGAGATTCGGATTTGATGGCTCAACTTTGGGGGCAACCTTCTTATGTAATCCTTGAGTCATGTGGACTTTGTTATCCTGCACACTTAAACACACAAGATCAAATACACATAGGATTTGTTATTCTCGAACCTAGGATATGCGAAAGACCATGTTCCAACACTGATACCCGTATTGGTTCTATATATATATCTAGCTGTGGGTAACAGGTAGTGTATTCCACTTTGATCTACACCCGGATGCTTCGAGCAATCCTAACATTCACTACAAACACAGAATATCGGTAGCTGTTGTTCGACTTTTGACTGAATATTGGTCGTGGTTGATGTAATGGATTTTTGAGGCTTTTGAAGTGTCACGGCCTGTTACAATTATCTTTCTTACTAATGCTTTAAGTTTGATTTCATTTTCAAACGATAGATGCAATATGTAGCATAATTGTTTTTTCTTTGCATGCATATTAGGGGGAACTCTCTTTAAGGATCCAACATTTGTGATTTACTCCAAAGTTTTTGCTTCTACTTAAATTCTGCAATTGAGAATGCTCTTCTTGACTTACGTTTTGAGTGACAAGCGGAGCCCGTTTTCTTGCGGGCATAACACTCATGAGAGCATCGAGTATGGGTGAAGTCCTCTTTCAATTTGTTGGTGGGTGCCGAATGTCACTGTCAGCCGAATGCTTACGGGTGTAGCCCGCTTGCCTGCAACTGTAGCCCACACGGAGCATCGAGCACGGGCGTAGTTGGTGCGTTTTTCGCCACCCCGCTGAATGTCACCACCTCTCTGAATGTCGCCGACCCTATGAATGTTGCTGCACCGCCAAATGTCGTCGCGCCTCTGAATGTTGCCGCACCGCCGAATGTCACTGCACCGTGCGAAGCATCGAGCACAGGTGTCATCACAAGTCAAATGTCACCCCACCAGGGGATGTCGTTGCCCCGCCGAATATCGCTGCCCCACCGAATATACTTGTGGGCGCAGACCGTTGGACTTTGGGCAAAGCCCGCTTGGATGTGGGCGTAGCCCGCACATCGCTCATATCAATTATTTACGAGTGACAGACTGGTGGCTCCGCTCATATCAATTATTTAATGCAACTTAAAATAAAATATAATATTAATTAATCAACTTTAATGCAGTTGATTGGTTTAATAGTAGCTTTTCGAAAATACTGCTGACTTGCCTAATGACAATCTTACTCGAATAGACTGCTGACATGCCTAATGAAAGCCTACCTATCATAGTAGGTGTATGAGCTCTACTAAAAACTTTTTGAATTTTATGAATTTTAATCATTACTTTTTATTTTGGGATAACATAATTACTTGAATGTTTTTTTTTTGAAATTACAAAAACAAGTGCATAATGGCAATTTTGAATGTCTCGCCAAAGGCAACTTTTTTCTTTTAATATATATATATATATATATATATATATATATATATATATATAATATAAGAGAATATAGTATTCTCCGTGTTCTTACCGTGCTTTCATTTTCGACCATTGGATCTTTCACATGTTTTATCCGAAATATCTTTAATATAAAAAAAAACTTCCCCTCCCCATTATTTACGCCAAACAACTGAAATGTCTTCCACATATTTTATGAGAAGCATCTTTAATTTCTATACGTATTTTTTTACAAAATTAATATTGTAATATTGATGTATACTTTTTTACGGTCATTTCGGGTACTCTTATGTATATGTTGCGGGCGCAACCCGCAGACGCATCGAGCACGGGCGAGGCCCGCCTGGATGCGTTCGAAGGCCGCCTGACAGCATCGTGTTGGGGTCGTGCGAAGCTCGCCGTCGCCGGCCGGGTACTGTCTCGCTTGGCCATAGGGGCGGAGCTCCATGTCGGACACTCTTGTGTGTGTGTATATATATATATATATATATATATTAAAACTAGTCGTGTATTATGCATATGGTCACTAGTGCATTAACTAAAGAGGAATATTTAATCTCTCCCGGCCACGTAGCTGTGCCTAGAGATGACATTACTGTTTAAAAAATAATTCTATTTTTTTAAACGACACTGAAAAATAAAAGTAAAGACAAACTTTGTTCGGATTTTTTCGCATAAACAAGTTATATCAAGAGAAAGGCAATTAGACATTTTTTAATTTTAAAATATTGTCTTAAATAAATTTTATATTTATTGTTTTTAAAGAACAATTGATGAAATATACTTTGTAACAATCATTATTTAATTATTATTATTTAATAAGAATAAAAGAAATATGACCGCAAAATAACATACATGCATTATTCTTGTGAATTAACGTCGAAAGTGCACCGATCGAACTATCGAAGTAATATAAAATGAATGCTTACCACCGAGCATTGAATCACGTGCAATGCAGGTGAATATACAGGCTTATCTAAACAAATGATAAAAGAGTGATTAATTATTCTACTCCTAGAGTATAATTAGTCCTAATCTAATCAATTAGTATACTCACATTCAACAAGCAATAAGGAGATTTCATCCTCACATCAAATTATGAGAACAGGGCAATCATAAATGAAATAGAATATGAACTATTTAATACAAAGCCGTCGTCCGGGGCAGAGGAATGAGCTATCACCTCCAACTAATTGACCCGCCTTCTCCTCAAGTCGTCTCAATCCTCACGTTATTGACACTGATCCTCTAGAAAACTTTTCCTTGCTTAGGATCCACACATGAAACTTTGGTTGGAGGTGGATGGTGATCTTTCCCTCTGAAAATCACGTGGAGAGAGCTTAGGGTCGTGAAAACGGCACTGGAAATGGTGAACTCCTGGCCAATGACCTAAAACAACATATATATATATAGATACAAGAAAAATGACCGCGCACGACTCGTGCGGTGTTATGTGCACGGGCGTGCGTGAACAAAACCATGCCCAATAACATAACACTAAACTTAAAGCCAAGAACGCACACGGGCAATGACCATGTAGCGCACGGGCGCACGTGAACAAAACACACGCCCAATAATAGAACACTCATGAAATCTGCCTAGGTCATCGAATTAGATCACAGAGTACTCACACACGTGGCAAAGAGACGCACGGGAGTGTGCGAAAAAATTTCACACAACCTTCCCTAAGTCAATGAGAAAATACCACACATGTAATTCACAACATATATCCCAGATTTTCATGTACACTCAAATGAGAGAAACATGCATAAAACTATACTAAAATCGGTGTACAAAATGATGAAAACCGTATAAATTACATGGAAAATACTATATAAAATAAATGTATCAAAATACCATAAGATTACTCTAGCCAATTAGGGTCCGTTTGGGGGGACTTATTTTCACCGGTCAAGCGGTTACGACCGCATGAACCGGACCGTCCGGTCCGGTTCATGCGGTCGTAACCGCTTGACCGGTGAAAATAAGTCCCCCCAAACGAAGCCTTAATCTCAGCTTAAAAATTAGATTTAAAAGCCACCCACAAAATTTTCTTCAATCAATGAAATATATTTTGTCCAATTGACATAAAATCCGCCACCAATAATGTTGCGTCGTCTGTAAAGTGTGTTTTATTTCAACGTCCTTAATTTTTCTCCGTTATAATCAGGCTCCGGACCCAACAATAATTCCCGATCAAGAGCCTCAATAATTGATTTTACCCCCCCAAAAAATCTAATTGCAAAGAAGGCCGATTCACAACCAGAAATAATATTGTTTGGCATTTTTTTGAGCGACCGAAGAAAAAAGGGACGACAGCTTTTCTATAAATATTATTCGAGTTCAATTTGCAATTACATCCCATCAAAGACCGTCATCATCCTCTTCACCAATATCCTTATCCATTTCATGCGAAGGTTTTGTGACTCTAGAGATTTCCCACCAAACGAAATTTCCGAGGGTTAGTTTGGCAGGTGTTTTTGCTCTGGTGAGTTTGAATAAAAACTCCATCGGCATAAAGTTTTTGACCTGACAATTGTTGTGGGTTGCTTAGCGCTGTCTCGGTCCGGAGAATCGAATCGCCTTAGCCCGAGAGCGAGCCAAGCGCGCAAACAGTCAAAAGAGAACCAACAGCAGAGACGACAAATCTTTTTACGTGGAAAAAATTTGGAAATGGCAAAAGCAACGGGGTCGGGTCGGTGCCGACTAAATCCACTAATTTGCTTGAGGTTACATGTGTTAGAGTATTTGAGAGGGTGACATACCACCGCTCCGATTACAAGTATTTGAAATTACAAAAGATGCAAAATCTTTCTTGGCGCTCACATGAGCGGCTTCAAGAGCAGACACTGGAGAAGGTGCTAGAGCAGGTACTGTGGAAAGCTAAGTCCACACTTGAGAAGACATTTGCGAAGATCGATCTCCGAAGGAGATCTCCAAGTTGCTCTTAATTGAAGGAGGACTTCAAACTCCGAAGGAGATTTCTGAGAGATTTCTCGCCGGAAAACTTCAGAGCTCTCTCCTTGTCTCTTGGTTGCTTGTCTTCAAATGAAGGCACACGAGCATTTTTATAGATTTTCTGAGAGGCATGTTGGTAATTGTGTCGTCTTGAAACTCGAACCGGCTAATGAGATTGTGCGATCTTGGTCACCTGGATCACCAATTTCTAAAAAGTGACGGGCATGCCCTCCGAAAGGCCCAGAGAGGTTCGCCGATGACGATGATGGCTGAAGGTGGTGGCAGGCGGTCTGGCGATCGGTGGCGAAGGATGGTTGGAAAACGCGCGGAGGAGAGCAGGGCGCCCACGCGCCTGCGCACTTATGCGGTTGCGGTGCGCGTTTCTGCTTGCCATGCAAGGGCGAAGCTACATTAGTAATAAGGTGGGCAAATACCCACCTTATTAATTTGAAAAATTAAAAAGTATTATTAAGTGGACCCCACCCTCCCCATCATTCCTATTTCCTAGGGTAAAACACACGAGACGGGCAGAAGGCGAGACCCTCCCCAGTTCGGCAGTTCCTCACTCGGTAACCCTGTTCGCGACTTCGCGTCTGGAGCTCTCGTCTCTCGGAGTCTCGGTGACTGCACCTCGGCCAGGCGACGAAGACGAGGAGCAGAGGAGCGGCATCTCTCGAGTCTCGGCGATTCTACGTCTGGGACCTCTCGGCCCGCCGCCGGCGTCTGGGACCTGTTCGCGACTTCACGTCTGGGAGACTGGGACTGCATCTCGGCCGGCGTGGGGCATTTGCATCTTGGCGACGGGCCATCTCTCGTCGACGGCGACTCAGTCGGACAGGTGGACAGGGATAGCGGGACAGGTAACCATTTCTTCTTACCAAATCATTTTTGATTTCCTTATCAAACCATTTTTTATTTCTTCCAATTGATTTTATATGCATGTAGTTTTAGATGTCCAGAGTGACAACAAAAAATTTTGATTTTATCTCAGGCATTGGACATTTCAGAAAAAAAAAAATTTCTAGGCGGGCCATCTCTCTGAAAGTTATTATGTGTGCAATTACATTTTTAGCATTGAAATTTTACATTATGCTTTACATTTTGAAAATTTTTAAGGTTTTAATACTTTGATTCATTTTTAAATATTTTATAATACAATGATTGTCCACCTTATACTTTAATCCTGGCTTCGCCACTGTTGTCATGCGTGGGTGCGCGACCACTTGAGCGCGCTTGCTCGCTTAGTTAGGGTTCGTCACGCACTTGACTTTCAAGTGTTTCACCTCGGCCGAGGTGTGATAGGAGTGCTCGAAGCATCCGAGTGAGCGTCAAGTTTGGAACGATCTACCCGTTGCCCCCAGCGGGGGTATTTATAGGCGTAACCCTAAATCCCCGACGACCCGTTATGTGTGATTTAACGACCCGTTAGGGTTCTGTTAAATACCAGACAATATTGCTAAATATACCTTAGCATTCTCCTCCTATATTGTAGCAATTGTATTACATAACGGGTTAAATAAAACATATAAGTTAGATAACGATAAAATGAATTTCAGATTAAAACAACAAGAGCTTTAAACCAAACGTCTAAACTCAAACAGGTTCCAAACATGCAAAAGCAAAAGCAGAAGCAAGAACAGTAATCTGAATCAAAACTCAAAAACTAGTGACGGGTCGGTCTACTCAAACAACAGATCATCTCCATCCATGTCGAAATCCACTTTCTCTCCTCCAGACTCCAATTGATCTGCATTTAAACATTAGAATGTCATGAGAACAAAACTCAATGAATCCATACATATGCAAATCAAAAGTAAAGTGATTAGTTCTTACAGTTTAGAACATAATACTCTAACTAGGAAGAAAGACTCACATGTCCGCATCTCTATCTAATTTATACAAAATTAGAAATTTAGTTTCATAGAACCAAGCTATGTTCCTTCGATTATTAAGATTATTACCAAACGTTTCACAATTGTATTATATCATCAAGTTTGGAACGATACAACAAGCTGTGACCAGTATATCATCAAGTTTAGAATGATATAAGTAATGATCATAATATCAGGACGCATATTAGCAACTTCAGTATTCGTTTTTGGAGTGATACCCAATTCAGCCTTTGAAAAGGAATAGTTGTGTAAGTCATCAAGTTTGGAATGACAAGCAACTAAACAATCTCAGACTTTCATCAAGTAGCATCTGGAACACTTCAGTGTACTCAGTCTAGATGCGTGAATGTAGACATACTCGGTTCTAAAATCTTAAACAAACATAGGTATTAAGTCCCACTAAATTGACTTTAATCCCATATCCCCGATGTTTTAGATGTAAGAACCTTGCATAAGTCCTTGGTAAGGACATCTGCTACATTATCTTTTGATCTCACCTCCAAGAGGGAAATGATCCCTTGAATGGTGAGATAGGTCAACCAGGCCTGTTTCATCCGTAGTTGCCTTCGCTTACCATTGAACAGGGAATTAGTTGCAATGATTTTTGTGGCTTGATTGTCACAAAAATTCGAGATAGAGTTCATTTTTAGACTCGTCATTGGAATATCCATAACCAAATCTCTAACCCACTCTGCTTCTTCGGCAGCTGAAGCAAGAGCATAGAGTTCAGATTCCATAGAGGATAGTGCTATACACGTTTGCCTCTTAGAGTTCCAAGCTACTGCGGCTCCTCCTAGGGTAAACACATAACCACTAGTGGACCTACTATCACCAACGTCTGAGCACTAGGAGGCGTCAGAGTACTCTTCAAGCACAGGAGGGTGTCCACTGTAACATAAAGCATACTGCTCAGTATACTTTAAGTATCGCATTAGCCTTTCCAAGACGTCCCAGTGGTCCTTTCTAGGGTTACTAGTGAATCTACTCAACATGCCGACCGTAAAGGCTATGTCGGGTCTAGTGCAGGTAGTAGCATACATTAGACTGCCAATAAGTTTGGAGTAATCCAATTGTCTAATAGGTGAATCGTCGCGAGGTTTCAGTCTATTATTATAGTCATATGGAGTCTCAATCTTCCTGCACTTATCATAACCCCACTTCTCTAGGAGAGTTCTGATATAGTGACTCTGGCTGAGGGTGATACCCTTATTCGTAAAGTACACTTCCATTCCTAGGATGGTTTTCACCACACCTAAGTCAGTCATGCTAAATTTTGACTTCAAGGTAACCTTAACATCTTCCACCTCAGACTGATCAGTACCCAGAATTAGCATGTCATCAACATACAAGCAGATTATAGCGACGGAGTTATGACTTGTCCGTATGTATAGACATTTATCTGAAAGGCTGGATTTAAAATGCAGGCCTTTTACGCACGTGTCAAACTTCTCGTGTCATAACTTTGGTGCTTGCTTCAATCCGTATAGTGACTTAATCAACTTACAGGGTTTCTAGACCTTCTATGACGAACCCTTCAGGTTGACACATGTAGATCTCCTCAGTTAGATCTCCATTTAGAAATGCAGTCTTTACGTTCATCTGATGAACGGCGAAACGTTCAATAGATGCGATAGCGAGAAGAACCCTGATCGTTGCAATGTGACAAACAGGTGAGTCGCATCGCTTAACAGACGCGAGGGCTGCTTTAATTTAGCATGAGGAACCATATTCAGGATGTGATTCGACGCGAGGGCTTCTTCTCCCCAATAAGCCGCAGGCATACCGACAGTCAACAACATAGAATTCAACATTTCTGTTAAAGTTCTATTTTTCCGCTCGACAATACCGTTGTACTGGGGCGAATAAGGGGCAGTGGTTTCAGGAATTATGCCATGGCTGACAAGAAAATCCCTAAACTCACCCGAGACATACTCGCCTCCTCGATCACTCCTAAGTCGCTTGATTTTCAAATCCAATTGGTTCTCAACCCTATTTTTGAAAATTTGAAATTTTTCAAAAGCTTCATCTTTGGATTTTAAGAGATAAATGTGAGTATATCTAGAGAAGTCGTCGATAAAAGTTATCATGTACTTCCGACCACCACGTGTGACAAAACTCTTGTAGTCACAAATGTCAGAGTGTATCAACTCTAGTAAACGTGTACTCCTAGACACCAGACTGAATGGTGTTCTAGTTATCTTAGTTTGAGCACATATATCACATTTGCCGAATTTGGTTTTAGTGTCTAAGGGGATGTTGTGAGTTCTAGCTAGCAGGAGTAGTTTTCTATAATTGACATGTCCTAGTCTTGCGTGTAAAGTCTTAGGATTTATCAAAGTGGAACTAACCTGATTTACTACTTCATTTGCTAGACTCAGCCGATATATTCCGTTGACTACATACGCACAACCAAAATAATGAGAGTTGACCATTAGGGTCACCCTACCACCACTAATGTTAAAAGACATACCCGCATCGCTTAACAAACTAATCAAAATTAAATTAGCAGCTAATGTAGGAATGAATTTAACATCTTTCAAAATTAAATGCGTACCTGATGAGAGTAGCAGATCCACAGTCCCTGTCTGAAGTACCTCAACAGTGGATCCATTTGCAACTGTAACAGACTCAGAGGCTGGAGTAGCATCCTTCAGCAAAGCGGAATTGTTGCAGACGTGGCAGGTTGCCCCCGAGTCCAACCACCAATCAGTACTGACCTGACCGTTCCCAACCATGGCAACAAAGTGGGAGGGCGCAGTCTGTTGGAGCATATGAGCTCTGTTATCAGGCTTTGGTGGGTTGGCATCGGGCTTCTTGGGTTGCCTGCAGTCAGAAGCGCAGTGACCCCACTTGTTGCAGTTGTAGCACTTGCCCTTGAACTTCTTGATTTTCTTGCTCGTGTATACTACTGCGTGTGCACTGGATGGAGGTCGAGTCCGATCATACTTAGGCTTCCTTTTTGGGTGTGTGATCATATTAGCAGCAGATTGCTGCTTGCTCACCACCTCCTTCACATGCCTTGTCCGATTCTCGTCCTCAATGCAGATGAACCGCTTGAGGTCTTTCAAACTGACCTGAGTCTTCTTTCGATACATTTTCGTCTTGAAAGAGTACCACGCTGAGGGGAGCTTGTAAATGATGGCACCAGCAACGAACCCATCTGGCAGAGGGACACTTTCACTGTTGAGTTTGGCCACCAAATTCTCCAGGTCAACAATCTGGGGAAGGATTTCCCTGTCCTCAGAGAAGGTGAATCCCATGAACTTGTCCACCAGATGCATCTTGGACATGTTCTCCTCCTCCTTGAACTGATCTTCCAGTGCATTCCAGATTTCCTTTGCGGTCTTCAGCTTCCCAAATGTCTCGGTTAGCGAGTTGGAGAGACAATTGAGAAGATAATCACGACAGAAATCTTCATCGTTGGTCCACTGATCCTCATCGTCTCCTCCCTTGAAATCTGCGAAATCAGTTTGCAGTGTATAAAAGACATTCAGTTATTTCATACAGAACTGCGTATTCCGCTTCCAGGCACTGAACTCAGAATGGGAGAACTTCTCCAGCTTTATCATCGGCACAAGAGAGGAGAGGCTGCTGCCCTTCGAAAATGAGGCCATCGTTAGCAGACGGTTCAAACTATGGCAAAGACCGTACTAGAACAAAACTCCTCAAGCACCGGATCAGGATTCAACAAGCACTGCAATAAGGAATCGTTGTAGCAAAGGAGCGGCAGCGATATGATCTACTGAGAAGGCGGCAGCAAGATAACATTTAACTTCTGGATTCTTCCTACACAGTGACTGGACTGGATCGGCAGTGACTTCGTCGAGCGGAGGAAGCTTCGTCGAACGGAAGAAGCTTCGTCGAGCGGAGGAAAGTTCGTCGAACTGAGCAAGATCGTCGAACTGGGCAAGGGATCGTCGAACGGAAAGTTTGTCGATCGGGAAGATTGTCGAACTGGGCAAGTTCGTCGAGCGGCACAGGATCGACGAGTTCGGCTTCTCCTTCTTCGTCGATCGACAGAGGCAGGGATCGTCGAACGGAAATGATTTCGACGAACGGGAGAAAGAACAGGAATCATCGATCTTCTTCGAGAGTGGCCGACTGGATCTTCGGTCGGGAAGAAGGCTCCTGAGAGCGGAAGCAGCGGCTCCTCCTACGAACGCGGCAACGACGTCGGCTATTTCCTCGATCGCGACAGCAGCGTCCGGAGCGGCAAGGAGAGCGTCTAGGTGATCGTCGTCGATCGGGAACGGCTTCGTCTTCGACGCAGGGAGACGACCGACGAACTGCGACTTCTCCTTCTTCACGCGACGGGATCCTCCCCGTTCAAGATCGGCGGCAGTAACGACAGACTCCTTCGGGCAGGGAGAGGATCGGCGAAACTGCGGCTTCTCCTTCCTACGAACGAACAAAGAAGTCGACTGGCGGCAGTTTTCGGGAGAGAAAACCGCACGGGAGCGAAAGGGGGGCTAGGGTTCACGAACGTACACTTCGAGAATGATAGGAGTGCTTGAAGCATCCGAGTGAGCGTCAAGTTTGGAACGATCTACCCGTTGCCCCCAGCGGGGGTATTTATAGGCGCAACTCTAAATCCCCGACGACCCGTTATGGATGATTTAACGACCCGTTAGGGTTCCGTTAAATACCCGACAATATTGCTAAATATACCTTAACAAGGTGGTCCTTTCCAGTGATCTGGTTGGGGTCGTGCTTTTGATGAGTCAGACCTGACCCAGAACAATGTCATGGGAACCCTATCAGTAATATAGATAAAACATATGGAATCATTTGGATGATGATTTCCCAGTTTAATTTTTTTTAAATAGTTAGATAGTTTTAAAATATTATCCATCATAATAGTAAATTATTAGTTAGTAATGTCTATTTAACATGCGGTTGTGAAATACTCTTGATCGCTCACATCCCATGTAGGCAGCACGAGACGATGATAGTACTATTACTCCATTCTAAATCATCATTACAAGTGTGTGGCAGTAGTAGTATTGTCGTCCCCTCACAATACCAACAATAACGCGAGAAACCATTGGAACTATCGCAAACGCAAGGGGATCCCCGTGCACTACCTACCACTTGTCTCATGATAAGAATTGTACGTGTATAATCAAAATCAAATTAGTTGAAAGAAATACTTTTTTTTATCTTGCAAGACAACTGGATTGTCATTGAGAAATAATATCTCTAGTTACTCTGCTCAATCTCCTCGTTAAATAGAAGTTATCGACACGAAAGTATGGTGGCAAGTAGGGAGTGTAAGTCAAATGATGTCTAATCACCTATAGGGTGTGGGGGGAAGGGGGTGAATAGATGTCTAAGTGTTTTTTCAGATGTTAAAATTATCCAAGAAAATCAATCACAGAAAATCACACACATCACAAATTGCATAGATATTTATAGTGGTTCCCCGAGTTGGGTACGTCAACTTTTCCCCTCCACCTATCTAGCAGTGTGCTAGACTCAGACAACTTCTCCAAATACTTAGGTCTACAAAATCTTACAACTCAGAGTCCCAAACTCTTACAGCTCAGGAATAACAGCCTATTCCTTACCTCAGATGCAGTCCATGGATCCTATAACTCAAATTCACGTTTGAATCCTATCTCAGGAACTATGCAAAGTTCCCTACCTCAGATCCTTAACAAGGATCCTACACTCAGGTCTGAAAGACCATACACTTAGATTTTCTCAGAAATCCTACAGAAGAATGTATAAAACAATATTTCACAAAGATATTTTAGACTCAGAAAATTTAACTTTTAATGTTTGAGTCTTCTTGAAGCCTGTTGCGGAAACGACTTCTTCAGAAATCTTCTTACAATGATGTGTTATATCCTTCTTCAGAAGAATATAATGATTAGCTTTAATGAATTTCTTCTTTTCACTTGAGCTTTGAGAATGAATTGCACGTTGTCGGCGGCGAGCTTTTTCTTCAGAATGATTAATGAAATTATTATGAATCTCAAGATTAGGGTTTACTGAAATCTGTTTCTTCCTTTTTATATGAACATTTGATAACGATCACTTCCTCGGACTACCTTTATATCAGAAATCAACTTTTCATAAAGCTCAACTTTGATTGGCTTAATCTGCCGCGACAATAATTGACATGACGCCAAAATCACGCTTTAATTTGAATTCTGGCTTTTCCGTCATTCGACTATATGTCTAGTCGAATGTAATTCTTCTGGTCGAATTTGAACTCTGTATAACTAGTTCAAATCTTCTGCACGAATCGCATTGGTGACTTTGGTGGTCTACAAGAAGATATTTCACTACTTCAATCTTCTAGTCGAATCGTCTATACGAAATGTCTTGATGACCCTTTGTGGTTCACAAGATAATATTTCACTGCTTTGCTCTTCTAGTCGATTCTTCTACACGAATCGTCTTGATGACCTTTTGTGGTTCACAAGATGATATTTCACTGCTTTGCTCTTATAGTCGAATCTTCTGCACGAATCATCTTAATGACCCTTTGTGGCTCACAAGACGATATTTCATTGCTTTGCTTCTTCTAGTCGAATCTTCTGCTCAAATCGACTTGATGTTTCTTTATAGTCTTCAAGACGATAATTGATTCCTCGACGACATTTCATGTGACCTCGACGATATTTCATTACAAGAAAATAGACTTTTTGCCAGGGCAAATTGCCCTGACAAAAAGTCCAAAACCATGGCTAAAGAGTTTTGCCACGGTCGAGCCACGAGAAAAATTCGTGGCTAAAGGTCGCGTGGAGAAAGGTTTTTAGCCACGGATTAGCCGTGACAAATAGTATTAGCCACGAAGAAATAATGTCATGGCTAATACCTGGACTTTTAGCCACACTTTTCCCCCCTGGCAAAGCTTCTCAATTACGTTAAATGGACTATTTGCCACAATATTTAGGCGTGACAAATAATCTGACTATTAGCCACGGTTTGAAACCCTAGCTAATAATAATTTCGATATTTTAAAAAAAATCTATTTGCCACTGCTTTAAACCGTGATAAATAATAAATTATGTTTTTTTAAGAAATGAGCACCATTCTCCCATCTCCTTATTTCTAAGCTTCTAATAACGAACACTAATATGCTTCCTCTAACTACCCAATTGTACAAGAATTCGAAGATCCACAACCAGAACAGTTATGTCATCCCTGTTACCTCTGCTGCATGAGATTTCCTCTAGATCTTTGCAGGATTGCATTAAGCTGCTATGTTTCATAACCATGTCCACTGCCTCCTGGTTGCTAACCTATCAAATCAAAATCAATAAAATGAAATGAATTAGCAAAGAACTGCATGAATTGAATGGCTTTGCCGTAACGAGTTTAAAAATTTAGAAGTTATGAGCCAAAAATTTAGAAGTTATGAACATGAGCCTTCTTCCAACCCAAGTGATCTAGAAAGCCATGACATCCATAGCCATAATAGCAGTTCTGCAAGCCATGAATAATGCTAAAATAATTAAAATTGGGGAAAGATCATGTGAGGTATCATTACAAAAATTACACATGAAAAATATTACCTTGCATTCAGGAGCTCTTAGCCACTTAACATCAGAAGAACTTCTAGATTAAATAATTCCCCACACACGATTTTAAAGCAAAATGGGGAGAGATCATGTGAGGGATCAAATCCCACAATATCGAGCATTCTTGTGTGGATTCATCATGGAAAATAAAAAAAACCGATAATGAATTTGCTACAACATAGTAAGATACAAAAATATAAAAGATACGAAAAATATTAAAGACCTAACCCAATTATTGTGCGGCTTCGCACAATCGCTTATATGTTTCTACCCATCATGGACCGGTAACAATAATCTTTATGGTTATGCATTTACTCCAGTAGAACTTCACTGATGAAAGCTTATATTCAGTGAAATGCCATGCAAGAACACATGAGGGAGTAAAAGAAAGTTCAAACCTGCATATAGAAGTACATAGACCATGCAGAATAAATTGCATATAAAAGCTCGCTGCCTTGGCAAATGCAAGTAGCTGGTACTGCTGGAAATGCAAGTAGCTGGTACAATTGCATAAAGTTGAAAAGTTGAATGTCATTATAAACTTCAACCATGATTGATAATTTAGCGAGATAGTTGATATTCATTGCTCCAAGGTAGAAGTAAATTTGAGATAAATGTGCGTTATGCGAAATAAACAATTAAGATAAGAGACATATCCTGAAATATGCATGAATTCAATAAAAATAACACATGCCATGTTGAATCGAAGCTAAAATAAATATAAATGTTTGAATCGAAAATTGAACTATGAGTTTTGACAGTGCAAAACATTTACTACTGAATGAACAAGAAATTCATTTATTTTATTTATCAAATAATATGTGCATAAAATGGCCACCTAGCATAAAAAATTTGTCAGTTAGAATTATATTTTGATGCAGACAGACAACTACAAAGGATTACACTTATTTTTTTATCATTCATTATTTATTGTATTTAGTTATGAATACATTTATTTGTGTATTTGCAGTCATATTAAAATATTTGCATTTTGTTATTTTTATTGGAGTAGTGGTGTAATCATTGTGATGAAAATTATGGTCGTATTTGTACACCAGGTAAGGCAGAGGCATGTCCATTGGGTTTGGTCTAGTTGATCAGGATTTTTTCCTCATATTTCACCATTTTAGCCATGCGATCTTGTTTACTCAGGACAAAGTTTTAGGCCAAAATACCAAGACTTCAAAAGTGGAATTTGGGCCAAAAGAATTATCCTGAATGTTTCAAACATAAGCAAATTGCCACCATTATATTTACACAGACCGCAATTTAAAACGACCACCAATTAAACTCCGCACCTATCCCAAACAGAGCCTTAGGAACATCATAAGAACTTTAAAATCTTACTTGAGCTAGGGACAAACTTTCTTTAAAATGTCAGTTGCACAACCTCTCGACCCTCTCGACCATCTCAAAGTTAGGATTAAACTTCTCAACCCAACGGAACTTTATCTTCCTGCGAGGCAGAGGTGGGAGTGCTCAATTACTATTTATCATGCAAAATAATACAAGAACTTGTGTAAAAACCAATGAGCGTTATTGATAAAGATATATCATAGAGACAAAATTGCATACAATACAAGATAATACAAGAACTTATGTTTCTTTAACATATATTTTTTTTTGAACTCCTGCAACTAAACAGAACAAATTGAAAGAAGAAAAAGAAGCAAAGGGTCCGTTCGTTTCACAGACATTGATATTGAAGTATTAGTTTTCAATCCAATATCAATACACACGGAAAATGACACTGAGTTTAAATCCAATTCTTTTGTTCGTCTGTAAGATGATTTTCTGTCATAGGAATTGATATTCATTACTTTTTACTGTTTGTTTGCAGAAAGACATTCTTTCATAGGAATTGACATTGAGGAATGTTGAGCTTCTAAGCTTTTTCCTGCAAATTATCATAAGCAATATCGCGTTTTTTTAGCCTGACACGTGTTTTTTAGCCCGGCGCGCGAATTTTTCGCCCGGGCGCATTTTTTTCGCCCGGGCACGATTTTTTTGATCGGGTGCCCTTTTTTTCGCCCGGGCGCGATTTTTTCACCTGACCGCGATTTTTTCGCCCGGGCGCGATTATTTCGCCCGGACGCGATTATTTCGCCCGAGCGTATTTTTTTCCGCTCGAGAGCGTTTTTTTTCTCCCGGGCGCGATTTTTCGCGCGGGCAAGTTTTTTTCGCCCCGGCGTGTTTTTTCGCCAGAACGCATTTTTTTCGCCCGAACGCAGTTTTTTCGTCCGGATGCGGTTTTTTCGCCCACGACGTTTTTTTCGCCCGGGCGCGTTTTTTTTGCCCGTGCGCGAAAAAAAAAACACCGGGGTAAAAAAGGTGCGAATTTTCCCCGAAAAACGTGCCCAAGCGAAAAAAAAGTGCTCGGTCGAAAAAATCGCGCCCCGGCGAAAAAAACGAGCCCAGTGGAAAAAAGCGCCTATGCGAAAAATGCGCCCAGGCAAAAAAATTGCGCCCGGGCGAAAAAATTGCGCCCGGGCGAATAAAACGCGTCCGGGCGAAAAAATCGCGCCCGAGCGAAAAATCGCGCCCGGGCGAAAAAATCGCGCCCGGGCGAAAAAAACCCGCCCGGGCGAGAAAATCGCGCCCGGGCGATGAAGACGTGCGCCGGGCTATAAAATGCGTGACAGGCGAAAAAATCGTGCCCGGGCGTGCGAAAAAAATGGGCCCGGACGAAAAAAATGCGCTCGGGCGAAAAAACGCGCCCGAGCAAAAAATTCGCGCCCGGGCGAAAAAACCGCGGCCAGGCGAAAAAATGCGCCCGGGCGAAAAAAAATGCACCCGGGCGAAAAAATCTCGTCTGGGCGAAAATAACGCGCCCGGGCAAAAATAACGCCCCCGGGCAAAAATATCGCCCCCGGGCGAAAATATCGCGACGGGGCAAGAAATTCACGTAAGTGGTGTAAAATCGTGTTCGGCCGGAAAAATCGCATCCGGACAGAAAAATTGTGTCCCGGCGAAAAAATTGCGTTCGGGCAAAATTTCCGCGTCCTCGCAAAAAAAACACGTATGGAGCCAAAAAATAACGTACGTGAGAAAAAATCACGTACTGGCAAAAAATGCACATTCGGACAAAAAAATTGATATCCTTTTGGAAAGTCGGAGTTGACGATCTCAATATCCGCCCCTGGAGATAAACATTGGATCGATAGGTTTTTAGGTTATGGTGAATATCGTCGACTTTCCACCAGAAAGCCAATTACACTCTACAATTATTGGTACGAACAAAAAAAATGACTTTCATATTCTCAAACCCAATACTCCAATATCAATGTCTGCGAAACGAATGGACCCTAATAGAAAGATGATAGGCTCATTTGAATGAATCAGCACAACGATTAAATATGGCAAAAAAGTAACCGTATCTATTAAGGGCCGCTCTAATTCAATGTTCATGTTTTGAAGTGTTTGGATATCAGTTCCAGAAATTTATCACATTGAAGTAAGTTTGGATCATTTATTGTTTTGCCAAGACTGATTTCTTTTGAGCATAGTTCTTTAGGTTATATGGGGTACAGTTCATCCATTTTCACCCACCATCCACTAACTTCCCAGTTCTTTAATATATTATCTTATCAATTTATTTCAATATAATTCAATTTTCAATAAAAGCATTAAAATGAAGAAGCTTCATTTAAACACAATTCTCAATTTTATAATCTGAGCTGATCTATAAATGGCAACTCAAGTTCCATCCAGCTTCAACAGAGCAAACGCTTGAACTCATGGTGAAATCAAACAACTTTTTATGATACTCGCAACGTATCAAATTGGCATGAAGTACAAGTAAAACATAAGAAACACAAGTTGTGAAATTCTGATAAAAAAAGAATTCAAACTCTCATTAGCAGAGAACTTCACAACTTGTGTTTCTTTTGTATTTTCAGCAGAGAACTTCTCTCTGTAGTATCTAGCTTTCCAACCAAAGCAACCAAGTTTTACCTGAAGAGATGCATCCTACTAACTACAGAAATATGCAGTAGCACAACACCAATAATTTAAATCACCATATAAAATAACATGAACAAAAAAATTATTCCTAATCATTATCAACAACTGTATTCTTAAACAGGTCAGATTTATCCCGAATGAACTGTCTCAAGACCCGCTTAAACTCCTTAGTGTTTTCAAAAGTCTGATAAATGAGAATGAAAAACATTCCAAAGTTGGGGATTATAAATAATTGAAGTAAATCTTGTTAACGCAATATATATTTTACTAAACCTAAGCAACAGATAAAATGAAGAAATTGGCATTACATCATTTTGCGGGATGGAGCTGCTAGTTTGAATAGTTCCTGGACTAGAAATATTACATTTATTCTGAAATGAATGCAAGATATGTGCTGAAGCTCCGGTTTCGTGATTAAAATTCTGTTCCATAGAACTGAGTTCCTGCTGGGAATCCTTGCATGAACCGGCAACAAAGGAGGAGTGTTGATCTACGATAAAGGAAGAGGGTTAGAGGAGGCCCTGGGTGTGAGTGGGAAGAAGAAATGAGAATAGAAAAATATAGGCATGTTCTCTTTTTTCACAGCCATGGCAACACTTAATCTCATATCCAAGAAAAAATCATAGGCATTGAAAGATCATAGCAGCAAATATTTCATAAGGATAGCAAAAAATAACATAGATCTATAACGAAACTCAGATCTGCATACATAAATAACTGCAATCCAGAGAAAGAGGGCTACAGGAGAACCTGAGGAAGATGACTGCAAGGAACGGGGGTTTTTGCTGGAGAGAGGAGTAATCGTCGACGTAGATCAGGGGACATGAGCCTTTTGCCATGCTGCGTTGTTGCGCTGGGCCTGAGAAGATATTGAGATGTGCCGGAGAGAGGAGTAATCGCCGGCGTAGATCGGGGGAGAGAAGCCTTTTTCATCGAGCTACGCAGCTGCACTAGGGCTGCATCGAGCTGGGTGAGAGAAGACGCACATCATCGGGAGAGCGCTGCTGCCAGGGCTTTTGCAGAAGACAGAGCAGCGAGGGCAAGAGAGTGTGGGCTTTCGTTCTTGCTTTTATTTTCAGAGGAGAGACGGGGTAGGGTTTGGGTAGAGGAGAGAGCGCAAATGAAAAATACGGGATATGGACGACGTGTTTTGGGGATAGTTTAGAGCAAAGAGCACGAATGAAAAAGACTTGGAGCGCCAAATCAAAATATCCGTGGCTAGGGGGGGGGGGGGGGGGGGGGGGGGGGGGGGGGGGGGGGGTATTTGCTACAAAAGAAATAAATCGTGACAAATATTATAATTTGTTGCCACGATTATGATTTTTCATGGCTAATACATAAGTATTAGCCATGACTTTTGCAATCGTGGCTAAATTCTAACTATTAGCTACAAGTTGTTTAAGTTTGGCTAATACTAGTGTATTAGCCACATTTTTTGAACCCTAGAAAAATGTGTAGCTAATACTCATTTTGTAGTAGTGTTTGAGATCACCTCGACGATAAATATCTTAGAAAAATTCTTCCTTCATTCAAGTGCTTCCAGATATCTATTGAATACCTCCAAAATGATATGAGAGCAACTGAACCTTGTCAAGACAATATCATCTTGGAAAGTATACTATCAAAATGATATTTAGAGATTAGCCTCCTTCTTCTTCTAGATTAGACGATATGTGAGTAGTTGAGAGTTTACAAAATTATATCATCTTAGAGCTTAAGGTCTTCAAGACAATATCGAGACCTTTACTCGACGACATTTAGACTCTCTGAGACGATATTTCACTTAGTTAATTTCTGATCTTCTCACTTAAGATCCTTTGCTTTAGCTCACTTATTAGACCTTTATTCCTGATGATGATAAGTTAGTGACAAGTCTAATATAGTCTACATCATAGGTCGACATGATGTTTTGCATAATGAAGGATTACATTGGCAAAACTACGTCTGATGACACTAAGTCTAGCCATAAGTTAGTCTTGCACTGTCTAGTAATGGAAAATAATATTTGAAAGCAAATGTGTGAAATACAATATGTATTTATCTTTGACTTGAGGGCTTCTTCAAATTAGGAACATTGTAGGTAAGGTTCCCAACATTCTTCTCCTATTTGAAGAAGTC
Organism: Dactylorhiza incarnata; assembly: GCA_033032865.1. Classification (NCBI taxonomy): domain Eukaryota; kingdom Viridiplantae; phylum Streptophyta; class Magnoliopsida; order Asparagales; family Orchidaceae; genus Dactylorhiza; species Dactylorhiza incarnata. Next base: position 1,320,220 of record JAWHQI010000246.1, read on the forward strand.
AGAACCCCACTCAAAGATAAACTACACATACAAATATTAAAGTCATGCCATAGAGAATAGAGACAACATTCAAAATATCATATATATACAATTTTAAATGTTTGCAAATAGATTAATAAAAATTACATTTGACCTTAGCACATCTAAACTTCAAATCTCTTATTCTTTCCTTCAGTTTTCCCCTTTTGCATTTGTCTGTCAAAGAAACTGAAAGGCTTTGGAACGTAAATGTTGGGGATAGGAGGTGCATTCTTTAGCAATGTTCTCTCCTTCTGATATTTCATGTAGATTCTTCTCCGGGCTTCAGTTTTCATGTGCTTGGCCCATTCATCATGGGATAGTATTTGTTAATGTCTTTTCCAATGCTTCCAAAGTTAATCCATATTTGTAGAATTATGTGCTTTGACTTTGGAATCCACGTCGAGAGACTATAATCAGTTGCTTTAGCTTCTTCTCTTCTTCTGTTGGTAGCTAATTCTTCTTCTGAAAGTCTTTGCCTCTTCTGCTGACTGAGACCAACTTCTTCAGAAATGTTCAAAGGACTGACACTACTTGGAGGCTCAGTCACTATGGGATTGAGACCCAGGGAGTGATGAAGTGAATTCACTATCCAAATAGCTTGTTTGGCTCCAATCTTCTCCCCCTTTCTGACTTCTTCAAAAATACATCTTTGAATGTCCTTTGAGGAGTCTTCCAACTTCTTAGATAAAGTCTCATTGGTGAACATTTGAGTGTTCACATATCTGTTCATTATGTGCTTCTGACTATGAACCACTCTTGGTGATGAAGTCAACTGCAATTTCTAGGTTTCGCTCTCAATTCTGATGAAATTCCAGGGTAGAATCCATCATGGTTCCTAGAGATTGAAGTGCCTTCATGTTGCTTGCTCTTTCTCAACAACCTTTCTTTATACCACATCTTGATACATAACAACCATTGCCTCACCGTCATATAAAATATCAGGGGAGTCCTGTCTTAGAACATCAACTCCTGGTCCTGCATTCTAAATAGTATCATCCATAACTTTCTGAGAGTTTTCTAGGTCCACTTGGACAACCAACCCAGTTGTTGTTTCTTCCTCAACCCTTAGAGCAGGGAGCTCAGTTTGAGTACCCCCCTAAACTGAAGAACTTACTTTAGTAGCTTCATGTCTATCCTCAATTATAGTAATAGATTCTGGAAGAGCAACCTCATCAATGACCATGAGCTCACCCAATGGTTCTATTGTGAAACTTAGGACCGAGGCCTGACAAGTCTCCCCCTCAATTTGTGCAGGCTTTGGGCTGGCAATATGTTCCTCTTCCTCTGAAGAGCTTCCCTCAGCTATAACAACGCTCTTTCTTTTCACTGCACTGACCCTCTTAGATTTCTTAGGAGCCTTGGAGAACACTTTCTCCCACCGCTCTAGGGTTCTTATATCCATTTCCCTTATGCAATGGATTGGAGTGCCCAACTTCTTCTTCATCTTATCATGTAGGCATGACAAGAGATATAAGGATAATATTCTACCAAAATTTGGGGCACTAAGACTTTCCCCAATTTTGTCAAGTAGAATCTGAGCCCAATTTATTCTTTTGCTCAGTATGACCCTTATCATTATTTCATATATTTCTCTTGAAATTCTGTTGTGTGATCCAGGCTTACGGATAAAGACCTTTCCAACGACATCTGCCAGGAGCTTTTCTTTAGAATTGAAGTTTGCCTTTTTCAATGAGCCATAACATTTCGCTTCATGTCCACACCATTTTAACCATTCAGAGTAATTTACATTAGAAATCTCACCCTCTTCATCATTTTCTTCAAGAACTGGTAGACATAGTGCTCTTGTCAGCCCGAACTGTAACTCTTAACAAGGTATCACTTACCCTTATTTTGATGGCTTTGTCGGAGGAGCTTATTTGGGATTTGGAATAAAACTCCACCAGTTCTCTATGCATGATCACAGTGGGTTCATATAAGACATACTCCAGGCCGACGACTGTCAAGAGTCCAATAACTGATTTTATCTCGTCGGCCCTGTTGAATCCACCTCTGACTAACTCGCATCCAATATTGCAGTAGTCTTCTCCTTTCTTTGGTGCCATGACAAGAAAATCTGGAGAATTGAAGGCCGTCGGCGTCGCAAGTGGTTAAGCGGGACGAGCTTTTTGTTTTGCGGCTTGGGGCAAATGAAAGTGTAATATATTTCTAAGCATTTACCATACATATATGTTCTATTTTAGGAATGTCAAAAGAAGCGTACCTGGGTGCATTTGCTAAGGAAATTGATCCTTAATTGAACGACTGTGATGAAAGATTCAATATTAGCTAATATCTGAGTGTCGAAGATGCACCACGACGATACGCCTATTGTGTCGGTTCGATGACCCTTCGGCAAGACCTCTATGTTTTCTTGTATCATCGATGACACAATGTTAACTTGGGGTTTTTCTTCATTTTCTGGTTAGTTTTCTACAACATTCTTGTTAGCATGCAAATTATTGGGAGGTACGGAGTGTGGCGCTATGGTCCAACAATGCCCCCGGTATTGGAAGGTACGATAGGGGCACTATGACCCACACTAGTCGAATAGAAGGGCATGTCCCCTTGACCTACCTGGCCGCCCCGTGGATCTTTCCTAGGGTATCCATCTTTATAAAGGAGCGGTAGTGTCTTCCCCAAATAGTCTGGGCTTTTGGGAGAGTTGGTAGCGCCAAGTCCCTATAAGTGGTATCAGAGCTAGGTCACAGGTTCGAAACCCCAAGGTCGTTTCTGGGGAGGCGGGATTTTTGGGAGGTACGACGCGTGGCGCTATGGTCCAGTAATGCCCCCGGTGTTGGGAGGTACGACGAGGGCGCTATGACACACACTAGTCGAATAGAAGGGCGTGTCCCCTAGGCCTAAATGGCCGCTCTGTGGATCCTTCCTAGGGTAGCTGATGCATTACGGCAAGTGCACCGGTCGCTGTCAAGTAATAACTTTGGGAATAATTTCCCCGAATGACGATCTCTTGAGGAATGCAGGTATGGTGAAGCGAATCGTGTCGTGTGACGATGGTTACAATGAGCGAACAAAAATGAACACATGGCTTTGGTTTGATTTCTATTTCTAACAACAATAAAATAAAGGTGTGGGTCGAAATCACCGCTTCGCAAGGTGAGATGGAATGCGTCGGCCGCTATGCCGAGCTTCGTGAGGTGAGTGGATGCTGAGCACGCGGATGGAGTGATCTAGAGTGCGGAGGATGAGGGTCGTAATCACCTCTTCGCTATTCACCGTTAGCTTTTGCTAACGTGAATAAAAAATGCACGAGTGAATGGATTGAATGGAGTGGGTGAGGGCGGAGCGCATCACAATACAACAATCCAAATGAATAAACAAGAAACGATGTTTTCATTCATATAAAATATGAGAATATTCCTGTTTACACAAATCAACACATCAACAAAAAGATAGAGGAGAGAATAAATCAATAGAAGAAGGCTAGCCGTCGTTCACGTTCGGAATAGTGGGTTGTCAAACTACTTCCGGGCTCGGACGATGTATGCTTTCAGGATCACGAGGTTGTCACGACCTCCGATCTTGTTCCGTCATCTTCTACAATCAGGTTTGCTTTGTCTTCTCACCAAACGGACATGCACAACTTGGGCTTTCACTACAAGAAAACAGACTTTTGGCCAGGGTAAATTGCCCTGGCAAAAAGTCCAAAACCGTGGCTAAAGAGTTTTTGCCACGGTCTAGCCACGGGAAAAATTCGTCGCTAAAGGTCGCGTGGAGAAAGGTTTTTAGCCACGGATTAGACGTGGCAAATAGTATTAGCCACAAAAAAATAATGCCATGGCTAATACCTGGACTTTTAGCCACGGTTTTCCCCCTGGCAAAAGCTTCTCAATTACATTAAATGAACTATTTGCCACAACATTTAGCCGTGGCAAATAATATGACTATTAGCCACAGTTTGAAACCCTGACTAATAGTAATTTCGATATTTTTAAAAAAATTTATTTGCCACAGTTTTAAACCGTGGCAAATAATAAATTATGTTTAAAAAAAGGAGAAATTCATGGCTAATAGTAATATAAATCCGTTGGCTGACAAATGAGATCATTACACCATAAGAGCAAAAATTCTATATAGCAAGGCTCATACAACAATGCAAAAATAAATAATGACACATATTAATGAAAATAATATTGGATTAATTCAGATTGAGTAGAAATAACAAATATATATGCATTTAATATAAATCTGGAACAAAAGTATATGAAGCCAAGAAAGTCATCCAACTTTTTTTTGCCCACAATCAGTGACTTGTATCAATGAAAATAGAACAAAATTATATATTAAAAAATTACATAGAAGACACCTGCTCAAGATGAACTACACTCATATATATAACAGCTGATTCAACATCTTAAGAAGCACAACAATGGAGAAATCTCCCATCCCTATCATGTCTTTAGGTTTATCTTCCTTCATACTAGCAGCTTTGCCACGCCCTTGACTGGATGTGTCCACTTCAGATACTCCAAAATTTGTAACCTCATAATGGAGTAAAAGTTTTGCCACATATTGACGATTCTTGGCCAAAAATGTCTGAGTTTCTAGATAATGTCTAGAAACTAGAGGTGGCACTCCTAAATTCACCAAAACAGTGAGATGGGTAATGTAAAGCAACTATATATCATGAACCCACTACAAGAAAACAGAGTTGATGAGAATGATGACGGTTTTATAGTCATGGCTAATACTAATGTATTAGCCACGGTTTTTGAACCCTGGCAAAAAAATGTGTAGCTAAAAATCAAATTTTTAGTAGTGTTTGTTGCTTGTAGATGGCCGGGAGGACCTCCGAATCCTTGGATGATGCTTAGGATAATCAGAAAGTGCTTCCCCAACAAAGGAGATGGAGTGGAGGTGGATGGAGGGCGAAAATGGTGCTGGGCGGAGTCCAAATCGCGAATGAAAACGTACGGGTATGCCCCAATTCGCGAAACAGGTCTTTAAATACGCACAGGCAGAAACAGTGCGCACAATCATTGGCGCACGACCAGTGGTCGTGTGCACTATAAATCGGCGCTCGTGCGCGCTGTTCTGGCAGAACCTGTAATGGAAAATTCACAGAAAAATAATATGCACACGACTAGTGGTGCACAATCAGTGATTGTGCGCACTATCGTTAGTGGTCGTGCGTTTTGTCAAACATAACTCAGTTTTTAGAGGTTAAATGCGCACGATCAGCGGCGCACGACCAGTGGTCGTGCGCAATAGATCCAGTGATCGTGCGCAATGTTCCTGTACAGATTTGCACCGGGAACACCTGCACGACCCCTGCTTCTGCAGAAACACAATTCACTCCACTGAAAGTGGCACTCAACATTGCATGATAACTTATAATTAGGAAAACATGATATTACATCAAAACGGGCCTAGAAGTGCACTTAGCATGGAATAACAGATATCAATCAAATATGAACGATAATAAGTCTAATGTGTAATGCTTTGACTAGATTACCGACCCAGATGAGTCCATAAAAGTGTATATAAATGGGACTCATCAGTAGTCAGCTCTATAAAGGAGCGGTAGAGCCTTCCCCAAACAGTTTGTGCTTTTGGGAGAGTTGGTAGTGCCGAGTCCTTACACAAATGCACAATAGTTATAGATATGAAATCATTGATATGCTTAGTCTAAATTCAGCATACCAAGCTTAAATTTAAAGAAATTGAATTTAGCTTCATTAGGGGGCTTTGTAAAGATATCTGCTACTTGGTTGTCAGTGGGGACATACTCAAGACAAATATCCTTTTTTTTAACATACTCCCTAATGAAGTGGTACCTGATTTCAATATGCTTAGTCCTACTGTGTAATAAGGTTCTTATCAATTGAGATTGCACTGAATGAATCATAGTTCATGGCTATTTTTCTGGTCTTTATGTTGTAGTCTTCTAGCTGATGTTGTATCCATAGCAGTTGAGCACACCAACTCCCATCTGAGATATATTCTAATCCAGCTGTTGAGATTGTCACACTTGTTTGCTTCTTGCTGCTCCAAGAGATCAACCCTTCTCTAAGAATTGACAGATTCCAATTGTGCTTTTCCTGCCTTCTTTGCAACCTGAAAAATCTGCATCTGAATGGTCTATTAGTTCAAAATCATTGCTTCTAGGGTACCAAAGGACAAGATTTGGAGTTCCCTTGAGGTATCTCAAAATTCTCTTAGCAGAGGTGTAGTGAGATTCCTTTGGGGGAGCTTGATACTTAGCATATACATATGTAACAAACATAATGTCAGACATACTAGCAGTTAGGTAGAGCAAAGATCCAATGATGTATCTATACAAGGTCACATCAAAAGGTTTCCATTTCTCATCCTTGTCCAGAGACATATTGGAGCCCATTGGAGTCCTCATTGAGGTTGCACTCTTCATTCCAAACTTCTTTATAAGCTCTTTAATGAACTTGGTCTGAGAGATAAATATTCCATCCTCAGATTACTTCACTTGGAGCCCTAGGAAGTATTTCAGATTTCTCATGCTGCTCATTTCAAACTTCCCTTGCATTAAGTTAGCAAACTTCTTGCAAAGGTTGTCATCAGTAGAGCCAAAAGTTATGTCATCAACATAAATTTGGACTAGCAAAATTTTGCCCTTTACTTCCCTTAGAAATAATGTCTTATCTATCTCCCCCCTTAAAAATTTATTTTCAATGAGGAAGCTAGATAGGATTTCATACCAAGCTCTAGGAGCTTGTTTCAATCTATACAAAATGTTTCTTAAGAAGTAAACATTATCAGAAAGGTTAGGAATAACAAAACCTGGAGATTGCTCTACATACACTTCTTCCTTGAGATCTGCATTGAGGAAAGCATACTTCACATCCATTTGATATACTTGAAATTCTTTATGAGCTGCATAGGCTAGAAATAGCCTTATTGCCTTAAGTCTGGCTACTGGTAAATATGTTTGATCAAAGTTAATCCCTACTTCTTGTTTATATCCCTTTGCAACCAGCCTTGCTTTGTTTTTGTTGATGATGTCATTCTCATTTAGCTTGTTCATGTAAACCCACTTTGTTCCAATGTCATTCTGATGTTCGAGTCTAGGAGCCAGCTTCCATACTTTGTATCTTTTGAAATGACTGAGTTGTTTTTGCATAGCCATAATCTAAGAAGGATCTGAATTGGCTTCTTCAAATCTCTTTGGTTCAATATGAGATAGAAAGCTCAGATATAGTGCTTCATTCTGAGCACTGTTCTAACTCCTTGGCTTATGTCTCCAATGATTTGACTACTTGGATGGTCGTTATTATGCCTCCAAGCTGGTGGTAGTGCTTCTTGAGTGCCAGCAGTTTCTGTACCAACTGGCTGTTGTTCAAGCATTGTTTCTTGTGCTTCTCCTTGGGTTTGTTCTCCATCTTCAATGATCAAGTCTGGAGTTGTAGAATCTTTTAGGCTAAGATCTTTCAGCTTCAGATCTATTCCTGCAACATTAGAAGAGCTAGACAAGCCTTGATGAATCATGCTTGTGTAAGATCTCTTTTTCCAAAACCCGTTCGGGTACTTGAAAACTCGAACCTCTCCCGTATCGTACGGTTGAGGTGGACCTTCGCCCAGAATCGCTGCCTTGCGGTGTCACCAACACTCGGGTTGACTAACACCGCTCAGCACCAACCCTGCCGGCTATACGATCATAAGTAAAATATGCCAAAAAGTAAGTACATAAAAGAAGGCATGTCCACAATCACAGCATCATATAATGAAAACAGAAAGTCTATAAGAGAAGTACAACTAAAGGGGCTTAAGCTCGATACATATGCAAAGTAATGTACTATCTCTCCATCTCTACAAAATGCGGAAGTCTACAACAAAAGCTCTAAAAAAGCGGAAGTCTAACTATCTAATCATCAACCTGTGGCATCGTGGTAGTGCGCTGCATCTGCTGCTCAGGTCCTGCCATCTCGTCCTGCTGCGCGCGAGACAACTCCGTCTCCTCGGACTCCTGCGGTCACACCGACCGTTTGTCATAAAGACTAAGCCGTTTTGTCCTCGCCTCCCTCCACGACTCCTAGGCACCGAGTGGGAGGAAGAAGCGGAGGACAAACAAGAGTTAAACAAGAAGGTGGTGACATGGCACTACTCTAGCAGGTATAAGTAAAGCAGTAAAAATCTAGCTAGCAGTATAGTGCTGGTATAAGGCAGTAAAGTAGAGCAATGAGGTAAGCTGTAAATAGAAAGGAAATGCAGTGCAGTAAGTAAATCTAATCTACCATCACAGATTCGTACCTTAACTTATATGAACGCCCATACGACATATAAGTTAAGATGTCCAGGTAACCCATCATATAAAAGAGCTCATACTAATTTATATGATGAGGGTATGGTAATGTGTATGTTATGCCATGCTATGGTTATGATGTTTTAATGAGTTTATGCAATGTGACTCACCCACACGACTCTATGCGCACAGACCTTTATAGTTCCCAATTTGTTTGAAAGGAAGCCAACCTTTCGGGTACTGACCGTCGTGGCTCACGGTGGCAGTGGATTGGGCACTCCACATCCTAGGCGGGTATGGTCACTACCAAGCCTAGACCTCATGTATGCCTCAACGCTAAGAACACAACAGCGAAGCTCCTGCGTACTCTTGCTGGAATCCACTAGACTTTAAGGTCGGGGTGTGTTATTAGGGATTGTCCTCCAGACCGCGGTACTCAAACTTACCGGCCCTCTAAAACTCACCCTCACCTGAGTCAACGTACTACCGTCGGTGACACGACTAGCCTAATACCGAAGACTCGCCACTAATTGAATAAGTAACAGGTGTTAACATGTCCACCCGAGCTTCCGGCTCAGGGACTAACACACAAGCTGATCCAACCCATCTCCTTCCCGGAGGAGATCCATACCAGTTTGCATCCCTACTTAGGCTACTCTTGCCTACAATTTAGTTAGTGTTATATTTAGGGTGAGTCTTGGACTTCCCGCGGTGTACTCCATAAGGGGCCCCTAACGGTACTACGGATCAATGGGCTCAACCCCACTATCCTCTTCAAGACAATTACTTTAGTTGGTGGATAACATTTGGTTCACCCTTAATCATTTCGTATAGTAAAGTGACTTAGCTCCTCTCCCGTCCCACCCAATCGGGTCGGACGTACCTTCATTCCTTCTACATTAACTCTAGCGCACCCTCACAACTAACCCTAGGATTGACCCTCCTTGAATCATGGTGTGCTATAACTCATTTACTGATTGGGTATAACCCCTATCCACTACTTAGGGATCTGAATTGTCAAAAACTCAAAATTCTGTTTTTACTAAACGCAGACCACCAAATTGAACTGTCCATCAACCCCATAAGGGTATACTTCTAAAAACTCATCTCCAGGGTCTGGTATAATTATACTAGGCTCCTAATGACCTTATTAAGGTATGGTCCAAGTTTCATAATTTTCCATATTAATTTGGTATTTATTATAATTTAAAGTAGTTAAGGCCTTAAGCCAAATTACACATGAACTACCCTCAAAATGATTCTACATGCTACATGAAAATTATTAGTAATGTAATATCCCATATCAAGGTGGTTCACTGAGTATCATGACCCTAGGATGTCATTTTGCCTACTATATCATCATAATTGTATAATTACCAAAATGCCACTTTAATTAGAAAAAATAGTATTTCACTTTTGCAAATTCTCCAAAAATTACCAAGTGTCCAAATGGGGACCTAGAGTCCTCTGCCAAATTATTGTGTCATTACCATGTGATGTGATATTTTACAATGATTAAACATTCAAAGGTAGCAATTACCAATTTCTACATGAGGTACTTGAATTACAAATCTACAAGCTTCCAAACTATTGTCATGGGCATATATTAACCTAGAACTACAGATAACCAAGTATCACATCATTTCCCTATGATTTGATATTTTAAAAAGATTAAATACTCAAGTGGTGTAAATTCCAATTTCTACATGAGGTACAAGAAATATAGTTCAACACGCTTCCAAACAATTATCATGGCATATATTAGCCTAAAACTACAGATAACCAAGTATCACATCATTGCCTCATGATTTGGTATTTTAAAAAGATTAAATACTCATAAGGTTGTAAAATCCAATTTCTACATGAGGTACAAGAAATATAATTCAACATGCTTCCAAACAATTATCATGGGCATATATTAGCCTAAAACTACAGATAACAAAGTATCACATCATTGCCCCATGATTTGGTATTTTAAAAAGATTAAATACTCATAAGGTTGTAAAATCCAATTTCTACATGAGGTACATGAAATATAACTCTACAAGCCTCCAAATAATTATCATGGGCTTATAATAGCATTAAATGACAGATAACCAAGTTTCACAATTTATCCCCATGATTTGGCATTTATCAAAATTAAATTCCCTTAAGCTAGCAAGTACTTCGAATTTCCTACACAAGGAATAATACTTCAATAAATCATAACAAAATTACCATAGCCTTATTTCACCCTAATTCAGCCATTGACAGTATGACAAAGTCATACAAGGTCATAAGACCATGCATTTCATTTTATTAAGGAAAAGGGGTGGCTATTTCATTTATTAGGAAGAAAAATACTTAAATACCTCCAAAAATTCTCATTTAATTAACTAAGTCATTTCATGCTCCTACAAACATATCTCCAAAGTTCTGAGCCAAGGCAAGAACATTTGCTCCCATGCCCTTCACAAGTCTCACTTTGCACCCTTAAGGGTCTACCCTTAGGGTTTTAGGTCACACCACCCTAATGGCTCCAAATGGACCATTGGGGTGTGACACAAGCATTAGTATATCCATACCCACATATCCAACATGATGGGAGGAGGCTAACACACTCAACTCCTCAAAATGACCTAAACCCTAATTTGACCCTTAAAGACCCTCATTAGGGTTTCCAATTTTCCATATCAAATCAACTCCAAATGGAGTGAAATTTTAGGTAGGCACTACTCATGCACCAAAGAGTATGCCACCAAAGTTTGGTGTCATTTGAACATCATATGCTCCAAAAAGCAACTTAATTTAAATATTCTAACTACCACAAAAACCCTAGGTAAATTTGACCACCAAGGGCTGTCCCTTTGGCAGTGGGTGCCCCTAGGGTATACCAAGCCATGGTTAAAAGCACAGCTCCAAATATTGAAGTGTTTGACCTAGGTAATTTTTCTAATGGACTGACCTAGTGTAGGACCAGTCCTAGTAAAACAGCTCCCTAGGGAGCTGCAGGTCACCAAATGACCTAAACTCAAAGCCAAATGAAAGTTAAGACCAAGGTCTACAACTTTTATGTTGGGCACTTTTTCTGATTCAGCCCTTAAGAGGACCTAATTTCTATTTGAAGTGGGCTGATTGAATAAGGCAGAAAAGCTATAATAATGAATTAAATAAATAAAGGAAATGTGAGATCTGCACAGATCTTGACGCAAATCAGCGGCAACCGAGTCGTCTTCAACCTCCAGCCAATGGCTGAGATTCAACCGACCTGGGCCACCTTGCGTGGCCGTTTCTCGGCGATTCCCGCGCCACCACCGCCGACTATCCCCTCCGACACCTTCATGGTGGTCTGGCCTACAATTTCCCGGCGACTGGCGGTCAGAGGCGGCGTTTTCCGGCGATTGGAGCATGGACAAAAACCATGGATTTTCATGGTTTTGAAAATGTGATTCCAGGTCAATTGAGCATGGAACTTCATCCTAAAGACCTAAGAAGCTAGCACAGAGGGAGGGGAGGAGAAACGAACCTCGAGTGGAGCTTGGCGGTGGCGGCGGCGGCGGTTGGCCATGGAAGTGCCTTGCTCCGGCGATCCTGCTCACAACCGCGATTCTCCACCAATCTCCCCACTCCAGTAGCCGATTTCGACTGCTCTCAGTGCTCTGAAGCTAATGGGATGGATAAAATGGGGTGGGGAGGAGTGTATACTCGGTTTTGAACTTAGGTGCTCACGAGATTGGTGTTTTGGCCAACCAATCAGCTGTACAGCTGCTCCTCTGTCCCCTCCTCAGGTGTCCAGCAATCACCCAAGGCCCTAAGCTGATTGGGTTGGAGTGTGAGAAGGGTGATTGCCACTTTTCTTTTGCTTTTTGCTTTTGTCCCCCACCTTTAGCCACTTTCATAATTTGCCTAAGCTTGGGTTAGCTTGGGTTAGCCTTTTCCCTACATCCTACATGACCCATTAGGTTATGAACATATGTTTGGTCATTGGGTTAGGGATTGGTTCAAATGTATTTAGGCTAGGTCACTTAATTTGGGCTATGTTGACCATGATTGACCTAGAGTTGACTTTGACTTTGACTTGGTCAACATGATGAGTGGGATGGGCCCACTTGATGGCCTTGGGTCCCTTGTCACTACCCAAGGTTGGTTGGTCCATGGTGGGGCTCCAATTGGTTCAATTTAATCAAAGGGTGTAGATTTGACCAAAATTGGGTAAAGTTTGACTTTGGTCAATTGGGGTCAATTGGTCCCACCATGAGGGGGCTTTTTGGTCCATTGGGTTCCTTAAGGTGTTTAGAGTGTGGTGGTAAGGTCAATTTGAACATTTGAGGGTCAATTGAACCCTAATTGACTTAGTTTGGTTAATGTTGACCTATTGTTGACTTTGGTCAATTTCATGCAATTGGGTCCCACCCAAGTGCAATTCTCAAGGTAATGGTCTTCCTTAGTGGTTAGGGTGGTATGGGGGAGGTCAATTTGGTGAATTGAGGGTCAATTGGCCTAAGGGAGTGGTATTGGGCTATGTTGATTTTGTGCCCTTGGTGTGCACTTAGCACACTCCACTTGGCCCAAGGGCCTTAGTGGCCACTCTGCACACCACCCATGCCCTAACACCATCTAGGGGTCTAGAAGGATTGGGGATGTTACAGCTTGTGTCATCAAATACAACATGAATTAATTCTTCTACCATAGTCTTCTTGCTGAATATTCTATAAGCCTTGCTGTGACTACTATATCCAACAAGAATCCCCTCAAAATATTTTTTAGCAAACATAGTTGTTGGATCTGTAGGCGCCCTTAGAGGGGGGGGGGGTGAATAAGGGTTCTAAGATTTTCGAGAATATTTAAAAGAAAAACGATTCTCGGTTGCTACCGTTACCGCTCGGCGTTAGTGACAGAAAAAATCTATTTATGTTATAATAATGAAAATCAGAGATCACGAAACAGAGATGAAGAAAGACATATTTTCATTAACAATAAATAATTTTGTTTACAAAATCTTTTCCCAATGACGCTTGGAAAGAGGCGACGAATGAAAAACTCTATTGGGTTTTCTATACCGACCCTTCTCCCAAGGACCGGTTGGCTCTAGCCTATCTTTCACCAGATATGGCCTCAAGCCGCTCTAGCCCTTCCCTCACCGGAAAGGCCTCGTTCACTCCCTAGATCTACACCCTAGACCTAGTCGCCAACGCGAGGCAAATTTCCCCTAGTCCCCGCAAGGCCATAGTCGCCATGTGGCGAATTCCTCTACCGAACAAAAGATATAAAGGTTACAATTAAAAACTAAAACAAAACAAAAACTGAAAACTCCCTCAAAAGAAAAACTTGATGTCGATGTAGATGCGATCAGATTGGTCTTCAAGTTCTTTGCATTCACGAACGTTGACGGAGTTCTTCGGGCTGCTTGGGGAAGGTTCTTACGAGTGCTCTGAATATATGGCTTCAATTCATTCTGTAACAGCAAGCAACAATGGAGGAAGCGCGCGTCTTTAAATAGAATCAGCCGCTACCGCCTGCGGTAGTACTACTGCCCCGCGGTAGCCACATTATGCAATGATCAAGCACACGGATCGTGGCAGCTTAGGCAACTTTTGAGCGCCAAACTTTGAGCTCCGCCTAGCGCACCGCGGTAACGCTAACGCTCCGCGATAGCGAGATATCCTTCCTTCAGCCAATATCTCCTTCCACATTTTCTCCTCAATCACATGCAGACGGGAGGATTCCAAAAGCTAACGCCAGGCGGTAGACATGTCGTGCCGCGGTAGAGCACATCTCATTTCGTCGAACGCATCTCATTTCGTCGAAAGCATCTCATTTCGTCGAATGCCAGTTCGTCGAACGACATCTATTTTCGTCGAACACCATTTCGTCGAACGACATTTTCGTCGAACGACATCTATTTTCGTCGAACACCATTTCATCGAGCGCATCTCACTTCGTCGATTCGTTAGCGCCAACGGTAGTGCTAACGCTTTGCGGTAGCAACATCACAACATATTCCTATGGAGATTTGAATGCACAGGATCCTTCATGTTATAAACACAAAAACAAATATGATCAAATACAATAGGATTTGTTATTGTCAAACCAAGAGATGCGGAAAACATGTTCCAACAAACTCCCCTATTAATAATAACAAATCCCCTTAGAAAGAAATAATTCAAGTGATAGGAATTTGTGTTTATAATAAGAACTAACACGGATAGCATGAAAATTAGGCCTGTTCAAATGCTCCCCCTAAATGAAATCTCCCCCTAAATGAGTTCTCCCCCTACCACAGAACTTCCTTTGAATCTACTCCCCATATATGTGAATTTCTTTCAAATTTATTCTCCCCCTTTTGGTATTGTCAAAAGAGGGTGTAGAGAAAGCCAAAAGAGAAGGCATGTAATGTTTTTTTGAGTAGAGAAGACATGAGCATGAGAACGAGATAATATGTAGGGAAGAGAAAAAAAGTGTAGGAGTGAAAGAGCAGTGACAATTTAAGATAACACACTTGTTAAAAAAAATATTCATGATCGAGCGAATAAGTAGTAGAGAGGTGGAAAGCAGTGTGCACCAGTTGTAGAAGAATCCATCATTATAGGAATCTAAAGCATAGCGAAAAAATGTGGAGTTTCTAGTAGAGAAAAATAGATGGTGTGCAATTTGAAAACACGAAGGATTTTGCTTTTTAACCTAACCAACAAAGACTTGTTTTGAAAAGTAAGCAAGTAAGAGTAGACAAGGCTGTTGGAGTTACCATTGTGATCTAGAAGTGGTCAAACATGTAATGTCACTGCCAACGCGATATGAGCCTGCAGGGTCGCACATAAGAGCATGTGGAGAAGTTGGAAGATTGACTATGTTGGTAAAGGTTACCAATCACCATATAGAATGGGGGAAGTCCAGCAAATGTTGCTGTCTGAATTCGTCGGGTTTACACGGATAGAATTCGTCGGATTCGTCGGGATTCGTCGGATTGTTCCGTGGAATCTCGACGAATTGTTACAGAGATCCTTAACTCGGCAAATGTTGCCGTCTGACATGATTCGTCGGATTCGTCGGGATTCGTCGGATTGTTCCGTGGAATCTCGACGAATTATTACAGAGATCCTTAACTCGACAAATGTTGCCGTCTGACATGATTCGTCGGATTCGTCGGGATTCGTCGGATTGTTCCGTGGAATCTTGACGAATTGTCACAGAGAACATTAACTCGGCAAATGTTGCCGTCTGATGTGATTCGTCGGAATTCGTCGGATTGTCCCGTGAAAACTCGACGAATGCTGTTCCGTGGAATCCCGACGAATTGTAACAGAAGCCCCTATTTTGCTGTGTGGTCTGCGGATAGCGATTCTTCTAGAAGCTGTTTATCCTTTGGGTATAAATAGGACTTCTTTTAGGGTTCTCATAACTTACGAAATAGAAGCCGACGGAAGGAGTTCCGCTCTCGCTCGAACCCTAGACGGAAGTGTTCCGCCGTTCTGAATCGCCTCCGCCGACTTCCTCTCCGACGATTGTCGCCGGTGTTGTTCTTCCTGAAGTGGATCTAGCAATCCATGGAAGCGCAAGGTGTAGTCTTCTTCTCCCGGCTCGTGTGGACTGCTGTAGAGACGTAGACATTATTCTACGTGAGAACTCTTGCAAAGCCGACGAAGGAAATCTTCTTCTTGGAGCATCTAGGTTGGATTTGATCCAATCCCGCCAAGGTAATTTCAAACCTAGCATTTTGATTAACTTCTTGATTCAATATTCATGGTCGATCCGAATCTTTTGGGTTGTTTCTCTTCATTTCCGCTGCGCCTACATTTGATGTATGGTTCTAGAAAAACCCAACAGTGGTATCAGAGGGAGGTTGCGGTCATGAATGTTGTTTCAGAAGTTAGGTTATTCCAGTACGTGCAAATCTAGGTATTTGGAAGCGCTCTGCCCTTGGACCCCGTTAGGGGCTCTGCCCCTAAGACCCCGCCAAGGGCGCGGCCCCTTGGAACCCCGCCAGGAACGTCTGGGATTTCGTGGTTATTTCTAATTGTTAGAAATTGTTGTCTCCTTAGCAGTAACTGTCCCTCAAGTGGTTAATGAACCCTTGTATTGTTTTGGATTTTGAATCCAACAATGAGAGACGAGCTTGTCTACTGCTTTAAGTCGAGCTGCCTTTGCCTTTGTCCAATGCATGTAAATCTGAAGGTTTGGAAGAGTTCTAAATGTCCAGATTTAGCCCTTTTCGTCTATCAAAGGTTGATAGTCTTATGTTGTGCACATAAGGGATACATGTGGATTTTAGAATGCTTGTTTTTCTGTGGATGTGCACTTTGATCAAATGTTGATCATGGTTAAGTGTTAACCTATTATTTAAAATTAAAATCCCTTCATCAAATATTAAGTGTTCGGATGCCTTCCGATGGATGACACTCTTCCTGCCTCGATCGATGAAGTGTGGGCTTGCCAAAGCAAGGTGCATTAATCTATCTTGGTAAGGGTGCGAGCGGATAATTATGATATCCCACTGTCGACATCGGGTCTAACTTAACTAGGTGACCTCAAAGGTTGAGTGCCTAGAGGCATAGGGTTGGCATGCACCATATGATGGATGCGAATAAAGAGTTATTCACCAGCCATACAAGAGTTGCATGAGGATGCAATTGGCAAGCGTTGCCTACCTAAATAACCGCATTATGAGAGGAACGCCAAAGCGGACTCGTGGTGTTGGTGAAATATGGATCTTGTCCACTAAGAGAGTAGCTCGCATGGACTCTCCGAATTGATAGTGAGGGCTATCAATTTGAATAAAATAGTGGGAGTATTTAATTGAAGTTCAAATTAAAATAAATTGTATCTTGAAATTAAGGTACTGATTAAATTCTGCATGAATTCTTGTAGAATTCCATGGCAAGTGGTTCACATTCCACCTTGTCCCTGAGAGCTATCCTTGAGAAGGACAAGCTTAGTGGGACGAACTATATGGACTGGTATAGGAACCTGAGAATTGTTCTCAGGCAAGAGCGAAAGCTCTACGTCTTGGAAGAAGAAGCCCCCGAGGTGCCGACCGGGAACTCGTCCCGTGTTGATAAGGATGCTTATAAGAAGTATACCGATGACGCCTTAGATGTCGAGTGCCTTATGCTTGCCACCATGAACTCTGAGCTTCAGAAGCAACACGAGAACATGGGGTGCAAGGAGATTGACGAGCACCTAAAGAAAATGTTTCAAGGGCAAGCTCGTCAAGAGAGGTTCGATGTCACGAAGGCCTTATTTCAGTGCAAAATGGGAGCTCGAGACTCAGTTGGTACTCACGTACTCAAGATGATTGGGTATATAGAGAACCTGCAGAGACTGGGTTTTCCTCTGGGTCAAGAGTTGGCCACAGATCTTATCCTGCAATCGTTGCCGGATAGTTATGAGCAGTTTGTCTTGAACTACAACATGAATGAAATAGACAAGACACTGCCCGAGCTCCTAGGCATGTTGCGAACTGCCGAGATAAATATGAAGAAGGCCAAGCCTGCTATTCCCATATTGATGGTACATAAAGGCAAGGGTAAGGCCAAGGGCTTCAAGAAGACGAAGGTGGGACCTAAGTCACATCTTGAGCCCAAATCTTCTGCACTGAAAAAGAAGAGCACCGTGAAGGAAGGGAAATGCCACCACTGTGGCAAGGCTGGTCATTGGAGGAGGAATTGTCCTTCGTACATTGACGGTCTGCGGAAATTGAAGGGAGGTATGACTTCCGCTTCGAATATTTACGTTATAGAGATAAACCTTTCTGCTCCTTCATCTTGGGTATTGGATACCGGATGTGGTTCTCACATTTGTACAAATGTGCAGGAACTGGGAAGGAGGAGATTGCTGAGTAAAGGAGAGGTGGACCTGCGCGTCGGCAATGGAGCAAGAGTTGCTGCTGTAGCCGTAGGGGTTTACCGTATTTTTTTGCCTAGTGGGCTTGTAATAGAACTTAATAATTGTAATTATGTTCCGGCTATAACTATAAACATTATATCCATTTCATGCTTAGACATGATTGGATTTTCTTTTATAATTAAGAACAATTGTTGTTCTATATTTAAGAATGATGTTTGTTATGCTGTAGCTCAATTGTTTAATGGTCTTTATGTTTTGAACCTAGACCATCTGATCTATAATGTAGATAATAATAAAAGACTAAGAACAAATGACTCAAATCCTACATATCTCTGGCATTGTCGTTTGGGCCATATAAACGAGAATCGCATATCCAAGCTCCATAAAGATGGACTATTGGACTCATTTGATTATGAATCATTTGAGCGATGCGAGTCTTGTTTATTAGGCAAGATGACTAAAGCCCCTTTCACTGGTTATACTGAGAGGGCTGGGGATCTCTTGGGTGTTGTACATAGTGATGTATGCGGACCCATGAGTTCTATGGCTAGAGGTGGGTATTTCTACTTCGTTACATTTACTGATGATTTCAGTAGATACAGATATGTGTATCTTATGAAGTGCAAATTCGAAACTTTTGAAAAGTTCAAAGAGTTTAAAAATGAAGTGGAGAACCAATTGGGTAAAAAGGTTAAAGCACTCCGATCTGATCGAGGTGGCGAATACCTGAGTCATGAGTTCCGTGATCATCTGAAAGAGTGTGGTATTGTATCACAGCTCACTCCACCTAGGACACCGCAGCATAATGGTGTGTCTGAGAGGAGAAATCGTACTCTGTTAGACATGGTACGGTCGACGATGAGTCATGCAGACTTGCCTGTTTCCTTTTGGGGTTTTGCTTTAGAGACTGCTGCAATGACACTGAATCGCGCTCCGACGAAAACGGTTCTAAAGACACCATATGAGATATGGACTGGGAAGCGTCCTAGTATGTCATTCATTAAAATTTGGGGCTGTGAGGCATACGTACGACGTCAAATGCCTAACAAGCTGGAACCCAAATCAGATAAGTGTTATCTGGTGGGATATCCTAAGGAAACGAAAGGATATTACTTTTACCTACCGTCTGAGGGCAAAGTGTTTGTTGCAAGGACGGGTGTCTTCTTGCAGAAAGAGTTCTTGTCAAGAAAGACGCAAAAGGTAGAACTTGAAGAAGTTCAAGAACCACAAGTAGTGAATGAACCAGAATTGGAATCTGAGCCAGGACTACAAGATGTTGTAGCTAGAGAACCTGCTCAAGAGACACAAGTCCTACGTAGATCTGGTAGACCAAGATTTGAGCCTGAGAGATATGGATTTCTCGTGTCTCAAATAGGTAATGTGCTGCTTATGGATCATGATGATGAACCAGCGACCTACCAAGAGGCTATGAATGGACCGGACTCCGACAAATGGCTTGAGGCTATGAAATCCGAAATGGACTCCATGTATACAAACCAAGTTTGGAACTTGGTGGAACCACCTGAAGGGGTACGACCCATAGGCTGCAAGTGGGTCTTCAAGAAGAAGACTGACATGGATGGGAATGTACAGACATTCAAAGGGCGACTGGTGGCTAAGGGTTTCAAGCAAATTCATGGTGTTGACTATGATGAGACCTTTTCCCCTGTTGCCATGGTAAAGTCCATTAGGATATTGCTTGCTATTGCTGCGTATTATGACTACGAGATCTGGCAGATGAATGTCAAAACGGCTTTCCTAAATGGAAACCTCCTTGAGGAAGTGTACATGACACAACCCGAGGGTTTTGTATCCCCAAATGAAGCCACTAAAATATGCAAGCTGAATAGGTCCATCTATGGATTGAAACAAGCCTCTAGAAGTTGGAATCTTCATTTTGATGAGAAGATCAAAGAGTTTGGTTTTGTCAAGAATGAAGATGAACCGTGTGTTTACAAGCGAATCAGTGGGAGCATTGTTGTCTTCCTGATATTGTATGTAGATGACATACTGTTGATCGGGAATGACATACCTACCCTGAAAGTTGTTAAGAACAAACTAGGAAACTGCTTTTCTATGAAGGACTTGGGTGAAGCGACTTACATACTCGGTATTAAGATCTATAGAGATAGATTGAAGAAGTTGCTGGGTTTGACCCAGAGTACGTACATTGAGAAGGTGTTGAAGCGGTTCAACATGCTTGAGTCCAAGAAAGGATTTTTGCCCATGTCTCATGGTGTAAATCTCTCTAAGGACCAGTGTCCAAAATCTTGCGAAGATAAGGACCGCATGAAGTTGATTCCATATGCTTCGGCAATTGGGTCAATCATGTATGCAATGTTATGTACTAGACCCGATGTCTCTTTTGCTTTGAGCATGACTAGCAGGTATCAGTCTGATCCTGGTGAATGTCACTGGATAGCCGTAAAGAATATCCTGAAGTACTTGAGAAGGACTAAGGATGTATTATTGGTATATGGTGGAGAGGAAGAGCTCGTTTTAAGTGGTTACACGGATGCCAAATTCCAAACTGATAGGGATGATTCGAAGTCTCAGTCAGGGTTTGTGTTTTGCCTGAATGGAGGAGCTGTGAGCTGGAAGAGTTCCAAGCAAGCGATAGTTGCTGATTCTACAACTGAGGCCGAGTATATCGCTGCGGCAAACGCAGCGAAGGAGGCTGTATGGATTAGGAAATTCATCGGCGAGCTAGATGTAGTTCCTAACATTGTTGGTCCCATAGTTCTCTACTGTGATAACAATGGTGCAATTGCACAATCTAAGGAACCTAGATCCCATCAGCGCTCCAAGCACATACTTCGGCGGTTCCATCTTATTCGTGAGATTGTCGAACGAGGAGATGTGAACATTTGCAGAGTGCCGACTGAGGAGAATATTGCAGATCCACTGACAAAGCCTCTCGCGTAGAGAAAGCATGATGGTCATACTAGATCAATGGGTATACGATACCTGAGTGATCATCTCTAGTGGGAGTCTTGTGGGTTGCATGTAAAATATATATATTCTGTTGGCTGTTTATTATTCATATGATGAATTGTGTACCAATTATTTCCTTTTACAATTAATGGCAAGTTCTTTTATTATGATATACTGTTTCTATATGATAGAATAAAATTCGTGATAAATACCCTTAGAATGTTCGCTTCCATAGGACATCAAGTACGTGACTTGAATGTGAGAGCCTATGATTTCGAAGCTTCATTCTTAAAAGGTCCCTGGTCGAGGTATCATCGTAGAAGCTAAGGGTGATGATGATACATTAAGACTAGCATGTGTGTTGACTGATGACTGGTTCTCACAGGTCATGATATTGTGATACAAGTCATCACGTGGGTACTTGTTAGTGAACAAGTTGTACTGGACAGACCCAACCTGAGACTACTTTGTCTATTGTTACTTAAAAGTTTCACAAGTAGGTCTCATTTGACAATGGTGTTGTGGTCCTTTGACCTGAAGTCACAGCATTCATCGAGTGAGGAAGAGCGTGCTTTGATATCATCTAAAGTCTTCCTTGAAGAAGGTTGATGATAAGGGTGTTCGTTGGGTACGTTACGAATCATTTGGGTGTTTGGGTGTGAGCAGATATGGGATTTGCCCTCCTATATAACAGGAGTTGCATCCATGGGCCCCTTGGTGGAATTGGACTGAGAAATGCATGGCCATGCTTGGTAGAGTCAATATGTGATATTGAGCTCACCATTCTCTGGAAGTCCGTTCTAGATCAAGAAACTTGGATTGAGCTATTATGAGGGTGACACGGTCCATGCCTCTAGTTCTTTCCGGATGTAAGGGACAAAGGGACAAAGACAACGCTGGAACATTGGTCATAAAGGCTTATGAGTTATGAACTCTTATTGCTTGGGGAGCAATGATGCATTGCTAGATGCCGCTCATTGTTTGTGAAATTTTTGTTTGATACTTTCAAGATCAAGTGGGAGACTGTTGGAGTTACCATTGTGATCTAGAAGTGGTCAAACATGTAATGTCACTGCCAACGCGATATGAGCCTGCAGGGTCGCACATAAGAGCATGTGGAGAAGTTGGAAGATTGACTATGTTGGTAAAGGTTACCAATCACCATATAGAATGGGGGAAGTCCAGCAAATGTTGCTGTCTGAATTCGTCGGGTTTACACGGATAGAATTCGTCGGATTCGTCGGGATTCGTCGGATTGTTCCGTGGAATCTCGACGAATTGTTACAGAGATCCTTAACTCGACAAATGTTGCCGTCTGATATGATTCGTCAGATTCGTCGGGATTCGTCGGATTGTTCCGTGGAATCTCGACGAATTGTTACAGAGATTCTTAACTCGGCAAATGTTGCCGTCTGACATGATTCGTCGGATTCGTCGGGATTCGTCGGATTGTTCCGTGGAATCTCGACGAATTGTCACAGAGAGCATTAACTCGGCAAATGTTGCCGTCTGATGTGATTCGTCGGAATTCGTCGGATTGTCCCGTGAAAACTCGACGAATGCTGTTCCGTGGAATCCCGACGAATTGTAATAGAAGCCCCTATTTTGCTGTGTGGTCTGCGGATAGCGATTCTTCTAGAAGCTGTTTATCCTTTGGGTATAAATAGGACTTCTTTTAGGGTTCTCATAACTTACGAAATAGAAGCCGACGGAAGGAGTTCCGCTCTCGCTCGAACCCTAGACGGAAGTGTTTCGCCGTTCTGAATCGCCTCCGCCGACTTCCTCTCCGACGATTGTCGCCGGTGTTGTTCTTCCTGAAGTGGATCTAGCAATCCGTGGAAGCGCAAGGTGTAGTCTTCTTCTCCCGGCTCGTGTGGACTGCTGTAGAGACGTAGACATTATTCTACGTGAGAACTCTTGCAAAGCCGACGAAGGCAATCTTCTTCTTGGAGCATCTAGGTTGGATTTGATCCAATCCCGCCAAGGTAATTTCAAACCTAGCATTTTGATTAACTTCTTGATTCAATATTCATGGTCGATCCGAATCTTTT
Organism: Dactylorhiza incarnata; assembly: GCA_033032865.1. NCBI lineage: Eukaryota > Viridiplantae > Streptophyta > Magnoliopsida > Asparagales > Orchidaceae > Dactylorhiza > Dactylorhiza incarnata. Next base: position 1,343,281 of record JAWHQI010000246.1, read on the forward strand.
GGGTTGTTTCTCTTCATTTCCGCTGCGCCTACATTTGATGTATGGTTCTAGAAAAACCCAACAAAGGCGTAAGCGGAAGACGAACTAAAAGAATGTAAGAATGATACAACATATCAAGACAAGATAGAGATTTCAATGTCCAAGAGAAAGAAAACAAGTACATTTAGGCATTGTAATGATCATGTCAAAACCAAAACTAGTGCATCAACTAAGGATTTTAGAGACAAACTATAAATAAGCAATAGACTCCAATTCTTAGGAGTAGAAGGCTTACAAGTGATAATGAAGTGTACAAAAGTAGTGTTTTTGATAAAAGTATACGTATGAGTTAAGCAAAAACACATGACTTGTATAATGGAATAAACACAACATTATTGAAAATGCGTTTTTAGAGTTACTTCTACCCATAAAGCTAGATAATTTTTTCAATGCACATAGAAAAGTAGTACAACTACCAAGGTGCTCTGCACACAAAATGCTTATTAAGACTTATCAGGGTGCAAAGTAGTGCTTGGGGAATCACAATTATTATTTTGAATTTTAGTTATTTGTGATCCGGTGTACAAGAAGATGTAGTGTAAAAAAAGTGTTTGCAACATGGCACTTTACAATTCTCTCAAAGGTGCTCAACCTCACAATGCTCATTAAGACTTATCAGGAGGGTGAGTAGTGCTTGGTGGAGAAATTTTTGTCAAATATTCATATGAATTTTTGTTGAAAGACGAAAATCTCCACATTCACTTGTATTTGCAAACAATATGAGTTTTGAAAAAGGTACACACTTCATCATAAAATAGGTGCATGAAAAGAGATTTTTGAGTATGGTGTTGGTAAAACTAAGCACACATAGCAACAAGTTTGAGTTGTTTACACTACACTGTCATGCAAGAAAAAATTAAATTCATATGTAGGTTATCAAAAAGCGTGAGTGAATAGATCATTATCAAATATAGGCCATTTACTCATACATAGAGGCAAGCTATACAAATCTACATATGAATTCCATAGTCAATGTTGAGGCACACGTGATAATGAGCAAGACATGATATACGACAAAGATATTAAAGTACTTGAAAGTTGGAAGTGAACATTGAAATCAAAAATTGAAAAGATAAGTTATACCATGCTTGAACCATTTTGAACAAAAAAAAAACAGTTTTTATATGTTTGTTTTTTGTGTTTGTCAAAACAATGAAAGCAAAAAAAAATGAAAACAAAGTTTTGTTGATTTATGTTTTTTTTAATTTTGTAGTTGATTTTGATATATAAAAAACAAAAGCATATTTGTGGTGTTTTGAGAATGTTTTTTAGTTTTTTTTATTTGAGGTTTTCGTGAAGAAAATAATATAAAATAAATAAATGCATAAAGATAAATAAAAAGAAAGCAGCAAAAAAACATGAAAGACAAAAAAGGGAACGAAACAGATTCACTAACGCCAGCGCTAGAAGCTATCGCCGGGCGGTAGTGGCAGAACACCAAAAACTTGGGAATCGTGAAATTTTTCATAATTTTTTGTTGCAGAAGGTTTGTACAGGTTGGTGACAAGGTGATTCAGTATAGAAATCAGATATGTGTGATCATAAAAACACGGATTTTGCACGATTAAGTATGAATGTCCAAGACCCCTAGTTCTAGTCTAAGTAGAGCAAATCGTGAATCGGGTAGTGGCTTGGTAAAGATGTCTGCAAGTTGCGATTCAGTTCCAATGAAGTTTACATGAACATGTTCCTTTTTGATGTGATCCCTAATGAAGTGGTGTCTTACGTCTATGTGTTTAGATCGCAAGTGCTGAACGAGGTTGTTGGTTAAGTCAATAGCACTCTTGTTGTCACACTTAACTTCAATATTAGTTAAATAAACACCAAAGTCTTCTAAGGTTTGAGTCATCCATAATGCTTGGGCACAACATCTTCCTAGTGCAATATATTCTGCCTCAGTGGTGGAGAGGGCAACATAATTTTGTTTTCTACTTGACCATGCAACTAGAGAAGGACCTATCAAATGACAGGTACCACTAGTGCTTTTCCTATCTAATGAACAACCCGCATAATCATAATCTGAATACCCATGCAAGAGAAAAGAATCATTATTTGGATACCAAAGTCCTAATTTAGATGTGCCGATTAGATATCGAATAATTCATTTCACCGCTTTTAAATGAGATTCTTTTGGATTTGCTTGAAATCTAGCGCATAAGCATACGAAAAACATAATATCAGGTCTAGATGCACTAAGGTATAATAGGGATCCAATCATTCCTCTATATAACGTTTGGTCAATTGAAATTCCGGCTTTATCTTTTCCTAATTTTAGTGATGCGCTCATTGGAGTACTAGCTTGTTTCAAGTTTTCAAAACCAAAACGTTGTAGCATATCATGGACATATTTGGATTGACGTATAAAAATTCCATCATTTCTTTGGATTATTTGAAATCCTAAAAAATATGTTAGTTCACCCACTAGACTTATCTCAAATTTATTTTGCATCATTAGAACAACTTCATTACACAACTCTTCATTAGTGGCTCCAAAAATAATATCATCAACATATATTTGTAAAATAATCAAATCATTATCAAAATGCTTAATGAAGAGCGTGTTATCGGCACTACCCATTTTATAACTGTGCTTTAATAAAAAAGATGTTAAGCGTTCATACCAAGCACAGGGCGCTTGTTTTAGACCATAAAGCGCTTTTTCTAATCTATATACATGATTTGGAAATTATTCATCAAGAAAGCCAGGGGGTTGTTCAACATAGACTTCTTCTTTAATTATCCCATTTAAGAAAGCACTTTTAACATCCATTTGAAATAATTTAAACTTCTTATAACTCGCAAAAGCTAGAAAAATTCAAATCGATTCAAGGCGAGCAACGAGTGCAAATGTTTCATCAAAATCTACCCCCTCGATTTGAGAGTAACCTTGCGCCACTAATCGAGCTTTGTTCCTAGTTATTCTAGACTCTCCATCTAATTTATTTTTAAATATCCATTTGACACCAATAACCGGGTGATTAGATGGTCTTTCAACTAGTTTCCAAACCCTATTGCATTCAAATTGATTCAATTCGTCATTCATAGCAATAAACCAAAATTCATCATTCAAAGCGGTGGAAATATTTTTCGATTCTATTTCGGAAACAAAGCATAAGTTTGAAAAGGATTCATTAAAAGAAGAACGTGTCGTTACCCCCTTGATGGTTCTCCAATGACAAGCTCCCTTGGATGATCTCTTGTAAATCGAAGCACACTTGGAGGCACGAACTCTTGCACCGTCTCTACTTCTTTTTCTTCTCCAGGTGGTTCATCATCATCATGATCCAGTGGTGAAAGAGGTTCATCTTCATTATCTGCATAAGTAGAATCTACACAAGGCACAAGTTCATCAAACTTCATATGAATAGACTCTTTGACCTTTTTAGATTTTTGATTATATATTCTATATGCTTTGCTAGTGGAAGAGTAACCAAGAAAAATACCGTCATCACATTTTTCATCAAATTTAGCTAATGCATCCTTGGTGTTTAGGATAACACATTTACAACCAAAAACATGAAAATACGATACATTAGGTTTCTTTTGAAAATACAATTCATATGGAGTTAATTTCAAAATAGGGCGAAGCATGACACGATTTATGACATAACATGATGTATTTATGGCTTTGGCCCAAAAATATCTAGGCAACCCATACTCGAATAGCATAGTGCGTGCGAGTTCTTGAAGAGTTCTATTTTTCCTCTCCACCACACCGTTTTGTTGGGGGGTGCGTGGAGCGGAAAATTCGTGCTTAATACCTCGATTATTATAGAAAGTGGTGAAGCTATCGTTTTCAAATTCCCCTCCATGATCCGATCGTATACACTTGATTTTTTGATCTAATTCATTTTGAATACGATTGCAAAGCTTTGTAAATTCAGAAAACGCATCGGATTTGGAGGTAAGAAATAAGGTCCAAGTAAATCTAGAAAAATCATCAATTAATAAAAAAGTGTACTTTTTACCACCAAGACTACACGTGCTAATAGGTCCAAAAAGATCCATGTGAATTAGTTGTAAGGGTCTTGAGGTGGATATTTCTTTTTTACTCTTAAACGATGTTCTTAAAATTTTTCCTTTTTGGCATGGCGAGCATCAGGAAGATAGATTTCCATTTAGCATAGGCAAACCTTTAATGAGTTTATTCTTTGACAGTTTTAAGATTAACTTGGTGCTAGAGTGACCGAGACGCCTATACCATAATTCAAGTTCTTCATTTTTTGATATAAGACATTTGAGTGACGCACATGATAGATCATGAAAGGCAATTAGATACACATTGTGAATTCGTGGTGCAGTTAGTACAATACTATTGGTTTTAGGATCAATAATTTTACATAAATCAGTAGAAGACTCAAATAAGACATTTAGACCTTTATCACAAAGTTGACTAATAGAAATCAAGTTATGTTTCAAACCTTCTACATATAAGACATTAGTAAGAGAGAAAGAATTGTTACCCACAGTACCGGTGCCTAAAATCCTTCCCTTTCCATTGTCCCCAAATGTCACCATTCCTCCTTTCTTCTTAGTGAGGCTAAGGAATTTTGCTTTATCGCCCGTCATGTGTTTGGAGCACCCTGAGTCCAAGTACCACATGTCTTCCTTTTCCTTAGCCTGCCAACATACCTAACAAGAAGATGAGAGTAAAGATCCCGATACCCAAGTGGTTCCTCCCATAGAATAGGTGGAAACCTTAGGCACCCAGATTTGCTTGACAGTATATCGACCCTTCATCCTGCAAGAGTCCAAGGTATGCCCGAAGTGATGACACTTGGCACATAACACAAAAGGGGTTGAGACCTTTTTCAGTTTTTGTTGTGGATTCTTGCTGGAGGATGGGGAATCAGCAGAAAAATTTCCAGATTTATGATTATTACATGAATTATGAGTTCTGTTACTACCGCCAGTGTTAACTGTTACCGTCGGGCGGTAGTTAGCAGAGTCATAACCTAGCCTAGTTTTTGCACTACCATGCCTTTGGTTGGCCAAAATCATATAAAGACTTTTCTGGCCAACACCAAAATTTTCTATTGCTAAGTTAAGGTCATGGATTTGGGCTTTTAATACAAAATTTTCACTAACTAAATTTCCGCATCTATTTGCAAAGTTTTTCTTTTGTTTTTCAACATTAGAAAGTGAGAGTTTCAAATTTCTTTCTAAGTCTCTCTTTTGTTTTGAGAGTGATTCAATATTGGAGAGAGCGTTAGAAAGATCAATTTCAAGTTCGCTAGTCCTTGCCAAAAGATTATCATTCCTTTGGCAAGACTCCATCTCCTTTCCCAAGACAATTACTTCCTTATTTAATTTTTGATTTTGTTTTAAAAAGATTTTATTTTCAGTTTTAAGTAGATCAAGATCTTTTAAATTTTTGCCAAAAGATTTACAAGTTTTTAAGTATTCGAAATAAAGATCATCATAGTTAGAAGGGATTACCTCAGTGTCGCTTTGGACACTGCACTCGTCATCGGTTGATTCATTGCTTTTCCCCATAAGTCACAAGTTTGCCTCAACATCATCGCTTGAGCTTGATTTACTTGAGCACCCGGAGGAAGAGTCATCCCATGTTGCAGCTTTTAAGACCTTCTTATTCTCCTTTCCTTTAAGCCATTTTTCTTTTTGCTCCTTTAAGAATTTTGGGCATTGACTTCTAATATGCCCGGTCTTCCTGCAATGGAAGCACTCGGGAGGTGGCCGCTCTTCGTCGTCGTCGCTAGACTTCTCCTTCTTCTCTCTTTTTGATGAGGAGCCCTTTTAGAAAAATTTCTGAAAGGTGTTCCTCCTTTCCGAATTCTTCATGAACTTAGTGAAGTTCTTCACAAAGAGACTCTCCTCGTCATTTTCCTCGTCGTCATCTTCTTTTCTTGACTTTACTGCCAAGGCTTTCTTCTTTGGCTCCTTGTTGTACTCTTCTTCTTGAATCTTAGGTTCTACCTCATGGGTTTTGAGGTTCCCAATGAGGCTCTCAATTTGGAGCCGCCTAAGATCATGCGATTCGGAAATCGTCGTCACCTTTGGATTGAACTTTGGTGGGAGTGATCGAAGAAGCTTTCTCACCAAGTCGTCGTTTAAAAATGTTTTTCCAAGAATTTTTAAGGCATTGATGATCTTGGTGAATCGAGTGTACATGACGTCGACGTCCTCATTCGGATCCATCCTGAACCTCTCGAATTCAGATTCCAGTTGGAATAGTTTTGAATCTTTGACCTGCGAGGTACCTTCATGCGTTATTTCTAATAAGTTCCAAATATCATAAGCAGTTTCACATGCACTTACTCTATTAAATTCAGTCCTATCAAGTGCACAGAACAAAGTATTCATCGCTTTCGCATTATTCTTACACCTAGCCTTATCTCCATCATCCCATTTATCCCTAGGTTTTTCCATGGTTACTTCTCCAATAATATATGTAGGAGATGTGTATGGAGTTTCAACACATGCCCATACATCTAGATCTAAGTTTATCAAAAAATAACGCATACGCGTTCTCCAGTAATTATAATCAGTTTCGGTAAACAGCGGAGGTCTACTTATTCCCTGCCCCTCATAGAAAGTGAGGTCACAGAGCGCCATTATTCCCGTTTGTTATACCGAATTGGAATAGCCTCCCTCTGATACCACTTGTTGGATCTGTAGGGGGGTGAATAAGGGTTCTAAGATTTTTGAGAATATTTAAAAGAAAAATGATTCTCTGTTGCTACCGCGAGCGGTAGTGTACCTCTTGACGTTAGTGATAGAGAAAATCTGTTTATTTTATAGTAATTAAAATCAGAGATCACGAAACAGAGATGAAGAAAGACATATTTTCATTAACAATAAATAATTTTGTTTACAAAATCTTTTCCCAATGATGCTTGGAAAGAGGCGACTAATGAAAAACTCTATTGGGTTTTCTATACCGACCCTTCTCCCAAGGACCGGTTGGCTCTAGCCTATCTCTCACCAGATATGGCCTCAAGCCGCTCTAGCCCTTCCCTCACCGAAAAGGCCTCGTGCACCCTAGATCTACACCTTAGACCTAGTCGCCAACGCGAGGCGAATTTACCCTAGTCCCCACAAGGCCCAAGTCGTCGTGTGGCGAATTCCTCTACCGAACAAAAGATATAAAGGTTACAATTAGAAACTAAAATAAAACAAAATCTAAAAACTCCCTTAAAAGAATAACTTGATATCGATGTAGATGCGATCAGATCGGTCTTCAAGCTCTTTGCGTTCACGAACGTTGACAGAGTTCTTCGGGATGCTTGGGGAAGGTTCTCACGAGTGCTCTGAATGTATGGCTTCAATTCATTCTGTAACAACAAGCAACAACAGAGGAAGCACACATCTTTAAATAGAATCAGCCGCTACCACCTGCGGTAGTACTACCGCCCCGCGGTAGCCATATTAGGCAATGATCAAGCACACGGATCGTGGCAGCTTAGGCAACTTTTGAAGGCCAAAATTTGAGCTCCGCCTAGCGCGCCGCGGTAACGCTAACGCTCCACGATAGCGAGATAACCTTCCTTCAACCAATATCTTCTTCCATATTTGCTCCTCAATCACATGCAGGCGGGAGGATTCCAAAAGCTACCGCTGGGCGGTAGACATGTCGTGCCATGGTAGAGCACATCTCATTTCGTCGAACGCATCTCATTTCGTCGAACGCCAGTTCATCGAACGACATCTACTTTCGTCGAACACCATTTCGTCGAACGACATCTATTTTTGTCGAACACCATTTCGTCGAGCGCATCTCATTTCGTCGATTCGTTAGCGCCAGTGGTAGTGCTAACGCTCCGCGGTAGCAACAACACAACATATTCCTTTGGAGATTTGAATGCATAGGATCCTGCATGTTATAAACACAAAATAAATATGATCAAATACAATAGGATTTGTTATTGTCAAACCAAGAGATGCGGAAAGCATATTCCAACAATAGTTAGATATGATTTACCATTGTTTAGAACATAACACTTACATCCAAAGATTCTAAAGTGGGTTAGATTTGGTTACCTGCTCTTCATTAGTTCATAAGGAGTTTTCTTGTGACATTTGATGATATATGCTCTATTCTGCACAGGACATGCAGTGTTGACAACTTCAGCCCAAAATATTCTGGTAGTGAATAATCACTTTGCATGGTTCTCCCAACTTCAATGCGAGTTCTATTTTTCCTCACAGCAACTCCATTCTGCTGTGGTGTTCTTGGAGAAGAAAATTCTTCAAGGATACCTTGTTCTTTGCAGAAATCTGTAATGCGCAAATATAACACACCGCTTTAGGCGGGAGCGAGATTGCGGCATGAAACAGCAGTGTACCGATCGTTCAATTAATATAAAATGGGAATGATCCCCAAGTATCAAATCTCTAAGGAACACAATAAGGTGGAGTTCACTTTTGAGGAAGGACTTGAGATTGAAGTCCTTTAGGTCGGATGGAACGTGTAGGGGGTGATTTGGTTTATGGAAAATAAAATAAAAGAAACTAAACTACTCCTATATAGGCCGCTGTGCACTGCTTCGTCGGGTGGATGAAAACTATGCAGGCCGCTATGCTCTGCTTTGCAAGGCGGATGGACGAATAGGCATGCAGATGGAGTGAGTCGCACCGACAGAATGAGGGTCGCAAGCACTCATCACAAAGCTCACACCTAGCAATTGCTTGTGTAGTAAACCCAAACACTCACACCACAATTACCACAAGAGCTCACCTCAAGCACTCATATAAGAATAATTACATTGCATAACAATGATATGAAGATTTAATCACATGTAGAGTGCAAACATCATCAAATAAAGAAGATTACACTTACATCAATAGTCCAAGAGGAGAAAAATGCAAGAGATACAACCGAATCTGAAGGCTTGCTGTAGATTCACGGTAGGAATCATCAGGGTGTCAATCCACATCCTAGCTCGGTCCCAACTATCGTCCGGGGTAGAGGAGGGCTGTCACTTCCTCTCAATGGACCCATCCTCTCCGGTAAACTACAATCTGGTCACGTCCGATGCGAAGAACTCTTGCTTGGTGATGAAGATGAAGGTGGAATCCTCTCCTTGAAGCACTTGGATGATGGAGGCGGCCGAGATGATCTACGGGCTCAAGATAGGCGTGAAGACTAGTCCCGGAGCACCTCCCGGTGGTGGAAGATGATGCAGGGGGCGGAAGAGACGAACAGGGCTCGAAAACGGCGGAGATAATGTGTCATCCGAACTAATTTTGCGGACTGCGTATTTATAGAAAATAGGGCGCACGATTAGTGGCGCACGACCAGTGGTCATGCGCACTAGAAGTTGGTGGTCGTGCGCACTGTGCCAAACAATCTGCAAGAGAAATTTCACAGAAAAATAATATACGCACGACTAGTGGCGCACGATCAGTGATCGTGTGCACTATAGCCGGTGGTCGTGCGTTTGGCAAGACAGGCCTCGAAATTTAGGGGCTAAGTGCGCACGAGCAGTGGCGCACAACCAATGGTCGTGCGCAATATAACCAGTGGTCTTGCGCTGTATTCCTGGTTAGATTTGCACCCGGAACACCTGCACGACACCCACATCAGCAGGAGAACTGCTCGGGCCACCAATCATGACACTTAACGCATTCAATAATAACAACTAAACACATCACAATACTTAGAAATAAGAAATATAAGATTCTACACCGAAATTGTGCTAGAAATGTGCACATTGAGTGGAATGACTTTAAATCAATAAAAAAGAGAATATATGTGAAAAGTGATGTGCACGTTAGTGAAAATAAGCCCAGATGAGTCCTAAAAAGGGTATATAATTTGGACTCATCACACCCTCATACTTACCTGTTTGCGCGTCCCGAGCAAACAAATCTGACGGGATATGAAAATGGTAGTTAGCATAGAGAATTGCAAAGAAAGAGTAAGATGCGAAGTATCATACCCATGCAAATAGAAATTCAGTAAAAGAAGATTCTAACTATACTAACTAATTTACAATAGTATAAATGCGTAAATAGAGATTTATTTGTACTCAGATGGTGAATCATGAAGAATTTTGTAGTCGTGCACGGTGTGAAAGTAAACGAGCCACTCAGGAGGGTGTTGCTAAAGATCGGAATTCAGGGATAACTCCGCTGAAATCCATCAACGACGAGAACCATAGTTGTACAACCCCGATGTTCGCCTGGAAGGATACTTGGTTCGCATACCCAAGGGAGAAAGTCGAGGATGGGCGAGCCAGGCAGGGCGAGCCCAAGAAGAGCGAGAGACCCTAAAGGCAGGCGAGCCAACCGGTCGGAGGAACTCGCTAGGCAGGTCCGGGTCCTTGGGGTACAAATAGCCATTTTTGGGGTACAGTTAGCCGTTTTGGCGAGCTCGACCCGCTAAGGAGCGGTTCGGCAGGAGAGTCGTAGAGGCAGGCGAGCCAGCCGGTCGGAGGAACTCGCTAGGCAGGTCCGGGACATTGGGGTACAAATAGCCATTTCTGGGGTACAGTTAGCCGTTTTGGCGAGCTCGGCCCGCTAAGGAGCGGTTCGGCAGGCGAGTCGTAGAGGCAGGCGAGTCAGCCGGTAGGAGGAGTTCGCTAGACGACTTAGGCGAGCCAGCCAGATCTTTTGGTGAGCCCCGTGTTCGCTGGACAGGTCAGGGGTCTCTGGTTCGCGGCACCTAGGGTGGTCCTTTACCAAAAAACCCCTGGTGGTCTGCGGGTAGCCCCTCCGAACAACGGAGTTTGGCTGTTAGCAGACCAATCCGGTGTGCGGATAGTAAGAATGGACAGCGGGATTTGGCTATTGACAGACCACAAAACTAAAATCTATAAATAGACCTCAAAGGGCACCTTGGAAGAGGACCGGTTTCAGAATCTTTGAGCCTTCTTCTCTCCATAGGTCGCTTTGGTTTGGGCTCTCTAGCTCTCCAAGGTGCCCGAGTCTTAGCTTTGGCTTGGGAGGGGAAGCGCTCAACGATCTTCCGGGTTAGTGGAGGGACCTCCTCGCTAAGACTAGGGTCCTTGTTCTTTGTCCGAGTTATCTGCCTATCTCTTCCGAGGGACCGGTAAGGGCTAGCTGCCCCTCAATTCGTTGAGGGCCCCGAGCTCCACCAGAGATCGAGAAATCGGTTTCAACAATAGTCTTGCTCGGTTACACTCTCTCCACGGCGCTAGCAAGCTCACAAGTTGAATTAGTAGGACTTTCAGGTTATTACATGGCTTAGGTTATGGTATGGCATACAATGATAAACATGACGGCTACGCAACCCAAATGAGCTAAAAGACAATGCTACACCTGAACAAGCCCAAGAATGATGCTAGTGTGACACACCCCCAGACTTTGCTTGAAAACTGGGTGTGCATATAGCCTACTCCAAACAATTACCAACTGGATTTTTCTATTACGCCCAAGGGGATTTCTTTTCATTTCAATTTTTTTTCAGATTTTACTTCTAACTTCATTTTTTAATTATTTTATCCCCCAATTGGTTTACAAAAATGTGTTCAGCACACAATATAATAATTTTTTTCCACATCACAATAATTCCATACATCACACCCAAATAAGAAATATAATTTCAGTTAACTCACTACTTGGTTGCGATAATAGGATAAGCTTCAGGTTTTGGTGATTGAAAGAAGAGCTGGAACAAAGGAGGGGTAGGCACAAATTTGGCTTGTAAAGGTAAACATGTAGGTCATGGAAATCAACGCTCAAACTAGCCAACTAGATGGACTATGTCACGCTCATCTTTGTGAGTTGCTCTCACCCATTCTTCAAGAGTCGCTTGGGGCAAGTTCTTAGCCCACGAGAAAGGTAAACCTTCCTTCTAACTCGAGCAACACACAACTAGTGCTCGCTTACACACAACACCGTGCTACCGCAAATTTTTGCCACATTCACCAAATGAGTAACATAAATAAAAAACTACGCAAAAACACTAATTGTAAATTAAAAGCATAGAGATAATCTAATTTTACTCAAATTTCTATGGGAGCATGCAAATGCGATTAGAGCACTACAAGAGTCAACATCGCACTCCGATTTGCAATTCCTAAGATAACATCCTATTTCAAAATCCAAACCAATACAGCGTGTATGAAAGCACACAAATAAGTGAGTGCGTGCTTGTGTGGGTGAACTGGTGTATGCTATAATATGACATAAATAAAAATATACTTCTGGTATGCTAAAACGTGTACACGTGTAGTGAACACTCGGTACACTCTCCCCCAGACTTAAACTAAATAAACCATCATACAATATCAACATGAAATTTAAATGAGGGCTAAGGGAAGAGAGTACCAAATGCTCAGCAAGTGTGCATACCAGAAGACGCGTGTAAAACCAGGGCAAAACCTCAGCTTCTGCCATCCAAAAATGTACACCTGCAGGGGTAAGCTCCGCAAAAACAACAGGAAAATAGAAAAGCTGAATTAAAAAAAATTAACTAAACTAGATAAGATGAAAATGCATGAAAAAGGAAGATAATTCTGAGGTTATTGTCCTCCCCAACACGACTTATTCAGAAAGCAAAAAGTTCTAGCTAATGGGAGTATGAAAAAGGAAATGTATAGGTAACTATTCTAATATCCGTGTCGGTAACGAGTACCAATACGACGATAAAACAGTTACCCCTTTACCTAAATAATAATAGTTTGCTATTCACAGGTAGAGGAAGCAGAAAGTAAGAAGTGGAGGAGTCCTCCTCACTATTCTTACCAAAATATATGTCCTTTCCCAATAAGGTATCGCCTTCTTCAGGACGGGTGCAGGAGGAAAAGGCAATGAGTGGAGATTCCACCATGGAGGGGGGGGGGGGGTTCAAACTCCTCACATAAGGGATGCTCTCCTCATTGGCATGAGCAAGATGCTCCGAGTCCTCCTGGAGTCCCTATGAAGAATCAACCTGCACAGGCTCAGACACTAAAGAAGGGGGGTCATGAAATAAAAGAGAAGAAAACCTTAAACAAACATCAATTGAGGGAGTGGTCCCGGTCTCACTCCCAGCAGGATCCAAGGATAGATTATTGTCATCATCGCAGGTATCATAGGAAGGGGGGCCCGTGAACTCAAGAGCCTCGGTGGTGAGTTGGACCTCCTCATCCCATGAAGAAGTGCAAACCTCCTCATCAGAAAGAGTATCCTCGTCCCACCTTGGAGCAGCCTCAGGCTCAGAATCATCACCCTGCTCAATTATTTCGATAGGATCATAAAAAATGTGTGTAGAAAAATCTTGCAAAGAAATTGGAGGAACAAAAAGATTTGGTTCCTCCGTAAAAAGATCCGCTAACGCTTCCTCGATGGAGAGAATACTTTCCTCATCACACTCAGGTGCATCTAGGAGCTCCCATTCCTCTACCTGTTGGCTATCAAATGAGTCATCATCATCACCAGGGGTGGAGTCATACACGGGGAGTGAGGAGTCCATGCACGAAATAATCTCAGTGGAAGAGGGCATGATTGTCTCCATGGGTAATGAATGAGCGATAGGGACAGTGTTGTCATGAGTGAAAGAGCAGCGGTCATGATTAAAAAGACTAGGACATTCCTTCAGTTCATGACCCTCTCCTAGACACAACAAGCAGACAAAGTTCCTACACTGCCTAGCATTTAACTCCTTCATTTGGTCTATATAATAGACCATCTTGTCGTAAGTGCTAGGAGAAATATCTCATGAAGACATTTCAACAATTAAAACAGATATAAAGAAACTGAAATTCCTTGCAAGAAAATTTACACAAACTATTAAATCCTCCTTGGAGTAAACCTGCCTAAAACTTTAAAATAGGAGAGGATGAAATAATAACAATAAAAAGTATCTTAAATCAAACAAACAAACAAGAGAAAAAAATGGAATAAACAAATGAAAAAGGGCTTCTATATCTCGACTCCCTCTCCAGAAACTCACACGACTGTGCTCCCCGACAACGGCGCCAAAAACTTGATGTGCAAATCTAACACACCGCTATAGGCGGGAGCGAGATTGCGGCATGAAATGGTAGTGTACCGATCGTTCAAGTAATATAAAATGGGAGTGATCCCCAAGTATCGAATCTCTAAGGAACACAGTAAGGTGGAGTTTTGTTTTGAGGAAGGACTTGAGATTGAAGTCCTTTAGGTCGGATGGAACGTGTAGGGGGTGATTTGGTTTATGGAAAATTAAAGAAAAAAAAAACTAAACTACTCATATGCACTGCTTCGTCGGGTGGATGAAAACTATGCAGGCCGCTATGCTCTGCTTCGCAAGGCAGATGGACGAGTAGGTTTGCAGATGGGGTGAGTCACACCGGCGGAATGAGGGTCACAAGCACCTCATCACAAAGCTCACACCTAGCTATTGCTAGTGTAGTAAACCCAAACACTCACACCACAATTACCACAAGAGCTCACCTCAAGCACTCATATAAGAATAATTACATTGCATAACAATGATATGAAGATTTAATCAAATGTAGAGTGTACGCATCATGAAATAAAGAAGATTACACTAACAACAATTGTCCAAGAGGAGAAAAATGCAAGAGATACAACCAAATCTGGAGGCTTGCTGTAGATTCACGGTAGGAATCGTCGGGGTGTCAATCCGCATCCTAGCCCAGTCCCAACTATCGTCTGGGGTAGAGGAGGGCTGTCACTTCCTCCCAATGGACACATCTTCTCCGGTAAACTATAATTTGGTCACATCCGATGCGAAGAACTCTTGCTTGGTGATGAAGATGAAGGTGGAATCCTCTACTTGAAGCACTTGGATGATGGAGGCGACCGAGATGATCTCCGGGCTCAAGATAGGCGTGAAAACTAGTCCCGGAGAACCTCCCGATGGTGAAAGATGATGCAGGGGGGCGGAAGAGGCAAACATGGCTCGAAAATGGCGGAGATAATGTGTCGTCCGACCTAATTTCGCGGACTACGTATTTATAGAAAACAGGGCGCATGATCAGTGGCGCACGGACATTGGTCATGCTCACTAGAAGTTGGTGGTCGTGCACACTGTGCCAGAAAACCTGTAAGACAAAATTCACAGAAAAATAATATACGCACGACCAGTGGCGCATGATCAGTGATCGTGCTCACTATAGCCAGTGGTCGTGCGTTTGGCAAGACAGGACTCGAAATTTAATGGCTAAGTGTGCACGATCAATGGCGCACGACCAGTGGTCATGCGCAATATAGTTAGTGGTCGTGCACAGTATTCCTGGGAAGATTTGCACCCAGAACACCTGCACGACGCCCGCATCAGCAGGAGAACTGCTCGGGCCACTGATCATTGCACTTAACACATTCAATAATAACAACTAAACACAACACAATATTCAGAAATAAGAAATATAAGATTCTACACTGAAATTGGGCTAAAAATGTGCATATTGAGTGGAATGACTTTAAATCAATAAAGAAGAGAATTTAGGTGAAAAGTGATGTGCACGTGAGTGAAAATAAGCCCAGATGAGTCCTAAAAAGGGTATATAATTTGGACTCATCAATCTCTCATGAGTTCAGACTAAAATTTTGTGATATGGTCACTTCTGATTTTGACCACAGTACAGTTCTTTTCATTCCGAACTTGCTTGACAAAAGATACAAAGATATCCAAGGTATCCGACTTTTTCTTAAGGAAGAACACCCAAATATACCTAGAGAAGTCATCAACTATCACAAAGGTATAAAATTTCCTTCTTAAACTATGAATTAGCATATGACCAAATAAGTCTATATGCAATAGATAAAGACACCCCTCTGAATCTTTAGAGCCCATGCTCTCAAAGGCAGTCTTAGTCAACTTGCCAATCTAATAAGCATGACAAATACCCTCTTTAACACATTTAAGGTTAGGTCCATTTCTAACTAGATTTTCTGAAAAGAGTTTGTTGATTGTCTTGTAGTTCATGTGAGCAAGTCTATTGTATCATTGTACACAAAAACATTCTCTCTCATTTGCTACAAGACAAACAGGTGTAGTAGAATCTAAGCATATGAAATTTAAGCAATAAATATTACCACTCCTAGTGCCTCATAGAATTTTCTCATTGTCAACAGAATTATTAATCAGACACTTATCCTTGTGGAACTCAATGACATAGCCTAGATCACATAGTTGACTTATACTTATAAGGTTATATTGCAACCCTTCCACATAAGCTACTTTTGTGATGGTGACTATGTCATTGGTAATCATACCATAGTATTTGATGATGCCTCTATCAAATCCACCGAATATTACTTTGGCTCCATCTTCCACAGGGTTAAAGTTCTTCAAAAGGCTTCTTTGTTCCAGTCCTGTGTCTGAAACATCCACTCTCCAAATTCCAGATATGCATTTTGTTGGTTTTTGGACTTACCTACAAAAATAAACTATTTTACCTTAGGAACCCAAATAGATTTGGGTCCTTGGTTCCTGTTAGCCTTGACTGTAGGATGCTTGAGTACAAAACTACTAGCAAGCTTCATATTCCTTACTTTGGACACTGTTGGTTTGAACTAACAATTTATAACAAAGTGACCAATCTTGCCACAACACCAACAATCAAATTTATTATACCTACTCTTTTGAGTCACCTTTTGAATGGAGTGTTGGTGCTAATGATCAGAAGAGTAGACTGCTTTACATTAAGCATTTCTCGAGCTATTCTCATGGTTGTGCACATAATTGGAAGTTGGGTGCACGGTCACATGCTTTACTCTAGGGACAGGATTTTGACGAATAACCTTTCCCTTTCCTTTGGCTGATCGTGTTGTAGATCCAAGTAAAAATGACCCTTCTTCATCTGGATCTCCTTATGGGGGCCTTTAGAGCACTCAGTCCAATGTTGCTTGGTTTTTTGGGTTTTGTGGATTAGTTCCACTAGTTGAGCAACCATTGGTTAGGTATCCAAATGTTACAACTTGGTCATAAGTATTGGAGGGCAGAACTACTTTTTGGAAGATGGTTTTAGCTTGGGAGGCCTCTTCATTTTCCTTATTATAGCCAAGACCTCCTCTATATGGAGAGGAGAAGCTGTCAATAATAGGGAGAACATTGTTAGGCTTAGAGAAGCTTGCCACAAGCTTTCTTTATAAAAGAAGCATATCCTCCACAACCTTGATAACTCTTTCTCTTTGAACTGACAACTTGCTTTGAGCTTCCTACTTCTTTTGAAGTACCATAAGGTCATTGGCCAACCATGTTATTTCACGGGTTTTCTCATTCACCTGGAATTTGAATGGCTCAAGAATTCTTATTTCTTCAGCCTGTGCTTTGGACAAAGCTTTGCTTTTCTTTAGTGCTTTTAAAAGAACACAATACTTGCTAATGAGATTATTATATTGATTTGCTAATTTAGAATCACTCTCATCATCAGCTGATGTGTTTTCTTCTATTTTAACATCAGACTCAATATTAGATCTAGAAATAGAAAGATGGGGTTTGATGTGTACCTTATCGGGACAAGAGTTGTCTTGCTTCTCTTCATCAATCAAAGCCATCAGTCCAATTCATTGGCATTGTCTGATAGTGATAGGGGTGCCCTTATGCACACCCTGACTGCAAGATAGTTATCCTCCCTCTCTTCTTCTGAGACTGTTGTGGCCTAATGTAGGCTTCTTCCTCAGATTCTGATGAACTTGAGTCATTATCACTCAAGGTCTTTGGTTTCTTTGCTATGAAGCTCTTTTCAGACTTCTTGCCTTTGAGAGTTCTTCTCTCATCATTTCTTTTTCCTTCTTTCCTTTTATCTGGACAGTCAGCTATGACATGTCCTGCCCTATTGCAGCAATAACACACAACATAAATTGAAAACTATTTGATATGTTTAGATGCATACCTATCCATTTTGGAATTGTGCTTTGCCCTGTCAGAATTATTGTAACTTTTATTTGAGATGGAGGAGGATGAGGGTCTGTTTTTGCACTGCCTCCTCTTGCTCAGCAGCTTCTTAAATTGCTTGGAGAATAAGTACAGTTCTTAATCTGAAAGTTTCGAACCTGAAGTGTTGGTCTCAGATTCTTTTTCTTCAACATCTCTCTCCCTGAGGACTGGGGAGTCCTCTCTACTTCTCCCGGAGCTTTCAGGCTTGAAAGCCACAGACTTCTCTCTAGAGTGAGATCTGGATGACTCTTCTTCTGCCTTCCTGGTGTTCATCTACAACTCATGGGATAGCAGTTTCCCATACAAATTTAGGGGCTAGATGTTAGCCATATTCCCCATCTCCCTTATGACACAAATCTTGTTGTCCCACTCTTTGTTGAGGGTCCTCAATAATTTGTCATTCAGATCACAGCTGGAGAATTCTCTCTCATAGTTCTTTACTCCATTGACTATCTTAAATAACTTCTCATTGCAGTCAACAATCGAGTCCTTCTTCTCCTGCCTAAAGGCCTCATATTCTTGGTTAAGAATAGATTTTCCGTCATCTCTAACTTCTTCAGTGCCTTCCATGTATATAATCAGTTAATCCCATATTTCCATAGCAATTATGCAGTGAATTAGGTTCTGGAAAGTGGAGTTATCTATGGCACTTGCTATTATGTTCTTGGCCCTCTTATCCATGGTGGCTAGAACTACTTCATATTTAGTCATCTCAAAGAACTTATTTGGTATTTGTAGATTTGCATCTATAGTGGAGACTTTTATGGGTATTAAAGGTCCTTCCTCCACAGTTATGAAGATTCTAGGGTCAAATGCTTCCATGAATACTCTGACTCTCTCCTTCCAGATTCTGAAGTTTTCTTTTCTTTATATCGACAGCTTCATAGAACTGATTTCTGTATAGTTCTCTCTAGAAGTCATGGTGAGTAGACTGATTTCCCTTGTTGAGGATATTGTTAAAGCTCTTAAGCCCTTTTTGAACAACCTAGCTTTGATACCACTTATAAGTCAAGAGAAGTCTAATCACCTAGAGGGGGGGGGGGGTGAATAGGTGTCTAAGTGTATTTCAGATGTTGAAATTATCCAATCAAATCAATCACACACATCACAGATTGCACATATATTTATAGTGGTTCCCCGAGTTATGTATATCCACTTTCCCCCTCCATCTATCTAACAATGTGCTAGAATCGACCAACTCCTCCAAATACTCAGATTTATAAGATCTTACAACTTAGAGTCCCAGAATCCTACAACACAGGAATAACAACTTATTCCCTACCTCAGATCCAGTCCCTGGATCCTACAACTCAGATTCACATTGAATCTTACCTCAAGAATTGTGCAAAGTTCCCTACCTCAGATCCTTAACAAGGATTCTACACTCAGGTCTAAAAGACCCAACACTTAGGTTTCCTCAGAAATCATACATAAGAATGTATAAAACGATATTTCACAAAGATATTTTAGACTCAAAAAATTTAACTTGTAATACTTGAGTCTTCTTAAAGCCTGTTGCGGAAATGACATCTTTAGAAATCTTCTT
The DNA here is from genome assembly GCA_033032865.1 of Dactylorhiza incarnata. Classification (NCBI taxonomy): domain Eukaryota; kingdom Viridiplantae; phylum Streptophyta; class Magnoliopsida; order Asparagales; family Orchidaceae; genus Dactylorhiza; species Dactylorhiza incarnata. The sequence goes on from JAWHQI010000246.1 coordinate 1,362,663, forward strand.
GCAATGAGGTGTTGAATCTTTTGATCAACAAGATGACTAAATATTTCTTCAGAAGAATAGAATGATTAGCTTCAATGAATTTCTTCTTTTTACTTGAGCTCTGAGAATGAATTGCACGTTGTCGGCGGCGAGCTCTTCCATCAGAATGATTAAGGAAATTATTATGAATATCAAGAATAGGGTTTGTTAAAATCCCTCTCTTCCTTTTTATAAGGACATTTGATAACGGTCACTTCCTCGGACGCCCTTTATGCCAAAAATCAACTTTCCATAAAGCTCAGCTTTGATTGGCCCAATCTGTGGTGGTAATAATTGAAGTGGCGCCAAAATCACGTTTTAATTTGAATTCTGGCCTTTCCGGGATTCAACTAGATGTCTAGTCGAATATAATTATTCTGGTCAAATTTGAACTCTGCATATCTAGCTCAAATCTTCTACATAAATCGTCTTGGTGATTTGGTGGTATACAAGCGATATTTTACTGCTTTAATCTTCTAGTCGAATCGTTTATACGAATTATCTTGATGACCCTTTGTGGTTCTCAAGATGATATTTCACTGCTTTTCTCTTCTATTCAAATCTTCTGCACAAATCATCTTGATGACCCTTTGGGGTTCACAAGATGATATTTCACTGCTTTGCTCTTCTAGTCGAATCTTCTGCACGAATCTTCTTGATAACCTTTTGTGGTTCGCAAGATGATCTTTCACTACTTTGCTTCTTCTAGTCGAATCTTCTGCTTGAATCGACTTGATGTTTCTCTAAAGTCTTCAAGACAATAATTGATTCCTTCTATCTTCTAGCCAAGTGATAAGCCTATCCGATCGAATTTTCCTTGTATACATATGAAATGTCGTGTTGGTTCCTCTACGACATTTCACGTGACCTCGATGATATTTGAGATCACCTCGATGATAAATACCTAAGGCAAATGTTTCCTTCATTCAAGTGCTTTCAGATATCTATTGTATACCTCCAAAACGATATGAGAGCAATTGAGCCTTGTCAAGACGATATCGTCTTGGAAAGAATACTAACAAGACGATACGTGGAGATTGGCCTTCTTCTTCTAGATTAGACAATATGTGAGTAGTTGAGAGTTTACAGGATGATATCATCTTGGAGCTTAAGGTCTTCAAGATGATATCGAGACTTTTACTCGATGACATTTAAACTCTCTGAAGTGATATTTCACTTAGTTAATTTCTGATCTTCTCACTTAAGATCTTTTACTTTTGTAAGATCCCATTTTTTCGCTACAAAACCGGGTCTTATGCCCAGAATCGCCGCTTTGTGGTGACACCATCACTCGGGAAGGTCGCCACTACAAAACACCGATCCTACTGGCTATATTGATCACAGAAGAAGAAAAGTATAAACGAACAAATAGAAGTTCAAGTCCACAATCACATTCTATATCTAATAAATGTCCACATGATATAACTGAAATAACAAAGGTTACAATAATAAAGGCTTATGCCCTATACATCATGTCCTCACTACAAGGTCACACGCGGAAGCAAACCACTAAACACTCACTGGTCCTAAAACTGGTGCTCCTGTACTAGACTGGCCCGCCTTCATCTGCTCTGGCCTCTAGTGTTGTTGCGTCTCCTGGTGCTGCTCCTTGTTCCCCTAAAATGATATAGTCCACCAACCGTTAGTCAAAAAGACTAAGCCTTATTTTCCCCACCCCTCCCCCAATGGCTCCTAGGCACCGTGCGGGAGGATGAAGCGGAGGACAGCAAGGGGTATAAAACAAAGCAGGTGACATGACCTAGTTACAGGATTAACTACTCTACATAGGTGTAAGTATATATAAATAAAGCAGTAAGTAAAGCATAGTAAAGAGCATGTAAAGAACAATATGTAAAATAGAAAAGTAACCATTGATTTATAGGAATGCCCATACAAATCTATCGACCAAGGGGTCGTTTAGCAGGGCCTATCGTATAAAGAGTCTCATAACCAATTTATACGATATGGGTAGGGGTTGAAATGCAATGCTTATGCTATGACATGCAGATTTATGCTGGGTAATGTTATGATCATACAAGTGCAACTCACAAACTTCGACTCTATGCGCACAGACCTTTAGTTCCCCCTTTTTGGAGCTAGCAAGACTCCCAGGATACTCCCGTAGTGGCAAACGGAAGCGGTGGCTTGGGCCTCGCCCACCTCTAGGTTGGTATTCACACTACCTAACCTAGACCTATCGTACGCCTCAATGCAAAACCGTGGAGCATCTGCGTACTCTTACTGGCTGGACCACCAGACTTTTCTTGGCTAAGTGCAAATTCACACTTGCCGAGTCAGCGTATTAACGTCGGAGTGAACGACCGTCAATACCGAAGACCCACCACCTTTATGCACATGCAGTTATGATTACCATCTATCTCCGATCCATAAGCTCCCCGGGCTAACCTGCCCGTCACCAAAACCTTTCGAGCCACCGGCTCACCGGACCAACCCATCCGCACCAACAAGCATTACTGAGTCACAAGCTCACCAGACTAACTAGTCCGCTGCTACAACTAGGGGTGTTCACGATCCGAATTGAAACGAATAACTATTCAATCGAATCCAATCAATTCGATTTCGAACCGAAATCGAATCGAATCGAATAACTAATCCTATTCAATCGAATCGCTTTGGATTTGAACATGGATTTAAATTCGAATTCTAATTTTATAATGTTTAATTATAATTATATTTAGTATTTATAATGCTTAAATATAATTTTATAATGTTTAAATATAATTTTAAATTCAAATTATAATGTATAAATATAATTTTATAATGTTTTATATAATTTTATAACTATTCGAATCTGAATTCGGATTCGAATCCGAATTCGAATTCAAAAAATACAAATTTTAATCGAATCTTCACGAATCGAATCTCAAACTATTCACGAACTATACTATTTGTGAACAACCCTAGCTACAACCATCGAGCCAACCACTCGTAAAACCAAACCAGCTAACCTCCCGTAACCACGGGGTGTGGGTGTGTGTATTGTTAAGTTAATCTTGTACAACATCTTACTCCTACAGTTTATGGTTAATCTTGGACTTCCCAAGGTCTACCCTATGAGGGCTCGCAGCGGTACTAAGAGCTATGATGGGATGACACCCCAAAACTCCCTTTTCCAAGGCACTTAATGTTATTAGTAACTACACATAATAATACCCCTCTTATCATTACACTTGGATTAACCCTAAGCATTTTATGACCCACTAAGGGAAAGACGATCTTTCGTCAATCCCGAACGCAGCCTTACTCCTTAACTTATCGAGTACACCCAACATATCAACTCCTATTGGTGACCTCACATATTCTCAAACAGACTAGGTACACCATCTATCCTCTATTCCCACCTAATGATCTACATGTTACTTAAATCTTACAATTTTACTATACGCAGACCATATGAGTTATGCGAGTTGCATGAGAGGAGGTACTCCAAATATTCATTCAAATGACTCAAGATTATTACTGGAAGTCTATCATGATATTATAAGACTAAATCCAGAGAATCATATTTTCCTTAATTATTTGGCATTTATTATAATTTCTCCAACATTGGCCAAGAATGAAATTGAACATAAAGTGTAAGATCTTCTGAAGATATGGACCCCATAAAATTATGGAAAATCTATGATGTCAAAATAACAGTAAATACATAATATTATAATTTTACAGTAAGGTGTTGATCTCTAATTATAATATTGAATATTATGCAAAATTAGAAATTAAAGAAGGAACCACCAAAAATACTTGTCCAAAAATTATGGAAAATTTACCAGACCTCTATAATGATCCGAAAAGTTTACCGACAGAGTTTCATAATTTATAAAATCCACCAAGTCACATAAATAAATATTTCAAGTGAATCCAAACTAGGGAACATTGTGAAATAACCTACTGGTAAACAAATCCAATAATTATAAAAAACTTCACATAGCTTTCTAGTGCCCTAAAATGTCTTATCCCCATGTTTCACAATTTTCCAGAGAACATTTGGCCCTCATTTATTTATCAAAATCTTAAGGCAAAATAGTTGACTTGTGAATGAAGTACTAATTAAATCAATTCAAAAATTACACCAAAATTACTAGAGGTTTATATCATGACTATATGAGCACTACCAATCTTTCATCGATATCCAAGATAAATTGAGCATGTAAATTTCTCTTCTAAGAAAGTGCCCTAAATGGTTATAACCTAATTCAAAGAGGAAAAGTGTTCCTAAAATTCTCAAAAAATTACCTAGGGCACATTTATATCCTATGAACTTATCTACCAAGTTCCATGACCATCCAAGGACATCTGACCATATATCCTTCATAAGGCCCAAATTGCAACCCCAGGGTTTGAACTAATGTCTTAGGGCATATCCTCCCCAAATCACCCCAAATCACTCATGGGGGTGTTTTATGTTATCCTAAGCCAGTGGACAAAGTTTCACACCATTTTGATGAGATTTGACCACCTAACCCCAACAAGTGCAATTTTGACCTAGTTTGACCAAACTTGGGTTAACTAATTTCCCAACCAATTCAATCCCAAATGAGGTGAAATTTTTACCAGTGTCATATCATGAACCTAAGGACCACCCACCAAAATTTGGAGGGGTTTGGATGTCATGAGACCATACAATTAATTTATATATGAATTATTGAATTTTTACAAAAACCTTAGAACAAGTTTATCCAAAAATTTCTATTTTTGGATATAATTAAGGGGTAGGTATAATTAGACTATGCTCCAAATTTCAGGACATTTGGACGATTGGTTTAATGTGGGCACTCAGATCAAGGTCTGGTCAGCCCTTTGGACATGTTGCACCATTTTGGGTGTTGTGGCCAGACCACAGATCCTATTGAGCTGAAATTAATTTTAAATTAAAGTACAGTCCAAGGGATACAACTTTGGTGCTGGCCACTTTTTCATCAGGGGGCAGTAAGTATTTTTAATAATTAATTCTAAGTACATCATAAAGTGTGACAGAAAATACAAATCATAACATTTAATTAAAATCAACTCAGCACAGATCTTGGCGCAGAGATGGATGGCAACAGGCTGTCTTCTTCCTCCAGCTGATGACCCCGATTTCCCACACTTGAGAGTCCTTCCACCCTATTTTCCTGGCCACCTGAGCGCCGCCCCGGCCGACCAATGCCACCTTCACCTTCGTTGAGGTGGTGGCCGGCGATTAGGGGTGGTTGGTCGGTCGGAGGTGGACGAGACAGTGGAATCGAGAGGGGATTTAAAGCTCCAAAATTGGAGTTTTTGGCCTACAGGATTTGGGGCCTTTTGGCCTCAAACCTTGCAGGCAACCTGATGGGATCTATCCACAAAGAGAGAGGAGAAGAACCAGACCTTCTTGGAGCCTTGAAGCCTTGTCAAATCATTTCCTTGCCATGGCCAATCCTAAGCTTGGTGCCTCTACATCATCCACACCAAGTTGCCCGATTTCTCCAAGTAAATGGGGGGAAAACACTCCTCTCAGCTCTCTGAAGGTCTTAAATTAGCCAATTTGGGGGAGAGGGAGGGCCATGACAGCAATTGCCATAAAGGCCATTAATGGCCATTTTCGGTCATGGTGAAAACCTCCCAATTCAGCCCCCATATGGGCTGGAAAAACCCCTAAAATTCTTGTAACAGCCAGAGGAGGTGAATCCCCATCAATTGGGAGATCAATTGGCCTCCCTTGGCCATGAATGCCATTACTCCTCTCTTTCTCTCTCCACCATTTTTGGGGAAAATGTATTTTCTCTCTCCTGGTCGAATTCTCTGAAATTGAATGGCAATTTCAGTAACTCCAAACCCCATTAGCTAGTCGACCACCTCAATTGGGTCTAGCCCAAGTGGATTGGGCTTGATTAGGTCAAAATAGGTCATTTTGACCAAAATTTAGGGTGGGGTTGACTTTAGTCAATTTGACCATTTGGGTTGAGCCCAATGGGTGGCTAGTGACCCATTGGCCTCTATTAAGGGTTAGGAAGGTCTAGGTAGGGTCAATTTGGCAAAGTGAGGGTTAATTGACCCTTCATAGGCCACTTTGACCAAAACAGGGCTATAGTTGACTTAGGTCAAATTGGCCAACTTGGTGGCCCCATGATATGGCTTTTTTGTCCATTGGGTCCCTAATATCCTTATAAGGGTAGGGTCAAGGTAAATTTGGAATGGTGGAGGTCAATTGACCCTAATTAGGCTAGTTTGACCAGTTTAAGGTTAAGGTTAACTTTGGTCAACTTGACCACTTTGGTTGACCCTAATGGGTCCTTAGTGCTCTAAGGGGACCCCTAAAGGGTTAGTCATGCTATGATGGGGTCAAGGGTTCAAGGTGATGCCATAAAGTCCAACCTAAGCTTGGTAACTGGAAATGGCTATTTGCAGACCAAGGTGCTCTTACCCTTCAAGCCTAAGGCCAAGTGGTTTCTTCAAGCTTCCTAGGGTTTTGTCATGATCTAGTCATGACAAAACCACTCTAGGGGTCTAGTTGTTTGGGGGATGTTACAAATCCCAATAAACAAAAAATAATAATTTCATCCCCGAAATTCAGGTTAGGCTTGTGGGGTTTTCACCGAGAGTGACAGAACATAACTGATGAGTCCCAGTTATATACTCTTTTTCGGACTCATCTGGGCTTGTTTTTATGCATTTGCACTTCACTTGTTGTTCATTATTGCTTATATTTCACTTGAACACATTTCCTCGTTAAGTGCTTTGTTGTGGCCCATTGTGGTGCACGATTGCGCGCTATATTTGTTGGGGGTAAGCACATGGTGCTCCACGACCCCTTTTCTGTTTGTGGATTGAGCTGGAGGGGTATTCCCAGCTGAGTCGTTGTTTATGAAGGTGGATAGATCATCCAATTTTACCCATTTTTATTACTGCATATATCGCACGGTCGTGCGTTTTCATTGACGCACGGACGGCTGCGGTCGTGCGCCTTCACCTGGGGTAGAAAACGATATTCTGTCATTGATCGTGCATCTTTACGCACTGGCAGTTTCCCGTGCACGAAGGAATCGCACGATCTACCTGTTTAGCCTTGTTTTTGGCCATCGGGATTTGTCCATGCGTGTTTACGCACGGGCGGCTTCGGCCGTGCGTGAGTAAAACGCACGGGCATTCTAGGTCATCCTCCCGACCTCCCTTCTTAATTAATTTCACACAGTTCACGCACGGTTGTGCGTTCAACCGTGCGTGACCAAAAATTCTGATTATTTCTATAAAAGCCGTAGATTTCGCCCTAGTACGGACCCCCATTCTATTCTGCCATTTCCACTTTAAGGAGAGCTCCAACTCCGTTTTCTTCCACCCTTCCATGAGGGCTTTTCCCTAGGACGCCTCCATCATCCAAGAGCTTCCAAGGAGAGGGATCTAGACCTACATCCATCATCATCCAAGGAGAAGGAAGCTTTGGTCTTGTGGCCGGATCGTGTCATGAAGAAGACGGGCCATTGGAAGGTAGTGACAGCCTTCTCTACCCCGGACGCAGTTGAGGACCGAGCTTGGATGCGGATTGACAACCCAGCGATTCCAACCGCGAATCTTCAAGGATTTGGATTGGGTCGATTCCTTTGCTTTCCCCCTCTTTGTTTTGATGAATGTAACTAGATTCTCTATACTTTGATGATGTGCACTATAAACTATAATTTGTAATGTCTATTTCATTTTTATGAAATTAACTTGTTTATATGTGTGAATGAGGTGCGCCACCAAATCTACTCCATCCTCCACTTCATTCCGCTTGACTACTCTTCCACTACGTGAGCCTACTCTTCCATTACGCCCCCACTCCATTCCACTCTGCAAAACCACCATTCCATTCCGTTTGACTACTCATCCATCCGCCCTTGTGAAGTAGTGCGTTCAAGGCCTACGTAGTTTTTCATCCCGCCTGGCGAAGCATTGCATAGCGGCTTTGTATAGGAGTAGTTGTAGTTATTTTATTTTATTTTCCATAATCCAAACCAAATCTCCCACACTCCATTCGATTAAAGGACTTCAATCTCAAGTCCTTCCTCGATAGTAAACTCCACCTTACCGTGTTCCTTTGAGATTCGATACTTGGGGATTTACTCCTCGTTTTATATTACTTGAACGATCGGTACACTGCCATTTTGTGTCGCAGTCTTGCTACCGCCTATAACGGTGTGCTTGATTTTGTGCATCAAGTTTTGGCGCCGTTGCTGGGGAACACAGTCGTGTGAGTTTTCTGGAGAGCGAGAACCTGCGATAGAAGTTCTTCCATTTGTAAATTGCATCCTGTATTTTATTTCAGTTCTTGTTATTCCTTTTTTCTTGTTTTATATTAGGTTGCCTAATGAGTCCCATTTATATACACTTTTATGGACTCATCCGGGCTACTTTTCACTCTCGTGCACGTCATTTTCGAGCTATTAGTGCATCTATTTCTCTTATGCTCATTTACGCGCACTTATGTGCTTCATGCTCTTTTTAGGCCCGTTTGGTGTGCGTTTGCGCTCCATGTTATTGAGGGTAAGCACATGGTGCTCTCCAATCCTTTTTCTTTCTTTGACTGGTGCTGGAGGTGTATTCCTAGCTGGATTGTTGTGCTTGCAGGTGGTTGGATCATCCCCTTTTGCCCAGAAATCATGATTGTGTATATCGCACGGTCGTGTGTTTTCTCGACACACGGACAGCTGCGGTCGTGCGCCTTCATCTGGGTAGAAAACCGGTGATCTGACTTTGTTCGTGCGTTTTTACGCACAGGCAATTGCCCGTGCGCGAAGGAAACACACGATCGCCTGTTTCGACTGATTTTTAGCCAATCTGGATTTGGTCGTGCGTTTTTACACACGGGCGGCTTTGACCGTGTGCGAGTAAAACGCACGGGCGCTGCTACTAAATTTCTGACCGTTTAGTATTTAAAGCAGGAAAAATGTTGCAATCAGGGACAAGCGGGAAAAGCTCCATAAGCCCGCCATTTTCCACCCACTTTCGCCTCTCCACCACCATTTGACCTAGGAGGAGCTCCGACAACCAGAGGCTTGCAAATCTTCTGCCAAAGCTCCCTCCTTGGCCTCCTCCATCATCTTTGAGCTCAAGAACGCCATAGACGGAATGCCTCCGTTGCATTCAAGGTGTCGAACAAGAGTTACCTCGAGCTAGACCACGAAGAAGATGGGTAAAAGTAGAGGAAGGTGACAGCTCCTCCGGACCCCGGACGCAACTGAAGACCGAGCACGGACGAGGCTTGACAACCCTACGATTCCAACCGAGAATCTTCAGCATAGTCTTCGAGCTTCGATTTTCTCTTTTCCCCTGTGCTTTGCTTCAGAGTTTTCCTTGTATGTGTTTGTTATTGTGGATGATGTTCATAAACTTTGTGTTTTAGTTAATATGATTTCATGTTTTGAGATCTTGTGTGGTTTATGAGATTTGAGGAGCGTCGTAGTCTGCCATCCACTCCACCGCTTTGTAGTGCTCTACACTAGCAATTGCTAGTTGCGTGTTCCGCGACGAGGTGCCTACGACCCTCATCCTCTAGCCTTCTCATCCACCCACTCACCGAAGCACGACATCGCGGTCTGCATTCCATCCCGACAAGCGAAGCGGAGCTCTGAGCCCGCATTTTCTTTCTCTGTTGCTAACTTAGGAAAACCACCATTAAAACCCCCCTCTTTATTAAGTATTTAAGAATCTATATAAGCGTTTCCCTAACAAGGATTCATACAACCCAACTTGCAGTCCTCTGACAACAATATTCGGGGCGTCTCTCCCAATTTTATTACTTGTATGACCGGTGCACTTGCCGTAATCGCATCAAGTTTTTGGCGTCGTTGCCGGGGACTGTAAAGGACGCTGTGATTTTTTTTGTTAGGAAAATTGCTTGTAAAGATTTCCTTTATTTTCTTTGTTTGATTTTTATCCCTTTTTCTTGTTTTTATTATAGGGTGCTGCAACCATTTACTGCTAGGTGTAGTATTTTGCACATTTGGGCCTTTCTGTAGAATCTGAGTACTTTCATGCAATGTGGGCTGCATTTAACATCAGTTGCCGCTGGTGTGGAGATATTTCCCATGCTAGTGATAGATGCACATCGGGAGATGTTGGCCCTAATACCTTAGACTCAATGTATCGGATGCCAAAATCACACGGTAACCCCTACAGTGTGCCTAAGTCATATGGTTATCCTTCTGCCCCGCAGATGCCGTTTCTGAATTCATCTCCGGTCCTATTTGGACCAAAGAAGAATACAAAACAATGTCTGTTTTGTCAGAGCACAGACCATGCCTTGAAGGATTGTGGCGAGTTTCTCCGCCAAGTGGACGAGGATGATGAGCCGGACATCTGGATCATCCCAACTCCCACTTATGGTAGCACACCTTCAACATCTAGTTATGTATCTGTATCACCTCCATGCTTTGAAGGGAATGATTTGGATACAAATATTAGATGCGTTGTTAATCTGGACTCAGACAAGGCGGAGCCCATCTCTCCTGTGCTCATATCACGGTGTGATAATTCTATTCTTTGTGAGGTAGTGGTGCATGACCTTTGTTCAAGCACAATTTCTCCTTCTTTTGTGCATATTACTACATCTGTTTCTGACGACATTGTTGAGAGTGTTTCGCAGGATGAGGCATGAGATCTTTGTATTGAGTCTATCCCTATGAAGGAGGACAACCCTCAAGGTGAAGGGGAATCTACATTTGAACCAGGAACGGAAGTCCAAATCGTGGGCAAGACCACTGTTGATACTGCCGAAACCTGCATCATTATAGATGATGCTGACAATTTTTCATTAGGCCATCCTATCGGGAATGATACCGGGATCCCTCCCAAAGATGAATTTCTTTTTGGGTCCGTTCGTTTGGTCGGAATTGGGAGGAAGGAATTGGAATTGGCTCGCCAATTCCAATTCTGCTGTTCGGCGTGCCTTTTTTTTCGGCCGGAATTGGAATTCTGCTGAATTCCATAGGAATTCAATTTTACCTAGAGTTCTCCACCTCGAATTCTTACCTCCCGGGCTATTCTTTCCCAATTCCATTCTCGCATTTTTCGTCAGGGCGCGCATATTTCGCTCGAGCGTGCATTTTACACCCGCACGCACATTTTTCGACCGGGCGCCCATTTTTTCGGCCGGACGCTCATTTATCTCCCGGACGAGGATTTTTCGCGGGCGCGCATTTTTCTCTCAAACGCCCATTTTTCGCCCGGGCGAGCATTTTTCGCCCAAACATCCATTTTTCGCCTGGGCTAGCATTTTTTCGCCCAGGCGCGCATTTTTCGCCCGGGCGCATATTTTTTGCCCGTGCGCGCATTTTGTCGGTGCACGCATTTTTCATCCGGGCGCGCATTTTTCACTCGAGCGCGCATTTTTTGCCCGAAAGCGCATTTTTCGTCCGGGCGCGCATTTTTCGCCCAAGCGCGCATTTTTCGCCCGGGCGCTCATTTTTGGCCTGTGCGTGCATTTTTGTTGGTGCGCGCATTTTTCGTCCGGGCGCGCATTTTTCGCTCGAGCGCGTATTTTTCGCCCGGAAGCGCATTTTTCGCCCGAACGCTCATTTTTCTCCCGGACGAGTATTTTTTGCGGGACGCGCATTTTTCACTCGAACGCCCATTTTTTGCCCGGGAGAGCATTTTTCGCCCAAACACCCATTTTCGCCCGAGGTCACATTTTTTCGCCCAGGCGCGCATTTTTCGCCCAGGCGCACATTTTTCGCCCGGGCGCTCATTTTTTGCCCGGGCGCGCATTTTTTGTCCGAGCGAGAATTTTTTCGCCAGTGCGCTCTTTTTCTCTCGGGCGCGCATTTTTCGCTAGGGCGCCCGAGACGAAAAATGCGCACCCTAGAGAAAAAAGAGCGCTCGGGCAAAAAAATGCGTGCACGCGTGAAAAATGTGCGCCCTAGAGATAAATTCGCGCCCGGAAAGAAAATGCGAGCCTGGGCAAAAAAATACACGCCCGCGCGAAAAAATGCGCGCTTGGGCAAAAATTGTGCGACCAGTCGAAAAAAGCGTGCCCGGGCGAAAAAATGCAAGACCGGGAAAAAATTAGGCGACCGAGCGAAAAATTCTTGAACAAAAGAATTGTCAATTCCAATTCCTTTTTGAATGCAGCCGAACAACAGAATTGGAATTGTCTCGATTCTGATTCCCATGAGAATTGAAATTTGGACAATTCCAATTCCCATCCCCCAATTCCGTCCAAACGAACGGATCCTTATGTCATTCTTCTAATTTGTTTCTTTACCCAACTCTCGTGTTCGATTCATCGCAGGAATCCGCATTGGATCTGATTCAGGAAGTTGCCGGGCCTGCTGTGCAAACCGACGATGGAATAAATCAGCTACGTATGAATACAGACATTGAGACGTCTTCTTCATACTTCTTACCCATGCCCAATGTTCAGTGCAGTTATATATTTTCAGGTATGGGGGTAATTGTTTTTTCTCCGTATCGGTACCCGCTACCGACACGAATAATTAACCAGTTACCTGTTCACTTCTCTTTTCATAGACCAATTAGCTAGAGCTGTGATTAGTGCTAAGTAAGTCGTGCTGGGAAGACAGAAAACCCAGTAGTTATCTAGGCGTAGGAGTAGTTAATTTAAATTTTATCAACATTATAGTTTTCCTTATTATTAGCATTTTGCAAGTGTTATCTCTTATTTTTGAGAGTTTTTCGTGCGCCGCGCACTCCTGCTCCTCCTTCGCAGTCTCCTCCGCTATCTCCCCAGTGATTGCTCTGCTATGTCTTCCGGGGCATTTTGTTGTTTTTTGTAGTTCTATTTCTTTTAAATTATCTTGGGTGTACTTTATTTTGATCCTGTATCTGATATTATTCTGCTAGGGCATCGTCCCTAGGGTGTGGTGTTGGACAGCTTTCTTTTTATGACTTATCTTTTTAGCATTGTTGTATTGTTTGTCTATGCCAAATATTTCTTATCACGATGAATATCAGTGCCGTTAATTTGTTTTTATTTCTGCATGTGTGGAGATGTCGTTTTGCAGGTATGGCGACATCGATGGCGGGTACATTGAAGCTGAATTCAAGTTTAACGCTAATCTTCCGCTATGCTCATTTCTGAGCATGGGGTAACCTCTCCTCCCACTTCTTTTTATGAATGTAGTATTATAATCTGTGATGATTAGATTTAAGTCTGGGGGAGAGTAGTCTTCGTTACTCATTTGCACGTGCACATAAGCACAGCATACTAGAAGTTACAATAGTGTTGTTTTATTTTTTTTTCATTCTCATAGCACACCACAACACCCACTAGAGAGCGCACTTAATCATAGGCGCGTAACGAGTCTAGCTCGTTTCTTTTGTAGGATTGGGAAAATTGTTGTGCTGGCTCAGGGTTGTAAGACGGAGTAAAATGTTGACTCCCGTAGTGCTCTAGTCGAGTACTCACGTCTTGCATAGATTTGTGTGTAGAATAAATTTTTCTTTATGCTTATAGTTTTGTAATTTTTCTATTTGCGTAATAATTGTTTATTCTACTCAAAAGTGGTGAATCCGGTGTGAATCTGACGGTAGCGTAGGAATGTGTGTAGATGGTTGTTAGGTTTGTATTGCTCGAGTCGGGAGGAAGAATTATCTTTCTCGGTGGCTAAGAACTTGCCCTAAGCGACTCTTGAAGCATTGTTACAAGTTAGTTCAGTGCGTGAGCGTGATGTAGGCCATCATTTTGGCCAGGTTGAGCTTTGTACCGTTCCTAACGTCTGATCCTCGCTAACCCCTTTGTGCCTACCCCGTCTTTTGATTCAGCTCCACCTTTGTCTCACCAAAGATTAAAAGTCGATCCTAGTCGCACACCCAAATCTGAGCTTTAGTCTTATTTTATTTTCATTATTGGGGTGTTGTTGTAGTGTTTTTTTATTGTGGAAATTGTGGTTGTTGTTATTGAAAAAAATCTGCTGAAAAAAGGAAAAGAAAGAATAATAAGAATGAAAAAGAAAAAGAAAGAAAAAAAAGGAAGAGATTGTTTTGAAAAAAAAGGGTTAAATTGAAAATCTGTAAATATTGTGCGTTAGGAGTAGGCGGTGCACACACCCATGTTGCAAAGTCCAAGTCTGGAGGTGTGGTGCACCCGCATGTTTATTGTGTTGCGTGGATAGTATATTCTGCGCGAGCTCATGTGGGTTTAGGTGCTTTAAGCCTTCAAGTTTATCTTTGTATACCCTACCTTAACCCAAGCCTCATTTCCAACCTAAAGTCCTACTGATTTGCGTGTGAACCAAACTTGTGTCGTGGAGAGAGTGTGACCCGGTGAGCTTATGGTCACCGACATTGATGGATTTTAATGGAGGTTGTTCCGAGCACCGATCTTGTGTAATGTTTGCCTCAACGACTAGTCTACTTTCTTTCTACGCGAGACTGGATGATTCACCGTGATTCAACTTTTGAGTAGAGATAATATATATATGTACGCTATTGGATTATTACAAATTGTTTGTCTAACTAAACATTTCTTCTACTACATTTCTAGGCGCGCGAGCATGCGACTTCGCATGGTACTCCGCTTCTACAATTGTTAAGCCAGCTAATCAATTTTTTCGTCCGTATAAAGAATGATTTCCTCGAGACGAGCAAATGGTTAAATCTGGGGGTGTGATGAGTCCCATTTATATACACTTTTATGGGCTCATCCGGGCTACTTTTCACTCTCGTGCATGTCATTTTCGAGCTATTAGTGCATCTATTTCTCTTATGCTCATTTACCCGCACTTACGTGCTTCGTGCTCTTTTTAGGCCCATTTTGGTGTGCGTTTGCGCTCCATGTTATTGGGGGTAAGCACATGGTGCTCCCCAATCCTTTTTCCTTGTTTGATTGGTGCTGGAGGTGTATTCCTAGCTGGATTGCTGTGCTTGGAGGTGGTTGGATCATCCCCTTTTGCCCAGAAATCATGATTGTGTATATCGCACGGTCGTGCGTTTTCTTGACGCACGGATGTCTGCGGTCGTGCGCCTTCATCTGGGTAGAAAACCGGTGATCTGACTTTGTTCGTGCGTTTTTACGCATGGGCAGTTGCCCATGCGCGAAGGAAACGCATGATCGCCTGTATCGACTGATTTTTAGCCAATCTGATTTGGTCGTGCATTTTTACGCACGGGAGGCTTTGACTGTGCGCGAGTATAACACGTGGGCGCTGCTGCTTCTTCCCCAAGTCATTTTATTCATTAAATAACGCACGGACAATGCACGGTCGTCCGTTCGACCGTGCGTGACTAAATTTCTGACCGTTTAGTATTTAAAGTAGGAAATCTGCTGCAATCAGGGACAAGCGGGAAAAGCTCCATAAGCCCGCCATTTTCTGCCCACTTTCGCCTCTCCACCACCATTTGACCTAGGAGGAGCTCCGACAACCAGAGGCTTGCAAATCTTCCGCCAAAGCTCCCTCCTTGGCCTCCTCCATCATCTTTGAGCTCAAGAACGCCACAGACGAAAAGTCTCCGCTGCATTCAAGGTGTCGAACAAGAGTTACCTCGAGCTAGACCATGAAGAAGACAGGTAAAAGTAGAGGAAGGTGACAGCTCCTCCGGACGTTGGACGCAACTGAAAACCGAGCATGGACGAGGCTTGACAACCCTACGATTCCGACCGAGAATCATCAGCATAGTCTTCGAGCTTCGGTTTTCTCTTTTCACCTGCGCTTTGCTTCAGAGTTTTCCTTGTATGTGTTTGTTATTATGGATGATGTTCATAAACTCTGTGGTTTAGTTAATATGATTTCATGTTTTTGAGATCTTATGTGGTTTATGAGATTTGAGGAGCGTCATAGTCCGCCATCAACTCCACCGCTTTGTAGTGCTCTGCACTAGCAATTGCTAGTTGCGTGTTCCGCGACAAGGTGCCTACGACCCTCATCCGCTAGCCTTCTCATCCACCCGCTCACCGAAGCACAACATCGCAGCCTGCATTCCATCCCGACAAGCGAAGTGGAGCTCTGGGCACGCATTTTCTTTCTATGTTGCTAACTTAGGAAAACCACCATCAAACCCCCCCCCCCCCCCTCTTTATTAAGTATTTTAGAATCTATATAAGCGTTTCCCTAACAAGGATTCATATAACCCAACTTGCAGTCCTCTGAGAATGAAATTCGGGGAGTCTCTCCCAATTTTATTACTTATACGACCGGTGCACTTGCCGTAATCGCATCATTGCCTTAGTAAATTATTGTTGGGTATAGTATTTTGCACAATAGTGTTTTTCTTTTGAATCTAGTTATCTTCACGCAATGTGGGCTTCATTTAATATTCGTTGTCATTGGTGTGGAGATACCTCTCATGATAGTGATAGATGTCCAAAGGGAGATAATAGCCCTAGCACTCAAGGCCCAGTATATGGAGCACCGACTTCGTCTAGTACTCCATATAGTGCGCGTAAGTCCTATGGCTATTCTTCTAAGCCTTTACCGACATGCTTTTTTGCGGCTTTAGCACCTGTGGTGCCAATGAAGACAGCAAGGCAGTGCTTGTTTTGTCGGAGCAAAGATCATGCCTTGAAGGATTGTGCTGCTTTTCTTCACCAATTGGACGAGGATGACGAGCCAGATATCCAGATCGTCCCGATTCCTAAATATGACATCACACCTTCCACCTCTGATTACGTTGATGTGCAACCTTTAAGTTTTGAAGGGAATGATGCAGACACGCTCATCAGAGTTGTGGCTGATCTAGGCTCTGACATGGCTGAGCCAATCTCCCCTGTGCATACATCACCTTGCATGAATTCGATTCTTTGTGAGGAATCGGTGCTTGACTTTTATCCAAGCACTATTCCTCCCCCTATTGTGCACACTACTACATTTGTCTCTGATGACATTATTGAGGATGTTTCGCAGGATAAGGCAGGTGATCTATGTGTTGTGCATATTCCTATGGAGGAGGATATTTTCTAGGGTGAAGAGGATTTTTCCTCAGCACCGGTGGAGGAAGTCCACATCATGGATGAGGTCACACATGATCCTGCTGAGCCTTGCAGCATTGTCGACAATGCCGACAATATCTTACTTCTCCAACCTCTTGGGAGTGTGACCGGGACCACTCCCCCGATTTTTGATCATTTATGTTATTCTTCTCTTTTCTTTCCTGACCCCCCTTCTTCAGTGTCTGATCCTGTGCAGGTTGATTCTTCACAGGGATTCTAGGAGGACTCGGAGCATTTTGCTCATGCCAAGGAGACGAGCATTCCCTTATGTGAGGAGGTTGATTCCCCCTCCATGGTGGAAGCTCCACTCATTGCCTTCTCCTCCTGCATCCGTCCTGAAGAAGATGATACTTTGCTGGGCAAAGACATACATTTTGGTGAGAATAGTGAGGAGGACTCCTCCTCCACTTCTTACTTTCTGCTTCCTCTACCTGTCAAGAGCAGGTATTATTATTTAGGTAGAGGGGTAACTGTTTTATCGCTGTATCGGTACCCGTTACCAACACGGATGTTAGAACAGTTACCTTTGCCCTTCTCATTCCATACTCCCATTAGCTAAAACCTTTTACCTTCTGAATAAGTCGTGTTGGGAGGACAATAACCCCAGTAGTTATCTTACTTGTTTTGTCTTTTATTTTTTCTCTGTCAAAAATTAGTTTGTTATGTGTTGTTTTAGTTTGCTTTTGCGGAGCTCACCCCTGCAGGTATTTTCTATTTGTGAAGGCGGTGGTCTTGGTTCTTCGTATGTCGGCTTTTCCTTGGATTTTCATGCATCTTTAGGTATGCTCAATATCTGAGCATTGGGTACTCTCTGCCCCTAGATCTTTTTTGAATTTCATGGTTATATATTGTGTGTATTGTGTAGTCTAAGTCTGGGCGAGAGCAGTTTTGTGTGCCCACTAACGTGCACTATTGCATAGCATGCTAGAAGTACTTTTATTTTAGTATTGAAAATTGTTGTTCATTCTCTTTGTGCACCACATCACCCACTTGAGCGCGTACTCATCTGTTTGTGTGCTCTGAGTTGAATTTAATTCTTCTGCTTGTTGGAAAGTCTAGGTGCTGGCTTAGGACTATGTAGCGGAGTAAAATGTTGACTCCAGTAGTGCTCCTAGTCGAGTGCTCGGTTGCATAGAAATTTGTGTAGATTAGGCTTCTTTTTATACTTATGGTTTTATACTTTTTTCTATTAGTGTAAATGTTGTTTACTCTACTCAAATGGTGAATCCGGTGTGAATCAAAAGGTAGCATAGGGATGTGTGTATAGTATCGTTAGATGCATATTGCTCGAGCCGGGAGGAAGGATAATCTTTCTCGGTGGCTAAGAACTTGCCCCAAGCGATTCTTGAAGCATAGGCATAGGACAGTTCTTTTGCTTGAGAATGGCGTAGGCCATCATTTTGGCCCGGTTGAGCTTTTGTGCCATTCCTGATATCTTCCCTCGCTAGCCCCTTTGTGCCTACCCCTTCCTCTTGATTCAGCTCCACTTTTATCTCACCAAATCCTAAACGCCAATCCTAATCGCACACCCAAATCTGAGCTTTAGTCGTGTTGTATTTTCAATACTGGGGTGTTGATGTGGTAAATTTCTTTTGTGAAAATGTGGTTGTGCTTTATTGCTCATTTTGCTGAAAATGAATTGGAAAAAAATAAGAAAAAGAAAAAGAAGTGAAAAGAAAAGAAAAAAGAGATGAGCTTAATTGAAAAATCTTTGTATAAATTTATGATTGGGAGTAGGCGGTGCATACACCCATGTTGTTAAGTTCAAGTCTGGGGGTGTGGTGTACCCGCGTGTTTGTGTGGTGCTTGAGGATAGTTTGTATTAGCTCATTTGGGGTTAGGTGCGTAAAGACCCTTGTTTATCATTGTATACCCTACCTGAACCCAAGCCCCATTTAAAACCTAAAGCCATATCGACTCACGCTTTGAACCAATCTAATCTCGTGGAGAGAATGTGACCGGGCGAGCTTATGGTCTCCGACACCGATGGATTTCGGTGGAGTTTGTCCGGAACCCCAACTTGGGCAATGCTCGTCTCAGCATTTATTTTACTTTCTCGGTATGCGTGACCGGATGATTCACCGTAGTTCACCAATTTGAGTAGTTGTAATATGCTTTTACGCTTTTAAAAATCTATAAACTTTTTGTATAATGAGAAATCTTATCTATTATTTTTCTTATGCACGTGAGCATGCGACTTCGCATGATACTCTGTATTATAATTTTGAGCCATCTACTTTTCTTTCCCCGTTTGCTTAGAACTTGTTTGCTCAGGACGTGCAAACAGGTAAGTCTGGGGGTGTGATGTGTCCCAGTTATATACTCTTTTTCGGACTCATCTAGGCTTATTTTCATGCATTTAAACTTCACTTGTTGTTCATTATTGCTTATATTTCACTTGAACACATTTCCTCGTTAAGTGCTTTGTTGTGGCCCATTGTGGTGCGCGATTGCGCGCTATGTTTGTTGGGGGTAAGCACATGGTGCTCCCCGACCCCTTTTTCTGTTTGTAGATTGAGCTGGAGGGGTATTCCCAGCTGTGTCGTTGTTTATGCAGGTGGATAGATCATCCAATTTTACCCATTTTTTAGTACTGCATATATTGCACGGTCGTGCATTTTCCTTGACGCACGAACGGCTGCGGTTGTGCGCCTTCACCTGGGGTAGAAAATGATGTTCTGTCATTGATCGTGCGTCTTTACACACGGACAGTTGCCCGTGCGCGCAGGAATCGCATGATCGACCCGTTTAGCCTTGTTTTTGGCCATCGGGATTTGTCCGCTCATTTTTACCCATGGGCGGCTTCGGTCGTGCGTGAGTAAAACACATAGGCATTCTGGGTCATCCTCCCGACCTCCCTTCTTAATTAATTTCACACGGTTCACGCATGGTCGTGCGTTCGACCGTGCGTGACCTAAAATTCTGCTTATTTCTATAAAAGCCGCAGATTTTGCCCTAGTACAGACCCCGATTCTATTCCACCATTTCCACCGCAAGGAGAGCTCCAGCTCCGTTTTATTCCACCCTTCCATGAGGGCTTTGCCCTAGGCCGCCTCCATTATCCAAGAGCTTCCAAGGAGAGGGATCTAGCCCTACATCCATCATCATCCAAGGAGAAGGAAGCTTTGGCCTTGTGGCCGGATCGTGACACGAAGAAGACGGGCCATTGGAAGGTAGTGACAGCCTTCTCTACCCCGGACGCAGTTGAGGTCCGAGCTTGGACGTGGATTGACAACCCACCGATTCCAACCGCGAATCTTCAACAAGGCTTCAGATTGGGTTGATTCCTTTGCTTTCCCCCTCTTTGTTTTGATGAATGTAACTAGATTCTCTATACTTTGATGATGTGCACTATAAACCATGATTTGTAATGTCTATTTAATTTTTATGAAATTAACTTGTTTATATTTGTTAATGAGGTGCGCCACCAAATCCACTCCATCCTCCACTTCATTCCGCTTGACTACTCTTCCACTATGTGAGCCTACTCTTCCATTCCGCCCCCACTCCATTCCATTCTGTTTGACTACTCGTCCATCTGCCCTTGTGAAGTAGTGCGTTCAAGGCCTACGTAGTTTTCCATCCCGCCTGGCGAATCATTGCATAGGGGCATTGCATAGGAGTAGTTGTAGTTATTTTATTTTATTTTCCATAATCCAAACCAAATCTCCCGCACTCCATTCGATTAAAGGACTTCAATCTCAAGTCCTTCCTCGATAGTAAACTCCACCTTACCGTGTTCCTATGAGATTTGATACTTGGGGATTTACTCCTTGTTTTATATTACTTGAATGATCGGTACACTGTCGTTTCGTGCCGCAGTCTTGCTACCGCCTATAGCGGTGTGCTAGATTTTACGCATCAGTAACATCCCCTAAGAATTGAAGTTATGCCTGACGTGAAGTGCACTGTCTATCTCTGTTGCATCAGTTCTAGTGGTTCCCTGGTAAGCTTATCCTGTCCATGATTTCACCACACAACTTTTACCTACGAAACCTTCTTGCGCCGCAAAGCTCGCACTGTCGTATCGTTTATCCTGATCGACTCCACGCAAACTGATCAGTCATAAGTTACTGGCCCATCTGTAATAGATATCTGCTGCTCCAGCCATAGTAGAGCTCTCCTGAGGGAAGAGACGTGGGAGACGTCATGCAAACCCGCTACCTCCGGGGGTAGCTCTAGTCTATAAGCAACGGGCCGGTCCACTCCAGGACCATGTAGAGCCCCATTTATCTTAGACTGAGCTTCTTCTGCCCGCTTACCCGCGAGACTCCATGCATCAGATGTATTTTCAGGAACACCCGGTCTCCAACCTTGAACACTACTGCATGATGTCGTGCATCGTAATACTTGGCCTGTCTGTTCTGGGCTTCCAACATCCTACTCAAATCAGTCGCACCTGACATCTATGTCCTCCACAAATTCAGAGCCGAGTGTCTTTAAATCCTCATCTTGGGTCCAAGATGGTAAAATTTTGCGCCTCCATCCCTCTGAGGGTGGAGAGGTGTGCTGAACGCCAACCAAGAGTCCAGATAAGCCTGCACTGATTTTCACTTCTTGGACGTAACCTGTCCATCCCAATCTGACACGATCATCCTGGATACACCATGATAATGGACAAACATCTCATCGAATCTGATCAAACACCCACGAGAGTATCCTTCCATCCCGGGGTGACCATAACTACCTTGGACAATCTATCCTCGATGTTCCAAATAACTTGTGCCCGAAGTGGGGATGTGGTAACTTGTGTATGAGATCCATAATTATATCCTCGAGCTTCCACTCCCTACACGGGCAATGACCGTGGTAGTTCCCAAAAGACTCTTACACTTTGCCTTCACCAGTCGACAGACCTCACCGAGCATCACAAAACTTATGACGCCTTTCTTTGTTCTGAGGACATACATGCTTCAAAATACACCATTTTTCCGGTAATTAATGCTCTTGTTTGTAAGGGTAGACACTGCTTCTATAAGATTTCTCTACACGTTCAGATTCTTATTCCTTTCTGTTCGTCCGGGTAATTAACCATTTCGACTCTACAACTTATCTAGTTCTTAACATGGGTGGAATTGATCAAGCTATGTTCCAATTATCCTCCAAATTTTAAGGGGGTGTACTCGTGAAGTTTTATGAGTATATGCTAACCAGTCATCATTAGTATCAATGTTTGTAAGATGACTCTCAATCATTTTCTACGTGGAGTTTGATTCATAAGGTATGAGGGCAAAATTTTAGTTAAAATTTTCTACCATGATAGGGTGTGATTTTTAACAAATAATGAGTTGATCACTTCTGAATGCCCCTAACCACAAGGACTTTCAGATATAACTATAACTTGTAAGATTTAATTTCCGTCCTCAACTTCTAGAATAGGACATCGACATCCCTAAGTGATTAATCCTGGCGACATTACATTTCCAATGATTCAACTAAAGTTAAGTTGTTGCTTGATCAACGATGTCTATCCATTGCCCTGGTAATACTACCAGTCTCCATTCCAATGTGCTTTTACAGAATCCCATCTTTGCCCAAGTAACATTGAATAAGATTTACTTCAAAATCATTATGTTCACGACGCAACACTTTCTATATTATGTCTAAGGGAAACCCAAGTCAGTCAATAATTTGCTTAATAAACAAGATAAGCCACTATCTATTTTGGGCTAAGTATCTTCGATATCATCATGTTATATTCGTCCCAAGTATGCAAATAGTCCTTAGGGAACACAACCTTAGACTTGGGATTTCTTCTTGAGTCTTGTTGGTACACTCCATACTTTAGACTCTTCAAGGCACCTTCTACGACAACCTTATCAAGGTCAACATGTGACACAATCCCAAACTGGTCTCTTTTGCACTTGAACTCTTATCCGACACTTGGTGCTCAGTGTGGTGGTTGTCTCAATATAATCATGTCACCGGTACGAAGGTTGAGCCTATGAGTTCCCTACCATTCTGCTTATGTGTCAATCTCCCTAAGGCGGTCCTATCAATTTGGATAATCCTTTCATAGATGAAGTAGGGACATCAGAGTTATGGCTTAGGTGGCCACTCTCATGTTAAGCTCCTCGTTTAATCTCCTTGGGGTATCCTCGTATCATAACCAAATTCATACCTACAGTCTATTTCAGGCTAGGGCATGGTATAAATTGTTCTAGTAAGTCATGTGTCCAAGTGGGGTTGAGTCTAACTCATTGATTAAAGTACTATCTAAGGAGATCTTTTGCAGCCGGAGGTATTCCCTACTGGTGGCCGGGTTCGTCGCAGACTACAAAAGAAAACTTAACACTCGTAAGAAGATTTGGCTAAAGATTCAGTTAAAAGTGGACTTTTTCATGTGATTTCCCCATATGGGCACACCATTGCTTCTACTGCTTAGTTTGTACTCAAACTAAACTCGTGCGGGGTGTCCCAGGGTTTGTGGACTTCTTTTCTTCGGATCGAGGTTTGCTCTGATACCAGTTTGTAAGACCCCATTTTTTCGCTACAAAACCGGGTCTTATGCCCAGAACCGCCGCTTTGCGGTGACACCATCACTCGGGAAGGTCGCCACTACAAAACGCCGATCCTGCCGGCTTTATCGATCACAGAAGAAGAAAAGTATAAACGAACAAATAGAAGTTCAAGTCCACAATCACATGCTATATATAATAAATGTCCACATGATATAACTGAAATAACAAAAGTTACAATAATAATGGGCTCATTCCGTATACATCATGTCCTCACTACAAGGTCATATGCGGAAGCAAACTACTAATCACGCACTGATCCTGAAACTGGTGCTCCTGTACTAGACTGGCCCCGCCTTCATCTGCACCGGCCTCTAGTGTTGTTGCGTCTCCTGGTGCTGCTCCTTGATCCCCTAAAATGATATGGTCCACCAGTCGTTAGTCAAAAAGACTAAGCCTTATGTTCCACCCCCCCCCCCCCCCCCAATGGCTCTTAGGCACCGTGCGAGAGGATGAAGCGGAGGACAAAAAGGGGTATAAAACAAAGCAGGTGACATGACCTAGTTACAGGATTATCTACTCTACACAGGTGTAAGTATATATAAATGAAGCAGTAAGTAAAGCATAGTAAAGAGCATGTAAAGAACATTACGTAGAAGTAAAAAGTAACCATTAATTTATAGGAATGCCCATACAAACCTATCGACCAAGGGGTCATTTAGCAGGGCCTATCGTATAATGAGTCCCATAACCAATTTATATGATATGGGTAGGGGTTGAAATGCAATGCTTATGCTATGACATGCAGAGTTATGCTGGGTAATGTTATGATCATACAAGTGCAACTCATACACTTTGACTCTATGCGCACAGACCTTTAGTTCCACCTTTTTGGAGCTAGCAAGACTCCAAGGATACTCCCGTAGTGGCAAACGGAAGCGGTGGGTTGGGCCTCGCCCACCTATAGGTTGGTATTCACACTACCTAACCTAGACCTATCATACGCCTCAACGCAAAACCGCGGAGCATCTGTGTACTCTTACTGGCTGGACCGCCAGACTTTTCTTGGCTAAGTGCAAATCCACACTTGCCGAGTTAGCGTATTAACGACGGTGTGAACGACTGTCAATACCGAAGACCCACCACCTTTATGCACATGCAACTATGATTACCATCTATCTCCGAGCCATAAGCTCCCGGGCTAACCTGCCCATCACCATAACCTTTCGAGTCACCGGCTCGCCGGATCAACCAGTCCGCACCAATAAGCATTACTGAGTCACAAGCCACCGGACTAACTAGTCCGCTACTGCAACCACCGAGCCTACCGCTCGTAAAACCAAACCAACTAACCTCCCATAACCACTGGGTGTGGGTGTGTGTATTGTTAAGTTAATCTTGTACAACATCTTACTCCTACAGTTTATGGTTAATCTTAGACTTCCCGAGGTCTACCCTATGAGGGCTCGCGACGGTACTAGGAGCTATGATGGGATGACACCCCAAAGCTCCCATTTCCAAGGCACTTAATGTTATTGGTAACTACCCATAAGAATACCCCTCTTATCATTATACTTGGATTAACCTTAAGCATTTTATGACCCACTAAGGGAAAGACGATCTTTCGTCGATCCCGAACGCAGCCTTACTCCTTAACTTATCGGGTACACCCAACATATCAACTCCTATTGGTGACCTCACATCTTCTCAACCAGACTAGGTACACCATATATCCTCCATTCCCACCTAATGATCTACATGTTACTTAAATCTTACAGTTTTACTATACGCAGACCATATGAGTTATATGAGTTGCATGAGAGGAGGTACTCAATATATTTATTCAAATGACTCAAGATTATTTCTGAGAGTCTATCATGATATTATAAGACTAAATCCGGAGGATCATATTTTTCCTTAATTATTTGGCATTAATTATAATTTCTCCAACATTGGCCAAGTATGAAATTGAACATGAAGTGTAAAATATTCTTAAGATATGACCCCCATAAAATTATGAAAAATCTATGATGTCAAAATAACAGTAAATACATAATAGCACAATTTTACAGTAAGGTGTTGGCCTCTAGTTATAATATTGAATAATTATGCAAAATTAGAAATTAAAGAAGGAACCACAAAAAATACTTTTTCAAAAATTATGGCAAAATTACCAAACCTCTATAATGACCAGAAAAGTTTACTGACAGAGTTTCACAATTTTCCAGAGAACATTTCGCCCTAATTTATTTATAAAAATCTTAAGGCAAAATAATTGACTTGTGAATAAAGTACTAATTAAATCAATTCAAAAATTACACCAAAATTACTAGAGGTTTATATTATGATTATATGTGCACTACCAATCTTTCATCAATATCCAAGATAAATTGAGCATGTAAATTCCTCTTGTAAGAAAGTGCCCTAAATGGTTATAACCTAATTCAGTGAGGAAAATTATTCCTAAAATTCTCATAAAATTACCTAGGGCACTGATGAGTCCCTATTATATACATATTTTCGGACTCATTTAGGCTAGTTTTACTACATTTGTACTTCATTTTTGGCCATATTTCTTTTATTCATGCTTTTATTTGAAGTACATATCTATGCCTGTTTTTTGTGTGCAATTGCGCACTTTGTTGTTGGGAGTAAGCACTTCGTGCTCCCCATCGTATTTTCTGTATTTCTGTTCTGCTGGAAGTATTTCCCCAGTTTGTGCTTCAGCTGTAAAATGAGGGTTGTTCCCCAGTTGCTAGAATTCATTTCTGTATGAATCGCACGGTCGTGCATTTTCTTGGCGCATGGTCAGTTGCGGTCGTGCGTTCATGATGCCCAGCAAAATGGAGCCTCGGAGTTTACTCGTGCGTTTTAATGCACGGGCGGGTTTGCCCGTGCGTGAATAAAACGCACGGGCGCATTCCTTCTTCTTCTGCACGCCTGCTGTGCTTAAGTAACGCACGGTCCACGCACGGTCGTGCGTTCGACCGTGCGTGACCAAATTTCTGATGTTTTCCTATAAAAGCTGCAGCTTCAACCTAAATTGGGGAGTTCCGTACACGGCGTTCAGCAGCGCCGATTTCACCATCTCCACTAGGGTTTCGTCCCTTTGGCCTCCTCCTTCATCCTAGAGCTTCAAGGGAGATCTAGCCGCCATTACCATCAAGCAAGAGGAAGTTTGCAACCTCTACCGGATTGTGAGATGAAGAAGACGGGTTCATTGGAGGGTCGTGACAGCTCTCTCTACCCCGGACGTAGTTGCAGACCGAGCTTGGATGCGGATTGACAACCCAGCGATTCCAACCGTGAATCTACAACGAGCCTTCGGATTCGGTCGATTTCTTGCCTTGTTCTTCTCTTATTGATGTGTATATGTTGTAGATCTTTATTATTATGATGAAGTAGCACTTAAACTAGTTTGTATTTCTATATATTTCATGTCTATGTGAAATGCTTTGGTGTTTAAGTTGCTTGAGGTGCGCCCCATTCCATCCTCCATCCCACCGTCACGTTCGTCTGCCGCACTAGCAATTGCTAGTGGCGTGTTTGTAGAAGGGGTGCTTGCGACCCTCATTCCGTTTGCCTACTCGTCCATCCGCCCTTACGAAGTAGCGCACTCAAGGCCTACGTAGTTTTCATCCCTCCTGGCGAAGCATTGCATAGCGGCATTGCATAGGAGTAGTTGTAATATTTTTCTCTTTATTTTCCACAAACCAAATCCTCCGTTTCCGCGTCTCATCTGACCTAAAGGACTTCAATCTCAAGTCCTTCCTCGATAGATAACTCCACCTTACTGTGTTCGTTTGAGATCGATACTTGGGGATTCATTCCCATTTTATACTACTTGAACGATCGGTACACTGCCGTTTCGTGCCGCAGTCTAGCTACCGCCTATAGCGGTGTGCGAGATTCGCGCATCAAGTTTTTGGCGCCGTTGCCAGGGAACACAGTCGTGTGAGTTTTCTGGAGAGGGAGAATCTGAGATTTAAGCCCTTTCCATTTGTGTATTGCATCCTTTCTTTATTTTATTTCTTGTTATTCCTTTTTCCTATTTTTTATTAGGTTGCTTAGTAAATTATTATTGGGGGTAGCATTTTGCACAATAGTATTTTTATTTTGAATCATTTTATCTTCACACTATGTGGGCTTCATTCAATATTCGTTGTCGTTGGTGTGGAGATATTTCTCATGCTAGCGATAGATGCCCAAAGTGAGATAGTAGCCCTAGCACTCCCAGCCCAACATATGGAGCACCGACTTCGTCTGGTACTCCATATGGTGCGCGGAAGTCCTATGGCTATTCTACCACGCCTTTACCTTCATACCTCTTTTCGGCTTCAGCACCCGCTGTGCCAAAGAAGCCCGCAAGGCAGTGCTTGTTTTGTCAAAGCACGGATCATGCCTTGAAGGATTGTGCTGTATTCCTTCGCCAATTGGACGAGGACGACGAGCCGGATATCAGGATCGTCCCGACTCCTACTTCTGGCAGCACACCTTCAACATCTGGTTTGGTGTCCATTTCACCTTCAAGTTTTGAAGGGTATGATGTGGACACAATCACCAGATGTGTGGCTGATCCAGGCTCTGACATGACTGAGCCCATCTCCCCTGTCCATACATCACCATGCATGAATTTGATTCTTTGTGAGGAATCGGTGCTTGACATTTATCCAAGCACTATTCCTCCCCCTGTTGTGCATACTACTATACTCGTCTCAGACGACATTGTTGAGGATGTGTCGCAGGATGAGGCTAGCGATCTATGTGTTATGCCTGCTCCTATGGAGGAGGACAACCTTCTAGGTGAAGAGGAGCTTTCCTCAACACCGGTGGAGGAAGTCCAACTCTTGGGCATGGCCACTGTTGATCCCACCGAACCGTGCGACATTGTCAACAATGCCGACATTATTTTAATTCCCCAACCTGATGGGAGTGAGACCGGGACCACTCCCCCGCTTGATTTTTATTTAAGTCATTCTTCTTGTTTATTTATTGATCCCCTTTCTTCGTCTGAGCCTGTGCGGGTTGAGTCTTCACAGGTACTTCAGGAGGACTTGGAGCATTATGCTCAAGTCAATGATGAGAGCATCTTCTCATGTGAGGAGGTTGATTCCCCCTCCGTAGAGGAAGCCCCACTCATTGCCTTCTCCCCCTGCTGCCTCCCTGAAGATGATACCTTGCTGGGCAAAGATAGTTTTGGTGAGTTGAGTGAGGATTCCTCCTCTTCTTACTTTTTATTCCCTCTACCTGTGACGAGCAGATATTATTTATATTCGGGTAGAGGCGTGACTGTTCTGTCTCCATATCGGTACCCGCTACCGACACGCATATTAGAACAGTTACCTGTTCATTTTCTATTTCATACGCCCATTAGCTAGAACTGTTATGTTTTTAAATGAGTCGTGCTGGGATGACAGTAACCCCAGTAGTTATCTTACTTTTTCTTGTCTTTTATTTTATCGCCCACTCTAACGAGTTAGTTAGGTGTTATTTTAGTTTTCTTGTGCGAAGACCACCCTTTGCAGGTATTTTCTATTTGTGAAGGCGGTGGTCGTGATTCTTCGTAAAGCTTCACTACAGGCTTCCAGAATGCTTACTTGCTGAGCATTGGGTACCCTCTTCCCCTAACTTTGTTTTAGAATATCTTAATGCATAGTTTAAGTCTGGGGGAGATATTTTTGTGTACCCACTCACGTGCACATTTATTCAGCATGCTAGAAGTCTTATTTCAAATATTTTTGTTCATTTTGTCTGCACACAAAGCACCCACTTTTGAGCGAGCTAACTTGTATGTATATTTCCGTTCATACTTATTTTGGTTGGACTGTGAAATAGGATGTTAGCTTAGGAATTGCAATCCGGAGTATAATGTTGACTCTTGTAGTGCTCTAGTCGCATCCGCATGCTTCAATAGAAATTTGAGTAAAATTAGACTATCTCTATGCTTTTAATTTACAATTAGTATTCTTGCGTAATCTTTGATTTACTTTACTCATTTGGTGAATGTGACTGAAATTTACGGTAGCACGGTGTTGTGTGTTGCTCGAGTCGGAAGGAAGGTTTACCTTTCTCGTGGGCTAAGAACTTTCCCCAAGCGACTCTTGAAGCATGGGTGAGAGCAACTCATTTTGTTAAATATGATGTAGGCCTTTGTTTTGGCTAGTTTGAGCCTTGTTTTCCATGACCCATGCGCTTACCTTTGCAAGCCAAGTTTGTGCCTACCCCTCCTTTGTTTCAGCTCCTCTTTCAATCACCAAAGCCTGAAGCTTATCCAATTATCGCAACCAAAAATGTGTTAACTGAAATTACATTTCATATTTGGATGTGATGCTTGGAACCATTGCGATGTGAAAGAATGATCTATATTATTTGCTGAACTTCTTTTTGTAAACCAACCGGGGATAAAAGAAAAAGAAAAAAAATAATGAAGTTAAAAGAAAAAAAATAAAAAAATAAAATTTAGAATGAAAAGAAATCCCCTTGAGCGTAATAGAAAATTCAGTTGGTATTTGTTGGAGTAGGCTGTGTGCACACCCATTTTTCAAGCTAAGTCAGGGGGTGTGTCACACTAGCATCGCTTGTGGTCTTGTTTTGGGTTCAGCGTTATCCTTAGACTCAATTGGGTTGCGTAGCCGTCTCGTTTATCATTGAATATCATACCGTAACCTAAGCCCCATTATAACCGTAAAGCCCTATTGATTTAACTTGTGAGTTTGCTAGCGCCGTGGAGAGAGTGTAACCGGGCAAGCTTATGGTTCTCGTCGTTGATGGATTTCAGCGGAGTTATTCCCTAATTGTGGTCTTTCGCAGCACCCTCCTGAGTTGCTTGTTTACTTTCACACCGGGCACGACCGCATAAATTCTTCACGAATTTTCTGAGTACAAATAAATCTCTATTTACGTATTTTTACTTTTGTAAATTTGTTAGTATAGTTAGAATCTTATCTTACAGAATTTTTATGTGCATATGTATGATACTTCGCGTCTTACTCTGTCTTTGCAATTTTCTACTCTAGCTACCTTTTTCATACTCCACCGGATTTGTTTGCTCGGGACGCGCAAATAGGTAAGTCTGGGGGTGTGATGAGTCCCTATTATATACGTATTTTCGGACTCAATTAGGCTAGTTTTACTGCATTTGTACTTCAGTTTTGGCCATATTTCTTTTATTCATGCTTTTATTTGAAGTACATATCTATGCCTGTTTTGTGTGTGCAATTGCGCATTTTGTTGTTGGGGGTAAGCACTTCGTGCTCCCCATCGTATTTTCTGTATTTCTGTGCTGCTGGAAGTATTTCCCCAGTTTGTGCTTCAGCTGTAAAATGAGGGCTGTTCCCCAGTTGCTAGAATTCATTTCTGTATGAATCGCACGATCGTGCATTTTCTTGGCGCACGGTCAGTTGTGGTCGTGCGTTCATGATGCCCAGCAATATGGAGCCTCAGAGTTTACTCGTGCGTTTTAACGCACGGGCGGGTTTGCCCGTGCATGAGTAAAACGCACGGGCGCATTCCTTCTTCTCCTGCACGCCTGCTACGCTTAAGTAACGCACGGTCCACGCAGGGTCGTACGTTCGACCGTGCGTGACCAAATTTCTGATGTTTTCCTATAAAAGCTGCAGCTTCAACCTAAATCGGGGAGTTCCGTACACGCCGTACAGCAGCGCCGATTTCGCCATCTCCACTAGGGTTTCGTCCCTTTGGCCTCCTCCTTCATCCTAGATATTCAAGGGAGATCTAGCCACCATTACCATCAAGCAAGAGGAAGTTTGCAACCTATACCGGATCGTGAGACGAAGAAGACGGGTTCATTGGAGGGTCGTGACAGCTCTCTCTACCCCGGATGTAGTTGCAGACCGAGCTTGGATGCGGATTGACAACCCAGCGATTCCAACCGTGAATCTACAACGAGCCTTCGGATTCGGTCGATTTCTTGCCTTGTTCTTCTCTTATTGATGTGTATATGTTGTAGATCTTTATTATTATGATGAAGTAGCACTTAAACTAGTTTGAATTTCTATATATTTCATGTCTATGTGAAATGCTTTGGGGTTTAAGTTGCTTGAGGTGCGCCCCATTCCATCCTCTATCCCACTGTCGCGTTCGTCTGCCGCACTAGCAATTGCTAGTGGCGTGTTTGTCGAAGAGGTGCTTGCGACCCTCATTCCGTTTGCCTACTTGTCCATCCACCCTTATAAAGTAGCGCGCTCAAGGCCTACGTAATTTTCATCCCGCCTGGCGAAGCATTGCATAGCGGCATTGCATAGGAGTAGTTGTAATATTTTTCTCTTTATTTTCCACAAATCAAATCCTCCGTTCCCGCATCTCATCCGACCTAAAGGACTTCAATCTCAAGTCCTTCCTCGATAGATAGCTCCACCTTACTGTGTTCCTTTGAGATCGATACTTAGGGATTCATTCCCATTTTATATTACTTGAACGATCGGTACACTGCCGTTTCGTGCCGCAGTCTAGCTACCGCCTATAACGGTGTGCGAGATTTGCGCATCAGGCACATGTACACCCTATGAACTTATCTACCAAGTTCCATGACCATCCAAGGACATCTGACCATATGTCGTTCATAAGGCCCAAATTGCAACCCTAGGGTTTGAACTAGGGTCTTAGGGCATATCCACCCCAAATCACTCATGGGGGTATTTTATGTGATCCTAAGCCAGTGGACAAAGTTTCACACAATTTTGATGAGATTTGACCACCTAACCCCAATAAGTGCATTTTTGACCCAATTTGACCTAGTTTGACCAAACTTGGGTTAACTAATTACCCAACCAATTCAATCCCAAATGGGATGAAATTTTTACCAGTGTCATATCATGACCCTAAGGACCACCCACCAAAACTTGGAGGGGTTTGGATGTCATTAGACCATACAATTAATTTATAAATGAATTATTAAATTTTTACAAAAACCTTACAAAAAGGTTTATCCAAAAATTCCCATTTTTGGATATGATTAGGGGGTAGGTATAATTAGACGACGCTCCAAATTTCAAGCCATTTGGATGGCTGGTTTAGTGTGGTCACTCAGATCAAGGTCTGGTCAGCCCTTTGGACATGTTGCACCATTTTGGTGCTGTGGTCAGACCACTGATCCCATTGGGCTGAAATTAATTTTAAATTAAAGTGCACTCCAAGGGATACAACTTTGGTGTTGGCCACTTTTTCATTAGGGGCAGTAAGTTTTTTTATTAATTAATTCCAAGTACAACATAAATGTTGGATCTGTAGGCGCCCTTAGAGGGGGGGGGGGGAGTGAATAAGGGTTTTAAAAACTTTAAACTTTAATAGAAAACTTTTGTTATTTTGATCGAAGTTAAATTAAAAGTAAAGAGATAATGAAATTAGAAATGAAATCAATTTTATTAAACAAGAGAAGACATGATTAACATTTATAAAATTGATTACAAAATCTGATTTCAATGACGCTAGAAATCGAAGCGAATAATATGAAAACCCTTTTTGTTTTCTATACCGACTCATATCCCCACGATCCGGTTGGCTTTAGCCGATCTCTCCCCGGATACGTCCTCAAGCCGCTCTAGCCAATCTATCACCAGAAAGGCCTCGAGCACCCCCTAGATCTACTCCCTAGACCCAGTCGCCAACACGAGGCGAATTACTCCCTAAGTCCAACCTAGACCTAGTCGCCGTGTGGTGAATTCACGAACCGATTACAAAGATGAAATAAAGGACCAAATACAAAATACAAATATAAAACTCCCTATGAGGTAATCTGAAGGAGACGCCGAAGAATCGCTGAAGATCGTAGAAGTCCAAGCGTGCGTTCTTCGCGTTGAGTTAGCGTGTTGATCCAAGCCTCCTTTGATTCCTCCTTTTGAAATATGAGTGGGAGATGTGTTTATCTGGAAATACGGCCCTCACAAAGTTTCTAAAGTGCTGGAATAGGGCTCTTTACAATCAGTAGTCGGAGAAGACAAAATCCTCCGATTTATAGACTTTGAGCTAACGCCGGCGTTACGTCCTAATGCCTGGCGTTGACCATGTATAACAATATATTAATGTCTCAGATCTTCAGAAGAGGAAGGAGATTCTGCAATTTAGGAATGTTTTATTTTAGGCAATATCAACGCTGACGTTAAGGCTAACGCGGCGCGTTGGGAACATCATTCCAAATGTTCCTCCTGAAATCACGGCTGCTTTCTCCTTGCTAGATTCGTCGACCGGATAGCGCCCGATGTTAAGAGCTAGCGCCTGGCATTGAGATTCTTTCTTTCATCAGCTAGCACCCCATTTCGTCGAGCAGATAATTTCGTCGAACTCAATTCATCGACCAGGCTTCATCTTTCGTCGAACGGAGAATCGTCGAATGCAAGATCGTCGAACGCTGATTCAATTTCATCAAACCCAGCTTCCGTTCTCAGCGACTTGATTTCGTCGATCGCAGCAGCAAGTTCGTCGAACGGGCTTCATCATTCGTCGACCAGAAATTCGTCGAACGCAAGATCGTCGAACGCAAGATCTATTTCGTCGAACCCAGCTTCCGTTCTCAGCGGCTTGATTTCGTCGATCGCAGCATCTAGTTCGTCGAATGAAAATTTCGTCGAGCACATTCGTCGAACGCCGTGGTATGTATTTCATCGAACGCCGATTTCAACTAGCGCTAACGCCCAGCGTTATGATTAACGCCTGGCGTTGAGTAACTTTCAATCCTTCAGTTTGTGGTTAGTGCTAGACCATTGTTGCAGCTACCTGGTGTCAAAACTATCCATACCTATATGCTAAAAACACAATGGCAACAAGATCAAATACAAGTAGGATTTGTTATTCTCAAATCAAAGGGATGCGAAAAACCATGTTCCAACAATAAAGTGTGACAGAAAATACAAATCATAACATTTAATTAAAATCAACTCAGCACAGATCTTGGCGCAGGGATGGACGTCATCGAGCTGTCTTCTTCCTCCAGCCGACAACCCCAATTTCCCGCGCCTGGGACTCCTTCCACCCTGTTTTCCCTGCGACCTGAGCGCCGCCCCAGCCGTTAAATGCCACCACCACCTCCGTTGAGGTGGTGGCCAGCGATTATGGCTGGTTGACCGACCGGAGGTGGCCGGAACAGTGGAATCGAGAGGGGATTTAAAGCTCCAAAATTGGAGTTTTTGGCCTACACGATTTGGGGCCTTTTGGCCTCAAACCTTGCAGCCAACCTGATGGGATCTATCCACAAAGAGAGAGGAGAAGAACCGGACCTTCTTGGAGCCTTGAAGCCTTGCCAATCCTTTCCTTGCCTTGGCCGATCCTAAGCTTGGTGCCTCTACATCCTCCACACCAAGTTGCCCGATTTCTCCAAGTAAATGGGGGAAAACACTCCTCTCAGTCCTCTGAAGGTTTTAACTTAGCCAATTTGGGGAGAGTGAGGGCCATGACAGCAATTGCCATGAAGGCCATTAATGGCGATTTTTGGCCATGGTGAAAACCTCCCAATTCAGCCCCCCATGTGGGCTAGAAAAACCCCTAAGCTTCTTGTAACAGCCAGAGGAGGTGAATCCCCATCAATTGGGAGATCAATTGGCCTCCCTTGGCCATGAATGCCATTACTCCTCTCTTTCTCTCTCCACCATTTTTGGGGAAAATGTATTTTCTCTCTCCTGGTCGAATTCTCTGAAATTGAATGACAATTTCAGTAACTCCCAACCCTATTAGCTAGTGGACCACCTCAATTGGGTCTAGCTCAAGTGGATTGGGCTTGATTAGGTCAAAATAGGTCATTTTGACCTAAATTTTAGGTGGAATTGACTTTGGTCAATTTGACCATTTGGGTTGACCCCAATGGGTGGATAATGACCCATTGACCTCTCTTAAGGGTTAGGAAGTTCTAGGTAGGGTCAATTTGGCAAAGTGAGGGTCAATTGAGCATTAATAAGCCACTTTGACCAAAATAGGGTTATAGTTGACTTAGGTCAAATTGGCCACTTGGTGGCCCCATGATGAGGCTTTTTGGTCCATTGGGTCCATAATATCCTTATAAGGGTAGGGGCAAGGTCAATTTGGAATGGTGGAGGTCAATTGACCCTAATTAGGTTACTTTGACTACTTTAAGGTTAAGGTTGACTTTAATCAACTTGACCACTTTGGTTGACCCCAATGGGTCCTTAGTGCTCTAAGGGGACCCCTAAAGGTTTTGGCATGCTATGGTGGGGTCAAAAGGTCAAGGTGATGCCATAAAGTCTAACCCTAAGCTTGGTAACTGGAAATGGCTATTTGAAGACCATGGTGCGCTTGCCCTTCAAGCCTAAGGCCAAGTGATTTCTTCAACCTTCCTAGGGTTTTGTCATGACCTAGTCGTGACAAAACTACTATAGGGTTCTAGTTGTTTGGGGGATGTTACAACTTTAGCTCACTTGTTAGACCTTTATTCATGATGTTGATGGGTTAGTGACAAGTAGCCGTGAACATAAAGCCCGATCGGGCCGGCCTGGACCGGGCCCGATCGGGCTTTTTCTTACATCGGGCCGGGCTGGCCCGGTCCTCCCCTGTAATCGGGCCGGGCCGGGCAGGACCGGGCCGATCTCGGGCCCGATCCGGGCTGGCCCGTTTTTTTTTTTTTAAATTTATAGTTTAAATTTTTTAATTTTTATTTTTATAAATTATTAAATATTGAAAATTTGAACCAAAAATTTAAAAAATTTGAAAAAATTTAAGGTTAGAATTAGATTGTATTAATATTGAACAATTGGAACGAAAAATTTGGAACAAAAAATTTTATTAATATTGAAAATTTGGAACAAAAAATTTTAAAAATTATAAAATTTAAGTCGTACAATTGTACAAAATACAAAATTGAAAATACAAACATATGAAGTCTATGATTCTTATAAAATTTAATTAAAAATTTTTTACATATATAAAAAAAGTACATTTAGGCTCGATTTAATCATCTTGTAGATTCAACGCGTCTATTTCATCTTCTATCTCCTCCGAGCTATCCTCCAATGCTGTTATGTGTTGCTTCCTTTTTAAACTGTCCAAGTAGTCCTTGTAGCATATGCAAATCTCCAGCGAATCTTCGTTAAGCCGACTCCTCCGCTCGTTCAAAACCCTGCCACTAAGAGATAAAGCGGACTCCGAAGCTACTGTACTAGCTTGGACAGTTAATAAATCACGGACCATATAGGCCAAAACAGGATAGGTATTAGCTTTACTTTTCCACCAATTTAAGAGATCTAAGTTTTCGATCTCGTTCGAACTCATAAAATCGCTAAATTGAGTTTTTGTATATAATCCTAATTCATCTAAACTACCAGATGTGCGCGCTTTTTTCCTAGAAGCTAAATCTAAAATTTTATTTTTAAGACTATCCTTCGTTTTGGGTTGCGTTATTTCTTCGCGGGGTCGTGACCCGTATAAGTTATTGTAATAATTATAACTTTGCGTAAAAAAAGTAGTAAAACTTGTAGTACTAACGGGGTCATACTCATCATAATTTATATTTAAGGTTAGATTAGTATTGATTTCGTCGATCAAATTTTCTACGCCTTCTACGTTAAGTAGCGGATTTAAAGCGGCGGCGCACGAAAACATAGGCGGTATTTCTCTATAATATTTTAAAAAAATTTCTTCCATTATTTTAATTAAAGGAGTCCAACCTTGGTGTTGCCTATAATAACTAAATCTTTCTGTAATATGTACGAAATGTTTAATTACTAATGCGCTCGTTGGATAATACACTCCAGATAAAGAAACGGTGTCCCTATAAAAACACTTTAGTAAATCTATATAATGTTCTATAATATTCCAATCAGTTTCACCTAAACCGTGTTCAATATTAAGCAAATTATAATATTCCATTAGAAGATCTTTTTGTAGAACGACTCTTTTTAACATTTTATAGGTTGAGTTCCATCTAATAGGCATATCTAATTGTGGTTTCAAATATTTCTGATTTTGTGTTTTACAAAATTTTCTAAAATCTTGAGTTGTTGTTTAGTACAATAAATTGTTTTTAACATGTCGCGAATTTTATTAATATATTGTGACATTGCCTTTAAACTATCCTGTACCACTAAATTTAGGACGTGACAAACACATCTAGTATGAAAAACGCGCCGTTGAGAAATGGTTTAAATTTCGTTTTAACAATTCAATTGCGGCGCCATTATTGGAGGCGTTATCAAGAGAAAAACTAAGAATTTTATCGTTAATTTTAAATTCCCGCGCACATTTCATAATAACTTTATATAAAGCTATAGCCGTGTGCGGGAATTCAAAACTTGTAAAACATATTACGCGTTTATTTTGCTCCCACGAAATGGGATCAATCCAATGACAAGTGATACAAAGATAAGCTAATCCTAAATTTAAATTACTCGTCCAAACGTCGCTCGTTAGACTCACACGTCCTTCGAAATTTTCAAAATATTTAATTAATTCTTGTTTTGCTTCTAAATATAACCTAATCGTGTCGCGCCTTAAAGTAATTCTACTAACCTTTTGGTATTTGGGCTGAAGCTCCCCATGTATGTACTCTGTGCCGTCGTCATTGTCGAAGAAGCTGAATGGCAGCCCACGTTTGATGACGAACTTTGCCTGCAGCTCTCGCTGTCGCATTTGATCGTACGTCCAAATCTGTCCGGCTCCAGAAATTTGGGCTTGACTTGACTCGGGAGGAGCTTGTTTTGACTCGCAAGACTTCTGGTGTCTAACGAGCGTCGAGTTGCCGCTGATGGATAACAACTTCGAGCACATCTTGCAGCGCGCTTTTCTTTCAGTCCCGACTAGGACCATCTCGAAATGCTCCCAAATACTCGCTCTACGGTTGTGCTCCACCACCGAAGTCGTACTTTGGGAAGACGACGCTGGAGTTGTGGAGGACAACGCCATTGGGAGAGCTAAGAGAGAGAGAGAGAGAGAGAGAGAGAGAGAAAGAGAGAGAGAGAGAGAGAGAGAGGTGGGGTGTGAGAAAAGAGA
Source organism: Dactylorhiza incarnata (assembly GCA_033032865.1). Classification (NCBI taxonomy): domain Eukaryota; kingdom Viridiplantae; phylum Streptophyta; class Magnoliopsida; order Asparagales; family Orchidaceae; genus Dactylorhiza; species Dactylorhiza incarnata. The sequence continues at coordinate 1,400,988 of JAWHQI010000246.1, forward strand.
GAGGGGAGGGGGGTAATTATTGAATTTTTTTGGATATTTTTTTTTATAAAATAATTAAAATAATAATTTTTAATATAATTAAAAAAAATTATTAAAACAAGAAAAGAGAGCACTGCTCTCATGGCAGCATGGCTGCCACATGGCAGCCATGCTGTCATGAGCCTAACGGCTCTCTCTTGAGAGTTGTTAGGCTCAATCGGGCCTAGCCCGAGACCGGATCGGGCTATGGCCGGCCTGGTCTCGGGCTAGCCCGATATTCGGACTTTACCCGGCCCGGCCCGGGCCGGGTACCGGGCCGGGTATCAGCTCCAAACCGGGGCCCTTTCAGGGCCCCGGGTAAGGGCTCGGCTCTGAACCGGGCCGGGCTTGACCGGGCCTTCACCAGGCCGGGCTCGGGCCGGCCCATCAGGCCCGATTTTTTTGTTCACCATTAGTGACAAGTCTAATATAGTCTAGATCATAGGTCGACATGATGTTTTGCACAATGAAGGATTACATTGGCAAAACTATGTCTGATGACACTAAGTACAACCCTATGTTAAGATTGCATTGTCTAGTACTTGAAAGCAATATTCTAAAGCAAATGTGTCAAATATAAAGTGTATTTATCTTTGACTTGAGGACTTATTCAAATTAAGAATATTATAGGTAAGGTTCCCAACATGGAGCTTATGACTTAATAAACACATGAACAATAATTACTTCTCGTAGTGAGTCAACACACATTGAGAAGAGAGACGATGGTAACCAAAGACTCCATTAAAATGAGCAGTGAAGTCATAAATCAGAGCAAAACAATGAGCTAAAATGAGCAGTGAGGCTATGAAGTTCTCGATCACCATTTTAATCACCATTGCATCGTGGAAAGGATTGTCAGGTGCTGGCATGTCGTTGACTGAGTAAACAATCTCGTCAAATGGGGGAGGATCTAACGAGGTGGAGGAGATGTCCCTCCATTAAACTGAGTGGAGGTTGTATTTGTGCGAGGCCTCACAACCTACCCTTACACCCATCAATCGCACTGAGCTCACCTTGGCAACTGAAGTCCTCAAGATCCTCACTGCAAGGTCGATCGACTGCTCCACCCAGAACCCAAGCTTCGACCATGGTGAGATTGGGATGACCTCCTTCCGGATCCCTCCCCCGCTATCTTCCTTTTCTATTCATCTGATATACTAGGTCATGGAATCCCTAACAGGTCGTCATGTGATGGCCCTCCTTCCGGTGAAGTCTTAGTAGAGAATTGAGACTCTACGGTGCTACTGCCAATCTCGCATGCCTCAGTGATCCCGCCTAGTGATTGTCATTGCCTTGCGAGGTGCTGAGGGGCAGCGCTCCCTTTGGTCATAGCCCCCGGATACCTTTCCAGCAAATTGAAGTGATCCCTCCTAAAAGGGTGAGGTTCGCCCGACATTCTCCATGGTCGCCTCGTGACCGGCGTAGGATGGTTTCTCTATGCGAGCCTCATCCCCTGTGGATGCAGTTGGCGGCGATTTTTGTCCTCTCATCTTTTCGACCTCCTGGCCTCTTTAATTAGGTTGCCGATTCTGGGTTGACTCTGACGGGTCATCGTGGGACAACCTACTCAACAAGGTCAAGAAGGAGTGGTTCGTGGCCTCACCTTTTTATTACTGATTCATCTAATTTATAAGTTCTTCAAAGGATACAGGGGGTCACAGATGACTTCGAGCTTGAACTACCCATCTTTCATCCCACACATCAAAGCGAGCTGAAGCGGGTACCCATCAATCTCCGGGATCTCCATGACCTCCTCTTGGAGCCGATCAATGTAATGTATCAGGGTATCCTGAGCTCCATGCCAATGGAAACGAGCATCACTGGCCACTTATTCCTCTTCTTACAACTCACTAACCTCAACATCATCCTGCGGGGAAGTTCGTTGAAGCAGTAAATATAGCATGTTGGGAGCTGCTGGAATCAGTCATGTGCGTTCCCCTTGAAGATGATCACAAAGACTAAACACTTGAAGGTGTCTGTCATATTGCAGATTAGGACCACTTCCTCAAACCATTGGAGGTGGTTGAGGGGGTCGTCCTGCCCAGAGTAGTTCTCGCAAAAACTGATTGAGATGGGTGCCATTAGAATCTCTTCGCAAAAGTGGATGGATGCCTCCGCATGTTGGCAAAGCAAGTGATATTTTCTTCTGCCTCGAACTCAAGTCGTCGTGCGGCAGCCACGATCGTGACGTGGACCCGGTTTAGTTTCTCGCGGTCCTTGGCGGTGGGGGTTCCTTCACGGGGCGCTGAGGTGTTTAGGGGTTTCATAGGGCATACATGAGCGAAGGGGTCGTTGATGTCTCTACTCGGGGGCGAGATGGCTTCAGAGTAATTATCTCATCGATCTGCGGAAGTCATGAAAGTCCATCAGAGTAACAAACTCACCTGGCCCCGTGAGATCTCGTGATTACCTTCCGATTCATTTTCTCGTACTATGGACGTATACTTTAGAGTTTTTTCTTCCTCGTCCCCAAGTCTATGCTCTCTGCACCAAGATGTTGCCGAGAACTCAACTTTATTGTTCAGACTTGAGGTATGAGAAGAGGTTACCAGCCCACCAAAATAAAGATCACAGATAGAGAAGGGTGAGCATGGAAAGAGATTGGTCACAACTTGGAGGTCTCACCTTACACCCAGAAGTGTATAGGAACCCCCTCCCAAACCAAATGTTATGCTAGATTGAGAGGAGAGGTAGGCTCTTGGGATGCACTAGAGAGCTCATGAATTTTAGGCGGGAGCTCTTGTGGGCTGATTGTATTGCCTATTCCTTTCGACAATGAGTTGTATTTATAGGTGATGACATGAGGTATACCCCTAGGCCCATAGGAGGGACCTACCATGTGCGAGGTCAGTCTGGCCGTCAGCGAGCTGACCTCGTCATCCAGCTGGGCTATGATGGTTCCCGACGAGGAGTTTGTGAACCAACCGCGAGCTAACTATAAACTTGTTGCAGGTTGTTTGCGAGCTCGCCCATATAGGGGCATCTCAGTAATTATCTTCGGTTGGGTAGCCCTTTTGTCAATTTCGTCAAGTACGGGTCGTACAATATATACAGACACACATGGTCATTAAATGTAGAGAAGACAATATTGCTTGAAACTATTTCTTAAAAGACATTGAAAAGCTAAAATAAACACAAATTTTGTTGGGGATTTTTTGACATAAAAAGTTAAACTATGTTATATCAACAAGAAAGATTATTAGACGTTTTTAAAAAAGGGATTAATCATTTAAAACATCATCTTAAAAAAACTCACATTTATTGTTTATAATGAACATTTGTTGAAGCATATTCTTCATACTAAGCATCATCTAATTATCATTAATAAATATAAGAATATGAACAATGCTATACCAATACACCATCACATTCCTCACAACAAGAATCAAATATATGTTTTACAAATTAATTAACTTTGCATACAATTTAAAGTGCCTTGTTAGAAGAACCTTCCTAACATTTCATTATAGTTGCGTCTACATCCCTCAATAAATGTTAGGAGGTCTAATTATTATACGAAAATTTAGTCCCGTGAATGAGAGTAATTTTTTGGTATGAGTAACACATCGTGATCTATTTTGCACGTGAACATCTGACCGTCCTTTTGTCGTGATTGAACTAAAATCCGGCCTTATTTAAAAATCAAAAGTACGGCCATATTTTTGCGCATAATCTCTACCGTATGATCGCAGATCTTACGACTAAATAATTTAATCCACTACAGATCACAGTATGTTACACTTACCAAAAAAGTACTCCACGAATGATCGTTTTAAGGATGAAATGTATTTGCAAATGATTGTTGCCCCTATCGATGGTCGCAATACAAAATCAATGATGATGTTTGATGAGTTCTCATCTATTATGTAGAGAAATTCGGGCTGCGATTAGACAAAAACCTCACTCCTTCACTAAGATAATGAGGTCATGGATGACAAAGTGGGTTTAACCAAGAGAAAGTCAAACCCACTATCTCCGCAATGAACCGCGCCCATAACCGTCATGAGAACGAACAATCCTGCACGTACGACCGCAAGCAACCGCGCACGCCGCCACGCACGACCGTATACCGCATGCAACCGCACGAGCATCCGTGCACAGCGGTACTGGGCGCAACCGCCCGAGGCACGCGCGACAGTGCCACACGCGCACCCGCGCGCGGCGCGCGCGCAACCGCGGGCAATTGGCGCGGGCAATTGCGCGCCGTGCGCGCGCGCAACCGCGCGCGGAGGTACCACGCGCAGCGGTACCACGCGCGCGGCCAGCGCGATACCGTGCGCAACCACGCACGGCATGCGCGGTACCGGTGGATCTCCCTCGCCGCGCGGCACGACCGCTGCCCCCTTTATGTCATCCTCGCACCACTCCGATCATGCTTTTACAGCGCTCCCGCTCGCTGCTCAACGCGCACTTAGCGCCGCTAAGTTCGTAAAGTGCCTTCAACCCGCGGGCACTTGAACATTGCAAAGTTCATAGTGCGCGCAGCTACTAACTCCACTTTCATTTTTGAGATTGCAGGATTCACATATTGCTACCAGAATCATCAACGAGGCTGCCCGAATTGCCCGAACTGACCAGAGGCGAAATCATCATATTCAGAAAGTGGTGATCCGTGTGCTCTCGATCAATGGTCGAGATCGGGCCGTCAAGTGGTTATGGTGGTTACAACGCCAAAATTACCAGGCCGCCCCCGGCCAGATCTATAAAAGGGACCCTGAACCCTCATTTGGGGGGATCTGGCATTCGACATCCGAGAGAACTTTCTGAAGAATTCCGTCAGAGATCTCATTCGCGATTCGAAGATCTCCTTCAGAGTTTGAAGATCTCCTTCGCGACTCGAAGATCTCCTTCGTCGCTTGAAGATCTCCTTCGGACCTCGAAGACCTCATGTGACAGCAAAATACTTAGTTTTTCTGAGAGGTGACATGTTATCCTCAGAGACTTTCCTTCAACTGTAAAATAAAAAAGAAAAAAACTGTAACGAGAATCGACATGTCGCTCTCGGTCCTCGCAACTTTACTTGTAACACTCCAACATCTAGTGAAATTTGGTTGGCGCAGATCCGGTCACGTGGTTTTTCACCCTTTTTGGGGTTTTCATGCTAAAAACGTTCTCTTACCATCCGCCTGTTCCCTCTGTGACTGTTTACGCGCTCAACTCACTCTCGGACTAAGACGGTTTAACTCGCCCGGTCAGAATTATTTTTCAAAGTCAGCCTAAAAAATCTCTTCAATTATAAGAAAATAATTAAACAAAGAATATATATAAATAAAATTCTATACACCTAACATAAGTAGCATGGGAGATTGTCATATTCACTGACTTTGAAAAAAAAATCATATGATTTGAAATTATTTTGAGGAATGCCCTCGCTAACAATTGAATGTAACGTCGTTTGGCATTATTTTGTGCGAACACAGGAAAAAAAGAGGCGGCGTCAACTTTTCTATTAATATTTTTTGACCAAAAACTCACATGTAGGCGTGTAAACAGTTTAGTTCGGTTTTAGGCGAAATCAAAATCGAACCAAATAATTTCGATTTTTTACACACTCTAAATAAAAAATAACACAGAAACTGATCGGTTCGATTTGATTCGGTTTTAAACATCGGGCCGATTTATAACATGCTAAATTTTAAATGCGAGCAAAAGTTACAAATACTATTTCTTTGCCTTTAATGATTTGGTTGTTACTTTCATCCACCATTAACACTATATCAATTTTTTGCATCTACATTGCAATAAAGATTGAAGAAAGACCAAATGAGTGCATGCATACATTTAAGAAGGGTGAAAGTTTTAAGTAAATACTCTTAACTATTGTATTCATTTAAGCAAATAGTAAACACAAAATATCATTTATAAAAGAATTAATACGATCAAACAATTGCATGTTTAGAAGAGGAAAAAACTTATATATAATCTTCTTCAATTTGTACCAACATACTCATTCGAAGAACAAAAAAATTCATATAATGACTTGAACTAATTTTTTAATACGACACTATCAAATTCATATTGAAGAGTCGTGAATATTTAAAAAGGGTGAAAGTTTTAAGTTTAACTTAACCTAGACTATTTCAGAAGGCTCATATTGAATGAAATAAGAATCGAATGATTCCTATATTTTCGATACTTAATTTTAATAACTTGGTTCTCGAGTCATTGCTGGGTACTCAAATGTAAGAATCGAGTGGTTGGTTTTGAAAATTTTGAACTCAGAGATGAATCGAGACCCCATGAGAATCGACCTGAACTATTCGGTTTGGTTCAGTTCTGATTCGATTCTTTGGTTTTTTTTACACACCCCTAGCTATACGAGCAATCCGGTCACTTAAAATTGTATAACAATGGTTTAGAAATGAATTTATTTTGTTGATAAAATTAAATGTAATAAAACTATTTAAAAGCTCTAACAAACATAATTTTAAATGCAAACCCATCAAACATAATTTTAAAAATAATTGCAAATATGGCTATTAGCAGACTGAGATTTTACGAATTCACGAATCTCTGTTGCTTTTTATTTTGACAAATGTTATGTGCAAATCAATTATGGCTATATGCAAATCAACTTTTCGTGCAGACCAAAAAAATATACTATGTTATAAGTGAAAATTAGGTGTGCAAATCAATTTTGATTTGCACCTAATCATATTAGATTTACACATAACATTTACCTTTATTTTTTATCGAATATTATCCTTTAATTTTCACATGAAAATATAAGTAAATTTATTTCTTACAATATACCAATTATTGCCACCAAATTATTGTCCAATGCATCAATGTTATTGGATAGCATCATACGCAGAAGCACTTACCAAAAAATTTTATAATATAATAAAATATAATATAATAATAATCATATGACAACGACAGTGGGAGCAAATAATAGAATAGAGAAAACAAAATGCGAAGCCCCACATTATTAAATAATGCCACATTTAGTAAAAAAAAAAAACATATTTTCCCCTACGGAGAATATCTTCTCATGAGTTTGGGCTTTGGCGTTTTATCTTCGGGAGCAATTATTTGGAGTTTTATATTATATATTTTACTGTCGGCACCTAAACAGTGAATACAATTACGTGCCGTGTTTCAGACCGCAGATTTCTTCAACCGCAACTTTGCCAAATATGGAAAGTTATGGGCCCACTGTCCACGTCAACAGCGACGATTCCCTCCTCCACAGCTCATCCGAAAGAGAGAGAATCGCGTACGGTCCTCAATATCTAAATTTCTATATAATAATTTCATTCTGTTCGAGAACATGGGATGGTCCCCACCTCTCTCGATTGGCTAGCATATGTGGGGCCGGTGCAGATGTGTGCATTATGGTTGGCAGAAAGTGACGGGTGGGGATTGTGAGAGTTGCGCTGAATAATTTCTCCTAGGTATACAATGTCTGAGGATGATAATACCGGGCAATAGCTGCAAGAGAGCAAACCTAGTTCTCCACGGCACGCTCAGACTGCGCTCACCCCTGCGCGCGTGCGCTGGCTATGCGCGTGTGCAATCACTGGTCACGTGCGCGCATGCGCGGACTGCACTCACCCCAGCGTGCGCTCAGTGAAGGCCACGTGGGCGCACAACCACGCCGCACGCGCACATTCCCTAACACGCGTACGCCCTCGCGCACCCCCTTTGACACCGCCGCCTCGCTGGTGAGCCTGCCCAGACCGCCGGGTTGCCCGGGCCGCCCGAGGGGGTGTGTTCGTCATTTTCCGAGAATTGATAATCCAAGTGACCAGAATCGTACGCTCTTATTCGCCCTCTAAGTATCTAGAAGTGCGCAATTACTAGTGCGCCCCCCCAGAAAAACTATAAAAAGACGCACAAACCTTCATTTTGACGGTTAGAGAAAAAAAAGGAGAGAAGAGCGCTCCGAGGTTTTCCTACGAAGACTTGACACTATGATCGCTCTCATGAACAACGTGTGCTCTACCTGTGATGGTCCTGCTCCAGAGTCTGCTCCCGCAAGCGCTACTGAAGACTTAGTTTATTCTCAAGACACTTGTAAAAGGAGCGGTGTCCTGTTACCTTTTTAAAAACGCTACCTCTTGTAATCGACTACAACTTGTGGATTTTGTTAAAACTGAGTCTGACCTCGTGGTTTTTTACCTTTTCGAGCTTTTCACGTAAAAGTCTCGTTGTTTTGCTGTTGGTTCTCACTTTGACTGCTTGCATGCTTAGCTCACTCTTGATGTTCAACTCTGCATTTGTCTAGAGGACTCATCAAGCCATTAAGCAGTTGGGGCGAGACTGGGCCCTGGCGAGTCGGGGGGGGGGGGGGGGGGGGGGGGGGGGGGGGGGCGAGTGGGGCTAATCAGCTTGCGCCCGCCCCCAGCTCGGGGCGAGTACCGAGCCCCAGCCCCACCAGGTACTCGCCACCCCAGGGCGAGCAGGCCTAGAACAGTCGGGTACTCGCCACCCCATTGCGAGCATGCCTAGAACAGCTTGGACTCGACTATATGTACTTTAGCTTATTTTTTCTCGGAAATCCCATTTTGGCATGTACTTAGTCATTCCAAACAGCGGGATTCCGTTGTTGGCAGACCAATTTGGGCTGCATTTAGTAAAACCAAAAGGTGGGATTCCGCTATTCGCATACCATTTTCAGAAAACTATAAATAGACCGCCAAGGGAACCTTTAGAGAGGATAACTCTTTGGCCTCCTCTCTCCTTAGGCTACTTCTGGTTGGCGAGAGCTCCTGCACTCTCTTTACCGTGGTTTCTGGGCTGATAGTCTGATGCTCTCAAGTTTTCTCCAAGGTGCCCGACTCAACATTGGCTTGGGAGGGGAAGCTCCCTTTGATCTTCCGAGTTTATGGCGGGACCTTCTCGCTACATCTCGGGAGGTCTATTTCTAGTTACCCACCCTTGTGAGTGAGGTTCTTTGCTCTGAGTACCTGACGTAGCATTCTGGGTACTCGCTACCTAGGCGAGAAGACCACGCGAGTCCTCTGGCTCGCCAGGCTGGGTCGGGGAGCCTTTTCTGCGAGCTGATCCTCTAAGCTCTGGTTTCAGAGGGATTTACGGAGCCCGCCATGTCCTACTACACGGGCAAGGACGATACCCTCCAACATCTTCAATGGTTCGAGAATGTCATCTCCATCAGGCAGATGACGGACGCCTTCAAGTGTAAGTTGTACGCCATCTCGTTCAAAGGAAAGGCGAGGGATTGGTTCCACCAGCTTCCCTTGAGGACCATCTACATCTTTGAAGACCTGCGTTGGAGCATCCTGTCGTGTTTCTCCACATCCAAAAAGAGGAAGAAGGGCGCCGATGCTCTTTTCCTAATCTAGCAAGGGGTTGAGGAATCATTGGGGAGCTACATGGATCATTTCAAAGGGGAGGTTCTTCTGGTCCATGAGGTGCCCATGCACACATTGCAGCTTGCCTTTACCCTCGGGTTACAATAGGGGCTGTTCAATACGGGGCTCGCCCGGGATCCCCTCTATATTACGAGGAGCTGATAGAGCGAGCAGGTCAGGAGATTAATGTTAGTGTTTCCATGGTGATCTGGAAGTGGTCAAGCATTTAGTCTCACTGCCAACGCAATATGAGCCTATGAGGTCACACACAATAGTGTTTGGAGAAGTTGGAGGAAGAATTGTATTGGCCTTACTCATATTGGATATTAATGAAGGGCCAATTGAAAGTGCATAGTGTGCCTCTGAGTATACTCTAGAGGGGGGTGAATAGAGATTTAAAAATATTTTTATCCTATTTGTGCACACACAATAAAAACACTAAGTGTTATGATTCAACAATACCTATCACAGAATAAAACTAATACTGTTAAAGTAAATCGGAAAAACTATAAGCTATATGGGACAGCACAGAAAATTAACACACACAGAAGACATAAGATTTTTTAGAGGTTGCCCAAAATGTGAGTAGTCCTCTCTTCTACCACCTGATAGGAATGCACAACATGTGCTTGAGTCTTTTGATAAGGAGACTCTTAGAACCAAAGATCTTTTGATAAGGAGATCTTGAACCACTCAGATCTTTTGATAAGGAGATCTTGAACCACTCAGATCTTTTGATAATGAGATCTTGAACCACTCAGATCTTTTGATAAGGAGATCTTGAACCACTGAATCCTTTGGAAGAGGGATTCTTAAAGCTTTGTACAGTTGAGGAAGTTGAAAGAAGAAAGAAGATTGAGAAGAAGAATTCTGTTCTCAAAATTCTATAGAAGCTTTCAGCTTCTATTTTTCCCTTCAATGGATCTGCTAATGATGAACCCTTGCTAATGATTGTGATGGTTTGCAAGGGTTATATTCTTCAATGGATGCTATATGATGTTGATGAATAAGCAGCTCTATTTTCTGTTCTGAGAGAGCACTTGTATTCTCTATCTGTCTCTATTAGGGTTCCAGGAGGAAGAAGAAGAAGTAGGAAACCCTAATTGACAACTGTAGCAGATTATGATGAATGCTCAGTGTATTCCTTTCTTCTTATCCTATTTATTGTCCATGATTAATTTTGAATTCTTTTCCTCTTTTGGGTTGTCCTGAAAAGGCATAGTCTTGGACAATTAATCTTTCTTTCTTCATTTGTTCACGACCCATATGCCAGTTGTTTGAATCCTTTCCAGGAAAGCTTTTCCTATCTTCTTTAATGCTCCTCTCCATTCTAGGCAATAAACAAGCCATTGTAGAATGGTCTTTAGTGCTGCGGGCCTTCAGAGAGAGTTCTAAATGGACAGTTGAAAAGGTTTCTTTTTCAGACTGTATTCGACGCTGCGTCGACTTCATTTTCTCTCTTATCGACGCACCTTTGAGTTCTTGTAAGAGCAGCTTCGAATTCCTTCTAGCTCTGGTTGAACTCTTTTGTCAACGTTACGTCGATTACTTATCGACGTAGCCGTCAAGTTGAAGACTTCTTTTTGAACTTCATTGTCTACGTCGAATTGTAGTCGACGTTGCGTCGACTTCAGATGGATTCGATAGATACTTCCTTCTGTGTTGAATTGAAGTCGAGGTTGCATCGACTTCTAAGATAACTTCGACATGCTCCTTTATCTACGTCGACTCCTATTCGACGTAGTGTCGACTTGATATACTTTGACAGAGAGATTGAGTTGCTTGGACTTCTAGTCTGAGTTGCGTCGACATCAAGTCAAAGTTGCGTCGACTTATATTCGACGCAAGTATTAATTTAACTTAGATTGTGCTTGTCCTGACCTAGACTTGACACTCTAAGATGAGTGAGACATCCTAAGACATTTAATGACCAAATTACCCTTACTATACAGTAGGTAATAAACCTAAGAAGTAAAATCACTTATATTTAATTTGTTAAGTTGGATCAAAAAGGGGGTTTTCCCAACAATCTCCCCTTATTTATCTTAACAAATTTTACAGATTGTCTTAAAGTGATTTTACGCACTCTTTTACATAAACAAAAATACATACAAGACAATATATGCAATAAAATATGACAAAATGCAATCACAGACTATTTCATACATTGTCAAGTAAGTTATATTGTTATCAACAATTGTACCCACCAGAGACAAGAAAAATATTGAACTCATCTTAAAATTAAAGGACCTGGACCTCACTATCCTCTATCAGGAGTTTTTCTTTTTCTGGAAAAGACCTTTGGAACTTCCTTCCTTAGTGCAAATGTAAGTGGTTCATTTTCTTCTTCAGAATTCCTCTTTGCTGCCTCATTGATTTCATCCTCTTTGGGAGGCTCCCCCTGAGATTTTGCATTCTCCTCAGCATCCTGAGCAGCTTCTTGTGCAATCTTTGCAACCTCATCTAGAAGCATATCATTCACAAGGAGCTCCCCCTAAGTTGATGAAAGCTCCCCTTGATTTACTGCAAGCAGTGCTTCATCATCTTATGCTGGATCTTCCTGAGGACTTGCATGATGCTCCCCCTGAACATCTGCAGCAGGATCCTTAACATTTGCAGTAGGACTTACTGTTTGAAATACAGTAAGTGTATTAGGATGTTCCACATCTTTATCCTTCACCTGGTCAACCTTTTCTGGGACTTATCTTTCCTCCTCCTGAATATTCTCCCCCTTCTTAACCTTGCTGACACGAGAGGTTAAGAATTATTTGGTGACCATGGAGGAGGATACAAACTCCTTGAGAGCCGTGAGGGACCCTCTTGAGTCTAGGAGTTTAGACTCCATTTGGGAGTACTTCTTTTCAAACCTTCTTGCTTGGCTGGCAAGAAGGTCAGCAAATGTGCTGGAGGCTAGCCCTACTGCTTTTGAGATTGCTTGCGCAATGTCAAAATAGGGTGTAAGATGGAGGTAGAGGCATGTGGAGGTGGAGGTGGGAGATTTTCATTCAGATCAAGAGGATCTTGGTAGGCAGGGGAAAGGGTTGGGTAGGTTTCTGGAGAAATACAGATGGTTGTTGCTGTGGTTTGGGAGGAGACTGTGGTGTATGTTCAGGTGCTGGTGTGGATGGGATGGATTGGAGGTTTTGCTCTGGAATGACACTTTGTTGTACTGGTGGATTATTTTGTGTTGGAAGATCTGGTACTGTTGTCTCCATGTCCTGTGGTGCTGGAGAGAGAGGAGGTGAAGGTGCAGCTTGACTAGGCTTCAAAATCTGCCTGGTCCATTTTGAGAAGATTCCTATATTTATTCTTTTGCCTAGTGGAATTGGCACTCGCTTGGACTTGCACACATCTGTATATTGTTGGAAGAGAACCTGGCTCATTATCCTCATGTAGGAGTTTTCTTTGTGAGAATATTTGTGCCCAATCATATTCAGGAGGCATCTCCCCCAGCTTATCTTCTTTTCCAGAATCAAGGCACCCATGATTTGCAATTGCTGCTTGGGTATAACATCAGTGCTGATATCTTGCACATCATCACTTTTCCCACTATGTTTGCCAGAAATCTGTACTCTTCTGCCAGATCCACCTTTTTCAGATTAATGACTCTCTCTTTCTTGAATTGCATGATTTATAAGGCCTCCTTTGCCTCTTCCACGGACAATTCATTAGAGACCTCACCAGTGGGTAGTTCAAATGTTTGAGATAACATTTCCTCTAATATGCTGATATCTTTTTCAGAAATTTTCCCATGGAGGGATCCATCATCTCCTATGTGAACAGTATCCTTGAACTGTGTCAACTCAACATTAAGTATTTTGCATCTCGTGGAGATCAACTTTGTTAATCCTGCTTTATGAAATAGGCCAAGTGTACAACCCCGTATTCGCCGAGTATTTTTCCGAGACCCAGGGGTCTTTTAAAACATTGTGTGGTAGCATAATCCCAGGCAGGAAGAGTAGGGGCAAAGGGGGGAGAGCGGTGGAGGCGGAGGCCTCCCGCTCCACCAGCTCATATAGAGGGGCGAGAGGTGAAGGGGCGAGCCCTCCCTCTCGCCCCCGTCCCCAGCAAAGGGGGGCGAGAGGTGGAGGGGCGAGCCCTCCCTCTCGCCCCCCGCCCCCAGCAGAGGGGGGCGAGAGGTGGAGGGGAGAGCCCTCCCTCTCACCCCCGCCCCAACAAAGGGGGGGGGGGGGGGGAGAGGTGGATGGGCGAGCCCTCCCTCTCGCCCCCGCCCCCAGCAAAGGGGGGCGAGAGGTGGAGGGGCGAGCCCTCCCTCTCCCCCCCGCCCCCAGCAAAGGGGGACGAGAGGTGGAGGGGCGAGCCCTCCCTCTCTCCCCCACCCCCAGCAGAGGGGGGCGAGAGGTGGAGGGGAGAGCCCTCCCTCTTGCCCCCTCCCCAGCAAAGAGGGGGCGAGAGGTGGAGGGGCGAGCCGTCCCTCTCGCCTCCGCCCCCAGCAAAGGGGGGCTAGAGGTGGAGGGGCGAGCCGTCCCTCTCGCCCCCGCCCCCAGCAGAGTGGGGCGAGAGGTGGAGGGGAGAGCCCTCCCTCTCGCCCCCGCCCCAGCAAAGGGGGGGGGGGGAGAGGTGGAGGGGCGAGCCCTCCCTCTCGCCCCCGCCCCCAGCAAAGGGGGCGAGAGGTGGAGGGGAGAGCCCTCCCTCTTGCCCCCACCCCCAACAAAGAGGGGGGAGAGAGGTGGAGGGGCGAGCCCTCCCTCTCGCCCCCGCCCCAGCAGAGGGGGGCGAGAGGTGGAGGGGCGAGCCCTCCCTCTCGCCCCCGCCCCCAGCAAGAGGGGGGCAAGAGGTTGAAGGGCGAGCCCTCCCTCTTGCCCCCACCCCCAACAAGAGGGGGGGCGAGAGGTGGAGGGGAGAGCCCTCCCTCTCTCCCCCGCCCCCAGCAAAGGGGGGCGAGAGGTGGAGGGGCGAGCCCTCCCTCTCGCACCCGCCCCCAGCAGAGGGGTGCGAGAGGTGGAGGGGCGAGCCCTCCCTCTCGCCCCCGCCACCAGCAGAGGGGGGAGAGAGGTGGAGGGGCGAGCCCTCCCTCTCGCCCCCGCCCTCAACGTAGGGGGGAGAGAGGCGGAGGGGCGAGCCCTCCCTCTCGCCCCCGCCCCCAGCAGAGGGGGGAGAGACTGACAGGGAGCCGACCCTCGGGTCTCGCCCTCCCCAGCAATAGGGGGCGTGACCAGTAGGGGCCGACCCCTGGGTCTCGCCCGCCCTAGTTAGGGGGCTCGCCCAGCCCCCGCGGGAGGTCCTCCCTCTCGCTCAGTTCTGGGGGGAGGGATCGGTCTTCATTTAGCGCTTCAGAACAGCGGGATTTGGCTGTTCGCAGGCCAAATCCGAGGGTATTTTGGTATTTTTAGGGACCAGTTTTGACTACTTGCAGCCCAAGTCCAGAAATCCTATAAATAGGACAAGGGGGCACCATTTGGAGGCAAGCTTGTTCTAGGCTAGCTCTCTCTCTCTCCCTCCCCAAATCTCTCTCTAGCGGAGTGAGGAGAGCCTCCAGTGGTGCCCAAGCACGACATTGGCTTGGGAGGGGAAGCGCTCTAAAGATCTTCCGGGTATGTGGTGGGACCTCCTCGCCGAGCCCTTAGTCCAGTTCATAGTTCCAACACCTTCAACCTAGAGCTCTCCCTTGGGGGGAGTAAGAGTTGGCCACCCCTCAACTTGTTGGGGGCCCCGAACTCCACAGAGACCGAGAAATTGGTTTCAACATTAAGGTGCGGTGAGCGTGGAGTGTGACTAACTCAAGAAACTCTCGAGATGAGCTCCATGGACGGAGGTGGAGGAAGATCCGACCCAGGTCACTCACAGCCCCCGGCGACTGGGGTGATGTTGGAGACGTTCGATGATTTCAAGCAAGAGGTCTCACAGACCTTCCAGGTTGCTTTCGCCATGATAGTCAGAGGCAGAAGAAGAGATGGTCCAGAGGTCCCGCCCCAGCAGGTGGACGAGGGAACTCTCGGCCAACAGACCAGGAAAGAGGTACCGGTGGGGGGGGAGGGGGGAGTAGGGAGGTGTCATACCCCCACTCGCCCATCCCCAAGGGGGCGGGCTCAGGAGGGAGGCGCCCTCCCAGCTCGCCCCACCCCTCCAAGGGGGCGAGCTCAGGAGGGAGGCGCCCTCCCAGCTCGCCCCACCCCTCCAAGGGGGAGGGCTCAGGAGGGAGGTGTTGGAGCCTGTGTTCCGCATCTCTTGGTTTGAGAATAACAAATACCGTGTTGTATTTGATCTTGTATTTTGTGTGTTTATAGTGTGCAGGTTGTACAGGAACTATAACTACACATCCCTATGAATAGTTTGCTGATTGGAAATGATTCTCTGGAATATGAGCTAACGCCCCGCGTTAGTAGTCAACGCCCAGCGTTAGCAAACCGCTGAGAAGGAAAGTCGCTGAGATGCATACTGCGTTCGACGAACTGGAAGCTGCGTTCGACAAACTCTGAAGGCGCTCGACGAAATCTGAAGGAAGCTGCGTTCGACGAACGAGGAGTTCCATTCGATGAAATCTTCTGCGCTCGACGAACTTGAGCTCGACAAGCTGCGTTCGACGAACGAGGGGTTCCGTTCGACGAAAGCTTCTGCGCTCGACGAATTGGAGGTCGACGAACTGAGTTCCTGCACAACAATATTGCGTTCGACGAATTTGAGGCCGTTCGACGAATTTGAAGCTCCGTTCGACGAAAGTATTTCCGTTCGACGAAATCGATTCCGTTCGACGAAAGTTGGTTCTGTTACGATCCTTGGCGGTTTGTACGATCCAGAAGGTTGCAGTTTTTCCGTTCGACGAAGGGTGTGTTCGACGAAGGCGCGTTCGACGAAATTTGTTTTCGTTCGACGAAATTTTGTTCAGCCACGCTCCCGAGTTTATGCACGATCTCAGCAACTGCCTTACTAAAGCCGCGCGTTAGCCTTAACGCACGCGTTAGCTTCCGAGGCTATTTAATAGTGCAGCTCCTCTCATTCAAATAGATAAGAGATGATTCCAGAATTCTGATACTTTGGAGAGAGGTTCGTGTACAGCAAATTAAGAGATCTCCCTTGGGCTAACATGAAGATCTAAAGAAGATTTTGAAGGAGAAGGTCTACAACGCATATTCAATACGAAGGACGATCGTTTCAAGAATGCCAACATCTACATCGACTTCGTCTTCACCTTCAGAATTTCTTGGGGAGTTTCTCTTTACTTATCTTGTAATCTTTTATTTTTCCTTTTGTAATTTGTGTGGAGAAATCGTTCGGTGAGAACGTCGGATTTCGGGAAGGATTCCGTGGGTAAATTCCCCTTGTGTTGACGACTAGGTCCTTGTGAGGCTTAGGGGGTAATTCGCCTCCTTGTGCGTGGCGACTAGGTCGAGGGTAGATCTAGGGGGTGGCTAGAGGCCTTATCTAGGGATAGATAGGCTATAGCCAACCGGTCCTTGGGAGAAGGACCAGTGAAACAACAAAAAGTGTTTTTACATATTTTCGCCTTGATTTCTAGCGTTATAGAAATTAAACATTTGTGTATTCAATTTACTATGAAATAAAATCATGTCTCTTAATGTTCTATTCAATTGATTTTATTTCCTCTTTGAAAATGTTTTAATTTCTATTTCCATCAAAGTATTAAATTTAACATTTATATAATTATCTTTGAAACACAATAATAATTTTCATTATCTCTGATTTTCTGGAATTGTATTTCATTTAAGATTTTACAAGTAAAATCACTGTGGAATTCTTTTTGTTTTCTGAAGAATATTATCTGGAGAGCTAACGCCCAACGTTAAGACTTAATGCCAGGCGTTAGCAACAGTCAACAAAAAGGTTGTGTAAATTATTTCAAAAGGAATCTTATTATAATCTTATCTGGAATATTTAAATATATTTTCTTATAAAATATTCTGAAACTTCAGTTGCAAACTCTAATATTTTCAATTATGATTTAAATTCCATAAAACCCTTATTCACCCCCCTCTAAGGGCGTCGTAAGATCCAACAGGAGGCGCCCTCCCAGCTCGCCCCACCTCTCCAAGGGGGCGAGCTCAGGAGGGAGGCGCCCTCCCAGCTCGCCCCACCCCTCCAAGGGGGCGGGCTCAGGAGGGAGGCGCCCTCCCAGCTCGCCCCGCCCCTCCAAGGGGGCGAGCTCAAGAGGGAGGTGCCCTCCCAGCTCGCCTCGCCCCTCCAAGGGGGCGAGCTCAAGAGGGAGGCGCCCTCCCAGCTCGCCCCGCCCCTTCTTCTTGAAAATGTTGAAGTGGAAATTTTGGGAGTTGGCGGTCTGGGAGGGTGATCGCGCGGTCTGGTGAGACCGCACGTCTGGCGATCTGCTCTACGGTCTGACTTGTCTTAGTCTAGCCGCGGTCTCCTGGCGTGACCGTCATTCTGTGTCCAAGGTGCTGGGGTAAGGCCGCACGGTCTGGTCTGTGACCGCGTGGCGGGCTGTCTACCTCAGGGCTGTGCCGGTCTGGTGTGACCGCACAGGTTGATTCAGGTTTCCAGAAGCCGGTCTTATGGCTATCCAGGTTCCTGGTTGTTTTTCGCTGGCTAAGGCATCTTAGTCGAGCGGTCTCTATTCGCGGTCTCAAGAGGAGGCTGGCAGGCGAACAGGTTGTGTTCGATGTGGCATTGGCGAACCTTGGTGGTGGGCGGCTTCATTGTAGGAGTGGCGATCTCCCGCGGTCTGTTGTTGAAGCCGGCGATCTCACCTAAGAAGAATGATCTGTTGCTGATCGCGTGGGTTGACCGGTTCTGGTCGCGCGATCTGGAGGGTGGTGATCCTATCTCATAGGGTGGTGACTGGATCAGGTCTCACGCCTATAAATAGGAGCCACTGTAGCAACATTAACATCGCACCAAGTGTAAGCTGAGTTCGCGTCTAATTATTGCGGTCTCAATTCTTGTGACCGGTCGGTCTTGCTGATTGAATTTTTCCTTGTGCAGCTTCTGCGGATTGTGCAGGCAGCGGCGATCACCTCTTCTTCTGAAAGTGTTCGGCCGGTCTCGCGGCTTGTAGTGTGAGTTGCTGGAGTTCGGGAGAATCAGTGGAGTTCGGAAGGAGGTCGCGGAAACTCAGTGGTCAGGAGTGTTGATCGGTGACCGACAGAGTTTGCGGTCAGGCAGACCGTGCGGTCTGCGGTCTCAGTTATCTTTCTCTTCAGCGTTGTATTTTTTTCCTTTTGGTTTTGTGTACTGGCGAAATCATGTCTCGCTATGTATACCTCTCCCTGTAATGAAGATTGTTGTAATCAATAAAGACTCTATTTCCTTCACGTGCTTCTGGTTGTTTGGCTTGTGAACTCTAAGTTGTTTGATTCCTGCTCATTTCATAAAGATTCAGAAAATTTAACATGGTATCAGAGGGAGGTTGCAGTGGATAGAGCAGTGGTCAACTTAGTGTAGCCATCGCCTTTTGTGAAGAAGGAACCAGTGGTAGAGCCATGGAAGCGAGGGGTCTTGGAATTGAGATGCTAAACTCGACCAACTTTAAGAAGTAGAGGTCTTGTATGCAGAGTTATCTTCTAGGTGAGGACCTCTGGGAGGTGATTGGAGGAGAGAGCACAGAGGAAGTTTTTCTGGTTGGAGATAACCATCATGAGGTGAGGAACTGGAGGCAGATCAATGCCAAAGCTGAGTTCGCCCTAAAAAGGGCAATATCACTTGATCTGTTTGATCACATCTTTGGGTGTGCATCAGCTGCAGAGATCTGGAGAGCCCTGGATGGGCTGTGTTACAAAAAGAATGTGGCAAGACTTCAATTCCTGGAGAATGAGCTGGCCAGATCGGCTCAAGGTGATCTTTCTATCTCTACGTTCTTCTTGAAGATGAAGAACTTGTGTGCCGAGATTTCAGCGCTGGATCCTGATGAGCCAATTTCTGAGGCGAAGCTGAAGAGGCACATCATCCGTGGCTTGTGGAAGGAATATGTTGCCTTTGTGACGTCTGTGCAGGGTTGGGCAAATCAGCCGTCTGGGGAGATGGCAAGGCAGATGGCGGGGGTGTCAGTGTCTGGGGGAAATGGCGAAGTTCTCTTCACATGGAAGAAGAAGAAGAAGTGGGATAAGAAGAAGACCGTTGGAGGAGACAATGGCCCTTCAACTTCTGGACAGTAGGAGAGGGGCTATGCTCTAAAAGCTGAAGGGAAGAAGAAGGGAGAAGGTCCCAAGTGCTTCAGGTGAGGGAACTTTGGCCACATAAGGAAGGATTGCCTGGTAAATCTTCAGCCGGGGCATGCTGCTGCAGGAAAGTAGGAAGATGAAGCTAGGAAGATTGATGGATGATGGGGAGGAGTCTTCTCGGCTTCTATTGGATCTGCGGATCCTATCAACTATCAGGAGGTCTGGATCGTGGACTCGGGGTGTGGTCATCACCTCACCGGGGATGAGTCGAAGCTTACTTCTGCGCAGCCCTACTCAGGTAATGATGCCATTATTACTGCTGATAATACCATGCATGCTGTAGAGAAGGTGGGGGTTGTTTCCTTGGGCAGTGATAGGGGGCCACTAACTTTGAAGAGTGTCTATTATGTGCCCAGAATGAGGAAAAACCTCTTCTCCGTGACCAACGCTGTAGACGCTGGGTATCACGTCCTGTTTGACCCAACAAAAGTGAGGTTTCTTCGGAATGTGGAGGCGATGAAGGCTGAGGTCATTCATGTCGGGAGGAGGACAAAAGACTTGTTTGTTTTATCGACAAGTTCTTATGTCGACAAGATGAGGACGAATGATAGTGGTGTCATATGGCACCAGAGGTTGGGGCACGTAGGAATGGATAAGCTGAAAGCTATGGTGGTGAAAGGTCTGGTCAAGGGCCTGCCTAGTCTATCTTCCTACGGAGATGGTCATGTGTGTGCAGGATGTCAGTTCGGCAAGTCTCATCGGCTTCCATTTGATAAGTCGCAGACAAGGAGTTGTATGCCGTTGGAGTGCATCCACGGTGACTTGATGGGACCGACTGCTACCCCAAGCCTCGGAGGCAGCAGATATATGCTGGTGTTGATCGATGATTACACCAGATATGTCTAGGTATATTTCTTGAAGGAGAAGGCGGAGGCATTTGCCAAGTTTGTGGAGTTCAAGGAGCTCGTGGAGGGTCGGCTTGGACTGCGGGTTAAGAATCTGAGCGCTGACAACGGAGGGGAGTTCACCTCTGGTGAGTTCTCTACTTTTTGCAGGAAGGCGGGCATCCGGAGGGAGCTTACTTGTGCGCATACTCCACAACAAAACGGAGTTGCAGAACGGAAGATCCGTCTTCTGACGGAGACCTGCAAGTGTTGGCTGCATGCCAAGAGTATCCCAAAGTCCTTCTGAGCGGAGGGAATGTCTTGTGCTGCCCACGTCATCAATAGGATGCCTCTCAGTCCCATAAATATGAAGACCCCACATGATTTGATGTTCAAGGAAAAGCCAAGCGTGGCACACCTTCGGGTGTTTGGTTCCACCTGTTATGTGCACGTTCCAGATGCGCTTCCGAAGCTAGATGCGAAAGCAAGGAAGCTAGTCTTCGTGGGTTATGATGATCGAAAGAAGGGCTGGAAGTGCATGGACCCCGAGACGCGGAGATTTGTTGTATCTCGTGACGTTGTGTTCGACGAGGTGACATCTTACAAGGGGAGTTCTGGTGTTGAGCTACCAAAAAGCAGGGTGGAGGAGCCAGAGAAAGCTGTGGAAAATCTTCAGGTGGAGCTACCTGTGTTACTAGGTGGTCCATCAATATCTAGTTCTGAGACAGAGGCTTCTGGTTCAGGAAGCAGGGGGAGCGATGCTCCTAGTACGTCTGGGAGGGGAGCTAGGGAAGAAGCAGCCGAGGATACTGTGAGTCAGGGGAAGACGTTGCGGAGATCGAAGCGAACTATCATTGCCCCTGATCGCTATACAGGAGGAAACATGGCGAGCTTTGTCTCATGCTTCTTTGCTGGTCCCTTGGATGAGAGGGAGCCGTCGAGCTTTGAAATGGCCAAAGGCGTGGAACAGTGGGATTCAGTTATGTAGGAAGAGATGAGTGCTCTTGAGAAGAATGAGACTTGGTCTCTGGTGCCCAAGCCTAAGGGCATCATCCCTGTGACATGCAAGTGGGTCTACAAGCTTAAGAAGAAGGCTGACGACAGTATCGAGCGGTACAAGGCTCGCCTTGTGGCTCGGGGATTCTCGCACAATACGGTGAAGACTATGAAGAGACATTCAGTCCGGTGGTAAAAATGACTTTAGTTCGGGTTGTGATTGCCTTGACGGCGTGTTGAAGGTGGAAGATTTGGCAGCTCGACATAAAGAATGCGTTCTTGTACGGCGAGATTGACGAGGACATCTTCATGGTCCAGCCGCCAGGCTTCGTATCTGAAGATTTTCCGGAGCATGTCTGCAAGTTGAAGAAGGCCCTGTATGGGTTGAAGCAAGCGCCGAGGGCGTGGTATGGAAAAATTGCAGAGTATCTCTTATTCTGCGGGCTTGGAGCTTCAGACTCAGACTCAAGCTTGTTCGTCAAGAAGAGCAGGGAGCTTCAAGTCATCGTGCTGCTATACGTCGATGATATGATCGTGACGGGGAATTCGAAGGAGGAGGTAGCGCAGCTTCAGGCTGAGCTATCCATCAGGATCGAGATGAAGGACTTAGGTGAGTTGCACCACTTCCTTGGACTTGAGGTGCAGAGGAAGGAGAGTGGAGTGCTGGCGTCCCAGGCTGGATATGCGGAGCGGATCGTGGAGCGGTTCGACATGAAGGAAGGGAAGTGCACTTACACACCTCTGGAGAAGGCCATGAAACTTCGCAAGGATGAGGGAAGGATTTTGGGAGATCCGTTGGTGTTCCGAGCTCTGGTTGGGAGCTTGATCTATCTGACGATCACTAGGCCGGATATTGCATATGCAGTTGGCAGGGTGAGCCGTTATATGGCGGAACCACGGATGCCTCATCTTCTAGCGGCCAAGAGTATATTGAAGTATGTCAAGGCGACCTCGGATATGAGTCTCCTTTACAGGAGGGATGCAGGCTTCGAGGTGCCTGGGTACATGGACGCTGATTACGGGGGAGATTCGGATGATCGGAAGTCAACATCTGGATACGTCTTCATGGCGGGCCCCACGACTATATCATGGTGTAGCAAGAAGCAGGATTCCGTGTCGATCTCAACCACGGAAGCGAAATACAAGGCTTCGGCCTTGACAGCTCAGGAAGCCATTTGGCTTAGGAGGTTGGTTGGAGACGTCCATAAGGAGGTTCAGGGTCCGACTATGCTCCACGGCGACAACGAGAGTGCTCTCAAATTGGTTACTAATCCAGTTTGTCACGCGAGGACTAAACACATCGAGATCGAGCATCATTTCATTCGTGAGAAGGTGCTGGAGGGGTCTCTTTCGGTCGAGCATGTTCGGAGTCAGGACAACATTGCTGACATCTTCACAAAGGCGCTGGCAAAGGGTCGTTCACTCGGCTTAGGAGTCTACTTGGGCTGTTTTCAACTTCCCACTTCAAGGGGGAGTGTTGAAAATGTTGAAGTGGAAGTTTTGGGAGTTGGCGGTCTAGGAGGGTGATCGCGCAGTCTGGTGAGACCGCACGTCTGGCGATCTGCTCTGCGGTCTAACTTGTCTTAGTCTAGCCGCGGTCTCCTGGCGTGACCGTCATTCTTTGTCCAAGGTGCTGGGGTAAGGCCGCGCGGTCTAGTCTGTGACCGCGCGGTGGGCTGTCTACCTCAGGGCTGTGCCGGTCTGGTGTGACCGCACAGGTTGATTCAGGTTTCCAAAAGCCGGTCTTATGGCTATCCAGATTCCTGGTTGTTTTTCGCTGGCTAAGGCATCTTAGTCGAGCGGTCTCTGTTCGCGGTCTCAGGAGGAGGCTGGCAGGCGAACAGGTTATGTTCGATGTGGCGTTGGCGAACATTGGTGGTGGGCGGCTTCATTGTGGGAGTGGCGATCTCCCGCGGTCTGTTGTTGAAGCCTGCGATCTCACCTAAGCAGAATGATCTGTTGCTGATCGCGCGGGTTGACCGGTTCTGGTCGTGCGATCTGGAGGGTGGTGATCCTATCTCATATGGTGGTGACTGGATCAGGTCTCATGCCTATAAATAGGAGCCACTGTAGCAGCATTAACATCGCACCAAATGTAATCTGAGTTCGCGTCTAATTCTCGCGGTCTCAATTCTTGTGACCGGTCGGTCTTGCTGATTGAATTTTTCCTTGTGCAGCTTCTGCGGATTGTGCGAGCAGCAGCGATCACCTCTTCTTCTGAAAGTGTTCGGGCGGTCTCGCGGCTTGCAGTGTGAGTTGCTGGAGTTCGGGAGAATCAGTGGAGTTCGGGAGAATCAGTGGAGTTCGGAAGGAGGTCGTGGAAACTCAGTGGTCAGGAGTGTAGATCGGTGACCGGCAGAGTTTGCGGTCAGGCAGCTATCAGAGATCGGCAAGCAGACCGTGCGGTCTGCGGTCTCAGTTATCTTTCTCTTCAGCATTGTATTTTTCCCTTTGGTTTTGTGTACTGGCGAAATCTTGTCTCGCCATGTATACCTCTCCCTGTAATGAAGATTGTTGTAATCAATAAAGACTCTATTTCCTTCATGTGCTTCTGGTTGTTTGGCTTGTGAACT